>CM065775.1:68503552-69753552 GCA_033296515.1 Macrochelys suwanniensis
CTGAAGATTCAGCTCAGCACCACAACCCCTTGCCTCAGACAACTAGAAAAAGACACTACATTGTTTTTATCCAACTGCCAGTCCAGATCCTCCTTCTACCCCCACTATCCCTGACTTGTGCAGCATGGCTGTTGCAGAGAAAAGGGAAGACACCAGGGAGAGACTTATGAAGACACTATAATCTTCCAAGGGAAAACAGACTGCTGTAACTAACTTTTCTTTAGACAATCAACTGTAACTTTTTTTTTTTTACAGCTGTGTTCTGTTCCCTTCCCCATCTGGCACCTTTCCAAACCCACCCTCCACTTCCTGACCTGCATGGTGCCAGTACCATCACTGCCTGGCTCCTGCCTGAGAAATACACAGACACAGGGGCATGCTGATTTTTCCTTTATAATGTGTTTGATAAAAGAGCTTTAGAAGCCAAATTCATAATCATAGTTCATCAGAAATCAGTCAAATCATTGATTTAGAACTCTGTCTCGCTGGAGGACTATTTTGAAGTGGAGCTGAGAGGAGGGCTGGATGGGGTGGGGGGAGTTGGAAGAGTTTGGTAAAGGGGTAGGGCATGACAACGCTGTGACTGCCGCACTGCAGTTGAAACACACAGAGACATAGCAATGCATGGCATATTATTCAGGAGGAAACATCCGTGCATGCTACTTCAAATGCCTTTGATCTTAAAATTGGGACATGCTTGCGGGGGCGGGGGATTTGTAACTTACCAGCTTTTGGTTCTGGTTCCTCCTCTGGCTTGGTGTCCTACTCAGGTTCATCAGGGGAGGGAACTTCTTCAACTTGCTCCTTTGGGTAAAGGTGCAGAATTACATGCTCCTCATCCTGCGGGCCTTCTGGGACATCATCCATGGACCCTCCTGCCTCCTTGTCCTCTTGGACAATGAGGCTGGCAGGGTTGAGGAGGGGATCATGAGCCACTTCAGGTTCAGTACATGGGGGGCTTTGACAGCACTCAGTCAGGCTCCTCATAGCAGGGGGTATGTACTATGAGCCTCCCTGGCCTGACTCTTGAAGTCTTTGGCCTTACCGTGCAGAAGCCTTGTGTGCTTCATGCGTTCCTGGCACTGGGATGGAGTCCACTGAACGTATGCCTGCTCCAGCCTCTGTGAAGTTTCCTGGTACAGGTGTGTGTCCCTGCCACTCCGGGAGAAGTCGTGGAGGAAGTGTACTCTGCCCACACTGATCAGCACCTGGGTTTGCTTGGCGGGCTAAGCTGCAGCTCTTGGAGTTGAATCCATTTTCATGTGTAAAGAGTTCATGTGAAAAGCTGTTCTGCTGTCACAGTCAGTGCAGCATGCTGCTACCCGTGCACAGAGGTACAGGGACCTACATTGTGTGAGGTCAGGAGGAAAAATATTCAGTCCGTTGTAGATGGAGGACTAATGAAACGCAAGACATGGTATGTGCCCCGACCCCTGTTCACACTGCAAACTGTCATGAGGCCATGCTACAGCCTAAGGTGTGTACTTATCCACACCCTGAGGTGTGGTAGCTTACTCGCCCTCTACTCACCTTGATACATGAGCTTCTTGGGTTAAAGCACAAAGCTCACATGTGAACACATGTACATTTGGCTGTGTAGATGTGCCCATGGAGTTGTTCCTGATTAATTGACCCTGGTTAACTGTTCCTGATAATCAAGTATCAGAGGGGTAGCCGTGTTAGTCTGGATCTGTAGAAGCGACAAAGGGTCCTGTGGGACCTTATAGACTACCAGAGGTATTGAAGCATAAGCTTTCATGGGTGAATACGAAGAAGCATAAGCTTTCGTGGGTGAATACGAAGAAGCATAAGCTTTCGTGGGCATCCGAAGAAGTGGGTATTCACCCACGAAAGCTTATGCTTCAATACCTCTGTTTAGTCTATAAGGTGCCACAGGACCCTTTGTCTGTTCCTGATAACTGTATCCAAAGATGCATTAATCAGCAACTACTCCATGCCTAGCTAAGCCCTAAGGGAGTTGGATGTCCAGCTCCCAGTGACGCCCAGTTGGTGTTTGGCACTCTTAATTGCTTATGCCCCTTTGAAAATCTCAACTTTATATAAAGCTTGACAAAAGGTTTCAAGTAGGATGGTTTAGAGTTTTCATTGAATTAACCATAACACTGATTTATGTTAGGATTTATGTAAGGATTTTCCACTCCTTGCATCCGAAGAAGTGGGTATTCACCCACGAAAGCTTATGCTTCAATACCTCTGTTAGTCTATAAGGTGCCACAGGACCCTTTGTCGCTTCTACTGATTTATGGTTTCAAGTCATTTTTTCATATGTTGGCGTGAATCCAAGTGGAGCTTGATCATTACAATTGAGTTTTCAATTTGCAATTTAGGTTGTGGGTTTTTTTTATATATATATTCCTTCTCCTCTAGGTGAAATTAGCAAATTAATTTAAATTCAGACCTGAAGTGTATTTGAACTAAGGCCTGCATAGATGAGAAGCTATATGCGTATGAGAAACATATGATAAATATTTGCAGGAGGTACATCTCTCTCTGAGTAGGTCTACACGGCAATTGGAGATGTGACTTTAGCTCAGGGAGGCACACCCATACGAGCTTTAATTTTGCTATTAGAGCTAAAATAGCAGTAAAGGCTTCAGCATGGGCTAGCAATGCAAGTACATACTCAGGGTTCCCAAGTGAGCTTGTACAGCCTGCACTGAAGGCTGTGCTGCTTCTCAGGATCCTTTCCTTAGGAACCCACCTCTCCCCATACACTGCTATTTTTAGCTATGCTAGCTTGATTAAAGTGTAGTGTAGACATACCCTATGTGACACAAGAATTTGTTATATTAGGAACTATTGTCCTGAGGAATATTACCATGGTCTTGTGATTAAGGCATGAGATCAGGGTTCAAAGCCTGGCTATCCCCCAGACTTCCTGTGACCATGGGCATGTCACCTAATCTCTCTGGCCTGAACTAAAGGAGTTAGGTGTCGTGCTGCTGATGATAACAGCACCTGTTAGGACGCTAGAAAAATCACTCTGATCCTCAAAGCTTGATTTAGGCACGTAGGCTCCCTATGCAATGAATGGAGAGAGAGAGGTGCCTTAGATTATGATTCACAAAAGCCAGCATGCTCGGCAGGGAGCTACCAAAGCTATACAAAGGGAGATGCCAATAAGGAGTGTGTGTGCTGATCCCAGCCCCATCTCAAAGTTAGGTGCCTAAGTCTGGTTTGTAGGGAGCGATCTCTGATAGCAATTCTCAGCTGTGACCCCTCTTTTAGTGGTAGGGGCTGGGAAGGAGGAGCTCCCTCACAACTTTTAGTCCAGTGGTTAGGGGATTCACCTGGGATGTTGGAGATCTCTGCTTCAAGTCCTCCCTCCATCTGGGGAGAGAAGGGATTTGAACTGGGATTTGCCACCTCTCAGATTGGTGCCCAGAACTATAGGATATTCTGATGAGTTCCTCCCTCAGTGTCTCCAATTGAAGCTGTTGAATTCTGGATAAAGACTTAGTCTCAGTGGAGCAAGGAGCCTGGAGGGTGGAAGACCTAGATCCTGCATCTGGGGCTTGTCATTCTTGGCTTCTTTCAGTCTGCCCTTCTCCCATTGGTCTGGGGGAGCGGTAGGGGAAACTAGGTCTACCCCATCCTCTAGGTTCCCATCCTTTTTTAGGTGACTAAGGATTGTTCCTTCAACTTCCCACCCCACCAACACTTACTGGACTGCTCTTACTTTCTCCTGCTTTCAGCATTTTGCCCAGGTCTGTGAACACTGCTAGATCTGCCACACAGCTTCTTCCAACCTGACTACTGAGAAACTTCTGCAAAGCTGCTCCCAGCCTCTCTAGCAGTAGCTAGACTGTATTTCAAACAGTCCTTCTGGTACTCTTCCTGGAGCTGTGATGGTGGCTCAGGAAGTCCCTCAGTATCTCTCCTCTATGGACCTGAACATGTAACTTGGGCAAGCTGTAGGGCCCCATTCAGCTTCTCCTTCAACTGGCCCCATTTCCCCAATTAGTTTCAGATTCAAAGGGTTCTGCAAGCCAGCCTTCTCTTATGTGGGTCTCTCTTTTAGTAGCTAGTGGAAAGAGCTAGGTCCACCTCCAAGCACTGAGCCCTTTTGACCTGGGCTTCTCCTGTTCAAGCTCCTCCGAGATGTCGTACTGCTGCAGGTGCAGCTGGGAGAGTCTGCCTCTGGCAAGGTGGGTCTGCCTACACCCAAAGCTGCTGTTTAACTGCTGCTTGACTGGTGTCGGTTTTGTACATCCATCACGGTAATATACATAGAGTTAAAGATGAGAATGTTTTTCAATTGAGTCCAGCTAACCATTCTTCCTTTATGGGTGGCCTAACTTAGTGGGGTGATAGCGAATGACCAGTGAGTTTGTGACAATGGTGAATTTGTTGGAAATGTTAAATGTTTATTTCTAGACTATTTATTTATTTAAATATGCAGAATTGTGTGTGTGTGTGGAGCTAGTGGAACTCCACTGTAACACACTTTCTGCCTTTGGAGGTGTAGTGCCCCTATCCACCCAATAAGCACCAATCTCCTTATGGGTTTTGATAGACAGGTTTCCTGGGTTCTTCTGGATCCTGCCTCCCTCTCAGCAGGGTGCAACTTCCTTATTTTGTTCCCATATGAATTTATTTGGCTGTGCCTCCACCCCGCTCGCTCCTTCCTGGCAGGTTCATCAGGGCAGCTTGGAAGGAAAATTCTAATCACAGGGTAACCTCCAGTTACTTTCCAGATAGTTGGAGACTCCCAAGAAATAACACGAACAATATATTCAACACAGTAATTATATTAAACAAGAAGTAAATATAACATAAGAGGGTAAAACACTACTCTCAGGGTCACCAATACCCATGCTAGCAACACCCATGAATTTCCCCAGTCACGTGATTTGATATAGCAAACATAAAATGTAGTGTCCAGTTCGTATGTGCATTTTGTAAGGGCCCTTGATGACCTGTGACAATGATATCTTCTGTAGCTGCAACTAGCAACTTGGTTGACTTGGTTCAGTGCAGCCCAAATGACTCACATGTGGGATAAAATGGTAAATCCCTTCACGGGTTTAATAGGCAGCAGTAATAAAATCCCAACCCCCTTGCCCCCCGGTGTGAGGACACAGTTCAGGGAGTAGGGGGTTTCCCAAAGAATTTCACTGCCTATCTAAAAGATGGTGCACTCACAGTTTTGCAAATGATCCTCAGGTTCAGAGATGGATCTGGATGCCTCATTCAGTGCAGAGGGCTGACAATTGCTGCTGGCAGGCATCCTCTTCACGCGGGAGTCAGGCTGCTTCTGGTCCCAGGATTTCTCCTCACCACAAAGGGGTGCAGGGCTCAGGTTGCAGATTACAATAACTCTACTAAAAATCCTAACTCTAATCTCTGACCCTAGTGCTCAGACACACTCACAGCAAGTGGGCAGCCCTGACCTAAAAGCCAGAGCAATGGTGCCATGTGGTGACCGATTTTACCTAGAGACCTAAAGCACTAACTCAGCCTGGCTGGGTAGGGAGTTCTCCTGGCAAAACTCTTTAAACTGGGAGTCAACTTGAAGAGGGAAAGGACCAAGCATGAGGGATCTTGCTTCCAGGTACCCAGAGGCCAGATCTCAGGGGAAACCCTGTATGCACCCTGGGAGTCAGGAGCTCACCAAACAGCAAGTCCTGCCCTGTCTGTGGCTGGCTCTAGCTTACTCCAAAATGGCTTCCACCCTCTCACAGTGCTCCTGGGGGTAGGCATCTCACTTCCTATCGGTCAGGCTAGCTCTTCTTCCTGGGTTTTCACTTGTCAGTCATTGGACTCTGCCCCCTTCCTTTCTCTCAGGCACTGCTCCTCCTCTGAACAGACATGATGGTGGCTATCGAGGAACACTTGCTATCCTCCTGCAAGCCAGAAAGGGCCCTTATCCTTCGAAATAGTGTCTCTCCTCTCAATTGCCTAATGGACTCTGAGTCTGCCCTTGCTCCCCCTTCCTCCCAGGAGCAGCGCCTAACCCTGAGTTACAAGCATAGAGAGATCCAGGAATGTAGCTAAGCTCCTTGGTGTAGGGTGACCAGATAGCAAGTGTGAAAAATCAGAATGGGGGTTTGGGGTAATAGGTGCCTATAAAAGACAAAGCCCTCACTATCAGGACTGCCCTTATAAAATAGGGACATCTGATCACTCTACTTGGGGGTTACAGAAGGATTAGGGGTTCTGTTGATTCTGCAACATTCAAACCTTCAATTGTAGCGAGGGTAAGAGTTTTAAGAACATAAGAATGGACATACTGTATCTGACCAAAGGTCCCTCTTGCCCAGTATCCTGTTTCCAACAGTGGCCAATGCCAGATGTCCCAGAGGGAATGATCAGAACAAGTAATCATCAAGTGATCCATGCCCCGTCGCCCATTCCATGATGCTTAGGTCACTAAGCTATCTATCCACTCAGTGCAAGGCAGTACTACTCCTCTCCAATTCCATAAGGGAAGTTGCTGGGTGCTGAGCACTTTTGAAAAAGTGGTCACTTCTTTTACCTATCATAATGGGTGCTTGAGTTCTTTTGAAATCCAGCCACTTATTTAGCACCCAGCAGATCCCTTTTAGGTACCTGAGCAATTCTGAAAATCTGGCCTGCTCTCCTTTTCTTAAAAAATTCCAGTGCATATTTTGTGTGTAGCAAACACCTTGCATAAAGTTAATAAATGTGGGTTGGTGGGTGGGGAAGGATACCCATGACTCACATTTTCACTGAAGATGTTTCTAAATATGGGAAGCATGTTTCTTTTGTGTATTTAATGTAAATGTTGCAGGCTACCTGATGAGACATGAGCCTGCCTATTTCTTCCTTAATGCAAGCGTACATAACTTTTAATGAATAGAGCCCTTTCATGCACAGCAGTGGCAAACACAACCGCTCATAAGGTATAAAGCTGAGACAGAGGAAATAATGTTAATTATTGAGATAATCTGCTTTTATTGAAGGGGTGTGTGTCTTCTGCAATGAGATTTTGCCAGCATCAGCTGTCTCGTCAGCATCAGTTGTCTCGTCAGCTTCTACGCTTGTTCCACTGCATGGCCGAACAGCTAGGTAGGTCATTTGTCACAGAACATAAAAGAAAGAATTCAATACTTTTGAAGTGGGGAATCCAAACCCACCAGCCTGTCAGTAATTCATGCTATAATTCCATCTTTGTATAATCAGGGAGATTAGATGTCAGCAGTCTGTTCATGTGCAAGAGAACAGCAACATCTTGGAGTTAGTTTTCCATGTAAGCCTATAAATTTTTGAGTGTTATATGTTTTGATCAGCAGAACACATTTCATAGAGGAATAAATATTTTTTTAAAAACTATCAGCACATTTTACTTTTTAATAAAACACAGATGCCAATCTAGCATTTTATTACAAAGAGTTGCCTACATTGCATGGGGCTCCCTCTTTGTGGCCAGTACACAAGTCAGTTTTCTGGAGATGGTGAAAGGCTGGCCACTGGGACTGTATTCATACAGATGGGACACTGAGTCAATTTTGTGCATTAATCAAGTCAGCTGGAAAACTGGATAAAAGCAGGACCTGACTGAAAACCAGATGTTGCAGCTGAACTGAGATAGTCTCTCTAAACAAACACTGCCCAAAAGTATCAGAAATTGAATACAGTTATTGTAATCCCACAAACATACAACTGAGTTTGGGCAAAATGAACCAGATAAACATTTGAAAGCAACGTCTGAAAAAAATTGACAGATGCCTTATTACACATTTAGTGAAAGCCGGTGGAATTCTCTATTGTGAGAAGGAAAATAGCATGAAATTGCCAGTTCCTTAAGAAAAAAACCCAAAATATAACATCTGAAAGCTAGGTGTCCTAACCCCGTACATCACCCTCCAACAGTAATTGATTGGGAAGACATCTGTCAATAGAATCAAGTAAGATGGATTTGTTTTGAGGGATTTTTTTTCCGATTCCAATACACTGCATGTGATAAATCTTTCAAGTCCATTTGAATTCTTAATCTTGTTATATTTACTGTTGGACTTAAATTGGTATTATATAAATGAAATTTCCCTCTTTGAGGAAGTAAATTCTCATTTATTTTTAAGATGGTGATGATGTTTTAGCTGAGAGAGAAATAAATTCACTCAGGAACAAACCTTCCAAGAAGTATCAAAACTCAGCTTTTATGGCACCATCATTGCCAGTTGTTACTTGGCAGTGATATAATTGCACTTATATAGTCTTTTCAAAGATATATATTGCCTCAGTTCAAGGAAACAATTAGTCTATCTGGTAACACTTCACTGTTAATAAAATTGATATCTCTTTGGACACTTACTTTAAGATTTGTTAACCCAGTTTGAACATCATCCCCAAACATGTATTTTTACTATATCAAGGGTCATTTCAGTTTAAAGTGCAGTTGTACTCTGAAAGTGACTGTAAAATTGGAACTGTCCTACTCAACAGATCAGCTCACTCACTGGATTCAAAGTTAGAACTGCTCACTTTAGAGAGAGAGATAAGTATTTACAGCTTTTTACATTTGCTAGTGCTTCAGAGCTAACAGAGGTAGGAGCAAGCTGTGCATTATAGTCCTCTTGGCCCTGCTTCAATTCAAGTTAATGGTAAAACTCTCATTGATTTTAATGGTGCAGGATCAGACCCTATATTCTATCTTGTACATCATGAACAAAATTGTTTGCTAAATTCCAATCGCTTGCACATTTGCAAACCCACCAAAGTCAACTGTGGGCTCAATTATTCCTGTAGAAACTGTGTTATTGGTGATGATGCCTGAGATAGAAAAAGTCAACTTTCAGAGCCCAAGCTGAGTTTGAGGTGCCAACAGAAGAAAAACATTTTTAACTGCAAACATTTGATATGGAAATTACAGGTAGATTATAAAGAAGGAAACCCACAATACCATTTTGATAGTCTCTGTTTAAAGCAGAATTGCCATTTAATGTACTAGGAGATAACTGCTGTTTCCTTCTGAGCTCATCCGTACTTAGTTCACCTGTGTTTCCTTAAACCGCGTATAGGCAGTATCCATGTTGCTTGATGGCCAAATATTAATTTCTTACTACGGGCTATATCCTATAAGGAGTTGAGTTCATCCTGGGAATCAAGGGTGCTCAGTACTTCAGTGGATGAGGGCCTAAATATCCATGCAGCTTTATGATTCTGTGCTTCAAAAAATCTCAATAGATTTATTGATTGTCTGTCTATTTCTTCTCCCAGTATAGTGTCTGATGAACACAGTGTGAAGAATTTGACCTTGTTGAGACTCAGACCAAGGATAAAAAAGTAGTTGAATTTCTGGTTAAGTGGCAATCTCCATTAACCATAGCCCCTCTTTCAGGCTTTTTCAGGAAATGATTCAGACCCTATTATTTCTACTGAACTTCTCAGCAGAGATTTTTTTCCATAGGAATTAGTGTGTGTTTGTCACATTAATAGAGACTGTTGCATATTATTTTCTTTTCTCTATCACTTTGTCTGGATGGAATGAATGCCCAAAAGGTTTGACTGCTTTTCCTATATGTACATTATTTGAATTAGATTCTGGAATATAGATAATTCAATTGTTGTACTAAATCTTGAAACCGACTCCAAATCTCCATAATTTGTATTTTATTGGGATTGTCTCTACTGTTTTGTTTAACATGTCACATGTATATCTCAGTGTCTAGCTACTGATGTTAGTGATCAAGTTGCACAACCAATGAACTCATCTGTGAAAAAAAGTTGTTGTGAAGAAAACATTAGCTGGAGCACTAGAATTTTAGTTAGCTGACTGTTTTCTGTTGGTTACCTTTTACCCAAGTTGATTAATAATTACCCTTTGCACTGTAGGGAATCCTTCCTATTTAGGTATCTTTGTATTTTGTAAAAGCGCAGGTAATAATATTACTGAACCTTCCTTGATGTTACTGCGTTCTTGGCTTGAGGTTTGCAAAGTCTCTAAATTCTTTTATCTTGTTTGAGCTTTGTCATATACAATTTAGTAGAGTAAGATACCTATAGTGTATAACCAAAGTTATACCTCTGATTCACATAAGACTATAAATGGTGTGAGCAGCTCTCAACTATGTTTTTAGATGCACTTGTATTAATTGCTTTTCAACAGAGCCTATGGGTCTCAGCTGGTAGTTCTTTTAACGTATTGTTGGCCAGCCATGGACACCCTGCATAAGGCACTTCAGCCACTGTTTATATGCAGAGCCCTTTGATAGGGCTCCAAATTTATGAACAGATGGTGTAATTTGCTTACTGCTGCTTTAAGGGTTGTTTTCTTCATTTTGAGGTGCTCTGGTGCTTTCCTGTGCTAATGTTATTTGTCCACTTTGTCTGTTCCATTTCTTTATTTTATTTCTCCTGTGGCTTATCCTTCACCTTTATTGTGTGTTAATTTTTTTCTGGGGATTACTACCCTAAGAAGCCCAAGGCACCCATGTTATGCATGGCCCCTGAATGTTGCAATAAAAAGCCCCTTTTATGATTCTGAAATATTTTACATTGAAATTGCTACTCTGCCAATACAAAATACATTGTGTTAATGTTGGGTTATGCCAAATTGTTACAAAATCTTCCCATCACCTTCTCTGACCATGCTTGTTTGGTTCACAACTATCACATGGGATTCAGCTAATCACAATGATAAAATCCATTCTTTTTATTTTTACATTTGTCTTTTAAAATATTTTTCATAGAAGATATATATTTTGTGCTTGGAAGAGATGTCATATTGACAGCCCTAGGGGACAAAGTCCTTTGTATTCAAAGAACAGTTTTAGTAGAGACAACAGTTGTGCAAATACTTTGACCCCACTCTACAAATGTATTTCACTACTGATTTGGAGGAACCATATCTAAATGTGAGAGGTAGCTCCAGCTCCAAACCCATTCAATTTTGGTGCTCTCTGATGCTAATGTCAACAAGGGTGTCAGTTAATGCTGTTTGTGGTGATGGCTTTTTTATTGTGGATGACTGTTAATAAGGAACTAAACTCACTTTGTCTACCTCCTGTCAGTGCAATAGAGTTTTAGTGTTTGTGATCATGTACCCCACTATTAGATGGTCTTGCTACTTGCTCACAGCTGAGGGAGATCTTCAGCTCGAGTGGTAGAAGACTATATTGATAGTGATGAAGACTCTAGATCAGTCTCCTCTGATGACCATTGAGTCTGTCTCTATTTATGGCCAGAGCTTTACATGCAGACCTGCATTGGGGAAATGGTGTTGCTTGGACCCAGGCAGAGGAGAAGCCACCGGGCACTAAAAGGCAGGAGAGTAGGGAGTCAGGGAAGTGGTGCTGCTGGGTCCCAGATAGAGATGCTCTGGAGCAGCAGGAGGCAGTGAAGTGTTGCTGGTGGGTCAAGACATTAATAGGAAATGAATGGTAGTTCCCTTGTCTTGGGTTTGAGGAGAGGGTAAGTGAAGTGTGCAGCCAGGGAGAGTGTCAATTTTTTATGTGCATTCAAGGCTGACTTTTCAATCTGAAATGATCTCACACACATTCACAGAGGAATAGAGGGGAGTTAAAAAGTCCAAAGACAGACTATGGTGAAAACATACTTTAGCAATAAGAACTTTATCAGTACAGTGGTATACTGAGATTGGTGATTACACACTTTGGTAATAAAGGAAGCTTCATCTTCAAATCAAACAGAGGTGTCAGGCTCTCCAATTGTCACGTATGTATCTACCACTACATGGCTTTCAACGTTAATGAAATATCTGGTTCAAAATTTTGTGAAACATAGACAAATGCTCTTTGTAGATCTTAGATGAGCTAGTTGTCACTTCTTGACCTGTGCTGTTACTGTACTCTGTGAAACAGTTGTAATGTTTCAGCCCACATGGAGCTGTATTTCAGGAGTGGATAATGAGCTGATCACTGTGTACAGTGTATCATTCCGCATTTGCAACCTTCAGGATAAAAGAGTGTAGAAAAGTGAGATTACTTTTTTCACATATGATGTTGAACAGTTTTCATAGAATCATAGAATATTAGGGTTGGAAGAGACCTCAGGAGGTCATCTAGTCCACCCTGCTCAAAGCAGGACCAACCCCAACAAAATCATCCCAGCCAGGGTTTTGTCAAGCCGAGCCTTAAAAACCTCGAAGGATGGAGATTTTACCACCTCCCTAGGTAACCCATTCCAGTGCTTCACCACCCTACTAGTGAAATAGTGTTTCCTAATATCCAATCTAGACATCCCCCACTTCAGCTTGAGACGATTGCTTCTTGTTCTGTCATCTGCCACCACTGAGAACAGCTTAGCTCCATTCTTTTTGGAACCCCCTTTCAGGTAATTGAAGGCTGCTATCAAATCCACCCTCACTCTTCTCTTCTGCAGATTAAATAACCCCAGTTCCCTCAGCCTCTCCTCGTAAGTCATGTGCTCCAGCCCCCTAATCATTTTTGTTGCCCTCTTCTGGACTCTCTCCAATTTGTCCCCATCCCTTCTGTAGTGGGGGGCGGGGGGACCAAACTGGACGCAATACTCCAGGTGTCGCCTCACCAGTGCCAAATATAGGGGAAGAATCACTTCCCTCGATCTGCTGGCAATGCTCCTACTAATGCAGCCCAATATGCCATTGGCCTTCTTGGCAACAAGGGCACACTGCTGACTCATATCCAGCTTCTCATCCACTGTAATTCCCAGGTCCTTTTCTGCAGAACTGCTGCTTAGACAGTCAGTCCCCAGCCTATAGCGGTGCATGGGATTCTTCCTTCCTAAGTGCAGAACTCTGCACTTGTCCTTGTTGCACCTCATCAGATTTCTTTTGGCCCAGTCCTCCAATTTGTCTAGGTCACTCTGGACCCTATTCCTACTCTCCATTGTATCTACCTCTCCCTCCAGCTTAGTGTCATCTGCAAACTTTCTGAGGATGCAATTAATCCCATCATCCAGATCATTAATAAAGATGTTGAACAAAACCAGCCCCAGGACCGACCCCTGGGGCACTTTGCTTGATACCGGCTGCCAACTAGACATCAAGCCGTTGATCACTACCCGTTGATCCCGACAATCTAGCCAGCTTTCTATCCACCTTATTGTCCATTCATCCAATCCATACTTTTTTAACTTGCTGGCAAGAATTCTGTGGGAGACCATATCAAAAGCTTTGCTAAAGTCAAGATATATCACATCCACCGCTTTCCCCATATCCACTGAGCCAGTTATCTCATCATAGAAGGCAATCGGGTTGGTCAGACATGACTTGACCTTCGTGAATCCATGTTGACTGTTCCTGATCACCTTTCTCTCCTCCAGGTGCTTCAAAATGGATTCCTTGAGGACCTGCTCCATGATTTTGCCAGGGACTGAAGTGAGGCTGACTGGTCTGTAGTTCCCCGGGTTGTCTTTTTTCCATTTTTAAAATATGGACACTATATTTGCCTTTTTCCAATCGTCCAGAACCTCCCCCAATCGCTGCAAATTTTCAAAGATAATGGCTAATGTCTCTACAATCACATCAGCCAACTCCCTCAGCTCCCTTGGGTGCATTAGATCTGGACCCCTGGACATGTGCATGTCTAGGTTTTCTAAATAGTCCTTAACCTGTTCTTTCACCACTGAGGGCTGCTCACCTACTCCCCATGCTGTGTTGCCCAGTGCAGCAGTCTGGGAACTGCCCTTGTCTGTGAAGACTGAGGCAAACAAAGCATTGAGTACTTCAGCTTTTTTCACATCATCTGTCACTATGTTGCCTCCCCCATTCAGTAAGTGTCCCACACTTTCCCTGACCTTCTTCTTGTTGCTAACATACCTGTAGAAACCCTTCTTGTTACCCTTCACATCCCTTCCTGGCTTCAACTCCAATTGTGCCTTGGCCTTCCTGATTACATCTGTGCATGCTCTAGCAATATTTTTATACTGATGGTACTGAATTCTCACCAGAGGCTACAATCAAAATGGTGATCTGCCAGTGGAAGGTTCAGAAACTCATCAACTTTGTTACAGCAACAAATTAATTGTTTCATGTGCTCCTTCTCCAGAACGTTATTTCTGAAATAAGACTTTTCTACCAAGTATCTAGTTGTAGTAATTTGGTGCTTATTCAGATTTCGCAAACATGCAAAATACACATGCTTGTGTATCATGAAAAGTGAGTTGCTATTTTCAAATGATAAAACTTTAAAAAGAGAGTGACCTGAGGGTTTCCCCTGTCATAATGTGGAAAATTGATTAAAAGGAATATTTGATGAGCCTCTAATGAAACTGAATACCATATGGAGGGATAGGCCAGGGATGTATTGACCTGAGTATTAATATTCATACACAAACCCTCTTAAGTGACCTTAAAGGGTCAACAAGCATAATCAGAATTTAGAAATTAATTTATGTAATATCTATAAGTATGCTTACAGGCACCCCGTCAAACTAAAAATAATATTGACAGTATCTTTACCTGTATCACTTAAAATATCTTAGATTATTTAATGAAAAGCTTTCTTAGAATCAAATTTATCTTTCACGATTTATGCTGTTAAGTTTTTGGATTTTAGTGGTTTGCACTTTATTCACTACTGACGCAATGCTGTCCTGGTTTCACTTCCATCTTGAACTGGCAAATGTAGTGTTTGGATGGAAAACACTGATGGGAAATATTTAGTCTACAATAAAATAAACTGAAATTTGGCGGGGGGGGGATTAGACTTTAAAATCTAGTTTTTTAACAAAACATAAATGTGGAATCTACTACTGTGATAATCTTCCCTTAATTCCTGTATACCAATCATTAATATTACACACACTTCTAAAGCACCAGCACTGTAATAGCTGGACACTCTTATTAGATATTTACATATAAGGAATACCATGGAAGAGAACATAAATCTCCACATTCTCCTCCTGCTACAGAATTTCTTATATGGAGTGTCAGATGTCTAGTGATGTTGGGGTGACCCTGACAATCCATGAGGCTCAGGCATAATGAGACACACTGTGTTTGCCTTTTAATTTGGATTTTTTACTATTCTACACTGAGCCTGCCAATCTAATGCTCTTAGACCGTCTTTAACAAATGTATGTAAAAATAACTAAGCCACTAGTTGACCCAAGATCAAAGCCAATAACCTTACACCAGTATAATAATCATTATTCACATTGTCCAAAATATCCAACAGAGCCCCACACCACTGTTATCCACTTCTACCCATCATCACCCTTTGGGGAGTGGTGAAAGGCCCATCCTTCTGGGCACAGGAGAACAGATAGGCCTTGCAGCATGTCCTGAAGGCTAACAAACTCAGATTGTTTTGGACCAAAGGAGCAGGCAGGATCTATACTGTTTGTACTTTTTCCTGTTCTGCTGGAAAACAGCTATAGAGGTTGTGTGGGCAAATTGGTTGTGCCATTAAAAAAAATCTAATGTTATTTATGTGATTCCATAGGGAAAAACATTACATTAATATTGGTTGTTAAGGTTGTCAGAAAGGTCAAGGTCTGCCGAACTTATGGTTACCTATACAGCGTTAACTCCTTGCTCTCTTGTGCATATTTATCACATGATACAACATACTACCATACTAGCCTATTTCGCCACATATCTTTAATATATAGTTTGGCCTATTGTTACATATCATACTTCTTCTGTCTCTTTGACCTTTCCTTCTGTTTGGACACATCTGATCCCTCCCCTCGGACTGCATGATGATCCTTTTCTGCTGTTCAAGATGCTTACATTGTTTAGTCTTTCATAACTGTTTTTGTACTGTTATGAAACAGAACATTGCACTTCTATACTGACTGGCAGCTGAAATAATCTTAGCGCAGCTTCTTCTGGCTAGAACAGCAGGAGTCTCTAGTTTGGCTCATAGTGCTGCTTTTGGAGCAGGAGTCCTGACTCGGGTCTCAATTGTAAGAGCATGCAGGAAAGTTTTAGCCCCTGGGTAGCACTCAGACTCTATGAGGAAGAGTGACAATATAAGAACTGAGTGTACAAGCGTAGTCTCACTGCTGGAACACCCCTTTGTGGCTGAGCATGGCATAGCTGCTTGTTCCCCTCTAGCACTTCCTGCTTATGGGACCTAAGAAACTGTGGTAGTCTGCCTCTTCTCAAGGCTTGGCCTTCCAGCCATGTCACATTGCAGCTCCACCTCCTCTCAATTACAGAAAGTCCAATATCCTTACAAAAGGTCTTCTGTTCCAATTCTGGGCACTCTGGTGCCCATACCCTTCTCTCAGGGTTTTCAGTTGTCTTTGTCCTCTTCTCAGGGCCCCATGCCACCTTCCCCAGTGATGGGTAGAGGTACCCAGGCTCTCCCATGACATTGGGTTCCAGTCCAGGGACCCTGTAACCAGCAGTCAAGCAACCTTCTGTTCAGGCCTTCTCTCATTCTCTCGAGGTTCACCCTCTACACATATGGAACATAGGGTTGCCAACCCTCCAGGATTGGCCTGGAGTCTCCAGGAATTAAGATTAATCTTCAATTAAATATTATGTCATGTGATTAAATCTCCGGGAATATGTCCAACCAAAATTGGCAACCCTATAGAAAGTGGGCACAACCACTGCCTTGAAATAAGGGGAGAGTGAGGAGAGTCATTGGTTCAAAGGTAGAAAAAAAGGGGATGGGTGGGGAGAAATAAAAATGAAGTTGAAGTTTGCAGAAGCTTTTTGTGTGAAAGGAAGTCTGCCTGCCTAAACTGGTATGGATGGTCAGTGATGGTCACCAGATTCTATGCCAGTTTGAGATGATCAGGCCAACAAAGCAAATCCAGACAGCCTTTCAGCAGCTTCTGGAGAACAAAAATTACCCTTGGATCTGCAGAGGTGACTGTCTCAAACAGAGGAGAACCAATTGGAGATCCTGGGTAAAGATACTGTCAGGGCCTTTGGGGCCTAGGAAGCTAGAGGCCTGATTGAGGGTGTGTTATGCCTTTGGGCAAACAGAATACATCAGAAAAACATGTCCCTATATGACCTGTGAGATAATTGGTCCTCCAGAGCCAAAATCCTGAAAAAGCTGCAGAGATGTGGCCTACTGGTATGATGTGGATGAGAGTTGTTTGGGTTGTTCTTGTAGGGAATCAGACTCAATAAAGAGGCACTGCCCACATAGGAAACTGAGGGGGGCAGCAAAAGGAAAAGCAGGATCCGCAAAAATGTAAGAAGAAAAGAGGAGGTTGTAGGGAGCTGAAGAACTGGGGACAAATATGAATTTCAAACAGTCTAGGTGGGGACTCAGACTCCAACTCAAAAGGTGATGGGGGATGAGTTGGCTGTTACTGACCACCATGAGGCTATTGGGGCATTATTACTTTATGAATAATGCATGGGTGAGAAGCTGGGTGAAAAACCCAGAGGCCCTAAGAGCACAGGTACCTAAGGGGTTGAGAATTGAAGTGGTAGAAGCAGCAAGTCTGTGTGGGAAAGCTGGTGAAGGTGGATTAGGCCGTGGAGACCCTGCAGAAAAAGGAGCTCTAGACAAAGGAAAGAATGGATTGTAGTTTAGAGTGGAGCTCCTAGATGAGGAAAAGGGGGCATTTGACAGCCAGATGAGAAGACAGGACTACCTTCTCTCAATGCTGTATAAGAGGATGAGAAGGTGGACAATCAGCCTAAGCAGATGCTGTAACCCCCTGGTAGAAGGGGTACAATTTTCAGGGGGTATGTAATGGGGTATTACAGCACACTGGTAATGAAAGGGTTAGTGTGGGCCTGAGAGGTCAGTTAAACTACCTGGTTGCACCAGGAGAGTGGGCCACACCTAGTGAAAGAAGAAGGCCAGCTGAAGGAGGAGCTGAGTGGTGAGAATAAATGGAGGAAGCCCAGATAAGAAGGGCTCTGCAGAGAGAGAGAGGAAGAACTCTGTAGTCCCTCTCTGGCTGCTAGAGAGAGGAAGAAAGGGAGAGAGGCCGATGTACAGTAAGCCCAGAGAGAAGTTGTGGCAAAGGGCCTGAAGGAATAAGAAGACACCCAGAGAGGTGGTGTGGGAACACTCTGATACGGGGGAAGAAGGACTATTTGAGTTTGGAGCTGGGCTTCTATGGAAAAAGCCCTGGTTGGTGTTGCTCCACACAAGAGCCGGAGGACAACCTTGAAGATCCTGAGAAGGCATGAAGAGTTATGTTTGTTTGAATTTAGTTTATTGGACTCATTGTATATTGCAGAAGAGGTGGGACTAAATGTGATTTGGCTGGAGGGCTGAGTCATGAGAAGAGACAGACCATCGCAGGGCTGGTATAGCTGTTGGGAGCCTGATGAGGCGAGCCTGTATGCCATGGCCAGCCACTAGAAGGCATGCCAGTGGCGAATGAACTCTTCTACACCTGGATGGATAGACTAAGATCTAGATATGGACATCTGGCTACCAACAGCAGAAACAATACTTCTGGTGCCAAAGGCTGCTCAAGACTATTTGCCGCTCTAGGCAAAACTTCACTGTGCTACCCCTGCTCCTATACCCTAAAATAGAGATTCTCAACTAGATTGGTGTGACATCAGAGTTTCTTGGTATGTGTGTGTGCTTTTCTGATGCTTTGGTGGTGATAGGGCACCAGTTTTCAGTGCCTCCTCAGGTTTGACCCAGCTGCCTCTCTGTCGGGAAACAGGGGTAGCCAGGCCAAATGAGTGAGTGGTATTGTGATCATGAGGTCACAGCATCACTGAGGATTGGCCCAGCTGCCCCTACCATCCCAGACAGTATCTGCCACCCTAGGCTGTGCCTAGTTTTCCTATAACTAGAGTGCCCTTTGCTTGGTGCCATCATATGTCATTTTTAATTTATCTTAAAGAAGAATTTTTTTCACTGGGGCATAATTGGGAAAGGAGAACTTATATACACAAACCAATTTAATTTGCCACTAGTTATTTTATGTTCCCTGGGGAAACATTATGTTCTCCACTGTGCTCCCTATTATTGCAGATATTGTGTTTAGAACAAGGACTTTCTACCTCAATACCCAGTTTCTCTTGCTGGACTTTCAATTGAATGATAGTCCTGTATTTAACACACCACAGTGTGTTACTATGGTAATTATTGTTATATCAAAATTTCAGCATTGTGAGTTCACCACAGGATCTTACAGTAATAGAAGATGCTGTCTGAGGGAGGAAAACTCTTGTCTTAAAAGCAAAATATCTGTGCCAGAAAAAAGGGAGAGGAAAACTCTGAATAATGCATGTTCGGTAAATAGGTTTTTTTCACATATCAATTTGAAATTGTATTTAGTATTAAAAATCCCATAAAATACTTTTTTTAAAAAAAATTAAAACCCTTTTCTCAAGCTTTATATAACAAAAATATAAATGTGTGCAGTACATCTTAATGATATTCTGAGAGCCATCAAAGTAACTCTACAGCCACTTTGGAAACACTTCTTGGTACCTATGCGAGTTTTGAAGAGAGAGAAGAAAGCTAGGCCTCTAAAGAGGAGCTGAGTTTGGCAACATTCCAAGGACTAGGATGTGCTGATTCGGTTAGCCCTTTGAAAGGCACTATGTATAGATAAACTTGCCTCAGGAACCAAAGAGGAAGAAATTGTGAGAGGCCTGTTTCCTTCCCTGCTCCACCACTTGCTCCTGGGAGTTAAGGGAAGGGTTAATAGTCCTATATCCTATGGATTACTGGACCATATCAATAAAAGATTACCTCCCACCCACTCATGAACCAGGGCAGGTGTGCTGCCCAGTATGTTGAGGGACAGAGCCAATTTCCACCAATTTCCTAGCCTTTTCTTCCCACCCCCTTCCTATCTACACGTGGGGTAAGGGTGTGCAGCCTCCGCTTACTCCATACAATAGAGACGTGTAGAGGATACACAAGGCCATGAGGAGGGTTTTACTCCTCCTAAGGCTTCTGTGTGGCCATATAGTTTGGTCCATAATGTTGTCATATGTAAGGGTGTACAAAGGCAGATTAGATTTTAGTGTTCTGTATTTAATAAGGGAAGAATTGTGTGGCATGGGTAATGTGAAATGGAATTATTAGGTTGAGTAAAGACACTAAATAAGGCTTGGAGTTTATAGCTGTGTCTGCTTTTCTATTTATCTTGACCTATGAATATGACAAGGAAATGTACCAAGGGACCAAAACGCAGAAGCCTCAAATGTATTTTCATCTTACATACTGTACATTTGCACAGAATATGGTCTGAAAGTGTTTCCAAGGCACAAGGGTAATATAGCTTGTCTTGCAGGCACTTATGACTGTTATATTTTTTGACTTTATGAATAATGTTTTAGGGCACATATCAACTCAATAAGTTTAGAGGAACATAGAACCATCTGAGAAGTGAGACACGGGCAGCTTCACATAAGCTACTTATCAACTCCTCTTTCATACTGATTTTCCAATGCAAATACAAAAATGATGGATAAAATGCAATTTTTTGAATAGCATCAATCCAATTAATAGGCAGTATTTCAATCTGAAAAATGTTCTAATCGATCCAAATTATAAAAGCATTTGTTTAAAAACGGTACTTGTATTTGTTTCCTTTCTTTGGTCAGATAAGGATGCCCTTATTCTCTTTGAGTAGTAGCTTGTAGCTTACTCTGTAAACAGCCCCACTGAGTTCAGCTGACTTTGGATCAAGCCCATAATACTTCAGTCTCCTCCTGCCCTGAGACTTGGAGAACCTCCCACCCCCTATATTGCTGGAGTTGTCAGCCCAGATGATGATGCACTGTTGGAATATGCTCAACTACAGAGGGTCATTTAGCTTAGCATGTGGCAGTTAAGCAGGGAGGAAGCATAAGAGCTCAATGGAGCTCTACGGAATCAGGCAGAAAAGAGGGCTCGACTGGCGGCCTTGGAGACAAGGAAGAGGACTTGGAGTAACATTTGTATTTCTTTGCAATCAGCATACTGCCAGGAACACCTAGAGTGTTTATGGCCTAGTGCCAGTGTGACGGTGAACCCCATAAGGCTTTATGGAAATATGCTTATGAATGTATATATATGACATAATTGGAATATGTTTTATGCTACATATGCCATGTAACATATCTCTGTAAAGGTTATGATCTACTGAATCTATTCCTCCTCTTTGTATGCATGTATCATTTTTGTGTTCAAAGTTATGAATATTGACTGTGTACTTGCTTGATTTCTAAGTAGCCTTAGTAAAGCATTTGGTCAGCTTCTCGAGAAAGGAATGTGCAAGGTAAGTGCCCAACCAAGAAACACTTAACGAACAATGAATATTAGGAAGCTCCAATCCACATAAGAAGTCTACCTGAGGACGTTCAAGGTAGCATGTGAACAATGGCTGCTACCTGTAAGTTCTGAGTCATGCATGGGCATGTGACTTGTCCATGTGACTCCAAATCTCCATTTTATAGCTGGATTCTACACAGGGGGATAGAGGGGTGACCACCCACAAGAGAAAGTCTATTTAAACCTCTGGGAGACCCCTCCATTTTGTCTTCAGCTGGCTTAAGAGAGAGCTTCTCCACCCCCAAGGATACCTGAAAGAAACTGAAACAAAGGACAGTAACTATAGGGGGTGTGAGTGATTGCTGGACCCAGACAAGAAGGAGACTAGTCTGTAAAAGGAAGCTTACTGGAACACCACTGAGGGTGAGGTTTTATCTGTATTCAGTTTTCTTACTGTATTAGGCTTAGACTTGCGTGTTTTGTTTTGTTTTATTTTATTTTATTTGGTAATTCACTTTGTTCTGTCTGTTATTACTTGGAATCATTTAAATCCTACTTTCTGTATTTAATAAAAATACTTTTTACTTATTAATACTGGGGGTGAGGGGAAACAGCTGTGCATATCTCTCTATCAGTGTTATAGAGGGCGAACAATTTATGAGTTTACCCTGTATAACCTTTATACAGGGTAAAATTGATTTATTTGGGGCTTGGACCCCATTGGGAGTTGAGCATCTGAGTGTTAATGACAGGAACACTTCTTAAGCTGTTTTCAATTAAGCCTACAGCTGTTAGGGGACATGGTTCAGACCTGGCTATGGGTTTGCAGCAGGCTCGTGGGTCTGGCTCAAACCAGGGAGGGCACTGAAGTCACAAGCTGCCAGGGCAGGAAAGCAGGGACAGAAGTATGGGCTTTTCCATTTTGTTTAGTTTTTTAAAGGCTGCCTGTAAATGTATGGGGTCACTGGTAAAACCCTTCATTTTTGGTTTCTAATTTTTCTAATCTTCCGGGGATTTTATCAGTGCTTATTACAAAAATTAAAAACATGGGTGCAAAAATAACTACACAGTCTTCTGGGTTAACACTGGGACATCAGGACAGGAAATAAAACAACAACAAACAGAGAAAAGTAAGAGTATTGAAAGTACGAGCAATTTAATATATTGGCTGATTTCATCAACTGTACATTAACAGTGCATTATGCATGTTCATGCATGTGTGTATGTATCTTCCACTACATTGCCTTACTTTAATAGACAGTCTCACATTTATACGCAGACTAATTTATTACCATAAACACATCTACACTATGTAATGTATTGGATTTGCTTAACATAATCAGTATTTTCATGTACTTGAGTGGTACAAAATTTGAGTGGAAATTGGTAAAAACCGAATAATAGCTTTCACAAAACCTGGGAATTTTTTTCTAGAAGGCCTTAGTCATTGGCCTTAGTCATTGGCAACCATTACGACATGGATTAACCAATGTCTGAAAGCCTAAACAATACAATCCTAACACAAAGACATGTGTAGGCAAACAAGAACATGAAAAAATGCTGAATATTGATGGTAGAGTTCCCAGTTGGAAACATCTAACATGAGGTTACCTACTTGTGGTTAAGAAGATGTGTTACTAGATTTTCTAATATAAGACCTCATTTAATGCGGATGAAGTTAGGCCCAGGTCCACAAAGGGACTTAGGCATTTCAGAGTTAGGCATTGCAACACCTGTGTCATGTCTCCACAGGATCTGTGTTATGGCAAGCTTTTAAACAGTCCATTGGAGGAACCCCTTCAGTGTGCCAGACCTCTTAGGGGGTCCCACTTTTCCTTAAGAGTAGAACATGCAGCATCAATGCCTCAAAGTCTGAGTCTCTGGCACTCCTATTTCACACTGTGAGCTCGGTCTAGCAAGTCCAACTGACATAGAAGCCTGGTCAGAAACCTTTACACTCCAGTGACAAATACACCTCAGCAAGTATTTGCAGTGACACCAGGCTGCCTTTTCAAAACAGAGAAGGGTTTATTAGTCAACTGGAACTGAGCATCGGGAAGTCCTTAGGTTAGCATAGAAAAGCAAAGGTTTAAACCTAGTATGTTCTGGCCTAGCCAGCGTTCCACCCAGCCAAGCTGCTGTGGAATCCCTTTTTTTGGACCTCTCCCTCTGTCTCTGTCAGTCCAAGGTGAGAACCCCATGTCTCTCCAAAAGCTAATTCTTATCTCAGCCACCTGGCACCTTTTGGTCTGTTGTCTAATTCCCACAAACCCAGGTTGAGTTCACATGCTCTGCCTGCTGAAGATTCCCATGGATAAATGTTCAGTCGTTGGGGCTCCCATGGCCTGTATGTACCATCTATTGATATGGGTCAGTTTCAAACTGTCCTTTAACCATCCATTCATTCCCCTTTAGATGGTTTCTTTCTGTCTCTCGGGCCCAGTGCATATTTAGTTATTTATACAAAGTGAAATAGCTTCAACAGAAGAGGATTAGGGTTGCCTACTTTCAAATTTCTTAAAACCGGACACAAGCCCTGCCTCATGACATCACTCGCTTCCCTCATCCCCACTGTTGATTGCTCACTCTCTCCCCCTGTTGCTTGCTCACTCACTCCCCCTCCCCCGTGCTCACCTTCCGCCTGCATAGTAAGGCTGGGACTGACTCGGAGCCTGCCTGCCTGCCTGCCTGCCCACGAGATGCAGGTAGGAGTTGGCCCATGACCAGGGTCAGACTGTCAGGGCACTAGGGACAGGCTTGCAGTGGCATTTGCAGGCAACAACACTCTCCCTCCCCCGCCCCATTCTGGTGCCCCTGCGGGCGGTAACCAGAGTTTTGGTGTTTGGTCAGTACTTCTGACTGGACACCCTCCAGGTCCCCTTTCCAACCACATTTTCCAGTCAAAAACTGGGCACCTATCAACCCTAGAGAGGATGAGAGTGCCTGGCCTTGGAATATCCATAGTCCAGTGGCCAGGATGATACTCTTCTAGACCAGAGATTAAGAAAAAATGCAGTAGAAAATATCTTATTTTTAATTTGAATTTGTTTGGCTTTAGTTTTCAGCCATTGGTTCTTGTTACGCCTTTCTCTGATAAATTAAAGAACCCTTTAGTACCCAGTATTTTCTTCCTGTGAAGGTACTTATACACTGTAATCAAGTCACCTCTGAATCATCTTGTTGATAAAGGAAACAGATTGAACTCTTTAAATCTGTCACTGTAAGGCATTTTCTCCATCCCTCCAATCATTTTTGTATCTTTTGTCCACCCTCCAATTTTTCACATTTTAAAATGTGCTTCTTGCCTAGTAGGTCAATAGACTACAGAGCCATGGTCTGTTAAAAGCTTATGAAACTTCTCCTAAATGAATTTCTTTTATGCACCCAAACAATCTTCCAGACATATTTGGCTCATCATTTATAAAGATTGCAATATGAACTCCAATGGAACTAAACAATACAAGAGTAATTAACACACACTTTCATCTGAACAGTGAAGAATGATATTTTTCTATGTGAATTTAAGAGCAAACCTTATGAGTTTGTTAGAATTGAAAAAAGCAGAATTTGTACTGAATATTTTTTCATTGAGACAGAATTTCACTAAGCTTCTCACCTCCTATATTTAGTCCTTCTATTATGTTAAAGAATATATTGTTGAATAACATACATACTGTGCATAATGGGATTATAAGGTGGTGACAACTCTTCCTTTATGCTTGTAGCAATGGATTATTCTTCTATAATCCTGATCTTCTGCAGAAAAGAAGAGTATTTCTTTTCATGTGTCATCTTGGTATTAAGCACTATTTTGCGCCCCAAGACATTCCAGAAGCTACATGTAAAGATTCAAATAAAAGGCTGTCTGTGGCAGATACTAGAAGGCAGAGTGATGGAGAGAGAATGCTATGCTGCTCCCAGGTAATGATCGGAAAACCTCAAAAGGCTCATTGTCTGGATTTATTTTGAATATAATTTCAAATGTTTGGATATCTATGCAACCATTCTGAAAGAACTTCTCCCATCAGGCTGCATTGCACTCCCTAGATTTACTGAGGCATCCTACTTATTATGGAGCATTGGGAATGAAGCCAGCCTTCTTTAGCCTGGGGTCACTAACTTTCCTCCCTCCATCTCTGATTTTCTTTTGGCACGTCATCAATACACCAGCATTCCTCAAGGTGGGCGGGCACCAGTCAGTTAGGATGACAAGTATTTGTACAGAAATCAGAAGACTAGCACGTCAGTCCATTTTCTTTAAAACCCAGACTCCAGAGGGGCTTTCTGAATGCAATCCATGTTGGTCTAACTTCAAGGGGAGCAGAGTTAGGCCAGTGCTCAGCATTTTTAAAAATCACGTGAAGTCATCAAAGCTCTTGGTCTTCACTATCCTAGGGAATAGGCTGAGTCACGTTATTCCCCTTGAACTTGGAGTGCTAAACAGGGCACAGTACTTATCCTGCACTTCTGAAATGCCCGTACTTTAAATATTTCAAGAGGATTTTAACCAAATCTTTCCTGAGTATGGAAAAAAGTGACCAGAAAGAATCACAGAAATCTTATGAGTGAGATGCCAGGCCAGATTGTGATTTCAATTATAATAGGTTTAAATCCAGAGTAGCTGTGTTGACTTCACTGCAGTGCTCTGAGAGTTATACCAGTGTAGCTGAGATCCGAATCTGGCCTGTAATGTATAAAGATCAGCGGGTGATGTAGAATAACAAAGGAGTTTGAAGAACAAAATTGTTCCACAGCTAAAACTCTAATAAACATTAGTTTTCAATTGTATTAGAAAAATTCTGCTGTAGTCTCAAACTTCTGTCTTTGAATGCTTATGTCACACAGATTTTTGTTCTACTTGTTGACTACAATAAATAGATGTCCACAGTTACTGTTTCCCTGCTACAGTTATGAGTTTGGATTCAAAATTCTCCCCCCGGCCTCCTCAAGTTTGTGGCTGTGTTAATCTGGGTCTTTGGTTGGAGACACTCTCTCTAATAGTGTTCAAAAGTGACTACTAGCTGATGGCTTATCTGGAATGTGATGGTTTCAATCCTGTTCCCACCACAAAGACCTTACTTCATATCCTTTTTAGCAGCCTTATTAGAGAGACCATGTATTGAATGAACATGCAAACCATTGTACCTGCCCTCTCAGCCCCATGTCAGGATTCATGCACATGAATATAGTGATGTAGGAACAGCTTACAGTGTGACTGCCTATGGTATAGTTGTTCAGTGTAGCAAGAGTGAGGAAAGAGGATGCTCCTGTCTTTGAAAGACATAGCAGCTGATAAAAAAATTTCTACATATTATAAATAACAATAACTGCTTACCCATTAAATGCACCGATATATTTCACACTCAGAATTCTGCAGCAGTTCATAAACCACTTAAGCTGGTAATGGCTAGTTTATGACAGCAGCTGAGTCCCTCCAGTAAATTACAGCTTTGTATTCACATGGTAGCCCTCTATTATCACAAATATTGTATCCCAATATTTCAAAACATTAAACACACTATTGAAATATGTTGAAATATAAATAATTGTAGAATAAAATATGAGAAATCTATAAATTTATTGCTATTCCATGGCTTATAGTAAATATAGTAGCAAATATATGTATATATATGAGCAGTTACATTAAATACACACCCATTAGTATCTAAATATGGATTTTAGGGCTATGATTTTTCTTTTTAATACAGTATCAACCATTCCATTTTTTTCGGTTTTGGTAAATGTCTAGTTTTCAGTGATTACAGTAGCTGAACTGTGAAATTGGTGGTTGTTGTTGAATATGTGTCTGGCGCTCATGGAAAGAGGACCAGAGGGGAACAAACTGTCCTCTTGGCTTCAGTAATGAAAGTGTCTTGAGGGAAAGAGACCCATTTAAAATATATTTTTATGAAAAAATTAATTATCCTTAGCAACTCACAAACTTTAGGGATGCAAATAACTTAGGAAAGAACTAGATGGCTACATGAAGAAGAATCGGATCTGTGGATTAACTCTCTGGGAAGGATTAATAGATTCCAAGGCCAGAAGGATCCACTGTGATCATCTAATCTGACTCCCTATATAGCACAGGCCCTAAAAGATCCCCGCAATAATTCCTAGAACAGATCTTTTAGAAAAAATTCCATCGATTTAAAAATTAAGTGATGAAAAATCCACCACGATCCTGGATAAATTGTTCCAATGATGTATTACTCTCACTATTAAAAATGTAAACCTTATTTCCCAGTCTGAATTTATCTAGCTTCAATTCCCAGCCATTGGATCATGTTACACCTTTCTCGCTAGATTGAAGAGCCCATTATTAAATATTTGTTTCCCATATAGGTACTTATAGATTATAATTAAATCATCCCTTAAACCTCTCTTTGTTAAACGAAATAGATTCAGCTCCTTAAAGGCAGATTTTCTAATCTTTTAATCATTTCAGTGGCTCTTTTCTCACCCCTCTCCAATTTATCAACATCCCCCTTGGATTGTGGGTGCCAGAGCTGAATATAGTATTTCAGCAGCGGTTGCACCAGTGCTAAAGACAGAGGTAAAATAACCTCTCTACTCCTGCTCGAGATTCCTGTTTATGCATCCTAGGATTGCAGTGGCTGTTTGGGACACAGCTTCATGCTGGGAGCTCATGTTCAGTTAATTATCCACCATGATCCCCAAAACTTTTTCAGAGTCACTGCTTCCCAGAATAGAAACCACCGTCCTGTAAGTATGGCATTACATTCTTTATTCCCAGATGTAGACATTTACATTTAGCCATATTAAAACGTACATTGTTTGCTTCTTCCCAGTTTACCAAATGATGCAGATTGCTCTGAATCAGTGACCTATCCTTCATTATTTACCCGTCTCCCAATTTCTGTGTAATCTGCAAACGTTATCAGTGATGATTTTATGTTTTCTTCCAGGTCATTGATAAAAATGTTAAATAGCATAGGGCTGAGAACTGATCCCTGTGGGGCCCAACTAGAAACAGACCTGCTTGATGATATTTCAAAGGTCAGGAAGCCACATGCTTCAGGCTGCAAACTGAGCCCAACCTGGCCCCAGGAAGAAACATCCCCTCCCCAAATTATACTATAGCACAATTAGATGGTGGGTTTTGTTTGTTTGTTTTTTAATTCTCTGAAACATCTGGTATCAGGTGCAGTTGTTGACAGAATCCTGGATTTGACAGATCTTTCATCTGTTCTGCTATGACTCATCCTATGCTCCACCTGTTCAGTCACACTGAATCACATTTAAAATCTCTCAGAACTGTTGCTTAAGAACATCCAAAGTTTGTTTGGTTTTTGTTTGCTTGGTTTAAATGTACACACTCATTGCCTCTTGCTGCTGGAGAATCCAATTAAAAAGCATTGGTATGGAAGGTTCAGAAGCACCTCTGCACCAGAAAATAAGTGATGCTGCTGCAAGGAGCACAGTTTCACTGTGAGATATCAAATTAGACATTGGCTGAGTCTTTTCAAGCACCTGAAGCCATTATCATTGATATGCAGATACACAGCATACACTATCTTATGTTCAGGAGCAGGTACAAGGGCAGCATCAGAAATTCAGAAAAGGAAACTGAAGAAATCAGGTTGGGGCTTCTTCTTGATTACTCAGCAAATAGGTCCATTAAATGGATCGCCTCATGGCATTGGCTGCTACTAGTTGGAGTAAGGGTATCAGAATCAAGCCCTAAATGTTTTGATTGCTTTTTGCAGTATAAGGACATTTGTAGTTGCAGGCTTATACTGAATCATACACTGGAATAAAATGTCAGTTCTGTACATGTGAATTCATGTAACTATTTTATTCAGGTTGACAGTATTTTTCATGTATCCTGTCTTCTTGTAAATTCTTTCTGGTACTATTAATGTAACTGTTAGGTGCTTATTTCTACCTCTTGCCATATCCACTGCCATATATTTACATCTTTCAAATGTTGAACAAGAAAGCGAGGAAAAGTAAATACCTAGAACAAAACTAAGACCATAGACACAGATAAGCAAAAACAAGAAGCAATTCCTTTATTATTTATGTCTGGGTAACAAATTGTCACTTATTTTTTTCCCCTCATGGTAAATGTCACTGTTTTGTCACCACCATATATAAAAAAAATAGTTTTGTATTAATCTTGAATGGAGATGAAAATTCAAAACACTTTGTCATGGCCCAAGAGCTTTTTCAGACCGAATAAAGCATAAGAGATAAATTATGCAAACCCTCTAAACTAAGCATTTTTTTATTAAACACATTTAAATATTCCCTGATCTTGCCCTCTGACTTCTGCTCTCAGCATATGAGAAGCTCACTGGAAACAAAGCTAAAGCCTTTTCCCTGAACAAACAAATAGATTTCTGTCTCTGACCATGGAATATATTAACAAACACTTCCCCATAATAAGGATGGCCTCTCCCAGCCCCTAGAAAAAATGGCTATGTGAAGAACTGCATCAAACTGTATTATGACATTTTTTGTGGGGAAAAATGAGATTTTGGTAAAAGTTCATGGGGAAAAATGGATAAAGTACAAAATGTACTTAATTTCTATCATTGTGAGGAAAGTAAAGCCTGTGACTTTTTAAGCCATGCACCTTTAGTAAAGGCAGCGGCAATCAGGCACCGTTTTGTTCTCTGTCCCGCTTCCCTTTGATCACTTCTCACAACAAGAAACTGTGCTGTAAGCAAAGCACGCTGGACAGAAGGAAGGACAGGAGGACTATACCAGCACGATACCTCTCATTTACAAATAACTTTATTGCAATAAGACTGAAGCAGTCATAATAACATCTCCTGATTCATCCTCAACTTCCTGGGCAAGATTTCTCCTTTCCAAACAGACCTATTCCAAACTATGATTTGCCCTGAACCATCATTCGACTGGACTTTTCTGACTCTCCAACAGTTGCCTACTATATGTCATGTTGAAGGGCCCAAGCACTTCTCCCCACCCAGGGGCGGCAGGTTTGTATAACTTTTGGTGGTGCCTAGAACGGGTCCAAGTACCCCCGCACCTGCCTAAGGCTCTGGGAGGGAGTTTGGGTGCTGAGTGCAGGCTCTGGGCTGGGGCAGGGGGTTGGGATGCGGGAGAAGGTGAGAGGTGTGGCACTTACCTCAGATGGCTCCCAAAAGCAACCTGCAGAGCCCTCTAGCTGCGGCTCCTAGGTGGAGGTGAAGCGGGGGGTGTCTCTGTACTGCCCCCGCAGTACTGCCCCCGCAGCTCCCATTGGCCACAGTTCCCAGCCAATGGGAGCTGCTGAGTTTGTGTTTGGGGTGGGGGTAGCGTGCGGAGACACCCTCCCCCCCCCCCCCCCCCCCGCCGGGCCATAGGGCCATTCTGGCCACTCCCAGGAGTGGCGCAGATCAAGGCCAGGCAGGAAGCTGTCTTAGCCCCACTGCGCTGCAGGTGGTGGTGGCGACAGCCGGGGGCCCCTGGGCCCTTTTAAATAGCCCAGGGGCAGGAGGCGGGGCTGGGAGACACTCTGGGGGAGGTGCACGGGGGCAGCAGGAGGGGCCGGTGGAGAGACCTCACTGCCCCTGTTTCCTCCGCCCCCCACTAGCCCTTGAACTTCATTCCTCTTATTTTTCTTGAGCAACTTTTCCTTCCCCCACTATAAATATTACCTCAGGCTTTCAGGGCCTAATATGTTGCTACAGATGCTCCATGGAAAGTTAGACAAAATATGGTGAATAGTAATCTCTCCTGAGGATAAATTTGAGTGACTGTCACTGGGATTTGAATTAACTGGATGTCCAGATGAGGGAGATAAAAAAGCATGTAGAAGCAACTGAACCATACATTTTTGAGCTGGAAAATATGTAACATGTACATAAAGTCTTTTCCATTTGTGTAAGTAAAGATTTATTACTTGAAAATAGAGGGCATAATGGAAATCTACAGCTATTGGGTAGTCTTGATGGGAAGGAAGGACAGAATAATGCTTTTAAGGGTAGGTGGTTGTGTGACCTACAGACAAGGGCACCCGAGTAGGAGCTCAGAGACTATTGAGGATTCTATTCCAGGCTCTGCCTTGGCATGCTGTGAAATTTGGTGCAGGGCACTTAAGGTAAAGATTTCAGACGTGCTTAAATCCCATTTTCAAAACTGACTTCAGCACCTAAGTGAGTGAGGGCCAGATTTTCAAAGTTATTTAGGCTCCTAAAGATGCAGATAGGTGCCTAGTAGGATTTTCAAAAGCATTTAAGCAGGTTCAGTGCCTAAATTACATTGTAAGTCAATAGGATTTAAGTACCTAACTACCTTTAATAATCTGCTCCTTAGGTGCTTTTGAAGTTTTACCCTAAATCTCACTGAAAGTCAATAAGTGTTAGACTGCTAAATTACTTTTGGAAATGAGACTAAGCCTTAGTCCACACTACGAGGTTAGGTCGAATTTATAAGCAATGAATCTACACAACAAACCCCGTTCCGTCAACCTAAAGGGTTCTTAAAATCGACTGCTGTGCTCCTCCCCGGCGAGGGGCGTAGCGCTAAAATTGACCTTGCTGGGTCGAATTTGGGGTAGTGTAGAGACAATTCAATGGTCTTGTCCTCCGGGAGCTATCCCAGAGTGCTGCAATGTGACCGCTCTGGACAGCACTTTCAACTCCGATGCACTAGCCAGGTACACAGAAAAAGCCCCGGGAAATTTTGAATTTCATTTCCTGTTTGGTCAGCGTGGCGAGCTCAGCAGCAGAGGTGACCATGCAGTCCCAGAATTACAAACGAGCTCCAGCATGGACCGAACGGGAGACACTGGATGAGCTTGCTGTATGGGGAGAAGAATCTGTGCAGGCCGAACGCCAATCAAAAAGAACAAATGCTAATATATATGCCAAAATCGCGCAGGGCATTGTGGAGAGAGGCTACAACAGGGACACACAGCAGTGCCATGTGAAAGTTAAGGAGCTCAGGCAAGCCTACCAAAAGACAAAGGAGAAAAATGGTCGCTCCGGGTCAGAGCCCCATACATGCCGCTTCTATGATCAGCTGCATGGCATTTTAGGGGGGACCGTACCACTACCCCACCACTGTCCGTGAACACCTGCAAGGGGGGAGTCTCACGCAACAGGGAGGAGGATTTTGTGGATGAGGAAGAGGAGGAGGAGGAGGAGGAGGAGAATGCACAGCAGGCAAGCAGAGAATCCATTTTCCCTGGCAGCCAGGACCTTTTCATCACCCTGGAGCCAATACCCTCCCAAGTCAGGTTCCCAGAACCTGAAGCCGGAGAAGGCACCTCTGGTGAGTGCACATTTGTAACCACACTACAGGGTTTAAAAAAAAATTGTGTTTAATGTTTGATTTGCCCTGAAGAATCGGGATGCATTCGTGAGCAGTACAGCTACTGGAAAAGTCTGTTAACATGTCTGGGGATGGAGCAGGAATCCTCCAGGGACATCTCCATGAAACTCTCCTGGAGGTACTCTGAAAGCCTTTGCAGAAGGTTTCTGGGGAGAGATGCCTTATTTCGTCCTCCACGGTAGGACACTTCACCATGCCAAGCCAGTAGCAAATAGTCTGGAATCATTGCAGCACAAAGCATGGCAGCAAATGGTCCTGGGTTTTGGTCGCATTCAAGCAACATTCAGTCTTTATCTTTCTCTGTTAGCCTCAGGAGAGTGATATCATTCATGGTCACCTGGTTGAAATAGGGGAATTTTTGTAAAGGAACAGTCAAAGGACCCAGTTCATGCTGGGCTGTTTGTGCTTGGCTAAAAGGGATCATCCCTGAGAATAGCCACATGGTAGGGGGATGGGTGAAGGGATCGTCCCAGAGAATAGCCACGCAGGTGAGTGGGGGGAGGGTGTGCTGCACATCCACCTGAAAACCGCAGTCCCTCCTTTTAAATGGCAAACCCAAACAGCATTGCTTGCTATGGGAAAGGAAGGCACTGCAGTTTGAAACCATTCCCACATGTTATGAAGGTGGAGGAAGCCAACCCCGCATACCCTTTGGCTTACCATGGCTTCCTGGAAACCGAATTCTGTTGCCCAGCTGTGTGTGATGTGTCACCATACTGGGAGGCGGTCAATATTAAAGGGAAAATGCGACCTTGTACCTAAAGCACATGTGCTTTCTGCTGTGAATTGCTTGATTCACTGTGAAAGAGTCTCCCTTTTGTTCTCAGAAATGTATCTTCTTAAATTCTTCTCTCCCTTTTTATTCCCCTGCAGGTGCAAATGTTTCTTTGCTCTCCCTATCATCTCCGTCCCAGAGGTTATCGCAGATTAGAAGGTGAAAAAAACGCACTCGCAATGACATGTTTTCTGAGCTCATGCAATCCTCCCACACTGATAGGGCATAGCTGAATGCATGGCGGCATACAGTGACAGAGGCCAGGAAAGCATTAAGTGAGCGCGATGAGAAGAGGCAGGAGGCGATGCTGAGGCTAATGGGGGGAGCAAACGGACATGCTCAGGCATCTGGTGGAGATTCAGGAAAGGCAACAAGAGCACAGACTGCCACTGCATCCACTGTATAACCGCCTGCCCTCCTCCCCAAGTTCCATATCCTCCTCACCCAGACACCCAAGAACATGGGGGGAAAGGGGAGAGGCTCTGGGCACCCGGCCACTCCACTCCAGAGGATGGCCCAAGCAACAGAAGGCTTCATTCAAACAGTTTTGATTTGTAGTGTAGCTACAAATCAAAAATGTGGCTTTGCCCTTCCCTCCTCCCCTCCTCCCCCACCTGACCCGGGCTACCTTGTCAGTTATCTCACTTTTTTTTCCAATCAATAAAGGAAGAATGCATGGTTTCAGAACAATAGTGACTTTATTTCCTTTGCCAGCTGTGATCGAAGAGGGGACAGTGGTTGGCTTACAGGGAATTAAAATCAACAAAGGGGTCAGGTTTGCATCAAGGAGAAACACACACAACCGTCACACCGTAGCCGGGCCAGTCATGAAACTGATTTTCAAAGCCTCTCTGAGGTGCAGTGCACCTAGCTGTGCTCTTCTAATCATCCTGGTGTCTGGCTGCTTGAAATTGGCTGCCAGGCGATTTGCCTCAACCTCCCACCCCACCATAAACGTCTCCCTCTTACTCTCACAGATATTATGGAGCACACAGCTAGCAGCAATAACAATGGGAATATTGGTTGCGCTGAGGTCTAACCTAGTCAGCAAACAGTGCCAGCGAGCTTTTAAACGGCCAAAGGAACATTCTACCACCATTCTGCACTTGCTCAGCCTATAGTTGAACTGCCCCTTACTACTGTCCAGGCTGCCTGTGTACGGCTTCATGAGCCATGGGAGCAAGGGGTAGGCTGGGTCCCCAAGGATAACTATTGGTATTTCAACATCCCCAATGGTAATTTTCTGGTCTCGGAAGTAAGTCCCTTCTTGCAGCTGCCCGAACAGCCTGGAGTTCCTAAAGATGCAAGCGTCATGCACCTTTCCCAGCCATCCCACGTTAATGTTGGTGAAACGTCGCTTGTGATCCATCAGTGCTTGCAGCACCATTGAGAAGTATCCCTTGCGGTTTACGTACTGGTTGGCAAGGTGGTCCGGTGTCAATATAGGGATATGCGTTCCGTCTATCGCCCCACCACAGTTAGGGAACCCCATTGTAGCAAAGCCATCCACTATGACCTGCACATTTCCCAGAGTCACTACCTTTGTTAGCAGAAGGTCAGTGATTGCATTGGCTACTTGGATCACAGCAGCCCCCACAGTAGATTTGCCCACTCCAAATTGATTCCCGACTGACCGGTAGCAGTTAGGCGTTACAAGCTTCCACAGGGCTATCGCCACACACTTCTCAACTGTCAGGGCAGCTCTCATCTTGGTATTCCTGTGCTTCAGGGCCAGGGAAAGCAACTCACAAAGTTCCAGGAAAGTGGCCTTACACATGCGAAAGTTTCGCAGCCACTGGGAATCATCCCATACCTGCAACATTATGCGGTACCACCAGTCTGTGCTTGTTTTCTGGGCCCAGAATCGGCATTCTACTGTATCAGCCTGCCCCACTGCTGCCATGATGTCCCAATTGCCACATCCTGTGCTTTCAGGAACATCTGTGTCCATGTCCTCCTCACAATCGTCCTTGTGCTGCCGTCTCCTAGCCAGGTTTTGCACATACTGCAGGATAATGTACGAGGTGTTTACAATGCTCACAAATGCAGCGGTGAGCTGAGCAGGCTCCATGCTTGCCATGCTATGGCGTCTGCACAGGTAACCCAGGAAAAAGGCGTGAAACGATTGTCTGCCATTGTTTTCACGGAGGAAGGGAGGCTGGGAGGGAGGGGAGACTGACGACATGTACCCAAAACCACCCATAACAATGTTTTTGCCCCATAAGACATTGGGAGCTTAACCCAGAATTCCAATAGGCAGCGGAGACTGCGGGGACTGTGGGATAGCTACCCACAGTGCACCACTCCGTGAGTCAATGCTAGCCATAGTATTGCAGACGCACCCCACTGACTTAATCCACTTAGGGGACATACACAATCGACTGTATACAATTGCTTTCTAAAGATTGACTTCTATAAAATCGACCTAATTTTGTAGTGTAGGCATACCCTTAGGCTCCTAGGTCAATTAAGTGCATTTGAATATTTTACCCATTTAAAATAAAACCTCACTATGCCTCAGCTTCCCATGTGTGAAATGTGGATTCTAATGCTAACCATATTCGTAAAGCACACTGCGATGTACAGAAAAGTGCTGCATTGCATAGCTGTTTTTCAAATTATTTCCTGCCATGGATGTACAGCATTAGTGTGTAGCATTCAGTTTTATTCTTTTGTAAGTAGGGTTGACAAGAGGGGTTACAAAGAGATGCGCTTAATTATTTGTTTCACACTTAAGGCTCCATTGGCTTCCAGCCATATATTTATAATTGCTGTGTATTCTAGTTGTGTGGTGGAGCACATTCTTTGGACCCCTACTCTCTCAAAAAGCTGCTCGTTCATATCTTCTAATTAGAAAATATCAGTTTGACTCCTGTTTCCCAAAGGTGTTTTGGCCAAATGATCTCTCTTAGTGTTTCCAGTCTTTGATGAAAAACAAAACCAACTGATTCACTAGGGTGAATTCATAAAAATGCAAATTTGTAAAGCATGGCATTATAATTTCAAATGGAGAGCAGGACCATGCTATATTATAAAATGATGCCCATCATACTGGTTTGTACAAAGCACAGTGGAGACAGTAGTGCAGGAATAACTTCAATAAGTTCATCTCTATATAGTATCCTTAAAGCACTTTGTCCCAACATGTTATACCGAGTGTCTGATAGGGGGATGGGGGGATCGATCTAAGTTATGCAACTTCAGCTATGTGAATAATGTAGCTGAAGTCGACATACTTAGATCTACTCACCACGGCATCTTCACTGCGGTGAGTCAACTGCTGCCACTCCCACGTCGACTCCACCTGCGCCTCTTGCGGCGGTGGAGTACAGGAGTCAATTGGAGAGCGCTTGGGGGTCGATTTATCGTGCCTAGACTAGACGCAATAAATCGATCCCCACTGGATCGATCACTACCCACCGATCAGGTGGGTAGTATAGACATACCCTTTGATAAGTTAAGGAGAAAAGAAAGGCTATATGATGAAATTTAAAAAGAGGAAGCAATTTATTGAGAGGAAGGATTATCCAGTGGTTAGGGTGCTAGTCCAGCACTTGGGGACTAGATATCAATTCCTTGCCCCACCACAGACTTACTCTGGGCAAGTTACTTAGCTTCTCTGTGTCTCAGTCCCCCATCTGTAAAATGGGATAATAGCACTGCCCCACCTCACAAGGATGTTGTGCGGGGGAAAATGCATTAAAGATTGTGAGGTGCTCAGATAGTAGGGTAATGGAGGCCATATAAGTGCCATATCACTCCTGAGGCATATCACTCCTGAGTGTTGTGGGTAAAGTCTTTGCACGCGTGATCCTGAACAGACTGCAGAAGCTTGCTGACAGAGTTTACCCAGAGTCACAGTGCGGGTTCCGAGCAGGGAGATCCACAACCGATATGGTTTTCTCCTTGAGGCAGCTGCAAGAGAAATGCAGAGAACAGCATAAGCCGCTACTCCTTGCCTTCATAGACCTGACCAAAGCTTTCGACCTTGTGAACAGAGATGGGCTGTTCAAGATTCTGGAAAAGATTGGCTGCCCACGAAAGCTGCTGAGCGTGATCCAGTCTTTTCACGACAACATGAAAGGCACAGTACTGTATGATGGCTCGTCCTCCGATGCCTTCGATATCCACAGTGAAGTAAAACAAGGCTGCGTTCTCGCTCCCACACTCTTCGGCATCTTCTTCGCAGCGTTGCTGAAACGTGCCTTTGGAAATTCCACAGAGGGAGTCTATCTCCACACCTGGTCTGACGGGAGACTTTTCAGTCTGGCTCGACTAAAGGCCAAAAGCAAGGTACGGGAGGCAACAATAAGAGACATGCTGTTTGCAGACGATGCTGCCCTGGCCACCCACACAGAAATCGATCTCCAGCGTCTGATTGACCGCTTTTCCAGAGCTTGCGAAGAGTTCGGGTTGACAATCAGTCTTCAGAAGACCAAAGTTATGGCCCAGGATGCAGAACATCCAAGCATTGCCATCAATGACTATGTGCTAGAGGTGGTCAGTCAGTTCACCTACCTTGGATCTACCATCACGGACAACCTCTCACTGGACCCTGAGATCAACCGTAGAATCGGCAAGGCCTTCACAATTTTGGCCAGTTTGTCACAGAGAGTGTGGAACAACAACATGCTGACCATCAACACAAAGGTCGCTGTGTACCGCGCATGTGTGCTAAACACTCTTCTCTACGCCAGCGAAACTTGGACCCCCTACGCTTCGCAAGAAAAGAGACTGAATGCCTTCCACATGCGCTGCCTCCGTCGCATACTCGGGATCACTTGGAGTGATCGAATAACAAACAACGAGGTGCTGGAACGTGCCAAGATCTCCAGCATGTTCACTCTCCTCCGTCAACGCCGCCTCAGATGGCTTGGCCATCTAAGTCGCCTAGAAGATGGACGGATACCCAAAGACTTGTTGTATGCTGAACTTGCCTCCAGAAACAGAGCTACAGGACAGCCCCACCTTCGCTTCAAGGATGTCTGTAAGAGGGACCTGAAGACTGTTCAAATCGACATCAACAGCTGGGAAGAGCTCGCCCAGGACAGATGCAGATGGAGACATGCTCTGACCACTGGATTGAAAACTGGTGAAGACAAGCTGCGGCAGCTTGCCGAGGAAAAGCGGGTTCAACGAAAAAGGAAGCAGCGGCTCCAACCCACAGCTGACACCGCCTTCAAATGCAGCAAATGCAATCGAGACTGACATTCTCATGTGGGGCTCTACAGCCACAACAGACGCTGCACAACCATCAACTAAATATTCCCCATGGGCGCATATCCATCGTCTCTCGAGACTAACGGACGCCAACAACAACAATAAGTGCCATAGATCGAGGAAGGTATAAAGGGAAACAGTTCCGCACAAACAGAGCTACACAGTGCCAAAGAGCATCCCCTTGAAGTGCATTGAAAGAAGCCCAAGACTGGAGTGCTAGAAACAGTGGGACAGAAGTGCAGGGAGTAAGTATGGTTTGTGGTTATGGCACTAGACTGGAGCCCATGAGATCTGGGTCAGTTCCTACATCTGGTACCAATTTTTTGTGTAACTCTAAGTATATCACAAGGGTCCAAATTCTCCACATCTGATCTGTGTTTTTATGGCACAGAGTGGTCTTAGCTGAAAATCCAACCCTTATTCTCTCCTTTCACAGTTTAATCCTCCCTTTGTCTGCCTTGTCCACGTGTAAACTTTTTGTGGCATGGACTGTGTTTCATTACAGATATGTAGCGCTACTAGACATTACTGTAATGCAAATAATAATAGTAAGATGGAAGTTGTCAGAGAAAAAATTCAAAATAATAGGACAATTTTGAATCTGGTAATAAATTGATAGTGAAGACGATGGAAGGTAGGGTGATCTGATTCCATTTCTTAGAGCTAACTAGTGTCTGGCTGTAGCTTTCTGGATCCTCTCCCTATGCTGTAGAAGTGGTAAGAAGTGTATGCATATACACAAATGAGATGGAAACTTAGAGTCAAGGGGAAGCACAAGGTATTTAGTCTTGAGAGAAAACTTAAGATCTAAGTTAAGGAGAATGATAACCCTTATAAAATATACTGTGGTATGTGACCCAAAAACAATACAATGGATCTTTATTGGGGATTACCATAGCATTTTTAATAGGAATATGGAGTCAAAATATGGGAGGAAAAAAACTCTTTGTTTCTTTTCAGGTACTCTAGAATTGTAGTAGAATTCTTTAGTTTTACTTTTGTTGTAAACACTGGCTACATGTCTAGACAAAATATATATTTTTTCCTGGACTCTGGAGTTAGGCTAATTCCAGTACTTTTTCACTAGCAAAATTAAGCAGTTCATTTCACAGCATTGGCCTGTTATGTAACTAATCATTTTATCAAAGCCTCTAGCATTGCCAATACAGTAGCTCAATAAACAAGTAATCTCCTTTTCAAATTTAAAGTTAATTTGCTAGTGCAGTTTCTTTTCAAAAGAGGCACATTTTGTTTTGTTCTGATTAACATTTGCAAGCTGTTGATATCAGGACTGGTTATGAGTATCAGAAAGAGCTTATTAATAATATCACTGAGTCAGAAATATATATTATGAAAGGACTTTGTGGTCTTTATATCAGAACATTATTAACATGCAAACACAGAGAAAGGCACGCCTGCATTATTAAAGAGAAGAACAACAAGAGGGAAAGTTAATTTGTACCATAACCAGGTCACTGCACTAATCATGATTTCAGACCCATGTAACCTGACCTCCTGCTTTATTGGCCTGGTAATTGTTTCTGCTCATGCCATACACAGAACAATACAATGAATCTAGAAATCTGATCAGTCCAGAAGTGATGCTAACTACTTGCTGTCTACACAATTAAATAATTCAACGTAATTTCAGATACTCTAGTTTCCAGAATGCTTTGGTCAGTGATAAGATAATATTAACCCCTATACCAAAATAGATGAGAGCTTTCTGTGAAGGAAGGATATACTAGTCATAAATGTATTTATTCTTTTCTTACTTGTTGCACATTTACCTGAGAGGCACTGTACATCAGTGGTCCCCGACGTGTGCCCGTGGGTGCCACGGCACCCGCCAGGGCACTTATGTGCGCCCATCATCAGGGCCAGCACCAAGGAAGGAAGAGGAGAGGAGCATCCGCCAGAGAAGCATCGCCACTGAAATGCTGCTGCGCAGCACTTCCGGCAGAGAAGCTTTCGCCGAAATGCCGCCGAGGTGTGCTTCCAGCAGAGAACCATCACCACTGAAATGCTGCCGAGAAGTGTCACTGCCCGCCACACTCTGATGAAGGGATGAATGTGCTCTTGGCCACAGAAAGGTTGGGGACCACTGCTGTTCATATTAGACTTGCTTTGGAAATAATGAGAGTGCTTGTTGTCAGAAAGTTGTTGGCTTTTTGCACAGCCCACAAGTGTACTACAGAATAGATATGTTCACAATTTGGCCTAGTTATAATTCATAAGTAGTAAAGGGTGAAAGAAATGCTGAGTTCCCAAATTACCCAGTAAAAACACATTGAAGGTTACATTTATCTATATCAAGTAGATACATCTTATTTTCTTTTAGATGTACAAATGCAATTTTGTTGTCATGGAAATTGTAAAACTGTCTGACAAGTCTTTATGAACCTCACAGACTAGATTAATTTAGGTGAATAGAAAACTCCATTATATTATTTTTCATCACTATTGATAAATTCATACCAAGATTACTAAAAGTATAATGATGTAAATGATGATGATGATGATAATTTTATTTGAAAAGAACCCTTCTCACAATGCACTTTGATGCTACAGAAACTAGTTCTATAATACCTTCATTAGGACTTTGATACCTGTAAGTCATACATAGGCAAGACAACATTTTTGCTCAATCTCTTTCTTGCACAATTAATATGTCTTCCATTTGTGTCAAAAGGCCAGATCCTGGTCCCATTGAAGTTAATGACAAAGCTTTTATTGACTTCAGTGGGTCCAGAATTTTGAGTGAAACCTTGACTCCCTTGAAGTCAATGAATGAAGTTCTCACTTCATTGAAGTCAATAGTAGTTTGGAGCTCACTGGAGTCAGGATTTCACCCTTTGTCCTAAAACAACCTTTTAAATCCAGACTACATTGCATTGCAACACAACTTGAATAATTTCTCTGAATACTTTCTAACAATACTTTGCACTTCTCTGCAAATATCTCAATGTACTTTAGAAACATCAGTGAATTAGGACTCGAAACACCCTTCTGAGGCAAGAATTTTTATCCTCTTTCCCCAGACAGGGAAATTGAGGCAGAGGTAACTTACTTTCCAAACGTTTGGCAGAGCCAGGATCCAGACAGCCTCACTTCCAGTCCTGTGCTTTAACAATTAGACCATGCTTCCTCTCCTAAGTCTTCAAAAGAGCTAGTGGAAACCTAACATTGATATGCATTTATGTGCATCTCATGCCCTGTGCACAGCTCAAAACATCAAGTTCAGTGTTCTTGAAATGGTAAAAACACTGAAGTGTGCACTGTAATAGTACCATTTTAATGATATTACCAGAGGCAATTGTACCATTTTAATAATCTGTGCTCATGAGCCTAAGTGTACTGTTGACACCACTGGCCTCCCAATGGGTCTGTCTTTCACTTTTTTCTGTCAGAGAGAAGTCAGTATATTAGATCATTTAGGCCACATGTACAGTTTCTTACAGGATTGGAAGTGAGTGCAGATACATTGTATTCTGATACTTGCACCAATGTGATTGGTATTAGCTCTAGAACAAAATTAGACCAAATTAAAATGTTTGCCAAAGGATCAATATCAAGAAATTTCTTCAATATCAGGGATATCTCAGCTGTTTGTGTGTGATAGGCATGAAGAATCTCAGAGGAAAGTGTCATTCAGTCCCATAATATTATAAGTAAAAGTAGATCTTGAGGGCTGAATGTTATATGACTCAGAAGTCATATCACCTGGGGTGCAGGATGTTGTTTTCATAAATTGGAGTACATTTAACCAAAACAAATTTGCTTTTGTTTCAGGTAACTATGTACCACTCCATCAATGTAATGAGGTCACACTGGAACTCAATTAATTGTACATAGATATTCTTTCTTTTCTTACTTTTTGTTGTACCAGCGAGTGCATGTACATTGTTGGATGATAGATGAAGACTTTTCAAATGGGGCACATGGTAAAGTTCAATTGATCTGTTAAAGAGCAATTTCATTTTAAATTCTCTGTCTTCTTGTAATCTTTACCAATGAAAGAACATGAATAACCCCAGGAAATTTTTTTTAAAGGTGAGGAATTTGAATGAATTTCTGAAATTGCTGGATACTGCCAAAGTAGAAAACATAATTCATGAGATAGAAAATCAGTACATTAGAGATGGCTTGGTAGTTAAGAGTCCCCATTCAGATCCAGTGATGTCAGTTCTGTACCCATTTAAAGTAAGTCTATATAACCTTGGTTGTTAAAACTATAGCTTCCATGTGTTGTTTGGAGATTGTCCATCAACTCAGTTACAAACTGTTTTGTGAAAAACAAGAATCAAGAAGCTAAAAATAGGAGTTCTGACACAAGCTTTCCAGCTTCATAAATTTGCTTAACATGGACAATTTGTAATGAAGTTCTCATTTTTTGCCCTGCAAATGGAAATATTAATTTTTAATGTTTGGGATGTAAGAATTTTTTGCTCTGTCTTCAGAAATCCTAGATCAACTTGGCTAAAAATATAGTCTAAACAGCTAACAAGAGAGACCCAAAAGAAGGCCTGTTAGTTTGACATCTGTAGTATGCAAGGTCTTGGAAAAATTTTTGAAGGAGAAAGTAGTTAAGGACATTGAGGTCAATGGCAATTGGGACAAATTACAATATGGTTTTACAAAAGGTAGATCGTGCCAAACCAACCTGATCTTCTTTGAGAAAGTAACAGATATTTTAGATAACGGAAACGCAGTGGATCTAATCTATCTTAATTTCAGTAAGGCATTTGATACAGTACCACATGAGGAATTATTGGTTAAATTGGAAAAGATGGGGATCAACATGAAAATTGAGAGGTGGATAAGGAACTGGTTAAAGGGGAGACTACAGCAGGTCATACTGAAAGGTGAACTGTCAGGTTGGAGGGAGGTTACTAGTGGAGTTCCTCAGGGTTCAGTTTTGGGACCAGTTTTATTTAATCTATTTATTACTGACCTCGGCACCAAAAGTGAGAGTGTGCTAATAAAGTTTGTGGTTGACACAAAGTTGGGAGGTATTGCCAATTCAGAAAAGGATCAGGATATCATACAGAAAGATCTGGGTGACCTTGTAAACTGGAGTAATAGTAATAGAATGAAATGTAATAGTGAGAAGTGTAAGATTATGCATTTAGGGATTAATAACAAGAATTTTAGTTATAAACTGGGGACACATCAGTTGGAAGTAACGGAAGAGGAGAAGGACCTCGGAGTCCTGGTTGATCACAGGATGACTATGAGTCACCAATGTGATGTGGCTGTGAAAAAAGCTAATGCGGTCTTGGGATGCATTAGGCGAGGTATTTCTAGTAGAGATAAGGAGGTGTTAGTACCGTTATACAAGGCATTGGTGAGACCTCATTTGGAATACTGTGTGCAGTTCTGGTCTCCCATGTTTAAGAAGGATGAATTCAAACTGGAACAGGTACAAAGAAGGGCCACTAGGATGATCCGAGGAATGGAAAACCTGTCGTATGAAAGGAGACTCAAGGAGCTTGGTTTGTTTACCTTAACCAAAAGAAGGCTGAGGGGAGATATGATTGCTCTCTTTAAATATATCAGAGGGATAAATACCAGGGAGGGAGAGGAATTATTTCAGCTCAGTACCAATGTGGACACAAGAACAAATGGATATAAACTGGCCATCAGGAAGTTTAGACTTGAAATTAGACGAAGGTTTCTAGCCATCAGAGGAGTGAAGTTCTGGAACAGCCTTCCAAGGGAAGCAGTGGGGGCAAAAGACCTATCTGGCTTCAAGATTAAACTAGATAAGTTTATGGAGGGGATGGTTTGATGGGATAACATGATCTTAGTCAAAGGTCAATTAATTGCCATCAGTGGTAAATAGGACCAATGGTCAATGATGGGATGTTAGAAGTTACTACAGAGAACTTTTTCCTGGGTGTCTGGCTGGTGAGTCTTGCCCAAATGCTCGGGGTTCAGCTGATCGCTATATTTGGGGTCAGGAAGGAATTTTCCTCCAGGGTACATCAGCAGAGGTCCTGGAGGTTTTTTGCCTTCCTCTGCAGCATGGGGCACGGGTCACTTGCTGGAGGATTCTCTGCATCTTGAAGTCTTTAAACCATGATTTGAGGACTTCAATAGCTGAGACATAGGTGAGAGGATTATTCCAGGAGTGGGTGGGTGAGATTTTGTGGCCTGCATTGTGCAGGAGGTCAGACTAGATGATCATAATGGTCCCTTCTGACCTTAAAGTCTATGAGTTTATGAATCTAAGGCCTTGAGCCAAAAAACATCCAGTGGTGTTTATGGGAGGCCTTGGCACCATCATATTTAATGTACCTGTATGGCCTACAGACACTACAGGACACAATAAACAATGCATCCTGGCTTCTTAGAGCAAAATAGAGCATGGCAAACAGTAGTCTTTCTGGGTCATGTTGACATGTTAAAAATGAGGCAGCTGTCATCTGCTCCTTTTTATACAAATCAGCTGCATCCTCAGATTGCTGGCAAACTGTCATCACAATTTTCATCTGGGAAAAGTTCAGACTATCCTGGTCTAACTCCCAAGTTCTGAATAGTTGATGTGCTCTCAGGATCAGAATTGCAGATGTCTAGGCTAACTAACATTGTAGCTGGTTGAGTCATCAGAAATTCTGCCCAACTTTTTGGTTCAGGGATTCCTAACTGGCTAGAGACACTGGGTAAAAAAAGGCAATGCTTGTAGGCCATCTAGCTAACTTTTAAAAGAAAAGTATAAGAGCAACAAACTTTATAAAGTAAGTCTCCAAAATAGCCATTCTTCCCCCTAAAACTGAGTTTTTTAATCCCCCATGGCAATCCCTTATTGTGCACCATCATTCTACTCCATTAGATACCTACTTCTACTGATGCAGTTATTGAAGGATGTCATTGTGCTGACAATGGATTGAGATGGTGGATTATTAGATCAGGAAACATTACAAAGAAGATTTGGTTTTGAATTATTTTTGTGTTCTTTTCAAGGCTGCAAATTAGCGTATTTTGGGAGATTTTCCTTTCTTTTTATTCAGCTTCCCCTTCTGAAAGTGAATATAGTGCTTGAACATAGTCACAGATTGACAGCACTAGAAATTCTGCCTATTTAAATTCCCTCAGCAGTTGGAACTGGACATGGCACTTATCATCACATCCTGTTCTAAAATGTTGTACAGTTTTGCAGTGTGCTATTAAACAGCTGTCACACTCTACTTTCTAAGTAATTCAAAGTAAAGCAAACTAACCTAACGTGTCAAACATGGTAAGAAGACGGCAATGGACATATTTAGGACATGCTTTAAAGATCCCATCAACATGAGTTCCATGTCAAGTGATAATATGGACACCACCTGGGAAGAAGAAAAAGAGGACGACCTAGAGAAATATTACACAGAACAATAGAGAAAGAAGCCAAATCCATCAACGTGACACTCAGAAGCCTGAAAAGACCAGCACAAGACCGAAATAAATGGAAAAAATTGATGGATGCCCTATGCACCTGAGGGTGTGGGAGGATAAAAATAAAGAAAGAAGATGATGTTCTATTTTAGAGGAGGCTGAACTTCAGTGGTGTGTAACTGATTCCTATATAGAAGGTAGGAAGAGACTTGGGATCCTGCAGAATTTAGTATTGATGATGTTGTCATTAATGGTTATTAATTAGGTCCAATCCTGTAGTATTCAGTAAGTGAAAAATCCCATTTTAAATCCACTGCACAGATGCATAAAGATACCACAATATACAGCATTACCTAGATTGTATACATTGCCTCTGGATGAAGAGGGCACTAAAGTCTTATGCCCTAGCTGGGGAAAGGCTACCTAAGAGATTTCTCATCCATCAATGCAATAAAGAAAAGCTAGCTGTAAAAAACTCAAACCAACACTTCTTCGCCAGCCCCCCAACCGCCCCCCCCCCTGCAAAAAAAAACCCCTCTCCCCAATGTTCTTGTCTTTTGGCATTTGATTAGATGAAACTTTACTTTTTCCACCTGTAGCAGCTATTATGAAAGATTTTTTAAAGCATTTTGACATTTTGAATTACATTGAGTAAAACAATATGCAGTATCTCTTTGATATTTGATTTAGGTTTATTGTGGAGAAGAGAAATAGATCTAATAAAAACAGATTATCTCTCACATTAAGAAAATGCAAATTATTAGAGGAGAATAAAGACACATCTATTTTTCACATATGCTAAGCCAGTTTTCTAACTCACTGAGCTATGTGGGCGGGGAATTGTATATTCAGTGAAGCTCAATCCCTCACCAAAATTCACACACAGCAATATGGTTCTGCACCATAGTGTAGTCAAACCAGTTGCTAAAGGCCATAGCTTGCCCCACAACATACTTACCTTATAACAGATACACGTGGTATGAACCTGTAACCAAACTGCAGAAGAATCATATCTTCTGAGAGTATATAAGTATTAACACAAACAAGCAAGTGGAGATCTGAGACCACTGCTACTGATCTACTGCAGAGAGAGACCAATATGCATGAGGAAAGAGTAGAGGCCACTGGTTTTAGCTAGGAAGAAAAGTCCACTGTAGTCAGGGCCATTCTAGAGGAATCCACAGAATGGAAGCTAGGTTGAAAAGATGGAAAAAGTACTGATCTGTCAAATGAAAATTACTTCATCTATTATGCGTTGCAAAATAACATAGAAAACTAATATGACATTAATAAAAAGCTTGTCAAACTGGGAGCTGCAAAACAAATGCAGTTTTCTTTAATGATATTCCATCATTTAGCATGCAACCAGATATGTGGTAAAATGAGCAACGGCATCAGTCTGTAAGAAATTATCATGTTATTAAATCTAGGAAGTTCCACAATAAAATCAGCATAGATGGGATCAGCTACTGAAGGAGACTTAGGCCTGGTCTACAGTGTGTGTGTGTGTGTGGGATCGATCTAAGTTACGAAACTTCAACTATGTGAATAATGTCACTGAAGTCGACGTACTTAGATTTACTTACCACGGTGTCTTCACTGCGGTAAGTCGACAGCTAATGCTCTCCCGTTGACTCCGCCTGCGCCTCTCGCCCTGGTCGAGTACCGGAGTTGACGGGAGAGTGCTTGGCAGTCGATTTATTGCGTCTAGACTAGACACGATAAATCAACCCACGCTGGATCGATCGCTGCCCGTCAATCCAGTGGGTAATGTAGACAAGCCCAACGTTTCGATTTTTTTCTGTTACTGAAGTGATTGGAAAAATTGTCAAAAAACATTGTGAGAAGTTTTCAATAAGCAAATATTATTGGCAAAAGCAACGGAGAAGGGGTTTACCTACTTTAGGACTGAGTCTACATTTAAAGGCCACAATATTTTAGTAGAGCTTCTGAATTCCTAATTCTAATTTGAAGAGGAAGGTAAAGTTCGGATGGATAAACTGATTCTGACAAAAATGTGAACCACTCCCTGCTAAACTCCCCCAATTATATGTGAACAGATCGCTTTTTCTATAGTGATGTGGAATGTTCAGATAAAGATTTCCTCCAATGAGAAGATGCCAAAACAGCCCCTACATATTTCCATTATCTTCCTCCAGCACAATTTCATACCTGCTGGTAGGTCTCCTACCCAAGAAGATGTGCTGCCAAATAGTGGCGGGGAGAGTGTGACGCTCTGTACCTCGGGAGAACATCCTACACACCCATGCTCATCCCTATAATATGATTGGGTGGTATCCAATGCAAAGTTTGTCATGCCGGGTGTCTTCAGAAGGCTCATGATGAACTGAACATTGTTGTTATAGTAATGTTATAAATTGTAATTTCATGTATATAGTTATGAGGCTGAAAATGTGTCCTCATGGCTTAAATCAAGCCCAGGCAAAACTCTCCAGGAGCAGAGGGGCAGTTCACACCTCATCAGGGCATGTATGGGACAAACCCAGCCCAGCCTCACAGGAACAAAATACACTGGCCTAGGCAGCAACAAAGGATCTGTTGGACTCTCGAGTGAGTCCCCCCACTTCCTTTGGTCATTTTGGGACTTTGATGAGGTAATGCTCACCTGACTCTAAAGGGGGGGGGGCAAAGCCAAGAAGGAATAAAGAACATGATAAAAGGGAGAGACATTTGCCACGCTTTCTCTCTCCCACCTACATCAACAGCCACGACACCAAGTGACTGAAGCACTGATCAAAGGGGGGAGCCAGGTTGAAGGGCAACCAGACAGCCTGTGGTGAGGAGCATCTAAGTTTGTAAGAGCACTAAAAGTGTTAAGATCAGCTTAGAATGATGTTTAATTTTATTTCATTTGACCAAATCTGACTTCTTGTGCTTTGACTTATAATCACTTAAAATCTATCTTTTGTAGTTAATAAATGTGTTTGTTTATTCTACCTGAAGCAGTGCATTTGGTCTTAAGTGTGTCAGAGACTCCCCTTGGGATAACAAGCCTGGTACATATCAATTTATTAGTTAAATTGACAAACTCATATAAGCTTGCAGCGTCCAGTGGGCATAACTGGACACTGCAAGAAGGAGGTTCCTTGGGTTGTTTCTGAGACCGGAGATATTGACTAGTGTCATTCGGCTGCACAATCCAAGCAGCAGCTGGCCAAAAGTGTCCCTCACATAGCTGGGAGCAGCTTACATGCTACAGGCTCTCACAGCAGAGCAGTGTAAGGCTGGCTCCCAGAGTCAAGGATTGGAGTTACCTAGCAGATCACTGGTCAAGATAACACCAGAAGGGAACATCACAGAGGGATATATAGGCAATTAGCTAGTAGGGTCCTAGAGCGTGCTAGGGAAAAATGTGATCCAGAACCAACACTAGATGGGGCTTATTTTTCTGATTCCAGTTCAAAGAGGAAATATCGGGTTAGATCAAGTCAGTTAAGCACAGCATAAAGGGGTGGTGCAAAGATTTACAGCCCACAGGAGAGCAGCAGGAGGCATTTTGCCTCAGTGGTCTTTTGTCTTCCCTTTCAGGGAAGAAATCCACCAATGAGAACTCCTCATTCTGATGCTTTAAAAATCACTCTTGCCATCTGGGGAGCTTGAGAGATGCTTCTCCCACCAACTCAAAGAAGCTACAGAGGCTGAGGTTGGGAATAGAAGCTGCCTGCCTAGCTTGTGCTTGAGAGACCCAACCCAGTAGTGGGGGCTGGGAAAAAGAAAAAGAGGAGGAGGATTTCCTGGGCCAGAGGCCTGATTGAGATACCAGGGCAACCAACTGCAGGCTCTGACTGCTTGTGCATGGCTGATATGACTCTGACCCGGATACTGAGAATGGACAGACAGTGTGGGAGCAAAGGGGTAGGCTGATGAGTGCCGGCATCCAGCAGAAGAAGGAAACACAGCTCCTTAGTTGCATCCTTCAGAGTACAGATTGAATTCCGTTTTTCCTCTCAGCCCCATGGGCCCAGCTGACCAGAAGCACCTAGCTTCATGGGGAGGTACCCCCTCAGCTAGCTGTCCCTGAAACTGTTTGGCCATTCAAAATACTGGGAAGGGAGTGAAGCCAGTCCCCCACCCAAACAATTATCAGCCACAAGCTGGCTCCAGAGGGAGAGGAATGTCTGGCAGTCTAACTCATTAGGCCTCCCTTGCTCTTGGAAGTCAAGGGAAGGCCAGAGTTTGAGCCATCTGGGACCTGCTGCGCCCAAAGAGACATCTGTCTTACAAAGGACCTCCTTAAAAGTGAGTACTGGGAATATTTCAACAGATGGGCAAGTGCTTAAAGAGGAGGAAGTTGTGGTCTGTTGGTGGACAGCCAGGTGAAGGGTCCCCTGGTGGAAGGCATATGCAGCACCAACTCACACAGAAACAGGGGTCAGGCCCACACATTCCTTTAATCATTTTTCTTTACCAAATTACCTTTCTTCAAGCTGCCCTAAGGAGCTCCAACACAAAGGACCGTGTGGCACTGACCATTTGACTGCTGCAGATAGACGATGGGGTTGCAAAAACCTTGCCTCTGTATTCTATGTGAGGTTTTATTGATATTCAGTGACTAGTGAGGATAATTTTCATTTGAGGGAAGGTCTGATAATTGTTGTGAGGTTTATTTAGTCATTCATTCATCTGTTCCCTTTTATTCCCCAGACTTTTCCCTTACCCTAATTGCTATCCTCCTCCTTCTTCTTTTTAATGTAACTGTAGCTTTGCCATTAATAAAGAGTTCCTTTTAAAATTTGGTCTCTGATTCCTTTTAACTGGTAATTCCATAGAACCTGTATATTAATTTAATTATCTGGCCGCTCGGTGAAACCCACACACACACACACACCCTCTAAAGGATGACACCTGTCATCAGCCCAAGAAGCACGAAAAATCTGGGGCCCAGAGACATGCAGGAAAGAAGAGCAAATAGACTGTGCCATACTTGGGGATCAGGACGGGGACACAAATGGACGAAGCAGTATATGTATGTGGAGGAGTAGGTATTCTTTGCATTGCTTCATCAGCTCAGGGTTTTGACAGCCTACATTGCTCCCCTTTGGTGCCTGTGTATCTGTTAGCTAGGTCTGGGTATCCAGCAAACCACCATCATATATCCCAACATGGAAAGAGAAAAGGAAACATTCCCCATCAGCATCAGAGAAAGGAATTGTCATGGTGACGGGGCTAGTTGCACCTCTAATTCCTCTCACTGGTTTCTGTGAGTGCACCCCCTCAGGTCTTAGGCATTGGGCCTTTACCTTCCCTGGGGCAGAATCCCACAATTGTCCCACTCTAAAATGGCACTCTGGGCTACACTGCCTTGTAGCTCAACTGTGCTTAATCCTGCAGGTCTGACTGCATTCAGCACCTTCAGGATCTGGTGACCAGTAGTAAACCCAGTGACCAGGCAGCTTTCTCAAATTAAAGTATAGTTTAATCTTAACAGTAGGAATAAAGCATGACATTAGAGAAAAAGGTTATCAAAACAAAAAAAGGTCTGCACACATGTCTATCTTACCTAAGCCCTGACACCCTGTGAGAGAGTTCAGGAAGGCCACAATTCTTCAGACACCCCAGTTGGTGCCTGTGGCTGTCAGTCTGTTACCCCTCTGTTACCCTGACCCTTGCCTCCCCCACAGAGAGAGAGAGAATGAGTCCTTTTAAATCTAAGTCAGAATCTTTGTCTTCTTGGTTTTGCAGGCTTCGACCTGCTGCCCACAATCAGTGTGGGGAGCTCCTCGGGAGGTCAAGCCAATGTTCCCTGTGCCAATTTCCCTTCCATTATCTTGTAACAACCCCCAAATGTTTGTCGACAGATGTCTTCTCTTAAGTCATTGTATTGCCTTCCTACTTTTTTTCCCCCCAACAGCCTGCTGTTAAACTAAACCAATATATGCATATAGTAAACATCCCTTTCAACAGGGATTCCCAAACTTGGTTCACGGCTTGTTCAAGGTAAGCCCCTGGCAGGCCGCCAGATGCTTTGTTTACCTGAGCATCCGCAGGTACGGTCGCTCGCAGTTCCCAGTGGCTGCGGTGCACTGTTCCTGAACAAGCCGCGAACCAAGTTTGGGAACCCCTGCCTTACAACAATCAGGCAAACATATAGTATTAAAAAAATTATTACATAGCAGCCCTGCATCCTTCATGGCACCTTCATCTAAACTCAGACTATGTCCCTTTCCATTTTAAAATAATCCCCTTTACTCTGTATCTGCCTGGGGCTCATACTGGGCCTCCTAACAAAATTAAGGCCAGTGGTAGCCTATAACACAGTATAAAGTGAATTGTCTGTTACAGAGACTACCAGTGAGTATGGCAGTGACTAACAATAAAATAGTTAAAAACTGTATTTCCACAAAGAGCTTATAAAATATTATGGTCATTATTATAATAGTTGAATAAAAAGGCCTAGGTTGTGTTTGATGTCAATTTAAAATGATGATTTATCCATGATATATGGCATGAGGTGAGCTGGAGCAGAATTTTACTATATAACCATAGTCATCTATTTCCTTTCAAACTCCAGGGAATTATAAAAATATATCCACACTGAAAGTGAAAAGGAGGGCCAGAGTATAACTACAGACAATAGAGTACTAGATATTTCCTGGCAGCAGTAGTAGGATATTGAATCGCTAATCTCTAGAGTGCCAATTCAAAACCAGTCCAGCTCAGCAGTGAATAAACATATTCTACTCGTAGTTTTCTTTCTATAACATCCTCCCTTATCAAGGTTATCTGGGCACAGATTGCTAAATCAGTTGCCACATCAAGGGCCAGTTGACTTCTTAATGCTATTGAATGCCCCAATAGTCACAGCTGGCCAGAACCTAGTACCCCATTCCATGAAACTTGGACTTGCTATGATCATCCATGCATTCATGACCTCCAGGCACAATTACAGCAACCTGTTAAATTTAGAAATGAAGCCCCACAGTCTGAAAAAGTTCAGTTTTGCTTTGCCAAAGAAGACTGAGGAGTGACCTGATAACAGTCTTCAAATATGAAGACATCAAGAGGTGGAAAATTCACCACTTCCCTTGGTAGTTTATTCCAGTGGTTAATCACCCTCATTGTAAAGAAATTGTGCCCTTTTTCTAATTTGAATTTGTCTGGCTTTAGCTTCCAGCCATTGGTTCTGGGTAAAATGTGTAGTGTTAAATTGTTTTCTCTGTTACACCAGTGTAAATCCAGAGTTACTTCACTGACTTCTTTGTAATTTGACCCCAAACATGGTTTTATTTTCGAGACTGGCCTGAATGGTTATGTAGATTACTCTGATAGTAGCATCTTTTTTCTTTACTGGCTACATCACCTGCCTCCAAGCCAGTATTAACTCTCTCATCTGTTTATCTCATTTCTCCCAGCATTATCCAGTTCCCAAACATCTGTCAGATGCTTCACTGCAATGTATTTTTATCTTTTAACCGTCAGCTACATTTATCACCTGGACTGGGTTAAAATTAAGACCCTTGGAGTCAATATAATGAAACACCATGCCTCTGTGCCTCAAAGAAGGGGAAATCAGTTTTACCAAGAAGGCCAAAAAGAGCGGACACAACCAGTGACCTTATCCTGTAGCCCTCCAGAGATATGAGAGGAGCAATATTGACCATATACATTTCAGCCTTAGAGTATGTCTACTTTGCAATTAAAACCCCCTGGCTGGCTCATGCCAGCTGACTTAAGCTTGCATGGCTCAGGCTCAGGGGCTGTTTAATTGCGATGTGGACGTTTGGACTTGGGCTGGAGCCCAGGCTTTAGCAACCTGTGAGGTCGGAGGGTCCCAGAGCCTGGGCTGCAGCCTGAGTCTGAATGTCTGCACCACAATTAAGCAGCCTCTTAGCCTGAGCCTGCAAGCATGAGTCAGCTGGCATAGACCAGTCGCGGGTGTCTAATTGCAGTGTAGACATACCCTTAGAGACCAGAGGCTGAATCACTCCCTTCACCTCACACATGCTACAAATAACTTGCTACTGAAGTCAAGGTGTTTGTGATGGGGAAATAAGTCCCAGAAGAGTAAGAAGAGGAAACACCTGGATCTAATTAAGGAAGACTTTGCTGAAAAGAGAAATAATCAATACCATAAGGAAGAACTGATTGTTCTTATGTCAAATGTAATGTAGCTATTTTAGCCAGAGTACCAAGTGTGTTGTATTCAGAAGACAACTGTTGTACTCTCAAAGAGCCTGGGAAATGCTTTTTATTTAACTGTTACACCAAGAACAGATGAACCCAGATTTAGTATTGTAATCAGAGAATACCTAAACTCTCTATGTCTCATGTCTCTCTGCAGCTCACTTCTTCCTGCCTCTGCATTTCCTGACAGACACTTACAGATAGATCTACACAGAACAAAAAGCAAAAAACCAACCAAACAAAAAAACTGCGGCAGCAAGCCTCAGAGCCTGGGTCACCTGAAACAGCAGTGTAGACATTTGGGCTTGGGATGGAGCCAACCTCTGAGACCCTCCTGCCTGGCAGGGTTATAGAGTCTGGGCTCCTGCCTGAGCTCAAATGTTTACACTGCTATTTTTAGCCCTACAGCATGAGCCCTGGAAGCCTGAGTCAGTTGACTTGGGCCCTGAGGGTATGTCTACACTGCAATGTAAGCCCGGGATTAGTAGCAATCGAGTTAGGAGATCCTGGGTTTGTTAATCTAGGGCTTGAGCATCTAGACTCATTTGTAACCCCAAATTAGGAATTGTTGACTCCTGGGTCCCAGCCTGGGGCTCCAGTGTCTACACAGCATTATGTGGGCCTGAGTCCAACCAGACATATCCCAGACTTCCTAGTGCCCTCCCAAAATGTGGCCTCTCTAGCCCTTTGTTCACGATGCAGTGTGGAAAGCTTGACTGTCCACCAAATTTGACTATTCAGAGGACAAAGAACGTTGGCCTGTGGGATTGTGGGATACTTTTGGTGAACTCTCAGAGTATGAGTCCAGTGGGGCTTTGTTTACACTGCAAAGTAATCTGGTTTGAACCTTGGATCCCAGCTCAACTAGGGCTTGGTGATTTCACCCCTGTAGGGTCCTGGAATCCTGGGTTCAAAGCTTGGGTTAGCACCATTTGAGTGTAGATGAAAGGGGCATTAGGCTTCAGCCTGAGTTTGAACCCTGGGCTTACGTTGCAGTGCAGACATACTTGCTGCCTTGGGTCTTGTTTTGCTGTGTTGACATACTCATGGTGCCAAAGGATGGCACTATGCCATAGCAAACATGTTGGATTCTTCTTTATTCTGCAGCATTTTAATTACACAACTCTTGTGAATCGTGTTGTATTTGGTATTTTGGTTAAAGCCCCAGCTTCTGGAATCTTGTCACTATGTTAAAATCTCAGCCTTCATTTTGAATAAAAGCCATTATGGCTGCAGGGAAAACTTAAGAAATGTGACCTAAATGTACTTGCAAAGTTCAAAAATTAGAAGGCAAAAAAATATCATGATTTTAAAACCAGACTCATGATTTTGGGCCCCCAATATATGGTTTGTGAATGTGTGGGGTTGGCAATAGTAGGTCCTTGACAAGTCAAAATGTCAAGAGCTATAGAAGGCTCTTGTAGTTACATATTAGATCTTTGCTTCCTGCTTTTACCATTAAACCTCCCCTTTGAAAGTCAAAGCTGCAAAGGGCCACAATCAGTCTGCAGTCATTAATACCAGTTAGGTTTTATGGTACTCAAAAATCTGGACCTGCTTCAGGTATACTACTGAGTTCCTGATTTGTCTTCTCATCTTTCATATCAGCTCTTTCTCTTGGGGTGTAGAATCCATGATAGTATATTACATTTTAAATGGTAATATTTTTATATTTCTCAGAATTTACTAGAGCCTTTAAGGTGTCTTTCTGGTTCTTCTTGAACTCAGATTGATTTGACGGGCATACTATACAGGATCTAGGAGCATTTTCTTTTATCAGCATTTCAGCAGGCCCCATTTACCTTATTCTCATAGTTGTACCTGCTGAAGAACATTCAAGTTTACTGACCTGTTGTAATATCTTCAATGCATCTGTTTATGAGCTATCCGCTTCTTCTCAATGGAGTACCTGTTGTTTAGGTTAAGAAAGCCAGATGCAATTGACTATCTTTTAAAAATATATATTTATTTATAATTGGATGGGAGGTTCCAGATTAGCCTTTATGATATATTTCTGTATGTATAGTCAAGAAGGATCTTCATCACTCTCTTTTAATGTCCGGAGTATATTTTTGAGTTTGACCTGTTCATTCTGCGGGGCCTTTTGTCCTTGGGTACATTGGAATGGATGTAATATGATCAGAGAAACCTAATGCTTTGTAAAAGTTTCCAATCTTGCACTAGTTTATTGTAGACCATTATCTGAAAACACTTGCTAAGGAATTTCATGTCTTGTGAAGGTAGACATCAAATGTTTCGTTCAGGTCATCTTGTAGAACACTCAACTCACAGCACTCTGAGCACAAGTCAATTACCACTGAATTGTCTTTGCCTTTAAAGTAAAAGCGAAGTTGATACATTTTGCGAAGGTCTTTCTGGTATTTGCTGAAGATGTAATGATTCTATAAACCGTTGTGTTCAATATGTTTCACACAGAACATTTTAGAACCATATAAGGAATCTGTGTGTTTCTGTCAGGCTGGTAAAGGATTTCTCTGGCTCCTCTTTTGCATATTTCCATCTCAAAATGTCCTTTGGCATTGCAACATAGCATTTTGTTCCTTGTGCTATGTGGAATCATAATTTTTTCCTCTAAGAATTGCATCCCTAGCACAGTGTAATCTATCACCAGTAGACCAGTGAAGAAGGAGTAGCAATGAGACTCCTTTCTTTGACTCTGTGCATCTACCATGTATCATTTTTTTGAGGATTTGTGGGTGTCTGCATCCTCACAAACAGCAAGTATACAAAAAATATGACTCTTGGCAAATAAAGCCTCCAATTCACTTCACTGGTATTGTTACCCCAGTTATTCGCTGATTTGTGAACATTCCAGTGAGAAAGTTTTCAGGAACAAGGGTGCTCAGAGAAAACAAAGCAGTTGGCTCAGATAAATGTGTATGAGAGTGTTCCCAGCAGATGTGCTCTCATAGCTATTTACATGGGTTGGGAGTCTGGAAGGAGAAAGGTAGTACCTGGCTACTGGGTATCTCAGGACACAGTATCTCATTGCAGTAGCAAGCAAAAACAGAGTTGAGAGGTGGCTTATTCAAACAAAAAACAATATTGGTTTCACTCATAGACACTAAAAACATCTGTGATTTGTACAAAAAATTTAGACATATGCAAAGCTATATTAATGAAACCACGGGTAGACAAATGCTTTCCTGTTACACTTGTGCAACTCCACTGCTGTCACTGGGATTAAGGTTGAAAAGTTTTCACTAAGAGCAAAATGTGGACCTATGCTTACACTAAACTGTAGGCTACTCCACCATAATAGTATATGAGAAGCCAGAGTTAGTGGATGGGAATAGCTTTTATGATATGCATGTGGGCTTTTCTGGATACTCGGTCTTCCTGAGCTGATAAAAGGTGGCCTGGCTATTCTGAATGTTTCCCTGAAATTAACATCCAGCCTTTAGTTGTTTTGTATTTAATTAAAATTCAGAGTAAAACTTTAAATGTCCACTAAGGTGAGAACTCATATGAATACATACCTGGATGGCATGGAAAGTGTCTGATTCAAGAGAAAGAAAAAGGTGTAAAAAGAAGCATTTTAACTATAGCATCAAGGGGAACTGCTCTTAATACTCTCCAAGCTGTGTCCTTGTGCCAGAGCATCACATTTGATTACATTAGCCAAATAGTTTCACTTTATTAGTGTAAACTTTGTTTTTTTAAGTCGGCCAATACATGGAGAAATGTATGTTAGGTATCTGGTATCTTTTTTTTTTTTTAAAGAGTTATCAGAAATGTGATCAGTCAAACCACTAGACCCACTGCATTCTGCCATATTAAAATTATGTTATTGAAGAGGCACTAAAATGAAGCACTTTTAGTATCAAAAGTGAGATGCTAGTATCAAAAAAACAGTCGGACTCTTTAAAGTCCCTGTCTCTGATCTCCTCAGAGCTGCTGCAGTCTGGATGGGAAAATGCTGGTGATTTTGGTCTTCTTTATACAAATGAATTATGCGAGTTGATGAAAATGCCCTCCACTCATGAGAGGTCAAATGGGAGTGGAGGTGCTCACAGGAGGTGCTCAGTACCTGGGGCCTAAAGCACGGGATTATTTGAATTAACTTGTTTCAGAGTGGAGTGAAAAGCAGTTTTGAGGCATTTAAGTAATTAGATATCTCATGTTGTAATTAGATATCTCATTTTAAGTAGATATTTAATAGAACTTCCAGGACTTAAAAATATGCCTTAACATTTGGGCTTTTCCTTGTAGAGCAGTGGAGAAAGTAATCCAAATTCTCAGCTATACAAAACTGGGGGCCAAATGAGAAAATAGCTACATTTAGGTGAGTAACCCCATATTTGCTGTGACTCTGATTTTTCAGTACACCTCTGTTTCAAAGAAAAGTAAATTAATGATTAACAATTCAAACCTATTTAATTCTGCTGAATGTACAGCTGTTGTCAGAGAAAAACAAAAACAGTTACACCCCTCCCCCCAAAAAAAAACATATGGGTTGCATGCACTTTTCCCTTCCCTATGAGTCAACCAGAAAAAAAATAATGTGCAGGTAGCTTGTAGATAGAATTGTGTGCTTCCCATTTGAACAGAAGACATCTGCAGGATACAAGACGTTCTCTTTCTCATTAGTGCAATGAAATATGTAATGAAATATAGGAGAGAAGGGCTATCTTAAAGTTAGAGATTGTTTGGAAAGTCGGTGCAGCGTCAGCTATGGTATTTGTGTACTGCTACAAAATAAATAAGGATCTAACAAAATAAGAAAAATAAGGATCATTAACAAAATTCCACTGTTCCTGTGGACACACCATGTCACAGTAGCAGCATGTACTTTGGCTGAGAATATTCAAATGTTTCTAATAAGACCTGTTTTCTACTGTGTTAGCAAAAATGAGCTAGCACAACATGATAGCATGATGGAATGTTACCAATAAAAGAATGCTATTATTATAGTGCAACAGACCCTTTAAAAACATTCCATCCTTTTTCCTCTTTACAACATTGACCTCCTGACAATGCGAGTCATTTACTGCATTTTGTATTAGCACTTAGTGTCAGTAAACCCCAATACTGTGCCAACTTACTCTTAGGGTCAAAGAAAGATGAAAGGGGACCTTAACACTGCTGGGGATACTCAGTGACTCCAGCAGAACCAGGGTGAACCTTTATTTAGCTTATGACCACTTCCTTTCATTTCTCACAGGTACTGCCACTGCTCTCTTTAAGGGACTTTTTCATTTTGACTGCATTTAATTATACTTTGATATGTTCTGCTGTTAGCCACTTCAGTGCCTAGTGAAGTGCAACACATCCCTGAAAGCAGCACTTGTCTGGTCCTTTGGATATCACACAGCTCTTTTATTACTTTATTCTTCTAAAAATCAGTGGCATAGCCAGGTGCAGAGTACAGGGAGAGCGGAGCTGAAAAAAGGCGCCTCCCCTTGTACTCACCCGGCGGCACTCCGGCGGCACTCCAGCTGTTCGGCTCGGCACTTCGGCGGCGGGTCCCGTCCCTTCACTCGCTCAGGGTCTTCGGTGGTACCCACCGCTGAAGTACCGCTGAAGACCCGGAGCAAGTGAAGGACCCGCCCCCAAAGTGCTGCCAAACAGCACCGCCGGGTGAGTGCAAGGGGAGGCGCTTTTTTTTAGCTCCGCTCCCCCTTAAAAATTTTTTTTAATGCACCGCTTCTTTTTAAGGCACCACTTCTGCTCAGAGGGGGAGCGGCCGCTACCTCCGCTCCCCCCCTGGCTACGCTACTGCTAAAAATGTAGCCCGGGTTGTGATATGGAAAAAGGGGCTAACTTGCACTACATAACTTTGTATTCAATTTACCATTTTAAAGGGCTTACGATATTAATAAATGTACAAGGTCACACTTTCTGTATGTGTTCAGCAAGCTTTCCCTGAAAGGAGGTGGATACTTTTGAAAAAAAATAATTCTACAAAGTAGTTTTGTCACTGCTTTAGAATAACTCATATAGCAGAAGCAGCATACTGGCCTGGGACTTAAATTCCATTGTGTCTGCCACTGATCTCCTGTGTGATGTTGGGCAAGGCACATCACCTCACTGGACATCTGTTTTCCCTCCCACCTTGTCTCATCTACTCAGTTGTGAATTTTCTGGGGACAGGGACTGTCCCTCATTATATGTTGGTACATTACCTAGCATGAAGGGGCCAAGATCTTGGTTGAGGCCTTTGGGCACTATAGTAATACAACTAGTAATAACTGGAATACTTCACATATCATAGTTTCTTGCAGCTCCTCAAAATGCTTTAACTATCATTATATATAGCACTAGTCTAACGCAGTCACATTCAACTAACCGGCAGCATTTAACTAACACATTCCACAGTGTGCGTGCGTGGGTGCCCCAAGGACATTGGATCAAGCTCCTAGGCTTGCAAAAGTACTTTAGAGGAGCAGTAATCTAATGAGGAGAGCAGAGGAACTGGAGCCAGGAACAACGGGGGTTGTAATCCCAGCCACATCTTTGATTCTGGGATGTTGGGTAAGTGATGTAGGCCCCATATTTTCTAACCTGAAGGGAGCCACTTTTATTTATTTAAATACACATTTGAAATTGTTAACCTTAACCTCTATGGGCCAAATTCCTCCCTGATTTACACCCTTCTATGGAATTGCACAAGACATAATCAGGGCAGGATCTGACCCTCGGAGTGTTTGTTTTCCCATTCTGTACATTCAATCCATTGGCTTGTGGTGAGGAGTAATGTTTGTGCAGGGCTCTGAAGATGTAAAATATACAGCATATCCAGAAGGATGGAAAACTGAGTTCACCCTGCAGGGATTGAAACCCATGGTCATTCCAATGATTGTAGGAACATAATGTCAAGCCTGAACTCAAAGTCATCTTCTCTATTTGAACATAGATTAAATGATCCCACATAGTATATTTGAGTTATAATCTAAATGCCTGCTACTCAAAATACCTAGTTTTTTATGGGTGTAAGATAGCAATGTGAAAACCTGCAAGTCAAACGTTAGGCATGGATTTGTTTTCACAGGCAGTGAGATAAATGATTGAATGCATCATAAATTATTAAAAGGCTCTGTATTACGAACAATGTTTTCTTAGCACCTGTTGTATACTTAAGGCTCTGGGTTTTTTTTTAAAGAAATATTCAGAAATTTATCATCTGGGTTTTAAAACCCACTTAGTCAAAACTAGTCTAAAACTTTAGGGGCAAATTCTGAAACTTTGGCCTACAAAGTGTTAGTTAGACAGGTAACCTTTCTTTGTAGGAATGAAAGTATCTTTGTTTTCTAGCATTTGAAAATCTTTATTTGTTCTTCCTTACTTGCCAAATTCTGTGAGTTTCTCTGCATCACAGTGCACATGTCAGGTTTATCTCCCTGGCAGCTGCTTCAGTCTGGTACAGAGCATGAAACAGAAGCAGCTACTCTGCATGCAGTTATTTTTAGACACATTTTAACCTAGAAACCTTTAAATTATGACATGCCACAAATTATGAGAAACTTCATAACTCTGAATGACTTATTAGGAAGTGGAGTGCTAGAAGTGTGCAAATGGCTCCCAGAGATCATTTTCCAATCCATTCAATGAAAGACTAATTTTTAATAAAGTAGAAAGATCAACTGTGCAACTTTTATTCACACAAGTAATCCTTAATCCTGTGAGAAGTCCCATTAAACTGACAAGCTGATCCTAAAGGGGCTGAGTACTTGTGGCTTCCATTAAAATTTCACAAGAGATCTCATTTAAAGATAGATACTTTTTAGTAATAAAGGACATGAATTTACTCAACGATTCAAACCCAGCTTAGTTGGAGACCAGTGTGAAGCAAATGTCTGTTTCAGGGGAGTCACTGTGTATTTTGATGTATTGTTTTTAACTGTAAGTTAATTTTGTAAACATTAATGCATATGAAAATGAATGATTGCTAGCAACGAAACTGGTGACAAGCACAGTACAGAGCAAGTAACAATTACTGTACAAGCTCCATTGAACAGCTCTGCCAATGCACCTGAATCTTGGAAAGAAACACCCTGCAGTTTCTGTCACTGACCTTTTTTGAGGTGGAAGTGCCATTTATGTCAAATTATGCCAAATTGCAGGCTGCTTTTGTAATGCAGGCTACTGTTCACTGAGAGCTAGGACGAACTCAGACCAGGAAATTCATTTTCCTTTTGACCACTTTGAACGTGAGTCTCCAGAAGTGAAAGTCTAGTAGGGAATTGACCTGTTCATATTTTTGAATTAGGGTATTTTCATTAAATCTTCCCAAACTGAAATGAAGAGTGAAATCCTGGCTGCATTGAAGTCAAAAGCAGTTTTGCCATTGACTTAAATGGGCTTTGGATCTAACTTTGTAGGCCCTGATTCAGCAAAGCACAGGCTTAAGTGCTTTGCTGAATCAGGGCCTTGAAACCTGCATAGCCCATCAGATAAAATAGTGTTTCAGTATTAGATGTGGGGTGGGAAAGGGGGGGAAGCAAAATGCTCTACTTCTCATTGCTACACTTTCAGAACTCATCCCTTACTGATATTAAAATGCAGCATTTAGCTAGTTTTGCATCAAAACAATAACTTAAAAGACTCATGGAGCTCCCATCCCTTTAGAAAGATCAAATGGGATAAAAAGAAGAGAAGAACCCAAACTGATTTTCTATGCTCACCTGCACTAGGCTCTCAGCCCATTTCTTGTCCTTTATTTGCTAATTCTAATTCAAATACGTTTTGCATTGCAATGCTACAGTGCCTTTGGCAGCACAAAGATTAGGGCCATCTCATTTTTTATTGAACTGGAGAAACAGCACCCACTCACTCACAGATTGTTCAATGGATATTGGGATTCTTAATGAATGGGACATTTATTTTCGTGCCAGCTCAACGACCAACATTGACAAGATTAGCATACATTTTGGCAACTGAACTAACACAAGGTGTTAGTAAAATGGGCCTTCTATCTTCGAATCTAATTTACTTTAGCTATACTCATTAAAAATGTCTTTTGCATGAAAGGGATTTCTGTAAGGGATATTCTATCAACAGCAAGGTCTACAGAAAAGTGCCTCATTACTGGTATTAACTATTCTGACACTAGGAAATTGGAAGCCCTCTTTTTTTAAATGAAAAACGTCTACTGTGCCATGAGTTTGAGATAATACCTGATTGTTTTGTCATGGATATGATTAACCAAATTGTCGCACGGCTTGTAGTTTTTTTACCTGCTGCCAATTGCATAGTTTTGAGTTAAAAAACCAAAAGAATTCAATCTGTCACTCTTTATCCTCTTCTGTGGGACTACCTGCATGAAGACTACTCATGGGGCGGATTATGACACCTTATTGACACTGACTTGCACCTGACACTACAAATAGCCCATTAAAGTCAATGGGACTATTTAAGAAGTAAAGGCTTACCTTTACTTCACCACACATAGTTTCACTTGTCTAAGTGAAGGTGTGATTGCAAACTGATTTACTTAAACCAGGTGCATACGACTCATTTTGGTTTATCTTAAATTAAGAACGGGTTTAAGATAAACTAAAATAAGACATTCTTAATCCAACAAGTTCAATTCAATCCATGCAAGTCCACATGTAGACAAGGCCTGAGTAAGAATTACACAATCTGGTGCCCTGTGTGTAAGGGTTGTAGGATGTAAAATGATTTTACGTTTTAGTTTTTTGTTATTAAAAGTTTGGGACTTGTTCCTGCTCCCATTTAAGTCAATGGTATAATTGTCATTGAATTAACTGGAAACGAGACCAGGTGTCTAATTTGAATAATACAGAAGCAATGCAGAAAATGCTATTTTTCTTTTGCTTAACCTGTCACTAGACTGAATAAATGTAGTATGGAGAACTAAACTTTTCCACCAAAGCATCAAAATGTATAATAAAGATCCCAATTCCAAGGAATTAGTCATATTTCTTCTGAGATAATAATCAATGTCTTTTTCATGACATGAATTTTCATGGATACATACCATTTTCATATATTAATAATATTAAAAGAAACAAAACAAGGTGATAAACCATAAGCATTTGACAGGTAGAATTAATTTTTTCATGGAACACAGCCATCAAACTGCTCCCAACCAAAAAATGTTCTGAGAGTATATTATAGAAATGTTAATACCAAGAACTAGTTGAAATAATCCTCTGAAAATAAATTCATTTTGCTAATAAGGTGGTTTGGTAAAATACGGGCCAGATTCTGATACTCTCACTCATGTTAAGTAGCACCTTACTTAGCAAATAGCCTACAGATTTCAATGAGTCTACAGTGGAGTAAGGTACTAGCCTAAGTGGGTGACTGTATCAAAATCTATATATAGTTGCACTGCATACGTTTAAAAAACAAGACCCTGATACTGCACCATTTAAGTCAATTTGAGCCTTGTCATTGATTCCAATGGGTGCAGGATAAGATTCCTAAGAACAGTTTTGGAGTGTATTAATTTTTGGAAGTATTATGCTTTTTAATAATGCGCTATGAATTAAATTAAAAATAAACAAAAGAGTAAATACCTAGGTAATGATGAAAAATTGCTTGCAAACAGAGTGGTACTCTGCTTTATCATTAAAATGTTAGCACAGAGAGAAAAAGTTATTATGAAAATATATAGCTTTAATTTGCAGACATATAAACACTTTTGGTACAGTACAGACATATGATGCCAGAAATCAAAATGATTAGTTTTAAGCATAACACTTATTTACCTTGTTTACACAGATAAATTTGATGTAACCATCATACAACAGATAGTTCCCAGCTCTTACAATGAAGTGAAAATGATGCATCACTGATAAACCTACTGCTTTGTTGCAGAGGATGCAGCAAAGAATAAATTATCAAGAAAATATGCCACCAGTCTTACAAATACGATTTTGGAATTGATCCAAAAACCAAAACCAATGAAAAGGAGCATGGAATGGTAGCCAAAAAAGGCAGAAATCAGATCTTTCACATGAAATACCAACCCAGAGAGGAGCAATAGTCAGTGTAAACTAAGTTCTAGAATTGCTAATAATGTGAAGTGTTTTTTGTTTTCATCTGACAGGTTAGCGTCAGAAGTATCACATAAAAATATCTGTTACACAACCAAAGTGATGGAACACGACTGACAAATTGCTGGAAGAATAAAAATATCATCACTTCTGGGACAATGAAGGATTTAGCCATTCCCTTTCTTCCTTGCATCTGGCCATATTTACTGAGATGGACACGTGTGTACATTTGTTGTAAGAAATATTAAATAATTTTCCCCCCTAATAACGGCAAGTAAACTGTTGGAGCAACGGTAGTTTGTGTGAAGATATTAAGTCCGTAATAAGTGAAAGATGAAAATGTTACAGCAGTTCAAATTCTGATTACATGACAATATTTTGCATCTTTGCTCAACAGGAATTGCAGTTCTTGTTAATGCCTTCTCTATCATACTGTCTAAGCATTGCTCATGAGGTAAAAATTCTGTTTGTTTTACTAGTGCATGTTTCCACCTCTTCTTTTTATCATACATCCAGTGGAATACACATTTCTTTTGTGTAAATATATGTATACCCAGATATGTTTTCTATTAAAATCCATAAATATACTTTGCATTAATCTCATGGACAGTACTTCAAACAGTTCCCTGCACAGGAGCATCTGATGCCCTCTTGTGGTTAAAATTACTTTTTAAACTTAAGTTTAATGCATCATTGTCTTACCTTCCTCTCTCTGTATAATCACTGATATGATGGGTTTATGAAAGCTGCAAATGATGTTCATGTTTTTATAGACTCCTTGCTAGCGGTTAGTATGAAGATTTCATTAAAAAAGCTGTAATCTGAATTTGACTTTAAAAAACCTGTAAACAGCTATTTACAATTATAATATTATTAAGTTATAAATTAGTGGTCCTTCATTGTAACTGCTGTCAACATACCCAATCTGGTCATTGTCCAAAGTTTGTTAGACAGCAGTTTGGTTTATCCACATGGAAACATCAAATATTAGAAATCTCCATTGGTTTCTTCTCCAACTTATGAAGGTCAATTCTTCCATTTAGTGGGATTTGTACTTCCAAATTTTCATCTGCTCTGTGATGCTTTTTCCCTTTCCGTAAACAGATGTAAATGCCCATCCCAGTTACTAAAGTGATTGACCCCAAGCTTATTATTGACAGGGCTACTAAAGTAGGCACGCAAGATGGTGACTCCATTTTTTTATGTGTAGGCTCTATAGATATTTGTGGCTCTTTTTCCTCTATATTAATGTCAGGCTCCTTTCTTAACAAACTTTCAATATAGCTCTCATTGCTCACTGTGTCGTTGACAAAAAGGTTCACCATGACTGTGGAATGGAGGGGCTCTGGATAGCCATGATCGCTAACTTTTACCAGTAGCCGATAGAGTCCATAGTCATTCTGCATCAGTGACTCTTCCAAGGTGATATTACCAGTTTTAGGGTCAATCCTAAATGATTCAGGTCGTGGACCTCTTCTACCTATGATGCTGTAGGCTATGACAGCATTCATGCCAGTGTCTTTATCTACAGCATAGACTTCTGTGATGGGAGAGCCAGGAAGAGTAGAAGGAAGTACCAACAAATAAGACGTATTAGACTGAGGAAACAAGACCAGTGGGGGGTTGTCATTAATGTCCAGAAGAAGGACAGTTATTTTGGCAGTAGAAGACAGGGCAGGGTCACCTCCATCGACAGCTTCAACTGACAAGACATAGGAACTTTGCTGCTCCCTGTCGAGGGAGACCTTAGCTCTCAAAACTCCTTTGCCAGTATCGATCACAAAAATATCACTTCCATTTACAACTGAAAGGGCTACCCATCCATTTTGCCCTGCATCAGCATCTGTAACACTGATAACTCCAATTTCCCCAAAACCTGGAAAGTTTTCTGGTACAAAAAAACTGAAATCCTTATTGATAAATCTAGGACTATTGTCATTTTTATCCAACACCGTGATGGTAACAGTTGCTATCGATTCTCTGGGAGGCAATCCAGAATCTATTGCTTTAACAGTATATCTGTATTTCTCTTTTTCTTCTCTGTCCAGCTGAGTGGAAACTGTAAGAACACCTGTAATTTTATCTAAAGAAAAATATGAAGGGGCATCAGGCCCTAGAAAATAGGACACTTTCCCTCTCTCTCCACTGTCAGCATCCGTTGCATAAAATTTGGTCAAAAAAGCATTGGGAGCATTATTTTCTTCAATAGATAATTCTATTAATTGTTGAGGGAAAACTGGTGAGTTGTCATTATCGTCCAGAACCTGCACTTTAATTATCTTGTTTACATGAAATCCCTCTGAGTTCCATGCAACCACTGATATTTCATAGAGCTGCTGCACCTCATAATCTAAAGGCCTTGTAGTCTCTAATAAATATTCATTGTTGTATGGTTTGTATGGTGACAGTTTGAATGGCCCATTGCCATCCAAAAAGCAATCCACTTTATATTTTTCGTCTGGGTCTTTTATAGTAAAAAATGCTATCGGTGTGTTAACAGGCTCCAATTCTTTCAAGTAAACCACACCTTCTACTTCATTAGCTATAAAACGAGGGACCACTTCAGGGGGTCTCAACATGACTTTGATGATGGACACCAGCACAGTGATCACAGCAGGGATACAACCAGGACCATTGGCCAATATAGTCAACCTATGGAGCCGGGGAGCATCACCATCGATCTTACTGGAGAGCTTGATGGCTCCTGTACTTTCATCCAGGTGGAACAAGTCTCTTGATGGCTGGGGGACCTTTTGACTGTAAGAATAAGAGATCTGGGCATTGGATCCCAGGTCCATGTCAACTGCGTGGATGGTGGCCACGTGTGTCCCTGCAGTGGAATTCCCATAGACGGTGACGTTGAGTTGGGAGTCGCTGAACTGGGGGCAGTTGTCGTTGATGTCGCTGATGCCAATGGTGAGGGTAGCACTTCCCAGCAACGGCGGGGTCCCCCCGTCCTCCGCAATGATGAGGGTGACATACTCCTCCCTGGCCTCCCTGTCCAGGGCCCCCATAACAATCAGATAGGGGGTCCTCTCCCCACTCTCATTCTCCTCCACATCCAGGGTGAAGACCCCATAGTCGTCCTGAAGGCGGTAGGTCTGGACTGCATTGGTGCCCAGGTCAGGGTCGAGGGCCGGGTGCTCTATGGCCAGGCGGGTGTCGACGGGGGCGTTCTCGGGCACCCAGAGGCGCATGTTGGGCACGGGGAAGCGTGGCGCATTGTCATTGACATCGCGGATGGCTATCTTCACCTTCACCAGGCGGAAGTGCTCCTGGGGCAGCACCAGCACGTCCAGCAGCAGCAGGCAGGGCTCCGAGGATGGCGCTGGCAGAGAGGCGGGTGAGCCGGCACTGGTCTCCAGGCACAGCACCTCCCGGTCGATCTCCAGGGCTGAGGTGTGCAGCTCCCCCGAGCGGTTGTCCAGGCTCACGTACTGGCCGCCCAGCCCCTGGGAGGCCAGGCTGAAGGAGAGCGCAGGCTCCCCACGACGGGTCGGTGGCCCCTCCGCAGCCACCCCATGTAGCCGCAGGTCCTGTGCAAGGCTCCCGATGAGCACCCCGGCCGGCAGCCCCTCGTTGAGGCTGTAGAAGAGCTCAGTGGCGCGGCTGTAACTGGCGAAGCAGTTGAAAGGGCCGATGAAGAGCAGGAAAAGAAACAAATGCTAGGGAGAGAAAGGCACAGGAGATTAGAGAGGGACTTCCCTGGCACACACCCAGCCAGCCCACTCTGCCCATAAGCTGCAGCCTCTCTGCGATGAAATGCACCATCTCTGCCCCAAATATACCACCATGTGCACCACAAATACAAAACCGCCTACCCACAAATTCACCAGCATGTGCACCACAAATACACCACTGCCTACCCACAAATACACCATGTGCACCACAAATACACCCCCACCTGTAGCCCAAATACACCCCAACTGCACCCGAACTACATCACCATCTGCCCCACAAATACACCAGCTAAAAACCAGTCACCTGCCCATCTATGCTCCAAATATACCACCAACTACCCATAAATACACAACCACAAATACACCACTACCTACAAATACACCATCATCTGCACCACCACCCACATTCCAAATACACATCCATCTATGCCCCAAACACACCACCATCACACCATACTTTGCACCCCAGATACCTCATCCTCTGAACCATCACCTGCACCCTAAATACACCACCACCTACACACCAAATACACCACCTGTGCCCACAATACACCATGTGAACCCCATATCATTTATACCCGTTATATACTCTGTTAAATACACTGTTCTATGAACTATCATCTGCACCCCAAATACACCACCTGCATTCCAAAACCACCAGTCTAGACCCCAAATATCACAATCTTACCCAAAATACACCATTTCCACCACCATCTTTCACTCATATTCACCACTATGTGCATTCCAAATACCCAGACGTTTGCCCCCTAATTACACCACCAAATACATGAGCTCCTGTCCTCAAATACACCCAAGCAGTCTGCAATATGTTTCTCACACGAACCCATATAACAATGTGCACCAAATACACACTCTGCATCAGATATACCACCATAAGCAACAGCTTTGCTACCCTCTGTACCCAAAACCGGACACGTGCACCACTCCCCACCCCCAAGAAACCGCCTGCACCAAATACACCACACACTGTGTACCAGATGCATTATCCACTTCGAACAGACAGTCTACACCGCCGCATCCACCAAACAGGTCATGCACACCAACTATCGTAACCAAATAGACCATGTCACAAGTGTGCCTATTCGCCTCCGATGGCCCTGTTGGACAACTCCCAATGCAGCCCCGTGTACAGACTATGCAGGGACCTTGTAGCGAAGTTTACCATCAGCACCAAGAACACCTCACCCAGAGGGGCAAAGGGTGCCCCGTTCATGTTGCCCAGAGCTCGGTGCTCAAGTTTCAATTCCTGTTTAACAGGTAAGTACTGATCCTCACCAGCCCCCTTCTGCCTCCGCAGGACTCACACGAAACGCAAACAGCAGCGCTTGTAGATATGCAGAAAACTAGCCCTTTCTGATTGCCAAGCCAACCGGTAGCCCTCTGCATTTGGAAACGGATTCACGTAACTTCGTCTACAGCCTCGGGGAGTTCTTCTCCCCTCCATTTAAAGCTATTCTCCTTTCAGTATCATGGTTTAAACGGCTCTTTAACATAAACAAAGACCCCTCGGCGGCTTGGATTGCTGTTGGTAGAGGTGCTACAGCCAACAGGACCCACTGATCGCTCACGGTGAAGTTTAGATCGCGCCAGGGCATTTGCTTTTTTTTAACCCAACCGCTTCTCCTGGGCACCAGCTCACAACTTGCAGGGCTCCCCCGCCGCACACCTCCCCTACCTGCAGGTTTCTGTGGCTGGCGGTGCGCCCAGCGCTGCGTAGGGGCCCCATCTCCAGCTGCCGGTGCCTGCTCCTCGGAAGCCAGCTTGTTCCTAGGGCTTGCGAGCGCCTGCCGGTCCCTTGGTAGTTCATCCCCACTGGAACTGCAGTCATTTAGCTCCTGGGGTGAAGGCAGCAGAAGACACGCCCCTCTCCGTTCATGCAAATCGCGGGGAGAACTTCAGCCAATAGTCACCGGCACTTCAATTAGCAAAGGGCTCGGATGGGGGAGAGAGGGAGCGCGCCGGGGGGAAAGAGAGACATTCTCTCCTGCGGGGCCGGGCTGCTGTGGCGAGGCGCGCTAGGAGCCCCGCGGGGTGGAACGCACCAGCCCACCGCGAGGCTCGGCACCGTGATCGCAGGGAGCGCGGGGCTCTGCCCGCTGAGCTCTCGCACCAGCTGCCAACCTGTCCAGAGGAAAACGCCGTCAACAGGCGCCGCCCACGGTGCGTCCCTCGGGGACGGCTCAGCCTGTGCCCTCCGGGCTCGGGGCAGCGTTGCAGGGGAGGCTCTCTTTGCAGATGGGAGTTTGGGGGAGGCCAGGAGGCAGAGGGATGCAGCGAGTGCCGCTGATCGCCCGGACACATGGCACTGCGTGTCACCCTCCCCAAAGCACTGCCCAGGAATCCGGGACAAACGGGTCCGCGATCCGGACTGAAGCTAGTAGGCAGGCTGGATTGTGGCGCTAGCCATCCCAGTCTGCATTCACCTAGCCACGGCAGGATATGCAGTTGTTTTCAGCCTGAGCTCGCAAGGAGGCGGGGGGGGAGTCCTGTAAAAAGGGGGAAATAGCAACAGCGTTTTCCCTTCTCGCTTTGGAGTCTTGCTTCCTTTTAGTTAAAGAATAATCAATTGGATCTGAATCAATAGGCTCATTGGAACAATCAAATTTCTATCATGTTAGGTCTCTGATAATGTTCCCAATACAGGTTGATGTTTCCCTGTCAACTCCTCTTTCTGTTTCACAGCAGATACTCTGGGCCTGATTTTACCTTTTTCTACCAGCCTTTTCAATGAGAAGGTGGTTGACCTCCTGACACCTCCTAGGGACCACACTTCACCATGTTAAGAGTTAACTTGGCCAGAAAGGCTCTACTCTGAGGAGTTTGTAGCCAGGGTGCATTCTTCCCTCGTTGAAAGTCCACACCCACATTTGGTTAAATCAACCCACTGCAGAGTACTCCTGGATTCCTCACTAAAACCTCCCAGAGCAGCAGCTACTAGTAATGCTTTCTACACCCAGCAGCTAGCTAGCAGACTTTGTCCCACCCTGACAAAAAATTACCTGGTGTCAGGGGTATGTCGACACTGTCAGATTAAAAAAAACCTATAGCAGCAAGTGTTAGAGCCCAGATCAGCTGACTCAGGCTCACCTTGCTTAGGTTGTTGGGCTGAGAATTGCAATGTCGACGTTCAGACTCAGGCTGGAGCCTGGGCTCTGAGACCCTTTCCCTCACAGGCTTTCAGAACCCAGGCTCGAATGTGTACACTGCAATTTTACAGCTCCACACTCCAAGCCCCGCAAGTCTGAGTCAGCTGACAAGGGCCAGCCACAGCTGTGCCGCAGGTCTTTTATTACAGTGTAGATGTATCCATTAATACATGCTTTGGTCATTTCCCAGCTGGACTACAATAATACAATGTATCTAGTCATGCAGCCATCAGGCTTTAAGCACCTCCAACTTGTACAGAATGCAATGATACTTTTCCTTATCAACACAGACTACTGAAAGTACAGCAAATCTGTCATCTGTTCTTTCCATTGGCTCTCCATAGAATATCAAGTTAAAGTCAAGATCTCTCGGCCTTTATTTCTGAGGTGCTGAATGGTTTGGACCCCCAGCTACCTGAAAGATTCTCTACTGCTCCATGATGAGGACTATGGCTGACAGCTACATTTCTCAGGTACAATGGATCTGTCCACCAGAAGAATAAAAGTTAGATAGTGTAGCAGACAGAGCTGTCTTGGTGGCCAGCCCAGAACTGTGGAACACACTCCCCCAGGATCAAAGAACCGCCTCAAACTTCTCTGCTTTCCATTCCAGGTGCAAGGTACAGCTTCTGGACTTTGCCTTGAATAATAAAAGCACAGCACAGCAGACAGTATATAAATAAAATAAATACATAAAAAAAAATAAAATAAATAAATAAATAAATAAATGGAGATATGCCAATCTCCTAGAACTGGAACAACCTTGAAAGGTCATCGAGTCCAGTCCCCTGCCTTCACTAGCAGGACCAAGTACTATCCCCTGACAGATTTTTGCCCCAGATCCCTAAATGGCCCCCTCAAGGATTGAACTCACAACCCTGGATTTAGCAGGCCAATGCTCAAACCACTGAACTATCCCTCCCCCCCAACAATAATAAACAAAACAAAAACAACCCCACCCCCAGGATAAAAAAAAGGGGGAAAAGAGTAAACCAGACTAAAAAATGTCAGTCTCATGGCTGAATATACGTCTGGAAGGCACTCAGATATTACAGTGATGAGGAAACTGTAAGAATCTGAATAGAAGAGAATAGAACCCTCTGACACTGACTCCCTCTGAGACCTTAAGCAAGTCACATTAGCTTCTCGGTCTTATTTTCTGCAGCTGGGAGCAGGAGCAGGCCCTAATTTGTTCAGTAATTCCCTTTGAAACATAGTATCACATTTATCATCCACACTATACCAAAAAATTACAATACCACAATAATCATATGTGCCTCAAAAAGTAAAACGTGCTATGAACAAATGAACCGGTTGTATTTATTATTCACCAATCTCTAGGGTTCTGAAACCACTCAGAGTAGTTTTCCTTTATAAATTGCTTAGCTCTTTACCATTCTATTCTAGCAAAAATAGAACAGGCAGTACATACAGTGTATACAGTTCAGAGGATACATGTATAATTTAAGGAATAAATCAAATTACTCAAGTGCCTTTCTAAATTTTCATCAACCTGCACAATATTGAAGACCTGTTAATACTAAAGGTGCTCAGATGTTCAATCCTTTTTAGTTTAGTCTAGCTGGACATAATGAGGCCTACACTGGGTCTCCTTCTGGTCTACCTCTACTGGTTACCAAGGGTAGAATGTTGGCTCCACTGAAGTCAATTGGAGTTTTACCACTGATTTCAGTGGGGTCAGGATTTCACCCCAAAAGTCCACCTGTTAATGGTCTCAGAGGCAGTCTTGGGACTTTATGAAGAATGAGTTTGAGGCCTCCACAGAACTTCCATCACCACTTTGTTCTCCTGGAGACAGATTCTCTCTTTCCAGCCTCCCTTATCACAATTTCTACCCTAGTAAAATAGCTATCCATTTTGCTCCCCTCATTCTGCTTCTTAATCAGTATCCCTTTACATAGGCATGTGCCATCTGCATCTTTGTATTAGAAACAAGTCCCTACTGATGACCAGTTTAAAGAATGTCAAAATGCTATTATGGGAATGGCAGAAAAGATTCAAAATAAGCAATTTTTTGCTAAGGTTTTCTGGTTTTCTGAGAGTCTTTTCCAAAGCACCCAGAAATTTGATGGCTGATTTCTACAGATCTCCTGACTGATGGCAAATTTTCTACAGGGAAACATATGATTTTTAGTAGTTGTCCTTTCTATTTCAATAGTAGGAGATCTATTGTAAAGAAAAATGTATTTTTACCTTGCCTTTTGCTATGTATAGTCCTACGGACACTACGTTTATACACCTTTCTCAATAAGATAGCACCTCCCAGAATGCTGTAACTCAGCCAAAATTCTGGGTGTGTTATAATTAGGCAATAAGAAGGAACACGTAGGTACCCTTCTGTGGGATTATTGTTTGCCTGAGGTGAGTTATGAGGCACGAGATTGAAGATTAAGTGACAAACCACCCAAGAAGCAGAACAATTATCTATAAATACATTAGCTGGGTTACTGCCAGGGTGAAATACAAATGATGAAACGAGTGAGAGATTCACAACAGTTATTCAGCTTTATTGAAAGGGAACCCTGAAAATATTGTTTTCAGCAAACCAGACACCTTGGGCAGTATGCTACCACTCCATAAAGGATTACCTGGATAAAGGCGCTACCTACAGCCTCCTCAGTCCCTATAATACAGCAGCAAACAGACATCTCCTTCTGCCGGCCTCTGGTTCTACTAAGACTCCCCAATGACTCTGCAGAGCTGGGTTGACAGATTCTCCAGAATCCCTAGCTTGGGTATAAATAGGAGTGTGAATGGTGAGGCACTGCTTAGGAGAGTAAAATACAAACATGCCAGAGAATCCTACATGCCCAAACTCTAGCTCTCTACACACCCAGGCAGTTCCTCTCATGTCTACACTGCTATTTTTAGCCATATAGTGTTCAGCTCTCTCCCCACTGCCAAAGCATTTCCCCACCTCAGGGAGAGACACCGGCTGCAGGGAAAAGCTCTGGTAGAGGGGAACTTGCTGGCAGTAGCGTAGCCAGGGGAGGAGCAGCCGCTCCCCCTGTGAGCAGTAGCGGCGCCTTAAAAAGCGCCGCCCGAGCCCCGCTGCCGGAGCCGGGCTCGGGCGGGGATTTAAAAGGCCCGGGACCCCTGCAGCCACGGGGAGCAGCGGGCCTTTTAAAGCGCTGCTGGAGCCGGGCTCGGGCGGTGCTTATTAAGGTCCGGGGCTCCTGCCACTGCGGGGAGCCGCGGTCATTTTAAAGCGCCGCCCGAGCCCCGCTGCCGGAGCTCCGGTGGTGCTTTAAAGGGCCCGGAGCCCCCCGCAGCTGCTGGAGCCCCGGGCCCTTTAAATCACCACTGGGGAAGTTGGTACGGTCTGGCACGGCATACTGGCTCTTGCCGGTATGCCGTACCGGACCATACCAGCTTACTTTCACGTCTGGGAGGACCCACCGCCGCCAAAGACCCGGAGCGCCGCTGGAGGCACCACCGGGTGAGTACAGGGGGAGCCGCCTTTTTATAGCGCAACTCCCCCTGTGCTCCGGACCTGCCTACGCTACTTCTTGGTGGCTCTCCCCCTGCCAGAGCCTTTCACTGCTATATGTAGATACACACCACCACACTTTTATTATTAGCAGTAGAAGCTGCCTATTGTCTTGGCTCTGGGCAAGGAGAATGACCCACATCCTGCGCTCCCCATGGAAGTCTTTTTGTGCAGCAGAGTCTACTGGTGGGAAGCTGAGACTAGTGCCCTATGAATTACAGGTAATGGTCTGATTTTCAAAAGTGCTGATTATCTGGTGCTCCCACTGGTTAGAGTGTGAGCTGTGATTGCTCAGAATCTTTGTAAATCAGGTCCTAAGTGACCAACCAGTCCCCATGATGGAGCAATGGACAGGGGCAGCAAGCCGCTGCTTCCACTAAAGACACCAAAGGTAGTTAGGAGTCCTGGCACCAGGCTGTGAGAAGCAGCTGTGGAGCTGGAGGGGTATTACTTGCTTTAGAGTTTGTAAACCCCAACTGTCCAGTCAAGCCTACAGCGTTTGATTCGTTACAAACTCTTGCAAAATGAATCTGCAGGATTCAGTTCATAAACCTCTCATGTCTGCTCCAGGGATAGGTTCATAACTCTTTACTTTGAAGCTTAGTTGAGAGGGAATTCCTTTCTAGGCTGCTCAATATCTGTTGTGGTTTGAGTTAACCCTGAAACTGAAAGACACCATTAATTTGATTGGTCAATCAGTGTGAAGAGAAAAAGGAAACTAAGCAAAACCTTTGCACAGCACTTTAATGTACTTCATTCCCAAACATTTTTTGAAGTTTGAAAAACATTCTTTTCTTTGGTTATTTTAATTTGTGCATGTCTTCAGATTTCCTCTTTTCTGCCTGGAGTAGAAGCAAAAATGCTGTGGCATTGTGAAAAAGATTACCCTCAATTTATTTCCAGCTTGATCACAACAGTGTTCTGAAAAGGAAAACTAATTAAAAGTTTATTAACAAAGTGCATGTATGTTTCTAAAACTAATTAGAAGGGAGGGACTGACTCAGATTGTATTCAAACTCTTCTTTTATACTAGTGAGTTTTACATCATATTACAGAGTATATTAGCGTCAGTTTCACTCAGTTCTTGTGGAAGCCTGTAAATAATAGGGATATGATTTTTGTATCATTGTAGCCAAAGCAAAGGCTGTGATACAGTACTAATATGATACAGCTGAAAATTGTTAATACCATAAGTCTTTCATTATATTGCTTATCACATTAGCACAGGGACAGCGTTCCAGCTTCTGCCAGCTTACTTTCTACACATGGCCTGTAAGAATAAGGGACTCATGAATATTTAAATGTTTGTGAATAGGGTTCTCATTGACATTAAGCCACAGCTTCTGAGCTGAAGTTGCAGCCTTCTCATGCCAGAAATCAGATTTTCAATGAACATCCTGTGACTAGCAATGGACCACCGCACATTAAAGGATCACTGTGACATGCCAGGGAGTTATCAGATCATAGAGGTACCTGCCTACTGGGCTCAAAGTAGCTTGCCATGTGCCATTCGGTTCCTACTGGCCAACTAGCCATAGGCTACAACTCTATGAGACGGAAATGTGATTTAGATAGTGGATATAATGCTGCTGCACAGCCCAGTTTCCTGTGGTTGCTGCCGCAGCTGCAGCTCCAGAAGTTTTCCGGCTTCTCCTCTGTTCCTTTCTCTGGATTGTTTTGCATATATTACCTTTTCAGACTGAGTTCCTAGCTTCGCTTTGAAAAAGACATGGAATGCATTGTGACCCCCTATGAAGAGCTACATGTATTAGGTTATATAGTGAAATGTGCTAAGGTTTGCTTAATTGAAAATGGGACAATTTGAATTTTCTTAGGACCAGATTCTGCCATCCACTCAGTCTTTAAATCAGGCAAAAGTTCCATTAACTCCAAAGAGCATTTTTCCGAGCAAGGAATAAGTATGATGATATGTAGGATTTGGGCCAAACTGCCTATTTTCTTTGGACAGGTTAGTTGACTAGGTTTCAGAAGCTTCCTAGGCTTGATTCACAAGACCCTTGTCTATGACAATGTTTCTCAAATCAAGAAGGATGCACAGTGTCTCTGAACTGATGAAATGGCTATTAGCTATGTTATTGAAGAATTTTAGATTTATTAATTATTGTTATCAACCCAATTCTATACTGAGATGATAAATCAACAGTGGTGTTCATTCATATGGAGCTCAGTGCACAGTCAGATCCAATCTCACTGTTAAAGCTAGGCAATTAAGGTACAATATTTTTGCAAATATTTGCTCGAACTTTTATAAAGAATTTGCTTCGTCTGTATTCAGACCCCCTTTGTGTTCACTTTTCATGTATATTATAGGAAACAAGTTTATTGGCCAGAATATCTGCAGCAGAGAATTTTAAGTGAACTTCACAGAATATGCATAGAAAGTAAATTTTCAATTTGTAATCACAATATTTACACTAAAAACCTGATTTTAAAAAGTTATGTTCATCCAATCAGGGAACAGCAACATACTTTATCACCCACATTTTCTGTCAAAGGATCATGAATATCAGATAAACTCCTCACCAGCAGGCTACAAATCAGAATTATTTACAGAAATTCTTTGGCAAATAATTTTAAACAGTGATTCAGTTTTAGGGTGGAAAAGTTATCTGTCCACAGTCTGTTTTCAAAAAAGCCAAATTTCACTGGATACATTATTTTTTATGAATTAATCACATAGCTGTATTCAGTCCAAATCAACCACTGCACACAAAAATGACAACTCAAATAAGAGAAAGAACAATGTTACTTATAGTAAAATTGTGCTTGTTTTCTTTCCCCAAATATGATGGCACTTTGATTTGACAAAACTGGGGTAAATAGTATAAAGGAAGTTGTAGGGCTTGATTTCTTAAACACTGTAGCAAAGCGACAACTCATTGATGCAGCACCTCCTGCTGGTCATCTTGGGAATTAGTTCTCTAGCAGATGGAGCGCCTCCTCCTACCAGTGGTTCACCTCCCTCAGGCCCCTGCATACCTCCCAGTCTCTGGTGCCCCTTTATCTTGGGGTTCTGCCCCCAGCAGTAACCTACAGTCTGGGTCTCCCCTTCTAGGGGAACCCCCAACCCTCAATCCCCACCTTGCCTCAGTGGCTACTGCCAGTCATCATCTAGTCCCTGCTCACTGGGGCAAACTGCAGTCTGTCATGGCTACTGATCATTGACAAGGGGGTTGGACCAGCTGCCTCTGCATAACCCCGGACTGCACATCTGCACTCCCAGTACCTTCTTTAGGCCTTGCACAATGCCTGCAGCCTGGGGAGTTGCCAGGCTGGAGCTCCCCAGCTCATCTTGCCTTTCCCCAGCACTATTCTACTTCTGGTACCCTTTTCTCCCAGGCAGCCAGGTCCTTCTCTCTCCACAGCTCGAGAAAGAGTGACCCAGCTCTTCCCTGAGCCCTTATAACAAGGCCAGGTGTGGCCTGATTGGGGCGTGGCCCCATCTGTGCCTACTTCCCCAATTAGCCTAGCTTTTTTCCCTAGGAGCAAGGTAACTGCCCCGCGACAAACACCTTTTAGCAATGTACATTTCTAGGACTCTATATAATAATTTAAGAAATCAGAAACTCAGCAAGCAGTTGAACAAAAGTCAAAAGGCATGCTGCAGTACAGGTAAAATTATCTAGTGTTTTACTTCTTCATATTGCAATTTTCTTCAGGGAAAAACAATATTCTTTACAAAAAAAATTGCATAATTCAGTGAGTAAATGAGCAGCTTCTATATAAAGGTGAAACTTTTCTCTAAAATTCATTGTAATACAAGATTGTAAATGAAATAGAAATGAGTATATATTGCTATTCTAAACATATAAATTGAGCCAAATTGTCCTACCTGGCACAGTTAACAAGATACCCATAGTTACTGTTCCCTTACTCTTTAGAGGTGTAAAAAGCTCAATTCCAATGGATAAGCCAATGAACAGGTGTATACAACTGCTAGCTAAAATAACTTTTGTATGGTCGAGAGCCCTTCTGGCACAGCTTAGCACCACTGACATACTCCTAAATCATACTGCTATGTATAGGCTCTGTATTATAAATAAATTGGCTGAGATGAGCTTGCAGCAAAGAAGGAACAATAAAAGAAACCCTGAAGTAACATAAGCTGAAGTTACTATGATTTGAAATGTATATATCATGCTACAAAGAGATGTGCAGAGTCTTTGTTGTATATTCTGCATAATACTATAGCTAGTCTGCCAGAACAGGACACTGATTTTAAATTAGTTTTCTTGAAATAAAATAGCATTTGAAAGTATATAATTTTAAAATAAAAAAACAATTCAGAATCAGGAGGATAGGCCAGTATGTGAGAAAGGATCTCTACTAATTGAAACCTGCAAGAGGCACATCTTTTCAGGTTATATTCAGTACTAATGCAGACCCCAATCCTTCGAAAGTACATATGCTCCACTTACACACATCAGCAGTCGCAGTCCCCGTTCTTCAGAGACGATGTTGAGAGCTGCACAAAGGAAGCCATTTGCAGTGCACAATTAGAAGTCTCCAAAGTTTTATTGAGTCTCCAAACCCCAGGAAGTATGCGATATATTCCTGAGCATCATCTACTGGCACCTTAATTATTTACAAACATACAGACACAGCTTGTAATACCGGTGACTTTAAATGTGAAGTTAAGCAAATGCTTAAGGTAAGCACATGTGACGTAAAGGCTTCTGGGAAAGCCTTAGTTAAGGCTATATTCAGATTTGCACTTAAAGCAGGACTAAAATTCCTCTATTGACACTTAATTATTGAATTTTGTCTTCATGTTTTATTCACTCACTCTTTAGCAGAGAAGTGAATTTTCCATGACATTTTTTGGAAACTTTGACAGAGGAAACTTTTAAAATGAGCATCTTTGGACATAACCTCTGAGATTACATAGTATGGACTCATAGCTAAAAAACTATAGTCCCTAGAAACTTTAAGTTACAATACACACACAGTCTTGTAACAGTTCAGCTACATGTCACAAGTTAACTTTTACTCAAATACAAGACCAGATATTTCCCTTACAACTTCAGTTTGCTGACACAGCCATCCTGTCTCCTCGCCTCCACAGCTCCCTTCCTCACACAGACCCTGGGGTACCAGGTGGATCTGGGGGAACATAAAAAGGATATGAAGCTTGGAGCTAGTGGGAGGTTATACCTTTTTTCAGTTTTTGCCTCAAAACGTTTTTTGTTAATGATATGCATGTGCAAATCATATGTGTCTCTGGGCATATTTACAAATAAAAACACGGCATATCACATTGTTAACATTACACTGAAAAAAAAGATAATCAACAAATTTACAATTATCAAAATAAAAGCCTAGTAAGAAACAACTTGCTTAACAAGTAACATGGGTTATCCTTAAAGACTGAAAAACGTTCTGCATTAACTGATCTCTGGCAAAGGTCTGACTAAATATATTAGCTTTGCGCTATGCCCTGAAGGTTAATAAACTTAAGCTCTGTCTAACCAACGGAGAAAGCAGATGGTTCTCCACTGAGACTGTCCTACCACTAGCCATTAGTTGTTTAAACATAGGTACCTTGCATGAGAGCAGATCGACTGACCTCATTAGTTAAGATGGTCATCTGTGAGAGCCAGTCACTCAGGTATTAATAGGATACTACAAGTTGTATGGAAACACTGCATTATGCTAATGACTGGGCCCAAATTATACAGGCTACTTCCTGTCTAATTACTGTATAATAGCAACACTTTGAACTATACCTGAAAGTAGACAGAAATTTAGTTTAATCTGTGGAGCCCCACTGGTGTACTGTGTGCCCTCTGCCCACCCCCCCCAAAAGCAACTGTGCTACCATTAAACACCCAGACCTGCTCCCTTGGAAGTCAGTGGGAGTCTTTCCATTGACTTCTGTGGAAGGTTAGGCCAGGCTCTAACTTGCAGCTTCTGAGAGGGTCTTTAAGGGGAGTTCCATGCAGAATGTGTTGCAGTAGTACAATCTGGAAGTCAAAAGCCTGGATAACTGTGACAAAGTCAACATCTGAGAGGAATGGTCACAATTATGCTAAATACAAATGGGGAAAAATATTTTTGGCCACTGAAGCCTCCTGGCATCCCAGGGCCATATGAGGATCCAAAAATAAGTAATAATGTTCTGTGCATTGGTACAAATATTAGTATTCATTAGTGTAAGGTAGTGCTTCCATACAACTTGCAGTAACCAGAGCTTCATAAGCTGGCATTAACATATGTTTGCTTTTCACTTTCACATGTCTTAATATTTTCTCTATATATGCATTAACATTTTTCTTTACATCTTCAAGTATCATAGCATCACGATACATTGATATATTTATTGACATCATTTTCCAAAAGATTTGGAATGAAATACTTTTGGCATTCTTCAGACTAAATTCTCCATTCATTTGCACTGATTTATTTGACACTTCATTACATAATAGTTTTATGGCTATAGGTTTCATTATCACAAAAACTCTGTAATGGCCAGATTCTTAGCAGATGTAAATTGACCTAGTTCATTGACTTCAAAATCTTTGTTGGGGAAGTGGAATGTTCAGAAAATTAACAATGGGCTATTGAGCCTCTGGTTGGTTCAAACTCAGGTCAGTTTTAATTATGGGTCAGTGAACACAATAATAGTTATTACAGGTCAATGAACTTTGTTAAATTTGAGGCTTTACAGACCTTTCAAGCTATTTTTAGAGTTTTCAATAGTAATTCGTGAACCTTTTGTTCTGTAATTTGAACCCATATTTATTTTTAAGGTTGAGGTCATTTTCAAAACCAAACCAAACACGTTTCTTATAGCTAAAGGGGAAGATATAGCATAAATAAGGGATAGAAGAACTATAACTAAGCTAGGCTGACAAAATTGGATAGTATATATACTATTTTTACTTTTTTATAATTAGATTTCTCCTCTCCCTCTCTATTTTTTCACCACTTTTCTATATTAGTTGTTCACTCTACCTACTCTGCACTTTATTTTCACCCTATTTATTGATCACTTCTCTTTTCTTTTGCCCAGCCTTGTCTAAGTGGAGCAGAAGCCCAATAATAGCCGAGTTTGAGTCTTCTAGTGGCGTCTTCTGTTCAAGTTTGAGGCACATTCATAAGGTATTATGTACTATGCCGACACTGTCTGTGCTGCATGCTCTTAAGCAAAATGAGGATTTCATTCAACAGGGCTGTCAGCTTGGCATTTTTCTTGAGCCCTGTGGCCCCCAAGCACAGAATGGGCTAGCTCCATGTGTGACGTTACCCATGTGTAAGTGTTCACAGGCTCAGAGACTAAATGTTCAAATAATCAATAATAAATTCTTATACTCACACCAATTTCTGCAAAAGGGATCTACTGTGGGCTCAGTAGCCAATTTTCATTGTTAATAATACTGACCATATTGAGGCCAGTCTTTGGGGCTTCTACTCACACTAACCAGCACTTCTCATGTAGTCCCACTGGTTTCAAAATCCCAGTGTAGCCATACTTCGTATGCTGGACTATTGAAAAGATGAGCCGTGATATCGCGTATTGTAGCCAGATCCTTTTTAAAGTGGCTGAGCTATGCAAACACAAATAGGAGAGTTTATTATGCAGCAGATTGAAAAATCCTTGAATACATTTGAAAGTTCCAGGAATACAGTTCACCTGAGATGCTAGATTGCAAACTGTTGCAGCCTGCTTGGATTGCAGGCAGCCATGAGAAGGGCAATTGGAGAAAAGACCCTGTGAAGAAGTGGCTGGGGACGGGGGCCACACAGGGTGACTCCAACCCCCACTCATTGGCTAGCGTAGCTGGCTAGGTGCACAGCAGGGGGTGAACAGATCCACAAAAAGGGTGAGTTAGTTATTGCCCCTTCACTGCCTCAGAGCAAGGGGAGACAAAGAGGAATTGTGTCTAAACACAGCTTGTTCTTTGGTCTGATCCTGGGATGATGCAGCTAAATACTGCCTCTGACTCCAGAGTATGCTGCAAAGTTAAAGGCTAGAACCTTTATGAATATTTTGAATTTATTTTTGTTATTTGTCCAGCGTATAGGGCTGGGTAAAAAATTTGCAAAATGCATGTGAAGTTCTCACAGTTCTTTTTCAATTAAAGGAGACTTTTTAAAATGCTTTGTCCCACTCTAGACAACATTTGCTGCGTACTAAATCTGTGTGAGATCCAGGCAAAACCTAATTTCATAGCACAATAAAATAAGCATAAAAAAACAAAATAAACCCATTTTATATAGTATTCAATATAGATCAGCATCCCACTCAAATAATAACATTGTCCCCCAGATAGATGTACTCCAGAATAAAAGTATTTCTGATGCAATGTACCTATATTTTGTGATTCCAAATCAATGTTTATAGCTCCTAGAGAGTTATAAAGTTTAGTTATGAATCACAATGACCTCCATCGTGTCATGGGATAAATGCTCTAGTGACAGAATTAAACATAAAATCTCCATCATTACACTTGAATTTCCCCATCAGCCCTCCCACACATCCGAATCCCCAGTTTACTACAGTAAGATACATGGCACAAAGAAGGGTTTTTATTTGGGATTCAGTATAGTTGTAAATCAATAGATGTAGAAGGGTGAAAAACAACTGTCAAAATTATACCTCACGATACAAATGAGCTAATATGAAGCCTAATTCATGACTCTATTACACTGCTTTGAATTCAGCAGACATACAGTAGGATAAAACTAGTATTACAGCATGGAGAACTAGGCCCATGGTGTTTAAGTCAATGTGTAACATACATTGTTGTTTACATTTTCCAGTGTCAATGATGTAGCAATTTCTCTGCATGGCCATTAAGCAATTTATTGTCAGTGACGCATTATATGTACAGTACTTACATGCTTTTAAAGATGGTACAGTACTTTGAAGCTGAAAAGTGCTTATTTAGAAACTAAGAGATTCTAATAAGGGTACGTCTACACTACAGAATTATGTCGAAATTATAGAAGTCGATATTTTAAAACCCGAATTTATGGAATCGATTGTGTGTGTCCCCACTAAAGAGCATTAAGACCATGAGGTCGATTGACTGTGTCCACAGTAGCGGGGCTAGCATCGACTTTCGGAGCGTTGCATTGCGGGTAGCTATCCCACAGTTCCCGCAGTCTCCGCCACCCGTTGGAATTCTGGGTTGTAATCCCAAAGCCTGATGGGGCAGAAAACATTGTCGCTGGTGGTTCTGGGTACATGTCATCAAGCCATCCCCCGTCCCTCCCTCCCTCCGTGAAAGCAATCTCTTTCGCGCCTTTTTTCCAGGGTTTACGGGTTTGCTACAGCAAGCATGGAGCCTGCTCAGCTCACAATTACCGTACATCTCCAGCGTACACCTGGACATTAGGTCTAGTGGGGATTCAGTCACAGTCTAATACGGGCAGAGGGATAGCTCAGCGGTCTGAGCGTTGGCCTGCTAAACCCGGGGTTGTGAGTTCAATCCTTGAGGGGACCAGGAGATGATGATGGATATCAAGCCTATTGAACCATCTGCAGCTAGAAGGGAAGGCACCTAATCCTTGCTCCCCGCATATTGTACCATCTGCTGTTAGAAGGAAAAGAGCCTAACCCTTGATCCCTCTGTGAAAGCAGTGGAGGGGGGAGCCTAAAATCCTTTCATGCGGGCGCCATATTGCTGACACCATTGTTATCCACCCGCCACTTCTGCTCCCACTCTGCTGTCCTGCAGACACCATACCAGGGAAAGCATGGAGCCCGATCAGATCGCCGCGGCTGTTATCGCCGTTATGAACACCACGCGCATTGTCCAGGAGTATATGGAGACCGAGAACCAGGAGCTGCTACAGCAGGCGAGGAGGCGATGACAACGCCCTGAGGACAGTGATGAGGACATGGACACAGACCTCTCTCAAAAAAGGCCCCCCCGCAAGGTGGACATCATGGTGGTAATGGGGCATGTTGATACAGTGGAACGCCGATTCTGGGCCCGGGAAACAAGCACAGACTGGTGGTACCGCATAGCGCTGCAGTTGTGGGACGATCAGCAATGGCTGCGAATCTTTTGCATGCGTAAGGGCACTTTCATGGAACTTTGTGAGTTGCTTTCCCCTGCCCTGAAGCGCCAGAACACCAAGATGAGAGCAGCCCTCAAAGTATAGAAGCGAATGGCGATAGCCCTGTGGAAGCTTGCAATGCCAGACAGCTACCGGTCACTTGCGAATCAATTCGGAGTTGGAAAATCTACACTGGGGGCTGTTGTGATGCAAGTAGCCAAGGCAATCACCGAGCTGCTGGTACCAAGGGTTGTGACTCTGGGAAATGTGCAGGTCATAGTGGATGGCTTTGCAGCAATGGGGTTCCCGAACTGTGGTGGCGATAGACGGAACCCATATCCCTATCTTGGCACCGGACCACCAAGCCAGCGAGTACATAAACCGAAAGGGTTACTTTTCAATAGTGCTGCAAGCACTGGTGGATCACAAGGGACGTTTCACCAACATCAACGTGGGATGGCCGGGAAAGGTACATGACGCTCGCATCTTCAGGAACTCTGGTCTGTTTCAGCTGCTGCAGCAAGGCACTTTCTTCCCAGACCAGAAAATAACTGTTGGGGATGTTGAGATGCCTATAGTTATCCTTGGGGACCCAGCCTACCCCTTAATGCCATGGCTCATGAAGCCATACACAGGAATCCTGGACAGTAGTCAGGACCTTTTCAACTATAGGCTGAGCAAGTGCAGAATGGTGGTGGAATGTGCATTTGGACATTTAAAGGCACGCTGGCGCAGTTTATTGACTAGGTTAGATCTCAGCGAAACCAATATTCCCATTACTATTACTGCTTGCTGTGCACTCCACAATATCTGTGAGAGTAAGAGGGAGACGTTTATGGTGGGGTGGGAGGTTGAGGCAAATCACCTGGCCGCTGGTTATGCGCAGCCAGACACCAGGGCTATTACAAGAGGACAGCAGGGTGCGTTGTGCATCAGGGAAGCTTTGACAACCAGTTTCATGAATGGCCAGGATGCTGTGTGAAAGTTCTGTTTTTCCCCATTAATGAAAAGCCCCGCCCCTTGATTCACTCTACTTCCCTTTAACCAAACCGCCCTGCCCTCCCCCCCTCGGTCACCACTTGCAGAGGCAATAAAGTCATTGTTGCTTAAAAATCATGCATTCTTTATTAATTCATCAAACAAATAGGGGGAACTATGGGGGTAACTGCCACGGTCACCCGGGATGGATGGTGGAGGAAGGGAAGCACCAGGATGGGTGGTGGAGGAGGGGATGAGGGAAGGACAAGGACACACAGCACTTTAAAACTTATTGAATGCCAGCCTTTTGTTGCTTGGACAGTTTTCTTGGCTTGAGTGGTTGGGTGCACGGATGCCGCCCAAATGCGTTCTTGGGCGTCTCAGTGATGAGGTTATGGGACTCAGGGAGGAGGGCTGTTGGTTACACAGAGGCTGTAGTGGCGGCCTGGGCTCAGGCGGCCTTTCCTGAACCATACGCCTTTCCTCAGCCATAAGCCGGATGATTTCCGTTTGATCCTCCAGTAGCCTCAGAATTGCATCCTGCCTTTTCTCAGCACGCTGACGCCACCTACTCACTTCAGCCCTCCAGTCATTGTCTTCAGCACACCACCTGTCCGCACGATCACATTCTGCCGTCCTGGACTCCATCAGTGTCTGCCTCCACGCATTCTGCTGGGAAGTTTCAGTGTGGGAGGACTGCATGAGCTCTGTGAACATATCGTCTCGATTCCTTTTTTTTAAACTTCTTATCTTTGCTAGCCTCTGGGATGGTGATGAAAGGGGTGGCGCTGAAACATTTGCAGCTGCGGGAGGAAACAAACGGGAGAGGAGTAGTTTAAAAGACACATATTAGAGAACAATGCTCCAAACATTACATAGCACATGTGCATTTGGTCCAAGGTTGCACTTTGCCTGTTATATTGAGGGTCTGCAGGTTTGGTGTGAGAAATCACACAAGCAGGTCTGGCGGGCAACAGAATTTGGCTTGCAGGCAGCCATGGTAAGCCACAGTCTATAGGCTTCTTTAACCTTCATAACATGTGGGAATGTTTTCAAACAGCAACCCCCTCATTTCCCATAACAAACAGCCTTTGGGCTGGCAATTTAAAAAGGGTTGGCAATTGAAAAGGGAGGGCAGTGGTTTTCGGGTTAATGTGCAGCGTGAACCTAATCGACACCCCCCCACACACACACACACACAGACACACATCCAAGAGGTTCGCTCTTCCCCCTCCCCCCACCGCGTGGGTCACAGTGGGGAAGATTTCCGTTCAGCCACAGGCAAACAGCCCAGCAGGGATGGACCCCTCTGAATACCCACTTAATAAAATTCCCCTATTTCAACCAGGTGACCATGAATGATATCACTCTTCTGAGGATAACACAGAGAGATAAAGAACGGATGTTGCTTGAATGCCAGCAAACACCAGGACCATACGCCGCCATGCTTTGCAATGCAATAATTCCAGACTACGTGCTACTGGCTGGCATGGTAGAGTGTCTTACCACAGAGCACGGGATAAGGCTGCCCTCCCCAGAAACCTTTTGCAAAAGCTTTGGGAATACATCCAGGAGAGCTTTCTGGAGATGTCCCCGGAGGATTTCCGCTCCATCCCCAAACATGTTAACAGACTTTTCCAGTAGCTGTAGCTGTACTGGCCGCGAATTAATCATTAAACACGCTTGCTTATAAAACATGTATTAATTTCACAGAGGTACACTCACCAGAGGTCCCTTCTCCGGCATCAAGCACGCCTTGAGTGGGTTCAGAGGGTACTGGCTCCAGGGTGACAAAGAGTTCCTGGCTGTCGGGAAAAAGGGCTTCTCCACTTCCTTGCTGTGTCTGTGTGCTATTTTGAGCATCATTATCATCATCTTCCTCTCCCCAAAAATGCTCCTCTGTGGTTTCTGATCCACATACGGAGTCATACCACACGGGTGGGTCAGTGCTGGCTGCACCTCCTAGAATGGCATGCAGCTCGTCATAGAAGCGGCATGTCTGGGGCTCTGACCCAGAGCGGCCGTTTGCATCTCTGGTTCTTTGGTAGGCTTGCCTGAGCTCCTTAATTTTAACGCGGCACTGTTGCGCGTCCCTGTTGTAGCCTCTGTCCTTCTTGCCCTTGGAGACTTTGGCATATGTATTGGCATTTCTTCTTTTGGACTGTAGCTCTGCTAGCACGGTTTCATCTCCCCATACTGCGATCAGATCGCGTACCTCACGCTCGGTGCACGCTGGAGCTCGTCTTCGGGTCTGGGACTCCATCATGGTCTGCTGATGAGATCTGCACTCACCTGCAGCTCAACACGCTGGCCAAACAGGAAATGAAATTCAAAAGTTCACGGGGCTTTTCCTGTCTACCTGGGCAGAGCATTCGAGCTCACACTGCTGTCCAGAGCAGTCAAATGTTGCATTGTGGGATAGATCCAGGAGGCCAATACCGTCGAATTGCGTCCACACTAAGCCGAGTTCAATTCAGCAATATCAATTTTAGCGCTAATCCCCTCATTGGGGGTGGAGTGGCGAGATTGATTTTAAGAGCCCTAGAAGTCGATGTTAATGGCTTCATCATGTGGACGGGTGCATGGATCAATCGATATAATGCTAATAAATTCGACCTAAACTCGTAGTGTAGACCAGGGCTCATACATTTCCCATTACAGTTCAATTCTTTAGGTTAACATCCTACTTTTCTGTAAACTCAGTAATTACTGTTTATTCTTGTTTCTTTCCTCTCTCCCTTTTAAACACTTTTATAATTCTGTTTTTTCAGCTTCTTCTCCTTTCCCCATAGTCCTCAAAAATCTGTTAAATCCCCTTTTCTTTTACTTTCCTTATGTCTTTTCTCTCATTCTGCAGTATTTTCCCCTGTTCTTCCTTTCTCTGCTCCCTTTTAGTCTCCCACTTCCCCCTCCAATCTCTTTTCTCACCTCCCATTCCCAGCTCCCCATTCCCTCACTGCCTCCTGTATCCACTAGATTACTCCGTCCCACTTTGTTTGTTTCACCACCTTTGTTTGCAACGCCTCACCACCTTTTGGTGAAGCTTCGGTTTTTCCAAGGCACTTAATACTATGGTTTCTAGTGCTTCCTCACCCTTTAGCCATCTTTCTCCAAGTGCTCTCTCACCAACCTGTGCTCCCTTTCCCAAATACTCCGTCACCCACTCTCTCAGTTCCACTCTCCATCTTCTCTCTAAGCTTACATTAGATTTTCTCCCTTCATCCTCTTCTCGCAGTTCTTTTCCCTGCCACTAACTCCCATTCCCACACAAGCTTTCTCTCATCATTAAGGCCCCCCGCTCCTCTCCCCGTAGGGTGACTAGACAGCGAATGGGAAAAATCAGGAAGGGGGGTGGTGGTAATAGGAGCCTACATAAGGCAAAGACCCAGAAATCGGGACTGTCCCTATAAAATCAGGACATCTGGTCACCCTATCTCCCCAAGTCTTCCCTGATGTCTCATTTGACTTGAGGTTGCCAACAGAAAGCTTTCTTTGCATGCCACGTGGCCCTCTCTTCTTGCCCAACCACCTCTGATCTTCATTGGGTGTGTACATGACATGGGCTATAGTTGAAGAATCAGCGTGGGAGGCAGTCAAGAGGAGGCAGGGGCAAAGCACTACCTCAGCCCTCCCTGCTGTCTCACATTCCTTGAGGTGCAGAGCAATCAGGTTGATGTTTGAGGGAGTATTTTGCTCCCATTCAAAATTAAGTACCTGAGATGGCTGTCTATTTCACCTCTTCCCAACTCAGACTCTGGTCTCATCTCCTTCTCTTTATGCTAACACAGACTGCTGTGATATGAGACAATGGCAGGAGCTGGAATGATTCCAACATGGACAATGGATGAGACCATCATAAAAAGCTAAATGGAAACTTTATTTGTTAGGAAACAGCTGGATAAAATTCCTCACTGGAAGCAGCGAGGTAATTACATTCAACTATTGTATGCATCTAACAAGTTTGTTGTATCTGTAATTGCAATATATTGTTCCACAAAAAAAGTCTAGCTTGACAACAGCAACAGAAGCATTCCTTAGGAGAGTTTTTAGCATCAATCAATGAAGCAGTCCAGTGACTGTAAAGTAGGTTGAAGTTCCAGATCTAAGGATAAATAGATCAGAATATTTTGCTCAGGGGTCTGGTTTGGTTTGACTTTAATCTGATTTTATCCCACAACACTGCTACAATGTTAGTGGAAAATGAACTACTGTACAGCCAAGGAATGTAATAATGTATCATTTATAAAAAGAATCAACAATATCAAATAAACATACTTCAGAGCTGGAACAGCAGGCAGACAGGGACAGATAGGCACTAACTAAATACTTGCATTTGCTGGCATTACAATCAAAGAAGAATTCCAGTTGTTATAGAAAGCAGTGTGAAACCCTAGTCCACGCAGCACTAAGACAGAGACAGAGAAAAAGCAAGTCCCAGAAATCCAATCAGAATATCTCAACACAATAGCCTGTTCTGACAACACGCTTCTGACATTTCCTTTTAACATCTTTTTATTATTTAATTCCCAAACTATAGCCCCCCCCAAAAAAATCTTTGTTGTTTCCCCAAGCTGCTATCTTGCTCTCTGAAGAGCCAAGACTTTTTTTCAGCCTCCTCCTGCTTCAATCAGGCTCTGATATAACATGATGGAGATTAAAAAAATCACATTTGTTAGGAGAGAAAATGAAGCCACCTAGTCCCAGGGATGTTCAATCTAAAGTCATAAAGGTCTGATTGCTTTTCAGCAAAGTGTGAAGTGGGAGAGGAGGGAACAAGCCCAAAGCTGATGTCAGAAGGAAGCTGCCTAGGAGACCTAATTGTCAGGGGAGTCTCCTGCCTCACTATGCCAAGACAGCTTTGGTGGGTCTGTTTCTGTAAGGATTTCCCCCCTTGCACCTCCAGGAGCAATAGCTGAATCTGAGTCAGGGACATGCCACTCAAGCATGGTTCTGCTTCAACGTGCCTCTCCTCCCTCCCATGCTGGGACAGCTGGGTGGATGATCTGCCCCTTTGTACTTCCGTATTACCTGCCTGGGTATCAATCGCCTGAGATGCCAAAGTGTCTAATGCCACACTGAAGATGCTATGGATACCCATTAGCCTACATTCACCCATTCACTCTGAACTAACATGCCCCTCTATATTCCAGTTGTTAATTCTGCATGCATGGTCTTCTGTAGGCCCAGGAGTGCCAACTCTACCTTCAGCCCCTCACATTTGAAAAGCCATAAATAAGACTCCACAAAATTAAGAGATTGGCTTTCAAATCGGGAAATTAAAAAAAAAAAGTTGGCATATTTTTATTTGCTCTCTCATTTTTGAGTCTTTAGGGTTCACATTTTCCAGTTATTATCCACAAACAGGCTAGAAACCTCTTTTTTCCCCCTTCGGTGAAAGCTGAGATTCTCACATCATGACTTCCAATTTGGGACTTCAAGAAAATGCAACAAATATCAGGAGACTCATGATAAAATTACAAAACTTGGCAACCCTATAGGCCAGTTCAGCAGGATAAGCTGGTGGGTAATATGGGACAACAGAAAGGGAAATACTGTATAAGTAGTGAGCATTTAATATCCACACAACTTTACCTGCTACCATTCTCCAGGCGCTTTGTATTTTGTTTTGGTTTCCTTCCTTTGTGTTTTTTTCCCTGTTGCCTTTTCCCATGTGACTGCATTGATGGAAATAAGTAAAAATTATTTTTTTTTTACTAGTCACTGAAAATCAATAAAAAAATTCCAACAGTTAAGATTATTTTAACTCTTTATTGACATGCAGAACAATAATTTAACCATAGTATAGATAAAAATAAATCTAATGGATGAATTATAACTATGAGTTAACAGATCTGACTCATCTAGCAAATCCCAGCCTTGATTATGAACAGCATGCACATTTTAATGTAGAATGCGCATATTGTACATAATACAACAAAAGGACTATGAGGAAGAGAAGCTAAACATAGGTATGCATTTATTAATGTTTATAATACAAATGAATAACATCCTGCACTTATATAATACCTTCTATTTCAAAATGCTTTACACACATTAATAAATTAATCCATATACCACTCATGTGATATAGGATTCCTTTTTACAAATTGGGAAACTGAGGCACATATAGGTTAAGTGATTTGCCCAAGGTCACTCAGGCAGAAATGATGGTCCATGGTTAAGAACCTAAGCTGGGATTTGCATTCAACTCCTGGCTCTGACACAGATTTCCTGTGTGACTTTGAACAAGTCACTCTCGTGTTTCAGTTCCCCCTCTATAAAACTGAGGTTGCAATGTTCTCATTTCTTCATCCTTTGTACATTTAGAGATGCAAGAGACACTCCTTGCCCTGAAGAGATTACAGTCCGAGGGCCTTGTTATAGTTTTGGAGCTACTCTGAAATAAGTTGTGAATGCTGTATGTTGGCCTGGTTACTGGGATGTCTACTGTATAAATATAGTGGGATAACTCAATAGAGAACTGTCTGTGAAAAAGGGCAGGAAGGAAAAGAATGACTCAAGAGAAGCCGCCTTTCAAAAAAACTCTTTGATGCTGTTAAGGGACAATGCCAGAACTATTATGATTTTACCTCCTTTCCAGACAACCTACAAAACAGGTTCAGATCAGGACAGGAAAAGGCCGGAGAACACAGCAGAAGAATGGGATTGTCTTTGAGAGAGACAGTATTTGTCCAGTGGAGCCAGAATGAGACACAGTACCCTGCTGGGGGGCTCTGAAGAGGCTAGGCCTGCCTAGGTTACCATTAAGGGATGGTAAGACTTCAGGTAAGATGCAAATAGACTGTCTGTTGTGCTGAAATCCTCTAGATGCTTTGTTCCTACTGCTAAAATAAACAATATTTGGTTCTAAGAAGGCTGTCTAATCTCAGTGCACCAATGGCCATAGATTTACCTGTTTACTAATTGTGCCCTCAACCAGTCCAGCAGGGTTTTAGCCCTGACTTAGACTTCTCTCCAGGAAGTTAAAGTGGTACAAGCATGGAGGCAATTATGCAAGTATAAAGGTATAAATATGTAGCTTATTTCCACTTGGCCTAAACCGATATAGTAAAATCAGTCCAAAACCCATGTATAGATGAGCCCTTAGAGCAGTGGTGCCCAAGTTTTCCTGTCACGCCCCCCTTTAGCAATAATGGAATCTGTCTACACACCCCTCTCCATTACTGCATGGTTGGCTCAGCAAAGCAGCTTGGGCTGAAGATGGAACTGGAGATGGGGGAGGAACTGGAGGTAGAGGTGGAACTGGGCTGGGGCGGAGTGGAGCTGTGAGTAGGGCTGGGGGGCTCAAGCCCCACTGTGCACCCTTCCAAATGTTCCTCCATACCCCCCAAAGGAGGCGCATTACACAGTTTGGGGACTACTGTCTTAGGGTAAACAGAGTCATTCAATGAAATATTTACAACTGAAGTTAGGATGGGGCGGGGGGGGCGGTCAATTTAGTGCAGCATGAAGTGAGATATATATGATACATCACACATCAACCTCAATTGGTTTGGATATATGGATATATGTCACTCATCTTTTATCCAAGTTCCAGTACATCTGTCATTTCTTCTACCAATCTCCTAAGTCAAATAACAGGCAAGAATAAATAAAATGTCCCATCCCAATTTAGATTTACTGAATTAGTAATGATCTCTATCTAATATTATGATGGTTATATTTTTGTACAATCATTTCTCCAAATGACTAGACTATATCCATATTAAATAAAGTGATTGATGCCCCCAATTTGCCAGACTCCTGATTTCATTTTGTAGACATCTTTAAAAGTACAACAGTTTATTACATTACATATGTCTCATAATTGTTTTGTGCAAAGATTAATCTCTTCCATTGCCAGATGAACTCACACCTTGGCAAACTATTCTGAGCTTGAGAGAACTTGTTCTTTCTGTATTGGTGGCTGAGTTTAACACTGTGATGACCTCGTATTGGCCAAGTATTAGTGCCATATTCTGACATGGTGTCCCATTATGGGACATATGCTGTTGCCAACATTATAGAATCACTTATTACAACCTGTGCAAAATCATTGTCTTTAATGGGGACGGATGAGTGGAAGTCTGTGCATAAATTGGTTCAGGGATGTAGTTGTAGTGCAAGAACAGACCAGTTGAGGCATTCAAACTGATCCTATGTTTTTTGCAAGAGTGCACACTAAGTGTTGAATCCTGCAACCTTTATGCACATCATTAACACAACAATAAGCTAGGAGGCTACTCGTACATGTAAAGATGACTCAGTTATGGGTCTGGGTTTCAAAACATTTCCTTTGATGTCTTTTATAAACTGTTCTTGAATATTTGTAGTGATGGAAGTCTTGACCACTTCCCTTGGGAGTTTATTCCACTGTTCAATTGCTTGTGCTGGTAAGAATTTTTTCATATCTAGCCTGCAGTTTGCCTTTCTTAGCTTCAGGCCATTGCTTCTACTTCTACCATCTTCTAAATATGTGAATAATTCCCTGTCTTCAAATATATTAATACCTAGAAGGTATTACTATTTTTGTACTCCGAATATATTTCCCCTTAAGTCTTTGTCTTTTATAGGTTATATAGAGTAAATTTAACTGCCAAAGAGTTACAGTGTTTCTGGACAAGGTTGGTTGTATTAAAGTGGTGGTGAAATGGTATAGTAGAATCCAGCTGGACATTGGGTTTTGTAAAACATCTGCACTATTTTGTATTTCCTTCAAGTCTGGGGTTTTGCAAAACTATTTTCAGATTTGTTATATTTTGACCCATTATTTAAACTATTATTTTTTTCAAAGGAATTCTCTGTGTTTTGTTGGCTCAGGGCAAAAGTATGGAGCAGTCAGCATACAGGAATCCTGAACATAATGTTTTCTATGGCACCCGCTGCTTGCAAACCCACAATCCATACTGACCAGTGTAGTGTCTAGTTTAGTGGATCAGTCATAGTACATGATACTTTTAACTGAATCAAGAAATAATGTACACTAGTACATGAGCGCTCACTCCAGAAGGATCCCTTATTCAGCTTTTTGGCATTTGAATTACTGTAGAATATTTTAGGTAACATTCTGAGCTAGATTGTAAACCAAGTTGACACAGACCTAGTGCATATGAAAAGTATAGATGCCAGGTATGGATGGCATTACAGTTTTGTTTTATTTATGTTTTTACTGTGGAGTTAGTTTTCCCTTGTTTGATTCAGCACCCCCGGAGGTGTTACCAAAGGTTTGCATTTGTCTAAATTTAATGGGTTCCAATCTCTTTGCTTCTTGCTCAACCCATTTTTTTATCACAGTGATTGCAGGGGCTAAGGACTCATGTCTCTGTGCAACTGTAATTGGGTGCGCTCTCTTATCGCTCTGGTGCCTCATCATGGCGCATTTGGGAACTAGTTTGCAACATGGTCTGAAGCCCCTCCTGGGGTTGCTCAGCCCATTGTCCCACTCACTCACTCTGTTAATTCTCTCATGCTCCTGGAGCTGCAACACTTTCCTTTTCGTGGCTTAGCCCTCCAGCCAAGTCACACTAAAGTTCTCACCCTTTTGGGTTATTATCAAAGTCTTCTTCCAAACTGTCCCTGGCCGTCCCCAAATAGGCTGCCCCTAACATGCCACTCCCGCAGTGGCTTATAGGGGGAACACAGGCCCAGCCTCTATACCGGGTTCCAATCCAGGGACCCTCAACTCAGAAGCTCAGGTCTTTACTCTCTTAGCCCCTACTGCTCCTTCCCTGGGCTGCTTCCTACACTGCCTATTACAGACTCCTAACATAAGAATAGCCACACTGGGTCAGATCAAGGGTCCATCTAGCCCAGTACCTTGTCTTCCAACAGTGGCCAAAGCCAAATGGCTCAGAGCAGTGGCTCTCAACCTTTCCGGACTACTGTATCCCTTTCAGGAGTCTGATCTATCTTGCGTACCCCCAAGTTTCACCTCTCTTAAAAACTACTTGCTTACAAAATCAGACAAAAATACAGAAGAGTCACAGCACACTGTTACTGAAAAATTGCTTATTCTTATTTTTACCATATAATTATAAAATAAATCAGTTGGAATATAAATATTGTACTTACATTTCAGCGTACAGGATATAGAGCAGTATACACAGTCATTGTCTGTATAAAATTTGTTTGTACAGACTTTTCTAGTGCTTTTTATGTAGCCTGTTGTAAAACTAGGCAAATATCTAGATGAGCTGATGTAACCTGTGGAAGACCTCTGTGTACCCCCAGGGGTATGCGTACCCCAGGTTGAGAATCACTGCTTCAGAAGGAATGAACAGAACCGGGTAACTATTGAGTAATCCATTCCCTGTTGTCCACTCCCAGCTTCTGGCAGTTAGAGGCTTAGGACATCCCAGAGAATGGGGTTGCATCTCTGACCATCTTGTCTAATAGCCATTGATGGACCAATCTCCATGAACTCATCTAATTATTTTTTGAACCCCGTTATTCTTTTGGCCTTCACAATCTCCTCTGGCAACAAGTTCCACAGGTACATGGTGTGAAGGAGTACTTCCTTATGTTTGCTTTAAACCTGCTGTCTATAAATTTCATTTGGTAACCCCTGGTTCTTCAGTTATGTGAAGGAGTAAATAACATTTCCTTATTCACTTTCTCCACACCATTTGTGATTTTATAGACCTCTAGCATATCCCCCCTAAATTGTCTTTTCTCAGCTAAACAGTCCCAGTCTTTTTAATCTCCCCTTATATGAGAGCTGTTCCATGCCCCTTATTTTTGTTGCCCTTCTTTGTATTTTTTCAATTCTAATATATCTTTTTTGTTTTGTTTTGTTTGTTTTTTTGCAATAGGGTGACCAGAACTACACACAGTATTCAAGTTGTGGGTGTATTTATAAAGTAGCATTAAGGTATTTTCTGTCATTATCTATCCCTTTCCAAATGGTTCCTAACATTCTGTTAGCTATTTTGACTGCACATTGAGCGGCTGTTTTCAGACAACTATCCACAATAACTCTGAGATCTCTTTCTTGAGTAGTAACAGCTAAATTAGACCCTATCATTTTGTAGGTATAGTTGGAATTATGTTTTCCAATGTGCACTACTTTGTATTTATCAATATTGAATTACATCTGCCATTTTGGTGCCCAGTCACCTGGTTTTGTGAGATTCCTTTGTAACTCTTTGTAGTCTGCTTCGGACTTAACTATCTTGAGTAATGTTGTATTGTCTGCACATTTTGACACCTTTTTGTTTACCCCTTTTACCAGATCATTTATGAATATATTGAACAGCACTGGTCCTAGTATGGATCCTTGGAGGACTCCACTATTTGCCTCTCTCCCTTCTGAAAACTGACCTATTCCTAGTCTCCCACATCTGGTATCAGGGAGCATAAGTGCTCCCACACTGCAAGTACCCTTTTCTGTTGCCAGCTCCCAGGCTTTATAGGAGCTACGTCTGTTTCTGCCCAGCAGAGCTTCATCCCCAATTAAGCTTCATTGCATTCTAGCTCCCCTCCAGGTGCAGCCTATTGGCCTCTCTTGCCTATACTAACGCTTCCAGGGCTAGTGTGGGATGAATGCCCTATTACATCACCTTTTCCATTTCTGTGTCTAGGATTGTGGACTCTCCTTTGCTGCCTGTGTTACATAGCTCTCTAACAAAGGCAATCTTATCCAACTCCTCTTTTATTCTCGGGAATGCCCATGATCTGCAGACTGAAATGTGGTCTGGTTATAGAATTCCTGATCCTCCACAGTTACCAGAGAGGACCAAGTTGTGATGCAGCAGGGACCTTAATAAATGAGGGAACTTCTTGATTAAGGAATTCTATAGCTTCTGCTTAAAGCATGGCTTTCTGTATTTATGGTCTCACACTGCATAAAGAGCTTGTGTATATATAATTCATATGCTGAATCTTAGTCAAAGTGGTTTTCCATCTGATTTAAATGGACAGTACTCTATTAATTCCTGTATCCTAGTATCTGTTTTTCCAATTTGTCCTGATGCAAAATTGCAACCTGCTGACTTCCTCTGATTTCTTTATCAGAAACTCCTTGCTGCTGTCTTTAGCAGTCTTCTCATTCCTACTCTCTCAAGGGTGCTGACAGAGTTTTTCTGTGTATATTTTCATGTGACATTCTTCTACAGCTTTCTGAGGCTGGAAGCTTCCAAGTTTTGTTAGCTTAAAAACTAGTCTCTAAATTTAAAAAAAAAAAAAGTCATATGAGACCTGAAAACAACTCATATAACTAACAGCATGAAAAATGAAAGCAAGATATCATTTATGCATTATCTGGTGGTTGTGGGTTGTAATTTTCCAGTGTACATACATCTTTGTAATGTTTTTCAAAGCACACTGTAAAGGCAAAGGTAATTCATATGAGAATGACAAACATTGCTTTCTCAAAAAGTTGAATTGGTTAAACTAGTGTTTATGGCCCTGATCCAAAGCCCATTGAATGTTGCTGTGGATTATGAACTGGGTCCTATATTGAGGTTTACTTGACAAAAAAAGTAAATATCTGTTCTTTATACCAGGGATGGAGAGACCCAAACCAGTCTCTTTTTTGCCAGCATGTAACCCCTTCTCATCCCACTCAGGCACTTCCTCCCAGTATTCTGTGCCACAGAATCCTTTGCTCTGAATGGATATTTTTCCTCCTTTCATCTTCCTCCTCACATAAGTCTTTCCTCTCCCCATTCCCTTAGAATCTCTTCTCCCAGTTCTTGGGTTTCAAGGTAAACATTCACCAAGGATCAGTTTCTGGACTTTGTACCTAGAAGTGTACCAGGCAGATGAGGTGATGTGGACCTATAGTACTTGAGTGGCAGCAGAGGTCTTCAGCATTTTGACTGCAAAAGGAAATTTTAGGATAATATCTCAAAGGTGCTGGGGTGGCACACAGAATAATGGCTGTGTCACTTTAGGAAAGGTGAAATATGAAATGCCCCATGCCCCTGTCTGAGATACAGCATCGTGTTATGGATAAGGCAGTAGACTGGGAGTCAGGAGATTTGAATTCTCTTCCTAGCACTGCCGCTCACCTGCTGTGTGACCTTACCTAAGTTACTTCACCTCTATTTTCTCTCCTCTTCCCCTTTGTTTATCTAGTTTATTTAGCCTGTAAACTGTTCAGGACAGGTATAAACATTTGGTAAGAGAGAGTACAATGCTCTGCACACTTGGGATCCAGTTTCAGCTGAGGCCTCTAGGTGCTGCCGTTATATTAATTATAACGGCTGTCTTCTGCCAACAGGCAATCCTGGCCATGTTCTGACCTATGCCACATTAGCCAGCAAAACAACTTGGTGCTCAAAGTCGTCTGCATTCAAGCTGACTTTGCACAGGCAAAGCGAAGAGTCTCACTGCACCCTCTCTCTTCCCATGTACCCATGCAGTGTACCCCAGCCACAGTTTAGTCCTGATTGTTTATGAATAGTACATGTTTAATTATTCAGTTACATAAGGGATTTTAAAAAAATAGACAGTGCCTTGTCAACTACATAATGTATTTTGGCACAAAAACATTAGTTTATGTAACCTGGTCTCTGATCTTCATCAACATAAAGATAGCTATACATCCAGTTTTTTGTTATGATCTCAATGAGAAATACAGAGGACTTATATGGTAATTTTCATGCCTGAATCACTTACTTCTAATGTTTGGAGCACAGTGTCACATCCACCTTCCCGCCCAAAATTCCACTGACTATGTGAGAGGAAATTCCATTTGAGATCCGCTAAGGGTTGATCACAATAGCACTGCTAGAAAGCAATGCAGTTTATATAGGAAAGCACAAACATCTCCCCAGACCAATTATGATAATGATTTGCACTTCTGTAGCTTCTTTTATCTGAGGATCTCAAACAAATTTACAAACATCAGTTAATTAAACCTCAAAATCCCCCGGAAGGCAGGGTGAGTATTGCTAAGCCCAAAATATTTAAATACAACTTTCCTTAAAAGATTTTAGTCATTACTGTTGGCATTTTATAACATTTTTGGTACCATAAGAGAAATACACAGAGAGGATTTAATAGACATTACATATTTTAAAATGTTGTGTCTAGACATTTTTTATTGAACAAGGCAATTTAGGGCTAGATTGATGGTAAAATTTTCAAAAGTATTCATATGAGTTAGGAGTGAGGATCAGATTTTCTAAGTAGTTAGGTGCCTGGTGGGATTTTCAAAAACATTTACTTAGGTTATCTGTCGAAATCCCATTGAGTTCATGGGAATTAGGTGCCTAACCTAGTTAGGCGCCTTCAAAAATCCTGCAGGAAGCCTAAATATTTTTGAAAATCTAGCCCTTAGGAGCCTAGGTCTCATTAAAAGCCAATTAAACATAGATTCCTCATTGCCTAAGTCACTTTTGAAAATGAGACTTTGGCCCCTAAGGTATTCTACACAGCAAGCAGGATCCCGTGACAGAGTTTCAGAGCCCAGGTATACAGACTCGGGCTCGTGTGACGGCGCTAAAAACAGCTGTGTAGATGTTGTGGCTTGGGCTGGAGCTTGGATCTCAGAAGCATGCTTGTGATCTGCAGAGCCTGAGCTCCAGACCAAGCTGCAAAGTTGACACAGCTGTTTTCAGCACTGTAGCATGAGTTCCATAAGCCCAAGTCTGTATACATGGGCTCTGAGACCAGGGCCAGCTCTAGGCACCAGCAAAACACCTAGTAGGATTTTCAGCCCCCAGGAGTGCTTGAGGGTAAGTTGAGTGCCAAAGAAAATGAGTTTTACAAGCTGGCCAGTTGGAACAGGGAGCTGCCTAAGTTAATCAGGAGTGAAGTGCTGAGGAGAAGGGTGGGGAGAGGAGGCTGATGAGGAGAAGGGCTTAGGCACCTAAGCAGCTGAACTGGTGCACCTGGCTGATGGGTCAGAGATAGGCACATCCCTCCTCTCAGGATCCTCATCTGTGGACCCTCTTGTGGAGTTAGGCACCTAAGTTAAGTCAGCTGCTTATGTAGCCCTTGCTCCAGCAACCAAAACCATCTCTTTCTGTGTCTCTGTCTTTTTCTCACACTGGATACCTCTATCATGCTCACATTACAGTTCCCTGTACTTCCACCTGTTTTGTGCAGCTGCTATGCTGCCTTCCCACCTATTGGTGGCCTACATCCAGCCCGCCTGGTGCAAGGTCTGACAGGTATGAGGTCTTAGACATGCTCAGGGCATGCCTACATGATGAGGCCCCGCAGCTGGGACAGTTGTTCCCCTGCCTAGCTTGAGAATCCAGCTTTGTGGCTTCCTGAGCTAGGGCTCCAGGCAGCTCTATGGCTGCTTTGAAAATACTGACTTGAGGAAACTTAGGTGTCATGGGGACGTAGGCAGCTATGGGTCATATGGCACCTGGGCTGCAGCTTTGAAAATGTTAGTAGGTGCCTAAGGGTACGTCTATACTACAGAATTAGGTCGAATTTATAGAAGTCGATATTTTAAAACCCGAATTTATGGAATCGATTGTGTGTGTCCCCACTAAAGAGCGTTAAGACCATGAGGTCGATTGACTGTGTCCACAGTAGCGGGGCTAGCATCGACTTTCGGAGCATTGCATTGCGGGTAGCTATCCCACAGTTCCCGCAGTCTCCGCCGCCCATTGGGATTCTGGGTTGCGATCCCAAAGCCTGATGGGGCAGAAAACATTGTCGCTGGTGGTTCTGGGTACATGTCATCCCTCCCTCCGTGAAAGCAATATTTTTCGCGCCTTTTTTCCGGGGTTTCCGTGTTTGCTACGGAAGCCTGCTCAGCTCACAATTACCGTACATCTCCAGCGTACGCCTGGACATTAGGTCTAGTGGGGATTCAGTCACACTATAATACGGGCAGAGGGATAGCTCAGCGTTCTGAGCGTTGGCCCGCTAAACCCGGGGTTGCGAGTTCAATCCTTGAGGGGGCCATTCCGCCTGAGGCTGGTAGTCGCGGGACTACACAGCAGGAGCTCCTTGCCTTCTAGCTGCAGATGGTGCAATATGCCATAAATGGTCGTGGTCGTGGGACCACACAGCAGAAGCTCCTTTCCTTCTCGCAGCAGATTGTACAATATGATTGGTATTCGTGTGCTCCTGGCCGGCGGCCTATGGTGTGGCTGGCCGGGGGCGCTTGGACATAAATGGGAGTGACCAGAGTGACTCTGGTCATTCTCTTTTTTACGTTTTGTTTAAGGGAGATTCAGTACTGCCTGGAACACGGGCGGAGGGATAGCTCAGCGGTCTGAGCGTTGGCCCGCTAAACCCGGGGTTGCGAGTTCAATCCTTGAGGGGGCCAGGAGCTGATGATGGATATCAAGCATATTGTACCATCTGCTGCTAGAAGGGAAGGCGCCTCCTTGCTCACCGCATATTGTACCATCTGCAGCTAGGAGGAAATGAGCCTAACCCTTGCTCCCCCCTCCCTCCGTGAAAGCAACTGAGGGGGGAGCAAAAAATCCTTTTGATGGGACTCCATCATGGTCACCTCTGCTGATGAGATCTGCGCTCACCTGCAGCTCACCACGCTGGCCAAACAGGAAATGAAATTCAAAAGTTCGCGGGGCTTTTCCTGTCTACCTGGGCGGAGCATTGGAGCTCAGACTGCTGTCCAGAGCGGTCAAATGTTGCACTGTGGGATAGATCCAGGAGGCCAATACTGTCGAATTGCGTCCTCACTAGCCTACATCGATTCGGCAATATCGATTTAAGCGCTAATCCCCTCGTTGGGGGTGGAGTGGCGAGATCGATTTTAAGAGCCCTAGAAGTCAATGTTAAGGGCTTCGTCGTGTGGACGGGTGCACGGATCAATCGAAATAACGCTAATAAATTCGACCTAAACTCGTAGTGTAGACCAGGGCTAAGTCTACCATGTAGGTACTATCTCCTGCTTACATGTCTAAATCCCTTAAAGAATCTGGCCCTGAGGTACTTTTTGAAAATTTTATCTGGGGCCTATTCACACAAGGGATGGGGACTAAGCAGATTTAAAGGACTTGTTCACTGATGCGTGCCTGCACCCAAGGTCTAGATCAGGGCCAGCTTCAGGCACCAGCTTTCCAAGCTGGTGCTTGGAGCAGGATCGAGAATGGGGCGGCAGTCCGAGTCCCGCGGCAGCAATTCGGCGGCAGGTCCGCTCTTCCCGCCGCCGAATTGCCGCCGCAGGACTCAGACTGCCTCCCCATTCTCACCAGCCACGGCGGCAATTCGGCAGCAGGTCCGTCCCCGGACCTCGGACTGCTTTCGTCAGGGGCGGGGCCACGGCAACTGCTTGGGGCGGCAAAATTGTCAGAGCTGCTCCTGGTCTAGATATCCTGTTTTGGAATCCAAGGGGAGATTCTACTATCTGTTACTGCCTCGTGTGGGAGGGTAGTCTATCTCATAATGTAGCACTTAGTGATTTTCATGTAAACAAAGGGAAGGGGGAATCCACATTAGATATTTTTAGAAATAAACAGCAATAGAGGCGGGCCTGCGTCATGTCTCTTGGTTATATGGGAAACCATATTATACATTTCTATTTAGAAAGAGGCTGGGGCAAAAACATTTACATTTCCAACCATACAGAAAGAGTTAATAAGAGCCATCTGTTGTTCAAGAGAAAGTTGAGGCTTCTTGTGAATCAGCTGGTAGGAGTCTCTCTTCTTTTGTCAGCTTTCATGATACAACTTTAAATGTAATTTGGGAAACAAGAAGCTAGTCATATTTTATGTTGGTTTCAGAGTTTTAAAGCAATTGAATCCTAATACAGTTTCAGTGATGTTTGCAAAAGGAAAACATGCCAATGAAACAAAAAGTAGACAGCTTATGGGATTTGTCCTGCAAATTGTTTAGAAAAGATGGTTAATTCTGCATGACTTTCAACATTAAGATGGTTCATAAAACAAGAAAGGAAGAAAATTGCTCTGTTCTCAGTTTCTAAATAAGGCAAGCTGTTTCTGTTTCTTTTAAATAGCTTAATGTGGTAACATGGTAGGAATAAGAAAAAGCAAATGCACACACACACACACAATTATCTGTAATATTTACTACACGATTATTGATAAAATACAGAAGAGACCCATCCCGTAGCCACTGAAGTCAATAGGAACAGGATCAGACCCTATGTGGTCCTGTCTTTTGTAGGAAAGAGAGCACACATTTTTCAGCATTGGTGAAACTGCAGGATGGCTACTAATGATGTAAGTATGTGTGCAGTGATTATACATTCCTGAGCCATGTGTTCACCAATGCTTCTAATTAGTAATACTGGGTAGAAAATATAGAAATGACTATCAGAATAAATGACATATGGTGGGGAAAATAATGTAGTATTAATCTCCAGAAACAACTAGAATTACTTTTTTCTTAAAATTAAAGGCACCTGATTTTTATACCCTGGGGAATAATGCCACAATCTTTATCTATAGGTGAGAAGCAGCATCGTATAGTTTCTGAGAATTGCAATTGCCAATTTGCATTTATCCAAGGGGGAAGGTCTACAGTAATTTTTGATAAATATTTCATCCCAAACCAGAGAGCTGCAGATGTCACAGCCTCTACTCCCTGCTACAACTGCAGCTGTCCCAGTATGTACTGTAAGTGAACCCCATACTTACACCTTTGAAGCCTTCATCGCCCACATGGGCTTCAAACCCAGTCTTCATTGTACTAGATAGGACAGGACTGAAATGACTTGCAGCAGTAACAGAGGGTGTAAATGGCAACCCTTCTATATATACTGTCATCTGAGTGTATTTCAGGAGGCAGAAGATAACACAGATCTTACACATCTGTGGCAAAATAGTGCAGATTAGTCTTTATAATCTCATTGAGATCGAGTTCTTCCAGACATACAGTTCTGCTACTGATTTCTTTTTCATCCAGCATTAATTATAGATCTAGTTAATTAGGAAATCCAGTTTTGACATCCTGCTAGATAAAAGTGCAGATAAAAGACAAACCAATGCAGCAACTAAGTTCCTGATAGAGCAAAATGAATTGTCAATTAAAGCTTAATGACTTAACAAGATTTACTAAAAGAAGACTGCTTTGGAGTCACAGATTTGATTAAGAAGGCAATCTTGACTAGCCTGCCAAATTCTCTGATTTTGATTACACCAGGGAAAATAGAAACTAGTGGCAGAGGCATAATTTTAGTAGTGGCAGGAAACATACCAACCGCTTCTAACTGATACAATAGTAAAGGCTTAGAGGTTTAACTACTAAAAGGGAATTTTGTATTTCTGGATTTGATTTCACATTAAAACAATGCCTCCTTAAATCATGATGTAGAATGTATTAGCTGCAACTTTTCCAAGCTGAGAGCAGAAATACAGTGATTTGGTCTGAGCATCCTGTCTTTTACAGGGATCCCTTGAGAGCAAACATGACAATCTAAGGGTATTTCTGTGCAGTATTGCCCCTCTGTTAACCTGGCATTTTGTCATCATTACAAAGGCTAACTAAGAGAAAATGTAGAATTGAGTAGAACCTTGATCTGTCATTCATTATCTTTACCGGCACTTTGTGGAGCACTGGGAAGGAGAAAAATTATGTAGGAATTAGGGCATGACCACAGATTGAGAATGCATGGGAATCTTGTGAAATACTTGGGTGTTGGGCTAGATCTGCAAAAGTACTTACATTTCAGGTACCCCACCTCCCAATGGAATCCACAGCCCCAAGTTAGGCAGTAAGGCTCGCTAAACGGTGCATGGTTGAAGCCTAACAAGGGGATTTACATAAGCCAGGAAGAGGAGTGGAGAGCTGCCTAAACTAGCCAATAAGCACTGCCAAGGACAGGGATGTGTCCTAAGCGCCACCCCTCAAAAGCAGTCAGGTGCCTCCCTCCACTAGCGATTCACATTGAACCCTGTCCTGGAGGTAGACATCTAAGCCAACTCAGCAATTTCTCATGAAAAAAACAGCAATGGTGTCTGTATAACCCATAGTCCAATAGTTAGAACATTCATCTGAGATGTGTGAGACCCTGATTCACATCCCCACTCTGTCTGATGCAGAGCAGGTACTGGAACCCAGGTCTCTAATCACCCAGGGGAGCACTGTAGCGGGTCTCACAATCTCACTTGTTGAAGCTGTTCCACTTTGCACACATTTCTAAATATTCACTGGGCCAGAGAGTGAGAGAATCACTCTATAGCAGGGGTTCCCAAACTTGGCTCGCGGCTTGTTCAGGATAAGCCCCTGGCGGGCCACGAGATGCTTTGTTTACCTGAGCGTCCACAGGTACGGCCTCTCGCAGCTCCCAGTGGCTGCGGTTCACTGTTCCTGGCCAATGGGAGCTACGGGAAGTGGCATGGGCCGTGCTGGGAGCTGCGAGCAGCCGTACCTGAGGACGCTCAGGTAAACAATGTGTCTCACGGCCCGCCAGGGGCTTACCCTGAACAAGCCACGAACCAAGTTTGGGAATCCCTGCTCTATAGCCTAGTGTTTAGGACATTCATGTAAGAGGCCTGGGTTACAGTCCCTGGTCCAATGAATATTTAAGTATTTGAACTCAAGGGGCTTCCTAACCTCCCTCAACACACAATAATCCTAAAATCACAGGAGGCTCTGAGAAGTGTGAAGTGGCCCCTTTAGCACAATGTGATGTTCTCAGCTGAATGAGAACACCCTCTGGAGATGAATTGCCTGTCATGTGAACAAATATTATCTCATTGTTTCCTTGTACTCCCCCATCTGTCTGTATCCATCTGTTGGCTCTTGTCTTATAAGATCTTTGAGGCAGGGACTGTCTTTTTGTTCTGGTCCTGAACCATGACTGGGGCTCCTAGGAGCTACAATAATGCCAGTAAAATATAATAGTCTGAACTGCTCCATTCATCTCAGCTGGGTTCTCATCCCTCCTCTCCTGCCCCAGTAGTAACGCTTGGCAGCCTATGTTATGCATCAAGCCTCCCCTGACCCCAGTCTCAGCAGTGTGTTCTTGATTCATGCTCCTAGCATGCCTGTTCTCAGCTCTCCATCAGAAGGGCAAGTCTTCTTCAGATCCCAGCTCACATGGGCGAGCAGGGAGAGGGGCTGACCCACCCCCAGGGGACCAGGTCCCCCAGGTCCTGGCACATGAACAGGGGGCAGGGAGAGGAGCTTGAACCCCCTGAAAAGAGAGAGTCCCCCAGATCACACACAGAGGATATGGGAGGGGGGTTCAGACCCTTCCCCCAGGTGACAGGAATCCTGAGTTCCTGGCTCACACGTGGGGCTAAAGGGAGAGGGACTCAGACACCCCACAAGGGACAGATTCCCTACCCAGATTCCAGCACATGGGGCAGGGAGTGGGCAATGCCCCCAGCTCCTGGTCTTCACATTGGGGAGGGATAGGGAGAGACGCTCAAATCTTCCTGGAGGAATAGGCACCCACTAGATCCTGAAACACACACGAAATGGGAGAATGTGGGGCTGACAGGTGTTCTCTGCCCCTAATCAACTTGCTACCTACCTTCATGTCACCTCTCTCACTGTTCCACCCCTTCTTCCCAATCCCCATCCCATCTCCCTGATCTGAGACCCACTCTCCTCCCCATAATCCACCAAACCCTTCTGCAGCCCCTAAGCCCTCTCCCCTCCTCCTCCCCCACACCTCTGCCACCTATTGTCACATGTGCAATTTATTTTAATTCTGAATAGCGTTTGAGTGCCTTTTGAATTTTCCACTGTATTGATTACATCCCGCCCACCCAAAAAAACCCAAAACAACCCACACCCTTTGACACAGGCAGATTGTAGCAACATGCCATCATTTGTGGTTTAGATTTCTACCAAAGTATTTACTGCGCTTGTCTGTAGCTCAGGTTCTACGGCCACTGCATGGCCCCATGAGCCATCAGTTTTTGCGAATAGTAGCAAGTTTCTTGGATAGGGTTTCTGCATATGCACAGTATAATCTGTGGGGTCTGTCCGAGTTAGGCTCACACCTCTTTGAAGAGCTTATCTCCTTTTTGAATAATGATTTCGATATGCTTCCCTCAAAGGGCAGCAGGTGCCATTCATTAGCTGAGGTAAATGCTAAGCAAATAGGGCCATTTAGGGGATGAATGTCACCCTGGGTTTGACCCCAGGTGTGTCTTCTAAAAGTAAGAATCTGTCAAGCTTAAACAAAGCAGGTATTTTTGGTGGGGGGGGCTATACCTTGGGAGCCCTATGCTCAAATGATCCCAAGTTTGGATCAGTAAACCCATTCCACACCTTCGTGTGGCATACCACATTTCAAGGCAATCTTAGTAAATTTACAGATTTTAGGGCACTAAGAAGGGTTATCTTTTAAACAGAAAGATCTTCACAACCTTAACTTTAATGGAGCTGGTGCTCCTCTAAAATGAGTTGCAATCATCCATCGTGGACCAGGAGGTCATTAAAGCATGAATCAGCAACTAAAAGGACGGTATGAAATCATCCTGCCAGACACAGTGGAAGAAGGGTTTTTGTTCTATTTGAAGATCTCACAGCAGTGAGAAATTTCTGAAGGCCCCCTGAAGCTGCAAACAGATTTGATGATGCTGAGAATGTTTTGCTTTGTAGACACGTCTTTGGTAGGAAATCCCCTTGGAAATCAGTAGAATGGAGTAAATAATTTCATCCCTTTGTAGGTGGTGATTTTCTCCATTTTCCCTCTTTGATGCCCTGTCTAGAGCAACCACAATTTGGCCCAAAATTACTGATATGTCACATTAACTCTTCTCCAGTTTCCTCTCTCCCTTCTTTCTTTTCCTCTCCTTTCAGTCTTCTTTCTTTTTGTCTGCACCTTCCTGAGTTAAATGACCCACAGAGATTTATTAGTTAATGTTCCTATGTTGTTTTGAATGTTTACAGCACTACATAAACGCTAGATAATATTATTATTATTAGGAGGAGTGTTATGTGGCAGCCACTGAAAAATGACGAGCTATTTGATCACTTTTGGCAGGAATGATATATTGAAAACAAGCTCTTGATTTATAGAAGAAACCAGATCAGCAGATACTTTGTTGGAGACAGGAATTACCATAGACCTCTTCAATTCATCTAGGACTACAGCAGGATGTAAGAAGAGCTGACAATGTTTAATATACAAGTCAAGAGAGCAGTTGGATGGATGAAAGTGGGTAATTACCAGCTGCCGCTCACTACTAAATATTGGCTGAATCTCTGCAAATATCCATGGGTAAGAGACTATGGACTCCTCAGACCACACGGGTGCTTTGTAAATAGAAAGTCTCAACAGCTGCCTTTATATTTTTTAACCTATAAAAATAACGTGAGAGCTCATCAAATGAAGATGTTATGGGAATGAATAAGATTCTAGTTTTGTTAGAGGCAGAATATGTTTTCAGATGGTATCACAGAGGGAAATTATTACTGGGATACTGGGATTTTGGTGGCAATTGGATATTCATTTTAACAGCTTGCTAGAGTTTACAATGGATTGCCTTCCACATGTCTTTGTGGACTTTTAAAAATATAAAATTATGAAAAGCTCATTAAACAGTCATTTCTTTTGAATTTCCTCTTATAGCATTGATAATTATAAACAGGTGTATAAACAGCAGCTTTCTCCCTTATAATCAACTTATTCTTCTGGACTGAGTCCAGCTGTGCTACCTTAGCCCCATGTTTGTGAAATCGCAATCAGTTGTAAATTAAAAAATGTATTAACCATTGCTGCAAAATGTATTAACCACTGCTGCAAAATCCTATCTCAGCGCCTCAACGTGGTGCAGCGGTGACCCTGGCCGTCTGACAGCTATGGTAGCGGGGCATATGCCTTGGTACGTTTTACCATGCTACAAAGGTGTCGGACTATCCAATCCAGGGAGGAGGGTTGCTCTCTCAGAGGAAAGAGCGCTTTTCCTTCTCCTTAGAGGTTGAAGGCTAGCTAAGCTTGAGGAAGTACGCATGCCTGCCCACCTAGCCAGTGGGATGGCTTGAAGTTCACAGCTAAAACAACACGAGTAAATGCACATTCTATGGTGGCAGAGAGGAAATTGAGCGACAAGAGGTTGCTAAAAATGTCAGGTGCTAGGCCAACATGGAAAAGGACAATCCTCGCTGTGTGTACTTACAATTGTAGGTCACTGGCAAAGGAGGAAACTTTAAACCATCTGATGGAGGAGAAGAAAAGGATAAAATGCGATATTCTCGGTGTCTGCGAAACCCGACGAAAGAAGGAATTGGAAGTCAACTGGAAGGATGGAAGTGCTGTGAGGCTCGGAAAGGGAGATGGCACTAGAAATGTTGGAGGAGTTGGATTTATCGTCAATAAAGATTGGTCTTCGAAAGTCATATCATGCCAGCTAACATCATCACGTATCGGTGTGCTGCATCTTCAGATGGAGTCAAAAGCTACCCTCAAGGTCATCCAGGCCTACGCTCCCACAAGTGCGAGTGAGGATGAAGAAGTGGAAGAATTCTACCGAGAGCTTGAAAGAGCTCTCGCGCAAAAGTCCACTTACACTGTCACGATGGGAGATTTCAACACCAAGGTCGGGCGAGGGAAAGCTGGCGAAAAGTTCATAGGGAGATACGGCAGTGGCGAAAGGAATGAAAGAGGAGAGAGGCTGGTAGCGATGGCAGAAATGAAAGAACTGTACGTGGCAAACACCTGGTACAAAAAGAAGATCTCAAGAAGGTGGACATGGATCGCACCAAATGCGAAGAGTAAGAATGAAATCGATTTATATTTTAGTCAATAAAAGGCACATCGTTCAAGACGTCGCTGTGGTGCAGCCATTCAACACCGGCAGTGACCATCGCCTGCTTAGAGCGAAGTTGATTTTCGACGAAGTGGTGGAAAAGAAGGTGTTACAGATGGCAAACAGGAAACAGCAGCCGAAGACATTCGATGAAGCAAAGCTGAAAAAAGCAATTTCTGGGTTTGACTGGAGCCAGATGGAAAAGTGTGATGAGGACTATAGTATCTTTGCTGACAAGTTGAGATGTTGCATAAAAGCAGCTGAAATTAAAAAGCTGAAGAAGGCGAAGGGAAGAATCTCGATTGAAACGAAAAGCTTGTTGGAGAAGCGGAGAAACATGAAAAGGAGCTCGGATAACAACCTCGAGTATTCCATTCTGTGCAAGCTTATACAGCGAAAACTGAAGGATGACTTCGAGAACTTCCGGAAAGAAAAGCTCCTTAAAACAGCTGAATCACACCAGAGCCTCAGGACATGCAAGCGGGAATTGACGCAGTATAGATTGAGCGTAACAGCATTGAAGAACAAGGATGGAGAGACAGTAATCGACAGAGCAGGGATGGAGGAGGTCTGCAAGGACTTCTATACAGAACTGTTCAAATCAAGAATCAACGTCCCCCTCCCAACCCTCGAAGAGTCAGAAGAACGCGTCCCCCCAATAATCGTCAGCGAAGTCCGAAGCGCACTACACCAGATGAAGAAGGGAAAAGCTCCAGGCAAAGATGGAATAACGTCAGAAATGATTTATGAAGGAGGCGAAAAACTTTGGAAGGCCCTCGCTTTAAGATTCAGTCGATATCTTGAAGAAGGAAAAATGCCATCAAGCTGGAAGGAGTCGAATACCATCTTGCTGCACAAGAAGGGTGATCAAGAAAATCTTAAGAACTACCGCCCTATATGCCTGCTCTCTCACATCTACAAGCTCTTCACAAAGGTGATAACAAATCGACTTTCGCAGAGTTTGGATGAACAACAGCCGAGAGAGCAGGCAGGGTTTCGAAGAAATTTCAGTACAATCGACCATATATTTACCCTTAGCCAGCTCCTAGAAAGAGCGAGGGAATACAAACTCCCGCTGTGCATTGCTTTTGTCGACTATGAAAAGGCCTTGGATAGCATTGAGTTTAATGCAATATTAAAGGCGCTCGCAGAGCAGGGCATTAACATGCAGTACATTAGTTTGTTGAAGGAAGCGAATACTGGATGTACAACAGACATTACTCTCCTTGAAACTCCCCTCCGCATCCCAATCGAGAAAGGCGTAAAGCAAGGAGATACAATTTCACCGAAACTATTCACCGCCTGCCTCGAAATGGTTATGAACAAGATCAATTGGTGGAGTGGCGTCAACATAAACAGAGAGAGATTATCTCATCTCAGATTTGCAGACGACATTGTACTAATTGCCGAAAGTACCAACCAACTGCAGAGCATGCTACAAAGACTCGACAAGAAAAGTAGTTAGGTCGGCCTGAAAATGAACCTCTGCAAAACGAAATATATGCGATCAGACGTCTTACGAAAAGCCTGAATAACGGTAACAGGAGAAGACATCGAAGAAGTGGAACAGTACATATATTTGGGCCAAGAAGTTAATATGCGCCAAGACCTGAACGGAGAACTCTTGCGAAGGATTCGGGCAGGATGGTGTTCGTTTAATTCCATCAAGGACGTCCTCAAAGGAAAAATTGACAAGACCACACATAAAAATATTTTCAATTCAGCAGTGCTGCCAGCCATGCTGTATGGCAGTGAAACGTGGGCACTGATGAAGAGAGAAGAGCAACGGCTGTTGGTAGCTGAAAGGGCAATGGAACGAGCTATGTTGGGAATCTCCCTTCTGGATCCTATACCAAATGAAATTATCAGAGAACGCAGCGGTGTGAAAGATATTGTCGTGGAAAGCAGACATAACAAGATGCGATGGGCGGGCCACACAGCACGGCTCACGGATAACAGGTGGACCGCAATCATTGCTGAGTGAGAACAGAAAAGACCCCCCGGTGGGCCTCCAAGAAGATGGGAAGATGACATCGTTAAACGTTTCGGACAAACGTGGAGAAGAAAGGCAAGAGTGCGAGAAGAATGGCAGACGTGTTGTGATCGGCGCAGTCTTAATGACAGCTGAAGTCCGATCGATCCAGGTGATTAACCATTGCAGACACATCACACCATATAAATGCAAAATCAGATGACACACCCAACTATGAGAAACATTCAACTGTGTGAAGTCACCTCATCATTTCTCTACTGACTTCTTTTTGTATAATGATCCATATTTTCATATTCCTTTCTTTAAAGAACACTTTACAACCGGTAATTTTGTGTATTGTATTTACACATTAGTAATAGCATTCCTTTGCTTATAAAGCAATGTTATGAGTCTGGAATGCCAAGGCAAGTCCCTATGATTGAAGGTAAAAGAAGAGAGATATAAAAGTTGGATTCTCAAATTATTTGTGAAATTGTGTATCAATGTAGCAAGACTTAAGTGGTGTTGGGTATACTTATGGGTGCATTGATCACATCATATGTTCAGCTGAAATGGTAACATCATTTATTGAAGATACTGTGAAGTTTTTTGGATAGTGAAGAAGAGAAGAATAACACAATGAAAAAATGTTCCTGTCTTCAATGAGCAAAGAGTGTATTTTTCATGCCAATTTTGAGTAAGCCCAGGCTCAGCAAGTGGCAGTTAGCCATAGCTCTGTGTTCCCTACTTAAAGATAGATCTACATTTACAGCAGCATGTAGAGTACAGACACTGCACACCCAGCTAGCATGGGTATAAATAGCAGTGTAAATGATGAGGCACTGCTTATGCAAGTATAGTACAGACAAGTCAGAATCTTGGGCTACGTACCCTACTCATCTCTCTACATACCCAAGTAGTTCCTACCATGTCTATATTTCTATTTTTATCAGTGTAGTGCCCCACTGCCTCCCCTCTGCCAGAGCCCTTCCCTGCTGCATCCTCCCTGCCAGAGCATTTCAACACAACATACAGCTACATACCCCAGTATGGATGCAGCTTGCCTTTCACTGCAGTGTGTATCTACACATACCCTACAGGCTGACTGCCACAAATGTAGACAAGGCCTAAGTCTGGGTGTAGAAAGATGCTGACATGGCATCTTACAGTAACTGGAGTTCTTTGAGTGGTGGTCCTTATGTGTATTCTCCCAAGCGATATTCATTGAGGACAAGGGAATGAGGACCCCAGCTCCTTCCTCCTAATTGAAGGACTTCTCTATTGAAGGATGCGTCAGCTGTAGAAGCTTGTACCAGGGTGTAATGCCTGGTGTAAAAGTATGAACAGAGTCCCCCATGTTGCAGCTTTACATATTTCCAGGAGAGGGACCTCTCACAGTGAGGGTACTGATGCAGCCTGAGATTTAGTCGAGTGGGTTTTCACACCTTGGGGGTCACTGTTAACTCATAACAGAGCAGGATGCAGCCTGAAATCCATTTGGACAGTTTTTGGGATGAGCTTGCTTCACCCCTCCTACGTTACAAGAAGGACACAAATAATCTAGGTGATTTCCTGAAGAGTTTAGTCCTCTGAATACCAAAGGGCTGATGATGACAACCCCATCGGAGCTGGTGGTTCTGTCAGATCTGATTCTTCTTTCTCTTTGATCTCCTAAGGAGGTTCAGGATTCCCAATGGGACTGAATAGGCTCAGAATATTCCATGTATGGGTGCGATGGGCCCCAATAAAGGCCTGTACAGAGGGTTAAATGGAAATTGAGGTGGTCCCCATGGAGCAGGGAACCACTTATCCCAAGATGCATAGTCTCTCTTCTGAGATTGGGACAGTGGACAAGAAACTCTAGATACTCTGTCTGGGCTGACACTTTGTCTCAGTGGGAGTGGTGATGCTCTCCCACTCACGCCCAACTTGTCAGTGAGGAGGCATCTTCTGACTCCATGGGTGGTGCCTTCAGTACCAGGGCCTCATTATGCCCCAGTTGATAGAAGGAACCAGTAAAAAAGGCAATTCTTTCTACCTTACATCTGATGGACTGATAGTGTGGGGATCTCCCTTGCCTGGACTGATTCCAACAAGATTGGAGATTCTGGGTCCAAGACAATGGCAATATCCTCATGGGCAGTGCATTTATCCCCAGAGTCAAGGAAGTGGAATAGATTCGTTTTTGCAGCTCTTGGCATGGTCTTTGGTACTGACAATTCCTTATCATGGCATGATGACATCCTTGCTCTAGGAGGAGGCATCCACTGTTTCTCCCTCACTGGTACCAGGGACAGTCCTGCTTCTGTGGCTAATGAAGGATTGGGCTGCTCTTACCCTTCAGAACTGGGAGACTGGTACCATGCTCCTTGTGAGCTTCTGACATTCCCATACTGGGCTTGGAGTCTCACCTAACTTGAAAAGTGTCAAAGAGAAGGTCCTCTTTTGGGAAGAGGATTTGACTAGGGATTTCTTTCAATTCTTGTGAGTGTGTTTCCTACGCTCCTCATGCCCCTGTTTGGAGAAATCTTTAGTTCTACTCCTATCAGCCCCAGAGCTGGAGGTCACTCGGGTTGGAGGGGCTCTTTCTGTGTCTCTTCTGAAGGTACAGGGTGGTCTGACAGGCTAGAGTGGGACTGGGGCCTCATAGCAAGGTCCAGTAGGACATTCTGAAGCCTGTACTCACAGGATTGATGGGTTTGGTTTGGGAAGGATTGACAAATGCTGCACTTTGAGGGGATGTGAGCTTCCCTAGGGCAGTAGAGGACCTTGAGATGGTCGTCACTGTGCAGAAAGGCCCAGGGTCAGGAATATGCAATGCTTAAATCCTGGGCATACTAAGCACCCCATATGGAGAGAAAGGGGGAGAGACCCCCAAGACCTATGCTACAAAATTATGCTAAAACTTACTTTTAAAAAAACCTATTACCTAAAAACTATTTACAGATAATTAGAGTTAGACGCAGAAGAAGCTAGCTAATGCTGCCAACACTGAAGAGACTCCCTCTCACACCACAAGCAGTACAAAGGAACTGGAGAAGTGGTCAGTCTGAGCCACCCCTTATGCCCTCAGTTTGGAGCCAAAGGAGGTAAGGGGTGTAGGTGCAGACCAACGGATGCTGCTAGCAAGAATCTTCTGGTCTCAGGCACATGAAGTGCATATACCCCTGCACAGTGGAATGTAGATAGGAAACAGCACTCATAAAAGAATCTGAAGTATTCCAGGAGCAGAGGAGAATCCAAAAGAACTAAGTCATGAAATAATTTGATAAATGGTGGAGAAGTCCCATCAAAAGATGAGGATGATGAAATTCCCACCCAGTACTCCAGATTCTGTTCCCACTACTGAAGAGAATCAACTCTGTTGTTCCAGGATTAAGTATTAGCTAACTTCATTTTATTCACACTGGTATCTCAGTGAGGCACTGGAAAAGGTGAGGCACAGTACTGTTCAGGTCCAATGAAAAATAAAACACAGTGGTGGCAATGAAATACAAAACATTTTGCAATCACTTAGAGCTTTGTGTATACATGGAAGAGAAAGGTGTGACAGAACTGAGCTCTTTATAGCAATGTCTGAGAGAGAGAGAGATTTGAAAATGGAGGCACCAAAGAGTAACTTTTTCTACTCAAGCATTGCCGTATAATAAATAAGTAATAAAAGTTTTGAAAAAAATTGACTAGAAATGAATCTGATGTGTTTATTTTCATTATCCAAGATGAGCAAAGTTAAAAAAAGAAAGAAACAGCATAAATCGTGAAAAACAGGTTAGATTTTAAAATGTATTTCTATTCGAATGATCTAAGATGTTATTTGTTTTAAAAACGATACAGTTTTTAACCTGACATTACACTCTGAGGAATGAGTTTAGCCAAAAGATAGTAGGAATTACACATTAACAAAAATATGCTCTATAGCCACTCTATGATCCAAAATACCTTCAAATTTGTAGCTCACATAATACATTATTAATAGATTATTCATGATTGCAATGATATAACTGTAATTAATAATCAGTATCATTAATAGTAATTTTGTGTCATGAAGACTGCAACTGTGAATCTGTTGGTTTACATTTCTTCTAAGAAACTGAAGACAAAGCTGGCTCTGAACTGACCATCACAATGAAATATTTGTGAAATGATAGAAGCCCATGTTTTTAATTGCAAGTAAGAGACAGTGATTAGCATGGAGAAAAAAGCTTCACTGTGAACCGTCACAGACTAACTGAATAGTCATGGTGAGATCATCACGGCCAAAAACTTAGTAGTCATCTTGAAGCAAAACAGAAAACCAAACTTGATTATTCTTACAGATGTTTTTCATTTGCGATGATTTTCTCATATAACTGTCACTAATGTCTCAAAGAAAGAATCAAACCTAAATGTTTCCGGGATTATGTGTCTGACTATTAGAAAATGGAAACTTCAAGGGGGACCAATTTATCATGGGCAATTTTTCAAAACTACTTTGCAGTTTGAATATTTAATATCCATACAATTTTTTTTCTATAAAAAGTCACATTAGAACATTTTTAATTATAATATTTAATGTTATTCTCTCTACCACATTTGGTCATCAAAGGATTTACTAAGCCCCTTTCATAACTTAGACACTTATATTTAGATTTTTATGAAATAAATTAGTTGCTGAACTGAATGTAACAGGAACAAATGGACTGCTTGCCCTGGAAGGGTGAAAGCAAAGCTATCACACTGTATCTAGTATCTGTTCCAGCTGTTAATCATGAGACTTTCCATGCTAAGGAGATGGATAACACCAAATGAGAATAAACGTATCTTTTCTGTTGTCACTATTTTCAAAAGTAGGCGCATTTTAGTCTACCTTTCATGGACAGGGAACTTCAGTACCTAACCTCCATTTGACCAATGAAAGTTAGCCATAATTCTTGTTATTCATATATTTGCATTACAGTAGCTCTAAAGGTCCCATTTGGGATTGGGACCCCATCATACTAGGTGTTTTATAAACACATACATTTACACAGTCCCCTGTCCTGAAGAGTTTATGTGTTGAGCAGGGTGCAACAAGTGAGAATGACAAAGAATAAGAGGGGAGGGGAAGGGACGAGGAAGGTAATGATAATTAGATCATGCAGTTACATAAGTTAACTACTCCACAGTTTGATGGTTCCAAATTATTTGAGAGTTTGTCCTTTTAAAACATGTAAATAAATAAACAAACGAACAACATCACCTGTCTTCAACCTAGCCAGCATTAGGTGACTGATTTTTTGTAGGAATCATGGCAGAAGTGGGTCTTGTGAGGAATTTTAAGGAGGTTAGGGAAATGCCTACAGTAAGACTTTGAGCAGGGGGTTGGACTAGATGACCTCCTGAGGTCCCTTCCAACCCTGACATTCTATGATTCTAAGACAGATAATACAGAACCATCTCTTTAGGGTGTCCTGATAAAGACATCTATGTCCCAGTAAGAAACATTCTTGGTGAATAGAAGGTGCCATTGGACATCTAACATAGTGAGCATCAATGTAAATGGGGTAGGATCTGAGACTAACATAGGGAAAGAACCAGTGAAGAATTATCTAGATAAGCTAGATGTCTTCAAGTCATCAGAGCTTGATCAAATAAATCCTATAATACTCAAGAAACTGTCGGAAAGGATCTCTGAAACATTAGCAATTGTCTTTGAGAACGCGTGGAAGGTGGGAGAGAGAGAACCCAGAAGACTGGAAAAGGGCAAATATAATACCTATCTATAAAAAGAGAATAAGGACAACCCAGGGAATTATAGACCAGTCAGCTTAACTTTGGTACTCAGAAAGATAATGGAGCAAACAATCAATCAATTTGTAAACACCTAGAAAATAATAACATGATAAGTAAGAGTCAACATGAATTTGTCAAGAACAAATCATGTCAAACCACTCCAATATCCTTCTTTGACAGGATAACAAGCCTTGTGGATAAGGGAGAAGCAGTAGATGTGATATGTCTTGACTTTAGTAAGGCTTTTGATACAGTCCCACATGACCATCTCATAAACAAACTAGGGAAATACAGCCTAGAAAGATGAAACTACGATAAAGTAGGTGCACAACTGGTTGGAAAACTGTACTCAGAGAGTAGTTTTCAATGGTTCACAATCAAGCTGGAAGGACATATTAAGTGAGGTCCCACAGGGATCTGTACTGGATCCGGTTCTATTCAGTTGTAAGTCATACCAGACAGCATGACAGTATTCACCCATCCCAAGGCTATTATATATTATTTTAGTGTTGCTGTACCTTGGGCCTAGCTGGTGCAGTACAATAATTCACTAACATTCTGCAGACTAAGATTCAAAAGTTGTTTGGGCTATAACTTTAGAAGACTGATGGTCTGATTCTAGTCCCTGTTGGACATTTGTCCAGAGTACAAAACCATAGCTCAATTCATTGATTGGCATAATATGGAAGGTTGGCACCATGATTTGAATGGTACTGGATGTTGCATTAGATGGGAGTTAAAGTAAAGTTTGTGCCGTTTTCCTTTCTCCCATGGGGGTTCACAGAATGTTGATTTTTTCCATTAATATTTCCTTTTCTCTACTACTGCTACTCAATACAGTGCTCTCATCTTCCACTACTTGACTTCCGGACTATGCACATATAGTTTGCAGTGGCATTTTTCCATGTTGCCTTTTGTCTTCAATATCTGCCAAATAATTTCTTTTCCCTGGTAATACTTATAAATCTGAGTGTCCTTTACCAACTGTATTTATAAAATATAGGCACACAGAGGTCAGATTTTCATTTTGGAGTGAGAAAAAGTGTGTTTCATCGGAGGGTGAGAATGCCACTATCTTCAGCAGCATAGACTATAAAACAAAGAATACACTTAGCTTATACACAGTGCTGTTTAGCCCTCATCCCTTTGTGACTGTATATTAGGGCTGGTTGAAAATTTTCCTTCAATATTGATTCTGAACAGAAAATTGGCTTTTCAGTTTAAAAAAATATTGATTTGGTGATGCTGCTGGGGTGGCTCATGGGAGTTGTAGTTTCATTGCCTAATGTCCTCATTCTTATCTATGGGCCACGCTCCTCAGCTGGACTTCATCTCCTACTATGCACCTCAGACATATAACTCTTGTGATGCAATGCCTCCCACTACCAAGTGGGGACACTACTGTGCATCATGGGAGATATCATCTGACCAATGATCCTGGCCTTTGGAAGAGAATGGAAGCATGAGGCACCCATCATAAGCAACTGTCTACAATGTGTGTCCATGCGCAACCAGCAGCTGCACCAGTGCACTCAAAGGCAATCAGCATCCAGGCCATTGTTCAAGTAAGACTACTGTGCATGATGAGGGAGAAGTATGAGCCCAGAGCCAGCAATAGTAGCAGTGTTAAGAAAGATAGTTTTGAGAAAATACAAGGGGAAGAGTTCAGGTGAGTAATAGCTAGTGACAAAGTATAAGACAAGTAAACATCCTCAGTGACACTCTCATAGCAATAAAGAAAAGGGGGGGGGGGCGGGAATCCAAAAAGCAATTTTTGTTTATCTAGTTAGATTTATGGGGAAAATAAACCATTTTAAAGGAACTTATCCAAAGCTCTAAAAACTTTTGTCATATACTAAAAATAGGGAAATAATTACAGCAGTTTCCCCAAAACCTAAGCCCAACTTTTTCACTAATAAGAGCCTAAAGTGAGGCCCTTGAGATGGTGCCTGGTTTTCAGAATGCTCAACACTCAACAGCTCCCATGGTGGATCTTAAATGAACACATTGCACCCATTTGAAACCCACTCTGCCTCACTCACTGTAAAACAATTGAGAATATGGCCCAATCAGGGTACGTGCCTGATATTAACTGAACACCTTGACTCTGCATATAAAAAAGGCAGGGGGAGGGGAGATTCTGAAGGGAGTCATTGATCAGTTTTATTATATCAGTGGCATAATGCAAGGATATACAGTTTGTACATACATTGTAATGGATCAAAGCTACTAGGAATTGCTAACCAGTCAAATTTATTCTCCACATCGTTATGTGCCGATGTATATAAATGACACATACAGAACACAATTTCAAAAGGCAAGGAAAAACAATCACCTATTCAAGAAAAGATTTACTGAACCTCTTACCATTCAAATGTGTGGGGGGAAATCTCTCTCATGGGAAGCATAGGTGTTTGTAATTTTATTTTATTTATTTTACAAAATACCTGCTCTAAGTGAGGAAAAAAGCATGAAACTTAAATGTGTAAACAAGATTGCCATTTATATCATATACAACAAACATTTACTGCACACATACTGGTTAGAATGTGATTTTTATTTCAGCTGAAAATAAGAATACTTGCATTAAGCAGGTTATTGAATCATTGGCATTTACTGCTTAATGTCAAATCTTGCCTGCAGAGTAGATAAATGTAAACACCTTCTCCACAGAAATGAATATTCAGGCAATAACTAGGTGAACTAGGGTTGTTTTTCCCATTAGCCTATGTCCCTCAGAAAAGGACACCACCTTGATTCTCCATGCACATAGGATAGTGACCATGGGATCAAGAAAATACTGTAGAGCAATGGAGACGGGATAATTTTCTTGAGAATTTTCCCTCCAAGCCTCTGTTCGGTGGAATGTGATTTTAATAATCATCCATATAACAAGGAAACAAAAAATGGGAATGGTATTTTATTTGATATTTATTGAGAATCATTCAAACTTAATAAAATTAAAATATTTTACCTGCTTTAAAACACAGTTCCCTTTTTAAGAAAAATATATTTTCTCTTTAAGTTTATATTTTATTGATTTTTCAATAAGGGGAGAACAGAAAAAGAAAGACGAAAGAACAAAGAATTAATCAAATGGGAAGGGAGGGTAAGGAAAGGAAAAGTGCACTAGATGTCTTCCAAATGCCAAGGAACAGACAGTCCCTCTGGTTGGATCACATATAGGCCCACCTCCTGCCAGGGTGGACCAATAGTCTAGCAACTAGTAATCCTTCACTTTCACGTTGGATCCTCGGCCCGAGTCTCTGAAAAACTTACAATCTTGAAAGAGAAAACAAATATATGAAGGATGGCTCTCTCTCTCTCTCTCTCTTTCTGTGTAAATGCAGCACAGAAACAGAGTGACGAGAGTAATGGTAGGCACCTATATATATCTTGTTAGTTTCACATCTTATTTTTTCCTCTCTGGTGCGTGGAATGTCTGTGTCTCTGTCCTGACCCAGAGCGAAGGATGAATATTGGGATCATGTGGGTAGGGAAGAGGAAGAGCTCTGCTCTGCTCCATCAATCCTACAGTGACATAGGGTCCATTATGGCTCTTCTGTCAGTGGTGCAATTTACAGCACCAGCCCTAAGTTACATCACATCTAGGGCTGGTTCTCAGAATCTGTAACTGACACCCTGATGTCCACCCCTCCCGCACATTACCTCTATGCTATTTGCTGTGTGGAGCTCTGGTGAAGGAGAGAATCTTGCCAATAAGAATTCAATCATTCACATGCAAACACTTCAACAACAAAACAACAACACACAGATTCACTACATTCATGTCTTTCCATTTCTGAAATTCCACACAGCAAATAGCCAGTCAGAAGGCCAGATGTATTTTTTTTTAAGATAACGAATTTTAAATTACTTTCTCTAAACTGGACAATGTTTCCTTCATACCTTTTTGCAGGCCTCCTCATTTTACAGATGGTGTTCAGTAATACTAAAAAATTACAGTATTAAATGGGCATATCAAGAAAGATCAAATCATCCATCAAAATATTTATATTTCCCCAACCTTTTAAACATAGAGATGTTAGTTACATTCATTCTTTCTAAAAGGTCCCTGATTCTTGCCCCGTTGTAAAAAAAATTGTATTCATTTACTCAAAAGTTGATTCTTCTTTTGAAGTAATGATAGCATTTCATTCATGGCTAATTTCTTTGGACCTAGGAATACCCAGTGATGATTTTACAAAAGTCAGAATCCCTCAAGGAGATGCTGAAAGACTGTGGCTTGCTAATTAGTCTTCTTTCTTCAGGACTTCACTTTTACCTTTCAGTGAAAACAGTGGGCCTGTACCTCACTCAATCCTTCGAAGCTCCAATTCAAAAACAAGCATTGTTTTATATAAGCATGTGACTTTCTGGCATCGCACCCTATAGTAGCAGATCATGGTGTCCTTTGGCACCCCCTGATGACAGTGTTTCTGGCCCTGCAGTGGTCTGCTTTTTCTTGTAACTCGGCCCTCTGGTTGAGTCACATATAGGCCCACCTCCTGCCAGGGTGGACCAATAATCCAGCAACCAGTAGTCCTTCACTTTCACGATGGATCCTCGGCCCGAGTCCACACTCACTAGTCCTTATCCCTGGTACCAGGGAGGCTCAGTAGTCCTTACCCCTTGTTGGGAGGTTTCCGCTCCATCTTCCTTGGTGGGCTGGTAGAGAAAACTAGGCCCTCACTGTCAACTGGGTTCCAGTCCAGGGATCCTTGAAAAGGAAGTTAAGACCTGATTAGACAGATTCCTGATTTCCTCCCTAGACCACTTTCTTCTTGGCCCAGTGTTGGGTTTATGTCCTTAACCTCTTCCTGGGCTCTTATCAACACTGCTTCTGCTAAGCCTCCTCCACCAATTCACTGCTGAGCTTCTTAGCCCTTTCTACTGTCCAGCTGGTTCTCCATTCTCCAGTTTTCTCCATTCCCCTTGTAGCGCAGTCCCTGACTTGCTGGTGCCTTCCTGTTCCCTGCAGGCCTTCATCAGCCTGGGTGGGCTTATTTTCTGCTAGCCCAACTGCCTTGGGCTGCCTGTTGCAGGCCCAACTTCCTTCAGGGAGGCTGTGTTTTCCAGCAGGACAGCTCAGCTCCCTGACTCCAGCCTGGCTTCTCTCACTGAGTGAGAGCCAGAGATCTGCTCTCCTTCCTAGTCAAACCCTGAGTGAGCCAGGTTCAGCCCTTTTAACTCCTCCCTCCAGGTGGGAGACTTACTGCAGGTGGAAGGTGTGAGGCTGATTGTGCCCACAGGTTCTCATGAACCACTACAGGCCCAGTGTGGGGTTGGTACAACCCACCACAGAAATCATCTGGTTAATGCTTCTCTGAGGCTCATTCTGAGGTTTACTACGTAATCTGCAAAGTCCTATCTGTTGAATATATCAAAGAGGATGCAAATTTCTGTGATATTAATTGAGTAACCCATCAAAACCTATAGGACTTTTAAAATGTTTTGATGAGCAAGGTCCTATTTCAGTAAGGAGCACAGCAACTTTGCAGAGCATTTGTTTGTGGGTTTTTTAAAACAACTACAATAAATAATAACTAAATGAATAAATAATCCCAGATCATCCAGTCCAGCCAAGCAGTGCTTGTCACAAGACCAGAGTGTAGGGAAGGGGAGTGGCTAAAATGCCTTTAAATCCTTTTTATTCTTCTTTGATCCTGGGGTCCACCAGGTGTCAGGCCAGTCCCTAGTATAAATTAGATTAGCTTTGGGGCTACTCTAATTTATACACCCAGCTGTTAAGAGCCCTAAGGGGCTGGTGTGAATGCCAGGCACTGTTGAAGTATAAGGACACCCCAGATAAATACTATTCTTCAGGCTTTTCCCCGAGACTACACACTATGCTAGTGTCCAGGAAGGGGTGGCATAGGAGTACCTAGGTAGGGGGAATCCTCAGGGTGCCATCTTAGCTGGCTGGCCTTACCATGAGGTGAACTAAGGTGGCTGCCTCAGGTGCCAGACTGTGTGTGGGCACCACCAGGACCCAGAGTGTAGAAATTGTGTCTGCTGCTGGTGCATATGTATTCTCTCTGCTCTAGATGCACAGAGATGGTGGGGTGCTGTGTTGGAGGAAGGAGGGCACAAGAGACCTTTCAAAGTTTTGGCCCAAGTGAGGGCGTATGGGGGCATCATTTGAGCTCCCCACCTCGGGTGCCAAAATGTTGTGGGCCGGCCCTGCTGGTTTGTGGCTGCTTTGTGTCAATGGAGTGCCACAAAGCAGCACAGAGCAGGGCCCAGAAAGTATACAGATGTCCACATCTCAAAATCCATACAATGGTAATTAACTAGGACCATTGTTGGGAGTATCACAAAAGAGGACAAGAAATACCTGAGCATGGAAATTGAATCTCCCTCCAATCCCTTGAGGTGGTCCTTCAGGTCAGGGCTAAGGTATGACAAGTGCGGCCGTCTGGATGAACTTATATTGCTTAAGCCATGTCTACATTACAAAAGTATGTTGACCTAATTATGTCGTCCTACAGCCACCGCAATTATTAAATCGTTTGTGTGCATGCACACTTGGTTCCCTGTGTCAGCGGTGCACATCCTCACCAGGAGAGCTTGTATCAACTGTATTTTCAGCATGAGGCATTGTGGGACAGCTCCTGAAGGCCAGTAACAGTCAACATAAGTAACACAGTGTCTACACTGACACTGTGTGAACCTAATTACATAGACCGTGACTCTGTGTTACTCAGGGAGGTGGTGTTACTAAATCTTTTGTAGAGAGGCACTTATATTGGTGGGAGCCAAATTCAAGTGAAGACATTTCCACAGCTAGACCAATGCAAGGCATATTATGTTGGTACCTAACCCTATAGTGTAGACCTGGCCTTATGCTCATGCTATAATTATTATGTGGATCTAGAGAGGACTTCAAGGCTGTCAGTTTGTCACCTTCTGCAAGGAATAAGTTTACTTTAAAAAGCAAAACAAAAACAGATTGTTGTATTATGCTCCAAATACCGTTCCAAGCTGCCCATCTGTAGGAATGCTGTCATCACTGAAATTAGGGAAAATGTAGTTTCCTTTAGCTGCCCATCCTGAAATTTAAAAAGGAATCTATTAGAGTAACCTTTAGTCCTGGCTGTGTAATGAAGTACCACAAGACAGCCATGGTCATGGAGAAGCCAGACAGACCAGAACTGCTCTAATCTAGCTAGGAATGTTCTGCCAAACCAGCCTACTCCTCCAATAGTGTGTCCCAGTTTTAGTTTATTTTTGTACAATAGGTGCTTTTTAATCTTTTATGCCAGCTGCAATGGAGCACCTCCACAGTCAGCACAAAGGATTCCAGGGCTTATTTGTAAGAGAAACAAAGATGCTCATCATATAATGACTGTGTTAAAAACATGGACTCTCTTTGGGAGAAGGTAAAGACCTAATTACACACTGAGTGAATTCAATAGAAATCAAGGGTCTGATACCATAAACACTCTAATGCTATGTAGCTAACAACAGGATAGATGTTTTCAAGTGGATGTAAGTAACCCAGAGAAAAGGCCACTAGGCTCATCATTTTAAATTTCATCATCTCTATTAGCATATGTTCTCCCTTACCTCTCAATGCTGGCTTTGTTAAGATATTTTTTTTTTGAGATCACTAATGCTCCTTATTTCAATAGATCTTTTTTTGGAGTGGGTCAGTCTTTCCATATACTTACTCTTCTTTTTTTTTTTGCTACCAGTTTCCTAATTTTAGATCCTGTCCTTGGATTTTTACATTCTTTGTAAGTGTGATGAAGGCATTGCTTGAATCAGTTTTATAGTTCCCTTGATCATATTCAAAGACTTCCATTAGGTCACCATAATGTAAGATGGATTCAGCACTGGAAGTTTTCAATGATGCCTATTCAGAAGCACTTACATATCACAGTGGGTCATCTGTCAGCAAGTTCCTGATCCATCTGAACAACTATATTTCCTAAGGAAAAGTGTCTCTCTTAAATTAAATCTGAGCTAATTATATATGTATATATATATATATATATATATATATATATATATATAGGGCCAGATTCTGTTGGTGCTCCAGATATATACCACTACAGCTGAGATCAGACTCTTATCCACAGTATACACGTTAAAGAGAACTAAAATAGTTGTACTGCATTTTGGGCAACTCCAAACCTGAGGAGTTTTCAGATCTGGGTGCTATTACTATTCACACTACTTACTCATCACTGGGAGGGTGAGACAGTTCAGATTATTAGTACTTGTTTGCTGTGAAAGGTTTAACAGAAGGCAAAGCTTGTAAGTAAAAAGCTTTTTCCCTTTGGCTCAGAAGCCAGATGAAGTCATTTTTGCTTGATCTCACTCTGACATCCTGGTAAATGTCTTAATTTGTCTCTGATTGTGCAAAAGGGAACATCACATCTCTGACTTCAGGCAAAGAACAGCTATCTGGAAATAATTAGAACACAAAGTTTAAACAAAAATGACTCCTTTTAAGAATGTAAAGAATATAAGACAGATTCCTGCCTACGCTTCTGTCCCTTTGTGCTGTGGGAGTGGTGAAAATGGACTGTAAAGCTGCCTTACTTAGGAATTCCCCTTGCATAAGAGACTTCTCAGATGGTGTGAAGTCAGTATAGCTGGCTCTGACATCCTAATTTTAGCTCTTCATAGGGTTGTACCGGGGCTGGAGGGGTGTGTGCGGCTGCATGAGCTATACTACAACAGTCCCCAACTGGTGAAACATCCCTTAAGGGACCATTATTGCTGGCATAAATTAGAGCAGCCTAAAGGCTGCTCTAATTTACATCAGGGGCCTAAACAGACCTGGAATAATGGGAATGCAAAAATGGCTTAAAGTTACTTTTGCCTCCTCCCTTCAGAGTTGCTCAGAGGTGCACCTGAGGATATCTGCTTAAGTATTTTTTTCACATGAAAAATGCATTGAAGTTTTCCAGTAGACTCCAGCTGCTGCAGTTGTCTGCCATTTTTTTAAAGTAGCATTGTACAGAACTTGAGTCAGCAAGCAAAACAAGCAAGCAACCAAAAAAAACCCCATCTTTTGCCTGCCTACTGGCCTATGTAAGTTCCTTGTACTCTTGAGTAGTAGAGGTTATCCAGTTTCATCAGGTAAAATTCTCGCTCATCAGTGACTGAGTTCCTTCATGAGACTTTCTGGTGCTACCCCTTTCTCCTGAGCAGAATCTGATATCTTGTTATGGCAATGATAGAGATGACACTGAGCATTCTTGAGTCTCCCAGATTCCCTAAAACAGAAGTGGGTTCTTCTATGAAGAATATAGGCACTGGACAAGGAAGAACTTAAAATGGGCCACTATATAGGCACTCTATATAGGCAGGGCCCTCTGAATTCTACTGTCATGGAATCTGCCACAAAATTTACCCTGTCACAGAACTGAATTCCAGAATCTACATTTTCAATAAAATAAAACAAAATAATACATTAAAAAAATCTGCAGGCTTAATGCTTCAATCATTGAGATTCCCTGGAGTGTGAGGATGGAAATTTGGCCATATGTCTTAGACCTTATGGCTACCAGGAAACCCTTCCAAATGTGAAGTGAGTGTAAACTGAAGTAATACACCTGTAGGCAGGATTTTAAAAATTACTGAGAATTAGGCATTGTTTGTTACACTATGGGAGAACTCTTTGGCTGCATCACTTTTAGATGTAGAGCTAATAGGTTTATTGTGTTATCGGTTTCCATGGCATAATTGCCTTTTCTACTGAAGTGTCTGGCATGCTAAGGAGCCAAAATTAATGACCCTTCTGGGCTTGAGCAGACAGCCGACATGGCTATTTGCAGCTGAATAAAACCTTAAAACAATAGATTTCTGGGAAAGTTGTCTTTGTATTTCTTAGCTTGCTGGGATTCTCTGAGTTTGACAGACAGAACTGGATATTACATATCCTTGCATATGTGGCCTTCTGGGCTGCACAAAGCAAGACTTGTAGATTTGCATAATAAAGAAAACTACAATAGAAGTGGTGGAGCCAGAAGGGGTGGTGGAGGGGGCAGGGATAGTAATAACTCTATCCTTCTAGAACAGTGGTTTTCAAACTTTTTGAGCCTCCACTTTGAGTTATAATTTGTGGTTGCACCCTTCCAACCCAGACAAAAAGAGGTGAGTCAGGGAAAATGAGACCATAAGAACATAAGAATGGCCATTCTGGGTTAGACCAAAGGTCCATCCAGCCCAGTATCCTGTCCACCGACAGTGTCCAATGCCAGATGCCTCAGAGGGAGTGAACCTAACAGGTAAGAATCAAATGATCTCTCTCCTGCCATCCATCTCCACTCTCTGACAAACAGAGGCTAGGGACACCGTTCCTTACACATCCTGGCTAATAGCCATTAATGGACTTAACCTCCATGAATTTATCTAGTTCTCTTTTGAACCCTGTTATATTTTTAGCCTTCACAGCCTCCTCAGGCAAAGAGTTCCACAGGTTGACTGTGCACTGTGTGAAGAAGAACTTCCTTTTATTTGTTTTAAACCTGCTGCCCATTGATTTCAGCGTTACCTGAAGCCCAACCCCCACCGTGCTGGGCTGAGGCCCAAGCTGCCTGTTGTTGCCACTTGTCCCCCTGAACATTCCTGGGGAGATGCACCCCACAGTTTGAAAATCTCTGTTCTAGAATGTTCCTCGCTTCTGAAACAGGCCCACAGTAGCAGTAACTTCAGGAGAGGGGCCAAAGAAGAGGGGATGGTACAGGAAGTGAATGTTGGGAGTGGAGAATGTTGCTCCAGTAGCAGAAAGGTAGATATCCCTCTCATTTTCCCCACATAGGGCTTTGAACCTTTGATGCATATAGAGCACAATTTATTGTAACATGTTTATTATGTAAAGAGTTGCATGATCATGAGAACTGTATAATGCACTTTAAGTAGGTGTTGACATACACTGATTCAGTTTTAGACTTATTCACTTTATGTTTATTTTGTAACATGGTTAATTATCTTAAATCATAAAGGCAGGGGCAATGTTTATTTTGTAATAAGAGAGTAAGCAGCAGAGTGTATTTGTGCTTCATATCAAGCCTTTCTGAAGGTGGCATTTTTTAGATAATGACTGTAAAATGTTTTCCCTTTTTTGTAGTTTTTATTTTGTAATGCATAAAAGAAATCTGTTTTCTGTTAATTTACTATGTTTATTTACAGGAAATTCTGTGATGATCATTGCTATAGCATTAAATATTTTATCTCCTCTAACTGATTATTTATGCTGGCATAGTAAGAACGTTGACTTAATGTGGATATAATGTCCCTGGAGTCAAAACTAAACCTAACAACAGCATGGATTAGTATTATTTCTGGACTTTTACCTTTTAATGTATCTAAATATTCAGAAAGACTTTGTTTGGTGCTTTTGAGATTAATGCACTGAAATTTTCCACCATTGCAAATTGATAGGCTGAACCAAAATCTAGATTTTGAGAACCCTCCCAACCCAATGAATTTTGTAGATCAGTACAGAGGACCAAATCACAAAATTATGATTTGGGTCTGAATTTTAAACATGTCAAAAGTCAGAACAATATCAGTTTTCCATGGTGAAAATCCAGTTGGCTTGCCTATGTTTTTGTTTAGCATGTATTGTGATTACCCCTGCATTGCACTGAAATGCTTTGATGCAGCCATTTTTTGACAGTAATTTTGTTATATGAGTCAGCATTTCTGATATCATCAAGTATGGGACACAGGTAAATGAGGACTGATGTATCATTTATAAGGGATAGTCGAGGGATGGGAATCATGGCCGGAAGTTTGGAAGTGCACCATTAGAATTCTTCTTTTGGATGTGCACATTTGAAGACTTAATTTGTCCTGTAGTATGTATTGCTATTAGTTGACATGACATTACATGCCTCAGGACCCCAAGTTATGCCTATCAAATTCAAATGGAACGCTATGTTCAATCTGAAAATTGGAGTCAACTCTCCCCAAGAATTAAATACTAGTGATTCAAGTGGATACAAGATTCACCATCAAGAGAAAGCCAGAGTAAAGAGATTTGTCATGCATCTCACCCTGACAGGAATGTTTCAGGCTCTGATAAGACTCTGTTGAACCGAATTCCAGAGCTGAGGATAAAGCACTGTATGTGGTCTCTTCCTGGTCCCCATGAATTTCAGGTTATTATAATTGCAGCATTTCCCAGCATTGTAACTATTGTTAAAATCACATAGGATGAGATTTTAAAATCACATAGGGTGAGAGGTTATTTGTGAGACAACTGGGACCTGGACTACTTAGGACTTCATATTTAATGATTAACAAATTAAATTGCATCCAGCAAAGAATCAGCAGCCAGTGCTTACCATGGAACCCATGTGTACTCTGATTTGTATGTATTATGATTCATTCAGATTGTCTGTTTACCATATAGAAATATAAGCAGCCAGTCTCTACTAGCTGGACAATCTGAATGTTCTTCAACAGAGTTGTGTGTAATAAGAAGTCTTGTTTTTTAAAACATAAATCCTGCCAGGCTATCTTGATTGGGGTTCTGTGTTTGTGTTTTTACTTTATTTCAACAAAGTAATGACTACAGATATAGTAACAATCATCAACTGCAAATAAATTCAGTCAAAGTACTAGAAGGATAAGGATATTTACAGGATTAGTAGAAGAGGACAATGTGGTGGATGAAATAGATTTGGATTTTAGGAAAGCAGGGGACACTGTCTCACAAAATATTAATTAAAACAGGAATTCAAATGTTTGTGTGTATTGAAAACTTGTTTAAAAAACATAAATAAAGGGTACTGGCAAAGTAAAATCTGTTGAGTTGAGGAGAGTTGTCTAGTAGAGGGATCAGGAATCAATCTGAGGACCAATACTATTTAAAATTTTCCTCAGTGATCTGCAAGAAGGAATAAACAGCACACTATGAAATAGCAGGTGATACTAAATTGGGAGGAACTGCAAACACTAGTGAGGGCAGGAAAGACTACAGTGGGACATAGATTACAAACATGAGCAAAAACAATAATGGGAAATTCAAGATAGTACATATGAGGAAAGACAATCCAAACAACATGTAAAATAACCAAATGGAAGGAAAAACACTGGCAGTACTGATGCAGAAAAAAACTTAAGGTTGAAAGTGGACAATAAGTTACACTTGAATTTGAAATGTGATATGGCTGGAGGGGAAAAATAGGCCAAAATGCCAGTGGTGTAATTTTGAACTGCACATGCAAAGGTGTCTCATTACAGAGCAGATAGATAATAGTTCCTCTCTACCTAGCTTTGGTACAACCACACCTGGAATATTGCATTTAATTCAGAGCACCACATTACCAGAAATTATCATCAAACATGCATAATCTACTGAGGACCATTGTGCCAGCCTGTGTGACCACAGTTGATGGCGTCACACCAAGTATCACGTAGTGAAGTTCCCACATCTTTCTCAATTCTGCAAATCCAAAAATCTTTAGGCAATCATGCGGGTGGTGACAGGTAGGGTGAGGTCATACACCCTTCGCATGTTGATGGAGAGTTTGAAAGCCCAGTGTGCTCGGAGGTTCTTGTCCATCCTGGAGACATGGCTGAAGAGCATGCAACTCTGGATATAGTGAGCAACTGAAGGAATGCCAGATCTTTACAAGACTGTGAAATTTCATACAAAGTCAAACCATAGAAAGATATTGATGAACTGCAAAGAATTCTGAGAAAATCCATCAAAATGTTCAGGAAGAAGTAGTGAGTAAATGGAATAGGCTGTTGTCCAAAGAAAAGTATGTTTGCATATTAAAAGGAGAATAGACCTCCCACTCCTTGAGCCTCATCGTACAGCCTGTACTGCAGCAGCAGCATCTCTGTAAGGTCTCTCATGTAGCCTCTATGCTGACAGGAGAGAGCTGTCCCGTCAGCATAATGAAACGACCCCGCAACAAGCGACAGTAGCTGTCTCAGAGGGAGAGCATCTCCCACCAACATAGTGCTGTCCCCAGTGCTTTTGTCAGTGAAACTTACATTGTAAGATCCTTTTCTTATTTATTTTTGATTGGTGATTTTTAGTTATCCAGCTACCACTAATTCATCCAGTTTATTTGATGTGAGCATGTGGGACCTTAGAATAGGCAATAAGCTAACAGAGCTTGTCTACACATAAACCACTACAGCAGCATAATGTCACCCCTGCAGCTGTGCTGATGAAGCGCTTCAGTGAAGATGCTACCTATGCCGATGGGAGGTGTTTGGCATAGGTAATCCGCCACTCCGAGAGGTGGTAGCTAGCTCAATGGGAGGTGTCTACACCGGGGGTTAGGTCAGTTTAATTGTGTCACTCCTGGGTGTGGATTTTTCACACACCTAAGTGACATAGTTATGCCAACCTAATTTCCTAGTGGAGGCCAGGCCATAGTCTTGTTATCCCCAAAACAACAGCGTTTCTATCAGTCTGAGCAGTTTCTTAAGAGACCATGTGATTTCAACAAAGACCCCAATTCAGCAAAGCACATAAGCATGTACTTAAACCCTACTGAAAGTAATAAGACTTGAGCACATGCTCACATACTTTGCTGAATCAGGCCACAAAGCCTGCTGTTTTTCCATTGAAATAACTGAAGTTCAGACAACAGCTGACACATAGCTCTGCCTAGAAAGGAATGTTTATGTTGTGGTACAAATTAACAGACATGATGATGTGCGCAGTTAAGAGAGAAATGTACCATAAATTCACTAGTGATGAGGCACAACAGGACACCACATCTATTGTTTTCCGAATATAGCCTGATCTTTTTTAGAAGTACCCAATACAAACACAGTAAACTACTGGAAGCCCTGAAGCTACTTTGTTAGTCATCCTACTTTGATTATACATTGAGCAGGAGGGCTCATTTTAGAGCAGTATGCACTGTATATCATTAAAAACAGGTAGATGCAAAGAAAAGAACAAGAAGGATGCAATTAAATGATGGCTTCTGAAAACTGGTCATTACCAGCAGCTAGGTAAATTACCTTTAGAGGAAGCTATAATAATGCTAATACTAAAAAATAATAATAATACTAGTAGTAAAAAAAACATCTAGCACCATTATTTCTTAACAAATGATTTATTTTAATTAACAATTGGTAATAATAATTCATTAAAAACTGTAGAAGAGGATGAGATGAATTGCTAAAATAGGAAAAAAAGTTGTTTCTTAGATGCTGATGATTGATTTTCTAATATGCCTGTCTGAGAATGTTGTCCTACAGTTTTATATCAGTACTTCAGGCACTGATCCTTCAAGGTCCCCAGCATGGACAAGCCTGCCGTGTGCCTGCTACTGAAGTCAATGGGGTTTCTCAAGGGTACAGAGGTTTATCCACAAAGATTTCATTGCATGAGCAGGGCCTTAGTTTGCAGATCATTTAACATGCATGCAGATTCCGGACCTTCTCCTGCTCCCATTGAAATCAATGGCAGTTTCATGGGGATCTTTGTTAAGTTTCCATATTCATTTTAAACAAATCCAGGGAATTAAAAAACCCCACTGTCTCTCATGGTTTAAATTCAATTAAAACTGGATGGTAAAATAATATGATTGCAGACTTCTGTCCAAAAAGGAAATCCAATTCCAAAAGCCAGTGTAACATGAAATCTGTTTAAGATGTGCCCACACACAAAGGATAAATAACCATGCCTTAAATGCTACTTAGGTTACACAATTATTTTAAATGCTATTTTAAATTACACCTGAGATTTCTGCTAGTTACCTTCCTCAGATGTTTACCAAATGAACATATGGAATAAGCAGTATTTAAAAATTCGAGCCTGCCAAAACACTAGATGAATTCAGACTTGATCAGAGACCAGCGCCTTTAATTTGTTGTTGGCAGAATGGAGTTATTATAGTTTATATTTATCAATCCAGTTGCCACATATGGTCACTATTAGTCTGCATGTTAAAACTCCCCGTGACATTTTAATGGAATAAAATTAGCCACATTTACAAGTAAAGTATATCTGTACATCAATAAACCTCATTCTTATTACTTTCACCACACAGTTATCCAAAGGCAGTGATCATTCGCAATGTGGCCTGTAAAGTTTCAGCTGAAGAAAGAAAGCTACTCTTGATGTGCTCAATACAGATAAAAAAGTGCATTGGCAAATGGTAAACCTCTCTGGTGCACAGATATAGACAGGTGTCATGCTTCCTTCCTTTTCCAAATGGTACATTATTATTTTTATCTACACACATATAACTTAGAAATGGGCAACGGTGTTGTTGTTGTTGTTGTTGTTGTTGTTGTTTTTTCAAAATTGCTCCTGTGCTGAAATTTTTTATGCCAAGTTATATTTCAGCCTAGAGTAATTTTAATCACCAAGCTATAAGACCGTGGAAAATTGATTTTATAAAGGAAATGGACACATTTTTAACCACAGACATGTGAATGCTGCCTGGATCTTTTTTTTAACTCCTTAAAGATATAGCAGCCTTCCACATTATCCTATGTAAAAAGAAAAGCAAACATGTCAAGTGCTTTGGATGTTATCCATAAACTAATACTAAGGAGCTGATTTTTCATAGCCTTGGACCAGGTGTAGTCACTCAGAGCTGTAAAATACAACCTCTCTGATCTGGTGGCACATATACCCTTGTTGCACAGTGTAAATGACTGCACAAGGTATGAAAAAGTGATGAATCGGGCCAATGAGCCACAGAATTTAGAATTGGATATGATCTACATTAATATGTCATGTATGCCATGCCAAAAAGAGAAGGGTAGTAAGAGGTCAAATTCTGCCATTAGTTACATCCATGACACCCCACATTGATTTTAAGGGGATTGGGTAGGTATAACCAAAATGAAATTAAGGCCAAAGGTCCAGATGTACAAAGGGACATAGGCACCTAAGTCCCAGATTTAGGCACTACTGTGATCTACACCCCCCCCCCCCCAGGTGCCATTTAGACCTGTAAGCACCTATATCTCTGCTGTAAAAGTCCCCTGGGCACCAAAATTTCTGGGCATGCACAGCCTCAGGCAGATGCCTGGATGTCTATCTCACACTTAAGCCCCAGCAGGATCATCAAGTCAGGTAAGGATGGGAGGGGCAATGTCCTCTAGGTGTGGTCCTAACATGCTGAACTCCACACAAAATGGCAGGGGAAAGAAGCGAGGAGAAGGACTCCCTCGTAGCATTTATCCCAGTGGTTAGGGAACTCAGCTAGGATGTGAAAGACTACAATTCTGTTCTATTTCCCTCTCTGCCTGATGAGGAAAAGGGATTTGAACAAGGGGTTCCCACCTCTCAGAAGAGGTCCCTAGCCATTTAACTACAGAATCATTCTCACTCTCTCTCTAGCTCAATGACTATTTAATTATTTAATACAAAGTGGAATGGTTTCAATAGAAGAGGTTGAGCTATACATCACAATATCCACAGTAGATAGGGCACTCACCTGAGAGTGGGGAAATCCCTTCTCCTCATTAGGTGGAGGGGGAATTGGACTGGGATCTTCCACATCCCACCAACTGATCTAAATATTATAAGGGAGGCTGCTTCCTCCCCACAAGCCGTCTTGTGTGGAGTTAGGCATGTACCACTGGTATTCTTGTAAGAAACAGCTTCAGCACCTAACTCCAGGAGATCATTCCTAGCTATGGATCCAAGAGACAGGTGCCTCCCTCCAGCCTGGATTTAGACATCTGACTCACTGAGAGAAGTGGGGCTTAGGACACACCTCTGCAATCAGTATCTGCTATTGGCTAGCTTGGGCAGACCCCTGCCTAGCACACTTGCTTTTGTGGATTCCATTCTTAGGTGCCTTTCTCTCCCCAGATATTGTATAGGGAGGCGAGTTGCCTAATTCAGGCTTTGCAGATTCCACTGGGTGGCTAAGTGCCTAAACGTTAGGGCTTACCCTGCTCAGTAATGAAATATCTAAGTCTACGGTGGCTCTGGGCCAAGAGCCACAGTCTACCATCCTGCCTGAGTAGCTAAGGTAGGTGTTGAGTAGATTCATACATCTTACGGCTAGAAGGGACCAGTGTGACTAGCATGCATAACACAGGCCATAGAACCTCACCTAGTAACCTATGCATGAAACCCACAACTACTGTGTGAGCTACCACATATCATTTAGAAAGATATCCAGTCTTGATTTAAAGACTTCAGGTGATAGAAAATCCACCACATATTCATTTAAGTTATTCCAGTGATTAATTAACCTAACTGTTAAACTGTATAAAGTCAGTATGTGGCAGGGGGACACAGACAGAGAAATGCTCCTTCAGACCAAAGAACACCTCTGCAACTTCTCTTCAGAGCATACTTAAGCCGAATTACTAAACCACTAATCCAGCATTGTGATGCATTGATAGACTGGGGCACCTGCAATTGACTTCATTAGGGCTCCAGTAGGCAAACCAGTCTGTCAACATGGATCACAGTGCAGGACTGGGCCTTAAACTACTTATGCAGGGTGCTTGCACAACCCTCCCATAGGAAGGGGTGGCAGGACATAAGAGTGCAGGGGCTGTGCATGGCCAACCTTGAGCCTTTTCCTCTTCCTCCCTACTTATTCAGGCTAGGACCAGATACGGTCTGGCTATAAACCAGGAAAAAAACCACACCCATTAATAAATAAATAAATAAATAAATAAATTAAATAAGATAAAAATACTCAGGCCTGGGGTCACCCCAATGTACATCAGGAGTGACAGCATTGACTTCAGTGGGGTACAAAAGAATTAGGGCCTACATGTTTGCAACACAGGAGAAAGAACACTGCTGTTACAACCTTGATCTTGACATTTCCTAACATTGTGATTTTAATAGTGCATTTAACTGCTTTAAAAAAATTGAGTGAAAGAAATCATTAGCATTTAAATGATCCCAATCACCTCACTGGGGTGAATGCAAAACTGATCCAGAACTATGGAGAGCCCTCAAGAACATCACCTCCTCACAGTATTCTGCATCCAGCAGATTCTGCTACACATTCTATCCTGACAATCTGCCCTTCCCCTAAAAAAAAAAAAAAAAAAAAGGCTAAAAAAGGGAAATTCAGGTACAACAACAGTAACAGATACTGTGGTAGTGGAAGAGGGAGTTTGGAGATGAAACAGTTGTAGGTAACCAGGCCATCAGGAGTGGGATTTGGTGGCAGGATGTCTGCTCATTTAAATAAAGTCAAGTGTGTTTATGCCAATGCTCGATGCTCCAAATATGTACCTAGGAACTGAATTCAATTTTATTCTATCAGATGGTGGGGATCATTTTTAATATTTGGTATATGTTTGTACTCACCTTGACATGCCCAGCAGGACCATGAACTGAGCGCAAATTTATAGGACTCCAAATTGTTTCAGGCTTTTATTTTCACCCCTTTGCCAGGTGAACAATCTGGCCCTATATATACTTGTGAAACATGAGACCTCAATGGCTCCAGGGATCCTGGAGTATATGACTATTGCAGTTTGTTCACATGCAGACTATATAATGTCAGGCCAGCCCTGCATATGGAGAGTTAGATATTAATTGATTTATCTGGTTTTATATCTATGTGGAGAGGAGTCAGAGGACTGATTGTATGAAAATGTGCTGGAACAGTGGGGGACACAGTGACTGGCAAAGAAGACCTGAAACTCTATTTTAACTTTAATTAACTGTAGTTTTTGATTGATTTAGGGTGAAAATTACACTAGTCACAAATAACAGGTTCTTTAATCAGGCAGCTACATAAGAATTTTTATTAAAAATTATATTGATGGGCACACATTAAGTCTTTATGAGTTTTATTTAGTTGAAATAGAAAAACATATAATAAAGCAAGATAAATATGACAAAATGCCTCCCTGCATTGTGCATAATCACAACCTTACGGATATTCTTAGAAGTGAAGATGGAAAGAAAAATAAATGAAGAACACTATAAGTGGGTTTAACAGTACTAAAGCTTTCACAATTCTGTCATCCTTGATATCCCAACTAAAGGTTAATCAAACACCTTATTTTATACCCCTTTTTCTGCAGCACCCATGCATGTCTGGGGGGCCATATTTAGATTGTTTTTCCAACCTTTAGTCCAAGTATGGCTGTCCAGGAAACTATAACTGGGGTTCAGATTGTTGACATGAGTTATGTGTGTTAATATCTTTCCCAATATTTCTATTGAATCTATTCAGCTAATCTTTATTATATTAATCATGAGGTTGTCCTCAAATTCATTATTTCATACTTCTGCAGTGTACTTGTTTATCACAATCTACATATTACAAAAGCTCCTACAAATCTTATAACCATAAGCCAAATACTTATGCTATCTGCCAGGCCTTGCTTGACCTCATTCTAACCACTATACCTTACTAGGCCTTCATTAAGCTTATTACAAAGCCTACTTTATTACGTGTTCCCCTGCTTGCATAATAGTGATTCTTAAGCAGCTTAATTTATTCTAACATATAGTTTATTGGTTACTCTCAGGTATTGACCTTCAAAGATCAGGTCAGAGTCCAAAGGTCAACACAATGTTCTGTAGCACTTACTATAGAAAGTGCTTAAGATGCATTAATTAATTGAACTTCACAATAGCTTTCCTAATACTTCCATAGGGAAGCATTCTTATGTTCATTTTACAAATGAGAAAACCGAGGCAGAGAAATCAGGATTTGCGTGAGGCCACAGGATGAGTCAATGGCAGAGATAAGGCTCTGAGCAGAGGATGGCCTGTTTTCCATTCCCATACTCTGTCCATAATGTCAGTGCATAAGCTCTGAAACTTTGACTAATAAAGGGAGGTCTTCAGAAGTAGCCCTGCTGGTGGCCAGTTCTCAAGGGCTGCAAAATATTAAAGGAGTTTGACTGGAATGCCCCTGCTGATGGCATCCTCCAGCAAAAAAGTGACATATCATCATATAAGGGATTTATGAATGGACACATTCATAATGTGAACTGAGTTGTATAATACATTTTGCAGTGCTTCCTGTAAGTTGAGAGCAGATATAATCATATTCATATATACCAAGGCCAGAAAGGGTCACTATGACAATCTAATCTGACCTCCTGTATAACACAGGCCCCACAATAATTTCCAGATCAGATCTTTTAGAAAAACATCCAGTCTTGATTTAAAATTGGTCTGTGATGGAGAATCCACCATCATGAATCATACACCGCGTTCCAAGGCATAAGACAAGCTGCCTTTTCCTCTAGCTAAATTTTATCTTTTGTGAGTTGTCAATCTGTCCCTGGCTCATAATCTGGTTTGAGGGTCATTTTATCTATGATAACAAATAAGTGAGGTTTAACAAAAGGATAAAGACAGTAATCTATAGTGTGCGGTAAAGTACATTCTATGCCTTTGCAGTGTAAGAAATAAAATGATCATGAGTCAAGAATAACGCCTAAAGCCATATACTTCAGAGTACCTTGCCTCTTATTTCCTGTAGTAACCTGGTTAGAGACACAGAGCTTGAGAAAGCAACACAGATTGGCCTGCCAGCCTGACAGATGTTTGCTTTTGGATGCATAAACAAGAATGTATGCTCAGTTTGACAATTATAATATAAAACAACTGTTTAGGATAATTAATTAGTGATTCAGTGTAATAGATCTGTCAATGGTGTGGAAGGTGGAAGCTTTAAAGTTCAAACAGATAAATGTCTGTTTGAATATAGTTTTTTCTTCTTTAATGTTCATACTGTGATTGAGGAAGCTTTGTATTGTGGAATATCCAGGTTGCCTAATGCCTTCTTTTGTTAATGGTATGTGATTCTCTGTACTTCAGGGGAACACCCTACACCCCCATGTTCATCCTTAAAATATGATTGTGTGGTATCCAATGCAAAGTTTGTCATGTCAGGTGTCTTTGGAAGGCTCATAACGCACTGAGAATTGTTGTTATAGTGATGTTATAGTAATGATATAGGTTGTCATTTTATGTATATCGTTATGACGCTGAAAAATGTGTCCTTATGGCTTTAAACAAGCCCAGGCAAAACTCTCCAAGACCAGACAGGTAGTTCATACATCATCAAGGCATGTATGGGACAAACCCAACCCAGCCTCACAGGAACAAAGGACACTGGCCTAGGCAGCAACAAAGGATCTGTTGGACTCTCGAGTGAGTCACCCCCCTTCCTTTGGTCAGTTTGGGACTACGATGAGGTAATGCTCACCTGACTCTGACGGGGGTGGGTAGGGCAAAGCCAAGAGGGAAGAAAGAACATGATAAATGGGAGAAACATTTGCAATGCTCTTCCTTTCTCTTCCACCTCCATCGACAGACATCACCACCAAGCGACTGAAGCACTTATCAAAGGAGAGAGCCTGGGTGAAGGGCAACCAGCCTCTTCTGCAGGTGTCAAAAGAATATTTTCTTCATTTCAGTTTATTCAACTAGTTCAGTTCAATGACTACTTTACTCAAAGTTAAAAAACCATTTGGGAATTGAAATGTCTGACTAAAAACTAGGTTAGAGAGGACAAGATCTCTTAGTTCTAAAATCTTGAGTGATACGATGAACAGAAATAACCTGTTCAATTCACTAACTAGAGATAATACTTCAGTTAATTTTAAGTGCAAAGTATGTTTAGATAAACTGTTTTATATGTATCCAGCACATTTAAGGTAATTTTATTTAATAAAAAATCAAAACAAAAACCAAACATAAAACCCACCATGCCTTTTTTGTGCACTTTTAATTGAAATTGAGTTTCCATCCAAAAAGAGCCTGACTCAAATCATGAGTAAAAATGAATGAGCTGGTAAGTTCATAAATAAATGTGCATAGATATGCTGTATCATCCTGGCTAACAAAAAGCAGTACAAATATAAAGGCTATATTTAGTTGCAAATCAACATGTTTTAATCATTAACCACCAGTGAGAATCAACTTTTCTTTAGGAAAACAACTAAAAAGTACAAATGAAAAACACAATTAAAATCAATTATTTTAATCAATCCTGCTTGCTTATTTCAATCATGATTAAAATTAGTGATTTAAATTGCTTTGATTTAAATCAGTCCACCCTGTCTGCCACCACCACTCTTTCTTCCTAGAAGACTCTGGGATAGATAAGGTAGATGCCTGATTGGCTCACATGGGGAGGAGAGTTCGTTGAGTCACAAGTGGGGCTGAGAAGACCAATCACCCTTTAAAGGGCCAGCCTCCCTGTGACAGGCAAGAAAGCTTGTGTTGTTATTATGAGGTTTTGTTAATAAGTGTACAGTGTTGTATTCTAGCACCTTTGACCAGCATTAAGTTACTTTTAATAGTTTTTATTTAGTGAAAGAAAAAAATCTGAATTGATCCTTGTTTCTGTATTATTATTGGTCAACTAGTGTAAAAATCTTTTAGTGAACATTCTACTGAATTCTAAATAAAATTTGGCTAGACCCTTTCCATATTCGCTTTCATCTCCTTTCCATGAACATTTGTATGAACAAAGTTTTGTTTGCTTGAATCTTTGGGGAGGATGCTATTATCACATGAATTAACTTGTTTGCACATGAATATGCCTATTTGTTCCTGAAATTTTTTGGCCATGGTAGATTGGCACTGAGGCAAGTAATCAAATTAGTCACAGATGTGACTACGCCCTTCACAAACTGTTCTGTACACATATGCACAAACACAGTTACTGTGCGTGAATGTAACAAGAGAAAACTGACTGTGAAGTCTGTTGTAAACAGCTACCAGGAATGTATTATTTCCAGTGGGTTATATTATATCTTTAGTCGGGGCCCACTTATATAAAACATACTGATCTGTCTTGTGGAACACAGGAAAGTAAGAGGTCTAGAATGTCCTAATTCCATAGGCTTTATTATCTCCTGCTACCTGTCTCCCTGAAAGAATCTGGTACTAAGCATACTCAGTGACTAAGCGTATGTCTACACTGCAATCAAAAGTCTGAGTTGCCATAAAGGATCAGACTCGAGGTCTGTCTAGTCCAGTATCCATCTCCAACAGCGGTCAGAACCATATACTTCATAGAAAGGTGTACGAATCTCACAGTAGAGAGATATGGTCTTATTTTTGTGTTCCATGATATTTTTCGATAGGAGCTGAAATGATAAATAGGTGGCTTCTACCAAGGAGCATACTCTTCCATTGTCAAAGGTGTAGCTGGAGCTAATGTTTAGATGAACATAAGCTAGGGCTTAATGGTTTATGCATCACAACTATTATTGATTTAAATAATCTATTGACATTTTTTCTAAGATTTTGAAACCTACAAATATTCACAGTTGTAATTTCCTGGTAATATTTAGCATGTAATAATCCAGCCCTCAAAGTAAAAGAAGCTATATCAAAGGATCAGAATCACTAGCTATATCAGAGTGTAGAAAGTTACATAAAAATACAGCATTATGCAGCTGACTTGTGAAGCACATTTAAAAAAAAAAAAGAAAACATTTCATTTCCTAGTTTCAAATGTGTGTCATGTTTTCAATTTATTTTTAAAAGTCTCCTTGACACAAGTCCTTTCACAAGAGGAGTGGTAAATATGGATAGTGCTGACAAAAGGGCCCCTAGACACATGTGCTTTGTTAGGACCTGGATAAATCTAGACAGTTCTATAAAACAGAAATTTTACATCTTTTTATTTATACATTTCAGTCTTTCACAGTGGAGATCAATCAATAGCTAACTTCATAAAAATAAAGCAAAGGAAAGAATGATTAAGAAGTCTTCATGATAGCCTTCCTGCTATTGTGATAAGGCTTAACTGCTGAACTAGGTGCCATGGAATTTATTAGTCTTGTGATGAAGTCACAAATACTCCATAAAATTGTAAAAATAATAAATGTTGAGATGGCAAATGACTTGAGTTACTATGGGATTGTGTTATCTTTCATTCCTCTATTCCTGTCTTTATGAAGGAATGACCTCTGGGTGCAGACTCAAAAAAAAAAAAGTTGCATGATTTCAGTAATAGGGAAGCTGGGGATATCACCCAAGACCCAGAGAGAAGCTGGAGTAATAGTGGGATGAATAGAGTTTCCCAATGGGTAGTGTAGTTGGCAGTGAGGAAAGTTCATTATTCTAATGAGATTTTATTCAGATGAATTAGGAGTGGATGATTAGGGAGAAGTTTAAATTTGGTTACTGCTGCTCAACACAAATGTGAAACCTAAATCTGAACCCCTCACTCTGATTTGGGGACCAGGGCCAGAACACATGTTCTTCTAGAGTAATAGCTAAAAAGCCACTCCTCCTTCCTGAAGGATGGAATGGGTTTCTGATCTAGCCTCAGTTTTTAATACAGTTTCAAGATTTAGTCATGTAAGGTCAGCTAACTGCAACTGTCTAACCTTGTATCTGCTCAACCAAAATGTCAACATTTGCATTGGTTTGCCAGATCCCAATGTGACTAGTTAGGACTGGACTGAATTTTACCCTGACGTGAATTTTTCACTCAGACCTGTATTTTAAAGAGTAAAATCATTAGAAAATATATCCAAGAAGTAAGGAAGTTGTAATAATCAATTGGTAGCCTGATCATTTGAGAGCTCTACAAGAGGAATTCTACAAAGAATAGGAAGGTTACATCACCTCTGTATTTGACACTGGTGTGACTGCTGGAATACTGTGTCCAGTTCTGGTGTTCAAAATTCAAGAAAAATGTTGATACATTAGAAAGAGTTTAGAATTAATAAAGAATTAATAAAGGGTTGGAAAACATGCCCTATAACAATAGACTCAAGAAGCTCAATTTATTTAGCTTAAAAACAGAAGGTTAAGGGCGTGACTTGATCACAGTTTATAAGTACCTATAATTGGTACAAATATTTGATAATGGAATTTAATTCTAGCAGACAAACATAAGAACAGCAGTACTGGGTCAGACCAAAGGTCCATCTAGCCCAGGAGCCTGTCTTCCGACAGTGGCCAATGCCAGGTACCCCAGAGGGAATGAACAGAACAGGTAATCATCAAGTGATCCATCCCATCGCCTGTGCAAAGGAATGAGTTAATCAAAGGTATAGCAAGATCCAATGGCTAAAACTAGACAAAGTCAGACTGGAAATAAGTCATACATTTTTAACAGTGAGGTAATTAATCACGGAATATTTTTTCAAGTGTGGTCGTGGATTCTCCATCACTGGCAATTGTCAATCAAGATTGGATGTTTGACTGCTATGTATGCCTTTGAAAATCTTCCACTCCTGCCTTTGGGTGTTTGAAAAGTGCAGTGGATGGGACTAAAAACTGGATATTTGCTCCCTGCAATCATTTAACTTTATCATAGTATTTGTATTTCTTATTCTAAATACAAGGAACAGATAAAATATTGGGAGTCAGAAAAGTGGCTTTTTAATTGTGCCCACTATATACATGTAACTATTGTACAACATATAAGCCTGTCTCAAAAGAGAGGGCCTTGTGAACTGTTTTCAGTTAAGAAATTCCTTTGGGTCTGATTCTCCCTGGTCCTCTCATAGGTGAGAAAGAAAAGGTCCCCAAAGAGCCTTACGTCCTTGCATGGGCCATACAAGCACCAGGCACAATTGCAGTCCTTGGTCTTATTCAGGGAGGAACTCTACCACCAATGTTCCCTCGGAGGCAGTGCAGCTCTGCAGTACCCCTAAGTATGAGTTGTGCCTAAGTATGTTTACACTACAGCTAGGAGTGTGCTTCCCAGTGCGGGAAGAACAGACACATAGTAGCTCTGCTTGAGCTAGTGAACTAAAAATAGCAGTGTAGCTAGGATAGGTAGAATGGGTGTCAACTTGGATCCCCTAGGTAGATACTCAGGTTGTTAGCTCAAGTTGTCGCCCATGGGATACTGGGTACACTGCTATTTTTAGCAAGCTAGCTGGAGCAGAGCTAGCACATGTCTGTCTACTGGCTCTGGGAAGCATGCTCCTAGGGGCATGAACCAGCCCTGGTAGATAATTTAGTTTCACTTAATTATTTATTTTACACACAAACACACAAAATGACCAAATTTAAGTTCAGCTGGAAGGAATAAGTCATTCATGAGTTTTTAAAAAATGTCTCTTTAAAACGTTAAAGATTTATCATTAGCATGTCTAAACAATAGAGGGTTATTTTCTTCCAATGTCATCTTCTGTCTAATTGGAAAAAAAAATTCTTCATTTTTACAGGTATTTCCCCTCTCTTCATCTCATGTGTTTTCTTTAGAGTTTAACATTTTATGATCATAATGAGATATTCCAGGGTGTGTATTATGAACTAATAATGACAAACCTAGGAGGTTCTGGCATTCAGTCTTCTGCCTTGTATCTAATAACCACCAGTGACTGTCATATACCATAGTATACCATACTACACACCCTGTTGTGTCTTTCTGCTTAAACATAAAACACAATTAGAAACATACCTTTTTTTCCCCTGTCTTTGTTACTGTAAAAAAGATCAGTAAAAATAATTCAGGAAATATATGTTCTTGGAGGGAGTAATCAGAACAAAATACTTGGAAAACAACAAGCAAATTTGTTTGATGGAAACATCTTTACATTTACTGCCCTGGATTCTTCAGTATAGTCAGCCTCCTCTGTACTACTCAGGTGGTAGAAATGGGCAGATTTTTTACTGCAAATGGCCACTGGTGAATCTTTAGGGGCAGGCCAAGGGAAGAATGGGGTGTGCTAGGGGCAGAGCCTGGTGGAAAGGAACTCTGTTAGACTGGTTTCCAGTGGAGTAAGTCAGCACAGCTTCTAGGTTGCTTTAACTGATGTTGGGACTGAGACAGAGTAGAACTGGGAAGTATCCAGCTCCCAGATGTAATAACTTAATCAATTAGTTATTTATTTTTATTACTTGCTGTAAGCAGGCAGACTCCCCCAGCAGCACCTCCTGCTGGTTGTCCTTGGGAATTAGCTCACCCAGCCTCCGGAGCGCCCTCTGCAGGCCGGTGATCCGCCTGACCGCTCTGGCCCCATGTCCCTCCCAGGACCCAGTGCCCCTTTAACTGGGGTGCTGCCCCCTGGCAGTACCCCAGAGATCTGGGTCTCCCCTCCTCAGGGAACCCCCACCCACTATCCCCACCTCACCTCAGTCATAGGCTACTGCCAGTCACCAGCTAGCCCCCACGCCCTGGGGCAGACTGCAGTATAAGCCACTCACCACAGGCAAGGTTGGGTTTGGACCTGCTGCCTCAGCCTACCCGTGGGCTGCCCCCTGCAACCCCTATACCCTGTTGGCCTAAGCCTAGTCCACAGCCTGGGGTTTTCCTCAGGCCAGAGCTCCCCAGCTCCTCTGGCCTTTCCCCAGCCCTGCTCCACTCTAGGTACCTGCTCAGGTCCTGCAGCCAGGCCCTTCTCCCTCTACAGGCAAAGGAAGACTCTTGCTCTTGGCTCACTGCCCACTTATAAGGGCCAGCTGAGCCTGCCTTCCCACTCAGCCTGGAGCTGCTTGCCACAGCCACAGTCCTCTCCTGGGCTGTTTTCAAGCCTCTTCAGGCCTGAGTGGGGTTCCACCCTGCTATACTTGCATTTTTCCATTTTTTTAAAATGTAAAGTGACATGAGCATATGAGAATCTGGACAGCCGTGAAACATTCATGATTGCATGACAATTACAGTTACTGAATTTTTAAAAATATAGTTGAGCAAAACAAATGCCACCAACTTATTCACTAAGGCCAAAGTTTTGAAGAATAGGAGCCTGAAGTTTGGCTCTGAAGTCTATAACTTGGCAGCAAAATAATTGTATTTACTTTCAAAAGTGCTGAACACCCAGTAGCTCCTAATAAAGTCACTGTGGGCGGTGACTGGGGTGGGGATATTTTCAAAGTCACCAAACAGGAATTAGGTGTCCAACTCATATCAACTTTAAATGGGAGTTGGGTGCCTAATCTGTCCTTTGTGCTTCGAAAATCTCCCTCTGGCTGCATTGGATCCAGAATTCAACGGTTACTGTGCTACTTGCATTTTTGCCCTTGGTACAAGATGCCTGGTGCTCGACCCTTTTGAAAAGCAGACAACTTACCTAGCTGTGTAAACATAGGTGTAGGCACTCATTTTTGAAAATATTTGCCTTGTATTTTCTGTGCAATCTATGTTTTAAGGGACAATTTGTTATATTCTCAGATTTCTATCTGGACAATTTCCATTTAATGTAAGAGTTGAATACTTCATTTCCCACACACTGCTGGAACATGCTGGGCATATTCACATCATGCCACAATCATCTGAATGTTATGTTTGCCTACCTTACCATTATGATTAGGAGGATTGCATGAAGATTTAACCATATTCAGTCTATAACAGTTTGACAAATGTCCTACTTTCATGTTATTTTACTTAAAATCAATTGCTTTGAGACTATTTTGGTAGAATAGCTTGCATATCCCTGGTCTACCTTTGAGACTCCATGGTAACAAGATATCTTCAAGTTGCACAATGTTTTTCATAGCAAAATGGCCTAAAGCAACAACTGAGATACAGGAATTGTAATAACCAAAGACCACAGTGAACTACTACATTTTTTATTTACAGCTAAAACTAAACAGCAAGATTTCTTGCTTTCCTAATAACCTTGGGCAGGCAAACATACAGGTGGCAAAACAATAACTGTTGGATGCTGAATCTAAAACGTCCAGTAATTCTATCCTTAGGTTAGGATTTTTAAAAATTGACATTAGTTTGGACTTTTTGGGGTGTGAATTGCAGCACGCACTAACTGCACTGTAATTCCCCTATATGGATGCTGCTGATGCAAACTAAGGACTTGTCTTCACTAATGGAGTAAGTCGACCTAAGTTACGCTACTCCAGCTACATGAATAACGTAGCTGAAGTCGACGTAGCTTAGGTCGACTTACCCGATGTCTTCACTGCACTGTAATGGGAGACGCTCTCTTCTCTGGGAGCTGGAGTACTGGAGTCGACCAGAGAGTGCTCTGCTATTGATTTAGCAGGTCTTCACTAAATCTACTACATTGAAACCCGCTACATTGATTGTAGCAGCATTGATCTCCCCGGTAGTCAGGGCTGGTGCTTCCACTAGGCAACCCTAGGCGGTCGCCTAGGGTGGCAGGATTTGGGGGGCAGCATTTCGGCGGTGACTCATTTCCCGGCAGCGATTCGGCGGCAAGAAAAGCAGCCGCCGAAACGCTGCTGAGAATGCAGCTTCAAAGGAGCTGCAGCCAAAGCGCCGCCAATTATGGCGGAGGAATGCTGCCACCTAGGACAGCAAAAACCTTGGCTCTGCTACTGCCGGTAGTGAAGACAAAAGCTAAGAAGTACCCATGTTAGCCTGGTCCTGTTTGAAATACATCTTTGTTAATGTGAACTAGGTACCTTTTAGTTAGTGCCAGCATCACAGCCAAGGCTTGGGCGCTGAGATCTAGTGGTCAGGGCAGGAGTTGGGTCAGGAGTTAAACCAAGGATCAGAACTGGCATAGGAAGTCAAATCAAGGTTCAGAGCTTGAGTTGGAGATCATGGGAAGAGATCAGGAACAGGTCAGGAGAGAAGGAACCAGGAGCAAGACAGTGAAATACATACTAGGGACAAGTCAGGAAAGCAGGAATCAGACAAGAAGGCAGGGTCCAGCCAGCCAGCCAGGAATTCACCTAGCTGCACAGACAATTTCTGGTGCCTCCTTCTGGCTTAAATAGTGCCGCTGTAACAGTCATTGGGGCCAGGTGCTTCTCTAACCAGGACACCCATAAGCAGTGTATCTAGGGGGCCAGAGTTCCATTAGCTATTCATCCCATTAGTTATCTGTAAGCTGCCAGATGGCAGCTGGCATGCAAAAGATGCCTGTGGATGTGAGTTCAAGATCCCTAGATCCTAGCAGCATCCATGTGGTATGCTAGTGTGTGCTGCCATTCACACCCCACCGTTTGAACTAAGGGGCTGCATAGACAAGGTAGATCTTAGGATAGTTTATGCTTTTAGAAATAAAACAAATGCTTTACATTAGAAAATCACCACTTTTAGACACTGATATAAGAAGTTTTCTAATGAATATGAAAAGGAAGGTCTGCAGTTCTTTGTTATTTAATATATAAAAGGTAAATAATTGGATATACTCAATATTACATCACATGAAGACAGTGGCTAGTATGGCAAAGCATACGTATCTTGACCCTACAAAAGTCAATAGGAATTCTGCAATGGACTTCGTGGGAACTGGATCAGGCTTCCCTATAGCCAACAGCAATGTTAGTTGTGTTGTCTATCAAGAGGTAAAGCCCAAACAAGGGCCTTAAAGACAGGTCGGGTTCATGCAGAAGCTGGTTTCTTGGATGGAATGGTTAAACAAATGTTTCTTGAGTGAGAACATTGAAAGTGTCATACTCTTTAAAATCATAATAAATATATAATTTTTAGAGAAAATAAATCAATGTGCCTATATCTAGGGTACGCTTTGGGGGCTTTAGCCCTATCTTCATGTGTGTTTGTTCAACACCCACTGCAGTAGAGCCCTTCTCTTGATTGGGGCCCCATGTATGACATTTGGAAACAAACACACGTGCATGTATTTTGTACAGTCAGCCAAACAGATCACTATACGTGTTTATCTGAATGTCCGACATAACACTGTATATACCTCCTTGGAAAGTCTAAAACATTTTTTTCCAAAGATCAAGGTGCACTCCATTGCAGGGAGGGAAAGGACTATCCTGGGGTCACAGAGGACACCATATTTTAATTAATATTAGGTGGACAGGAAATTATGATAAATGCCAAATAACTATTCTTTATTTTTACAATAAAGATGATTTAAACCATTTAGAAATCCTTTTGCCGCTACTATTTGTAGGTCATCTAGAATAGGTATATAATTGGAGGCAAGCCAAACAGTACTTCTGTCTTTATCACAAGTAACACAAAAGTGCTGCAATGCAGTACTTCTGGGAATGATATTACATTGGCACATCAGCATTGCAAGATGTTCCTACTTGCTGTCAGAGACATGGTAGGGTATATACCACTGTCTTCAAAAAGTAGCTAATAAATTATCCATCCCAGCTACAAACCTCAGTCTGCCCAGACTTTTGTATCCTGAGGAAAAATATTATTACCCAGCACTTGCTTAAACCCAGTTCTTGCAGAGACTATTTGGAGGCTATCAATGCCTTTTTTTTCAGAGGACAATGAGAATAACAATTCAAATAGACACTTATTAAATATTCAGGGTCCAGTGCTCCCCCGTAGTATTGAAAGTGCACGGGTGTCAGATCAGGCAGATCCATGTATAGGACATGGGAAAGGAGAACAGCAACATACTCCTCCTCCCTTTGAGTTTGTGGAAGTCCTTTTGTCCCCATTCAATAGTGTTGGGGCTCCACAGTTACGGAGAAGTATATTAAGCAAGAGGGAGTGGGACCAACAGATTGGCCATGCTCTGCAGCATTGTCCTCCCACAAACAGGGTATAGCACTGTAAGGGCATGTTGAATCAGACACAATGGGGTATGAACATTCCCTCTTGAGATTCTGTGCTGTCACCGAGGAAGTGCGGTCCCCCAAGAGTGGTGCAAGATACTGGGCCATTGCACTCCACATTTTCTGATGGTCATTTTCTCTATCATATTTTTGAACTGATCAAAACTAGTTTCTATTTCACTTCTGATTGGCTAAAAATGTGAAGTGAAATGGGATTAGCTTGATTTTTGGCTTATTGTGAAAGTCGGAATGCTTATTTACTGTGTGAAAGTTGGCAACTGTGATCATAACTATGTCATAATCGTATTATTATAATATCACTATGAAGAATATGGGGTTCAGTGTCACAACATGGACATCATCTTTAACTCAGATCTCTCACATCCAGGCTATATCTAAATCTTGCTGATTCTTTCTCCATAACATGTCTAAGATATGGCCTTTCTTATCATCCAAACAGCTAAAACTCTTGTTCAGGCTCTTATCAACTCACATTACAATTACTGCAACATCCTTTTCTCTGGTGATGAGAAATGCAATCTTGCCCTGCTCAGATCCAATCAGAATGCTGCTGAAAAGATCATTTTCCTAGCTCTTTGCTTCAGGAACAGAATAATCTTTTGTGGGCCCAGACTGTGGTCCCGCCCATGCTCCTCCCTGAGGCCCCACCCCCCACTCAGCCTCTTTCCCCCAAGGCCCTGCTCACTACTTGCACTAGGCGTAGGGAGTGGAGAGGACTCAGAAGGGGGTGGGTGGGCAGAGACGCAAACAGTGGGGGAAGGAGCGGAGGGGGCAGAGAGCAGTAAGCAGCGAGCGGGAGCTCATGGGGAAGAGACCAAACAGGGGTGGGGCCTTGGGGCGGAGCATGGGGGTGGACCCACAGTCCTGATGCTGAGGCTCCTCCTGAGTATAGGCCCGGCACCCTGGCACCCGGTACTGCTTTGCTTTGACTATGTCACTTCTCTTTTTGCATCATTGCACTGAATCCCTCTCTTCTATCACATCAAACATAAGCTGCTTGTCTTCACCTTCAAGCTTTCACAGCCTATCCTCACCTTACCTGTCATCTCTCATTCACTAAAGAGATGTTGACTACCAATTCCAATCAGCTCATGACGCCAACCTCAATCATGCACTTGTTACACTTTCAAACAAGCACCTTTGTGCTTTCTCCCATGCTGCCTCTCATGATTGGGAAGAGCTCTCCATAAACTTCTGCAAAATTAACACATTATTCTCCTTCAGAAATCTTCTCTGCCATGATGCCTACAATAATCTCAGCAAGAGCTAAGCTACTCATATGCTGAATCACTGCCTCTCATGATGACCGATATTGTCTCATTGTTTCCTCATATTCCCCCAGTCTGTCTGTATCCATCTGTCATCTCTTGTGTTAGATTGTAAGTACTTTAGGGTAGTGCCTAGCATATTGATATCCTGGGCTATATCAGGGGCTCCTAGCCACTGTCGTAATAAAAGTAGGTGCAGATGTACTGGAAAACTCCTCAGATTTGCAGAAGAATGGCAGCAGCTGCCGAAGACACTGCAGCCCTTCTGTGGCTGTGGAGTCATTCTGCTGGCACTGTATGGGATGGCTGGAGGTGGGATTCTTTACCTCATCCGTCCATGTAGAACTTGCTTGTGTAGAGATTATTTATTTACTGTTCCTGACGGGGAGTCAGGATTTTGCCCTTACTATTCTTTATGATGACTTTATCAGGAAGATGTTTGGTCTTCTGAAGAACCACATTTTATTAGTCACTATAGCCACTGTGCTGAATCTGTTACCAGTTTTCTACAGTTAGGTTCAATCAACAGTCACCATCACTTAGGCAATGAGCTGTGTTGAATAAATAAAGAGGGTATTGTGTGCTACAAAATATTAACTTTTAAGAAGAGTGGCTCTCATTTTCAGGTCAAATTTTGTGTCAGTAAAAATATGTCACATTTAATCAGAGAGTGTTATCATTTGAATGATATTTCAACCACCAGCAGCATAAAGTTTTGGTTTCTTCAATTGTATAGTGATTTTTTTTAAAGTGATGCCTGTTAGTGTCTGTTAAAATGCTGATGTACAAGTAATTACAAAGCAATTCTTTAAAAAATCTTGGCATTTTAATTTCAGCAGTTCTGTCTTGGATACAGTGAAGCTCTGTTTTTCAGGGGAAATAGAACGAAATGTTGTTTAATATAAATGATTAAGAATGAGTACTGCCTTCTGTTTGCATAGATTGATAAATACCCCCCGCCTAGTTTAGGCAGTGATGATTTTTCACTGGCTAGTTTATTCTTCCCTTGAAAATAAATTGGAAGGAAAAGTCTACAAAAGTCTCTATTCAGTTAAGGTATGGCATTTACTTAAGACAAACATACATTAAGAAATATTGGGCCAGATCCTAGACATATGCTGATTAACACTAGCTGAGATCCAGTTCATTCATTCCAGAATTTTGCATCAGCTGTCTACCTCTGTGTTGATTAAAAGTGGGCAAAGATTTATGAACTGGCTTCTGAATTTTATTATATAATACATTTCAATCAATTATAAACTAACTTAAATGCCCATGAAAATTAATAAATGGTACCTTGAGTGTCAAAAAGAGAATTTTTTCAAATGTTTTTAGCCAATCAGAAGTGAAATAGCAACTAGTTTTGATCAGTTCTAAAATTTGATCTTTAAAAAGACTATCAGAAAATGTGCTTTTGAGTTTCAATGTGGTGCCTATAGATGAGTAGCAGATATAGATCATTGTTTGATTCCATCTGCTGTTATTGGACATCTGTGGGTTGTAATCTGCTGCTATTATAGTCACTGCTTTGCAGATTTTCATAGACTCCTATAATGAAAGCATTAGATTGGCTTTCTTTAAACAACAAACCAGCTTCAGAACCTTTATGCTGACATAATTTAGATGTCACCTACAGGACCAAGTCAAGAAATAGAGCCCTATTGTGCTAGTCACTGTACAGACACCTAATAAAAGGGAAGTTGCTGCCCCAATTGCTCACAATATGGCATATGATTAGAGCCAAGATTATGTGTGTGAGTGGGTGTGGCAGGGGGGAGGCTGAGGTAACAGGAAGACAAGCAGGTTAGTTTTTACATTAAGCAGAGGTCTCAGCACACCACCCACCTAGCCATTACCATTTGTAGTGCTTTGTAGGTTTGGCAGCAGTCCTGACTCTTGAGGAAGGATTTGAAGGACATTAAGATGGTGGCTGTAACAACCTTTCCGGAGGAGAGTCTAGAAGCCCAAAGAACTCCAGCTCACACGGATACTTAAATGGCTGCCAGGGTCTATTCTGCAGAGTGGGGAGCGTTGAAGCCCTGTCTCAAGCCAGGGGTCACAGGGCTTCTAGGCTCCTTGCTGTGGATCTGCAAGGCTAAAGCCAGGGCTTCCAGGCTCCTAGGTCTGTGGGAGGGAGCCTGGAAGTCCTGGAATATCAGACCCTGAGTAAGTTCATGTGGCTGACGTGCCCTGGAGCCATAGAATGTGGAAGCCCAGGCTCCTCGGCAGCCTTTCCTGCCCAGAAAGCTGGCAGGAAAACCAGGCTGGTTTTCAATTAAAACCCACTCTGAGGTTCCTCAAAAGTTCTTTGAACCTGAAACATTTCCACAAAACATACCAATGTCAACAAATTGGCATTTTCCAGTGAAAAACCATATAGTCAGAAAAGTCCCGACCAGCTCTAGTGATGTCACTTGAATGACAAGCAAAGACTATGATCTTAGCAGTAGTAGTGTTTTGAATGTGCTCGAGGGGAGCAAGATGAAAGCCATCAAGGCCATAACTTGGGATGTGACCCTACCAAGAGTTTTTGTTTGAGAATTCAGAAGACAGGTTGAATTGTACAGTTATTCTACAGAAAAGAGCAGCAAAATGTGGACATGGCCTGGATATGTGGTTCTAGAGGAAAGGCTAAGAAAAAAGGTGATATTCATATTATGACCTTCAATGTCTTACATTCTCTCTTCCTTTTCTACCTGTAACTTGGGGCAAAAATTGCAAGGAGTTCAGCATCATCCGCTCCTGTTGATTTTATTGGGAGTCGAGGTCCCTCAGCATCTTTTATGAGGTGTTTGGTCCCTCACACAATTGGGCCCTATTTGCTCAGTTGTATAATCCTGGGTGTACCTTTCATTCCAACTGTTAGTAGTTGAACCATTTGATAGCTTCTCATTTGATTCATAGGGCTGTTTTCATTCTGGCCTTCCCTTTCATTGTGTAATATTTTTGTGTTGGTGGATCATGCCAAAAGACGTTTAATTTTTGTAAAGGATCTACTTGTTTTTGATCTTTGAAGTGAAGTTCCATGCTTACATGAATGTCTGTACAAGATATGAAGCTTTCTTTAGAAATATTTTTTTCTTGAGGGCTTTTGGATATGAAAATATATTTTTTAAAATTCTTATTCTGAAATGGCACTGGATAATCACAAAATCTTATGATCTGTACATTATTAAAGGACATTAATATATTATATTATGACACAATATTATTAATAAAAGCCCATCTTAGAAAAAAGCTAGCTATTCACATTTTGGCATTTGTCTAATTCTTAGCACATAGATCAATTTGTATGTTTTGACATAATTGTACTTTTTCCAAGTGATTTGAAGAAATATGATGAAATACAGAATTCCACCTCATCTGATACCAGTTTTCTGATATAGAGGAAATTTGAAAATGTTCTTAGTTTTTTTGGCTGCCCAAAGAGAGTTCCTTGATCACAAAAACTAAAAAAAACCCCCTAGTCTATGGACCAGATTCACCATTCTTTCTTTCTGCTTTGTGCTGCTCCAGTCAGGCAAAACAATCATAAACTTAGCGTAACTAGCTGGTTAAACTAGGTTTATGCTTGTCTTGCATCAACAGAGCAACACAAAGCAGTCAGAACCTACTGAAAAATCTAGCCCATTGGACAGGGGTTCTACAGTTGACTCTACCACCAATTGGCTATACAAGCTTAGAAAACTCACCTACAGCTAATTTTTCAAGAGTGGCCTGTAATTTTGTGTACGTCATAGTTTTGTATCTTAACTTGAGGACACTTACCCTAAAGAGGCCTAAAGTTTGATTTTTCAGAGGTGCTGAGAAATTGCAGCTCCAATCAAAGTCAGTGGGAACTATGGGAAAATCAGGCCCTAATTCTATGTTTCTGTCGAATGGATATAATATTACCAACCTTTTGGAAGTGATGGGAGGCATTCTGAGATCGGAAATATAATCTCACCCTTTACAAAAAACCAACTTAATTTTGGGTCATTTATCTATATCCTATCTCCAAAGATGATTTTATGTCCCTTTTCTAACTATTAATTATAAATGTAAAGTAAATTAAAGTATTTTTATTTGTGTAATTTCATCATTATCATTTTCCACTCCAATTCAACACAGATAATGCCTATAGTGATAAGATACCTGTAGTGTTCCTATTCCAGTATAACTAATGGATCTTAGGCAAAATGAGCGGAAAAAAATATGAATCAGCATGTTCTGTTTATTGAAATGATACTGTAAAAGGCTCCATGCTACAGCATCTCAAAAGAGATGCTCATTTCCCCTCAGATTGCCAGTTCATTGGAAAGACATGCTCATTAGTATTCTGTAGCCTTTTATAGTATTGATTTTAATAATCATTAACCTACATGGGCTAAAACATCAAGATTTACTATAGTGTTTATTAGACTATCAATAACTTCAAACGTAAGTCTTCTCTGGTGGCATTTGCATTAGAATTCAGACCTTTAAGGGCATTCCTGCCCTCCAGAAACAAACAGATTGATTTTTTCTGAGGGCTTGTCTACACTTAAAACACTACAGAAATACAGCAGCAGTGCTCCAGCACCACTTCAGTGTAGACACTACCTATGCCCATGGAAGGGGATTCTTCCATTGGCATAGATAATCCACCTCTGCAAGAGGAGGTAGCTAGGTCCTTGCACTGTCTACACCAGGGGTCTCAAACACGCAGCCCGCGGGCCGCATGCGGTTTGCAGGAATCTTTCATGTGGCCTGCCAAGCTGCCCAGGTCCCCCCAGGCCAGGGGGGCAAACTACAGCCCGTGGGCCGGATCCGGCCAGCGGGATTGCCCCCCGTGGAGCCATGAGCCCCATGCCGCTCGCTGAAGCGTCTGGCAGCACGTCCCTGCGGACCCTGGGCTGGGGGGGAGGCAGAGGGCTCCATGCATTGCTTTCGCTTCCAGGCACTGCCTCCCCAGCTCCCATTGGCCAGGAATGGGGAACCGTGGCCAATGGGAGCTTCGGGGGAGGTACCTGGAGGAACGGCAAGTGCAGCGCATGGAGCCCTATGACTCCTCTCCCCCAGGGGCTGTAGGGACGTGGTTCCGGCTGCTTCTTGGAGCAGCACGGGGCGAGGGCAGGCAGGCAGGGAGCCTTCCCCGGCCCCGGTGCTTGCCACTGCCACGCCGGAGCCTGCACCCTGCACCCCTTCTGCACCCCAACCCCCTGCCCTGAGTCCCCACCGCACCCTGCACCCCTCCAGCACCCCACATCCCAACTTCCTGCCCTGAGCCCCATGCCACACACTGCACCCCAACCCCCTGCCGCACCCCTCACCACTCCTGCACCCCTCAACCCAACTCCCTGCCCTGAGCCCCTTGCCACCCTGCACTCCCTGACCTGAGCCCCCTGACACACCCTGCACCCCAACCCCCTGATGCACCCCTCACCCCTCCTGCACCCCACAACCCAACTCCCTGCCCTGAGCCCCCTGCCGCACCCTGCGCTTGTCCTGCACCTCAACTCCCTGCCCTGAGCCACCACCACATCCCGCACCCCTCCTGCACCCCCTGGGGGAAGGGAAGGGGCGGAGTTGGTGTGGGGACTTCAGGGAAGGGGTTGGCATGGGGGCAGGGAAGGGGTGGGAAGAGGCGGGCAGGGCCTCATGTAAGGGATGGGGGCGGGGCCGGGGGTAGCGAGGGGGGAGATCAGTGATGCAGCCCTAGGGCCAATGCACTAGTTCTCATGTGGCCCTCATGGTCATTTGAGTTTGAGACCCCGGTCTACACCATGGGTTAGGTCGGTGTAGCTATGTCTCTTAGGAGTGTGAATTTTTAACACCCCTGAGAGACGTAGTTATGCTGAAGTAAATTCCCAGTGTACACCAGCCCTGAGATACAAAATGTATTAACTCACCCTTCCCCCATTGACTCACTGGAGAACACTTCCTTTTTACAACCTAAGCTATAATTTCCAGCTCTTCCTCTAGCTTTCCTGTTAAAATACTTCTTATAAATCTTGACCTATAAAATAATATTACTCTATTTCACATTTTTGTGTGCTTCTGCAGATGAAACTATTTGCAGTTTGAGAGTAAAACATATTGCTATAACTATAAAAAGGAATAAGATGGTAAAGAAATGTTCCTTTCCACTTTTTGTGCATGTGTATCAATGAGCTAATATTGACTAATTCTTCTTTGGTACTGTAGGATAATACTTTCTAAAGGACATCATCAGTTACATCTTGGCTGTAGGTTAAAATACATCTTAAAATACAATTGTGAAAGAAAGAGTGTACATGAAAGTTTGATAAATTCAATGGGGAAGAAGGAAACTTTAAATTGGAGTCCAGAAGCCTTATTCACAAATGAGTTACATATGATGGAAGTACTGCAGCTACAATGCAACTCTTCCTTTACTGCTTCATTAATGGACCTCCAGGCTTGACTTAGGCTAGGTCTACACTGTGGGGGGGTCGACCTACGATACGCAACTTCAGCTATGTGAATAACGAAGCTGAAGTCGGTGTATCGTATGACAACTTACCTGGCTGTGAGGATGGCGGCAAGTCAACCGCTGCTGCTCCCCCATCATCTCTTCTTCCACCTCTCACCGAGGTGGAGTTCCGGAGTAGACTGGGAGCACATTCAGGGATCGATTTATCGCGTCTAGATGGGATGCAATAAATCGATCCCCCATAGATCGATCACTACCTGCCGATCCGGCGGGTAGTAAAGACGTACCCTTAGTTACCAGAACATCCAGGTATTCAAAGAGTTCTACCAGTTCTGTCCTTTGGCCAATTTCAAGCAACAGTGCCATGGCAGTATAAATATTCTGAAGAACTGAGAATTTTTTTTTTGTTTTGAAATGACCAAAGCTGCTCAAGAGTTCTATCTGATGATATGGACTAAGATTGTCAAAATGAAGAATGGTGAACTGCTTCAGAGAAGATAAGCCATCTCCTCTTCTACAAACTTTAATCTATTTCTAGAATCAAACTGAAGCCATCCCTATTTAAGGTTCACAAATAGAAAGCTTTCACCCCCTCCATTATTTTTTGTTTGTCGCATTTGCATTTCCAGCTTCTTGTTGCAATTGGAAGTACAAAAAAACAAAACAAACAAACAAACCCAAAAATACCCTTAGAGGAAAAGCCACTTACATATCTGCTCAGCCAGAAAGAAGAAGCACCCTAAACACTAAGAGGTTGTACTTACAAATTTTCATGTCAGATTGTATAGGCTCAAGAGGTTTAGATCATGTGGCTAAGGATCCAAGCTTTGGGGTTCTAATCTTAACTAAACTCAAATTCTGAGGGCCTGTTTCACCACTATCTTGCACCTTATGTAATAATTTATAGAAAACACCCCAAGAATGCTGCCAGATCACACTTCTTCACTCATTTACAGTGGGGCACAACTTGGAAAATCAGGTCCTGAATCTGCAAGGCTTGCATAAATTTAAGTTTGAAAATTATGCCCTGATACTGCATAACACACTTAAATACTTGCTTAGTTTAAACCCCAGGGAATAGCCCCACTGAAGTCCAGAAAATCCAGCTAATGTTAAAGTAAATGGGAATACTCATGTACCTAAGGTTAAGCACACACTGGAGTGTTTTGTTGAAATGGGGTTCTAGGAAGAATCAGCTTTATTTATCAAGAGATTCTGGATGCTAGTGATTGGTCCAACATAAGGTGTTACTTGTAAATCAGGATGTGTCAGGATTCTGGGGAGTGAGTCAGGCAGCAAAGCCAGGGGTCAGAGCCATAAGTCAAAGCCAGAGTCCTAAGTCAAATCAGGAATCGGAGTCAGGTCAGGAATTAGTCACCACCAGGTATCAGGGTCACTGTTGGGGTTTCAGGGAGACTCATGATCCAAAGTTAATATCAGGAGTTCAGAGGCAGAACAGCCATGACAGCTAGCTAGAGAGCCAATATTGTTGCTTGGATACTTTCTGGAACACCCCATGGGCTCATATAGGACAAAGGAGTCAATCAGGGATTACTAAGAAAACTGTCGGTTGGGTCACTTGAGATAGAACTTCCTCGGTTGTGTGGATTGCAGGAAACTGTCAGTTTACAGCAGGTGGTAGTGAGGGAACTGTTTATATGGTAACCTTAGAGCTGTGGGTTCAAGTCCTGATGAGCCTTATGTCATATACTTTTGCAGTTTCATATCTAATATATTTAGTGTTTGGGCTAATCTTGCTATCTGTAATTATGCATTTTAAATTCTATTCATTTATAGTTCTTTATAGATTTTTGATTATATGCTGATTTATTCCATAGCAGTCCCACCTTTTTCACTGAAAACAGTTCCAAAACATAGACCCTAGCAGCCAATTAATAAAACCATTGCAGATTTCTTTTGTTCAGAACAGTCTTCAGACTAATGTTCATAATAAAAGGTTACTACAATAAATTATACTCAAATAAAGCTGAAAACAAATGAAAATCCACTTTTAATATACGGAAACATTCACACAAAATTAAAGTATGGTCTCCAATAGTTTTTCCATAATATGCTGAAAACTTATCACAGACTCAGAATATCATATACATTGTATATGGAAATATCTACAGTAATCACCATTAAAAAGGAAACATTTGATCAAAATTATAACACAATGGTATCAGAGATGCAAAAATTGTCAGTTGATCCTTATAGGGGAAAATTCAGCTTCTCAGATCTTGTATGTGCACTAATTTGCACTGGTTTAATTCAAGGTATGTTTAGACCAATTTAGTTAAAGTGGTAAAAATACACACATATTGATATTAAAATGGTGTATTAAGATTAGTTTAAGTCCATAAGGCATTGGTTTTGAACATTTTTATATAAACTGGTGCAAGATTATGTGTAGAGTAGGGTTCAGACACCATGTCTACTTTAATATTAAATCATCAAGTTCACAACCAAGCCAATGAACAATTGTTGCCTACAGTCAATGACAGGTTTTATTAAGATACGATAAGACTTTGCACTTCTATAGCAATTTCCACCTGAGGATCTCAAAGCACTTTGCAAACATTCATGAATTAAGTCACACTGCATGCTACTGATGTAGGGAACTAAGATTAGATATATGCAAAAGTATTTCACCTGTTCAGATAACATTGTCAGGAAGTAGAAGTCCTTGTTCAACCATTTCATTGGTCAGAGAAAATAGTACATCTTACCAGCTATTTTTCTATGTGAGTTTGTGCACTGTTCCCAATTACATAGCCCCGATCAACATCCCACATAAATAAGAGCCATATGTTTCTCTACTGTGTAAAATCAAGGGGTGGGGAACAAGCTAATCAAAAACCCATGCAGGTTTTGAAGTGCAGCTGTTGAGACACATTTACCCTGTTGCTGTGCACAGATGCAGGTTGGGCTGAGGGTCGAGGCCAGGAATCTGCAGAAGCCCCTTGTCTGAGCCTTTTGGTACTCCAGGCAGATATGTGGAGAGACTCCCCCTCCTCTGCCTTCTTTCCAGGTTCTGCTCTTCTGCAATGGCAGCAAGGCCAGGCCCAGCTGTACTGCTATGGACTACCATCCAGTACTTCTGTTTTGTGATCTCCCGGACAGAAGTCACAAGGGAACATGGAATGTTGCAAACAGCACTAATTAATTTGAAAAATTTACATGGACTTTAGCCTCTATTTGCATGAAATAATCATACAGAGAACAGTTATTTCCTGATTCCATCCTCTTTGGTCATGTGCATGTTTTGCAAAGGTGGCAGGGTGGCTGTACAAATGGGGTTAGGAAGAATATTCAGTATAGTTGCCATTCCCTTCAGAGTTTTCCTTTCATGGCTTTTTCTGTGACTTTCTTCACTTCCACCCTAAACAGTGTGATAGGGAGACATAAGGGTCTGAATGACTAAGTGAACAGATTTGTAGCAACTTACTTGGTGTTGCTGTATTTGGATTGGATAAGGGCAAAAATCAACATGTGACAAATGAAACAGACACTTTATGAACTGACTCACCCGATGAACACATGTAACAACACAACTGCTATTACATTCAGCTTTCACTTTTGGAGATTATAGGACTGTGCTGATGAATTTCAAACCCACAGGATAACAGCTCTTTGGCAAAGCCATCAGATTCAGTCCAGAAATATGTATACGTTGGTCTTCTATCTTACAGTAAAAAATGAATAAATATAACAAAATAAACTCATGACCCTGTAATTTTCAGGTACTATTAATATTTTTAGAAAGACAAATATACAACTTTGGAACTAACTACAGAGTTAATCAGAGTCCATTCTCCTCAACATAACATGCTCACTTTCCAGAACATTATCTACATCATACATCACACAATGTTGTCAGAAATGAATGTGAGCTGCAAAAAATAATTGGATTATTCTTCGCTAAGCCCTCTTCTTTTCAACATTTTTAGCCAAAAGACGAAACAAGACACAAATCCAGTGTAACAATTATTACCTCTGACTCTGATAGTGACAATTAATGTCAAGCGCCTCGGTACTCAATACAATCAGAGACATTGAGTGCAGTACTTGGCTTTAGTGAGAGCTCTGCAGCTATTATTAGCCTCATATACTCCAAGACAATGTTGATTAGTGCTTATGTAGCAACACGCAGTTGCTATCTGATTAATGTAAATGTACCTTTAAAAAGAAAATAAACACGGCTTACTGTTATCTTCTATGAAGGCATTGCATTACATTTTGTGCTGTTGATATTTAATTAAAGCTAATGTCGTTTGCTCAGGAAATGAATCTGAAGTGCCTCTACATGTGATGCAGAGGTGGCATATAGAACACTAATACTTTGCATATGAAAAAAATTGTTTTGGTTTTTGTCAGTAATTTATATCAGGTTAAGAAAAACAATAAGGAAAGACAAGTATAAAAGCCCAGTTCCTCGGTTGGTGTAACTTAGCTGTATTGACGTCATCATAGCTGTGCTGATGTACAGTGGGATGCCTAACCTATGGCCCATACACGGCCCAGCAGAGCATTTCATAAGGCCTAAGCCTGCTTCAACACAATATACTAATGGCTGATTCATTAGCGATTTGTCATCATGTTTGCATCATTTTAGATTACACAAGTGTGTAAATAGACAATACTGTACATAGAAACAACCTATCTAAATCATACAAACCAAGCTGAACTTAAAATATAAATGAATACAGTTGACTTTAAATCTTATTAAAGTATGTAGAATCTATTTGGCTCACACAGTTTGTGCTTAGATTTATGTGGCCCTCCTATGTAATAAGGTTGGGCACCACTAATGTACACTATCTGAGGCTCTGACCCATAGCATCACAGAGAGAGAGAATGAAAGAACTCAGTGACTGATTGAAACATTCTGCATCTGAATTGAGAACTCATGCAGCCCATGCAGTAAATAGGGACTTTAAAGGTGATTTCTTTCATTCACATAGCTTCACCCATGTAACTTATGAAACCTGAGGTGCTGCTGTTTGAACAACAAGGATGGATCAAATCATTAATTGAAATGTAGGAGTGTTTACTGGCTCTAAGCCAATGGGGCTCCTTAGTCATTATACTAGTTTCCCAGTGCTTGATGAATATTAACCAGATACTGAAGTCTATCAATCAGATTCTTAAAGGGAATTGGGCACCTAAAGATGCAGAGAGGCTTAATGGGATTTTCAAAATCATCTAGGTCTTGTCTACACTTACTGGGAATCGACGTTGCTGCGATCGATGCAGCAGGGCTAGTGAAGACCCGCTAAATCGACCACAGAGCACTCTCTGATCAACTCGGGTACTCCACCGGAAGGAGAGGAGTAAGGTAAGTTGACCGGAGAGCGTCTCCCATCGACACAGCACAGTGTGAGCACCACAGTAAGTCGACCTAAGCTATGTCGACCCCAGTTATGTTATTCACGTAGCTGGAGTAGCGTAACTTAGGTCAACTTACCCCAGTAGTGTAGACAAGGCCCTAGATGTATGACTCCCATTGCTTTCAGTGGAAGTTAGGTACTTAGGTGCTTTATGAAAATTCCACTGCATCTTTAGGCACCTCAATATCTTCATTATTATTATTATTAATAATGTTATTGTAGCCCTAGTAATGGATCAGGACCACATTATGCTTGGTGCTGTACACAAAACAACTCTACAAATCTGGCCCTCTATTTCCTTGCCTTGTAGAAAAAAAGGATCAGAAGACTCATGGCTTTCAAGTTTCCACAAGCAAGACGGATGCTCCCATTCCTTGGGGGGTGGAATTTTGGGGTCACAGGAAGAATGTATGTCCCCAAGTTCCATGAAGACCAAACATCGAAAGTCAAAAAGAGCTTGCACCCCACCTCATAGGTCCCAGGTCATCAGTGCAGGTCCCAGGTCCCTCAGGAGCCATGCTACTGGCAGCTCTCCCATCACAACTGTATACTACCTTCCTTTCTGAATCAAATACAAGCCAAAACAAATGGGAAAATTATTTTTTTCATGGACTCTAGTGAAACTTGAGCTGACCCAAATCAATGGGATTATTACCATTAACTTCAATGGGCACTGTGTGGTTCAGTATTCTAAGCAAAATATAAATATTACCGCTGCACATTACTGTGGTATACCAAGCCTCCTATGATAGTTAGTGTGACCATATGTCCCGTTTTGGTGAGGACAGTCGCTTTTTTCAGCCCTGACCTGGCCTTCCGAACTTTTTTCAACTTTTTTTGCTGACTTGATCAGTTGGCAAGAGCAAACGGGACAAATACCCACTTTTGTCAAAAAAGTGGGGGGCAGAGGAATGTGCAGGGGGGGTGAGCAGAGATGCCATCCTCGTGCATGGGGAGCAGTAGAGCTGGGGGGATGGGAGGCGGTGTAACAGCATAAACTGCTCGGGGTTCTAGCAACTGGGCAACAGCTGTGTGTGTGTGTGTGTGAGTGTGTGTGTGTGTGTGTGTGTGTGTGTGTGTATGTGTGTATGTGTGTGTGTAGGCATCTGGGGGTGTGCCATTTTCCCTTTGGGAACTAAGATCACCCTAATGATAGTACATTGTGTTCCAGGTGTACCACAACTCAGAGGCAAGGGCTGAAGGCTCTATCCCTGCTGGTTCCCAATAAGCTGTCTGTCACAGGGCTAAAGGAAAGGTTGAAAACACCCTAAGTATATGGCTTAAACCAGTGATGGGAAAACTTTTTGTTCCAAGGGCCACATTGGGGAATAGAAATTATATGGCGGGCCATGAATGCTGACAAAATTGGGGTTGAGGTGCAGGAGGGGGTGCGGGTTTTGGGGTGGGGCTGAGATCAAGGGATTTGGAGAGCAGGAGGGGGATCAGGGATAGGGCAAGGGGTTGGGGAATGGGGAGAGGCTCAGGGGGTGCAGGTTCTGAGCAGCACTTACCTCAAGCAGCTCCCAAAAGCAGTGGCATGTCCCTTCTCTGGCTCCTACATGGAAGCGCGGCCAGGCGGTTCTGCATGCTGTCCCATCTGCAGGCACTGCCCCTGCCACTCCCATTGGAGTGCCGGAGGGGGCCATCGAAGCGCATAAGAGCTGGAGTGGGGCCATGCTGCGGCTTCTGGGAGCCGCATGGTGTGGCCCCCGACCCAGCACCCCGGCGGAGCACTGAAGCAGGGCCGAGCCACATGGTGCGGCCCCCGATGCAGCGCCCCAGCCAGAGCAGGACTGAGCCACGTGCTGCGGCTTGCAGACTAGCTTAAAACGGTTCACGGGCTGTAGTTTGCCCACCCCTGGCTTAAGCAGTTACAATTCCAGAGAAAACAGTGGTTCTTAGCCTGCGCCCCAGAAAGCCGTCCAACATAGGGCTCGGGCTCCTATGGTGCCCTCTCCATCCATTCCTGTATTAAAGGCAAATAGGAAGTTTCCTGGCCAGGATCAGTCTGTGATTTGTCTCATTGGAGGCTATTCTCCCTGCTACTGTGATGGCACTTGCTATGCTGCTCCAACTCACTGCTCCCACTGCAGTGGTAGCTAGGTAACTAGCCTCCCCCTCTCCACAGTCCCTGGCTATATATAGTGTCCTTTACAAAGACCATAGCTCATTCTCGTGGGCCCAACACCCAGTCTGAGCACACTGAGCACTTCCCATAATAATCCCCAGTGACTAGGGCACTTTGGCTGCACTAGCCTTCTTTTTATTACTTTACGATCCTGACCTATTCACTGGCATTATGTCACCAGAGGTTCTCCAGTTCTGGCAGCAGCCTGCTGACCACCTGCTTCCTCAAAAACTTCCTTTGGCTTGCAGTCAGCTTCCCTGTGCTGCACCCAGCTACAGTGCAACCACTGCCTTCTCAGTTTGCAAAGTACTTTGTCTGAGCGCTTTGCCCTTCATGAACTTCACCATTAATGCCCACCCAGACTGTCACATGTAATTTCCCTAATTTGAGGCATCAGAAAAGTCATACATTGATTTTTATATTTATTAGTACATTGCTTAATACTCATATACCTGTTAATCTCAGTTTGTAAAGCACAGAATGAAGACTCATTTTCTCCTCATTTTCCTATTGAATTGCAAAAAGCTATTTTGCTTCCCAATTTATATTCATTCTCCCCCAGAAAGTCTGTAAAATGATAAGGAGGCATATTAGCCAGCTAAACTGCGCTTTCATACTAGCTTCTATTGCAGTCAGAACAATTTTATCTACTGTGTCTGACTAAAATCATACCCCAGGAAGTATCCCTCCACTCCATAGTCCTTTTAAATAACACTAATTGTGTCCATTGTGTATGTAGTCTCTGTGGTGTGGTATCTAGCAGAAATGTCTTTTTATAGAAAAAGGGATAATCTGAAGAAATAATATGGAACGTGTCTCCTTCCCTGCCCAATGTTATCCTCTTCTCCTGTGTATTGTATGTGCATCTATTTTTCCTATAGTGTCTGAGCAGGATTTGGGATGAGGTACCTATTATATATATATAATGCTTAGTTAATAAATGTAAATGATTTGTTTAGCCTGCCATGTACTTTAAACCTCATAAAGAACATAAGCTATTTATAAGAGATGGGAAACTTGTCCTTGAAAAGATGCACCCAAGTTGTTATCCATATAGAATGAAGTTTGTACCAAGTTATCTATGACTGATTCCTGATTGATTTTCAACTATTGTCTCTATAGTTGAAACACTTGATCAGTGTTTCTAGATGCTACCATAATAAGTATCCTATAGTTTGCTATAGGAGTAATTCCAAATGGAACAATTTAAAAATAGATGAAGAATGTACACCCTCCACTCCCCCCAAAAAAACCTGTCAGGGAAAGGAAATGGTTCTACTCTCTGCGCTGTGGCCTCATGAACTTCAGGAGGGGTTCCGGAATGAATCTAAGGTACTTATATGCTTGTCATCATCATACTATCTGAGTGCCTCAGAATATTTAACCTATTTATCTTCAAAACACCCCTGGGAAGTAATGGAGTTATAATACCCTCTTTTTTCAGATTAGGAACTGAGACATAGAGAGGCTAACTGACTTGCCCGAGGCCACACAAGAAGTCTTCAGCAGAGCTGGTAATTCAACCCAGGTCTCCCAACTCCTTGCCCTAACCAGAGGACCATCCTTCCAATGGAAGTGAAAGGGCCCTAGAGCTCTGATCATGGAGGTTCCTCTCCATATATGGCTCTCCATCTCCAGGGCAGAAAAGAGATTCAGCTGCCTTCAAAGCTATGCCCCATTCTCCTCAACCTATGGATTGTGCTCCATGAGTTCATCTATGCAAGTGAAGTAGGCAGGCTAAGGGAGAAGAGGGTGAGTTGGAGGGAGATGTGGAGTGATCAGGCTGCATTCTTTTTCTGTGCCTCTCCCTCACATGGTAGGGATCCCAATTTAAAGAGAGTGATGTGAGGCAGCCATAACTAAGGGTATAAAATCTGCTGGATTTATGATGTGAACCACGTAACCTAATTGGGACCATTTAGCATCTCATCTTGCAGCCATTGAAAATAAATAGCAAAATTCCACTGGCTTCAGTGGATGCAGGATCAACCCCTTATTTCCTTCCTTACACAGACTCTACCACCTTTCTTTTTTCAATCAAAATACATTTTAAAAAGGTTGGGGAGTTGGGAGGTGCTAGATTTTCCCCTCCCAGGGATATACCTGCAGGAGAGAGATCTGGGGGAGGAAAACTAATGACCTCAATATGAGAAAATCGATATCCCATTACCAATCCCCTGAACTAACGAGTCCCCTAGAAATAACCTATTACTTATGACAACTCTTTATCTTTGTAGCATGTTTCTTGGCTCAGATACAGCAATATGAGTCTATTGGTTATCTTTGTAAAACCTTAATACAATTTTCATACTAATTTTCGTCACTTTTATTGCCTTAAAGATTTATTGTCACTGCTTGCAGCAGGAGATATTTGTTGATCCCTAAAGGCAGAAATGAATAATCAAGGTGTTTTCATGGATTTCACTTTATATTTTGAAAAGTGGATTTGATATCTAGGGAAAGTGTCTTTCTGACTTACAAACTTGCTGTAAATTCCACTCTTGTCTATATTGTCTTTAATCTTTCTGTATTTGCTAACACAAACATTGTCCACCGCAACTGATATTTTCAGCTTATTTTTCTGCTGGCATATTAATTGCAAGTGGAAGAGATTGGCTATCATTGTCTATGACTTCATAAGTGCAAAAAAATATTCTGTCACATAATCGCTTCTTTACAGTTTCTTCCCTAGGCTTAAGGTCCAAAAATGTCTTGCCTTAACCTTCATGATCTCAAGGTCTTTCCCTCCTAAGAAAGCCGAATCAAAGCAGAGTGGATTTTGGTAAGGACATTTAAAAATATTACTTATATAGAGAGAATAGAGGATTCATGTGTTACAGTAAATAATTTGTTGAAACAAATACAAAAAAGAGTACACAGCGCAATATCAGATATGCATAATACCAAGGAGACATGAACCATAGCACAGGAAAACAACATTAAAGACATGTATAACCACTCTAACAACCTAACAGCAAATAGAAGATTAAGCAAAAATGCACAATGTCATGAATTCAAAAGACAAACAAACAAACAAACAGAGAAAAAAGAATAATAGAGACAAGGAAGGAGTGATTACCTCCTAATCCTGATATCACTCAGTTGCATGTGTACTCAGGACAAGTGAGAATGGAAGATAATTATAACAAAAAATCAAAGCTAGAAAATAATGTACAAGGGAGTTATGAATAGTATTATAACCATAATAATCTTATGCATTAATTTGTACAGTGCTCAGCATAAGAGAGCTTTGATTGGGTTAGGTCCACTTGGCTCTTCAGTGGGCTATAGCCTACGAAAGCTTATGCTGAAATAAATTTGTTAGTCTCTAAGGTGCCACAAGTACTCCTGTTCTTTTTACAAATGATAAAGGATACCAAAAATATATGGAAAGTGCAAAGATAAATAATACTCTTTTAGTTTATATTGTAAGCATTTGTAGTTAGTATGCTTTAAAATATATCAGGCCAGATCCTGCAGTCCTTCCCAAAACTCCCATTTTATTCAGGATGGAAGGTGAAAATTTCTTCTCTTCTATGCACACGCCAAATATACAGGCTTTGTAAGGGGCACCTACATGGCAATTAGTCAGATGTAATCCTCCCCCAGCCCATAGTCAGCACATGAAGCAGTTGCACAGACACCACAGCAATTCCATAACCACCACTGTCACCTTTACACTGTAGAGGTGGCTTCACCCTGCCTTTATATAATGGTTTTGATCAATGGTTCTGCATAATTCATGAACTCACTGAAACCATCCTGACCCACTATGACATTCCAGGGTGCAATCCAGACCAGCGAGGGGCTGTGTCATCACCTGCCCTGCCACCTTGAATGCCTTACAATGCTTTGCTGTTGTAACTTCCAACCTGGGTTGCTCACAATCAGCCAGCCAGTCACACCTTCAGTGACTGTGTATAGCTACAGCCCTGGTTCAGCAACTGTGACCCTAGCAGCACACCAGCCACACTCTGGCTTCCAGCAGCCTAGTTTACTGCTTGCAGGGTGACCCCAACATATTTCTAGTCCCAAATTTTCTATCAGAAACATGTGTTGTGCACTGTCCAGCCCTATCCAGTACAGATATTGGCTCTCTGTTGCCCCTGTAAGGGGTCAATGAACAATAGCTGTGTACAAAATGTTCTGTGCCCCTGCCGGAGTTCCGTGCCCCCACCAATTATTGGGGGGGGGCATGTGCCGCGGCTTGCCCGTCCTGCTTGTGCATGGCCCTGCTCCTGGCTCTGTTAGGGCTTGCAGGCTCTCTGCTCCCCTTCAACCCACCAAGGGACAGGGTGGGGAGTCAAGAGTCTGGAAGTGCCAGCTCCCAAAGCTCATGGCTCCTTAGCAGCCCAGTCTCCCAGGGCTTCCAGCTCCATGTCTCCGGGGTGGACTGCCCCTGAGTCAGAACTCCATTTCCTTTGTGGAAATATCAAAATCCTCTACAAAATGAAATTATATCTCTCTGAACAGCCCTAAGGGCCAAATTTCCCACTCACAGCAGTGACAATTGCACCCATCTATCTGACAGCAGTAGCTAGTTCCAACATTCTAGTATATAATCTAGTTCAAATGATCATTTCTCATAATCAAATCATTTATCAAAATGATACCAATGCAATTTATAATCCACTCTCCTTTTCACTTTGCACTGTTTGCCTCAGGAGAATATTGTCTTATACGTATTTTCTCATTTTGAATTGCTCTCAGAGTACAATAGGGTAAAACTTGGGTTAATTATTTTAAATGGGATAAAACACTATACATTTATTTTCAAACTGTGACTCAAAAAGCCACTTCATCTAAAGAATTGTCACAAAGCATAATTTAAAGGTACGGTTTAAGACCCCAAATACTGGAGTGGGAACAATGAATTCATGAGTTCTAGTCTTGGCTCCAATACGGATTCCTTCTGGCCTTGGGAAATTTACTTAACCTGTCTGCCTCAATTTCACTATCTACAAGCTAAAAACAACAGGAGTTACTGTACTGTCTACATAGGGAGGTGATAAGAATTAATTGGTTAGTACTTTTCACTTGTGAAATTATTTACATCTATCTTTATTATTATAAATATTAATTTGCGGTCAGATCAGGTAGGTAAGACCTGCCACTGGTACCACATAATCCAGTGGCGGTTGGGTGCTTGGTGACTAAATCGGAAACCCCACCACACACTGAGTGGTAGGGGGGTATGCCAGATCCCCAATGGATTGAAAAACAATATCCACAAAGGAGAGACTCCATCTGGCACTGCTGCCTCATCTAGTTCTCATCTGAACAAAGATGAGGGGAGCAAATCCTAACCCAAATCTGCTGTGAAAGGAAACATCAGGTGGTTGTCTCTGCTGCTCATCTCCGGCCTCTGCTGAGCTGGTTTCCAAACATCTTGGTCACCAAGCCTTTGAGCCTAGTCGATAATGCTGAAAGGGGTGCTTTGGTCCTAAGGCAAGCCTCTGCACCATTTTTTTTTTTTTTGCGGCCTACGTGTACGTGCTTAAGATTCAGGTACCATGGTCGCCCTCTTCAAACTTGCTTGTTGGAATGAGGACAATGTGCACTGGTATAACTAACAATCTAGAGAATGTCAAGGACCCTAGAAAGTCTGTCATTATTGACTGAGAGCTGTTAACATCAACATAGCCACAGTCTCTCGAACCAGACACAGACTTTTGGTATTGAGCCAAAGGTGTGGCATGACAAAAATGATTGTAAATGGACACTTGAAATGAATTTGTTGTTATTGCTCATGGTAATTTGTGTAACTATTGGGTTGTTGTTACCAAAAACTGAAAGAGTGTACAATGTGCCTGATCTTCTGGAAAATCCCTGGAACATGTTAAAAGGAATACATGAGAACACACTGTATGTTAAAAGGCCTTGTTATACTGATGTTGTACAGTTAATGCCTGAAAAGAGTATTGGAACTTTTCACAAGGGAAAAGACATTCCAGACCTGATGTGCTGTATTGAAAAGGAAACTGAGGCACACTACTACATTGCTTTCACGGCTAACTGCTAAGATTTCTGTACTATGGACAACAGTAATATCTACATTGACTTGATGTCAATTGGGTTCCAAACATGGGCCAGAGCTTGTAGGAATAATGTAGCTATGTTCTTTGGCTCTTGAAAAGGTCACTGGAGACATACAGGAACCATGCTGCAAGAGCAGATCCTATCCACTATTGTTCTAACCAAGTTTTACCTTGAGTTGGTAAAGAGATTCAATCATGTTATGGAACATGACTTTGATAAACCATTTCTGTTACACACCGGTACGGCTTCTAACCCAATACTAGCTGTAGTAAGACAGACCCATGGATGGGGAGCTCTTGGGCTGCAGTCAGTGATGTTTGTGTCATTCCTTCCTGCATCAATTTTGCATTGGGGGTGTGACGTTATTGACAATAACTGGGACCATATAGATCATTGTTGCAACCGAGGTCCTGTAGTGGCACCAAATCTTATATAAAGGGGGTCAAATGAGTTGTCTAAGACCAGGTTATTCTTGGCCGGTTATGATTATGTCATTTATATGTATGTATCAGTTTTGTAGTTGAAGTATGAATATTGGCTTTATACTGTCTGTATTTCAAACTGGGGCTGGGCTTCTGCGACCCAGGACAAGCTATCATCTCTGCCAGGCCTGCTTGATGTCCCATTAAGGGCCATTAGCCATACAATGGACCCATTGAGAGAAGGCAGACACGCCTGTGACTCAACAAAGTATGCAGGGACTTGCCCATGTGACTCCCGACTCCATTTTGCTGTCATTTTCCACAGTGAGGACAAAGAGGTGTCTTTACACCTGGAAGAAACTATAAAAGGCAGCTGCCTCATTTCCATTTTGTCTTCATTCCTGCTTCTTACCGCTGGAGGAACCTTTCTACAAATGGAAGCTTTGAACAAAGGACTGAAGGACTCATCCCAGCTGTGGATGTAATCCAGAGACTTGATTTGAACCTGCAGTCTATTCCATTTCTTCTGCAAGCCTGAACCAAGAACTTTGCCATTACTGTATGTAATTGATTCCTTTTAACCAATTCTAGCTCTCACCTATACCTTTTTCCTTTTATGAATAAACCTTTAAATTTTAGATTCTAAAGGATTGGCTACAGTGTGATTTGTGGGTAAGATCTGAGTTGTATATTGACCTGGCTCTGGGGTTCGGTCCGTTGGGATCGGGAGGACCTTTTTTCTTTTACTGGGGCATTGGTTTTCATGACCATTTGTCCCCATAACGAGTGGCACTGGTGGTAAGACTGGAAAACTGGAGTGTCTTAGGGGATTGCTTGGGATGACTTGTGGTTAGCCAGTGGGGTAAAACCAAAGTCTCCTCTGTCTGGCTGGTTTGGTTTGCCTTAGAGGTGGAAAACCCCCAGCCTTGGGCTGTAATTGCCCTGCTTGAAGCAATTTGTCCTGAACTGGCACTCTCAGTTGGGTCCCGCCAGAACCAGCATTGTTACAACACATTCTAAGCTGATCTTAACACTTTCAGTGTCCTTACAAGCTTAGATGATTCTCACCACAGGCTGGCTCTTCAGCCAGGCTCTCTCCTTTGATCAGCATTTCAGTCGCTTGGTGGTGATGTCTGTAGATGCAGGTGGAAGAGAAAGAACATGGCAAAAAGTCTCTCCCTTTTATCATGTCCTTTCTTTCCTCTTTGCTTTGCCCCCCCTCCCCTTCAGAGTCAGGTGAGCATTACCTCATCACAGTCCCAAACTGCTCAAAGGAAGTAGGTGACTCCCTCCAGGGTCTAACAGATTATTTCGTTGCTGCCTAAGCCAGTGTCCATTGTTCCTGTGAGGCTGGGCTAGGTTTGTCCCATCCATGCTGATGAGGTGTGAACTGCCTCTCTGTTCTGGAGAGTTTTTGCATGGGCTTCCTTTAAGCCATGAGGATACATTTTCAGCCTCATAACTATGTACATGAAATTATAACCTATATCCGTACTATAACAACCATGCTCAGTGCATCATGAGCCTTCCAAAGACACCTGACATGACAAACTTTGCATTGGATACCACACAATTATTTTATAAAGATGAACATGGGGGTGTAGGGTGTTCCCTCGAGGTACAGCGTGTCACACTCACCATGAAGACAGGGTGGGTTTTGCAGTCAAAAACTCATTAGCACCCAGGATCGAATGTCTGGTTGCAAAATATGAATGTATCATATCACTACAAATATGCACCATGGGTGGCTTTGCCAAGATCATCAGTACATTTGCCCCAAAACTTTCCTCCATTTTGGAAGAGAAGGACTTAGTGTATCAGCAATTTGACAGCATCATTTGTAAGCTACCACTGGGCAAGCTACTCTATCTACTTCAACACTAGAGTTCGCTCAGTTCAAGAGGTGGGCCGCTATGCATTGGCCACCATGGAGTGGGAAAAATGAAGGGTAGTGGGCAAAGACTACAAAAGCTCTGGACCCACTGAAGATTGTGTATTGTCAACACCTACTTCCAAGGCGATCATCGCCAAAAGATCTCCAGAGACAACCAAGATCTGGACACTGGCACCAACTGCATTTAACTGTCATTCTCACAAGGCCTGAAGGGATTAAGGTGGCCAGGTGGGCCAATTAGCCACCTAGCCTGCACCTGGAGGAGGAGCCTGGGAGCAAGGGCTAATTAGAGATGAGGCTCAGCTGGACAGGAACAGGAGGGGACTGTATAAAGCCCAGCAGCTTGGGGCTGCAGAGAGAGCGAGGCTACAGTTCTTCTCAGGGTGAGAGAAGGCAAGGTAGGAAATAGCCCAGGGTTACAGCTTTGAGGTTCAGGACTGTGCAGACTTTGACTCCTTGTTGTAGGGTCCCTGGGTTGGAACCCAGTGTGGAAGGCGGGCCTTCACACACCAACCATTGGGGAAGTGGCACTGTTAAGGGGCAGTGAATGGGAAGACTGCGTGGGACAGTAGGTCCCGAGACACTTTGATATCCCCGAAGGGGAGGACTATCATGATGTGGCTGGAAGACCAAGCCACGAAACGAGAGCTACCGAGTTCCAAGGGAGTGAGACACAGAGAGAGTTATGGAGTGCAACCACAGGAAGGGTCATCGACCTGGCAGAGCTAATCCCTAGATGTGTCCAGAAGGGAGGCGCTCCAGCGGTGAGTAAGGCACCCCATGACACACACATAGAAAATGCCTACGGGATGTTCTCGCTGCCGGCCATTTTCACAGTGCAGACTGTGACACAAACCATGCACTTATATGCTGCAAAATAAGACTTTCCCTATGGAAATTCCATCATACCAAACAAATCTATTGCTCACACATTAACATCAACAACACAAGAGACCAACGAAGGGGGTCTCCAATTCACTGTGTTTCTCAAGGAAGCTATGTCTTCGACTGCATCTACCCTGAATGCTGACACAACATGGAATACACTCAGAATAAATATAAGTGCAGTTCCAATCTTAGCTTTTGGTAAAAATGACTACAAGAGAGACTGGGTTTGCAGCATATTCTGAAGAAATGCTTACAGTTATTGAAGCAAAACATACAGCAAATCTCCACTACATCATGAACCCCTCTCCTAAGATATATGTTACCTTCATATTGGCCAAGAGTGCATTGCAATGAACAGCAAGGCAAGGTGTTCAATTATACTAGCTGGATCTGTACAAGAAGACACAAATGTCCTTTGAGAATGGAGATCTAAGAGATGTATGATGGAATCGAGAGTGCAATAGGTCCTCCAGCCAAGAAGACTGCCCTCAAATCTCTTAATGGAGACATCATCAACAGGAGCAAACAGATGTAACTTTGGATGTAACACTAGCTCTGTTCAGGTGAAACCACTGTTTCTGAAGCAGCACTAGATGGAATTCCCAGATTCCAAACTATCAAAGAGCTTGATATACAACAGTCTATAAAATGAGCTTGAAAAGGCAAAGACAATCACCTCCCAAGCATTAGGAAACGCTAAATAAAAAGATGGAATTCCAGCCGAAGGACTAAAACAAGGAGTACAATGTCTTGCTGGTCTCCTGGAGAGAGGGAGAGATACCAGAAGACATAAAGGATGTCATCTTAATAATGTTTTGTAAAAACAAAAGAACTCCAGAGGTCTCTGTATTAGTGCTGCAGGCAAGACATTCACATAGGTCATCTTAAAAGACTGTAAAACAGAATGTGTATATCCAGATTAGAGTCAGCAGAACTTCCATGCTTTTGAATTAACTATCAATATGGACTTTGCAGTAAGACAGCTTCAAGAAAAGTGTCAAGAACAAGGAAAAGCTCTCTACATAGATTTCAAAGATTTTACAGAGGCTTTTTTCTTGGTCTGCAGAAATGGCCTTTTCCCAATTGCTAGAGAGAATTGGCTGCCCTCTCATCCTCCTCACTATGATCTGATCCTTCTATGATGGCATGAAGACTACAGTTTAGTATGATTATGATCAATCTGATAGGTTAGAAAACCAGTGCTGTCAAACACTGGATGAGTTTTGGCATTCTTTGTTATATTCTTCTCTCTTCTGCCTCATCATGCTTTCTCATCTGGCACCGAGGGTGTGCATCTTCATACAAGATCAGATGGAAAACTTTTCAGCAATGCACATTTAAGAGCAAAAAGCAAAGTCAAACAGCTGCTGCTAAGAGAACTTCCTTTCACTGATGACTCAGTGCTCACCACACACAATGAAAAGGAGCTCCAGCAACTTTGCAAAAGTTTTGTGTTAGCTTGTGAAGAATTTGGACTAACCATCAGCCTAAAAAAGACAATGATTATGGCTCAGGGTGTGTGGACTGTACCAGAAGTTTTATTAGCGAGCATCATGCTAGAAGCTGTGCACAAGTTCTGCTATCTAGGATCAAGTATATCAGATAACTTATCTTTGGATGACAATCTTAATTCTTACATCGGAAAGGCAACCACCACATTGGCACAGAGAGTACAGTTATAAAGTTTGTGGATGATAACAAGCTTAGATCGCTTACAAATGCTTTGGAGGATAGGATTAAAATTCAAAATGATCCGGACAAACTGGAGAAATGATCTGAAATAAATAGAATGAAATTCAATAAGGACAAATGCAAAATATTCCACTTAGAAAGGAACAATCAGTTGCACACATACAAAATGGGAAATGACTGCCTAGGAAGGAGTGCTGCAGAAAGGGATCTGGCAGTCATAGTGGATCACAAGCTAAATATGAGTCAACTGTGTAAAACTGTTGCAAAAAAAGAAAACATCATTCTGGGATGTATTCGCAGGAGTGTTGTAAGCAAGACACAAGAAGTAATTCTCCTACTCTACTACACGCTGATTAGGCCTCAACTGGAGTATTGTGTCCAGTTCTGGGCGCCACATTTCAGGAAAGATGTGGAGAAATTGGAGAAATCCAGAGAGGAAAAACAAAAAAAATGATGTAAGGTCTAGAAAATATGACCTATGAGGGAATACTGAAAAAATTGGGTTTCTTTAGTCTGAGGAAGAGATGATTCAGAAGGGATATGATAACAGTTTCCAAGTTCACAAAAGGTTGTTACAAGAAGGAGAGAGAAAAAATGTTTTCCTTAACCACCGAGGATAGGACAAGAAGCAATGGACTTAAATTGCAGCAAAGGCAAATTCAGTTGGTTAATAGATAAAACTTCTTAATTGTCAGGGTGGTTAAGCACAGGAATAAATTGCCTTGGGAGGTTGTGGAAACTCCGTCTTTGAGATTTTTAAGAGCAGGTTAGATAAACACCTGTCAGGGACGGTCTAGGTAATACTTAGTTCTGCCACGAGTGCAGAGGACTGGATTAGATGACCTCTCAAAGTCCCTTCCAGTCCTATGATTCCATCATTCAGACAACTGACCAAGTGTGTGTGTGATAACAGGAAACTGACATTGAACACCAACATATTGGTTTAACCAGACATGAGTTTTGAGCATTCTGCTGTATGGTGGTGAGACTTGGACTACCAACAGCAGGCATGAGAAAAGGCTAATTACCTTCCACACCTGCTGTCTTTGCTGTATTCTAAACAAAAAGGAAACCCCAGTTCCTGAAACTGAAGTACTCGAGAAAGCAACATGTCTAAATATAATCACTCTTCTCCAAACCAGACATCTCTGTGGGCTTGGTCACCTGCACCGGATGCACAATGGACACATCCAACGGACCTCCTGTATGGAGAACTTGTGGATAACTCCAATGCCAATGAGCCAACCTAGGCTCAGATTCAAGGATGCTTGCAAAAGGGACTTCAAAACTTCAATTGATACTGTAAGATGGGAAGATTCAGCTAGCAACTGGCTAGAATAGAGGGCTACATTGCACCAGACAGTCAGAGGCTGAAGAGAAGTGCTTGAGAGAGATGAAAGTAAAGAAAGGAAAAAGGAAAGCACAGAAGGCCTCAAGTGCTAGTAGTATTCTGGCTTCATCTTTTGGCCCTGCCTTTATGCCTGCATTATTTGTGGCAATAATTGTCACTGGAGAATTGGACATTTTACGACTCATGATGCTTCAGTTCAGTAACTGAACTGCTTTGATGTTTACACCATCGTCTTCTGAGATGCCCTTTGTAATATTAATTTAACTCCATACACCCCAAAAGTATTTGCTGTTGCTCTGATGTACATATTCCCTCACTATGATAAAATAATAAAAATGGAGGTGAATGAAAATTGAAATGTATCCAATTGGTCACTGGAAATTATATAAAATTATACTTAGGCTACCACCAAAATTATATGTAACAACAAGGTTAATTGTTAAAATAGCCATAATCCACTCTCACTTTTTGCAGACATGTTTTCAAACACCACAAGCTCCAAAGAAGCAGAAGGAAAATCACTGGATATACATTGTTAAGTTATTTGAGAATTCTTATGCTTAATTAAGTTGCAGGAGTCACAAGCAGAGTGCCACAAGAACCATAAATGACTACTTGTGATAAACTTCAAGTCATTAATATTTGCATGATGCAGTGTTTTTTTCTAATTATTTAATCATTATTCTCTCATCTGATATTTGTTCTGGTTTCAACTCAGAGGGTCCCTTTCATAGGTTTTTGTTTGTTTTTCCTGTATTACTCCAGCTTCAGACTGTTGTATGTAACACTGATTGAATGGTCCAGTCATGTTTAGAAGCACTATAAAATTCTGTTTCAGTTTCATCCTCAGTTTACTTGTCTGATGGTGTGAGTTATCTCTGAAAGTAAATGCACTTTGCAGCTTGCGGTGAATCACAAAGAGAGAGGGACAAACTAAGGCCTGCTGCAAAGGAGGATCAGCTCCGAATTGGTGTTGTGGAATTCAGATTATGTATATTTATTCTGGCACTGGTCTTGCAGCCCTTAAACTGACCAAATTGCAGGAACCAGGATCCTGAATAGCAAATCAATGAATAGAACATGGGAAATGGGTTGTTCTTTTAAAAAATTCCTAATAATACTTGAGATAGTGTGTGTGATTAACTTGGCTTTGGTATTATCCCGGCTATCCTCTCCTTGCACCTAGACTCCAATGGTAAAATCTATACAAAATTAAATGTATCTCCAGATGCAACTGATTTAGGCAGGACATCTGTCACCTCTCATACTCAGGGCTGGGTTCTTCTCATCTGATTTCTCACCACAAACATCACCATTCCTCCTTCAGGAAGGGACACTTCTTACCTGTCCTGGCCTGAGGTAGAGTTGTGGCTCATCTGCCACTGATGTCAATGGTAGAAAAAACATTCACTGGTTTGGAAATCAGACAGTGACAATATTGTCTCTCAGACAACATTCCCTTATGTGATTCTCTCCTTGTAACTAATCCTTAAAACCTGGGGATAGAAAACAGAGAAATTCTTGTTCTGGGGCAAGTAAAACAAAACAAAACCATTTCCTTGTAAAATTCAAATTGCCCTCTGTTTAGTCTTCTACAAAGGCCCTTCTCCATCCTTCCCTTCCTCAGTTCCTACCAGAAGGGGAACTCATACAAATTCCTTCTCCTGCAAGCGCTGCACAAACAGAACATGTCTTATTTCTGTCTGCGCAGTAATTGTCCTGTCTCTTGAGCTGAATTTAAGGGGTTAGTTTAATGTTCGCCACTCATCACATCCGACCAGAAGATTTATAGGTTCTTCAGACTACAGGGTTTGAGAACTCTAAGAGTTCTATATGGGGAGAGGATTCTCGGGGTGCTTGACAAGAACACTTACACTGAGGACAATACCAAATTGATAAAAATCTTTATTGAAATTAACATAAAAGTAAGAAATGCAATGAAACTTATAACTGCAAAACAGTAAAATAATTCCAAAACTCCTGGTGGTAACATTTCTATTATAAGTACCTTAACCTAACATACTCACACCCTTCCTTGAGGACACGGTAATAGGAGGTGAAGGATCAGCCTCACTCCTGGCATGCCCAGTTACGCGATGGTGCTGGCTTCCCCAATGGTTAGGAATGTTGAGTAGTTATACTATACTGCACAAGCTGAGCTGATAGCGTGATAGAAGATAGAATAGATAGATGAAAAGCTATTCTATAGAGTACAGGAGACTTGGAAAAAGCACTCCAAGAAACTGAAGCTTCAGGAGTTAGAAGAGCCTACTGCATGCCGCCCTCACAAGGTATTTTATAGGATCCTGACCTATGTAATTCAGGCCCAACATACTATACCCAAATCTTATTTCCGTACCCTAATAAATGTATGGGTACCTTTCTCCTATAGGTTAGTGGATTATGACACTTACTTTCTTCATATATTAAGAAGGATTATCTCACTCCAAAACTGCCAACCTAGGCTCTCTTGATAACCTCCGAGTTGTGGTGTACCCTGCGGTTACCAACTGGTTGTAGATGCCGGATAAACCTATGATGTGATGTTGATAGTTCCTCCCTTTGGTTCCCCAAAGTCCAGGGCCCATTCTTAATCTGAGCCAAAGGTTGCCAGCTTTTATGCTGACATATTCATAACTGAATATACTTTTTGCTATATAGCAGATCTTACCAGATTTTACAGACAGGTAGGTTTCTTGCATGTCAGCAAAACTTATTATTAGGAAACACATGCCTCAACACATCTTAAATTCCAAGGAATGAATACTGATAAAATATAAGAATAAAAGAGATTAATTTCAGAAAAAGAAACATATTAATTGATACTGCTGGATGAATTAGCAGGATATAATAGCTAGCAAAATAATACTATGGACTACACAGGCAATGGGACAGTTGTGTAATCTGCCTTTCAAATTGGTCTTGCCCATCCTCTCATCGGAAAGAAAGCCCTTTTCTCACCCGGTCTTTCAGTTTGGATCCCAGACTCTGGAACTCAACTCAACCAGACTAACTTTTCTAATATGCATTGCCTAAGTCGGGTACTAGTTGTTGCCCATCCCCACTGAGACTTGACATTCAGGCAATATCTCAGTGTGGCCAAGGCTACATGCAAGGGAGATAATGAGGCTCAGAACAACAAATTCACCTAAAAAGGATTGAGTGGAAATAAGCAAACTTTGATGTGTGCTGGGTACACTGCTTTCATCGGCTTCCCATCTCACCTGATTTAAACTGGGCCAGGAATGAAGGCCTCAAAGGAGGTGCTCCTAGCTCTGATAGGGAGAAACCTGCTTTTATTTTCCCATCAGCAGGATGAAGCTGGAAGTTCCAGGTCATAGGACTGTGGTGAAACTGTCAGAGGAGCAGCCTTCAGGGGAAGCCGCCTTTTGCTTGTCTCACCTGTTGACAATTTTCATGGTGAAACAGTCCTCGTAGTACCAGAGATTGTCTGTATCTATTGCCCCATATCCCCTGGGAGGAAATACCATTAGGTGTGACTTTACTCAATATGAGGAGGGCACAGAAGAAACAGTTCTTGGCATGCTGGGAAGAGCCTGCTTTCACTGATGCCTCCACATTTTGCCTTCAAGCACATTTCACTTGTCTTTACAATCTAGGCTGGAACACCATTCCCCAAAGCCCCACTTTTAGGCTATGTCTACATTACAAGCTAAGGGTGTGCTTCCCCTGCTTGTGTACACATACTTGTGTTAGCTGTCATTGCGCTAGTGTGAGCATGAATAGCAGGGTAGCCATAATAGCACTGGTAGCAGCAGCAGAGGCTCGGCAGAGCTGTGTGGCTTACAAATCTGACTGAAAACAGTATGTACTCAGCATGGCTTAGCCATTCCTCAGGTGCTGGAACTTATGTTGCCGCAGCTACACTGCTATTTATACTCGCAGTAGCTTTATGAGAGTAAGCACAAGTATGTGTTCACGAGCAGGAAAATGATGCTCCTAGTTTGTAGTGCAGACATAGTGATTGTGCAGTGGTGCTTTATCTGAATATACTTCTGTTTTGTTCTATTTGAAACAAAATTAGGTTCCAAACATGACAAAACATTTTAAGAATGTGCATAATGCCATTAGAGTTAAAACATGTGCGTCAGTGTTTGTGGGATCAGGGCCTATGTATATTAAAACATATCTCTGGTACAAGTGATAGCACCTATGAAACAGCTATTTTAACAGAAACTGACTAAAAGTTATTTTCTTTATATTAAACATATCTGGTTATTTTCACTGTTCTCTTTTACTTGTGACTGGCAAACCTTAGAAAGCTTATTTCCTCTGGAAATTCCCCCTCCCCCAATTAATGCTTCTTTGAACTTTTAGAGATCGTCACCATCCCTCCTCATTCATACACCATCTTTTCCTCTCCCTCTTTCCAAACCAAATTGTTTCTCCTTTCTGTGCCCCATCTTTCCTTCTCCCAATAAGATTTCTGATCCTACTCTTCTCTTTTCTTATCTTTGATTATAAATCAGCTATTTGGCTTCTGTATCTACCCTGGACCTAGGTGTTCACACACTATCGTGACAATACTCAGATTTCAGAGGGATGAGTTTAGTAAAGGTGCCAAGTCACTAACATTCTCTTCTTACTCTGTTGCTTCTCTTTCTCCCCCATTCTTCCCAGCATTCACCCTCTCCACTCCTGGATCCAAGGTCTATTCTGCTACTGTCTTTATTGATATTCTATGAAATCTCTGGTGGTAACTCAACAAGTCTGGCATGATCTGCTAGGCCATCTGGAGTTTTCACATCTTGCATACTCCAGGTTTTGCCTGGGTTAAAGGAGATAAATAATGTATTGCATGATTCTGACCCTCTGGAAGCCCTAAAATACACAAGTTCTCAAGATGGCAATGAGCCCAGAAGAAGTTATCAGACCTGCCGGGGCCCCCCCACTATGGAGAATGTGAAATATTAGAAACAAGCAGAGGGGAAGGGCAAGCAGAAGGGAACCTACACAAGAATGGAATACTTATCTGAAATTATCTGAACCTTCCATAAGGTATCAGTTTGATTTGGCACAGTTCCTAGCAGATTTGAAGAAGAGCTCAGTAAAGGTCATAAAAATAGGTTTTCCCATGAATGAAGATTAGATTACCTAATTTTCTGGTAATATTTCACTGGGAATTGGTGTGTTAGTTTCAAAAATTATATTTGTGTGAAACAATTTTTAGTAGCAATCTATGGGCTGCAGAAAGAGGCAATGAAAATTATTAGAGTGCTGTAGGAAAAGAGATTGAAAACCCTGGGTCTTGTTGGAGAGTCGATGAATAACAGGGACACAACAGATATATGCAGACTGGTACAGCCAATTCTAGAGATATATCGGCTTCTTCATTTATCATTTTACAAGATACATAAAGAAGGGACACTTGGTGAAACTAAATGGCAATAAATTTAGAAAGATAAAAAGAAATATATTTTAATTATAGTATATGATTGACCTGTGGAACTCATTGCAACAAAATATCATGGAGGCTAAAAGCTCAATAGAATTCAAAAAAGGATTGAACATGTAAATGGATAATGGCAATATTCACATTTATATTAGTCAAGGAAAAATGTAAGTCAGGAATAAAACAAACACTAACTCATGGCAACGATGAAGAAATTTACCTATGGGTTAAGCATACCAGAGTTGTCCACTATTGTCTTTTTGCTGTTCCTATGAAGCACTTAGTACCAATCACTGTCAGAGTCAAGGCACTGGACAAGACAATGTTAAGAACGAGACACTGGTATGGCAATTGCTGTATTCTTATCATATTGTAGTGAAATCCCTTGTCTTTGGTTATGATGGGAAAGCTATGGTAGACAGACGGGTTTTGCAGAATGTTATGAAGACAGACGCTTTGGATCTATCTTCTCCCTTCAACAGCTTGTTTTGGAATTGGGCACTTTTGTCCGAAAACATTTTCTCTCTCGCTGTCATGAAATGCAGTAAAGAGGGTTTCTAGTGTCTTGGAATAATACTAAGCTTACTTATTAAGAATCTAACTGAGAAAGACTACCTCAAAGTATTTAAACAAAATAAATATAAATAATAACACAATAATAATAACAATAAAAACAATAATGATATAATAAAGATTTAAACCAAAAATCCCTTCTATCACTAATCCAAGTGGTTATGAACCATTAAAATATGTGTCCTACCAAGATATCTCAAACAAAAAATAGGTCATCCTTCACTGGAACATGCAGAAGACGATACTACATACAGTGCTTACCCTTGATGCTTCAAATAAGCGTGTTCCAATCTGTAGACATGCTTTTCCAGTTCATTTGTGGGAGGGATAAAAGAAGAATCAAACATAAACTTTTTTCCAGATACCAAACAAATGTTGGAGAGTTCTCTGGGCCTGATTCTGTTCTTTCTTATACTATATTTATGATATATAGTGGTCTGAAGTAAGATTATAGGTTTCCACACGTAATCAGACAGCTCACATGTATTATACATACACAAACTATTTATCATGTATAACACACATAACTTAGATAGCAATGGAAAAAAACAGTTCTTCCAGTTATACCACTGAAATCAGCACCAAATAAATATAAAAACTAGGAATGTCAACAGATTAAAAAAGTTAATCACGATTAATCACTAGACTAAATAAAATTAATTGTGATTAACTGCAGTTTTAATCACACTGTTAAACAATAATAGAATACAAAATTAAATTTATTATAAATATTTCTGGATTTTTTCTACATTTTCAAATATATTTATTTCAATTATAATGCAGAATACAAAGTATAGAGTGCTCACTTTATATTATTATTTTTAATTACAAATTTTTGCACTGTAAAAAATGATAAACAAAAGATAGTGCAATCTACAAGTCAAAGTATGAAGGGGCATATGAATGTTTAGCATAACTGGCTTGTAAATACCTTGCACCACAAGCTACTTGTGTCATACGAACATGTGGTCTCACTTTCACTTACAGCACTATCTCCTGTAAATGTAAACAAACTTGTTTGTCTTAGTGACTGGCTGAACAAGAAGTAGGACAGAGTGGACTTGTAGGCCCTAAGGTGTTACATTGTTTTGGTTTTGAGTGCCATTACGTAAAAAAAAACAATTCTACATTTGTAAGTTGCACTTTCATGATCAAAAAGATTGCACAACAGTACTTATATGAGGAGAATTGAGAATTTTGTTTATCTTTTTTACAGTGCAAATATTTGTAATAAAAAATAATTATATAAAGCGAGCACTCTACACTTTGTATTCTGTGCTGTAATTGAAATCAATATATTTGATAATGTAGAAAAACATCCCAAAATATTTATAATAAATTTAAACTGATATTCTATTATTGTGTAGACATGTGATTAAAACTGTGATTAATCACAGTTAATTTCTTTAATCGAGTTAATTTATTTTGAGTTAATCACTTGAGTTAACTGTGATTAATTGACAGCCCTAATCAAAACACAAATCCAGACTCACATACTATACGGATCAAAATTACCTTCACTATGGAGGCTGCACTGAAAGAGTTAATTTCATTTTTATATATTTTACTGGTCCCATGTTTTCTGTAGAGAGAGTTTCACTCAGACCAATGGATTCTTGTCAAACAGATTATTTTTTAAGTGCAGGCTCTGTTTTAGGAAACACCAAAGCTCTGTCCCATTTAGTAAACATTTCTGACATTCTAGATTTTGCCCCAGCTTTGCATAGGTGGGATGAGAAAAGGAAAAAAAGAGTAATCTAAATCCTCTCTTTCAAAATGGAGTTACCTTATCACCATCTATGACATTACTTCCCACCCAGAAATAGACAGCAGCAGCCCATGTCCAAGTTTGCATATGAATTGCACACCCGCAGAAAAGCAGGACGAACTAAAGGGATATGGGGCAATCTCTATGCAGCATTGAAATAGGTCACAGAAAATAAAAAAAAACGAGAAGCAGAATTTCAGAGTGCTGTTGATTACTTCTGTGCAGTAATCCTTCGAATACCCCCCATTGACACCTTCTCACCATATTGGGGAGAATCCTTATGGAAAGTAAGCACTTATTTTCCCTAATGCTCACCACCAACACGAATGCAAACGTCACCAACCTTTGCTGCAGAGGATGTAGGAAAATAGGTCACCACACACTTCTATCCTCGAGTCCGCGGAGGCATTCTGCTTCCCTTGGTCCTCTGCAGACACAATGTCTCCAGCCCCAGCCACTGGTGCCAGGGGCTTTGGGGACTGCAAAGGCAGCTATAGAGCTCTCCTTGTGGGGGCTAACCATGACCTCCAGGGGATTTAGTGTTGTGGATATGCAGGATCTTGGAGAGAGTTGTGCAGAATGATATCACAAATTCATGCCTAAATACAAAAGTCTGTCAAGTAATGCAGAAAATTAAGCTCTTCAAGACAAAGGCTATACACATATCTGTCTCACTCTTACCATATACTCTCCACATCTGTTTGTAGGATCTACCTGTTGTTTCTTGACTCACATTTTGATTGCAAGGCATGTGGGCCGGGAACTAACTTTTTCTAATATGTTTATACAGTGGGTTCTTCATCCTTGATTTTGTGGCTTGTAGACACTACCACAATGAAAACAAATAATACATTTAAAAACATTCATCCAACAATCTCAGCTAATGAACAGCTTTATACAAATTGAAGCCTGTATACAGAAAATTCAACAAAAGAAAAAAGGGATGCATTTATTTGCTGCAAATAGATCATCCATCTCTTGTTTAAAATTTAACTTGACAAAACCCTTATAAATATAGGGTAGGGGAGCAATCTTGTCTTGGTGGACTTCACTTTCCATCTATAACTTCTGTGATACTATGGATTACATGCAATGTTCTAGGTTTCATGCCATTCGGAGTTATGTCAAAAAACAAACAAAACCCCAAACACATATTTAGATTCCTTTTAAATGACAAATATGTATATTTCTCCCTCTAGTATTAAAACAAAAGTGCCTGTTCTTTAAAAAAAAAAAGAAGCCTCAAACCAAACCAACCATTTGGGATGAAAGCAAGCATGCAACTGAAAAGGCTAAAATTGAGGAAGTTATGATTTCCTGAAAGCACAAGGTTCTAATGGAATACATTTTGCAAATTTTCACTGCCAGTGAATGCTAATAACAAAATGAAGCCATCTGAAAGGAATAACAAGGTAAGGATAATCAAGGGCAAGACAACAAAAAGCTAATTTTCAATCTTAGTGCTGTAAGATAAATGCATATTAGCCTTTTCCAGAAGCAAGCCATTTATTTGCAAATATCATTTCCCCATGAAAGAGTAAAATCTTTCTTAATGTCTACTTGTTTCATAAATGTGTGTGGTAATCCTATGAGACAGTGTTTCCCAAACTTGGGACGCTGCTTGTTCAGGGAAAGCCCCTGGCACGCCCGGCCGGTTTGTTTAGTTGCCGCATCCACAGGTTCGGCCAAGCGCGGCTCCCACTGGCCACGGTTCACTGTGCCTGGCCAATGGGGGCTGCAGGAAGCGGCACGGGCTGAGGGACGTACTGGCCGCCGCTTCCCACAGCCCCCTTGGCCGGGCACAGCGAATCGTGGCCAGTGGGAGCCACGATCGGCAGAACCTGCGGACGCAGCAGGTAAACAAACTGGCCGGGCGCGCCAGGGGCTTTCCCTGAACAAGCGGCGTCCCAAGTTTGGGAAACACTGCGATAAGATAAGTGTCTGGGAATAAATAATATATGGTATAGTACATTGTAACATGCAATATCATAAAATCATAGATGATTAGGGTTGGAAGAGACCTCAGGGGTCATCTAGTCCAATCCCCCACTCAAAGCAGGACCAACCTTAACTAAATCATCCCAGCAAGGGCTTTGTCAAGCTGGGCCTTAAAAACCTCTAAGGATAGAGATCCCACTGCCCCCCGACCATAGGTAACCCATTCCAGTGCTTCACCACCCTCCTAGTGAAATAGTGTATCCTAATATCCTACCTAAACCTCCCCCACTGCAGCTTAAGACCATTGCTCCTTGTTCTCTCATCTGCCACCACTGAGAACAGCCTAGCTCCATCCTCTTTGGAACACCCCTTCAGGTAGTTGAAGGCTGCTATCAACTCCCGCCTCACTCTTCTCTTCTGCAGACTAAATAACCCCAGTTCCCTCAGCCTCTCCTCATAAGTCATGTGCTCCAGCCCCCTAATCATTTTCGTTGCCCTCCACTGGACTCTCTCCAATTTGTCCACAGCCTTTCTGTAGTGGGAGGCCCCAAACTGGGCACAATATTACAGATGTGGCCTCACCAGTGCTGAATAGAGGGGAATAGTCACTTCTCTTGATCAGCTGGCAATGCTTCTACTAATGTGCCGTTAGTCTTCTTGGCAACAAGGGCACACTGTTGACTCATATCCAGCTTCTCATCCATTGTAATCCCCAGGTCCTTTTCTGCAGAACTGCTGCTTAGCCAGTTGGTCCCCAGCCTGTAGCAGTACATGGGATTCTTCCGTCTTAAGTGCAGGACTCTGCACTTGTCCTTGTTGAACATCATCAGATTTCTTTTGGCCCAATCCTTCAATATGTCTAGGTCACACTGAACCCTATCACTACCCGCCAGCATATCTACGTCTCCCCCCAGCTTAGCGTCATCTGCATCTTGATGAGGATGCAGTCTGTCCCATCATCCTGTTACGAATTATTCCTGTTAGGACACGCACAGTTCGTACGAATTATTCCTGTTAGGACACGTACGGTTCGTTCTAGGCTGAGGATCCCAAATAAAGACCAGTCTGCAGAGTGTTTCCAAAATTACTAGATTTATTACATTTGCAAATGTGGTATCATCTGTTAAGCAGCACGAGACCCTGATTACAGAATACACAAAGGTTATATACTAATGGCAAAGCATGTTGCCTGCGTGCATCGGGGGCTCACACCAATAAATGAGCCTTCCCCTTATCTATGGCCAATCCCCTATGGTCACGACCCCGTGCACACAGGCCGAAGCAGCAACATCCTTAGGCAGGCAGCAACAGGCTGACACAGCAATTAAGAGACAAGCAATAAATTCTTATATCCAGTGTCCATTGTTTCCCGTTATCGTAGACTGACTCCAGATGTCCCCTCTGGAGGAGTCGCCACCCTCCTTCCCTAGTACATGGTGTGCTCGCCTGTAGCAAATGGAGGCAGAGACCTCACAAATGGAGCTACTCATGCTAACTCCCTTAACAATCCAGATCATGAATGAAGATGTTGAACAAAAGCGGCCCCAGGACCAACCCGTGGGGCACTCTGCTTGATACCAGCTGCCAACTAGACATTGAGCCATTGATAACTACCCGTTGAGCCCGATGATCTAGCCAGCTCTCTATCCACCTTATAGTCCATTCATCCAATCCATACTTCTTTAAGTTGCTGACAAGAATACTGTAGAAGACCGAATCAAAAGCTTTGCTAAAGTCAAGGTATATCACATCCACCGCTTTCCCCATATGCACAGAGCCAGTTATCTCCTCATAGAAGACAATCAGGTTGGTCAGGCATGACTTGCCCTTGGTGAATCCCTGTTGACTGTTCCTGATCACCTTGCTCTCCTCCAACTGCTTCAAAATGGATTCCTTGAGGATATGCAATCACATCACCCAACTCCCTCAGCACCCTCGGATGCATTGCAGCTGGCCCCATGGACTCATGCATGTCCAGCTTTTCTAAATAGTTCTTAACCTGTTCTTTCACCACTGAGGGCTGCTCACCTCCTCCCCATACTGTGCTGCCCGGTGTAGCAGTCTGGCAGCTGACCTTGTCTGTGAAGACTGAGGCAAAAAAGCATTTAGCACTTCAGATTTTTCCACACCATCAGTCACTAGGTTGCCTCCCCCATTCAGTCAGTGTCCCACACTTTCCCTGACCATCTTGTTGCCAACATACCTATAGAAACCCTTCTTGTTACCTTTCAAATCCCTTGCTAGCTGCAACTCCAATTGTGCTTTGGCCTTCCTGATTACACCCCTGCATGCTTGAGCAATCTTTTTATCCTCTTCCTAGTCATCTGTCCAAGTTTCCACTTCTTGTAAGCTTCTTTTTTGTGTCTAAGCTCACCGAAAATTTCTCTGTTAAGTCAAGCTGGTATCCTGCCATATTTGCTATTCTTTCTTCACCTTGGGATGGTTTGTTCCTGTGCCCTCAATAAGGCTTCTTTAAAATACAGCCAGACCTCCTGGACTCCTTTCCCCCTCATATTAGCCTCCCAGGGGATCCTTCTCATCAGTTCCCTGAGGGAGTCAAAGTTTTCTTTTCTGAAATGCAGGGTCCATATTATGTTGCTCTCCTTTCTTCCTTTTGTCAGGACCCTGAACTCGACCATCTCATGGTCACTGCTGCCCAGGTTGCCACCCACTTCTACTTCCCCTACCAATTCTTTGTCTGTACTAAGTGTAAGCTGGTATACATTTTGGAAGAGAAGGTTAAAGGACTAGAGACCCATGTATCAACCCTGTGTTGCATCAGAAGAAAAGAAGACTTTCTGGATAAAAGTCAGCGTTTGGTATTGCAGGCACAGCATGCTGAAGAATCAGAGAGGGCAGTTCAGAATGGGGAAGAAAATTGGTAGCAAGTGACCTCCAGAAGAAGAAAGAGGAGAACCCATGTACTCCCAATGGAGATAGAAGTAAGAAACCATTTTCAGGCTCTCTGCACAGGTACAACAGCGAAGAATGGTTTGGAAGAGTCATCTGAGGGAAGGGATCAGAAGGAGACCCCATCGACCGGAAGGCATGGGTTGCATTGTCCTAGGGATGGGGGTTCCATGACCACCACTCCCAAGAGGAGGAGATTGGTGGTGGTGGTCAGGGACTCCCTCCTAAAGGGGATGGAGTCATCCATCTGCTGACCAGAAACTTGAGAAGTGTGCTGCTTGCTTGGAGCTAGAATTCAGGATATGATGGAGTGTCTTCTGAGACTGATCAAGCCCTCCCACCGCTACCACTTCCTACTTCTCCATGTGGGCACCAATGATACTGTCAAGAATGACCTTAAGTGGGTCACTGCAGACTATGTGGCTCTGGGAAGAAGGATAAAGGAGTTTGAGGCACTAGTTGTGTTATTGTCCATCCTCCCTGTTGAAGGAAAAGGCCCAGGTAGGGACCATCAATTGTGGAAATCAATGCATGGCTGTGCAGGTGGTGTCGGAGAGAGGGCTTTGGATTCTTTGACCATGGGATGTTGTTCCAGGAAGAAGGATTGATAGGAAGAGATGGGATCCATCTAACGAAGAGAGGGAAGAGCATTTTCGCAGGCAGGCTTGCTAACCTAGTGAGGAGGGCTTTAAAGCAGAGGATGGAGACTTAAGCCCTGAGGTAAGTGGGAAGTGGGATACTGAGAAGAAGCACAAGGAGGAAGGTGCAACAGGGGAGGCCTCCTGATTCATACTGAGAAAGTAGGGCAATCAGCTAGTTCTCTTAGGTGCCTGTACACGATTACAAGAGGCCTGGGAAACAAGCAGGAAGAATTGGAAGTCCTGGCACAGTCATAGAACCATAGAATTACAGAAGATTAGGTTTGGAAGAGACCTCAGAAGGTCATCTAGTCCAACCCCCTGCTCAAAGTAGGACCAACCCCAACCCCAGTCAAGGAACTATGATGTGATTGGAATAACAGACACTTGGTGGGGTAACTGACATTACTGGAACATTGTCATGGATGGGTATAAACTGTTCAGGAAGGACAGGCAGAGGAGAAAAGGTGGAGGAATTACACTATTTGTAAGAGAGCAGTATGATTGCTCAGAACTCCAGCATAAAACTGGAGAAAAGCCTGTTGAAAGTCTTTGGGTTAAATTTAGAGGCGAGAGCAACAAGGATGATATCATGGTAGGCATCTATTATAGACCACCAAACCAGGAGGATGAGGGAGATGTGTCTTTCTTTGGACAACTAACAGAAGTTTCCAGATTACAGGCCCTGGTTCTCACGGGGGACTTCAATCACCCTGACATCTGCTGGGAGAGCAAGGAAGTTTTTGGAGAGTGTTGGGGACAACTTCCTGGTGCTGGAGGAACCAGTTAGGGACCATGCTCCTCTTGACCTGCTGCTCACAAACAGGGAAGAATTGGTAGGGGAAGTAGAAGTGGGTGGCAACTGGGGCAGCAATTTGTACCTATGTTTGTTTAAATAAGACCCAATTCTGCCACCATGACTCCTGCTGAATGGTACCTACTTTCATGGGTAATCCCACAATGACACACTGGATATAGTTGTATTCATGGCAATGGTATATGTTAATAAAGGCTTTATGCATTCATGAAAAACTGCGCCTTGGAAGTAAATAGTTTGCTGGTTTTTTCATTCACATTAAGGCCTTTTAACACTGCTCTGTCAGTGTAAAAGACTGGGTATAAATTATAGTTATACTGACTTTAAGATATCTTTACTCCGGCAGAATGATATAGAGGGCCTTGTAAATGAGAATGCAGACCTATCTTACAGAACTTTCTATTATTTGGTCTAGTAACAGCTTAGAGATGCTGAAAGGAATCTGAATGTTGAAAAATGTTGTTCTTGACAAATCTCTCGTGCTATTTTAATCTCTAGAACTCCTTAGAAACCATTTTTTTGTTTAACTAACTAGGAGGACTTTGTTCAGGAAATCCTAGTGGATGCACTGGTATCTGTCGGCTTGCACAGCAATACGCAATCAAGTTATGTGTGTAATAGCTCTCTTTCTTGTAAAATATAGTATACATTTATTACGTTCTAAATCAATGTTTAGCAATCAGGGAAGGTACCAGTTTGACAGCCCAGAAGACTATAGACTTAAGTTTATATTTACCAAATAGATGTCACGCCCAGTCCTGCCAAAATGCTCCGAAGAGACCCACTTTGGGAATGAGAAGTTAATTCTCTCTCCATGTCTGTTTAGTCCCTGGTTTCTCTTCGGAGATTGTCAGGACATTTGCCAATGAATACCAATGGCCCTGATGGTCTTTAAATATACATATCTATCTGTCCTTTAAAGAATGGACTGTGACCACTAATTTATTTTGTGGACAATAGGCTACCAAATCAACCATATGTACTGAAATGATTTTCAGTCTGTCTTTGATTTGAGCCATTAACACAGAGCGGAAAAGCTCTTTACCATATCACCAGTCAACTGTATTAGCTAGCCATGCCAAATACTCATTTGTTATTTGAGATGTTCAAAGCCAAGAGCCAGATTTTCATATCCCCAGTTTGGGGAGGAGACTGAAGAAGGATCAGAATCTATATCTGAATTTTTCAGCTTAAGCTCATTTTTTATTATATATATGAGATAAGCTGATCAACAAATGAGAGCAGGAAGATTTTTTTCCATGTGGTCTTTGTAATTTTGTACAACTACCTGAATTGTAGGCATATTGTTGCTTCCTCTGAAGCATGTGATACTTGCCCAAGCTCAGGACAAGATCAGTCATTGGTCCCTTGCTTTCTTTATTCATATATGGTGAAATTCGTCTGTGTGCAGAGATGCAGCACAAGGGTCTGCACACCACTTTAGACCCATGTAAGGTCCCAAAATAGGGCTTATGTGGGATTCATAATGTGCATAGACACTTGTTCTGGCCCTCTCTGCACAAGGGTGAATTCCTACTTAATAACTTATACAATATAGACTCCAAAACAGACTGATTTAGCTACTAGAATCTTCTGAAAATCTTACATCCAGTTTTCAAAGTATTTAAGAATTATTAAGACCTCTCTAACTTTACTAGAAAATAAATATTCCAGCGTCCATACACAGCATAGAAATAGAAAAGAATAAGCACCAGTAATAATTATGTTCAAGTCAAAGTGGGTGTGATTGTATACGTGACAAGATCTCATTTTTATCTTACCTACTGAGTGGAAGAGCTTTCCCTTTTCTCTTTCATCCTGGGATGAAACAGTTCCATGTTCATTTCCTAGCAGAGTACTGAGGCATGGAGTAATAATTCAATACCAATGGAATCAATGGCATGAATAGGTGTTGGACTCGGACAGGTGCAGCTACTTCTAAATGAAATAAAGGGGTTCACTTCTGCTCCATAGGTAGGAAAAGAATGTGTCTTCTTTAGCATAGTTTGCCTAAACCATTTTTATGGTCTTATAACATTATTGGGACAGTAGGCTTTTACTGAATCTAACAAAATAGTAAAGACTCATGCTTTTATTTTGTGGGACTTAATTCTTCAAGTTTCAGAAAAGGGAAGAGTCTTCTATCTAGAAAGGATTAATAGCGTTTTTCCCCCATTAGAGATAATATGCTTAATGACAGTCAGGAAATTAATTACACCACCTTGTCAGTCTAATTGGTAAACTAAAAATTATCCAATTATTCTGAGATCTTCAATACAAAACAACAATGTAAAATATTGTATAAAAGTCAATACATTGTATGAAATCCTAATGGAAAAATTGCAGAAAATCAATCATGGACAATCATGGACAATCTACAATGCAGAAGGTGATGTAGCATTATTTTTCATCCCCCTAATAACAATGTCATTACACAGTAAATGGCAATTCAACATTACTGCAGTAGGCCCATTCACAGGGAACAGAGATGAGTCACTAATAAATGCCTTGCATTTGGTTTTTTATTGAATTAAATGATTATATCTGTAATTATATCATAATGATTAGCTGAAGTGGGTGTAATGAAGCATGTACTGTTATGTTTAATATCAAACTTACTGAGTCTGAGGGACTAGTACTCACCTGAGTCTTGTTAAGGCTGTCAGAAAGTATATCAAACTTACCTGGCTTCGATGGGATCAGGAATATTAATATACATGTCCAGAACAAAATAATTTTGGAGGTCTTCCTTCAGAGAAATTTAGGAAATTTCAGGCTGCAGATGGGGAATTTGATACTTCTTGTTTGCTTAAGGTGTTTAAAACAGGAAGAATTCTTGTTATAATATCCGCTGCAAAGTTCTCACTAAAGCATTGTTACTGTACACATGAAGTCACTGGACAGTCAATGTCCACCATATTTTAAATCAGATGTATTCTGAGGCTTTTGATCTGCTGCTGTAAATTCATTCTGATTTGTCATTTTTACCTATCCATTTTCGGATGTCCCCTACTCTGATAGCCAGGGCACTAACCTCAGTGCCCCACAGGAAAGTGCAACACATTGCTATGAGACACATGTACTTGAAGGTCTGCTTTCTTAAGTAACTAAACAATACAGTACAATCCCAAACAATGTCAACAGCCTAAAGGAAAAAACGGTCACTTTTCATATTCTCAATGAGTGCACATTTATTTCAGTTGTAAGGAGGTCATAGGTTTCTGTAAATTGTTTCACTTGCCTACTCAATGTATTGAAGAATGGAGCAGCATGTTCCATTCCCAGATAGAGTAAAGATACATTAACAATGAAATATCATGCCATAGGTATAGACAATAGGGTTATCAATTTCAGTATGGCAGATTTATTTGGATTGTTACCTCTTGTAAAAGATATCCTAATTCCCTGTAATCTCAAGGAACACATTCTGTTCTTCTTGCTTTCTTTTGCCCTTCATAGATCATAACCAGGCACACCATACTGCTATTATTAAAAATAATGGGTCAAATCTCAATGTCTTTTACTGATTTCTTACAGAAGCAAAATATGTATGAAAATGGAGGATTTGGGTACTTTGGGATTTGGACCAGTAGTAATAAATTGTATGTTTCCGTGCAAAATAATAGGATGTAGTAGCATACCAGAAGCCAATTTCATATCTAGTGGAACTCCACTGTGCTCAGTGGGCTTGACCTAGGATTTTGGCCTAAAGTGTCTTTTAACTAGAGATGGGCATAAATTGCTCAGAAAATGTGAAGTGCTTCTGAATATTGAGGTACTTAGCACCTACACCACTACTTGCCAAAGTGGTACTGAAGGAATTAACACATGAATGTTAAATTGAGCACGCAAGATTTCCCATTAGTACAGAAGCCAGATTCTGACCAGATCCTGTATTCCTGCCAGACATTTTGGCAAATCCTTTCAGTTGCGCCAGTGACTAATAAGAAGGCACATCTGCAGTGTCAGATGGAAAAGATGCAAACTATGCAAAAAACCTTAAAAATGCCTACAGAGCTATTAAAATATTTTATTCTAGGCTTCTTTAATAATATTAGATTACATATTGGGTAATTAAAAGTAGAGTGTGTGTGTAAGAAATGGTTTTCTTTTCCAAAGCCGCCACTGGTTGGGATAAGCAGGGGTTAAAGCAGACAGGACTGGGTGACCTATATAGGGAGAGTCCCGATATTTGGGGCTTTTTCTTATATAGGCTCCTATTACCTCCCACCCTCTGTCCCAATTTTTCACACTTGCTATTTGGTACCCTAGGACTGAAGGAGATGGAGAATTATGTAACACACCAGAAAAAGACCAAAGCTGATAGTATATTTATAAATTACTTCCATTTGTTTTGGCCAAAGGGTTTGGTGGATCTTCCTGGCTATGTGTGCCTGAGTACAGTTTTACAAGAAGCCGCAGACCTGAGTCATGACAGCAACACTTGCAAACATCACTAGGCAATATAGCACTTTCTTTTCTTTTCATACAACATAGCATTTATATCCTTCATGTCCTGATTCCACAAAGTCATCAGAGAGGATGAAAAAAAGTTTGACACGCTGACTACTGCACTTTACCAATTATGGGCCAGATTCTGAAACCCCATACTCCTGTGAAATAGTACTGTACTCCCCAAGAAGTCCCACTGAAATGAACATGAGTAAAAGTATTAGAATCTGTCCTTTTGCCTTCATGTCCCAGTGCATTGCTCTGACACAAAAGTTGGTTATTCTTCATTGGAGCTATTCTCTATTAATCTGCACATGAGGTGGGCCTTTTGCATCATATACCCGATGGTATATATGAGGCAATACTTAGGTGGATAATAAGAACAAGATCAAATCGGTTTGTTTAAAAGTTGTGTATTTTGTAGAATTCAGGACTTTAAGCAATTTGCCAATGTTGAGTCCTTTCGGTCGCTAACTATATGAAAATGCTTTATTCAGATTCTGCAAAGTGCTATATCTTAGCATGTAACTAAACTTACCTCACATTAGCTTGTCATTTTTATTTTCCCACACATTTTCTGGTAGTGCTTGTGTAATGCTCACAGACCCTGGTTGTGGGTGAGTGTAATTGAACCGGGGACCTCTGGAGCTTAGTGCATGAGCCTCTACTGTACTAGCTAAAAGCCAACTGCATATTAGCGAAGGCTGTAGAGCAGGCTCATTTTATCTCACTCTCTAAGTGGTCTTGGTGCCACTAGATGGGACAGAACACCATCCCCAGAAGGTGTTTGGGGTATACTTGCCTTATTGTTTGTTGTGTCTGTTACAGCTGTCCCCCTGCTGGATTCTTTTTCCCCCTTCCGTTCTGTTTGTGCTGAGTGGCCGCCCCCCCGGCCATGGAACTGACCAAAGTCACAGCCTGGCCCTGCTCATGGAAATGGCTTATGCAGACTGACTGGAGCCATTGCTCTGCTCAGGAAGGAGGGGGCTTTTCGCTCCTTTGTCTAGCTTCTTTGTTTGGACCCGGCTCGGTGTAGGGGTGCTCTGCCCAGGTATGCAAGACCTAAAGTGGACACATAGATAAGCATATGAGTCATACCTGTGGCTCAGAACATGCCCAGGCATGCCTATGCTTACCTGTAGTTTTCCCTGCCTTCTCTCCTCCCCCGTATTAAGGGGAACCAATCAGAGTTACTGGCGGGAGACTGCCTAAGTTTGCCTTTAAAACCAGACATTTTCTGATCAGACCCCCAGAGAAGGTCCTTGCTTTGCCACCTGGTCTGATCAGCTAGGGGTCTTTGGGGGTCCCTCTCTCCGCTCTCGTTTGTTTTTGAGCATACGCCTGTTTTAAACTCCCCTCCCATGAACAACAAATTTGTGCCTGAAGATCTCCTGATTATTGTAAGTGAATCAAGTCTTCTCTGCGTCCTCTGATGCTGAAACTGCTGTTCCTGCTGCTGCTTTGGGGATTGGTAAGAAAAAACCTCTTGCACACTTCCCTTGTTTTAACTGCTGGCTTTCTTTCCCCAGCAGGCAGACCCAAGCTAACTCCTTGGTCTGTATCCTGGGCACACACCACTCTGCCCTCTGGAACTACCCCTAGTATAAGGTGCACCCATTAGGTTTAGTCTTTAGTCTAGATAAATTGTAATTTCATTTTGCATAGCAGTGGTTAAGTTAGCTTTAAAGAATTGTTTGTATTGTGCTCTGTAAGTTAGGTGTAACAAGTTGTTGCATTGTGTTCTGTTACTTGCTAACTTGTGTAATCTTGGTTAAGATAGATCATAGATAAGATTTTGCTGTGTTCTGTATAAACCCCCCAACCTCATTCCTCTACCACTGCCTCTCTCTCTCTCTCTCTCTCTCTTTTAATCCCTTCCACCACGTGCTCACCCCCCCCCCCCCCATATAGCTGCCAAACCTCAATTGCATTACTAAAGTCTAGCATAAAAACCCCATTGGTTACCTTTTTTCTCTCTAACACACCTCACATTTTACATTTACACCACTGTGACACATTTTTACCTAGAGTTGTTGGTTATTTAACACATTTTACCCATAACTGTTAGTTGGTTATATGCTGCTGTGACACAACCTTTACATAGAAATTGTTAGCTGCCTGTTACATTTATACTTCAGTGTTAATTAGTTACCAACTGTATTGTACCCCACTGTATTGTACCCACTATCCTGTTTACTAAAAGAAACCCCTCCCCAATTGTCTACCTTAACAAACCCCATACCCCTCACTATTGAATTTTTCCCTGTTTTTATATTTTCTTAATAAAGTTTATTTTGCACCCCACCAGTGCAGTAATTGTCCCCCAAGATCCCCTATCTGCTGGCAGGGACATGTTGAAGCTTTAACATGTGACCTCTGTGAAGTAGGCTAATTGTGTGTAACAAAGTTTATGTTTGAAATGCCTAACAAATAAAAATAGGGAGGAAACCCTCACAAAAGAGGAAGTTGGGACAAACACATCTGTGGACCTTTTTCTCTCAAATGCTTCAATTCCTTTTGATTCATCTGCCAATTCGCAGTTAGTGTAGGGCACACATAGTACAGTACTCCTCATTTTAAGTACAGGGAATATCTTTCAAGGTGGTAAAACATTCCAAAAGGAATGAACTTCCTGTGTGATCACTCTTCTTCTATTGCTTATTCTACTACTATCTTGCCCAGCTGCTCAGCTACTGAAAACTTCCAGTGGGCAGTCAGTGATTTTTTCTCCCTCTTTGCTGGCATGTGCTATGAAAGGAATGAGATTCATATAATTTGAAATAGCATCATCAATGAAAGAACTGGCAACCGCTAGTACAACATATTGTATGCCGATAATCTACACTCAACCAAAACTAGCTACCAGCATTTATAGCAATGGCTGAAGAATCAAATAATAACTTGAGAGGGAAAGGAGAGAAGTGGAGAGAGTTGGCTCTGACTCAAACACTGATCCATTTATGGTGGAGCAGTATTATTAGAGTAAGTGCCTGTGGACATAACAACATGATACCCTTCTGTGAAGTAATTTGAATAATTAGGTATCTCCCCCTTGTTGCTCCCATTACATCTGGCAACTAATTGCAAACTAACTCGTAAATACAAACACAAAACCTCCAGAGAGGGTGTAGACACTTCAAAAGACAGATGGAGACAGGTGTGTGCCACTGCTGATCTTGCATGGAGCACATATCATAGATGGCAAATTCATGATTCTTGGTGATGCTGGGGTTGAATGATAAGGAAAAAAAAGATTCTAGACTGTAGCTGTCAGGTAGTAATTTAAAGAGTAATTAATTAAGAGTACTAGTATTTAGGGAATGCATCCAATCTATGCTATTTTGATTTACAGGTGGGTACCAGTTTGGAGTCGGCTTGGATATACCAAGCACTCAAGTCAACTGAAATTTCAGTAGATGAAAACTTCTACTATTAACTAAGGTAAAGCAGAAAAAGAATGGGGCTTAATATAGGAACATATAGTAAAATAAAACATTATTTTTAGTGTTCTAGGAAGTAGCACAAAATACTGTACGGGGAAATGCTCAGTATAATAGAGAATGAATATTTTGCTGACTAGATGTGTCTGATCAAGTTCTTCTCCCATACATAAAATTTGGTGCATGCTTTACACTTTGGAATCAGGGTGTTTTGATGCTTTTTTGTGCCACGTTGAAAAGTGATTAGCTGTGCTCTGGCAGGAATTGAACGTTTTCATTAAATGACAGAACACAATTATGCAGAGAAGGACATGAGCTGCTTTGATTAACAAAATACATGTTAAATGTATTAAAACTAATGAAAATCACTTGGCCATTTCTTTAATTGCAATATGTCCAAAAAGACATTTGCTTATTGTAGGTCAAACAGAAATTACTGTGAGAGAAAATGAGCCAGCATCTCTAATTCCTTCTGTATAGCAACAAATTGCTGGTAAAGTTGGGCTGGAGTGGACATTTCTGCCAGGAAACTTTAAAATAGTGTCTAAACGTCTCAGGATTTCCATTGAAATAAATGGAGTAAGACATAGCAATAGTACGCTCAATTCAGAAAATGAAAATTCACAAGTTAGAAGTTCTTAAACTCAGATATATCAAGGGTCATCGAAGCTAATACTATAGGAGAACATACCATTAAATGCTGACAATACTGCCATGTTAAAGCATTGGTGAAGACCACTTGATGAAGAAAAGGTAAAGGCAGGGGGCTGCTGAACTATCTGAAATGCATATAGACGTGCCTGAAATGCTTTAAATTGGCTAAAAATTATCCAAATTCTGAACATGATCTGAAAGCATCCTTTGAAAGATGCTACTGCTATTACTGGATGAAATTCACCCCTGTATTGAAGGTCAGCGTCACATGGATCCTACTTAACTCCCCCAAATAAGACTCAAGTGAGACTTAAGCAGGGCATAGAACAAGTGTGGATCCTTCACACTACATATGCATTTCAGCCAAAGTGTGGAACTAGCGACACATTTTCTGCTGACATAACTCCATTGAATCCCACCTGCTGCACGTTGGTGTGGCTGATGGTTCCAAACCCAGACAACATGGGGAGAGTTCCTGGTGAAAAGCAGTCTCTGTAAAACAGACCCCAAAACATTTGACGCTGGCAAGAAGAAAACATTTTAAAGTTGGTTATTGAAATAGGAGATTGTGACCCTAAGAGCCCCTCAATGTCACCTAGCAGAGGGTCCACTTAACTTTAACTCATATCAGGCCTGACATACTCACTACCCCCAACACACTGTTTGTCATAATATGTATCAAAAAGGTGTCATATCAGGTATCATTTAAACTGGTGACATGCTGGTCCTGAAAATCAGTGGTTGTGTATAGAGCATTATGTATGTGTGCTGGAAGTATGTTCTTAAAACATGGTTTGGAGGCAGTGAATAGATCAAGCCTGCTCTAGATAGCGGAATGTGGAATTGCCTGTCTACCTGGCTGGATTATAGGCAGGGGACAATGCAAGTACATTTACATATAAGGTAAAAAAAGCAACCAAGCTAACAAGCAGCAGCTTAGTGAGAGCACCAGGGGATAAGTCTGCACCCCCAGGAAATTTTCCTGGCTATAGAAACAGAGACAATGGGCTTTGGAAAATATAAGGGGAAGCAAAAGACATTCTAGTTATACATCACTTAGAGGACAAAGGGAACTGCACCCTCTGAGCCTGTGAAAATTGGCCTAGAGGATTGGAGATGCTATTAAATTGATGTAAGTGAGAAAACAGCTTAGGCAAAGATTGTAACTTGCTAAAATTAAGTTTTGGTCACTAGAAAGCATGTTTTGTTTTGTTTTTTAATCATATGTATATCTTTTTCTCTAGCTTGGTGTCACTTAAATCTTTGTTCTTTGTTAATAAACTTATTCCTAGTTTTACTGTAAACAATCTCAGAGCTGTTATATTGAAGTAAAGTGGGAGTCCTCAGGCAGACTGGTTTGTGCTCTGTCTCTTTGGAGGCAGCAAACTTAATTTATGTGAATGTCCAGTAAGAGGGACTGGACACTGCCAGGAGACACCTCTGGAACTCGGGTTCACTAATTGTTACCTGCCAGACAATGTTTAGACTGGCAGAGTCTCAAGGCGTTTACTGGTGAAGCGGACAGACTGGTGTGGCAGGAATCTGACACAGTCTAATCTCCAGCAAAGCTCACTCTTGCTGAGGCAGAGGGGAAACACAATAGCTTACAGTTTTGGGTGTCCTGAACAGAACGTCATACAGATCAATGTTTCAAACATCAAAGATCTGGCAGATCATAACTATTGACTTGAAAACTGGGCATCAGTGAGAGCAGATTGACAGATAGGGATAAAAAGGGCTTCAAGCTAGAGAAGAAACATCTAGTGTATTCAAGTCCTGGTGACAACTAATACTCAGAAGGAGTTGCCCTCATTATGACAAATTCTGTGGAAATAAAATCAGTCATCAATTGGGAACCTATCATATATGTCAGACTCCAAACCAGATTCCTAAAGATGTCAATCATGCAGTGCTATTCTCTGGCACAGGAACACAGCAATGAGAATAAAGGTTAGTTCTACAATTGCCTCCAGAATGTGACTGACAGAATACCAAAACATGACTTACTCCTGGGTGACTTTAATGCTGAATTAGGATGTGACGACGAAGGAATGAAAAGAGCAATGGGTAACCCTGTGTTGGTCATCAACCAAAATAATGAAAGATTCATTGAATTGTGCTTGGTGTCTGACCTAGTTTTCTCACAAAGAAATGTGGAATTTGCCGTATGACATATCTGGCTGAGCTCAAGATTCAGGTCTTCTGTCTAAGACGCAAGGCCATATCAAGCAACAGATATCAGCAGTGATCACAATCTTTACATTGCTAAACTGAAATTAAAATAGATCTTTTTTCAGTTTTAAACAGAAAATGGTACAGAAAATCAACAGTACAAAACTGAAAACAAAACAGTGCTGTGAGAAATTCCAACTAGAACTAAGGAACAGATTTGAGGCACTGCCAGAGGCTGGGGATGATGAAATGCAGACTGGACCTGAAGCCGTGCTCAGAGACAATATGATTCAGGCTGCTGCAGTGACAGTTGGATATCAGCACAGACACAGCAAGAATTGGGCAAGCCAAGGAAAGAAAAAGTTACTGAAAGTAAAACTCTTGAATCTAAGATCAACAAAATATTGGAGAAAGCAAAGGAGGAGTATGAGAAAGCAGACAAAGCAGTGAAAAACGATGCAAGGAAAGATCAATAGAGGTATGTTTAAAGTTCTAGTAGCTGAAGATGAAGCTGCTGCTATGATAAGAAACCTTGGAGACATTTACTAAGTGTCTAAAACCCTGTGTGGAAATTTCAAAATAGAAAGTGGATCAATAAAAAGCAAAGATGGGAAAATGCTTACAACTAAGGTAGAACAGAAAAATAGATAGGCAGAGCATTTCAGATAGTCCCCAACAGAACCAGCCCCACTTCAGCACCAGACTTCAATTAACATGCAAACCTGATCAATTTGATAGTCACATCAGTTCAATAAAGATGTCAGAAGTACAGGCTGCAATCAAGAAGCTGAAAAATAACAAAGCAGTGGGAGGTCATCGGATTACAGCAGAAATGCTAAAAAGCACTTCATACCATTTATCTTTATGAAACTGACAGGGCTATTCAATGAAATTTGGGAAAAAGACCAGTGGAAACATGGATTCATTGTCAGAATACCCAAAGAGGAGGTGATCTTCGGGTATTCTGACTGAAGTGGAGTTACCCTACTCTATGTTGTAGAGAAAGCTTTCTGCTGTGTGATACTACACAAGATGAAGCAGTGGATGCAGGGCTCAGAGAAAAAGAGGCTGGATTCAGGCCCAACAGATCCTGCGTAGATCAGCTATTCCCACTACGGACCATCACAGAAGCATGCACAGACATACATTGTGGAATATTCTTCAGTCCTATGGAAACTCAGCTACAGTTGTTAACGTCATTAAGGCATCGTACAGAGGTGTGAAATGCTGTGTAAAGGTAAACAACCAGACATAGTGGTTCAGCATGGTCACACAGTGGTTCAGCGTCAAACAGGACTGAATTGTATCTCCACTATCATTTGGTGTTGCTAGCCTGGATACTGAAGATGTATGAGCAACAGGAATACTAGTATAACATTGGTAGATGGCAAGTGCCTAGAAGACCTAGACTTTACTGACAATATTATGGTACTGAGCAGCACCCCTAAAAAGTTACAAAGAGTACCTGGCAAAAACAGCAGTCAAGCAGGGGTCAGATTTAGTTATGCTTAAACAAATATCTTTGAAATTCAGACATCAAATAGTTACATCACATAAGAAGACGAAAACATCAAGAAAATAGAACAGTTCGCCTACATTGGCAGCACCATATTGGCCAACAAAGACCTCAAAAAGGAAGTGACATTAAGGATTGAAAAGGCATTCACAGCATTTACTAAACTTAACAGCATATGGAAATCAAAGATATACAGCACGAGAACAAAACTGAGAATTTTAAATTCAAACATAATCTCAGCGGTAACATATGGCTGCAGGAGCTGGAGCTGTACCAATACTTTAGACAGAAAACTAGATAGCTTCAAAAATAAGTTCCTCCTAAAGATTCTAGGCTTTGTTGAAAAGACTTCATCAACAATGAAGGGATATGAGAAATCACCAACCAGTAACTTGTTTCCACTGTATCAGAGGGGTAGCTGTGTTAGTCTGGATCTGTAGAAGCGACAAAGGGTCCTGTGGCACCTTATAAACTAACAGAGGTATTGGAGCATAAGCTTTCGTGGGTGAATACCCACTTCTTTGGATGCAAGCAGTGGAGATTACTGGAATCAGAAGGACACGTTAGACATACTTGGGGCGTGTACTCCGGATGATCAAACTTGTTTATTTTATAAATAAAAGTCCATTTTCTGTCAACCAGCCTCAAACTCAGCCTGCTGTCTGAGCATCAAGCTTACTCTGTGTTAGGTACTTATATGGGGCAGGAGGGATGGCCTCAAAACCTGGAACTAATTTTGTTGCATAGGTCCATCTCCATTTATAACAAACAGGAATTTAGGAGAAAATATCATATATATTATTGCTGTTTTGCAATAATATCAGTTCCATTTGAATATGAAAAAAAAAGCCTGCAGTGGAAGTTAAATTGGGGTCAAAAGGACGTATCTGGAACAATTTGATTGCTGACTTTTTGAGACTGAACAGCAGCTTCCATCCATCTTAATTATTTTTGTGACCATTTAGGCAATAGAAGCATGCCATAGGTAGTAGAATTAGAGGATATTACAGAAGAAACTTTTGATTTAATCACAAATGGTGCTTAATTGTAAATTAGATCTTTCTTTAATAGCTTAGGAAGTGAGCCAATGGAAGTAATGAAAACTCAACTCACAGAAAAGTATTTGAGTTTTCTCACTAGAGAGTCTGCCTTAGTATAATAATAAAAGTCTTGTTTGACAGATGAAAGAATTGGCTGTGAATTGCCTTATCTGAAACAAGTAGTCATAATCGTTGAAGCTAGAACTATGACTACAGGAAGACAAGCAAGAAAAGTCTTGATCTTTCATCTTAACAAAATTTCAAACATTTGTGGAGAGATGAGCAGTAGCAGGGGTGAGTATGCTATTCAGTAGATCTAGGGTTTGTATTTTATTATTTCTTATGGGACTGGAAACCTGCATATGAAGTTGGGAAAAAAGGGCTAATTTTTTCTGAGTGCCCAAGAAAGTTGGATTAGATAAAGACTGAATAGGATAAAGGCTTGGATAAGTTGAAGTTGAAATATAAATCAGTACTTTTATTACCTCAAGTCAAAGCCTCTTGGAAAGCAAACTGGGAAGTTTGTAAGGTAAAAACAAAGAGTTGAGATAATTTCAAAATAACCAGTGGAGGAAGCATGACGGACATGAAACCTAGCATGGTTCAAATTGTCCAAGAAAATGGTGGGTGGAGTGAAGTTGGAGATAAAAGGGAGCTTAAAAACAAAAACAAAACCTAGACTGTGGTTTCCTTTCATATGTGCAAAACTAATAAGCACAGTAGGTTGGTCAGGCTAGATGAAAATGCATGTTCTGCAGGAAAGAAAGGGATAAGTTTAGCAAAACTTACAGATGTCCATTTTAAAATATAGACCAGTGGAATGGGCACACAGTTCCAAGTGACAGAAGCTAAGTGTTCTAAACATGGGAAATTATAAATGTTATTAAATATAATCCTTTTCTCCTTTCTGAAAAGAGAACCAATCTCTCTCGCTCTTCCCAGCCCTGAAGAAGTAGCAGAATTAGTTTAAAAGGTGTGGGTTTGGGTTTTTTTATCTGTGGGTGGGAGCTGTATGTGAAGAATTTATTGAGGGTAAGCTAAGTCAAGATGATGAGATTTGCATTTAGTTCTGAAAGCAGGTCATTCCAATCTGTTTAGGTAGCAAGTTTCATGTCTAGTTCCAGCTTCTGTGAAAGTTATGTCTCCTGCATGAGTCTCCACTATTAGTCAAAAATATCATTATTCCACATAAAAATAGCTGTCATGGAAGGCCATACTTATAGATGGAGAGGTAATCTCAGGTAACACTGCTCTACAGCCAAAATGCTTCTGAAATAAATGTAGTCAAACTTTACTAATTCTGGGTCACTGAGAATGAAAATGATACTTAAAATTGTTGATTGGCTCTAGTTTTCAAGAGATGCTATTGGGTCAGTATATACGACCCTTGACTTGGGAATGGCGGAGGATAAGTGAGTTATAAAGGGAAGGGATCTCAATTTAAACCAGAAATGACTAAAATACATCTTTGACTGGATCTATGAATAAATCTATGACTGGGTTTGGACAGTACTTGCTTTTAGGCAAAACAATGAATGATGCAATCTGAAGCTGGTATTGCGTCATATATGACATGAATTGCATCATGTTATTCCTAGAAGTCATGGATGATGCAATCATAACGAAGCTTACATCACTCTGCTGAACAAATTGCCCTATATCAGCTCTAGAAATCATACAGTGTCGTGCTCTCTTATTTCTCAGTGTTTGATTTTGCAAAGGGACACATTTCTGTTTAGCCAAAGTGAGCAGAGATGCCTCGTACTTGTGTGAACAGTGCAGATAACTTCTGCTATGTTTGTGGTGAAGTGACTTTTGCATCACAAAAGCGCAGTATAACCACTATGGTTAAGAAAGCCTATCACTTTTATTTTGGCTGCAAAATTGGAGATCAGGACAAGAGGTGGGCCCCACACATATGCTGCAACACTTGTGCAACAAATCTTCGCCAGTGGTTGAACAGGAAAAGGAAATCTATGCCTTTTGCAGTGCCAATGATTTGGAGAGAGCCAACAGATCATACCAGCAATTGTTACTTCTGCATGGTGCCTCCAGTTGGGAAAGGTGTGTCAAAGAAGAAAAAGTGGACTGTGCATTATCCAAACATTCCATCAGCTATACGCCCAGTAACCCACAGAGAAGGACTGCTGGTTCCTGATGCACCAGAATCATTCTCACTTGAGTCAGACAAGGAAGAGGAAAGGATGAAACTTCTGGTCCTGAACCATCAATGTCACAGGACCCACATTTTCTCGCATCCTCCTCCTCTGAACCACACCTCATAACACAAGGTGAACTGAATGACCTTGTCAGGGATTTGGAACTCCCCAAGAGTAAGGCAGAGCTTTTGGGCTCCAGACTACAGCAGTGGAATCTCCTGGCCGGTGATGGTAGGGTTTCCATGTTCCATGACTGTCAAAAGGATCTTGTCCCATTCTTCTTCATGGAAGGTGATCTTGTAGCCAGCAACAACATCGAGAGTGTGATGGCAGCCCTCAACATCGTTCACGATCCAGATGAGTGGAGACTGTTCATTGATTGATCGAAGACGAGTCTTAAAGCTGTTATACTGCATAATGGCAATGTTTTGCCATCAATTCCAGTTGGTCATGCAGTCCATATGAAGGAAACCTATGACAACATGAAACAACTTTTGAGGTGCATAAACTATGACCAACATCAGTGGCAGCTTTGTGGCGATTTGAAAGTTGTTGCTCTCTTGCTTGGTCTGCAGACTGGATACACAAAGTACTGCTGTTTTCTCTGCGAATGGGATAGTCGTGCAAGAGATTCCCACTACATCAAGAAAGATTGGCCACTCCGACAGTCATTGGAGCCTGGGAGGAAAAGTGTTCAGCATCCACCACTTCTTGAATCAAGGAAGATTTTGTTACCACCCTTACACATCAAGCTGGGTCTGATGAAGAACTTTGTCAAGGCCATTGACAAAACACAAGCAGCTTTCAAGTACCTCCATGGAAAATTTCCAAGGTTAAGTGAAGCTAAGATAAAGGAAGGTGTCTTTGTTGGTCCTCAGATTCGTGAACTTCTTCGAGATGATGCATTTGACCATGCACTGCGTGGCAAGGAAAAAAAGGCACGGAAAGCCTTCCAGTTAGTGGCAATAAATTTTCTTGGAAACAACGAGGCAGACAACTACAGGTTGTTGGTGGAAAACCTCCTCAAGGCATACAAAAGCCGTGGTTGCAACATGTCACTAAAGATACATTTTTTGCACTCTCATCTAGATTTTTTTCCACCGAACTGCGGAGCAGTGAGCGACGAGCACGGCGAGCGATTTCACCAGGACATTGCAACAATGGAGAAACGCTATCAGGGCAAATGGAGCCCATCAATGCTTGCAGACTATTGCTGGACAATGACAAGAGATGCTCCATTTAATGAATACAAGAGACAAGCCAAGAAGCGCCGAGTAGACACTGAATAGGACTAAACTATGGACATACTAGGTTTTTGCCTTTTGTTTCATAATAAATTTTATTTATATAACCCCTTTGCTGATTTTTAAAGTGTTACATAAACAGGACAGGTGAAATAGTATCATGTAAAGCAACCATAAACACATGAAAAGACCTAGGTTTAAAATTTATGATTAAAACTCTACTATCTACACAATATACATAGACATAAAATGTAAAAACTTAAATATCTTAGAAACAGTAGCCAATCAGTTGTTTTAATTGTCATATTTGAATTCAGCACATCAAAATACATACTAAATAGCACATTTTATCTCTGAAGCAGACGACTTCTCAAAAATTGTAGACCAGTGTAATTAGGGTCAGAAAGGGCTTTGAAGATCAGGATGGAGATCTTGAACTGGACTGCATTCAATGGCAAGCCAGTATAGAGAATAAAGCACTCAGCTGAGCTACCTCCTACCAGTCTCCCTTGAAACACAAATGGGTGGCAGTGTTTGTATCTGTAGGAGCCTTTTCAAGGTGCATGAATTCATTCCTAGATATAAGGTGCAGTAATCATGCCCAGAGGTCATGACTGTGTGAGACATAGGGTATGTCTACATGAGGATAAAGGCCCCACAACATGTCCACTGCTCAACTGGGTCAGTTGACTCAGGCTTGGAGGGCTCGTGCTTTGTAGGGGGTTGGAGGGCTTGGAAGGGCTAAAATTGCTGTGTAGATATTCAGGCTTTGGCTGGAGCCCTATCTCTGGGACACTGCAACTTTGCAGGGTTCTAGAGGACGTTAGGCTTCAGCTTGAGCCCGAATATCTAGATAGCTATTTTTTAGCCCCATAGCCTGAGTCAGCTGACTTGGGCCAGCTAGAGGTTTTTTATCCCCGTGTGGACGTAGGCATAATGAACAGGCATGTGTCTGAAAGCATGAGGTGAAATCATCTGGCCAGTTGCAGATGGAAGTGAAAATTTTGCTTTGCATGTCTATTTGGACATCCACTAACATTGGCTGGATGTGGACTGCAGGAAGACTTAAGTGTCTGAGAGCAGATAGCCTAAACAGGATATTATAGATGAGGTAAATTGTTCCCCCTCCTGACCATCATCACCTCAGTCTTGCCCGGTTCCTCTTTTCAGTCTGGTGTTATCTTAACTAAGCACTGAGACTGCTGAGTGAGAGTGCCATTTATGTCTGATGTAAAGGAAATGCAGAGCTGAGTGTTATCTGTGTCCTATGGGCACTTCAACGGCGCTTGTTTCACCATGTTCATATAAATGTTCAATCATTTGAAGTAGAGGACTGAGTCTCGTTGGATTCTATTGGTGACAGCTGAGGAGGTAGAGGAACAACTGCCCAGGACAAGATTCTGGGTGAAAATATTATAATTCCTACATAGATATGTGTGCAGATTCTCATCTGTGTCCAGTATGTGGTGGGCACAGAGGAGAAGGTTACTGTAAAGAAGCTGTTTGCAGCTTCCAGATACTGGGATTAGTACAATGGTGGCCTGATCCCCTGCATAGTTTAGAGCTGACTTAGACCTGCTCTAATCTATACCAGCTAGCTGTGCTCTCAAGGACCAATATTTCAGCTAGAAATTTTCTGAGAACAGTATTGCTCCGGCCATTGTTACCAGATGCAGGGCCGGCTCTACCTTTTTTGCCACCCCAAGCGGCGAAGCCAAAAAAAAAAAAAAAAAAGACCCTGCCGCAGCAGTGCTGCCGAAGCAAAGAAAATAAAAAAGCTGACACAGAAGTGCCACCGAATCCAAAGAAATTTAAAACCTGCCACAGCAGTGCTGCCGAAGAAAAAAAAAAGTTGGAGTGCCGCCCCTAGAACGGCCGAAGTGCTGCCCCTTCAGATTTGCCGCTCCAGGCACCTGCTTTCTTAGGTGGTGCCTAGAGCCGGCCCTGACCAGATGTGCCCATTGTTTTGGGGTACGCTCATTTATTAGGGTTACTCTTTTGGGGGGGGGGGGGTTCTGTAATTCCATCAATGTACTGCTTGTGTCACTTGTGAGTTCATATGGAGCTCTACTTCTTCCTTCTGCAAGTCCCCTCCCAATGGAGCTATCCTGCAGGACCTAGGTTCCCCAAGGCTGGGTTCCTCCAGCCCCAGAATCAGATGAACACACACACACTAACAGAGCAAGTCTGAGGGGACCGGGTCAATCAGCACTCTCAAGCTGACCCCTTATATGTCCCTGGACTCTATGGGCTTGGTCAAGCAATATTTCCAAGCTGCCACCCTTATATGCCCCTGGACTCAATAGGCTGGGCCAAGCAGCACTTCCAAGCTGCCACCCTTATATGCTATAGGTACCGCACAGGAATAGAGTATCCCTGAGCAGGCTGGGTCAAACAGCACTTCCAGGCTGCCACCCTTATATGCCCCTGGACTCAGCAGACTGGGTCAAGCAGCACTTCCAAGCTGCCACCCTCGTATGTCACAGGTTCAGCACGTCCCTATCCCCACATTCACGTTACAATTGTTCTGGTAGTAACCCACTTGATGAGAAAACCCCACAGTATTTTTGGGTGCTACAGGGATGTTTAGCTTAGGTAAGAGGAGCATTGCTGCAGAGTAAATGAGGAAGCCAAAACACAAAAGGGTAAAGTTCAGAGAGAGAGAGAGAGAGAGGGAAGCAACCAGCTTAACCATAAAAGTTATTTATTGAATAATAGTGTTAACCACACCAGGAGAGCCTAAACAGAGATAACAGTTACATTATTAAAGATTACAAAAACTGATCAAACAAGTCTTGGTTAAAAAGTTATACTTGAGGTAGAAAAGAAAACAGAGAGAGAGAGAGAGAGAGAGAGAGAGCTAGCTGGTGTCTCACCACTCTGTGAAGCTTGAACTGGTCAGGGTTCCCAGGTGATGGCGGTAGCTCAAGGTCCTGAGTGCTGGAGACAGGCAGAGCCTCCACCATGATCAGTCAGAAGAAGATGAAATCCCAGTGGAACTGATGCAGAGTTTGAATGCATGCATCAGAACACTTACTTGAGTGTGGGTAGGGGTTTTTGTAGGGAAACAACAATGGTTCAAGGGTTTTCTTTAGGCTAGACAATAGGAACTGATCATTCCTGGCTATGGGTGGTGTTCCTTCAAGGGAGCTCACAATGCAATTAGGCAGCTTCAGTATTTTGGATATCAATCAAGGATTCATTACTAGAATTGGTCTGATAACTGCTGAGCTGGGTGTGTGCAGGAGTAGGTTCATTAACATCTGGAGCAGAGATCCCCCAGGATGCAGTGCTTCTCTGCTCCTCTGGTCCTAGAGTTCAGTGCGGTTCTTGCCTTGGAATCTCTGTTCTCCATCCGATGAAGTGGATATTCACCCACGAAAGCTTATGCTCCAATACCTCTGTTAGTCTATAAGGTGCCACAGGACCCTTTGTCTGTTCTCCATTGTGTCTCCCACCACCTTTTCATTGCTTTCTGTAAGTCTTTCTTCTGATCAGTTTTGGTTCAAGCAGAAGCTGGGGTGGAGGTGTCCTTCATGAGTCAGACAGGCTGGATACTGCGCCCTGGTTCCCCAAGAACACAGAGCTGACTGATATCATCATATCCCTTTCCTCCTGGTTAAAACACCTCTGTTGGGATGTAGGAGGGAAATGGTGTAGGAGCTGCATTTCCTATGCACACCCTGGAGAAAATGATCCCGGCCAGTTAAGCCACCTGTAGTTATTGGAGCTGTTCAGTACACCAAACCCTAGAGTTCCATTAGCATGCCAGATGTACCGTGACTCTGAGTCAAACACAGAGGTGCTTCAGCAGCTAGGCCTTGTAACCGTAGTTGGTCCCAATAATCATTCAGACACATAGCTAAGTGACAGGGCATTTTACTAGGGCTGGCAGGAACAGGAAAAGTTGAAGATACCCTAGGTACAGAGGTTTAAACAGTTCAAAGAGAGCAAGTTCTTTGTTCTTGTTTGGGTCCCTGGGGAAGTCCAAACAAGAGTCATGGCTCTTGAGGCCTAGTGCCTAGGTTGACCTCCCCAGTCCTGTCTCTAGTCCAAACAAAGAGGCGCCTGCAGGTTTCCAGGACCGTTATTGTCTCTCCTTGGGGCCCCATTTCACTGGCTCTCTGTCCAGCCGTTCCTGCTCCCCAATAAGTCTGTAGACCACTGCACCCAGCTGTAATGTCTGGCAGTTGCAGTTGTGCATACAATTCTTGGGGATTCCACTCGGAATTCAGGTTCTCTCCAGCTCCTGCTTGCCATGCACTATGTCCTACTTCAGCTTCCCTGCAGCTTCTTGCTTGCCATGCTCCGGCCCCCACTGCCTTCCAAACAGAGCCCCACCACTTCTTGGTCCAGGACCTTCTCCCTTACCTGGTCAAGAGGAAGGAGATGTGCAGTGGGTAGGGACTGATAGGAATTGTGATTCCTTGCTTAGCTGATCCATCACACAGCTTTCCTGATTACTTTTCCTTGGCCAGAACAGCATAAAGCAACCAGAGCAGAGGGATAGGATCTCGGGTTTGCAGACTAGGATATGTTAGGTGTATTGTACTGTAGTGTTCTGTAAACTCTTTTCCTTGTAGCAAAACCAAAGAGTATTAATTATGCATGTGCTTCTTCAATAGTACCTTAGGCCTGATCCTGTAGGGATTTTTCAGGGAAGACTCCCCTTAAAGCCATTTTTTTGGCCCTTCCCTATGAGTAATAGTTGTTATTTGATTTTCTGTTCCCATGGCAGCTCCCTCTTTCAGGCTGTGCTGTGAACTAGTTTCTCAGTGTCTGGGAAAACCCAAGCATTGTTACCACCCTGGAAACAATGTAAATCATTGACTTAATAAAAAGTCTTACAACCTTTAGGAGCAAGTGGTGACTCTGGTCTCTTTCACCATTCATTGAGTTCTTGAGCCTGAAGGAAGCAGAAAATACATTATATTTCTAAGGGTCTACTTGATCATGTCTTCTAGGCTAATTTCTGCTCTTTTCTATACACTAATTAAAACAATAGCTCTTCATGCTCGATTTATCAATGTAGTAAAAACCAGTTTCAGTTAATTTCCTTTCTTTGGGAAAAGGTTTCTTGCTTGAATAATTTTTAATTATAATGAGCAAACTATTACAGAAACTGAAGGCTTTATTAAAGTACTATAGGACATAACGCTAGATCTAAAATGTCAGCGTTTTCATTCTGTATTGTACTTTCAATATTTGAAACAATATCAAAGCAAGCTGAGTCTTAATATGCAAATTGTGTACTTGGGCATAGCTGTTTATTTAATTGGCTTACATTTTATAAAGTTAAAGAGTTGTGAAAAATAATCCATTTGGATACTGGAGATTCAGATGTTTTTTGAGCAGTTTAATTTTTTTAAAAAAAACAGGCTTAGCTCAAATAAAAGATTTTGTACTTATTGTGAGCCAAGGCATTTTAGTACTTTGGAGAAACCATCAAAATATTATAAAGCTTGGATATGTAGCAAATTCATCATTAAGATTAATTAATCTTCACCATTATGGTTATGAATTAAACCCACAAAAGCAAATACATTTGCTGCAACTCCACCCTCGGCTCATCCTGTTGTGATTTACCTGCATTTAAAATATATTATTTGTTTGTTCACCTTTCTAATTTGCCTGTGCAATGATCTACCCAGTGAAAAAACTTTATTCTAAATCAAATAAAGAACAACATTTTCTCAGCCCCACAACATATTACTTGCATAAAAGGGCAATTTTTTCCCTCTCAAAAACTGGGCAAATAGATCATAGAAAGTAATTGTGCATTTTTCTGTTTTCAAGTTGTCCATGAACAGATGTGTGACGGGTCCGGCACCGCAGCGCCCCTTTGTGGCAGGAGGGGCTGAGGGGTCGGGGCCTCGCCACTCTTAAGTCCCTGCACCCGCCCCTTTAAGGGCGTCCGGTTGTGGCCGAATGGCCCCAGTCCCTGTGACTTGCCCCACGTATCAGGGCAGTGTGGTCTAGCGGCCCGAGTCCATATACCTCGCCCTGAGGTTCAGGGCAGTGTGGCCCAGTGGCCAGAGTCCGTATACCTCGCCCTGAGGTTCAGGGCAGTGTGGCCCAGTGGCCAGAGTCCATATACCTCGCCCTGAGTTTCAGGGCAGTGTGGCCTAGCGGCCAGAGTCCATATAACTCACCCTGAGGTTCAGGGCAGTGCGGCCTAGCGGCCAGAGTCCAGAGTCCATTTTCCTGGTCTTATTTATGCAAGTAATAGGATGTAGGGTATATATGTATATTGCACCCAGTTCCTTGTCTGGGTCATTTAATATCCTAGTTGCCTTGGCTTTGGCCAGAGAAGTGAGAACTGCTGTTTTCTGCCTTTATATACACAGCACTACCCATTGTTTTATACATATGCCAAGTGCATGGATTGAATCTACCAGCCTCAATTTTATGTCCTACTGTCATCAGCCATTCACTACAGTTAATCATATGTATTTGCGCAGTGTTATTGGTGAAGGATGTGTTCATTTACCCCTATCCATTTTACGTGATTAATTAACTTAGTGTTAGGGTGGGAGGGATTAGGGGACTGCCATATTAAGTGCCCCATACAACAATATTTTAAATATATATACTAAGGCTTGGATATGTGCCAAGTGTCCCCAGAGAGAGGACTTTTGTGATACTACCTTCTATCTTTCTTACTGCTACCTAAGCTAATGTCATATTCACTTTTTCCTTGTAAGAGCCTGTGATTTTACAATTCTCCTATTCATTCCTTACATTGCAAATATATTTCAGATGGTTGGGTGACCAATTCCAGAATGAATATGCCTGTTTTTTTTAATATGGAGATATGCCTACCTCATAGAGGTGGAAGGACCTTGAAAGGTCATCAAGTCCAGTCCCCTGCCTTTACTAGCAGGACCAAATACAGTCCCCTGACAGATTTTTGCTGCAGCTCCCTAAATGTCCCCCTCAAGGATTGAACTCTCAACCCTGGGTTTAGCAGGCGAATGCTCAAACCACCGAGCTATCCCTCTCCCTCCCTTGAATTTTTTCATGTACAAACTCTCATTCATGTGAAAGTATGTGTGTCAGTGCATGTATAGCTGTATTTACATGAATAAAAGCCTCTCTCCAAACAATTGTGCAGACAAAGCTCAGTCCCAAAACAAACAAACAAACAAACAGCTCCCCCTCAAAATATGGCAGTACAATCATTGTTAAATCAAATTGCTTCTCAGATTTGATGAACAAACATTCAGGAATAATTTTTCAAACTGTTTTCCTAATTCTGTAGAACAACATGAGGCAGACATTCTACTGTGAAAACATGAGTTTTTTTCAGTTGCTGCTTGTTTCAAATGGAAATGTCTAAAAATCAGACAGACAGGAAACCTTTTATTGCATTTCATGTCGTTGCAATTTAAAACATATACTTGAAACCCATGATGAGACACGAGTCAGTACACGAATGCACCTTCCCACAGCTTCACAAAACCATCCAATATTAAAAGGGAGATCTTTTTCTCTCCAACTACATTTTCTATACTTCTGCTACTAACATTTATGGGGGAAATTTATATCCCCATCCCACAGAGAATAAGAAATAAAAAGGGAGTTTCTCTCTCACCATGAACATGTAAGTTAAGCACAGGTTTCCTTAAAACTGTCTCAACCCCCTCCCAGAAACATAGGGAACTATGTACACCATTCTGGACATCCCTGATGGGCAGTGCTTCCCCACTCACAAACACTAAGTCCAGGGGTTAAAACAAAGATAACTTTATTAGGAGTGAAAAAGGGGTGGGAAGAGAGAACAGAAGGGCTGTGGGAAAACCAGCAATTAATAGATCAGCAAATGCTATGAGGTACGACTTCCACCCCTAAGTGTGCATTAACCATAGTCCCAACCTCGGCCCACCAAGCCCTTGTGGTGCATTGCAGCCACTTCCCTCTTCCCCAGCTTCCTACTCAGAGTTAGCTGTCCTGGGTTAGAGAAATCCAAGGATGCAGGCAGGGCAGTGCTACCTGGGGGCTTTATCGCCTGGGCCAGCTGGGGTGATTTCAGCTTCAATTGCTGGGTAAGAAGGCCCACACCAGATTCCTTTAGTTAGGCTGCTACTCTCTGCGGCTTCAGCCCAAGCCACCTCAGCTCTGCTCCAGCTGCCTCTGCTCTACAACACCCACTGCCTAAAAACCTCAGCCTCTTCTCTGTGCCGTCCATCACCTTGAATATGCTGCCACCTGCTCTGTGCACCAGCCATCACCTCAAGGCTGTCACTGTTACTCTGCCACTGCTACTCTGCACCATCCATTACCTCAAAGCTACTGTTCTGCAACAGCCCCAGCTCAGCTTTTTAGAAAGGGAAGAGTTATATCTAGCATTCTTTTACAGAGTCCTCACCAAGGGATTCCCCATAGGTAGTAGGAAACTTCCCCTCTCTGCCCCACCTCTCTTTCCATCCCTTAACTCTGTCCAGGCTCCCTGGCCCCATGGAGCCTGACAGCAGTGTATGTCAGGGCAAACCCAGGCACATTTGATATCAACGTCTTGTTCTTGTATTTCCCAACAGGATTGATAGCATTTTATTGTCCCAAAATTCAAAATTGAACTCTTTTTTAGCCCAAATGCCCCAAACTGTCATCTAACCATAAAGAAAATGAGGCCTGGCCTATTTAGTCAATTCCTCTTACTCCCCAACAGATGTCAGAAGAGAACTCATTCTCCTATGGAGCCCTTGCCTCAGCTGCAGTCCTTAATCATCCCTGGGCCGCTCGTCTCTCTTTTCACCAACAGGTGGCAATAGAGAGCTCTTTTATTTTCTATAGCAGGGGTTCTCAAAATTCATTGCACTGTGACCCCCTTCTGACAACAAAAATTACTACATGACCCCAGGAGGGGGGGACTGAAGACTGAGCTCGTCCGAGCCCTGCCTCCCCCAGGGTGGCAAACAAGCCTAAGGGCTTCTGCCCTGGGCGGGGAGCATGTAATCTTACCCCTGGGTGATGGTGCTTGGGCGTCGGCTTCAGCCCCAGGCAGTGTGGCTTGGTTTGGGCTTTGGCCCTGGGCCCCAGCAAGTCTAACACTAGCCTTTGAAACCCCATTAAAACCCACTTTGGGGTCCCAGCCCACAGTTTGAGAACTGCTCTGTAGCAATGGTTCTTAACCTATTTACCATTGTGAGCCGCATATGAAGCTCTTTATGTGTTACGTGGGCCATATCCACACAATACATATACAACCTGTATGGCCCTGAGGATGTCACATGGGCTGCAGATGTGTGCTGATTGGGCCACAAGTGGCCCATGGGCCTCGGGTTGAGAACCACTGCTCTAAAGCTTCAGGCAACTGGCCTGACACATATGTAGGGAACTTGGGTTTCCACCTCTCAAGCCTTTTTGATTGTCAGTATCTCAGCACTCCTGCTATCTCGTATTGGAGATCTTAATTCCTCCTTCATGCTCCATCTCTCCGCACCTCTCCTTTCTGTGGACTCTCTCTCTCTCAACTGAAATGTGAGAAGAATATGCATGTGCATAATTCCCCCTCACCTATATAGTGAGGGTGGCATCTGTGCTTCTCAGAGCCTTTGAAGTCAGCATTCAAGCCCTTTGTATTAGCATTTTAGAGGTGGAGTCCAAGGTTGTGTTCACACAGGGACAATTAATGTTTGTACAGGTGCACTGTCTTGGGAAGTGAATTCATCTGCCACTTTAATATTGTTTCAGAAGATTATTTGAACTTGCATATATAATTAACCACCTCTCCCCACACAATGGTTTTTCTCCCCTGGAGGCCAATTATTGTGCATATAGTTTTTTGTACCCTAACCTAAGTCAACATCTTTCCCACCCTCACAGCCCTGGGCATCCCTTGCTTAATTGTTAAGTAAGTTTCATCACATTATTGCTGTGAAGTAATTGCCCCTATCTTCCAATATCCCTTATTTCTTAGTAACCCCATTCCTTTAGCATATGATTTTCCAAATGACAGTATCCAGCCTGTCATGGCTAATGATACACAGGTTTATATGGTTTTGTTTGTTTTCATATATAGATATATATATAGATATAGATATAAATTCCTTGTTTCATTAAATGAATTCAATTCAAAGGATACACTGATAAAATGCTAAAGACATCAAAAGGAAAATTGAAACAGTTGCTTGAGCACTATATCACCTTGTGTGCAATGGCCACATTTTCTTTTGTCACTGAGGTAAGCGTAGTAATAAGAACTGAATGACAGTATGCAAATATAGATTCTCAAGCACACCGCATGTTTTTCTCAAAAGACTAATTATCTGGTGATGCACACTTGGTGGAGTATGTAATAACACAATGCTTTTCACTGCAGAGAGATATGCTTTATTCCCAAATTGCTTCATTTACCTCTAGGCATCTTTAATGCCCACATCCAACTCACCTACCCTATTCCCATTCACTCCTTGGCCTCCTCTTGGTCACACTCTTCCACCTCTTCTTGGATCCTTTAGGTGTAGCAAGCTGTTGTAGTGGCATATTTCTGCCTCCCTCTGTTTCTCTGATTCCACAGCCTTTATTAAAATAGCTCAGTACCTGGCTTCTCTCTGTTGTATACTACTTTCGTACACTTATGTCCACTACTTCTTTACACTGGTGCTATTACTGTTCTAAGGCTTCATGTCGTCCCTTGTTTATTATCTGCACACACACTTGTGCTGTCTTATGTAACTGTTCGACTGATTAAACTGCTGTACTGTGAAAAATACTTGTACTATACCATGAAGGTGAATTAACTGTGCTGTTTGATAATATCTGTGCCTTGCTGTATGGTGAAGATTAGCTAGATTACATTTATTTAATCTATCTGTGGCAATATTAGGGTGGTACCAAGCCTGTTTTCCTTTTCATCCCTTGCCTTGCCATCCCAAACCACTTGTTTTTTTCCATGGTTTTGGTAACCTCTCATGGGCCCCATCACGAAAGGTCTAGTGAATGCCCCCAAAATCCGTCACATTTTCCACAAATGAGGGGGCAAATGCTTGTGGTTGTGGGGAATTGACACAATTGTAGACAAAATGGGGTCTAATGAATAAAAAGATTAAAACTTAATGGGAATTTAGTACCACACGAAGAGGCTCTCAACCTGAATGATCTATTTATTTAAATAGAGTTATCAGAGTTATCTTTTGACTTGGGCTCATCCCTATGTGGTACCCACACATGGTGGGAGAGTTGAAGCTAGCTTAATATGGAAGGTAAGTGAGACAATCTAATGTTTGACAGTACCTAGGAAGGAGAGACCTGGAAAAAGGTAATGCCTGAAAGAGCTAGGGCCAGATTCTGCTCTCTGCTTGCATTCAGTGAAGTCACATGGTAGCAGATCCTCAGCTACAGCAGAGCTCTGTTCACAAAGCTGTGGAAAGACACAGGGCACAGTTGACTTTAAGTACCTTTGTGTTTCCCTAAGCTCTGGGGCTGCTGTAGGCTGGTTCTGAACCACTCATACCTTAGAGCAACCTTGGGGCTGCTCTAATTTCTGCCTTTTTGCAATCAAGCATTCAAGAGGCTGTTTCAAAGTCAGAGAATATAGGACAGTGCAGTCTGACCTTGCTTCTTCTCACTACAGACATATACTGAATACTGGAGGTTGAGGAATGCCCTTTTGACATTGTTTAAGTGTCAGTTATACATTTGCTTTAGAGCCTGACTCCCTACTTATAGGAATTCTATACACATACAACTAGTGAAGTCTGTGGATTTTTTCCCACTATTTGCTCATGTAAGTGAAAGAAGAACCAGACCCCTGATGTTCTAAACATTGTAAGCTAAAAGAACTATTGCACTTCTTATTTGGCTCTGACAGCATGTCTTTGAAGTTATATAAAATACGGAGGAGGAAATGGTCTCTGCACCTCAGAGATTACAATCTAAATTCCTTTTTTACTTATTACTTTTTAATTATTTTTGCCAGAGGCACTGAAGCAGTTTGAAACAACTAGCAAAGTAGCTTCAGTTGCCAAGATGCCCCACCCAGTCATTGGCATAATGATAACAATAAATTTAATGCAATGGCCTATCTGCCACAGCATGTTAGGCAACTATCAACAAACAAAGTTAAAATCATTAAACACCAAACAAATCTATCTAACTAAATCACTGCACTTGGCCAAATCCTCTTGGAAATAAATTCTCTCTTAGTGTCATGTCATACAAGAGGACTCCATGTTTCTTCTCCATGCCAAAGAGAGGACTGCAGGTACACCCAAAACTGCAGAGGGAAGGAAATAGCTGGTAACTTTGGTGAATCATTAAAGTCAAGAGACTAACTACACTGGAACTTGCTCTTGTAGTGAACTCAGATTTAGTGAAAATTTTAGAGTGAAAAGTCACGCAGTCCTTATGTAGGCAAAATTCCCTCGGAAATCAATGGGTGTTTTGTCTGTGAAAAGCTTGAGCCACATTCTCCACAGTCTCTCACCACGAGTTGTCATTTGCACCTGTGTAAAATGAGAGGAAAATTCTACTGAATCAGAATGGTGGCAATTTACACCCACTTTCCACAAATGGAAATTACTACACAAGGTACAAGGCAGTCGACAATCAAACCTTTGGAAAAAGACAGCTGGATTTAGTTTTCCTCACTGCTTCCCAGCTGAGAGGAATGATGCTGATGGCTCCATAGCACTTTCAAGGCTGCAGAAGAGGCCCCCACAATTGCAAATAGCTTGCTCCCAGTTCTGTGAAACTCCACATTTAGGACTCACTTCTGGTTCCAAAACAGAGCCCAGTTCACTAGATTGTGCACTGGGAATCTCAACAGGGTCAAAGAAGAGGAATCTTTAAAGCTGCAGAGTGGCAGCAAAGCTCATCCAGGGCTGCTCCTAAATCTCATCGCTGTTGTAGCTCGCATGGTTCCAGAGCCCCTGCATCAGAGAGACCAGGGTGGGGGTAGGAGGAAGGTATGGGTAGTGGTGAATCCACCATTAACCTTATTCACCAACCTAGCTCCTCCCTTCTCAGCCTGCACAATAGAGCAAAGGTTCTCACAACACATTTTTTGGTAGCCTCAGTGTGTGGCCACCAACTCTTGTGGGTGGATGGTCTGATAATCTTTCCTAAAGTATATAATTTACTTTAGGAAAAACAAATAAATATGCACATACACATGTTGAAGCGCCCACCCGTCTCTCTGTTTCTGCCTCCCATGGCCCTTCAGCAAGAGCCCCACCTGGGGAAGGTGGGTTGGGAACTCACCAGCCTCCCTCGGAGTCCCTGGTTCTCCATGCCCCAGCTGGGCGGGGGCGGGAGTGGGAGTGGGAGAGCTGTCCAGGGGAACACCCTGGTGACTGAACGCCGCAGCTGCCTCCACTGACAGGAGCCACCTCCAGCACTCAGCACATTGGCCCCACGTGTCTCCAGAGGTTTTGCCCAGAGCCCCTGAAGAGGCTGCATGGTGCAGGGTGTTGAGCCCTGCTGGTGGTGCCAGAAAAAACACCAAGGTGGTGCATCTTGCTGTCCTTGGAAACAACTATTGAGGAGCAACAGCTGTGCGCTGCAGGGAAGAGTCGCTGCTTTCTGTGAGGATCATTGAAGGTAAGGGGGGCTGTCCTGCCCGGGGGAGCCATGTCTCGAGCTGCTTTTGGTCGAACCTTTAAATTGTGCCCTCCATTATCAACATATACAGCTTGGGGGGACAATGTCCTCCCCACTTCCCAGCAATCTCCTCCCATGCTTTTGCTTTTGGAAAAAAATCCTCTGGGAGCCACATTTGAGAAACGCTGCGCTAGAATGAACTGATTTACACAGAACCCCGCAGGACACAGCAATACAATGCGCAGACGGTGTGGGCCCACTGTTTGATACCTTGGCACTTTACCCTCCTACCTAGCTGCACTTCCCCTGATGATTTGGATTTATGCTGTGCTGTAACTCCTGCTTCTGAATTACATTGGGTAAACTGGAGGAGAATTAGACTCAATATCTCTACAATTCCAGTTAATTGATGTTGGTGTAGCTTCATGTTTAGCACATAAATAACAGAAAACAATATGATATTAAGCACTAATTAAGTACAGCAGCCATTTTTTTCAATTTCATCCCACTGTAATGTAAAACCTTTGCAGCAACACTATGTAAGGAATTTACTCCCCAACTTCTCAATGACAGAGATTTGAGACCTGTCCCTCACTTCCCTTTCTTGTTCTTCCTATCAAAACAGACCAAATACATTGCCAAGACACAGATGATTAAACACTTTTGGCCAAGCTCAGCCTCATCTGTGTATGCTGGATCATGCCAATCACATAAATACAATGCTGTCAGCAGCCATTAAATCTCTTAATTCAGGTCATGGCCTCTGTTGCATTTATTCAAAGAAACCTGCTAAATGTCAATGTGGCTGGTATAAATAGTCTGTTTGCAATTATGTAATACTTTTTTTTAATACGTGAAATGATTGGTTGCGCTAAGCCATATTAATTACCAAGTGCCAACCAAAGAGCGTACGGTATCTTACCCACTTTATTAATGTATTTAACCATTTGCAATATATAAAAAAACAATATTTATGGGATTCAAATGCAAAATTAGAACATAAATCATGCTACCTATAGGTACAGTAGCAGAAATCTATTTAGGGCTAGATTGTAACTTTGAATACAAGGGAGTAAAAGGGTAGAACTCCTTCTCCCCTCCCCACCATTATGTGGTTCTACATGGACCTTCAGAGTGATTCCTTGTGCCTGCTTACTCCATGAGTGGAGTTTTGATTCCACTTCCCAAGCTCCTGGACTGTACATGTAAACCAGTGTTAAGGAAGGGTTGTGATATGCTCTTGGTTTAGACTAACAAAATATTATTAATCCCTGGGAGCAAGGGGTGTGCAGAGAAAGAATCGTGTCTCACGGGGTGGTGCAGATACACACTGGCCCTTAGTACAGGCTTTATCCTTATGACAAAACATATTCCATGCCATATTCTTTATCTCGTTTACCTTTGTACAACCCCATTGACATCACTAAGGTTACATACGTGTACATGAGGATAAAAATTGGTCAAAGTTTTCCATGTGAAACCTCCTTTAAAATATTCTGCTTTGATTTTCTTTTTACAGAAACTGTAAGGGATCTATTTTAAGAGATTTTTTTAAACTAAATATACACATCTTATCCCTGGGCTACACTGTGGGGGGGGTCGATCTACGATACGCAACTTCAGCTATGTGAATAGCGTAGCTGAAGTCAGCGTATCATAGATCGACTTACGTGGCCGTGAGGACGGCGGCGAGTCGATCGCTGCCGCTCCCACGTAGACTCTGTTTCTGCCTTTCACCGAGGTGGATTTCCGGAGTCGACGGGGAGCGCATTCGGGGATCAATTAATCGTGTCTAAATGAGACGCGATAAATCGATCCCCGATAGATCGATTGCTACCCGCCGATCCGGCGGGTAGTGAAGACAAGCCCTTAGAACACTTGTAAAGGTGTCTGTGAATTTCCTTCGGCCTCCAAGAAAGAAGTCCACAAAGAGTAGAGGGAATATACTGCCTGAACCACAGTGTCTGTGGGCACTGTGACTTTACAGATTCAGAGCAGCTTTATTACCTCCAGGGCTTCTGGTGGGCAGCATGTTCTATGGCCAACCTGCCACAGCCAGTTCCACAGCTTGCCAGTGCTCAGAGGAAACGGACAATGGCCCTGTTCCCAGCCTGCTTGAATATCCAGATTGTGCTAATAACCACCCCCATCTGCACTGAGAGACTGCTTGATGTAACAATGAGTATAATTACTCTGCAAATAAAAACCAACAGCTGGCCTGTGCCAGCTGACTTGAGCTAGTGGGGCAGTTTCATTGCAGTGTAGACTTCAGGGCTTGTGGTGCTGCCTGAGCTCTGGGACCACCTGAACTCGCAGGGTCCTAGAGGCAGGGCTCCAGCCCAAGCCCAGAAGTCTACACTGCAATTAAACAGCCACACTAGCCTGAATCCCATGAGCCTGAGTCAGCTGCAACAGCCCAGCTACGGGTGTCTAATTGCAGTGCAGACATACCCAATACTGCTAACTCCAGCACAGGAGTACTAGGCTGGAGTCCTGTGTGACTTTCCCAACCTAGAGCATCCAGTCTGGAGCAGCAGTGACTTGGCCCTGAATCTAGAACTCTAATTCTCATTGGCCCTGGAAACAACAAATTCCTTCCTTATCACAATATATGTCTTCATCTCAAAGTAATACTGTTGCTCAGGTTGCCATTCTTGGCTTTGTACGAGGAGACCTTTTACATGATCCCAAAAGAACCATAAGAATGACCATACTGGGTCAGACCAAAGGTCCATCTCGCCCAGTTCCTGTCTTCTGACAGTGGCTAATGCCAGGTACCCCTGAGGGAATGAACAGAACAGGTAATCATCAAGTGATCCATCTCATCATCCATTCCCACACAGCTTCTGGCAAACAGTGGCTAGGGACCCCATCCCTATCCATCCTAGCTAATAGCCATTGATGGGCCTATCCTCCATGAACTTATCTAGTTCTTTTTGAACCCTGTTACAGTCTTGGCCTTTATAACATCCTCTGGCAAAGAGTTCCTCAGGTTGACTGTGTGTTATGTGCAAAAATACTTCCTTTTGTGTCTTTTAAATCTGCTGCCTCTATATGCTGGAATTCCATGTAAAACACAGTACATGCTCCACTTTGGTTAATTGTCTTATTACCTTATTCCAAGGTCAGAGTCTTTCTGAAATAACTTATCAATTGTTAAAATGCCATGTGACAAAGTCAGATCTGACCACTATAAGAAAGTGGTGGAGGGAAGGAATAACAGCCCTGGAGTGGCAAAGGTCCTTTTCCTATGAGCTGAAAAGAAGTTACCTCAGGCCACCTAGTGACACCTGAGTCCAATTAAGGGCTGCCTGTGACCTGCTGACAGTGCGTTGTGTGAAGAAATACTTCCTTTTGTTTGTTTTACACTGCTGCCTATTCATTTTATTTGGTGACCCTAGTTTTTGTATTATGAGAAGGAATAAATTACTCTTCTTTATTTACTTTCTCCACACCAGCCATGATTGTATAGACCTCTATCTCATCCCCCCTTAGTCGTCTGTTTTCCAAGCTGAAAAGTTCCAGTCTTATTAATCTCTACTCATATGGAAGCTATTCTATCTCCCTCATCATTTTTGTCGTGCTTTTCTGAACCTTTTCAAATTCCAATATATCTTTTTTTGAGATAGGGTGACCACATCTTCACAGAATATTCAAGATGTGGGCATAGCATTGATTTTTATATAGGCAATGAGATATTTTCTGTCTTATTATCCTTTCCTAATTATTCCCAACATTCTGCTGAATTTTCTGACTGCCATTGCACATTGAGTGGATATTTTCAGAGAACTATCGACAATGACTCCAAAATCTCTTTCTTGAGTAGTAACAGCTAATTTAGACCCCATAATTTTATATATATATAGTTGTGATTATGTTTTCCAATGTGCATTACTTTGCATTTATCAACAGTGAATTTCATCTGCCATTTTGTTGCCCAGTCATCCAGTTTTGTGAGATCCCTTTGTAGCTCTTTGCAGTCTGCTTTGGACTTAACTATCTTGAGTAGTTTTGTGTCACCTGTAAATTTTGCCACCTCACTGTTTACCCCTTTTTCCAGATCATTTATGAATATGATGAATAATACTAGTCCCAGTACAGACCTCTGGGGGACACAACTATTTTCCTCTCTCCATTCTTAAAACTGACCATTTATTCCTACCCTTCGTTTCCTATGTTTAATGAGTTACAGATCCATGAGAAGACCTTCAAGTTGGTTTTTGGAAAGGGCGTGGATGCACAGACCAGATCTTCACTCTACGAAACATAATAGAACAGTGCATAGAATGGCAATGGCAACTCTACATAAATTTCATAGACTTTGAGAAGGCTTTTAATAGCATTCACAGGATCAGCATATGGCACATTCTGCGGGCATTTGGAATTCCTTTCCATATAATCAACATAATCAAAAGCTTCTATTTCAACTTTACATGCGGTGTTGATCACAGTGAGCTCAGTTCTGAAGTCAAACAAGGAGTACGTCAGGGGTGTCATGTCTGCAATCCTCTTCAACATTGCCATCAACTGGGTAATGCGGCGTACAACTGAAGACATGCTAAGAGGCATTAAATGGACACTCTTCTCATCCCTTGAAGACCTGGACTTCGCAGATGATATCACTCTCCTATCACATACCCAACATCATATACAAGAAAAAATAACTCGACTCAACACATTCAGCCAGCAAATTGGACTGAAAATCAACTGCAATAAGACAGATATCATGACTTTTAATATTTCCCCACCATCACCAGTACGAAAAGAGGATTATGGTCTTACAAATTTGGAAACATTCACATACTTGGGGAGCACCATCAGCCGGGACAGTGGAACAAGCTAGGATATCTGGAACAAAATCAATAAAGCCAGGAATACCTTCAGGAGCTTAAATAGAGTCTGTAAATCATCAAAACACAACACCAAAACCAAACTCAAGATTTATCAGAGCTGCGTACTTTCAACACTACTTTATAGTGCAGAATGCTGGGGAATGAGAAAGTATGATATGTCCAAACTGTCTTCATTCCATACAACCTGCCTCAGAAAAATCCTCTGTATCTTTTGGCCCAGAACAATCTCAAACCAAGATCTATTGACACAGTGCAGCCAAGAGGATATGAGCACCATCATTGTCAGGAGGCGTTGGAGATGGATTGGTCATGTGCTTTGGATGGAAACTGATTCCATCGCCAGAGTAGCAATAAGATGGACATCTGAAGGCAAGCAAAAACGAGGCCACCTGAAAACAACATGGCGAAGAGCTGTGGAAGCTGAGCTGAAAAACCTGTGGCGCAGCTGGGGAACCACTGAAAGACTTGACAGAAACAGACAGGAGCGGAGGTGCTTTGTCACTGCCCTAAACGCCAGAGGCGTAATAGGAACATGATGATGATGATGATACATAGAGAAAGTCCTGGCTCTTGACACTGGCCAAGACAGGCTCCTTGAGGAGTAGCAAACCTATTAAGCTTGTGTGGGTTTGAGGTGACAAGCCCTAAATTAACCTAAACCTCTCAAGTGCCACTTGCAAATCTCAGTATAGAAGAGGGGAGTTTCTTCTGTTTTCCTTAGCCTGCTGTACCTTGCAGATCACTTAATGGCTGCAGGAGCTGGACTCTTTCCCTTCCTAGAGATCTCAGGAATAGAACTGGTCAGAAAACATTTTTTATCCAATGAAAAATTTTGGGGTTTCAAGAGAAAAATCCTGAACTGGGGGAAAAAAGCCAAAATTTTGTATTAAACTATAATTTGGAAAAAACAAAGTGGGTTGGTGTCAGCTGAAGTGTTTCATTTTGATTCTGACCCTTTTTCGTTTTTATATAAAAGTAAATATTGAAACAAAGTATTTTTAAATTGAAAAATCTAAACTTTTCAATGATGACATGGGACACTGACATTTCTGAAGTGTTTCTTTTTCTAGTTTTTTTTTCTGAATGATATTTTGTTGAAACCAATATGATTGCATGAGTTTTGTCAAAATAGCATTTTCTGATGGAAAACTGTTTGGACAAAATCTTTCTGAGAAGCTCTACTCAGGAGATTTTCAGGGAATGGGGACTGGATGAGTAAAGGGGACACGTTGGGAGGAGAATATACCCCCTTCATCTGGATGTCCTGAGGTCTGCCGAAGGGGAAAAGCTACAGTCATCTTTAAGAGACTTGCCAGCTGAACTTCTCATTTCTGGGCCCACCCCAGTGCCCACACCCCCAGCTGGAAGCCCTCATCCCTTCCCATACCCTAACACTCAATTTTGTGAGAATTCATGGCCCACCATACAATTTTCATACCCAGATGTGGCCCTCGGGCCAAAAAGTTTGCCCACCCCTGACCTAGTAACAGAAAAGTTCCCTAGAAAAGAAACTTGGGGAGGGGGAAGGGAGTGAGAGAGGGGAAAAAAACCCCAGTGCACCTAACAAACATACTCTAAATTTAGGTCAATAGCCCGCCCTGATCCCCCCAAACACTTCAAGAGTAAAAAGAATGCAGACAGCAGCTGAGTGGGGGTTATCCAGTGTATTGCATGGAATGCAGCATGTATGATTACCTGCCTTGTGGGCAGGTGGCATATGTGTGCATTTGGTATAAGCAGATCATGGCCCTCAGAGACAAAGTACAGGCTCTTAAGATCAGAGTGGCTGAACTGGAGGAGGTAAGGGAGATACACAGATAGAGAAGATTTTCAGGGACACAATAGTGTGGTCCCACATCCCCTCTGGTAGCCTCTATCCTGATAAGAAGAGTTAAAGTCTTGGGGAAGGAGAACATCAAGCTGGAGCAGAGGGAAACAATATCATAGGTGGGACCCTCCCTCCAGATGAAGTCATTGTATCCTCTAGTACCCCTCCTGGAAACCCAGTTACTAGGCAGAGACAGGTTATAGTAATGGGGGATTTTATTATTAGAAATATAGAGAGTTGGATTTGGAATGATTGGAAGAACTGCATGATAGATTCCTTGCCAGGTATGAAGATTTAGGTTCTCAAGAAACATCTATATAGACTTATACTGAGTGCTGGGGGGAACCAGTGGTTACAGTACATGTAGGTACCAATGACATAGGAAAAGGTAGGAGAGAAGTCATGGAGGCCAAATTTAGGCTGCTAGGTAAGTCCAGGACCTCCATGGTAGCATTCTCTGAAATTCCTCCAGTTCTACATGCAGGGTAAGAAGGACAGGCAGAACTGTGGTGTCTCAAAGCATGGATAAAATGATGATGTAGGGTGGAAGGCTTTAGGTTTATTAGAAACTGGAGAATGTTTTGGGAAAGGGGGAGCCTATACAGGAAAGGAGGACTCCACCTAAACCAAAACAGAACCAGGCTGCTGGTATGTAAAATTAACATGGTTGTAGAGGAATTTTTAAAGAAAGGGCTAGGGGAAAGCTGACAGATGCAGAGGAGCGTATGGTTCAGGTGGAGACATCCCTTAGGGATGAGTCTATTAAAGGGAGAGCTATATAGCCTGATAAAGAGGGTAAAGAAGTTGGTAAAGCACAGGTAGGAGCTAGTGAGGAACAATGAAATATAATAGAGTCCCTTTTAAATATCACACATGAAGGGAAGCAACTAAATATTGACAAAATGTTCAAATGCTTATATACAAATGCTGGAAGTCTAAATACTAAGATGGATGAGTGCCAGGCATTAATACTGACTTTCGGATCAGAATGGCGAAAGTGAAAATCTCAGGGAGATTAGAGAGGCTGGAAAGGGAGAAAACCCAATAATAGCGGTGGTTTTCAACTATCCTCATATTGACTGAGTGTATGACACCTCAGAAAAGGATGCAGAGACAACATTTCTAGACTTCATACATGACTGCTTCTTGGAGTGGCTTGGTGTGGAAACTACCAGGAGAAAGGCAATTCTTGATTTAGCTGAAGCGCAGGATCTAGTCCAACAGGTGAATATCACTGAACTGCTTGGCAATAGAGATCATAATGTAATTAAATGTAACATCCTTGTAGGTGGAAAAATGACAAAGAAACCCACCACAGAATCATTTAACTTCAGAAAGGAGAACTACACAAAAATGAGAAAGCTAGTTAAATGGCAATTAAAAGTAAAAATCAAGGGTGAAATGTCTGGAAATGCACAGGGACTATTTAAAAACACCATAATAGAGGCTCAATTTAAATGTATACCTCAAGTCAAAACAGTAAAAGAAGACCAAAAAATGAATCCATAGCTAAGCTGCAGAGTAAAAGGGGAGGTTTGAGGCAAAAAGGGATCCTTTATATATTGGAGGTCAAATCCTACTGAGGAAAATAAAAGGGAGTATAAACTCTGGCAAGTCAAGAGTAAAAGTATAATAAGGCAGGCCAAGAAAGAATGGAAGAACAACTAGCTAAAGACACAAACTAAGAGAATTATTTAATTACATCTGAAACAGGAAGCCTGCCAAATAGTCAGTGGGGCCACTAGATGATCAAGGTGCTAAAGGAAGACAAAGACATCGCGGGAAAACTAAATGAAATTTTTCCATTAGCCTTTCCTGCAGAGGATGCAGGGAGAGATCCCCACACCTAAGCCATTCTTTTTAGGTGACAAATTTGAGGAACTGTCCCAGAGTGAGGTGTTTTTGAATAAACTGATACATTTAACAGCAATAAGTCACCAGGACCAGATGGTATTCACCCAAGAGTTCCAAAGGAACTCAGATATGAAATTGCGGGGCTATTAACTGTGATATATAACTTATCACTTAAATCAGGCTCTGTACCAGATGACTGGAGGGTAGCTAATGTAATTCTGATTTTTTAACAAGGCTTCAGAGGCAGTCCTAGCAATTATAGGCCAGTAAACCTAATTTCAGTTCCAGGCAAATTTATTGAAACTATAGTAAAAAACAGAATTATCAGACACATAGTACTCACAGAAACTATTGCTGCTGTTTTTTCCAGGTTCTTTTGTCTACACTATTAAGCCACCCAATATACAATTCTACACTGAAAATTGACTGTTAAAAAAGCAATCACAGAGTTTCATGTCTTTTAATGACTCCAGATCAAGGACCAGATTTGAACATGATTTGTTGGGGAAGAGTCAACATGGTTTTTGTAAAGGGAAATCATGCCACACCGATTTACTAGAATTCTTTGAAGGAGTCAACAAGCATGTGGACAAGAGTGATGCAGTTGATACAGTGTACTTAGACTTCCAGAAAGCCTTTGACAAAGTCCAGCAGCAAAGCCTCTTAAGCAAAGTAAGCTGTCATAGGATAAGAGGGAAGGTCCTCTCATGGATCAGTAACTGGTTAAAAGATAAAGGGAAGGAATAAATGGTCAGTTTTCACAATGGAGAGAAGTAAATAGCAGGATCTCCCAAGGATCTTTGCTATTCAACATATTTCATAAATTATCTGGAAAATGGGGGGGGGGGACAGTGAGGTGGCAAAATTTGCATACGATAAAAAATTACGTACTGCTAAGAGTTACAGGAGGACATCACTACATTCTGTGACTGGGCAACAAAATGGCAGATGATATTCAATGCAGATAAGTGCAAAGTTATGCACATTGGAAAACAATCCCCATTATACATAAAATGATGGTATCTAAATTAGCTGTTATCATTCATAAAAGATCTTGGTTAATTCTCTGATAATATCTGCTCAATGTGAAGCACCAGCAAAAAAGCCAACAGAATGTTAGGAACCATTAGGTCGAACTGTGGAATTTGTTGCCATTGGATGGTGTTAACACCAAAAGTATAACTGGCTTCAAAAAAGAATTAGATAAGTTTGTGGTGGATAGGTCTCAGTGACTGTTAGCCAAGATGATCAGGGATGCAACCCCATACTCTGGGTGTTCCTAATCCTCTGACTACCAAAAGCTGGGTCTTGACAGAGGATGGATCATTCAAAATTGCCTTATTTTGTTCATTCCCTTTGAAGCATCTGGCACTCTCCACTGTCAGAAACTGGATACTGGGGTAGATGGCCCATTGTTCTGACCCATTAGGGCCATTCTTATGCTATTAGTGTAAGTGAGAGTCAGACTCTTATAATTTAGTGGACATCAAAAATGTCCCTTGAGATAAATAGTTACATCAGCTTTGTCTCGGTAACTATTAGCTCACAGGAAAGTAAATCTTGATTCTTACCTTAATAGAAGATGGTTTTACTTATTATTGGTATAAATGCAAATGTAAACTATTAAATAAGTTACTGAGATAAAAGTACCTGGTCACTTAAGGTTGAATTCACCTAATTGTATAGGCCTGCACAGGGCTTCCAAACTACTTAAACCTTGAATTAAGCGTTTACATAGGGACAAAATGGTTCAGTAGGCCATATACAGGACTTTTGCATGCGGGGGGGGGGGGAGGGGGGAGGGGCGGGGCGGGAAGAGGGACAAGCTGTCTAAACTAGCAGCTTCCTTGACATAAATTAGGTTATTGTATGAATGAGGTTAGCAAATTGCCCTTTTCCCCCTTTAAAACAGAAATTTAACTGGGTTTGATGACCAACACGATCTCAAAAATGAGTTATCTGCCCTATGCAATCAATTTAGTTCTGTATCTATAACTAAAACTAAACTCGATAGTGAGTGTGTTAAAGCCTTGATCAGCAATTAAGGAAAAGAGGAAAGGGAGAGGCAGTTGTGCTGATTCCTCTTGTCGAAATTTAGCCAAGAGGATCAATTGCTAGTTACAAATGCTTCATACTTGAAGACTGGCAATACTGGAAGACAAAGTGAGATTGACTAACTAGGTACCTATTCAGATGCACTTAACACCTTCCCTTCACTCTGCCAGTCTGCTTCATTCCTATGAAGAGGTATGGTAGTCAAACATACAAAGGCTTCTGAGAGCAGAATTAATATATCTTTCAATATCCTGCTTCCTCATGAGAACAGAAGAGACAGGCAGATCATAAGAGCCACTCCAAGTTTTCTGTTGGCTCCACACTTGCAGTGGTTAGCATTTTATAAGATTTGCTGCCTCTATTTTGGGAAAGTAGATAACATTTTATTGTCCTCCCAATTCTGAACAATCTAACTTTTAAAGTAAATCCATTATTTTGAGCCTGTCTTCTTTGGCAGGGTAGCTGTATGAATAAGATTGTCAGTTATTTATCAACGCAGACGAACTGATTCTGCATTATGTGGGCCAGATGTAAAATCAGTATAGCTACATAGGGATCAATGTAGCTATGTCAATTTACACCAGACAAGAATCTGGGCTAATAGACCATTTTATGTAAGTAAAGTTACACAACTGCTCAAGTGTTTGCAGGATTGAGGTTTTTCCTCCATATTACCCGTGGCCTTCACCAGCCTTCCCCTAGTAGCAGATTATAAGAAGAAAATGACTCATTTTAGCTCACAAAAATTGAGAAGAAAATTTCAAATACTGTATTCCAGTGCCTCTCTATGTTATAAAAAGGAATGAGGCATAAAACTGTCCACAAGCCACTCCAGATCATAAAGGTATGTTCTTTCTTGCATTGACTGAAGTTGTGCAAGATTGTCTGCTAAAACAACTATAAACAGTATATCACTCTAAGCACCATCAATCAAACCGAAGTATTATAAAATATTTCACTTACATCAAAGATTAAGAATGTACAAAAGCCCCTCTCTTGCACCAGGGTAAATCGGGAGTTGATGGAGTGACATCAGTGTCAAAACTGGTGTCATGTTCTATTAAACTGAAGTTCTGTTCTGAAAAGCAGCTATGTAAAAAAATCACTATCCTGCTCAACGGAACTATTCCTTGGGAACATTCAAAATCGTGTTTTCTTTAGCGACAACAATAAATTATTTCACTATTCCTGTTAGCCATTTTGGCTTCATAGTGCTAAGAGAGTGTGAGCAGGATTCTGTTCCTTCTTGTTGTGCTCCAACAGAATTGTTTACCAAGTTCTAAACAGTTACTCCTGGGTGTAGCCCCATTGGAGACAATGGGGTTGTGCAGTTTTAACTGAGAACATAATGTGACCATCAGTAGTTAAGGTTCTGTAAAAGCTGCATGAAAAGAAGAAAAACTCAATTTCCAGATCCTTAGTAAAAAAATTTAGGGACGGCAGTAAGAAAAAGGATTTTGACTTATAAACAGAATGCATTTGGCTGTTAGTCGGCAATGGAGCTATACCAGTTCACAACTGCTGAGGATCTGGTCCTTGATCTGGAGTCATTAAAAGACATGAAACTCAGTGATAGCTTTTTTAACAGTCAATTTTCAGTGTAGACTTGTATATTGAGTGGCTTAATAGTGTAGACAAGCGAACCTGGAAAAAACAGCAGCAATAGTTTCTGTGAGTACTATCTCACAAAGACTGGATGTTTATGTGTGGGTGGGGAAGGTAGGTGGGGCCAGATTTTGCTTTCATTTACAGCATTGTAAATCTCCTTTAGCCTCTCAATAAAAAAAAACCCCAATACTGTGCAAGGGAATTATTTAAAGAAAGGTAAGTTGAAGAAATGGGTTTGTATTTAGATCTAAAAGTTGTAAAGTCCATGTTCATTCTTATCGTTTGATTGAGACTATGGAACTCACTTTTACAACACAAGTTCTGCCTTCTCAGCCCTCCTTTTGGTTGAGTGCTTTTTAGTTCTAGTGGTCTATAATAGCTGTCACAGGAGGTCATGATTTGTGAAGAGAGAGACTTGGACCTTTTCCATCGAAGGCTTTGAATATTAAGGCTGAAACCATAAATTGGATTCTGTATTTAGAGGGATGCCATTGCACAGAGCAGACTACAGGGTGACATGTCCGGAGACCTGTGTTCCTGAGAAGACAGGCTGCTGCATTTTGAACTTTTCTTAAGTTTCTGCTTGGCTTCATTCCCAGATATAATGAGTTGCAATATTTGAGTAAGGAGGTCACGAAACCTAGATCGCAATGGCTAGATCTACATCTCATAGGTTGGAGTTATTCCAGATTTACATTGGGTGTAAATGAAAGCAGAATCTGTCCCCCTTTCCTCTTCCTGTTATTTTAACTACATTGACAAATCTTTTAATACATATTAAGAGACTGCGTTTTGATTCCTGGTTCTTGGAACATAAGAACATAAGAATGTAGGGTTGCCAGGTGTCCGGTTTTCAACTGGAACACCTGGTCGAAAAGGGACCCTGGTGGCTCAGATCAGAACTGCACGCTGCCCCTGCCCTGAGCGCCAGTTCTGCGGAGTTAGTGCCTGTGGGTGGAGGAAGCGTGCACCGCACAGAGCCTCCCGGCCATTCCTCCATCTCAGAGCTGAGGGATAAGTCGCCACTTCCGGGGAGCTGGCCCACATCCCAAACCCCCTCCCGCTTCCTAACCCCCTGCCCCATCTCAGAACCCCCTCCTGCACGCTGAACCCCTCAACCTGCACCCTAAACCATGGCCCCTCCCCAGAGCCCACCCATCCATAGCCCTCACCCACCACACTCCAACACCCTGCCCCAACTCAGAGCCCCATCCTGCACCCTGAACCCCTCACTTCTGGCCGCACCCCAGAGCCTGCACCCCCAGCTGAGAGCCTTCACCTCCTCCTGCATGCCAACCCCCTGCCCCAGCCCTGTAAAGATGAGCAAGTGAGTGAGGGTGGGAGAGAATGAGCAACAGAAGGAGCAGGGATGGAGTCAGTGGGGGATGGGGCCTCGGGCAAGGGGTGTTCGGTTTTGTGCAATAAGAAAGTTGGTAACCCTATAAGAATGGCCATACTGGGTCAAACCAAAAGTCAGTCTAGCCCAATATCCTATCTTCTCAGAGTGGCCAATGCCAGGTGCTTCTGAGAGAATGAACAGGTAACCATCAAGTGATCCATCTCCTGTCACCCATTCCCAGCTTCTGGCAAACAGAGGTTAGGGACACCATCCCTACCCATCCTGGCTAATAGCCAATGATGGGCCTATCCTCCATGAACTTACCTAGTTCTTTTTTGAACCCTGTTATAGTCTTGACCTTCACAAAATTCTCTGGAAAAGCTTCCACATGTTGTTAGGTCTGTTTTCTAGAAACTGAGTTGAAATCTAGTTGTGTTTAACATAGCACTTTTAACTGTTAATAAAACTGGAAAAGAGTGAGGTGTAAAAATATGAATTGCTTTTATTGTGGTTGCTCATGTAAAAGAGGAAAGAAAAAATATCAAGCCATTATTAAAAAAACTTACATTTAAGCTGAAGTCTCGCTTGAATGGAAGGCTTTAAAAATCATACCCATTCAGTATATTTATAATATAGTCAAATCGTTTTCCCTCTAATGTTAGAATACATAAATAGATTCAGACAAAACTACTTAACCCTTCCCTATTTTATGACAAACCTCAACAGCTCTCTAGTCTCCCCTGTGGTCTGATACTCAGCAGTCTAGCTCTCTGGAAGCAGCAACTTCAGCTGGATGGTATCTTATACATCTTGGTGCGAACTTGGAAGGTAAGAAAGGTGTAAGCATGACAGCACTAGAAACTAACACGTTCAATTTATCCACATAATAGGTGTAGCACAGCAGTGAAAGATTTTCCACACTGCCTCACTGATATGTCTCGTTCCTAATCTGGATGGTTAGAGTCCTTTGTTCTCAATGCTTATTTAATTCCTTGGTCTCTTTGTTAAGAAGAGGGATGACTGGGACTAACTGTTTTTTTTTAAAGCCACTTAAATCGTGCCCACAAATGTGTCAGTGTCTGCAATTAGAAACCTACCTTTGCTAGTGCAAATGATTAATTGCACAGCAAGTGCTTGTTTGTGCATGCAGTTGACCATTTGGACATGCACCTTTTGTATGGATGTTTTGCTGTCCATTTTCAATTTGCCCTTTTGGAAATTTGCCGCCTGCTCTAGGTATTGGGCATCGTAAAAACCCCACTGTTTATATGGGATTATAATGCTGGCACAAGCATCCACATTTGAACCAGTAACCTGGAGGTAAAAGGCTCTGTTTCTCATCAACGGATGTAAGGTGGCCAATCCTCCGGGCTCTCTGGGACAAATTCTGTTCTCACGTACACTGCTGCAAAGCAGGAGTAACTTCCTTGATGTCAGTGTAAAACCATTTCAAGTGAGATCAGGATCAGACCCTTGTAGATCCCAATCTTTTAATCAGAACAAGGCAGGGAGACACTGGGGTATATGCAGAGCCCCGCTGAAGACAATTCATTACTATTGTATATATCCCTATTAGATTTCAAATTTTTTCATCAGTTCTTAGAGCAAATTCACAAGCATAGTGGTAATCGAAAAAGCTGGTCCAGATCCTTTGACTCCTATAGAGTGACACAGATAAAGACCAGCTGGCATTTGTCTCACTGTGCTTATTCAAAGAGATATTTTGAGAATTCATTTACAGCAGAGGATGGTGTTCTGATTAGGATATTACAGTTTATCCTTCATAAACATGATGTATTTCACCAATATTAATGATAGGTCAAGGAGGCAATGTCTAGATCCAGATTAGTTTGAGGCCACATTTGGGGATTCAGGTAATAGACTGTATCAGGATTATGAACTGAGTTCTGATTCAATGGCACTGAAAAATCAAAATCAAATAGCTGCTGGTGAAAAACTCATAATTCTTCTTGTGAAGATTTCCTCCAGCTTGAGCTAACATCTCAAAAGATAAGCAGAAACTGGGACTGGGTCCCTTCTAATTTTGTGTCCAGTCTGAGATGAAAATTGTGGGGCAGGATTCATATCTGGAACTTTGATTTTGAAGCATACATATGGCTTTTAATTTGAAAGAGTTCAGACTCCGGGTTTTGGCTTTGTCCCTCCTTCAACTAGTAATAGTACCCACTGGGAATGTTTACATTGCCATGAAACATCCACAGCTGGCCTGTGTCAGCTGACTCTGGCTCAAGAGACTTGGGCTGTGGGGCTATAAAACTGCAATGTAGTCATCTGGGCTTGGGCTGCAGCCTGGGCTATGGGACGCTCCTCACTTGCAGGGTCTCAGAGCCTGGGCTCCAGCCTGAGTCTGGATGTTGATATTGAAGTTTTTAGCCCTGCAGCAAGGCCCCATGAGCCAGAGTCAGCTGACATGGGTGTTTCATTGCAGTGTGGATATGCCTGCTAGTCTCTCCCCTTAAATTAGCAGAAGAAGCACTTACATTTATTCTACAGTTTAATAACTGAGGCTAGAGGAGAACACACTACACATTTGTTAGCATGTGATTTCTTTGCCCTATCTCTTAAAATATACTGGCTTTTAAAATTGCTTTAAGATCTACATAAAATTGACAAGACCTTAGTTCTTGGGAGTATAACAGTGAGAGGAGAGCATAAAAGTAGCATTTTATCATTCAGAGTAAGTACCAGAGAACCATGGTAGAATAGTTGGTATTTTGCATTTAGAGAAGCAGATTACATTATCAAATTTTGGCTTGAGTTTGACAATGGGAATTTTAATAGGTGTATGGTTTGCTGGTGACACAGGCAGTAAGGAGGGCATCATATGATGGTTTAGGGACTCCTAAAAATGTTTCCTAACCTTACTTTGATTAGTTGTATTTTTATAGCTGTGGAAGGAAGGAGAACAGAACTCCCACCTGGGACAGTCACAGTCACGAAGAGTTAGCTAGTAAATTGCTTCTGGAGCACTGATAGATGGAAGGAGCACTTTGGCTGCCTTTTGCTGGTAAGGACTCTATTAGTGAACATTTTTCACCTGGAACAGTTGCAGGCAACTCCAAGACTGAAGTGTACTGCTCCTTCGGAATGGATTATGGCAGTAACACTGACAGATCTTACCCTACATTTGGCAGGGACCTGTGAGAAGCAAGGTATATGGAGTCTCAGATGTACATAAGGGCAGATTCTTTCCCATGATAGAACTGGGGAAGCAGCTAGCACCTTTTCTTGTGCAAGCGCTGCTCCCATAACCCCTCTAAAGCTTTTGGAAGCAGGCCAGAGCCCCTGGCTATGCTACCTCCCTTCTGATTTACCTTCCCTCATGTTTTGACCTATGCTTGCTTCCCTCATGTTTTGACCCATGCTGGCCTGGCCTTTTCCTTGTCTGCTTTCTGTGCCAAGCATAGAGGTCTCTCTGCTGAAGCAAAGGGGGTGCAGAGCAATAGTAAATTATCTGAGTAAATTATCACAGGGAAATATTCACTCAATTCTAGTATCAGACACTTGTCACCAGATATTTAGGGAGGGAGGGAGGCGTGAAAAGCTGAAGGCTCTTGTGGTTTGGGATGCTCCTCAAAGTGTGGGGGGTGAAAACAACAGAAGAAAAGGAAAAGTCGTAGGTTGTGTTAAAACAGAGTGCCTATGTCAGAATACCTCCAGAAGAGATTACTCTTATATGGTCATTACTGGCAGATGCCTAAGGCCAACTTTGAGAACTGGTTATAGTCAACATTTCTCCCTTTTATTTATTTTTTAAATATTAATTATTTTAACTAAGAGAGCTAAGTTCCCATTCATTTTAATCACCTCTTATATTGCTCATTGTTTTTCAAATACTTGATAAGACTTTTAAACACTGAACATAAAATATTGTAAAAAATAAAATTCTCAATGCCCTTGAATCTTCAATATACAATACACCTTCTTCTTTTCAGATACGGAGCTTGCCAAGCCTATTTGTGGCAGCCTCATCAGCGAAGGGAGTGCCCTCAGTCCACAATCAAATTTGGTTGGAAGGTGGGCCTCAATGATGGGTGACATTGTCTGTCTTTGGCCACAGCCTCATGAGGGAGCCTCTTGCTGGCCCAGGGGTGCAAAGGCTGGCTACAAATTGACCCTGGCTCATTCAAAATCAGTTCAGAAGGGCTCATGAGCAGTGTGGCAAAACCAAAGAGGGAAATCAAATATACAATACATTATACTGCATAACATGGTTGACGTAAGGTATGGAAGCCCTGTGGTCAGGTTACTTGGCTGTGACTCGGGACACGTGGGTTCTATTCTCAGCTCTACCATTTGCTTTCTGTCTCTTTGCCACAGTTAACTAATCTATAAAATGGGGATAAATTATACTTCTCTCCTTCATAGGGTGCTTAGAGATCTACAGCTGAAAAGCTAGGTATAATTATTATAAAAGTATCACAAGATACCTGTGATGGGTTGGATCCCTTAGGAAGCCACCTGATGTGCTGAGATGCCACTGAGTCTACCTCTTCTGCCAGCATGACCTTTAACCTGTCTTGCTGAGCCAGGCTCTTAAAACCTTCTCTAACACACACACAGGCAGGGCCACACCCAGCTGTAGATCAGCTCCGGGAAGACTCATCTTAAGGGACTGGCTCCAGCACTCAGATGTCCACCTCCCTTGGAGTGCAGACCCAAAATATATGATGAAATTTGCCCCCTCCCTCAATGGGGAGAGAGGTGTTCACACTTCTCCACTCCCCCCCAAGTTAAAAATTATAGAAACTGGATTAGATTATAAACAAAACAAATATTATTAACTACAAAAGGCAGATTTTAAGTGGTAAAAGGGGTAGCAAACAGAACAAACCAGATTACTAAGCAAATAAAATCAAACACACAAACTAAACTAGTTTCACTAAAGAAATTGGTTACAAATAGTATTTCTCACCCTAGATATTGTTGCAGGCAGTATGCAAAGCTTCTGTGCTTCAGAGTTCCAGTGATATTCCTTTTCAGACTAAACCCCTGTTTCAGTCTGGACTCCCCCCTTGCCTTCAGTTTTTCTTCTTGGGCAGACAGGTCATAGAGTCTTGTTTGACTTCCTCCCCACCCTTAAATAGGATTTCCATAAGGCGGGTGTGACATTGAACTCCATATGTTTTATGGAAATATGCTTATGAGTGTGAATATGATGTAACTGTAATATGCTTTATGCAAAAGGTCTCATGTAAGGTACCATAATAAAGGTTATAACCTACTGAATATATTCTTTCTATTTGTTTGTATGTATCATTCTTGTATCTGAAGCTAGAAATAGAAAGTATAACTCTGAGGTCCTGTTGTAATTATGTAAAGTGTGGGCCATTCATGGTGGTTTAGAATCTTGATGGCTCCCATTGGTTAGGACAATTGGTTGTAAATGGCTTTGTTTACTTACAAACCTTCCTGTGTACGAGTGGGCCAGCCTAGGAAAAATGGAGACTGAGGTCTCACAAGACATGTGATCATGTCACCTGATACTGAAATCCATCTTAAATCTGGTACTTTTCCATTTAGAAGGAGGAGTGGGGAGCCAGAGAGACAAACGATTCCTGCCTTGTGCCAAAGCTTTAAAGGGGGGTGGAACAGAACAAAGGGGGCTGCCTGTCATGAGAGAGCCCCTGTTTTCCACCTAAGATGTCTGCTGGAACTAACAAGGACTGTACCAGGGGAAAGGATTGGGCCCAGACTGGGAAGGAGTCTAGTCTGTGAAATAAACTTATTGGAACATCTCCGGGGGTGAGATATTAGGTGTGATCAGTTTCTTAATGTATTAGACTTAGATTTGCATGTTTTTACTTTATTTTGCTTGGTGACTTACTTTATTCTGTCTGTTACTACTTGAAACCACTTACATCCTACTTTTTATACTTAATAAAATCACTTTTGTTTAATAATTAATCCAGAGTAAGTGATTAATACCTGGGGGGAGCAAACCGCTGTGCATATCTCTCTATCAGTGTTATAGAAGGAGGACAATTTATGAGTTTATTCTGTATAACTGGGTGTCTGGGTGCTGGAGATAGGTGACCTGCTCAGCAGTTTTTGGTTAAAGTCTTCAGCTTTGGGGGCGTGGACCAGACCTGGGTCTGTGTTGCAGCAGGCTAGCGTGTCTGGCTCAACAAGGCAGGGTTATGGATTCCCAAGCTGGCAGGGAAAACAGCTCAGAGGTAATTCCAGCACCTCAAGTGACAGTCCCAAGGGGGTCTCTGTGACCGAACCCATCACATCGGGAATCCTTTGTTTCCCAAACTTGACCACTCCCCTCCCTCCCCTTACAGTGGAAAGTTACAAGAAGTCCCAGGCAATGTTTTAGTATCAGGTGACAAGACCACCTGATTCTGTAGTATCACAGCGTCCATGAGTCAGTGGACTCAGGCAGTATGGAGCATCCCCAGGAAGGCCAAGCTTTTCACAGTACATTGTCCTCACTGAGGGCCATCCACCCGGTCTGGCTTTTCCATTGTTGTACCTGAAGTGTTAGCAGTGGGCGTCGCCCAAAGTAGCATAGTTGAGGTACAGATACATAGTCAATATTCCTAACTTCAGATACAGAAATGATACAGGCATACAAATTGGATAATCACATTAAATAAATCATAACCTTTCCAATGATATCTCACATGAGCCATCTTGCATTAAGTATATCTTAGTTATGTCATATTCATATGCTAAGTATATGTTCATAAATAATATGGAATGACACATCACAATACCACCATTTACAGATTTAAAGAACATTTAGAATAATAATAATACTTTTAGAATAAAGTATAAGGATGTTTAATAATCAGTTCCAGTTTGAATATTTCTTAGAAAATTGCCTGCCCCTTCATAATCCACTTACACAGGCACAGCTGATCAGGTAGTTTCCTTACTTCTTTCCTTTCAGTGTCTGTTACCATAAAACAAAGTCTGTCTTTAATAAAATTAATGGAACAGGAAAGTAGCACCAGCAGCGAGAGTACCACTTACAGCAGCAGAGATGTAAGATTTGCCCTGATGCTTTTAACTGAGGTAACTGCCAAGCAGAAGGCAAACTCACATTCTCAAAATGGCAAGATCAAATTCTTTCTCAGCATCCACTTTTTAAGTAATGCAGAAACAAACCTTTGATTTGTTTCATTCTTGCCCATGTTTCCCCTAATGAATATATGTTTGTTTGCAAAACAAAACAAAAAAACAGTTTTCATCTATGCACAACCCAAGGCCTAAATTTTGCCTCTAGTTTGAAAGAGCCTAAATCCCAGTATCAGATCCACAACGGTCTGATCTAAACCAACTCCATGATATTGAGTGGTGAGGCCCTGTGAGAATGGTGCTGCTTTTTCTTAGCAGTAATAAAACTCTAAGGAAGACATATAGGCAAGGGCTGTTTGTGCCAGTTTTTCTTATGTCACTGGCTTTGATAGAGGCTATCTCTTTTTTTCTTTCAAAGGAGAAAGCCGAAAATGTTCACCACACCCCTTTCTTCATCTGTTTTTATTGGATATTTACTTCTTTTATAAAGAAAAAAAGACATAAAATTTCAGTTTCCACTTTCCTGCTGCTAGAAATTGGATAGAAAGACTTGACCATTTTGTCGTTAAGTAAACAAATAAGCAAGGATGTATATTAGGGATTAGCATCACTTACATGACTTTTGCTAGTTCTGAAATACTCATATGAACACCCTCTCTGTGAGATCTTCCACATGTCACAGAAAATGGAATTTACACCTTGGTATACAGCTTTTCCTCCTCCTGAAGTCTGTGAAATTGAGGCATTGTTTCCTTTGCCATTAGCCAATCCAAATAAGTCGACTTCTCCCTCTGACTGGTTCTGTGGGAGACTATCTGGCCCATTATGCTCCAAGTCTCACTGCTCCACTTCTTAAGTGTTAGAGATACTCTGAAGCTGTCTCTCCCCCTGAATGTACTGGGGTTTTCCAAGCTGTCGTGTTGAACAATAAGCAAGACCAGGAATTGAGAAATCCCGCAGTGCACTCTAGAGTATATTAGCTCTACAGCAGAGCTGAGAGAATAATCCATAACAAGTAAGCTATTCAATGAGTTCTCTTTATTACTATTCACACATATTCTCAGAATTGCTCATGTTTAGAAATGATTTGTGAATTTCTTCAGGTAATAATCCTTGGTCTGCAGGTTGTTTATGAACAGCTTGTTGCAAAATACTCACCGTTTGCAATTCATGCTGTATTGGTGACTTCTATCAGTCAGGTTCATTGCATCTCTTCCCTGGCTGGGTCCCTCATGTAGATTACTAATGCATTGAGCATTATTCCTTTTAGTCAAATATTAAACTCAAGATTCACCTGCTGCAAATTTTGGGCATAGAGAAGGACAAACAACCTTCCGCAATATTATAAGTGTATGGATGTGTGGGAGATTGTTGGGATTATTTTGGAAATTCTCTCATATTTCTCCAAAAAGACTATCAATGGCTTCTTGTCAAAACCACTGAAGAAGATTCACCGTGTCATACTCATTTGATTTCCAGTAATAAATTAAGTTGTTGATTTTGAATCAGTTCATAAATACAAGAACCAAGAGTCTTTCCTGATACCCCGACAGGTCCATGCGAACCAACGACATAGGCTCCTCTGGTCAGCTTTCTGCAGTTCCTCAATCTTAACCTTCCATGATGTGGAAGCCCAGAGCACACAAGATCTTGAATATAGCATCCATCTCAGATAAAAAGATAGTGCACCTAAGACCCCTTACCACAAGGATAAAAGGCTTATTGGGACTGTGGGGCGTGAGATGAACAAGGGACTGATTGGAGAATGTAAGGGGTGGGGAAAGAAAGTTGATGAGACAAGAAGAAAAATTGAGGTTGGGAGAAGGTTGGTTTAGGGGAAGGAGGAGGAATGATGAGACATGATAAACTTTGAATAAGCATCTGCATTTTTTATAGCTTACATGAATCCAAAACTTCAAAACTTTTGAGGTTTGTCTGTTGCTTCTCTACACTGCTAAGTCTTATGCTATGATTTGTGAAAGCACTCCCGATTTTACTGTTGATGTTAAAAAAGACAAACACAAATCAATACCTTGCTCTTTAGCTCATGGTAATGTATTTAGATAAGTGCAGAGACCCCATCTGTCCTCTATTAAGGTATAATATAGCTTGTTGACTGGAGATACAATCAATTTCTCTCCATTTGATTTTTTCATACCCCTTTGCTGCTTGAGGACATTTGATTGTACTGAGAATGGAAAACTAACAGTTATGTCAAAGATGACACCACAATAATGCATTTGCCATATGTGATGTAGTATAAGCATTGGCAACATATCTCCAGAAGAATGTGCTACTCCTGGTGGAATTCTGCACCGAAAAATTAAAAATTCTGCACACAATATTTTAAAATTCTGCAAACTTCTGCATATTTTATTTGTCAAAACAACACAATATAATCACACCAGTTTCAGTTATTTGTGGTCATTTATTTAAAAATACCTGTCAGCAAGTATGTCTGTAACAATAGAGACAACAAAAAAGATTCTGGAAATGACGAATAGATTCCTTACTAGGCATATGAATACAGAACTCTGAGTAATAATTCATTTAAACTACAATACAGAACTGTTTTTCCCACACCCCTCAGAAGCAGTGCAAAGACTTGGGTGGGGGGGAGTCAGGGGTAACGGAGGAGCTGAGGGAGAGGGAAGTAAATTGCTGGGAAGGAGCCTGAGTGCGAACTTGAAGGGTTGTTGGGTATGGGTGGGAAAAGTATGGAATACAGGTTTTTTTGGAGTGGGGAGGGATTGTTAGGGTGCTTCCCTCATGCAGATCCTGGCTGACCCCTAGCCTCTGTCATTCAGTCAGGCATCTCTGCTCCTGTCCCCACGTGTCTCTGTGCCCTCACTGAGCCACTCCTCTTTCCCTATGTCTCCCTGTCCCCCCTTCCCCATCTCCCTCTGTCTCTGTGCCCCCAACCAGCCACTCCCCTGTCCCTGTGTGTCTCTGTCCCCCCTTCCCCTGTCCTCATGTGTCTCTGTGCTCCCATCCAGCTATCCTGTGTTCCCACGTGTCTCTGCACCTCCCTCCCCCCTGTGGCCCTGTGCCTCCACCATTCAGCCCCTGTCCCAGTCTGTCCACTAGTTGTTATGAGCCCGTCTGACTCCCCCTGCAGCACCCCACACTGTCTGTCTCCCCATAATCCCTGTCTCCTGACCTGGCCTGACAAACTCTGCGAAGAAGGCAGCTCTCGCTCTCTTCCCTCGCTGGCTGTGAGCTGTAGCTTTGGTCTATTGGTCTAGTGTCCTCTAGTGGGCACAAGTCAGAACTGCAAAAGTTTTTTTCTGCTGGGAGCTGCTGCTGTTTTTGCTCCACAGCGCCCTCTCATGGGCAAAAGGCAGAACGGAAGCAACATTTTGGCAGAAGCTTTTTTCTGCACAAAAAATTAGAAATCGGCGGGGCTCAATAATTATGCACATGTGCAGTAGTGCAGAATTCCCTCAGGAGTAATGTGAAAATCATCTCCATGATGCTATCATCCTTTTCTATTCTTTGCTATCATCCTTAGCTTGGTAAACAAAGCCTTTGCCTCTGCTAAACAGAAGAATGTTTGCAGTCAGTCAAGCCCTTATAAATGTGTTAAGTGAACATTTTAAAGTTAACTCCATTATAGTTAATTTGCTCCCCCTCTCAGTTGTTATTTGGGCAAAGTACTTTGAATATTTTAGCTAGTTATGCGTTACAAAAAGGGACTTTATAATGAATAGCAGGAGAGATGGAGTAAGATGCAGTAACTTATAAGGAACATTGTCTAGTGGATGTAGAAAAGGCCTTGAAATGACAAGATCCAAGTTATATTTCTAAACCTACCACTGACTATATGTTCTTAGGACAGCCAGCAAACCCCTCTGTGTCTCAGTTTCTTCTCTGTAAACTTAACTGTTTACAAGTGGAAGCTATCTCCTCTAACCTTCTTTTCTCTGATGATATACATGGCTAGCAACCATCACTGATAGGTTGTCATTAAGGCTGGTTGAAAATTTTCCATCAAAAATTAGACATGTTTTTATTTACTGAATGAGAAGTTGATTTTACTAAATGAGGAGTTTATTATTGTGAAGGTGTCTATTTTCTATTTTAAAAATGTTGATTTTTCATAAAGCACATTTGGTCTGAAAACCAAAAAGTTTCCAGATGTTTGGCAATGAGATTGTTTTTCTGCTAAAAGTTGACAATTATAAATTCTCATTTTCATCAATTTTTTCCATAAAAATTTAATTTTTCCAACTAGCTCTAGTTGTCCTGCAGTTGCCAGAGATTCAAAGGAGTCCTACTGCTGATGCTCTGGTTCCTTCACGTGGGGAGTCTGTGGCTTTTGGTATCTGGCTTTTCCCCTCATGAGCCCCGTTCTTCCTCCTCCATTAGATCTGGCTTGGGGAGAAGGGACTTCTTGGACCTAGTACCCTAGAAGTGGTGTCCTGATATAGTTCTGTCTATGGGGGATGTATCAAGGATGTCCCAGCTAGATGTCTCCACCAAGTGCTTAACCAACACAATATTCTATTCTCAGTTGATTGTGTTATATATAATATGTAAAGATTTACACACAAAAAACTATGCAGCCTTAATAATATTCTTTTAACAAAGTCGAGCACTCACAGTTTAGGGAATACCAGAATGAAGGTTGATTGTGCAACTTTAATCTGCTCGCCTTGTGCATATGCATTAGGACACAATCTTTAATTGCATGGTCATTTATTTTTTCCACGGGAAGCCTGCCTCATTCAGCTCATGTTGTAGGGATATTAAAGAAGGTACAGACAGTGATTCCCCCAAGTGAAAGTGACCCCCCATAATTTGTCTAAAATCCAACAGCTTCACCAAGTAAAAACATCTCTTGGGTCTCTTTTGTTAATTTACAAGCTACTGTCTGTGTCTATGTAAAGCTTGTAAATCATTGATTGTATCTGTTCTCAGAAAGATGCTTTATTGCTATGTGAAACTTGCAAGCTGTTGATTGTGTTAGTACATCCTAAGACAAAGAGCCTGTTCTCAAAGCAATGCTTTAACAGTTGTGATAAAGAATGTATGTTGATGAATGCATGATATACATGAATGGCTAGGGAGGTGCCAGCCTAGAAAGGGAGTATCCATCGGCCGAAGAAAGGTTTCAAGTGGCTTACAACCGATACAACCCCCGGAGGGTAAAACTGGGATCCACCCCACCACCTGGAAGGATGAGAAAAACAAGGTTTGGACAGTGTGGAGCCACCAGGAATGCCACCAGGAATGTGCCATCTGCTGATTGAGTTAGCAACAGCAAGATGAAGCAATTCCCATAGACTGACATAGGAATAAATCCCTATAAGAATGGCCTCTAGAAACTGAGGACTTTGAGTCTCTGGTTCTGCTGCCAACCTCCAGGAGCATCAGATGAATCTGACAAGGACTCGGCTCCACCCTCATGCCCAGGTTACCTGGCCAGTAACTTGGCATGAGTAACTTCTAGGCTGGTAACTATGACATCTATGCAGAACCTGTGTGTGTGTGTGTGTGAATGAATGTGAAACTGAATGAAATGTTATAGCTATAACTGACTGCTTACTATGATTCTTTTTGTATTCACAATAAATGTGATATTTTGTCTTATTCCCTCTTAAAAAGATCCTGCTGGTTTTTATTTTATTGGTATAACAACGTGATGGAGGTGCTCTGGAAACAAATCAGGGCTGTGTAGTGATGGAGACTGTAGCCTGCAGGACCCCTGCCTCATTCGTAGAGGAATTGGATAGTGTGCAGTGGTTGAGGCAGGGAATAGCGGGAAAAGAAAGGATAATTTCAGGGTTAAGTCAGTTGAACGTTGCCCTGGAGAACAGGATTTTATCCCAGATCTCTGCCAGAAAGTTTCTGTGTGTTGCTAGTCGAGTCACTTAAACCAAACTTTACATATTGATTAGGTGCCCAACTTGAGACACTGGGATCTTATATGCAGAAATGCTGAGAACTTAGAGCACTATGGGGACAACCTTCATGCTGGCATTTTCTAAGTGCTTGACTTTGCAGTCTTAATAATGTCCTTTTAATGTATTTTTTGCGTGTGCACACACCCACCCACCCACCCATTTTATAGTAACAATTAAGAGACATTGAGATATCAGAAGACAGATAATACTTAACCAGGTCAGAGTTAAGGTTGATATGTTCCGATGAAATATGCCAGTCTTTGTATTTGATAAGAAAAATGTATTTGATTATCATGTGTGAAGTGCCAGATTTCTGATGGGCTTAATTTTTCTTTTCCTTGCTTATAAATGTTTAGGCATTGTATGTGATTTGATAGGCAAGTACATTGTTGTCACCTAGCAGCCTTAAGTGGTTTTGACATAAAGGTTTTGGAATAAAAATAAATATCCAAAAATGTATCTTAAAACTTCAGAAGTCACCAGAATAAGGAATACTAGCTACCAATAAAAGTGCCTGATTCAGTAGTCTTGGAACAATGAATAATTTCTCATGCATTTTTAAAGACTATTATAAGAAAATTGCAGTGCCGACAAAACAAAAATGTCTCCACGTTCAAAAAGGCTTACAATTGGGGAGGGAAGATTGCTTTGATGACTAAAGCAGCATAGAGCCACATATAACCACAAAATGAGATACTTAGATATTGGTTCTTAGGAGTTTACTGCAATGACTTCAGAGTGAATAATGAGTCTATTTATGTCACATTGTCCAGACTCTTTGTTTGGCAGAGAAGTCTGTTTGCTGGGGGAACTTTTGGGCTGGCACACCATATTTAGATAAACATATAAAAAATCAGGATAAAAATATTTTTACTTCTTAAATGCAATTAAAGAAGAATATATCTATCTCCCCAAAGAGTCCCATATCCCCAAAAAAACTGATGTAAGAAGCAAAAAAGAGACATCATAATGATTGTTTTTAGCAAAAGTTTAGTTGTCTGCACTTTAAGAAAGTTAGATTTTGTAACCAGCAGTATCTTGGCAAGAAACAGAGCATCAGCGAAACAGCAAAGAGCAGCTATTGTAGAATGCCAAGGGAGGAATAAAAATGTTATAGTTTGAAAGTTGTAAAGAGCCTTACTTTAATCTCTATGCAGTTCTTTTTTGAAAAGCCAGAGCATCAAGAAAAGGCGCAGTTCATTCTTGAAGATGTCTCTATTAGCCAAAGAATTTCCCAAACAGTTAGGAGAACAGTCTTAAATGAGGATGATTGCAATGAGTCGCTCTCAGCATTTCATCCATAGACATAAGAACATAAGAAAGGCCATACTGGGTCAGACCAATGGTCCATTTAGCCCAGTATCCTGTCTCTGACAGTGGCCAGTGCCAGATACTTCAGAGGGAATGAACAGAACATTTTGTCATTCAGTCTCATCTTCCGGCAGTCATTTGGTAGACCAAGTAGCTGAAAGTGATGTTATAACATATTGCAGAAATGAGTATCTCAGTGAGGATGGAGTTTTATTTATTTATTTTTTTGTGGCATTATGTAGTGAAATCCTTGTGATTGAGAAGCATCATGTATATTTGACCTTTTAGGTACAATATCAGAGTACTACAGAGTACTACAGGACAAATTCACCTAGCATTCTTGACTTTATGAACAATATTTAGATTGACATTTTGTTTTATAAATGCATTACGGGCCAGATCCTACAGTCTTTATGCAAGTACCACGCCCACTGTAACCAGTGAGAGTTGTGTGCTTAGGGACTGAGGGACCTGAAGAGTGTGCGCCATTAATAATGCACACGTTAAGACGTATGAGGTCTGATTTAAGTCTCCCATTGATTTTTATGGTTTTGGAGCAAGCCCACGGATACTCAAAAGACGCCCCCCCCCCAAGATGGTTAACTACTACAATACCCAACTTACCTTTGTTTATGAAAGACACATAGCTAGGAAACTTCCCTCACCTCTTTCCTACAAAAGGGAGTTATGCCTCCAAAGTCAGTAGAAATTTACAACCTGGGACTGTTCTGAAGTTTGACCAGGCAGCATTCAGCACCTTTGCTCCTGGGAAAGAAATATATGCAGAAAACAAAGAAACAACATCTTTATCTGTGAGACTCACTTTTTCTTTCCTTACTACCAATGTAGCCTCAGTCTCTGCGTATTTTAGCAGAGGCAAATGACACATTCAGCAAACGGATGAGATGTTTTACTCATATACCTGTCCACATCTGATGAATATTTGCATCTTCCTTTTCAAGTTAATCAGGAAAAAAATCCAAGTTTGTTTGTTTTTGTTTTGTTTTATGTAAAGGGAAGGGGAAATTAGTGCATATCATTGTTACATTATTTTCCATTTTTTATTATTTTATTTGTTTTCCATTCTTTTCTTTCTTCTTTATTCACTTACAGCTAAATGATTTCTCTGGAAGAGCAGCTGCAACAACATATTCCTTTAAGGCCAAATACTGAACTCAGATGTGCATATGGACCTCTCATTGAACATACACAATTTTTATTGACATGCACAGCCAGGGGCAGAGTTTGGACCTTAGTTGTCAATTACTTCATCACCAAAAATCACAAGAAACACATGGGGCCAGATGTCTCCCTAGTGTAACTGCATTTTCTTCAACTGACATCAGAGCAATGAAACCAGGAATGAACTTGATCCATGATTTCAACTCTAAGAAGTATCTTTAGCAATTATTACTTCAGCTAATACAGAAACATTTTCCACATTCTGCTGATTCTCTAAAGGCATACCCTTTCCCTGCACTCTCCCATGTCTGCCTGGGCTTATTTTGTCATATGAAAATAATTCACATATGGCTCAGTTGTGGCTTTATCTATTCTTTTTTAACCTGACCCCCTGTCTTTTCTGTTTGAAATGTAAGCTTTTCAAAGCAGGAACTGTCTTTTACTATGTATATGAATAGCATCTCACACAATGCATCCTTTATCTTAGTTGGTCTTTTAGATAGTACTATAACACAAATGATATCTATCTTAGGACTCTTTATAGAAACCATCTCCATAGAATCTAAGCGTTGCCTTTATGTGATTTGACATATGTGATATGTCACAGCTCCTTAACTGTGACAAAGGAGCATTTAGAGCTACAGGGCCTGGGGAAGCACAAAAGTAGATAACAGCCATCTATGTATCTCCCACCGCAGCCCATGCCACTGCTAGATCTACTCTGAGCTGGCCTACTACCTGGCATAAAACTTTTGTTGCTTCCAAAGCCAGAAGTATCAGTCAAAACCCCAGGAAACAAATACCTTTCAAAAATGATTTTTGGTATTCGTATATTCTCCCCCTTTCTCCTCCAAAGTCAAATTTCACCTCATGCAGCCATTGTATTTAATTGGCCAGTCTACGTAGTTGCTAGACTACCTAGGAAAACCAGTGGTACCTCTTTATCCAGACTCAAACAGTAAGTTGTTGAGTTTCTACCTGCTTCCTTTCTTTATCATCTATACACCACTAATGAAAATGGCTTAGGTTGAGGTTGTTTCAAATGTTAATATATTTCTTATTACATCTTAAACCTGTTTAAGGTGGCAGATTTAGGCTTTTTTTTAGCATGGCTTAAATAATAGCTCATCTTTTAAAAATTCTGTACCCCTTCCTCTGGACCTTTTCAAGTGCTATATCTTTATAATAATGTAATGACCAGGAGTTTAAAATTCTGAATGAGGCTTACTGGAGAAGAGTAGAATCTCATTACAGTTCCTTTAGAATTATACTCTGTTATTATAGCCATATATCCAAACATTCTGTTGACTTTCTCAGTGCTTCTCGGAACTGTCTAGACAGCTTTAGAGAGAAATCCATTTTTACCTCAAGGTCCTTTACTGAGTTTCATGCTTCATTCTTTCAATTCATTTTATACTTGTAGAAAAGTTTTATTTTTGCAGAGTTGTTTTTAATCCATTTGCAAATATTACATTCGTGGTAGCAAGCAAACAGTATAGCTAAGATCCCTTTCATTATAAATCCCCCACCCTTGGTTTCCACACATTACTTTCTGAAAATTTCATCTTCTGGGTAGAAAGTTTGTATGCTTGGTCCCAACTGAAAGATGATGTTTTAAAAGTTTTACAGAATTCAGATTTTTTTTTCCAGTGGAAGAGATGCCTTGCTTGCATCAGAAGGAAATCTAAGAGCTTTTTTATACTTGGATAAATCAAAAATGGTTGAGCTTTTAAACTTCAGACTTCATAGGTCTCATAATTCTCACTAAGGAGAAGGGGAAAAAACCTAGGTCCAGAGTTTTAAAGAAAGTCAGGATCCTATGTCTATTTCTAATTATATAAAAAGTGGCTTGAGTTTGTAGACTGCTGAGCACCCACCAACGTCTATGAAAATCAGGCCACTTATAGAGGTGTCTAAATCTGAACATGGGAGCAGTAGTTTCAATTCAGGTATTTCTTAGGGTCAGGGCAGTCTCTGCTTCCCACCCTGGCAGGGACCACATTCCAGTCCCTGCTCATTGTACCTATCCCCCAGAGGGGACCCCAGGTCTCTCCTGGGCAGGGAGACTTCCTTCTCTCCATGAGCTGGGGCCGCCCAGAGCCGAGTTCTCAGCAGACTCCCCTGCACTCTACCGTACAGGAACAACCTCCCTGTGTGCTAGGTCACAACACCACTCACTTAAATTTGGCCCGGCTGTATGTAGAGAGGGGTAGCTGGGTCAAATTTCAGAGACATTGTAACCCCACACCGGGTTGCACACCACACACTGAAATTTGGCCTGGCCACCTCTCTATCCATACAAAGAGGTGCCTGGATCAAATTTCAGTGGTGTCGTGACCCTGTACACTAGGTTGTACATACATCACTCACTGAAAATTGGCCCACCACCTTTCTGTCTGTATGAAGGGGCAACTGGCTCAAATTTCAGTAGCGTTGTACCATGCAGCTGGAGCAACAGTCCAGCAGCGGCTGTACTGTTTTGATATGAGACCCCTGCTTAAAAGTGGTGGGTTTGTAACTGACCCAGCCCCCTCCACTGGCTCCATGGCCTATGAGACTTTGAGCAACTGCAAAAATCTTGGGGGGGCACTTGCACCTGCAGCCTCCCCTTATTGGAGTCAGTGCATGGGAATCTAACTTTAGACTTCCTATTTTCAAAATCTTATTCTTGACTTATAAGGTCATAAATGTTTAAAAATGTATAGTAAGGCATAAGGATGGGATTTTCAAAGTGTTCAGCACTTGTCTAACCCAGCTCCCACAGAAGCCAGTAGCAGCACTCCCGTTGAGTTCAATAACAGCAGAATTAGGCCAACCGTGAGTGCTTGACTTTCACAGATGGAATACCTAGCTTTAAGCACTTACATAAAAGTAGGCTCATTCAGGTGCCGCGAGAACTCATCTCTCCCACTTGTGTTGACAGGAATTATGGGGGTTCAGCAAGATTGAAAATAAGGCTGCCTTTATGCAGAGGCCTAAATATAGCTTTAGGTGATTGACTCTACAATATTGCCAACACTAAATGTTTAAAAAACAGGAGTTAGTCTCCAACAAGATTGTGAGACTGGTTTAAAATTCATGAGATCTAAAATACGACTTTGGTTTCTTTTTGTTTGCCTTCTGGTTTTTGAACCTTTAGGTCATACTCAGGGCACATTTTCAAGTTTTTCTCTGCAAACATGGGGCCTAGAAACTTACTATCTTAAAATGAAAGCTGAGATTCTCAGGTAATCACTTGTTTCCAGAAGCTGGAGCTTTAACAAAGTATCAAATAATCATGAAACGTAGAATAAAATCATGAGAGCGGGTACTTATGATTACAAGATTTAGCCTAAATATTTTTATTAAGTTTTAAGTTTCACTATTGGTTCCAGCATTGTAAGAGCTGTGAAAGAAGTCGCATAACTGAGTAGAGCTGTAACTAGCTACACTATTTTGTGTTATCTATGGAATTTAATTTCTATAGATTTGCCCAAATATGAGCTGTGTAACTTCATAGCACTGCAGCTAGATTCCTGCCATCCCTTGCCCCCACTTTAACTCACCCCCAACAAAACATACAAATTCAGTGCAAAAGGCTACATTGATGCAACATTCAAGTTGTACATTTAAACACATAGCTAGATTAACTGTCCTAAAGTCCAAAGTCCTAGATCCAGCCAGAGGCTGCTCCAGTTATACGGCAGCAGATTCTGCATAGAGCAGCAGGGGTGGCTGGGTCAAATGGGAGTGAATGGCGCTGGGACCTGGTGCTTGGTCCACCCACTTCTACTATACCCATGAACCATCAGAAGGCTTGCTACTCCCCAACTGAAAACCTCTGTTCTACAGAGTTGGAGGTGGGGGGTCACACTGAAGTTTTGCCTAGGGCAGCAGATTGTCTTGAGCGGCCTCTGAACCCAGCAAACAGCCTGAATATTGAAGTAAGTGAGGCTGAGGAACAAGCTGCATCATACCTGCAGCTGAAGGGGTTTCAATAGCTTTGGAATTGCTGTGTCATCCCCACCTGCCCAAGCCAATGTGTGCTGATGGATCCCTACTTAGCCCTAGTTCTGAAGTGAGATGCATGCTGGGGGTCCTCTGTGCCTCCATTGACTTCAACATTTCTCTGCACAGAGGCGGGAGTCCACTTCCACACATCTCATTGCAGGATTCAGGGCTTTTGCCAGGGACTTGAACCACTTATATGCAGGTTCAGGCATCCTGCCCTCTGGGTTACTGGAAGAGATGTCGTCCCACAAGGGGGTCCTGTGATATCTTACAACATTCACATTACTAACTAACAATAAAAGTCACTCTCTTAAGCAATATTGCTGCTAACATCACCACTATCCTTGCAGCACCTCTTTGTTCCTTTGATTGTATTTCTGCTTGTAGTAATAAACCCAGTTTTTGCTGGCTCTGGGAAAGTTATGATTAAGGATCATAGTATCTGCCAGTGTGGACAGCTCCATTGGCCCCAAGGTGATTGGGGATGGGATCCTCTATCCCATCCCCAGGAACATACTGGAACTTTAACAATTGCTGTGCATTCATGGACTTCTGTGATTTGCTCCATATTATGCACATATTGTACATGGGACCAAGATGAAAAATTCAGAATCCAGATTTTTACCACCCTATCTTTTCTTCTGTTCAAGGTTCAAGGGTATTCAGGTGCTCTCTTAAAACCAGAGAGGACGATTCTGGATTTACTTCCCCTGACTTCCTGAAAACACAAGGCCAGGCTCTGCTCTCACTTTCCTTGGTGTAAATCCAGGGTAACTCCCATGACATCAGTGGGGTTACATTGGGGTAACAGAACAGCATTTTCCCCAATTACTTTCCAACACGCTTAAAACCAAACTGTAAAAGGAGCCAAATCATACATCTTTTTTTCTCACTGTTATACAGACAAAAAGGACCAAGCCTCACCCTGCTCTTGCAATGTGTATGGAAAGTAACATCTGATCCCAGAGTAATGTTCCATACTCCCTGAACTCCACAGAGAAACTCCCTACAGGTTTGAGGGTCTACATCTAGAAAAGAATTTACTGGGGACAGAGAAGGGATATGTGCTCAGAAAATTTGCTGAAAAGGAGTTTTGTGGAGTTCCCTGCTATTATGGACCCCCAGAAGTGCCACCAGTTTCACCTCTGTCTCCTTACTTAACCAATGGTGTGCTGTAAGGAACCTCTGTGATTTCATCTGTTACATGGTATGTCACTGTTACTCCACTGCTAATGTATGGTTATTTTTTTCCTCTGGGTTACTGGAAGAGATGTCGTCCCACAAGGGGGTCCTGTGATATCTTACAACATTCACATTACTAACTAACAATAAAAGTCACTCTCTTAAGCAATATTGCTGCTAACATCACCACTATCCTTGCAGCTCCTCTTTGTTCCTTTGATTGTATTTCTGCTTGTAGTAATAAACCCAGTTTTGCTGGCTCTGGGAAAGTTATGATTAAGGATCATAGTATCTGCCAGTGTAGACAGCTCCATTGGCCCCAAGGTGATAGTCCTGAGAAATGAGATGGTCAGAGTATCATGATCATTCAGAGAAAGGGAAATATTTTTTCTTCCTCTTCTTCTTTTTCCCTTACTTGTGCCAAAAAGGACATTTCAGGTTAACACAATTGGGAATTTGACAAATGTTTTCTATAGCGTGGACACAAATCAGAGTATTTTTCCAAAATTCAAAGGGTTTTCATTTAGTATATGGGAGTATATTTACATTTAAAAAGTGTAATTTCAAACACATGTGAAGTGAAATGTAATAACTGCATTTCTCCAATGCTGTTGCAAAATATTCACACTTATAATAATACAGGATCATCAAAGACTGGAATCTGAGTTCCTTGGTCACATTGACAAGCACCTTATCCACAAATAACCCTACTGATTTCACTGAGACTACCTGTGAAGAAAGATACTTCTCAGCATGACTAAGGGGATCAGTATCTGACGCCATGTGTTATCAAGCACAAAGACAGATCAGAGACACAAATCATGGCTCCAGATCTGCATTATGCCAGTGTTCAGGGTGCGCTAATCTAGGGTTTTAGTTCAACGTCATCTCTACCATGCATTTATTGGTGCAACAGAATGATCATGTATGTAGGTAACTTGGAAATACTGCTTGGTATTGCATCATCACTTAGGAGCTAATTTTATTACTAGAATTGTCAAAATGGCCTATCTATTTGAAGTATTTAAGTGCTAATGAGGGATAAAGAGGAAGTGGCTACAATGATGGGATCTCATTTCCAGGGTTTATTCTCCCTCCATGCTATTTTCTGTTAGTTTTTTTGGTAGTTCACAAAAAAAGATGAACATCTCTTTAACAATACTGACTATTACCAGCCAATTTCTTCCCAAGCCTCCTGATACCCATGATAAACTGCATTTTAGATTTCAGTCCCTGTAATCTAACTTAATTGCTAGCTTTTTTTTTTTTTGCTTTACTGATTCTGAAGCCATTAAACACAGTGGATAGATAGCCATTAATGGAGTGTGTAGTTCTGTGCTCTCATATGTAAAACAGCTTTAAGAAGTATGATCTGAATTTTGTTGGTAACGATATCCTGAGGGCTAAAACAAACAAACAAGATCAGCATAGTGTCCTAGTCTATTTACATAACTGTTGGCACTTTTCATTTTTCAACTTTATCTGTTCATATATAAAATCATTTTTTTCTTTCTACCTCCAAGGCAACATCAAATGATGAAGAGATAAAATGTTCCTGGAAAATGGGACTATTAAATTCCTTGCTTGATGGGAGCTCTAACAGAAAGAATTCATTTACATGAAGCCTTTATTGATGTTTCATTGACTTGAAATAAAGAATTAGAGACAAAAGAAATCAGTTAAATATGAACTATATCAAAGAGCTTCCATTGTTTTATTCAGGAGAAATGAAAATTTTTGACATTTCTGCTGAAAAAAGTACGGAATAATACAGGAAGAGCCTTTAAATTGGCTTGCTCGTTCATACTCACCTGCTGAACATCACAGATGTAGGAACTATTATCAGCCCTTTTTTTGAATATAATAAAACCATCTGGTAGATAACTCTCAGATTATTACTTTTTTCCACATTAGCTTTGGGAGAATCTTTAAAGATTTAAGGTGGGTTGGGTTGTTGTTTTTTAAACACAATTTATATACTTTTCTACCCCAGCTTTCCTAGGATCATATTGTGTATTTTTGCGTAATATTTGAATTTGTATTTGCACTGAGAACCACAATAAAAATACATTTACAAGTCTCTCTATAGAACAATAAATTAATACATTTTAAGGCCAGAATCAAGCATTATGAGCATCTTGTCTATTCTTCTCAATACACTACTAAATTTCAACAGGTGAAACATGCATCTCACTATTAACAATACACTAAACCATAGATATGGCCTAATCCCAATCTTACCAACAATTATGTATTGCATAACTATGAACATGAGTAATCCTTAAATTATATACCACCATAATTGTTAGCAGGACTAGGACCTTAGTGACATCTACATCTTATGCATGCAAAATGCATGGGCTTAAAAAGTTCTTGGGGGTGCATTTTAGGAAACTCCTTTGTGAATTAGGCTTTTGTTATTGCCATTTAGGTACATCAATGAGTTGGGGCAGTGCAGAGATGCACTGCTCTAGAGGGAGGCATTCTCCCATCCTGAACTCCAAAGTGCACAACCTGCTACTTCACTGCAGTGTGAGATGCAGCTTGCTCCTTCTTGCGAGGCTGGCCAGCTATTCCTGCTGGTGCACAGGAATGGGGGAGCTATAGCCTTGCCACTAGAACTAGTGAAAAAGAAATTTTCTTGTAAAAAAATTGTTCAGGAGCCATTTGTCTCTCTTCCCCTTACCCCTCCGACCTCAAAAATTTAAGATTTTGACCAGCTGTATTTGCCTCCGATCTACATTTGAGCAGCCATGCACCCTAGAGAAATAGAGAAGGAGCAAAGCCTGCAGGGCAAGTGTGCAGAGAGGGACTGAAATTCTGCCTGGCTGTTACACAAGGAGTTTACTGAGGGGATAGGCTGTTTACTCCCCCCCACCAACTGGGCACCCACTTCGGACAAGGCCTAGCTGGTCCTGTCTGTTTTTGAAAGATGCATTATCCTGGGTCGTATTCCATTGGTTTTTCAAATAGAGACTCTTCGAGTATGTCTTCACTATGGACCTTACAGCGGCACAGATGTATCACTGCAGCTGCGCTGCCATAAGGTCTCTTGTGTAGCCGCTCTATGTCCTCAACGAGGGGGTGGGCAACTACATCGGCGGGAGAGCGTCTCCCACTGACAATAGCGCTGTCCACACCAATGCTTTTGTCAGTGAAACTTATGTTGGTGAGGGGTGTGCTTTTTACTGTCTCTTTGTCTTGGTCATACCTGTGTATGGAAAAATGTAAAAGCACAGGACATAGATTTGTTTTTTTCAACCCTATTTAACGACAGGTTTATATGGAAGAGGCAGCCTGAGCATTTTGCATAGCAGAGACCTGGTAGAAATGTGTTGTAAACTTTTTGTTCCTCTTCAACGCTGACTGGCTACTGGGGTGTTACTATGAGAACTGCTTTTGAAGACTGACTAGCATCAATGAGAGCTGGGCAATTATTTTTTTTTGACAAATAGTTCATTTGCTGAAAAATGCATGTTTGGTCAACACAAAACTATATGTAAATTTGACATGAATTTTCCTAATAGATTCAGTAACAATAAAAATAAATAAAAATCTGGCTAGATTCACAAAACAGCCAGAACCGCAGGTAATGATGGCGCCCCTCCCCCTTGTCCACCCTTCCCTCAGGCTTATAACTTTTAGCCCAGTGATTAAAGCACTCACCTGGGATGTGGCAAACCCAATTCAAATCCCCACTGTGAAGCAGTGATATGAACCCAGTATCCCCCATCCCAAGTGAGTGCCCCACCAATAGGTGAAAAGCTATAAGAAGAGCACCACCACTTCCGCTTCTTTCTCCAGGTCTTTTGTGAATCTAGCCCTTTAAAGATGCCCAGAAACAAAATGGTTCTGTTTGAACAACGTGTTTTATTTTACCCCAAACTGACTTTTTTGATTTGATGAAGTTTTGAAGTTTGGTTCAACCTGAACTAAACCTTTTGTTTGCAATTTTTCAAAACTGCCAGCAAGCCCAAAATCAGTCATTTGCCCAGCTCTGGTATCAATTTTATAGTGAGGCATGTTTTATTGTGTCATGCTCTTTAATTTAAAAAAGCTCACTATGTTTCCTTATGGAAAAATAACACTTTTCATAGCCTCAACTTGTTTTTTCATCACATTAGGTACTATACCCAGTGAAACCCTATTGGAATCACTAGGGTACTATGGGATTCATAGCACAGATTCATGCAGTATTTTTAATTCAAAAATGTTTGCATTCCTGCTGGAGCAAAGGCTTATAAAGTTGTAATGTAATACATCGTGTCTGCATTTCTAGAATGCCTTTCATTCAAGTATTCTCACCACTTCCCTAGAAAGCACGAAAGTATTATCCTCACTTTACCAATGGGAAAACCGAGGCCCCAAAGGGCTCAGGGACTTGATCAAGGTAACAGAAGGTCCACTCAAAATCCCATTAAAGGCAGCAGGAGTCTTTTCATTGACTTCAGTGGCAGCTAACATGAGCTCCAATCAAGTCAGTTGGAAAACAGAAAGTTAGTAGCAGAGCCAGGAATAGAACAATGGTCCCTGAATCCCAGTTCATGAGCTAACCATTATAACAAGCACGCTAGCTTGTTGCCTGGCTGAAAAGTATGGTATTGTAACAGGATCTCATAAAATCAATGTGGATCTGCTGTTTTGTACAGGAAGAACAGGGGCAGATGGGTTCCAGCATCAAAGAGTCAACTTTTTCATTTCTTCTAGCCCAATTGTAGTAGGCCTAAAGGCCTTGGGTCTCTAGGTTTTGCACAACATTATTTAAACATTTGCAAATGATTAAGAGCTCTCTCTTAACACACATATATTAAGGTGGCAGAATGGAGTTTCCACCAATTTTAGTATGCCATGCACCAAATTCACTCATGGTATAAACAACCTCACACCATTATAATTATTTGTTTAGGACCTTTATCTAGAGCTATGGGGTATGCTGAAGTCAATAGGGTTAACCTAGGAATGAATCTTACACTATATGTATTTTCCCAGAGATTAAGGGTAAATTTCACTCCTGTGCAGAGAGCCAGCAAAAGGCCTACACACTTTGTAAGCTCCTCTTAAACTTTCAGGCAGAGTTATTCAGCAGGCGGAACTAAAAAGAGCTTCCAAAAAAGCCTTTCAGTGCACTCGTCTCCACAAGTACGTGCAAAATAAAAAAGTCCTCCTGCATTTTCATATCCTAAGCACCTCATCTGGTTAACTTTCGGTGGGCTTTGTTTAGCAGGAAGAACTATATTTCATACGCTGCATGCTGCAGAACCCATTTCCTTAATTATATCTGATAGTTTATCCATCTTCCTATAAGGGTTCTCAAGGGAGTAAAAACAAACAGATTCCTTAGCAACAAAATGTGAGCTGAGTAAATTGAATTCTGTGCTGTTATAATAGCAGCAAAATATCTCAATTCCTGCGATAAAATTTCCAAATTGCAGTAATCAAGAAGATCAGAGAAGGCATGTAGGTCAAATGGCAGCTTTATTCATGCTTAAAGCAGGCAAAGAGACCAATAAAAGTGAAAATTAAAATACATAAATATTCTTTAAAAACAACAACATAGAACTTGTGCTTTCATATCATGCTGTCTATGGTAATTAACAGCTTAAATGAAAGCCCAATTTTGCCACTTTTACTTATGTAGAATAGTTCATTACTCCATAGGTAGTCCTGTTCAGATCATTAAGATTAACTCATGCAGTAAGATATTAATCAATGTGAACAAGGGTAAGAGAACCAGTCCCTAAAATTTTTAGGAGCTAATAACATTAATCACAGATGGAATTTCATTGAATACAATGGAGTCATACAAGAGATGAATCTGGCCTGCATTTAATATCCAATCAAATAAGGCACTAGTAACAGCTATTGTGCCTGATCAGCTTCTTTCCCCTGCATGATTTTTTTGCAGTAAAGTATTCTGTTTCACTAAATTGCTCCAGCTAAGAGGCATGATTGTCTGCTCCTGTGATTATTGCCTATACCTCTGAAGCTAGCCAGGCATTTGCCACTTCAACTCCTTGACTATCCACATCTCTTTAATTGCCACCTGCCCTCCACTATTGCTCTCATCAGCTTGCTCTTCTACTTTATTGCTGTTTTCATATCCTTTCACCTCTCTCAGCTTCATGTATACTTCCATGCTTCCCTTAGTCCTGGAAGGGTCTGTTTTTGGCCACCATACAACACCTTCGTCCTTCAAACTCCTCATTAAACCCTACTTTTCAAGCAATTCCAGTTCATTTTGTTTCATCATCAGTGAAATATTGTCCGATATGTTTTCCTTATTTGTATTATATTATTTATTATTTATTAAGCTTTGGGGGCAGGGAAAGTGCATCAATGTATAAGTGCCATTTACTAATGAACTATATAAACAGTAGATAAAACTAACTGGGCCCCAATAATTTAAAGCAGGGGTCTCAAACTCAAATTACCACAAGGGCCGCATGAGGACTAATGCATTGGCCCAAAGGCCGCATCACTGACTCCGCCCCCTCGCTGCCCCTGGCCCCGCCCCCACTCCACCCCTTCCATTAGGCCTCGCCCCTTCTCCGCCTCCTCCCCTGAGCGCGTAGCTCTCTGCTCCTCCCCCTCCCTCCCAGAAACCGTGAAGCCTCCAGACAGCTGTTCTGGCGGCAGGAACTGCCTGGGAGTAAAAATAGAACCTTGGAGCAACGTGGAGGGAACGGGGATCTTAGCGATCTTAGCAGCCATATAACGTAACTGGGGGCGGGTGTGAGGGGAGCTGGTGGCCACAGAACATAACTGGGGGAGGGGCGGAGGTGAGGGGAGTTGGCGGCCATAGGACGTAACTGGGAAGGGGGGCCGGGGGGAGCCTGGCGGCCCACCTCTTTCCCCCCCTCCTCCCCTGTGTGCACGCTTCCCGCTCCTCCCCCCTCCCTCCCAGAAACCGCGAAGCCGCCAGACAGCTGTTCTGACAGCAGAACTTCAGAACGTAACTCAGGGGGGGGGGCAGGGAGGGGACGCGGGGAGCCGGGCGGAGTGCTTCCCTGTGGCTCGCCGAGCTCCCTGCGCCCCCCCCGCCCCCCCAGTTACGTTCTGAAGTTCCGCCACCAGAACAGCTGTCTGGCGGCTTCGCGGTTTCTGGGAGGGAGGGGGGAGGAGTGGGAAGCGTGCACACAGGGGAGGAGGGGGGGAGCTCCACCTCTTCTCCCCCCCTCCTCCCCTGTGTGCACGTTTCCCGCTCCTCCCCCCTCCCTCCCAGAAACCACGAAGCTGCCAGACAGCTGTTCTGGCGGCAGAACTTCAGAAAGTAACTCGAGGGGGGGTGCGGGGAGCCTGGCGGGTGGCCTGTGGGCCGCGTGTTTGAGACCCCTGATTTAAAGCAATCTCTGTATTCTTCCTACTTCTACTTTGACCACTTTCCAGCACAGTAACTAATGAAAACCCAGACAAAGACAAAAAGAAAATAGTTATTCAATTTAAAAATGAGTTCATGACTTCTTTGTCTTGATCTGAATGTTATCCTACATTTCAGGAACTCCACTCATCCCAAGCTTGGAGCAGCTGGAATTTTCCACTGGTTCAATCTCACATTTAATTTTTTATGCCTATGCTTCCTGATGAAATTAATAGTTCATCTCAGGTTGGGCATGAATAGGGAGCCAAAGGAGCACATGGTCATGAGTGCATGAACATGGTTGGAGTCTAACAATCCAATTTTAATTTATAAAGACTTTCTTAAATTTGAGCAGCATAAGTTTTATTTAGAGAGTTTCTGATATTGTTACATTCAGCACTTGGTTTCTAATCTTAGAATAATGTGAATTAATTATATTCCAATTTTAAGATTTGTTCCATTTTTTACTTATTCTTTTATGTATGAGATGTTCTTTATTTTTTGAAGCTAGCAAAGATCTTCCTCAAGCAAATTTCCCCCCCATAACAAACATAATTAGCACACAGTCTTTAGACTTTATTTAGCCAGATGTTCTTCTTTTGGTATCTTTATTTTCTAATTTAAAAAAAAATCTCTACTTGGCTACAGATAATACAATCTTCAATCAACATACATGATATTTAAATATACATAAGCCATTAACTCTTCATTTTAAGTACATAGACAGCAATAAACAATGTTTTTGAATGCCTATGAATATGTGACTTTGTCCTCACCCACAACTATTTCAGATTTGGGGACAATTTATACCTTCAAGTCAGTGGGACTGCTATGGGTACCCGCATGGCCCCACAGTATGCAAACTTTTTTATGGCTGACTTAGAATAATGCTTCCTTAGCTCTTGTCCCCTAACTCCCCTATTCTACTTGCACTACGTTGATGACATCTTCATCATCTGGACCCATGGGAAGGAGGCCCTTGAGGAATTCCACCAGGATTTCAACAATTTCCACCCCACCATCAACCTCAGCCTGGACCAGTCCACACAAGAGGTCCACTTCCTAGACACTACAATGCTAATAAGCGATGGTCACATAAACACCACCGTATACCAGAAACCTACTGACCACTCTACTTATCTACATGCCTCCAGCTTTCATCCAGACCACATCACATGATCCATTGTCTACAGCCAAGCTCTAAGATACAGCCGCATTTGCTCCGATCCCTCAGACAGAGAGAAACACCTACAGGATCTCTATCAAGTATTCTTAAAACTACAATACACACCTTCTGAAGTGAAGAAACAGATTGACAGAGCCAGAAAGGTACCCAGAAGTCACTTACTACAGGACAAGCCCAACAAAGAAAGTAACAGAACGCCATTAGCTGTCACCTTCGGCTCCCAACTAAAACCTCTCCAGCGCATCATCAAGTATGTACAACCTATCCTGAAGGACGATTCTTCACTTTCAAAGACCTTGGGAGACAGGCCAGTTACAGACAGCCCCCCAACCTAATGCAAATACTCACCAGCAACTACACACCACACAACAAAAATACCAACCCAGGAACCAAACCCTGCAACGAACCCCGGTGCCAACTCTGTCCACATATCTATTCAAGGGACACCATCATAGGACCTAACCACATCAGACACACCATCAAGAGCTCATTCACCTGCACATCTACCAATGTGATATATGCCATCATGTGCCAGCAATGCCCTCTGCCATGTACATTGGCCAAACTGGACAGTCTCTACGCAAAAGAAGAAATGGACACAAATCTGACATCAGGAATCATAACATTCAAAAACCAGTAGGAGAACACTTCAATCTCCTTGGTCATTCAATAACAGACCTAAAAGTGGCAATTCTTCAACAAAAAAATTTCAAAAACAGACTCCAATGTGAAACTGCAGAACTTCAATTAATTTGCAAACTGGACACCATCACATTAGGCCTGAATAAAGACTGGGAGTGGTTGGGTCATTACAAAACCTAAACCTAATTTCCCGCAAACTAATTTCCTACTGTTACTCACACCTTCTTGTCAACTGTTTGAAATGGGCCATTCTCATTACGACTTCAAAAGTTATTTTTCATCCCTTGCTATCCTACTGTTAATTGAATTGTCTCTTTAGACTGACCTCACTCTTGGTCATAGGCGTCGACTCCGTGGGTGCTCTGGGGCTCGAGCACCCATGGGGAAAAATTGGTGGGTGCAGAGCACCCACTGGTAGCTCCCCGCCCACCCCCCGCCCCAGCTCACCTCCGCCTCCCGAGGTGCCACCGCCAATCCGTTTTTCCTCCCTCCCAGGCTTGCCGTGCGCCCTCTGTTTAGCGCGCGGCAAGCCTGGGAGAAAGGAAAAGCGGATTGGCGGTGGCACCTCGGGAGGCGGAGGTGAGCTGGGGCCGGAGGCGGGGCGGGCGGGGAGCTGCCGGTGGGTGCTCTGCTGCTTCTCCCCCCTCCCTCCCAGGCTTGCAAGCTGGGCGGGGAGGTGGAGGGGAATTGCAGCACACCCAGGGGAGGAGGCAGGGGTGGGGATTTGGGGAAGAGGTGGAATGGGGGCGGGGCCAGAGGTGGAGTTGGGGCAGGGCCGGGGGCGTGAGCAGCCACTGGCGCCGACTTTAGTTGCCTCTTGGTAAGGCAACTCCCATCTTTTCATGTATTTATACATACTCCTGTATTTTCCACTCCATGCATCTGATGAAGTGGGTTCTAGCCCATGAAAGCTTATGCCCAAATAAATTTGTTAGTCTCTAAGGCAGGCGTGCACAACATGCAGCCCGGGGGCCGCATGCAGCCTGCATGGGCTCACTGTGCGGCCCGCGGGGGGTGAGAAGGTGGGCTCACTGTGCGGCCCAAAATCTGGGACTGTGTCCGTTGGTCCTTTTTGCTGCTTGTCTCTGGGCTGGGGGTTGTCCCAATGCTGCAAAGAGGGTGTTCCCAACGGAAGGTGCTTGCTTCTAACCCGAGGCTGTCAGTATGTCTGCTCTTCTCTAGTCAGCCCACTTGCCAAGTTTGATTGTCCTTGGTCTGGTTCCCATCCCCTCTCCAAGGGTTGCAGCTGTCTGGAGGTGCCTCCCTTTCACGCCTTCCTCATTCACACCTCATTCATTCAACAGGGCAATTGAATACAAAGTGGGGGGGAGATCTTATTCTACTTCTAGCAAAAAGACATTTTTATTTTACCTTAATTATACTACCTTAGGGGCCCGCTATAGCATATTACCAAGGTTCAATACAAAGTCATATAAAAGTTATATAAAAATGCATAATGCAGAGATTTATCTACAACTGCATTGATTGACTGTTGTGTGCAGTAATATAGTGACCCCTGGTGGGGTAAAGAGGGGTGTGATGGTGGGGCCGAGCGGGGAGGGGGCAAGTCCTATTTTACTGCTGTGATCTGGTCACCATATGCGCTGTTTCTTTTCCCCTCTACAGGCTTCCACACCCCAGCGCTGGGGAAGGAGGGGTTGTTTCCGCTGGGCGGGTGGCACTGGGTGGGGGGTGTTTCCGCGGGGCGAGGGGGTTTCGGCCCTCAGCTGTTTTCTTTGGAGTAATATGGCATCGCCGCTTTATGAGTTGTGCAGGCCTGCTCTAAGGGCTTGTCTACACTACCTGCCCGATTCGGCGGGTAGCAATTGATCTTTTGGGGATCAATTTATCGCATCTAATCTAGATGAGATAAATCGATCCCAGAACGCGCTCCTGTCGACTCTGTTATACCAATAAAATAAAAACCAGCAGGATCTTATTAAAGGGGATAAGACAAAATGTCACATTTATTGTGAATACAAAAAGAATCATAGTAAGCAGTCAGTTATAGCTATAACATTTCATTCAGTTTCACATTCATTCATACACACATACACACACACAGGTTCTGCATAGATGTCATAGTTACCAGCCTAGAAGTTGCTCATTCCAAGTTACTGGCCAGGTAACCTGGGCATGAGGGTGGAGCCGAGTCCTTGTCAGATTCATCTGATGCTCCTGGAGGGTGGTTGCAGAACCAGACTCAAAGTCCTCAGTTTTTAGAGGCCATTCTTATAGGGATTTATTCCTATGTCAGTCTATGGGAATTGCTTCACCATGCTGTTGCTGAATCAATCAGCAGACGGCACATTCCTGATGGCTCCGTGCTATCAGATGTTATCTTGTTTTTCCCATCTTTTGATATGGTCGGGTGGATCCCAGTTTACCCTCCGGGGGTTGTCTGGTCATTCCCACTGAATGCCGCCTTCAGCCGATGGTCACTGAATTCCTAGGCTGGCACCTCCCTGATCATTCATTATCTACACCAAGCATCCATCCACATACATACTGTCTCCACCACTTTCGGGGTGTGTACTAATTTATTTGAGACTCCCAGCCCTTTAATCAAAGAGGGTGGGGGTCTTTCTATGCTGTTTCTAGGTACAAAGTATGCATAAAGAACAAAGTCAAATAACTTGTTTGTAGGTTTTACATAGTAAAAGTATCTTTCAAAAGACAGATGCAATCAATGTTTATGCATACAGTAACTTACAAGTTTTAACAGGAGACCCAAGAGATCTTTTTACTTGGTGAAGCTGTTGGATTTTAGACAAGTAATGGGGGGTCACTTTCACTTCGGGGAATCACTGTCCGTACCTTCTTTAATATCCCTACAACTCTGGTGATCCACCATGACGCGAAGAGGAAGCGGAGTCGACAGGGGAGTGGCAGTCTTTGACTTTGCAGGGTCCACACGGCGAGGTCAGTCGAGCGAGGTACGTTGACTTCAGCTACGTTATTCACGTAGCTGAAGTTGCGTACCTTAAATCGACACCCCCCCCCCCCCCGCAGTGTAGATTAGCCCTAAGGTGCCGCAAGGACTCCTCGTTGTTTTTGCTGAACAGTACAGCATATTAACTCTTCTTTTTCAGTTTCTGAGGGTCACATTTGCCTTCCTATTACAGCAAGTGGAGAGTAGTCACACCCAGCAGAATTTGCTGTTGGAGTTTAGAAGCAGGGTAATCCTATCGCCATGTCCTACGGATTCCTCTTTGAAATCCCACAGTAACGCAGGTGAATTATCTCCATTGGCATTTGGGAGCTGGTATAGGGTTAGGATGTGATGGATCTTGACTGCAGTGTGCATCATTGCTCCATTAAAATCCCTGAGGATATCTGATCAAGAATAAATGATGTTTTAAGGAACATGAACTTTTAAGGAACATGATAATGACTAATACTCTTCTGCCAGTAGGGAAGAGAAGTCATTGGGGCAGTGTGGACTATCAAGAGATACATGGAGCCCATAGGATGAATGCAGGGGGGTAAGGGCAGAGTTCCCTAAATCCCCTGCCTCAGCTATCATCTCTTAAAGGCCATTCTCTAAAGAGACCATGTGGCGGAAACTCCGGAGTCAATCTCAAAATTTCTGGGGCCCTCTGTATCCTTGCCTCTAGAACTTTCCAGAGGAGGTTACAAAATGGCCCCTTATCTCCCACAACCTTACAAGCACGAGTTATTTCTGAAATCTCTCTATTTTGGGGTATCACTAGTGAAGCCTAAGTCCCTGCAGTTTCCTTTGCCAATGTAATTCTCTACTGAAATAGCATACACACTACAAATATGCCATGTTTGAGAATAGGCCAAGTTCAATTAAAATAAGAGGTGGTTTTTATTTTAAAAACATTACATTCAGCCCCAGGGACTCCTTCATCAGATGGAATGGAGAAAAGATGGCAGCTGTGAGCAAGTCCCTACTGTTGCTGCTTTTGAAGATTTATTTTTAATTGAATATTTAAGAACTCCAAGAAGGTTTTGTAGCTTCCAAGAGTCAAAGTGTACTTGCTGTGGGCTTGTGAAGATCTCTGTTTAAACTAAAAAAGCTTGTCTCTTTCACCAACAGAAGTTGGTCCAATAAAAGATGTTACTTGACCCACCTTGTCTCCCTAATGCCCTGGAACCGACACAACTCTAACACTGAAAACACCTTTAAAATGAGTTGTGGGACTTTAGCTTGCACATTCTGTTCCTATTATTTTTACAGCAGCCTTTTCCTTAGATGAAAAGTGCTGCCACTGGCTAGAGCAGAAGTTCCAGTGGAAGCCAATTTGACATGAGTTTATGCTCTGCTAACAACAGTTTGGTTAATGAACCAAAATAACCTGGGGAGATTGTCAAGAATTGGGGTTAGGGCATTTGGAGAGAGCAATGGCTTTTTGCCTGACTTACTGGTTTGCAATTTGTTCTTTTACATTATGGTTGGTCTGGTTATGACTCAGTCAGAGATGGATTCACAGGAGAGCAGTTGAAAGAAAAATCAACAATACAAAAAGAACAAACACTCAAAACTCTCCACTAATGACATAGCTCTTCCTAGAGGTGCAGACAGAGCCCTTTAGTCAGCTCACAAGAGCTTCCTTTTCTTGGCCAAGTTCTAGCTTTGACATGGTAAAAAACAAAAACAAAACACACGCATACCAAAAAAAACCAACCCAAACCACCCCCACACAACCCAACAACCAAAAACCTTCTAAGCTGTACTACATTATAACAGGCACTCTCCTGATAGTATGCGCTGTTTGATGAAGATCACACCAGAAAATAAGTCTTCAGGTTAAACAATGTGTATACATTTTTAAACTGTTGGGGTGAAATCCTGGGGGTTTTGTCATTGACTTCAGTGGGGCTTGGATTCCAATTTTGACCTTTTTCTTCTATACCACAAGTCTTTTAGTCCCCTTCATAAACCCATACTTTCCTAGAGCCAAAATAAGTGTGCGCAACAAATATTCTTATCCATTTATAAGCTCTCTCACCACCTCTCATTATTCATCCTTTGTACTGCAGGAACACTGAGACCTCAGACAGGAATTCCACTGTTCAGAGTACTATATAGACAGAACTAATAGTTCCAGTCCTACAAAGTTTACAGTTACGTAAGAATGCATAATATGCCAAAGATTTTCTAGTGTGACTAGTGATTTGAGGTGCCTAAGTTGAGGCATCACCTTGGACTGGAAAAAGAATCTTTCACCTCAAGAGACCTCTTTTTATTTAAATACCTTCCTTGCTGACCCCAGGTGAATGTTCCAATCAGTAGATTGACCTCCACTGTAAGGAATTAACTCCTTCACTACCTGCTCTAGTGGGTTCTATACTCCCCATCATGTGAAGGGCGACAGTGGTGGTGGCGGCGGTGGGTGCGGGGGAGGCTTAGACTATCCTCTCTGTCACAGAAATTCAGGGAGGAAGAAGTTTTACCCTCACTGTTGTTTTTGTGCACTGACTCATGAGCTATTATAATATGGGTTCAGGGCTTCCTGATTTACTATAGAGGATGGTGCACTTACTGTATAGATAGTATATGGCCTGCTGTTCAGTTCTTTCCCCTCATATTCCCTTTTATGCAGCCTTAGCTGAGGCATGCCTCACCCTTTACCCACTTCCACACACCCTTTCAGAATATGATGAGGACACAGTGCTCTAATTCTGATATTACTCTTCATTTCAGCAGCTCTTATGGCTCCCTAGGTAACATTAAGTTTAAATTTTCAATCAGTTTTCCGGAGCAATGTTTCCAAATTTGTTTAGATGATTCTTTTGTGCAAGCCTAATGAGCACAATCAAGTTTGTAATGGAAAGTGAATTTATGGGGCAAACAGCAGTCAGCTTATGAGTTCTGAGGAGCCTGTTTGGCCTTTTTGCCAGAGTTCAGCAGCAGGGTGAAAATTTAGCTGCAGCTTGTGCCCATGGGATGTGAAATTGTTTTCTTGCCATTGTATGCTTTATCTTGTTTATTAGAACAACTTGTAGTGAACCTATCACTATGCATCTGAATTATCAGTTTAAACACTAGCTGGAAAGAAAGAAAGAAAGAAAGAAAGAAAGAAAGAAAGAAAGAAAGAAAGAAGGGAGGGTGAACTCATCCCTCCCACTGAATAGCTGGAATAAAACTCTCCTGAAGTCAGCAGGCCCCATTCTCCTTCACCTTGCATCGTGTATAGTAATTCATACCTGTGCAAAGTGAATGTAAAATGCTACTAAGTGAGAATGCTAGCATGACATCCACTTTGCACGTGTAAAAATAATTAAGGTTCAGATTCTCGATTGTAACTGAGATGGAGGGGCCATCAGGGAGCTTGTTGGGGCTCCTTGATTCTTTGCCCAGTTCTGTGCCAGCCTGGACTGCTCTCAACTATGTCAACTGGCAATGGTCTCCAAGGGGCACAACCATTACCTGGGGAGAGCTGGTATGCAGCATGTTCTGGTGACACTCCCCAACATCACTTTCTTTTCTGAGGGTGGAAGGAACTAATTATGCTGGATATATGGCTGAAAAAATGCATGAAGTAGGGTGACCATTTTCCCCTGGCCTATGCTGAATATGGGTCACCTGGTAAAATTACTTGTATTCAAGTGAGTTCAACTGCAATCAATCAGAACTATGCTCTACAAACATTCAAATTAACATCAAGTGACTGCGTCCTTGTTAAAAATAAATACTGAGTAGTTGGATTCTTTTTATTTACCTTCTTATCTTTAAGGCTTGAGGGTTCACATGGAGAGAGGTGACACACACACACTCCCGTACACCTCTTCCAAACGTGGGGAGTGATCAACCGACTGGACCCTCTCTGCCCGGTACTCTCTGCCCTCCATGCCTGGCTGGACCCTGGGATGGACCAACATCTCCTGGTATCTGGTGCCACGTTTTCCCAAGGCAACACATGGGGGCAATGTTCCCTCTAATTTTTGACACGCTGTGTGCGCAACAAAATTTCTTCTGTGAAAATTTTTGACATGCCATGTGCGCAAAAAATTTCCTCTGTGCAAATTTTTGTGTGTGCAGTGTTTCGCTGTGTGCTCGGGATTTAGGATCTGTGTGCACGCGCACACACACACAGCTTAGAGGGAACAGTGCATGGGGGTGGCATGGAGGGTCACATGCCCCCCCTCACCAGATTTCTGCCAGGGTTGACACCAGAATGTGGCCAGAAGAAGTCTTTTGGCACTGTGCAGGATGGAAGGGATGGGAGCTGCTTCCAGCCAACAGGGAGTGGGGGGGAAAGGGATAACCTGACCCGTGTCTTTACAGAGCTCATCTCTCCCCACCCCTCCAAAACCACCCACCATGGCTGGAAGCAGCTTGTCCCTTCCTGCCCACCCAGTGTCGAAAGGCAGCTAACACCTCTAGGCTGCTGCTGGCCACCGACATAACCCAGCCACCTCCAGTCCCTCAGCTACAGCGCGAGTAGGAAGAGGTTAAGTCCTAAGGATGAATTGTGCACCAAGGCCCAGGGAACATGACTGCAGGATGTGGGGTTGGGCCTTGCTGACTGAGATCCAGAAAACAGCAGGGGCTGCACTGATGGATCAGCAGGGGCGGCGGCCTAGCCCCACATGCTGCAGATTCGCCCCGCCACCAGCCTTGCACACCCACTCCCATTGTCAGCCACTAGACGCCCCTCACCGCCACTACCACCATTGGGCGGGCATCTGGAGAGCAGGGATCCGGCCAGCAGCAGGAACCACCAGTACTGATGTGGGGCAGGGAGACAGAAAATATGGGACAACTTTCCTGTTTTAAAGAAAAAGTCTGGACACTTGCAGGAGGGCTTACATACGGGACTGTCCATTTAAAAACGGGTCGTCTGGTCACCCAATGAAGCTTCAGCTTCTTTTGTGCCACTCGAGTAGCACAAAGTGAATGGAGATGAGCATGAGGCCCTGTCTGATTCAGCCATCCTTTGCATATTCTATAGTACTCACTCATCTGACACTGCTAATGAAATCAATGTGGATATTATGGTCAGCAGACCTGGGCCCTGTACAATGTGCAAAACACTGAAGAAGTTACTCCAGATTTTTGCTGGTGTAAATGCAAGCAGAATTTGGCTGCGTGACTTAGTTTAAATCCATTTAGCAAAGGTTTAGCCATGAAGATGAGTCTTGTTACCTTTGGAAGGTAACAAATTTGAGAGCTGACAGAGAATGTGTAGAGGATGAGTTTCTCACTGCCTCCTTATTACTCATTTTTCCTTGCTGGGGTAATCTCCTTATACTACCCAGTTACAGTATTGGAAACTGTCATTCTTCCACCTATCAGATAATTGTTTAAACTGAGGAACATGATGTAAACTGATGGTTTTCTGGTTAGTAGAACCTGCTGGCAGATAGTACTTATAGCCTCATAAAGCCAACTGAACACCGTGAATTATTGTTCAATGCAGATCAACTACCACGAAAAAGTGTAGAATAAAAGCTAACACACTGTGATGGTTATTTATTATGACAAATTTAAAGAAGGTCATTAGAAATAAAGGTTTGTTTGTTTGTTGTTAATACCATAACAATCGTAGTGTTATTAATTAAATGTAAAAGAATCATGTTTCTAAAGCCTAAATACTAGAAACATTAAAATATTTCCTTATTAAGAGTTCTGTTTCTATTCAATCTCTTCCATAAAGATCTTAATGAAAGAGACAAAGATTGAGGAAAAGATAAGCAAGGTTAAAAACAAAAAGAGGGACAAATTAATTCATGTTTGGTGTGATATAGCTTGTAACAATTCAGCATACTGAAATGTTGCACGCATTCCTTCTGAACAGTAAATCTAGAAGCAGTGCGGTCAAAAGCTGGTGAACAAGCCCAAACTCAAAGTCAATTGTCCGTTAGAATCAGTATGAAAAACAAGTGAAAAGTGCAATTTGTGAAGTTCTTTGTAGAATCACGATGTCTGGGAAAGAGGAGAAAGGAAGAACACGGACAGAGCCCCAAGGAGAAGTAGAAGTCCAGTATTTCTGGGAGATTTTTAAAAGACTTGGTAACTAGTAAATTCTACCTTCAGACACACACATGAGGAGTCTGATTCCTCACTGCCTCGCAGCTTGTGTAGACATTTACAGCTGTACAAAGGAGTGTGAACCTCTAGCAGGTCACACACTGTGCACTTTGAACAGGAATTAGTGACTACACGGGGTAAAGGACAGTGCAGAATCCAGTCCATAGTTTCTGATAAAATAAATGAGCATGATAAACATGATTATCCTTTCATTTACTTCTGGTGATTCACGAGTAACTCAACTGGAAAAAAAATGGTTCAAAAGCAGTATTGGGCCGATGGCTCTCCTTGGCTTCCGAAATTGTGTGAGAGCAGAATTTGGCTAAATGTTTATATAGTATGGTCAATCAGGGTGTGAGAAAGGAAGTCTTGGGCCCAGACTGCAGTTGTGGTTGAGGGCCACACTCAAAAGCGACATTCACATGATCCCAGACTGCCTGTGTTCTGGTCTACTCCTCCGGCACATGCCAGGTGCCACAGACTCAAAGGGGGCTAGTGAGGGGAGTATGCTAGACTATAGAGATGCTCCAGCTTTGCTCCCTTTACCAAACTGCTCTGCTTACACTGGCAGCTGCATGTGAGAGCTGCTGCATTGACACATGCTGCGAGAGAATCCCCTTCCCAGGGTGATCATCCAGTGGCCAACTATACTGGCTTTAAGGCTGATTCTGGCTGGCAGTGTGGCACAAAGTGGTCACAGTGCACGGTTGGATCTGGCCCTTAGTCTGCCCAGGATATGATCATTCCAAGCCAAGTGTACTGTTTGTCTTGGAGATTTTTCTCTGTTGATTTTAATTAAACTCCAGGATCATAAACTCATGGAGCTTTCATCATTTTATTTATTTTTGTTTTTGAAAAAGCAAACTGGCTTGCCAGGTGAGTTTTCCCAAGCTCTCACAGCTCTTTGTCTTATGTTTTATTGCTTCCATAATTGCTCACAGGAAGTATAATGTCTTTTGGCATAAATATATCAATTTTATGTTGGTGTGACATCTTTAAAATGAAAAACAGTTCCTGCCTGGGAAAAAAAAAATCCCTATTTCATTTTGCAGAGGGTGTTGGGTAAGAAAATCTCTAGTGTACTCGTGGGAACACAAAACTAAACAACAAACATCCGTGCACTGCATAAGGGCCTTATTCAGATAAATGACATGAGGCCTTCAGGGGCATGGAAGCCCCATGTCATCACTATGAAACTGGTGACCTATCCAAGGGGAGGTCAGTGCAGAACTCCAGGGAACATCAACGAAAACAACATAGCCACAGCCTAAAAATTAACCCATTTGCTCCATGGGCAAGAGTAGCAGAGCTACCAAGGAAATGGGAGCTGGTTTCCAAGGGCTCCTCAGCCTGGCAGGAAAATCGCTTGTGGGCTCAGAATAGAAAACCATCAAAACCAAAAATTAGCACAGCATTGTACATAGGGCTAAAGGATGAAGAGTCTTTTGGAGCACATGTTTTACCTCTGCACTGGGTAGTTTCTGCAGGCACAGGTCATCCCAGGGTGCAAGGGAACAGAAACCGCCACTCAGTGTATGGGTGACTGTGCAGAGAGTTGCTGGGCAGGCAGGGAGTTCATTTAACAAAGCTGTGTTCCTTCCCATTTCCACAGATCCCTATGATGAGCCTGTCTCTCAGTGTTCCAGTGACTGAGCCGCTGCAGACATTTTTACAGGGCTAAGGACTGTAACACAATCCTCTTGAGAAACAAGCCATCTAGTCTCACTCTTTTATGGCTCCTCCCCCAGGCATTGTACTCATGATCAGAGTCACCGTTCCCAGCAATATCTTGAACCACTTGCCAATGAGTGACAGGGGTGAATTCCATCTCTCTCGATCCCCTTATATATGGCTTGTTTACCTGGGCTCTGCACGTGGGACCACCATTTAGTGTGTCTGTAAAGGGGTGGAGAGGCACACGTGCAGCTTTCCCCCAGCACACAAGGAAAGTCCCCGAGCTCTGGGGAATGCAGGGATCCGGAGAAGGATGTTGAAAAGAGGGTGGGATGAGACATGCGCCAATGCCTCCACCATCTACCACAGTAGTCAGTGCAGCGGGAGCAACACCCCAGGGAGAAATCTTTGCCCGTTGAATGAAGGATGCAAACTGTGAATCTCCCATGCATAAGGGGCAGCTCTGGGAGATACTGCCAGAGATACAATTTCATTGGTGCTCCTTCTTGGGTGAGGAGACTCCACAGTGCTCTCTATGTAGGGCTGTGTCTTAAAAAACACAATTTAGTCCAACCGAGTAACTCAAAGAATCTGCATCCAAAACAGCATTATTACAATCTGTCAGATGCCTGCACATGTCAAAATAAGTGTTGGCTTTTCTTCACTTTCTTTACTTTTCCTTCTGAAATTGAGATACAGAATCTTTCCCAGACAGGGACAAATAAACAAACATATAAATAAAACCCTTCACTATATTTTAACATGTACATTGTATAAAATGACACTGGCATGCTTTGTATTTTAAATATCATGAATGTGGTCATTTAAAATCGTGTTTTATATAATCATATTAATGCCATGAAATCTATACCTTAAAGGTAAATACACCTGGAACATATGTTGTGAAATACGTAACAGCTGCACTGAAAACATGCCTCCAGACACTTGTCTGGAATAAACAGGTGTAGCTCCAGTGAAGTCAGTGGAAACACACTTATTTACACCAGTTCAGGCCTATATTATTTTTTTCCATCTTGGTCTTTTGTCCTGAAATCTAATACTGATGACAAGTGGCAGAATAATTACTGTTTATGACTTTTTTAAGTGAAATGCAATTCTGAACTGAAAACTCTATAGAGAAAAGAATGAATATTTACTAGAGGACTTCAGTCCATTTGAATCAGCATTTTAAGCACCATAAAGTTTCCTTTTTTGTTTGTTTGTTTGTTTGTTTGTTTGTTTGTTTATTTTTGGAAGTCTTAATTCCAAGAGGTTTTCTTTTTTCTTTTTCTTTTTTTGGCTTTGAAGGAGCTCACGTCTCAGATAATCTCATAGAAGAGATAAAGCAGCAGTTCTGCAAAAGCTTGCAGAAGTAGGATGAGTTGCAACGAATGACAAGGTGGGGACATTCCCTTTGATCCCCATCTATTCTAATTCCTGTTCCATCTCTGTGACCGGTCTTAGTGGCTTGAGGGTTTTCCTGCAGTTTCACATCACCACCCGCAATTTGCATAATGTAAAACTCCAGAAAAACATGGAGTAGGACCGGCTTAAATTAACCTTGTGAGGTGTGAGTTTTCACTCTAGCTCATTAATTTCAAAGCACATGTAATTCTCATTCTGAACATAGGGTAGATGCTTCCATCTGCAACAATAAACGTCAATAAAAATGACACTTTAATACAGATGCTGGATCTGCTAAAAATTAGATTTTAATTCTAGATTTGGATGACATCTTACATACAGGAAACCTAAATATCACAACCTAATCATTAAGCTATGCCACAGCATACTTACAAATACTGAAAATCCTAGCAAGGTATGATCAAATTATAATGTTCAGCATAGGTAACATTATATTTTCATTTAGTGAAATCTAATCTCCACTACCCAGGTCCTTTAGTATGGTCTGTGTTGTGATTTTATCTCATAGGAAGATTCTTTTGTGTGCCTGAAGCTTGTTGTAGGCCAGTAGTTCATCTAAAAGACTTCACTACCGCTTGAACATAACTTAACATATGTTTATGACCCATGGAAAATTGTCCTGGAACAGTATCTTGGTAAATTAAAGATATAATTCTCTGTTGCTTTCACCTTTGCTGAGTTTGAAAGCATTTTCTGTGCTTGCATGGTGTTGCTCTAAGTTACAGTAAACACCCTGCACCATGGGTCATTAACATAATAATACTTACCATATTAAACCACAGCAATCTGTCCTACGAAACAATTGCGTTTCACTGTATTCAAGGGAAACATTGGCAAATGAGATTCAGCTGCTCTGACTGAATATATTTATTGATTTCAGTGTATAAAAGTGCTAAGAGGGTACCTATCCATGTGCCCTAGGAGCCCATGATATAATTTAAAAGTACATCATCATATGTCTAGCAACTTAAAAGTAACAACCACAGAACTCCATACCCCTCAGACAGTTCCCCATCCTTACAATTGCTACTTGTCATCCATTTTCAAGTGGCCCAGAATAAAGAAGTGCTTTGAAATACATGTAAAAAATAATTTCAGGCACTCAGAGGACATAAAAATCTAACAACATTCTCTCACAAACAAAAATGAAGGCCAAATCTTCCAAGGAATGTGTGCTTGATTTAGGCACATACAGTCCCTGTGTTATATGGAACACACACTACTGAAATTTTGCCTCTAAAACTCTCATTAAAATGACATTACATGAATCCAGCCAGACCAGTCCTTTTTCACTCAGGTTTCTCCCTCAATTTGTTATTCCCCTCAAATATCAACCCTTGATTAGTAAGGGCAAAATTCTCCTTTTCAATTCCCAGGTCAGATCTTGATTTTGATATTCCCAGTATGTCCTGATTTTCCAGTATTGCCTCTCACATATGTTGGGAGAAGGGACTATTGGAATTAAGCTTTTCCAGGATAATGCAAAGGCAGACTTGTAAGGCGGGGGGTGGAATAAGATGTGATCATGAAATTAAAGTCTGCATCTTACTGCATACGTGAAAGGGGAAGGAATTAATTTCACTCAGACCATTAGGTATAAGGGAGATACCACCAAAAGTTTTTTGTGTGTGTGAGAAAGAACTGGCTTGGCACTTACTGGTTGTGAATCCCAAGGAAAGATAGGATCTTCCCTCCAACCAAGAGTTAGGCACCTAACTCACTCTGGGTACATCTACAGAGCAATTAAACGCTTGTGGCTGGCCTGGGTCAGCTAATTTGGGCTCACAGGGCTTGGGATGTAGGGCTCTAAAATTGCTCAGGCTTTGGGCTTAGGCTGGAGCCTGAGCTTTGGGACCCCAAGGGGGAGGAGAGCCCTGGCTCCAGCCTGAGCCCAAATTTCTACATAGCATTTTTTAGCAGACCATGCTCATTGAGTCCAAGTCAGCTGACCTGGGCCAGCCACAGCCCTGCTGAAGATCTCTTATTACAGTGTAGATATTCCCTTTGAGTGTGGGGCTTAGGCTGCAGGGAAGATCAACAGAGATGCCTAAGCTTGGCTTAAGTGTGAGGGAGCTGCTGGCAGGGCATTCACCGGCTTCTTGTCTTTTAGGACTTACTTCTGTCTTTGGACCACCAGAGCCTGGATCTGTTAACCTTCCAGACACACTCATAAGCCTGGGATTTAGGAAGGGGGCACGAAGATACAAGGGGTCTCCTGGGACAAGGCCTGGACCCTCTAGAGGATTTTGAGGAGGTGGGTCAGGGATAAGGATAGGGATTATGAGTATGGCAGTAAATAAGGCATTCCATCTGGAATTATTGTCAATTTGAAGGATTTTTAATATTGTAATGAGGCCCAGAGCATGCTGAAGGGGAACTTCTTGCTGCTGTGTGATTATACCTAGAGACAAATACATGCAAAGACAATACATATGCTTTATTTTGTGATAAAGTAAAAAAAGTGTTTACAAATGCGCCCAATCATGGCCTGGAGAGTCTCCAGCCCCCAGCCCTACTGCATTAACTTGTAGAGCTCTTTCCACATGCAGCAATTGAGGAAGGGCTTCGTGCAGTCCCAGAGAGGAGACATCCTCCCCACTTTGAGCCACATTGGATGGTTCCACTCACTATTAATAATAATTGCACTTATGATTCATTATTAGGGTTGCACTAGTGCCTAGAGACCCCTTGTATTATGTCCCTATTGTGCTAGGCACTGCACAAACACACACATAAGAGCTTATAACCTAAATGGATAAGGCTGACTGACGTTATGAGGGAAAAAAGGCACAGAGAGGGGAGATGACTCGCTTAAGGTCACCGAGAAGATCAGTGGCAGATCTGGGAATAGGACCCATGTCTCCAGTGCCCTATTCCCTAGACCATGCTGCCTCAAGAGTCCCCTTGCTCTTAATAACCAGAGGGGATAAGCCTTGTCACAGCTGTTAGTTTTAGACTGCCCTCCTGCTCCTGTAATCAAAGCAAGCCACGTCCCTGATGTCAGTATCATTTAATAGTCTTAGGAAGATAGTGACAGAAATACATCACATTGCTTCTAAAGCCTCAGAAAAGAAGAAAAAAATGCATTTTTTGTAAGATGGCATTGCTTGAAGCTGCCCTCTTGGTAGCAATAATGTGTGTGGCACCGGAATATGGTTGCAGGGAACAACTTTTGCAGTTGATTAAATGTCTCTGCTCCACAAAGGCCATTTATTGCTTTGTCTGCTTCAGCTCAATAGACATTCTCCTTTAAATAGAACAGAGGTCAGTTCTGGAAAATGTGATGCTCAAAACCTTCACTTTTTAAGTAGAAACCCTTGACAGAATGTGTTTTTCCCCCTAGTATGGCAGATACTAATATTTTGTCTCGATGCACCAGATTATCATCATTTAGAACTAAGATGATATAACAGGACAGGGCAGGTTGATAGGAAGGGACACAATGTATCTTTAGCTATTCATTTTTCCAATACATTTGGGGTTTTTTGCAGCTATGCAGTCAGGCTGTGATTTGTTGTTTTGGATGGGATTTAAATATTTAAAACCCATTAGTAACAGTTAGAAATACTTTTCATAGCTATAAAAAGTTAGATGAATTTATGGAGAGCACATTTCCAGTGCAGTGTATGGGAACTTATATCCAAATTGGGTATTAATAATAATCATAATAATACAATATGTGCTGTTAAAATTATGAATATATTTATATGCTGTACAGACTATGGTTAACATAAAGGAAGGAAAGTGATCATTTAGGATATAAAATAGGTTCTAATCTTAGAAAAATATAATGCCAGGCTATATCACACAAGTTTCTATGTTCTTTGGTCAAGGTTATTCTGTTATTAAGTACTCTTACCACTAAAAATATGTAGATTAAATGGTATTTATTATCCTAGGGTGAATGTCTAATGGCATATAGTATATGGTCACATTTGTGTGTGTGTGTTTGTGTTAATGTAATTGTGTTCAGAGTTCTCGTTTGAACCTCAGTTACAATATCAGACATTTTATAGCCTACCTAAAAGTACCTGCTTTCTGGATGTGATGTGAATAACTATGAAGATGAATTAGGAGTGTTCCAGCAAAACACTAAGAAACCCTACTTTACAGAACAGCTCTGAACTTAAAGGGACATGTTATAATTTTTCATTTTTTTCTGTGATCAGCAAATGCTTCCATGCAATATACAGTATTATGTGGTGCCAAGTAGCCGGATGGAATCGACCCATTCACTTACTATCTGGATGCATCTTAATAAAGAGATCTATGTAAGCAACTGGACACAGGTGAAAGTAAATCAAATGACTTATGTGACATGAGGCACAAAACACTCTAGAAAGATGAAGTCCAAAACAAAGTGGCACTAAATATTTTATCTTGCTTGCAGTGTTCTATAAATGCTTTAAGTCTTAAATTTAAGACTATAATATATATTGTTGCTGCAACAACAGGCTGTGAAAAACACACAGTCAGGATTATATTTAGCTTTTATTCCTCTATTTAGTAGCCTTTCGGCTGTTAGGGTTTGGGTTTTAAAATTTTTTTTTAGTAGGAATAGATGGGTATTGAAGTAAGTATCCTACTTTAGTAACTGCAGGTATCAATGTATCCATGCCTAATAGATTGACTGGTACCCAACATACTGCAGATAATATGTTTGGTTCAAATAGCTACTGTAAGCTTCAAGATACCAGCATGATGGCTTATTTATATATATACTGCTATTTGCAAAAATTCTAAGGGAAACATGGAGCTGTTTGAAAATGTTACAAGGTGTCAAACCATGTTTGCCTTTTCAAGCCTTTAAAGGGGAAATGCTCAACTACTGGACCTAAATATTCTTAAACTTATGCAATACCTCACCCTATTTGCCAAAGCATTAATCTGTCTGTCCTGTTCACTCAAAGTCATAAGCGTCAATAAAACACATTATCTGAGCAAATACTTGTGATGCATAGATACTCCATGAAGCCATCTTTGTCAGTATTGGGTAAAATTCTCCTGCTTCCAAAATTAAATAATAATAAAACAATATTCCTACTTTACATAAACATTATCCTGTTTTAACAATGCACTATGAAATAAAAAACATGCAGACCCTAGGGGGCAGATCCTTACATGCTTGCTCATGTTGAATAGTGTATTAAGTAGAGGTAGATAGGAAATAGATTTCCTGTCTGACCTGTCTCACAAGTGTTTTTGAGATTTCGAAAAATTTTCCTGTCTCAAATCAGAACCAAAAAAAAAAAATCAAAATCTTGAAAATGTTTGTGAATCAATAATCCAAATAAAAAAAACAAAGAAAATCCAGGTCAAGTCAATCAAAATATTTCATGTCAATAATTTCACAGTGTTTCATTTTGATTTTGACCTTTGTAAATGTTTAACCCCTTCCTTTTATTAAACTATAAATTAACAAAAAAGTTTCAAAAACTAAAAGTCATTTTGAAATAGAAAACACAACTTTTCATTTAGAAAATATTCACATGAGACATTGGCAATTTTGAAACTTTTCAAATCAAGAGATTCTTCAAAACCAGACCTTTCCAACAAAGATTTGGTTTTGATGAATAACCATTTTCTGACAACAATATTTCACTAGAAAATTCCCAACCAGCTCTAATCCTAGAGCCAGATTATAAAGGTGTTTAGGGGATTAAGAACGTAGATTAGCAGCTAGTGGGATTCACAAGCAGGCCTAAGCATATTAGATAGTAACTGCTGTGCTTAGGTGCTTTTGTAAAGCTCATTATGTATCTATCTGCATCATTAGGCACCTAAACACCTTTGTAAATTTGGCCCTTACTGTTCAAATTGTCCCACTGATTTCAACCAAAGGAATAAGAATGAGAGAATATGGCCCAGAATTACTACTCCATATGGCATAAAAGAACACACTGTAATAATGAAATCATGAGGTCAATGGATGGAAAGAACAGTTGCCAACTTTCACACGGTAAATAAACATCCCGACTTTCACACTAAGCCAAAAATCAAGCTAATCCCATTTCAAAACAAGGGCAAAACAAGCCAATCCCTAAGAATTCCAACACTCTATGTGACTAGATCCCGCTGGTGCGCAGTCTGGGACTGTGGTCAGCCTGTTGTGCACCCCTGACTCTCTCCCCCAACTTGCCCCTGCTTGCCCCTTGCCCCTGCTTCCCATTCCCCTCTGCCCCTGCTTGTGGGGAGCCATTCAAAAAAAAAGAAGAAGCAACAAGCTACAACAAGAAATAAGCAACAAGCTACAAGCCAAACAAGCAACTCACAAGCCAATTAAGCCAAAACCAAGTCCAATGTCTGCGTTTTTTTCCACAGGTTTGGCATGTCTGATGGAAAGTGCTGTATAAGTGTTAGGTATTAATTATTATTAATAATTATGAATCAGCCTCACCAAAGAAAACTATACAGCATCCAGTCAAACCAGTACCTTACCAGAAAAAAATCTATGAATGAAAGAATAAAGTATACCAACTTCTCTGTTACAAAACTACATGGAATTGTACACAGTAAGTCTGATCCTCTTTTAAAAATGCTACCATAGCCCTGAAGATTACTGGAATATCCATATGACATGTGTGGAAAGGGATTTTGGAATATATGATAAGCCAAAGCAGCTAGCATATCACCCTAAAAGGATGAATTTGAGAGAAGTTTAAATAGCTTAGCCAGCTTTATACTATGGGGCACAGAAAGATGGTTTATAGAGCAACAGAGTTATTATGCCTTTGGTTTCTCTGTACCACACATTTAAATTTCTGAAGAGTCTGACTGCTAGTACAGCGGCCATTAGATGCGGCAAAGCTGAAGTCACACACCACACCCTTTTATGGGGACTATACTTCTGTTCTTCGTGGCTTCCTCTAAAGGAAAAAGTAATTCAAACCGAAACTATATGTATCAGAGGGGTAGCCATGTTAGTCTGGATCTGTAGAAGCGACAAAGGGTCCTGTGGCACCTTATATATAGACTGTTAGTCTATAAGGTGCCACAGGACCCTTTGTCGAAACTATATGGTCACTCTTTTCGTATGTAGAAGCAGAACAATCAGGAAAGACAATGAGGAAGGACAGGCAAGCAGGCGGACAAATCAAAGCCTAAATTCTGCCCAGGGTTGTGCACATGAAGTCTTTGAAGTAAATGCAAACTCCATGTAAAGTAGTAAGAGCAGAATACAGACCTCAGGGTTACACTTCAAGCAGTTTGCCTGACTATTAAGAAATGCAGCCTTACAATACTAGAACATTGAATATTCTTCCATGGGTTTAGTTTTGTAGTCAAACTCATTGTGTCCTGGTGTTCTTAGAATGATTCACCCATATCCAAATTATACAGTGACCTGTACATGAATATGTGCACAATACAGATATATAAAATTCAGGGATCGGCAACCTTTGGCATGCGGCCCGCCAGGGTAAGCCCCCTGGCAGGCCGGGCCGGTTTGTTTACCTGCCACGTCTGCAGGTTTGGCCGATCGCAGCTCCCACTGGCTGCGGGAGTTGCTGATTTAAATTGACAATTCAGACAAAGGGTGAGATGCAGAGGAAGTTGAAGTAACTTGCTGACGGTCACGCTGTAGGGAGACATTTTCATCAGGGCTGTGTGAGGAATTAATTAAGATCCCTGAAATCAGGTTAACTTGGATTCTGCTGAGAAGTGTGGAAAAAAACCCAACAGCCTGTGGCCATGAATATTCATGGCATGAAGTGCTGTTTACACACTCAGAGGCTCACTAATCCCTCACTCTCACCACAGACAGGCTCCCCAGTCAAATGGCCAACATGCCAGGCTCTGAGGGGTGCCAACTTTGCTTTAGCCCTGGTCTACACTACGAGTTTAGGTCGAATTTATTAGTGCTATTTCAATGGATCTGTGCACCCGTCCACATGACGAAGCCATTTACATCGACTTCTAGGGCCCTTAAAATTGATTTCTCCACTCCACCCCCAACGAGGGGATTAGCGCTAAAATCGATATTTCTGAATCGAACTAGGGTTAGTGTGGATGCAATTCAACGGTATTGGCCTCCTGGATCTATCCCACAGTGCAGCATTTGACCGCTCTGGACAGCAGTCTGAGCTCGAATGCTCTGCCCAGGTAGACAGGAAAAGCCCCGCGAACTTTTGAATTTCATTTCCTGTTTGGCCAGTGTGGTGAGCTGCAGGTGAGTGCAGATCTCATCAGCAGACCATGATGGAGTCCCAGACCCGAAGATGAGCTCCAGTGTGGACCGAGCGTGAGGTACGCGATCTGATCACAGTATGGGGAGACGAAACCGTGCTAGCAGAACTACGGTCCAAAAGAAGAAATGCCAATACATATGCCAAAGTCTCCAAGGGCAAGAAGGACAAAGGCTACAACAGGGACGCGCAACAGTGCCGCGTTAAAATTAAGGGGCTCAGGCAAGCCTACCAAAGAACCAGAGATGCAAACGGCCGCTCTGGCTCAGAGCCCCAGACATGCCGCTTCTATGACGAGCTGCATGCCATTCTAGGGGGTGCAGCCTGCACTAACCCACCCATGTTCTATGACTCCGTAAGTGGATCATCAGAAACCACAGAGGAGCATTTTCGGGAAGAGGAAGATGATGATAATGATGCTGAAAATAGCGCACAGACACAGCAAGGAAGCGGAGAAGCCCTTTTCCACGACAGCCACAAACTCTTTGTCACCCTGGAGCCAGTACCCTACGAACCCAGCCAAGGCGTGCTCCCAGACCTTGAAGGCGGAGAAGGGACCTCTGGTGAGTGTACCTCTGTGAAATTAATACATGTTTTATAAGCAAGCGTGTTTAATGATTAATTTGTGGCCAATACAGCTACAGTTACTGGAAAAGTCTGTTAACATGTCCGGGGATGGAGCGGAAATCCTCCAGGGACATCTCCAGAAAGCTCTCCTGGATGTACTCCCAAAGCCTTTGCAAAAGGTTTCTGGGGAGGGCCGCCTTATCCTGTGCTCCGTGGTAAGACACTCTACCACGCCAGGCCAGTAGCACGTAGTCTGGAATCATTGCATTGCAAAGCATGGCGGCGTATGGTCCCGGTGTTTGCTGGCATTCAAGCAACATCCGTTCTTTATCCTCTCTGTGTTATCCTCAGAAGAGTGATATCATTCATGGTCACCTGGTTGAAATAGGGGAATTTTATTAAGGGGGTATTCAGAGGGGTCCATCCCTGCTGGGCTGTTTGCCTGTGGCTGAACGGAAATCTTCCCCGCTGTTACCCACGCGGTGGGGGGAGGGGGAACAGAGATCATCTTGGATGTGTGTGTCTGTGTGTGTGTGTGGGGTGTCGATTAGGTTCACGCTGCATGTTAACCCAAAAACCGCCGCCCCTCCCTTTTCAATTGCCAACCCGTTCTAAATGGCCAACCCAGCAGCTGTTTGTTATGGGAAATGAGGGGGTTGCTGTTTGAAAGCATTCCCACATGTTATGAAGGTTAAAGAAGCTAGTAGACTGTGGCTTACCATGGCTGCCTGCAAGCCGAATTCTGTTGCCCGCCGGACCTGCTTGTGTGATCTCTCACACCAAACCGGCAGACCCTCAATATAACAGGCAAAGTGCAACCTTGGACCAAATGCACATGTGCTATGTAATGTTTGGAGCATTGTTCTCTAATATGTGTCTTTTAAACTACTCCTCTCCCGTTTGTTTCCTCCCGCAGCTGCAAATGTTTCAATGCTATCCCATTCATCACCGTCCCAGAGGCTAGCAAAGATTAGAAGTAAAAAAAAAAAGAATCGAGATGATATGTTCTCAGAGCTCATGCAGTCCTCCCACACTGAAACGGCCCAGCAGAATGAGTGGAGGCAGACACTGTTGGAGTCCAGAAAGGCAGAATTTGATCGCACAGACAGGTGGCATGCTGAAGACAATGACTGGCGGGATGAAGAGAGACAGCGGTGGGCTGAAGAGAGTAGGTGGCGTCAGCATGCTGAGAGAAGGCAGGATGCAATTCTGAGGCTACTGGAAGATCAAACGGAAATCTTCCGGCTTATAGCCGAGGAAAGGCGTATGGTTGAGGAAAGGCCGCCTGAGCCCAGATCGCCGCTACAGCCTCTGTGTAACCAACAGCCCTCCTCCCCGAGTCCCATAACCTCATCACTGAGACACCCAAGAACGCGTTGGGGCGGCCTCCGTGCACCCAACCACTCAAGCCAAGAGAACTGTCCAAGCAACAAAAGGCTGGCATTCAATAAGTTTTAAAGTGCTCTGTGTCCTTGTCCTTCCCTCATCCCCTCCTCCACCACACATCCTGGTGCTTTCCTTCCTCCACCACACATCCTGGGCGACCTTTGCAGTTATCCCCCTATTTGTTTGACGAATTAATAAAGAATGCATGAATTTAAAGCAACAATGACTTTATTGCCTCTGCAAGAGGTGAACGGTGGGGGGGAGGGGAGGGCGGTTAGGTTACAGGGAAGTAGAGTGATTCAAGGGGCGGGCCTTTTCATTAAAAGGGGAAAAAACAGAACTTTCACACAGCATCCTGGCGATTCATGAAACTGGTTTTCAAAGCTTCCCTGATGCGCAATGCACCCTGCTGTACGCTTGTAATCGTCCTGGTGTCTGGCTGCACATAACCAGTGGCCAGGTGATTTGCCTCAACCTCTCACCCCACCATAAACGTCTCCCCCTTACTCTCACAGATATTGTGGAGCGCACAGCAAGCAGTAATAATAATGGGAATATTGGTTTCGCTGAGGTCTAACCTAGTCAATAAACTGCACCACCGTGCCTTTAAACGTCCAAATGCACATTCCACCACCATTCTGCACTTGCTCAGCCTATAGTTAAAAAGGTCCTGACTACTGTCCAGGCTTCCCGTGTATGGCTTCATGAGCCATGGCATTAATGGGTAGGCTGGGTCCCCAAGGATAACTATAGGCATCTCAACATCCCCAACGGTTATTTTCTGGTCTGGGAAGAAAGTCCCTTGCTGCAGCAGCTGAAACAGACTAGAGTTCCTGAAGATGCGAGCGTCATGTACCTTTCCCGGCCATCCCACGTTGATGTTGGTGAAACGTCCCTTGTGATCCACCAGTGCTTGTAGCACTATTAAAAAGTAACCCTTTCGGTTTATGTACTCGCTGGCTTGGTGTTCCTGTGCCAAGATAGGGATATGGGTTCCGTCTATCGCCCCACCACAGTTTGGGAACCCCATTGCTACAAAGCCATCCACTATGACCTGCATATTTCCCAGAGTCACAACCCTTGGTACCAGCAGCTCGGTGATTGCCTTGGCTACTTGCATCACAACAGCCCCCACTGTAGATTTGCCCACTACGAATTGATTCGTGACTGACTGGTAGCTGTCTGGCGTTGCAAGCTTCCACAGGGCTATCGCCATTCGCTTCTCTACTGTGAGGGCTGCTCTCATCTTGGTGTTCTGGCACTTCAGGGCAGGGGAAAGCAACTCACAAAGTTCCATGAAAGTGCCCTTACGCATGCAAAAGATTCGCAGCCATTGCTGATCGTCCCACACCTGCAGCACTATGCAGTCCCACCACCATGTGCTTGTTTCCCGGGCCCAGAATCGGCATTCTACAGCATGAACCTGCCCCATTAACACCATGATGTCCACCTTGTGGGGGGGCCTGTTTTGAAAGAGGTCTGTGTCCATGTCCTCATCACTGTCCTCAGGGCGCTGCCGTCGCCTCCTCGCCTGCTGTAGCTGTAGCAGCTCCTGGCTCTCGTTCTCCATATACTGCTGGACAATGCGCGTGGTGTTCATAATGGCGATAACAGCCGCGGTGATCTGAGCGGGCTCCATGCTTTCCCTGGTATGGCATCTGCAGGACAGTAGAGTGGCAGCGAAAGCGGCGGGTGGATAACAATGGTGTCAGCAATATGGCGCCCGCATGAAAAAAGGCGCGAAAGGATTTTTTGTTCCCCCCTCAGGTGCTTTCACGGAGGGAGGGGGGAGCAAGGGTTAGGCTCCTTTCCTTCTAGCAGCAGATGGTACAATATGCTTGATATCCATCATCATCTCCTGGTCCCCTCAAGGACTGAACTCGCAACCCCAGCTTTAGCAGGCCAATGCTCATACCGCTGAGCTATCCCTCTGCCCGTGTTCCAGGCAGTACTGAATCTCCATTAAACAAAACGTAAAAAAGAGAACGGGCAGAGGGATAGCTCCCATTTATGTCCAAGCACCCCCAGCCAGCCACGAGCACACAGGGGACGATGATGCTTTCAGGCCTATTGCACCATCTGCTGCTAGAAGGAAAGGACCTTCTACTGTGTAGTCCCACGTCTACAAGCCTCAGGCAGAATGGCCCCCTCAAGGATTGAACTCACAACCCCGGGTTTAGCAGGCTAACGCTCAGATTGCTGAGCTATCCCTCTGCCTGTATTACAGGAGGACTGAATCCCCACTAGACCTTATGTCCAGGCGTACGCTGGAGACGTACGGTCATTGTGAGCTGAGCAGGCTCCATGCTTGCCGTAGCAAACCCAGAAACCCCGGGAAAAAGGCGCGAAAAAGGTTGCTTTCACGGAGGGAGGGAGGGGGGATGGCTTGACAACATGTACCCAGAACCACCAGTGACAATGTTTTCTGCTGCATCAGGCTTTGGGATCGCTACCCAGAATTCAATGGGTGGAGGAGACTGAGGGAACTGTGGGATAGCTACCCGCAATGCAATGCTCCGAAAGTCGACGCTAGCCCCGATACTGTGGACACAGTCCGTCGACCCAATGGCCTTAATGGTCTTTAGTGGGGACACACACAATCGATTCCATAAAATCGGGTTTTAAAATATCGACCTCTATAATTTCAACCTAATTCTGTAGTGTAGACGTACCCTTAAATATCTTTTGAGGAGTGTGGGACAAAGGCCTGAGACCTGACCATTCTCTTCTGAGGTTGGATGATCTCTTTCCAGGGTGTTTAGGTGGCACGGGGTGGCTGTACTCCCCAGGGTCTTTGGTGAGGGTCACCAGGGAAGAGTAATTACGAGCAAATCCTAAAGCACCTTTGAAAGAGTTGGAGCAGGAAACCCCACCTCCTAAATCAGCAGTCAGAGCTGGGAAGTGATCCTGCATCTGACAGCAAGTGCTGCTACACTTAATCCAAGGACATAGATGCTCTTCAATCCATAGCCTAACAGCTCCCTCTTCAAGAGAGCGTGTGATAGAAGGTGGTGATTATTGGAGATTTTGGTTCTACAGATTTAGAATCTCCAAGCAAACCTATAAAACTTCACCCACTGCCACTTGCTGCAAACAGAGTCTGCAGGGTATTGTTGGTGTGGGGAAATGGGAAATTCTAAATTTTGCCAACTCTGGGTGCCACCCCGCTCCCCTCCCCCCTTTTTTTGGGGGGGGTCTCCAGAATTCTTAAAAGTCCTGATGCAGACACTAGTAAGGGCTTTAAGGATCACTAGCCCTGTGAAACAGTTTAAAAAGAAGAGACAACAAAATAAAACTGCTCATGTCATTTTATTTTGGAGTCTTTTTTTTTTTTCATTTTACGTCTCACAGCTTCCACTTACTGACTGTTTCAAGATTGGATGTTGGCTATTGTCTCCAGATTTTTTTTTCTGACCCATTTTTGTTTGCTCTGTCTTATTCTATATACTTTTTTTCTCTTTCATCCTTGCAACATTCTACACAGGGCAAGAAATTGTTTTTGATGGATAAGTAAAATATCATTTTTTCAGTGTCGTCAATGATCATGGCAAAAGACAGATAAGTAGATTTTTTGCTTGGGCTGGTAAGTCATCATGGCAGTTTTGCAAGGCTGCAGCATTTATTTTAGCCATTAGCCTTGCTGACTCCTCTGCTTGTTCTGGTATTTTTCTCTTTTCTGTGCCATTTGGACAATAGTACTTTTACCTCGTTTTTTCCTCTTTAGAATAAATCAGCAGTTTTGCTTCATTTGGTACAGCTATTAATTTCAGAGAATAATTTGGAATGTAGTTGCCTTTTGAAGATATTCTGTTGTGTAATCTCCAGATTGCAAAATAAAATAAATCCCTATAGTTTCACATAATACAAAAGCCTCCATTGACATTCCAGCAGAATTGTTCATACTGGTTTCTCCTCTTCTGAGTTCTAAGTAGAGTTTCATCTAAATTTATGTACATATAGCGCACCAAAATGAGATGGGTTTTTTCATTAGCAGTTTATCACCTCTGTGTTTCTTCTTGCAGTAAATACAGCATTGCCTGTGTTCTGAAGTTTGGGAGGAACCAACATGCAATGTAATAAAGATGTATAAATGAAGCACAACAAGCTGAAGCATATTAGCTGGCGTTTGGGGAGGGGAAAAAAACTCATATCAAAGTGACACTCCAGCAAGAGTTGCATGTAAAAAGCACTAATCAAACATTACATTTTCTATTAAGTGCTTCCTGTCTCATATAGCACACCACACAGCATGGTTTTTTTTTATACTGTGCAACAACAATAATGGATCAGAAAAGGAGTAATCACGTTTGAGTGAGAGTTGAACATCCTAGTTCAACGTACTCCCGCTATTGTTAGTAAGTGTGAGAAGCACCTCAGACTTTATTCTGTGTCCCAATATTATTTATTTTTGTATTACAGTAACACTTAGAGGCTCACTGAGATTGGAGACCCATTCCGTGGGGCACTGTACAAAACCACGCCAAGTCAAAGACCTTGCTCCAAAGGACTAGCAATCTAAGCAAACAAGATAGATAAAGTCGATATCAGCATTACACCCATTTCAGATGTGGAACTAAGGGAGACTGATTGACACACCCAAGGTCACCCAGGAAATCTGTGATAGAGCTGAGAATTGAATCCAGCTTTACTCTAGAGCCTCATGCACAAGCCTATCCGTTGCCTCATGGGAAAGGTCCCCTAGGTTTGCACAAATGGCACTCTTTTCACTGAGATAAGGTAAGTTAGGTAATATCTTTTATTGGATTAATTTCTGTTGGTGAAAGAGAAGCTTGTGAGTTACACAGAGCTTGTCTATAGCTCTGGGAAATGTACTTTCCCCAGGTACTTTTCCCAGACATGAAGAAGAGCTCTGTGTAAACTCACAAGCTTCTGTTGGTGAACAAGACAAATTGCTCAAATAAAAGTTATTATGTCACCTACCTTGTCTCTCTAATATACTGGAACCAACACAGGTACAACAAGACTGCAAACAATCTTTTCATGTGAGAAATAGGAAATTTATCCTATCAACAGTGTATTTTAAGTTGAAATATCACTGATTACTTTGTGAAGTTCTACAATGGCCGAGTCACATATCTAGATGCCATGAGTCAGTGGTTCTCAACCAGGGGTATGCTGTATCCCTAGGAGTATGCAGAGGTCTTCCAGGGGTTACATCAACTCATCTAGATTTTTGCCTAGTTTTATAAAAAGCACTAGCAAAGTCAGTACAAACTAAAATTTCATACAATTACTTGTTTATACTGCTCTATATACTATAAACTGATATGTAAATACAAAATTCATATTCCAATTGATTTACTTTATAATTATATCATAAAAATGAAAAAAATAGCAATTTTTCAGTAATAGCATGCTGTGATGTTTTTGCATTTTTATGTCTGATTTTGTAAGCAAGTAATTTTTTAAGTGAGATGAAACTTGGGGTATGTAAGACAAATCAGACTCCTGAAAAGGGACAGTAGTCTGGAAAGGTTGAGAACCACTGCCATGAGTCATGAGTAAGTTTAGCTATTCTTCATTCTTAATAAAACTGTTGTCACATTCATACTGGGGATTTTGATTCTCATTCTCAGCGTTCATGATATTTTCACATTCTTGTTTGAGTTTCACTTTCATTGTGGCTTCAGAAGAAACATTGAACACATCACCACCACATTCATCTACTTTTACAGCACTTTTTAGTTTGTAGGCCCTGACTGCATGAGCTGTTTCATAGGGAAAGTAGATTCACAGAAAGTAGATTTTTTTAAAATGTTCATGTTTTACCTCACACACTGTGGGTGTTGTTTGTACTACAGAAACTGACCACTACTGACATCAGGGTCCTAGTCCTGCACCACTAAAAATCAGCGAAGGGAATGGGAGCTTTGCCATTCAATAAGCACCAGGTGTCAAACATGGAACTGCCCTCTCTGCTGCTGACCCTAGTTAGTGTTGAAACAATTATGTCAAAGATGGCAGTTTCTGCAGTATAGCCAGGACCCTAGACATGATATTATTGATGTAGTCAACACTACTACACAACTGTTCTAAAACATTCTGATACCAATGAAGCTGCAATTCAAGAATAAAACAAAGTCACATCATTCCCTTGTGCTCAACTCCAGGCTATGGAATGACTGGAAATTGAGTGTACAGAAGGAAATGCACAAACACTTGCACTTCTGCTGTACTGTCAATTAATCACAAAGTTCAGCAGATCACAACCTCAATCAAAAGCAGAGCTAAGAATCCATGAACCTTTTCTGGAGAAGTTCTGTCATAGCTTCTTTAGGGCAGGTCTACACTTAAAATGCTGCATCAGCGCAGCTGCACCACTGTAGAGAACTCCCCCATTGGCATAATTAATCGCCTTGCTGAGAGGCAGTGGCAGTCTTGACAGGAGATGCGCTCCTGCCGACATAGTGTTGCCTACATGGGGGATTAGGCTGGTATAACTACATTGCTGAGAGGTGTGAAAAATCCACACCCCGAGTGAAGTAGTTTTATTAAGATAGGTCTGTAGTGTAGACCAGATCTTACTAAAGCATAGAATGTAAATAGACATTTAGGATGGGATTTTCAAAGTGCTCAGCACTAAACTTCAGTGAGAACAGAATTAAGCCAACACTGATCACTTTTGCCCATTGACTTCAAAAGGAACAAAGGTAGGCCAATGCTGAGTAGAGTAGAGCTGATAAGGGTTGGGGTTTTGGGCGGTTTTTGTTTTCAAAGAAACATTTTTGTTGAAAAATGCCAATTTGTCAAAGTCAAATATTTTTGTGGAAGGATCTGTTTCAATGAGTTTTCTGTTTTTGTTTTTTTTCCCCAGAACTCTTGAAATATCCTGTTTTGACATTTTCAAAATGAAAAGTTCTTTTTTTTTTTTGGTTCAAAATGGTTTTTTTGTTCTAAATGAAAGTTAATGTATAGTAAAAAATGTAAGGAAAGGTTGAAATCTGCATAAAGTGTTTTGAAATGATCAAAATGAAGCATTTCAGTTGACCCAATCTTTTTTTTTTAGATTTCAACTTTTTGGCCTGATTTGGGATGGGAACATTGTTTCCTATCCATCTGTAATGCTCTGTACTGTTGAAAATCCTACCTTTATTATGTATAATATTTCATCAACACAACCATTAAATATTTTAGTAATAGCCTAAACATGTGGGAACCTTCACAAGCCCACAACACACTTGGGCCATTACGTGTCTGGCCCAGCTCCTCACACTATGCCTACAGCATCGGAAGTTACTGTTCATCAGAATATCAAGTGAATGTGTAGAGAGATATCTGGATTTGTTTATAAAGAATATTCCTTTATATGAATCATTATAATGATTGGTTTTATTTTAGCTGTTTTGAAGAATTTTATTTGAAGAGTTGAAGTGTTGATGTGTAATGTTCCAGAAGTTGAAATAATTGTCAAGTCCAAGTTACTAGTTATCCTATGGATAAGCACTGGCCGCAATAGAAAGATTTTGGAAGGATTTCTTCCCTATCCTTATGTCTATGTCTCACTTCCCACTGTGATCTGATATGACCAATATTATTGTCTGACAAATACAAATACTGAAATAGTTTGGTGTGAATCTTCACTTGCTTTAACAAAAAAGAGCTCTGAAGATTGGAATGGAGTAACTGAAGAAACCTTGTTGATGAAAAAAGTGGAAGATTCTCTCTCCCTCTCTCTCCCACTATATATAGAGGCAAATTCTCCTCTCACTGGTTTTATACTGATTTTAAAGGAGCTGGACCTGATTTACACCAATATACGTTAGAGCAGAATTATGCCCTTGGTTTCATCTTAGCAAAATCTGTTACCAGTAGTGGCTATTATGAACAAGAGAGAGTTAAAGATCTGTGTAAAATGAAATAATGTCCATTAGAGTCAGCATGAGCTGCCTGTCTATAGCTCTGTGCACGGCTGCCTGGAAAATGGTCCTTCAGAGTTTAACTGAAATCTTAAAAAAGCAAACCAGAATTAACACTGAAAGTTTTGGCTCATAGTCCATCCCTAACTCAGTCTATTGTGACTGTATCAGGCTGTGGTCTCAGAACATCATATGACTCTGTATTTCGAGTATACAGCAAAACTGGGGTGAGTTAAGGACTGTGTGTCAGCGCTCAGATTAAAGATTCAGAGGATAGCAAGACCTTAAAATTTTTACTCTACTCTGCTTCCTGATTATATAATAACACTGCACTTCTATAACACCTTCCATCCAAGAATGACAAAAGCTTTTTATAAACATTAGTGAATTTTGCCTCCCAATAGACCTATGTTATTTCCATTTTACAAATGGGCAAAAAAAAAAAAAAAGAGGGGAGGGGAGACAGAGAGAGAGGTTAAGATAAAAGGTTCAAATGTGGTTGACTACATTTAGTTACCAATTTGGCATAAATGGCCTAATTTTCAAAAGTGAAGAAAGACTGCAGATCACATTGGTTTAAAAAGATCTGCTGGAAACTAGCTTCTTAATTTAGGTACTTACAGTTAGATATAGGTACCCAAGCTTGAAAAATTTGGCCTTAATCTCTCTCTATATTAATACTTGCTTAAGTAATTTGTCCACTATCAACCAGTGAGTTAGTAATAGAACAAGGAATAGAACAGATATCCTGACTTCTAGCTCTGTGCTTATAAAGTACAATTCAGCAGTGTGTCATTCCTAGTCCCATGCTCCCACCTTTCTTTCCAACAGTTTTTGATAACTAAAATCCAAATGAATTGCTTCAGTGCACAGTACAGGGCATTCACTTATGGCGGCTGTACGCCCAGTAGCAGCAAGTCATATATTGGCTGAAATTTACCTACATGCATTCTAAGCATGTGATCTCTGGAATGCACTGTGCACTTGCTTCTCAAAGCCATGTGCCTGAGACATTCAGGCCTCTCAGCACCAGTGGGAATACTGGAGTCATGGGTACTCAGCATCTCTCAGGCTCTGGCTCCATGTGATAGCTTGCTAAGAAGAAATGAAAAATTGAATCGTTCTTCAAAAGCAGGTATCAGATGGGTAGCCGCGTTAGTCTGTATCCACAAAAACAACAAGGAGTCCGGTGGCACCTTAAAGACTAACAGATTTATTTGGGCATAAGCTTTTGTGGGTAAAAAACCATTTATTTGAAGAAGTGGTTTTTTACCTACGAAAGCTTATGCCCAAATAAATCTGTTAGCCTTTAAGGTGCCACCGGACTCCTCTTGTTTTGTCAAAAGCAGCACATTTTCCCCGGTCTTGTCCTTTATGCTCTCTATGGATCAAATTCTGCCATTTTTACAACAAAATTGGACCCTTATTGCTTAGGACAGGTGACAGTTTATAGAATATCTCTTTAAGAGAGTATTTAAAAGTAATTTTCTTTGTAAAATAGCCTATCAGGATCTAAATATTGTGGTGTGCCCCTCATTTGTGGCTCCCAAAGACGTCTCAGAATACACTGTACCATGTCTCTTAGCCCAGGGCTACACTAGGGGAGGGGGTCGATCTACGATACGCAACTTCAGCTACGGGAATAGCATAGCTGAAGTCGGCGTATCGTAGTCGGCTTACCTGGGGATGAGGACGGCGGCGAGTCGATCGCTGCAGCTCCCCCGTCGACTCCGCTTCCGCCTTTCGATGCGGTGGATTGCCGGCGCCGACGGGGAGCGCGATCGGGGATCGATTAATCGCGTCTTAACGAGACGCGAAAAATCGATCCCCGATAGATCGATTGCTACCCGCCGATCCGGCGGGTAGTGAAGACCTGCCCTTAGAGGTCCTGATGGCATTGGGATGAAGAGCATAGCATATTATCCTCACTATTAGTAGGTGCATTGCGGTACAGAGACTTGGTTCTGCCTATAATTCTTGCTCCTCCTGGAGCAGGGGGTGCAGCTTTGTGTGGCTCTTATGCAGACTTGGTAATGAGTGTCGTGTGGAAGAGTTCTTCTTTCTCTATGTGACCACATAAGGGCTAGCCACTATTGAACCTTGCTTTGTCGGTATTGCTCACTACCACTGCTATTTTCTAATGCAGTAGCACCACCACTTCTCCTGTTACTGTTGGACATTACTTTTGAATTGCCATATCAATGTGTTATCAGATAGAACAAGGGACAGATTCACTGGCATTATCTGGCTTTTCAGCGGTGCTCTGACTTGACCAATAAACCTCACAACCAATTTATGGCTGCTTTTCTTTGAGTCTGGCCTCAGATTTCCATTTATAAAGGCACTTCTGAGCCAATCCTCAGATTTTCAAGTTGTTTCAGGTTTCCTAGACAAGAAGATTTTTTCCCACATCAGTTCTAATGCTAAGTTTTAGCCAGTAGCAATTTTTTACAACAAAAGAAATAGCCCCAGAAAAAATGGAACCAGTGACAGCCTAATAATTATAGCTATGCTAGAATGTGCTGTTGTAACATGCCTTTATAGTGGAGCTTGAGAAGTATGTTCCATAGCAAATTGCATTTTCAAAAATATAAAATATTTGGGGATAATTACTGCAAGGCATTTGGATGCCCAAGGGCTCACTACTTTGTGAATGGAAGTTACAGTGAAAAACAGACAAGGAACAAGCACACATAGTTCAAGGCTCGTTGTGTCTATCATTTTCCAAAATGCTCAGTTCTAAGATACTCTTAAAAACAACTTGAAAGGGCCTTTTGCCCTTTGTGAAATCAAAAGAGTGTTAAACATAAAATAATAACTGCTTTTTGTGTTTTACAAGCAGCATCCTCATTCCAGGGCCATATTTAGCAATAAAGTTTAACATTTCAGAGCTGGGAGCAATGATATCAAAGGCATCAACCAATTCTCAAGGTTATTGAATAGGCAACATGCATTACTAATAGTATTAGTAGTATTTTGTAGAAAAAGGTAGATTCCCACATCCTCAAAGGCATTTAAACATCTAACTCCCTGTCACATGTCTGGTGAGGTGTCCCCTTCTGGCAGCTCCCCAGATTGCTGTGAAGAGAACCATACGTGGAATCCCTCAAGTGCTGGCTGCCCTTGGTCTGAACAGGCTGCAGCAGTGTTTATTCCCTTAGCATCAATGGATATTTCCTGGGCACCAATTATGTTTATTACCCTATCATAGAAATGGAGTCCTGTAGCCTACCTGTCTTAGGTCCTCAAGTCCAGCTCTGACCCCCGAGATACCCCAGTAGCTTAAATCCACCCTCTCCCAGAACTCCACCCCAAGGTGTGAGCCTTCTGGCTTTCCTCTTCAAGGGGCCACACGGTAAGTGTAGCATGAAGCATGCAGACAGACAGGCTTTGTACAGCAGTGCTCTTTACTTAAGAAATAAAGCAGAAGAGAGAACAGATCATTTAGAAAATAAAAAAGGCACAAGAGAACACAAATCATTTAGAAAACAACACACCCCATGAATGTAACGCCCCTCACTAGTTTACTCTTCCTTTGGGAATTCTCTGGGGTCCATCTGTGTTCAGGAAGGCAGAGTTCACCCTGCCTACTCAATTATTATATGCAGTTCTTCTGAGTTTGAGAAAGAGCAAATAGCCAAACATCAAAGAAATCAGCTCCTGTCCTTTTCTAACCTTCCAGACCCTCTGTCAGGTGACCTCCTAGTCAGTCTCAACAGGTAACCTCATTGCATCTCCCCAGCTAAACCAGTTCCTCTGGGCATGGGCCAGCCTTTTGTCTAGAAAAACTGCATTTCAATGGTCAAGTACTTAAGCCAACAACCCATTTTTTGCAGGGATTTTTTGGACTCTTTGCTACCCACCTTGGGAATTTTAGTCTCACACAGAAGCAAAAGCACAACAGAGAAGACAAGCACAAACTCCATTTTGAATGTACAGGTAACTTGGTAAAGATAAATACAGAGAATTCATAATCTCACATAGAATTCATAAACTATACAAACAAATTACCCAAATCACCACACTTTCATTGTTTTCAATGCAAGGTAGGCATCTTAAACAAACAACAACAAATGTACCATGCTTAGAGAGTGGAGAGTGGGACCATTCAGTGTAATTAGACTGGAGTATTACTACCATTCTGAGTGTATTAACTTTCTCTTCTGTTGGCAGGTTGATGCTAGTTCACTGATCTATGTTATTTTCCATTTTGTAAAACACCATGAGTGTGTTCTTTATATCAAGGAGATTTAATCAGAGAAAATTGTACCACAGAATATAATTGACTATCTATAAGGATGACAGTCAGTGCAAATGATAATTTTTACAAATGACTACCCATGATGTTGTGGAATAAGGAAATTAAGGCTAACATGGTTTGATACTTATCTAAAATCAACTGAATATACGTTTTATTGTCTAAGTGCCGAGTTTGTTATTAAGCAACAACAAAGTAATCAATACAAAGGCACTATTCTAAATGAAGATTAGAGAAATCAATCATTTTTATTTCAAATTAAATTGATGCCAACCCCAAGATGCCATCAATGCTACTGTCAGGCCTCACTGTTGTCACATACATAATGACTGTCTCACTTCAGGGGGAAAAAAACAAACCTTTATTGTTTGGATATTCAATGTCAACTCTTGAATTTTCCATCTAAGAGCCTGATCCAAAATCCATTGAAGTCAGTGGAGAGACTCACATTGACCTCAAAGGGCTTTGGATGAGGACCTGCCAACTCAGTGATTTGTTTTAGGTTATAGTATGCACACAATGAAAAAGAAATCTACTTGGTGCCTATGGCAGATGTTGGCCATTAAAATAATTTAATATATATGACAATTATAAAGTAACAGATTATCTCTCTCCTTCTGTAAGTATATTTATGCATTGTTACAAATGCAGTATTAGCTAGCATACATGATTGTAATGAGTAAACAATTTGTTTCCAGTAAGAAGAATTAGTTTGAAATGAACAAGATGAGATTCAATGGAGACAAGTGCAAAGCACTTTACACAGGAAGGAAAAAGTCAAACACACAATGTCATAGAGTTCGCTCACTGCTAGGGCGCCTCTTCCTGGCTGCACTAAGGATTAGCTCCTTCCAGGTCCAACACTCCCTTCTGTTTCTTGCTCATGCACCCTGTCACTTCTTCCTGTCTGCAACTCAGAGTCCTCTTTTTGTGGCTTGGCCGTACTGTCAGGTCACTGTATGTTTTTCCCTTACAGGGATTAAAGACTCTGCATCCAAAATGGCAGTCTTCTCCCTCTACCCTGTCTATGCCACTTCCCCAGTGGCTGCTAGGGTAACCTAGGCACGTCCTTTACTTTGAGTTCCAGCCCAAGGACCCTCTAATCAGTAGTCAAGGTCTACAATGTCCCACCTTTCTATTATTTCCCTGAGCCTTTTCCTACTCCGCCTCTCAGGTTTTCAAGTGACCACCTTTCTGATTAAAACTGTCTTTCAGGGCTTGAATCCCTGGGGTTTCTATTCTCCACCTGGCTTTACTTCCTTTCCTCTCTAACATCCCAAGAGCAGCCAGAGGCTCCCTTACTGCAGTCCCCTTCTGATGTCAGCTTCCTGCCTTTATACACACCAGGCCTGCTCCTTCTCTGTTGGGCTCCATCATCATTCAGGGGTTACTTAGGCCACCTAATTCACCTAAGATGTGACCTATCCATTTAATGACCTGTTCTTAGCCTCATCAACCCCTTCTAGGCTAGTATGGGGTGAACCACAGACAACTACAAAGTGAGGGATTACTGGCAAAGTGGTAGAATTGCTGAAAGGATTTGGGGTGACAGTGGATCATAAATTGAATATGAGTAACCAATGTGATGCAGCTGCAAAAAAGACTTTAATCATTCTGTTGTGTATTAACAGGAGTATTGTATGTAATTGTCCTGCTCTACTCAACACTGGCGAGGCCTCAGCTGGAGTACTGTGTCCAATTGTGGGCACTATACTTTAGGAAAGATGTGGACAAATTGGAGAGAGTCCAGAGGATAGCAACAAAAATGATAAAAGGTTTAGAAATTCTAATCTATGAGGAAAGGTTAAAAAACTGGGCATGTTTAGTCTTGAGAAAAAAAGACTTAAAAAAAGTCTTCAAATATGTTAAGGGCTGTTATAAAGAAGATGTTAATCAATTGCTCTCCATGTCCATTTAAGGTCAAAGAAGTAGTAATGGGCCTGAAGCAAGGGAGCTTTAGGTTAGATATTAGGAAAACCTTTCTAACTAAAAGGATAGTTAAGTTCTGGAATAGGCTTCTAAGAGAGGTTGTGGAATTTCTATAATTGGAGGTTTTTAAAAACAGGTTGGACAATCCCCCTTGATTTCATAACAAAAGACAAATAAGCACAGATCTCAATCATATGTTCTTGAATGGAGCCACAACAATTTACGCAAACTGAATATCTGGCCCATAGTGTCTAATTCTGATCCTCAGTTTCACCAATTTTACAAAGAGGTAATTCCAAGTACTATCAGTGAACTTAGTCCTGATTTACAACCATATAACTGAGATCAGAATCAGGGCCATAATCTTTACAACAGCCTATCAAAGCAGAGATGTCAAACAAACTCTATTTCTCTAACAGGGTACTTTTGTGGTTCCCATTACTATAGAATCTGAACATTTCAGAAACTCATGGGAGCTAGGGGAACATCTTTAGGTGTGTGTAGACATGGGAAAGAAATGGGTATTTCAAGGGGTTGAGCGCTAGGTAATTTTATTCCCAAAATTATTAAACTGTGTCTAGGAGAACAAGAAACAGGCTACATATGAATAATTGTCTGTCTTAATGACAATTCAGAATGTGAGCCTCACTGTTTATTTTGTCATTTGTGGTTCTTACCATGCCTTAAGGGACACTACAAATGAAGTCAAGCAAAATTTCACAGTAATTAATTATGAATATTAATAAAGAAAAGGAAAAAAAGAAACACAAGCAAGGAGAAAACAATGGTTACTTCAGTCACAATCTCCTCTTTATGTCTCTCTCTTTGTAGAGTTTTCAGCAGGGGTTACCTCTTAGAGCATGAGCTCATACTGGTAGTGACCTTCTCTAGGTAAGGTAGGAACACAGTATATTATTCCTCATATCAGTAGAAAGTCCTGTCTTAGTGTATCAGAGGTAACTAATACAGTTTATAGATGGGCAAGGACATTCATTTAAGGATTGGTGAATCCTGCTTCATTTATCATGGATAATATAAACAGTTAATAAATGGGCAGAGGTAAGCGCTCCCATGATCTGAAGAAAGTATTTAACTCAGTTACCTAAAAGAAACCATTCCAGAGTTTTTCAATTGCCTTATAAACTCACCAGATCACTTCAGGGAGGGCCTTACAACAGACAAATTAGTGAATTTATTTTAAATTCAGAGTTGGTCCTACTGTTTCTCCCTGTTCACCAAGGTTAGTTTATGTCTTCTTTCCAGGAGTACACAGGCTGAACAATCTGGTGTTTTACTAAAAGTTGTTAATACCTTGGTTACAAAGGTATTTCAATATCCCATTAAAGTTAGTATCAGAACAATTTAAATCTAATCCCTTGGCAATGCTTTTATAATCATCATCAAACCAATGACACTGAAGTCTTGATGATGTTGTCATTTGCAGAAGCAGTGATGGAGTGGATGATTGCATCTTCTTAGTACTGAATTATGGTTTCTTTGTTCTTGGTCTTCTTGCTGATGTTTACTTGCTTGGATACAATAAGATTAACAGGCTGCAGAAGAATGCACTTCAGACGAGAGTGAGGAGCTGGCATCTCAATTCAGAAAGATATATACCCTTTGTGCTGGATTTAGAACTCCTTTGTAATAATTTATGAATACTGTATGTTGACCTGGCTATTGGAATATTTATGGAATCATTACATTGGTTAATTTTAATAGGAAGCTGTCTGGAAAATAAACCAGAAAAGAAAAAATTGCTCAAGATAAGCTAACTCTCAGCAAACACTTGAGCACTGTAAAGAGACAAAGCCAGGCTAGGAAAAGGTGCAGGAACACAGGAAATCAGAAAAAAAACCTCTCACAGGTTAAAAAGCACCATTTTCAAGAGACAGGTAGTTGTCTCAGGGGAAGAAGACTGAGACACAGGACCCCTCTGGGGTTGTCTGAAGTAGTTAGGTTATCATCAATTATTTTTAGGTAAGCTAGACCTGCATATAGACTGTTTGAAAATCCTTTTTTCCTCTGAATGCTTTGTTCCTACTGTTCAAATAATCAGGTAATCCTACTTTGGTTTAAGAAGGCTGTCTGATCAATGTACACAACTGGTCACAGTCTTCTGAAGAGAAGAACTTCAAGACCTTCAGGGAAAAAAACCCCAGATACTGTAGTCTTACATCCAGTCTAGAAATAGATTAGCTAAACTCTAACTCTAGATAGATAAAATCATGAGACCTGACACTTGAGGGGGTGCACTAGAGATTCCAGAAAGGGGACAGAGGTGCAGCTAGCCCTGTAACTGTTGTCAGAGTTCAGGGAAAATACATGTGTAGTCCTCTATGGAGCAAGAGCACCCATACTCACTTCTCTTAGGTGGAGACATGTGTCTCTCTCCCTTCTGACATTGTATCTCCAGGTTGACCAGATCCCTGCCTTCACTGTGTTATTCTCAGCAAAATACAGTCTGCCCAAGCAGACCTTTTTGCTTCCTCTTGAGAGACTAATAACACTGTAACTGCCCATAGTTAAGCTATCACACAGCTCTTTTTATGCAAGCTTATTTATTCTTACGGTGAATGCACTATAGAGAAAACATATTAAAAACAATAAAAGAATCTACTCACATACTAATAAGCTTACCAGAGATCACCCCTACTCCGACATGGACTTTAGCAGGAGTAATCCTTCAAACCACACAAAGGGGTTTTGTCTATGGTCACAAGTTCATAAGATCCTCATGAAGTAGCACCCTCATGAAAAGTTTAGACCATCCTTCATGTAATTCAAGTAAGACTGCACAATTTTCGACTGGAAAGTCCGGTCAAAAGGGGGCATATATGGTGTCCGGTCAGAAGTACTGACCAGACACCAAAAGTCTGGTTACCACCTGCAGGGCCACCAGAACAGGGGGCTTGATGCCTGAAAACACCACCGCCAGCCTGCCTGCAATCTCCTGCCATTTTAGCTGGGGGTGTGGGGGGAAGGGCCAGAGCAGGGAGCAGAGAATCACGCAGCAAGGGGGACACCACCGGGTCATCAATCTGTACCAGCCCCTTCTGGGGCTGCCTCCTATCTGCATCTTGTGGGCAGGTGGGCAGGTAAACTCCACATCAGCTCCCAATCTGGCTCCTCAGGTGGCAGGAGAGTCATGGGGGAAGGGGGGAGAGTGAGCGATGGGAGGAGTGAGCAACTTCAGGCAGGGTAGTGCGTAATGGGGGCGAGGGGCCTGTAGTGTCTGGTTTTAATAAATTGGAAAGTTGGCAACCCTAAGTTCAAGGAATCTTTGATTTGGAATTTCTAAGAGCAAGTACTCAGTAGAAAATGTTTGTTTCTCCACAGGTCCTAACTTCAAAGGCCCTCACAAGTATCTCCTAGGAAACCCACTTCACATGTATTGTTCCAAACAGTTCTTTGAAGTTTATAACATTTATATTAGTCATGTCTCTAGAAAAGTTACATACAATCCTACAATAATACATTCTTTCATTTTTCATACACTGGACCTCTAAGGTATTAAAACCAAATTCAAAAAGGCTTAACTTAATTCAATAACTTCTTGAAGGAAATGATCATCTGTCAATTGGACACCTTTCTTACTAAAGGTGGAAGTCATACCTCTTTTAGGGACTTGGCTGAATCCAAATACAAATCACTGTCACCATTTCGTTGGCTCAACAGCTTCATGGGATTTGCTTGGTTGTAACTTCATGAACACATAATCTGCTAATGCATATGCAGAAGGACTGTACATCTTCTTAAACTTATGCTTTTGCATATTGCTTTTGTCTTTGTGGCAGGACATTCTCAGGACATCTTTAAAGATTAACTCTTTCTTTTATTCAGTAAATTTTCTGAGATAGCCCTTTAATTCCATCAGGGTTTAGTAGATGAAATTCTCTTTCACATGAATCTAAGCATTCCTATTTTCAATATAAAAGTCTTTGAGCTTTCAAAATAGTCTTTTTAAACTTAAATGATTTTTAAGGAGAGTGTTTAAACATAAATGGTCATCAAAGAAGGCAGTCTCCTCTTTTTAACAATCCTTGATTCTTGTCTTTTTGAGCTGGGTAAGGAAGTTACTGAAATTTTGCCAAATATCTAATTAGTTCCCCAGTTAATATAAATATTTGATACTCAAATGACTTCTTATAGTAGTAACCAATTGTAGCAAGATAATTTGAATCCATAACGGTACATAAACCACCTTACTATTCACATAGGAATGATATCAGTAAGTTAATGCCTTAGATGCAAAACATTTGCAAATGAACACCACAAAAGAAGCTGTGACCATGATCACTGTAGAGTCCACACTGAGAATTCTCAATCTGGGCAAACTGCAAAGAATAGGGCAGACGATCTCCAAAACTGGTGGTTTATTCTACTAATTAGATTTACCAAGTCAATAACAAAACAGCTTCTGTAATACCTTAATGATTACCAGGAAGCTAAAATACAGTTCCCTCTAAGCAATACAGCCTTCGGCTCTCACCCAGACAGCCAAGTCTATATGGTGAGGGTTATTAAAAACTTTATTCACCATATTTTTTGTTCTTCCAGTCCCAAGAGATTGGACACATTACCTACCAGGTCAATGAATATTTAACATCTTACCCAAATACATGTTTGCAGACAATTTTATTAACTAATCTAAGATTTCTTTAAGAAAAGAAAAGAAAGAGAATTACTGTGGTTAAAAGATCAATATACATACAGATATAAATAAAGTTCTTCAGTCAGTTTTCATAGCAGAGATGGTGAGGGTGCTGGTTTGTAAAAGTCCTTCTAGAATCAGTTCAATAGAATGTAGTCCAATAGGCAGTCCATCTGTAGAGTTTGTTCAAATTCTTCCATGAGAATTTGCAGGGATAGTCCAAAGCTTACTTTACAGTTTTCTAGCAAGCTGATAGCATCTTGACAGCAGACATCACAGCAGGCGCCTTCCTGGATGAAGAATAGGCAGTGTATATTGTTGCTTTGATTCTAAGCTTCTATTTCCTATGTATACACAGGTAAACTAGTGGTATTAATTAGCATAATGCAATTATGCATTCAGACTATCAAGGTATTCCATTATGGCACAGACATTTTAAGATGAAGACAAAGTAAGTAATATTATTTCCTGCAATATCTTACATCTTTGATCTTAAGGTTAACTGAACCTTCTGCATGAATAATATAATGTAGTTAAGACACTAAAGTGAATTAGCATCCACCAGCTAATCTGGTTATATTGTTAACTTCTAACAAAATATAGGTAAACACAGACAAATACAATTAGTATCTACCTCTAATTCTATAACAATACAGGTTTACATTTCAAAGAATTTAGTCTACTTAACATGGCTTTGATATGTATCTACAAGAAATGGCATTGTTTGCCATTTCAATACTTCTCTAATATGTCCTTAAAGGTCGATTTTGGGTCATTCAGCTTGCTGGCCGTTTAACCTTCTCTGGCTCAGTGGCACAGCAGCTTCTAGCATTTTAAGCATTTAAGAGATAAACAAAGATTTTGACCTTAAAATGGATAACATGGAGTTAGAAGTAAAATTTTCCAACTACAATATTTTCCTTAAAGTTGAATGAATGAAGACTTAAATCTTTATAAGAAAAGAGACAAGGTGGATGAGGTGATATCTTGTATTGGACCAACCTCTGTTAGTAAAAGACATGAGCTTACATGGAACTCTTCTTCACAGCTGAAATGTACTGTCACAGCTAACTACAAGGTAGAACAGATTGTTTAGCTTAAGTAATTAACACATATTTCAAGGGACCATTCAAGATGAAGTGGCCCTTTAACATCCTTCCAGTCATGGGGGAAGGGGAAGGAAAGGTAGGGTAAGAAAAGTCAGCTGTTGAGGGAGGTTGTTAACGGGTTATAGATTGTTGTAAAGAGCCATAAATCCAGTGTCTGTATTCAGTCCATGATTTTTAATGTGTAGAAAAGTTATGAATTTAAGCTCCCATTCTTGTCTTTTGAAAGTGTTGGGCAGGTTTCCTCTGAGGATGAGGACTGATAGGTCAGATATTGAGTTATCGCTTTTTGAAAAGTGTTTACTCGCAGGTGATGTGGTGTTTTTTGTCTTTTATCATTTTCCTGTGTGAGTTTGTTCAACAGCATAGTGATTGTCTGGTTTAAACCACATAGCTGCTATTCACTGGGATATTTAGTGCACTGCATGAGATACACTACTTGTTGTTATAGGCATGTCTAGTATCCATGGATCTCGAAAGGTGTGTTGTGAGGGGAGTGGTGAAGGGATTGATCATTATAGCAGTGGAGATATGTCTGTAGGTTTTGCATCTGTTCTTCCGGCAGGGTCTGAGTTGGTGTGTCCTGGTCTGTGGGGAAGTTGCTTCTGGCGCTGAGCTTGGAGAGGTTGGGGGGTTGTTTGAAGGTCAGAAGATGGGATTCAGGAAACACTTCTTTCAGGATGCAGTCCCCATCGAGAATGGGTTGTAGTTGTTTGATGATACCCTGTATGGTTTCCAGTGTGGCGTGGTAGGTGACAACTACAAGTGTGCAGTCAGAGCGGGTTTTATATCTGTACTGAAGCAGGTTCCCTCTGGGTATTTGGGTGGTTCATTCCATGATTAAATCTGTTTCTTTGGTGGAGTGTCATTGTTCGATGAGGAAGTTTTGTGTGTGTTAAGGTTTATCTCCCAGACTTTCTTCTCAGAGCATATTCTGCCAGGCACTCAGATACCACAGAATATGCTCTGAGGAGAAAGTCCAGGATATACAGCAAACTGATTATCTTCAGAACTTCTAAAAAGGGAGAAGTGTCCTGCTTTTTGAGAAGACACTTCTGTTTGCCTTTTAATCAAAGAATTCCCTAGATTACAATCTATAAGAGCTTCACTAACAATTCTCAATCAAAATTTCTCTCAAACATTCTATGCAAGGCAACATTCACAACAACTCATATTGAAATATATATTTGTAATATGGCATAAAAATATATAGAATATTAAAGCAAAAATGAAATTCTAAAGCTGCATTCCAGCCTGTGCAATCAGACCTGGAGGTTGATAAGTACAGATTTATGGCCAAGGAGAGGCATTCTCCTTGAAGCTTTTTGTGCCTGTCACTTGCTAGGAGAAAACAGATATTTGCTAGGAATTCCTTTAACTAGTCTGAACATTTCATTTAATAAAATAAGCAACGAAAATATAAGCATGTAAGCTTTTATTCTCCAATCATATGTATTAAAATAATTATAAATATCTTATAAAATTCAGTAAAGGCAAAGATAGGTTTGTAATAACATAAAATCTAAATTATTATAATTTTATTAATAACCATGTTGCATCAGTTTGGAGGCCTATCCCCTATATCAACCTGACTGAGATCAAAGTAAAAGGAGTCTTAACTCACCCTTATTTTGAACCTGAACCTGTCATACAGTCTTAACAATTACATTTGACTCCTGTGCTTGATTTCCAAGAGAGAAGTACATTTACTTGAGAGTGTTAGTCTGTATCTGTAGAAGTGACAAAGAGTCCTGTGGCACCTTATAGACTAACAGACGTATTGGAGCATAAACGTTCGTCGGTGAATACCCACTTCTTCAGATGCATCTTCACCCACGAAAGTTTATGCTCCAATACGTCTGTTAGTCTAGAAGGTGCAACCGGACTCTTTGTTGCATTTACTTGAGAGGTTTGCATAGGATCTTCCGAAACAGAGAATGAGAAACTTGGCCCAGGGTCTGAACCAGTGTATCTCCAAAATTAAGGTAGTTTGTGATTGTTAGGCTTTTGGGATAGCCCTTTAAAATCATTTTAATATTGCATTACTTCCTTCAAGAGGACCTCCTTGCATCATCCATTTTTTAGTCACAAGGTCAGTTGTTAAAAAGTTTGGTTAAAAAAAGGTATGGTAATGAGCTTACTGCTATTAATTGCTGCAGGCTCTCAAGCAATTTATGAATTGATTTTTACAAATTAATCAGTGTATATTTTCATACATTGCATATCTTTTAAAAAGCTGGATTTTGTTTATTAACATCTACTTGCTTTGAAAGGGGTGATAGTTTGGGGTCCTACTAATTTATCCACCTCCCTTAATTAAATTGCATTTGCTCCTGTGGGTGTGAGTATATTTTTTCTTTCTATGACCTAAGTTCAGCATTTAATCTATAGTTGACTTATATTTTCAGCATACTCCACCTACAGGATCTGTACTGTTAACTGGTTTGATGTTTTCAAAAGAGTCATTGTTGTTTTTTTTATAACAGTTGCAGTACGTTTAAACCAAGGCCTGAGTGATACCCGCTTACTTGTACGTGAATATGTAATATGGGCACTCAAAAGTAATTGCAGTTAGTAATGGGCAAACTTTAAAAGGTTCAGAAGTTTGGTTCAATTCAGATAAGTACACACATCTTTGTAGGCTTATCTGAACTTTGAATCCCTAAGGTTTGCAAAAATTGGGTCTGGAAAGCTTATGAGAGCAGATTTTCTTCCTGATGCCAGATGGGCTGGAAATAGAGTGAAAACAGCTTTTCTTATGGTATTTTAGTACTTCTGCTTCCTTTCCTATATAGAACCAGAAAATGCAGATGAAAGCAAAATTAATGGTAATAATGAAAACAAATAAAACTTGAGCTTGAGAACAGGAGCAGCAAACGACAGATTTGCAAGGGAGTTGAGACAGGAAGCATGAGAGCCAATACACCTAACATTCTCTAAACTTAGGTCAATAACCAGACCCCAAAACCAAACAATATTCCTCTCCAACCCAAAAAAGCTGCAGGAGTAAAAAAAATGCAGGAAGAAGTCCAGCAGCAGAGTGGGAACTATCCAGTTTATTGCACTGCATGCAGCATGTATGATTACCTGCCTTATGGGCAAGTGGTGTATGTGTTCGGTGTAAGGAGTTCATGTCCCTCTGAGGCTGAGTATGGGCTCTTGAGACCAGAGTGGCTGAACTGGAGAAACTAAGGGAGACAGAGCAGTCACAGATGACATTTTCTGGGACACTTCCAGTCTGAAGCCTCTGTACTGTTAAGGAGGATGGAAGTCCAGGGGAAGTAGAACATCAAATTGGAGCTGAGGGGAACAATCCTGTAGTTGGGACCCTTCTTCTAGATGATGTCATGGTATCCTCTTGCAATGCGGATACCTTTCTTGGGGCAGGAATACCAGTTATTGGGAAGAGACAGATAACTGTAATGCAGGATTAAATCATTAGAAATATAGATAGCTGGGTTTCTGATGATGGGGACAACTTCATGGTGAACTGTTTGCCTGGTGTAAAGGTTGCAGATCTCCCAAGACAGCTAGACAGAACTTATGCACAGTACTGGGGAGAAGCAGGTGGTCATGGTACATGTAGGTACCAATAACATAGGGAAAGGTAGAAAAGAGGTCCTGGAGGCCAAATTTAGGCTGCTAGATAAGGGATTAATTCATCTCCATGGTAGCATTCTCTGAAATGCTTCCAGTTCCAGACATGGGGCAAGTTAGATAGGCAGAACTGCAGGGTCTCAATGTGTGGATGAGATGACGGTGTAGGTTTTTTTTGTTTATTAGGAACGGGAGAACCTTTTGCGAAAGGAAGAGCCTATACAGGAAGGATGGGCTCCACCTAAATCAAAATAGAATCAGATTGCTGTCATGTAAAATTAAAGAGTTTGTAGAGGAGTTTTTAAACTAAGGGCTGGGAGGAAGCTGACAGATGTGGAGGAGCACATGGTTCACACACTATCCTCCCATAGGGGAGGATCCATTAACAGGGATTCTCTATATCCTAATAAAGAGGAGAGGATAGAAATTGATAAAGTACAAGTAGGAACTGATGAGAAAAAGTCTAATGAAAAAGTCGCATTCAATTACATCACATGAAGGCAGACAACTAAAAAGTGACAAATTTTGTAAGTGCTTATATACAAATGCTAGAAGTGTAAATACTAAAATGGGTGAACTTGAGTGCCTGGTATTAAATGAGGCTATTGATATAATAGGTATCACAGAAACTTGATAGAACAATGATAATCAATGGGGCACTGCAATACAGAGCACAAAATATATAGGAATGACAGAGTGGGTTATACTGTTGGGGGCGTGGCACTATGTGAGAAAAAAAGTAAAATATAGTAAAAATCTTAAATGAATCAGACTGTACCATTGAATCTGTATGAATAGAAATTCCATGCTTGAATAGCAACGGGGATATATACTATTGACCACCTGACCAGGAAGGTGATGGTGACTGTGAAATGATAAGGGAGATTAGAGAGGATATACAAATAGAAAACTCAATAGTAATGGGAAATGTCAACTATCCCCATATTGATTGGGTACATGTCGCATCAGGATGAGATGCAGAGATTACATTTCTAGACACCATTAATGACTGTTTCTTGGAGCAGCTATTCCTGGAACCCACAAGAGGAAAGGCAAATCCTGATTTAATTCTAAGTGGAACATAGGATCTGGTCCAAGAGTTGAATATAGCTGAACTGCTTGGTAATAGAGACCACAATATAATTAAATTTAAACTAAAATGACAAAAAGCCCACCAAAATAGCATTAAGCTTCCAAAAGGAGAACTACAGAAAAATAAGGAAGCTAGTTAAATGGAAATTAAAAGGAACAGTCAGAAGAGTGAAATGCCTGCAAACTGCATGGAAACTTTTAAAAACCACCATAATTAAATGTATACCCCAAATTAAAAAATATATTGAGGGCCAAAAAAATTTTCCCCCCCTCCCCAAAAAAACCCCAAAGAACAAAAGGAACACCACCATCTCCCCACAATCATGGCTAAACAACAGATTAAAAGTGGTGGTTAGAAGCAAAAATGCATCCTTTACAAATTGGACATCAAATCTTACTGAAGAAAATAAAAAGAAGCGTAACTTTAGGAGGTCAAGTGTAAAAGTACAATTAGGCAGGCTGAAAAAGAATTTGAACACCAACTAGCGAAAGACTCAAAAACCAATAGAAAAAAATGTTAAATACATCAGAAGCAGGAAGCCTGCCAAACAATCAATGAATAATCAATAAGAGTATTGCAAGGTTATCCAGAATAACTAAACAGAAATCATGCAAATAACAGCCCCAACCAATCAGACGGCACAAAAAAGGATTTTTTCAAAGATTAAAACTAACAAACCAGATATGCTAAAGAAACACCAAATGTTAAGGAAAGAAAAGTCCATTTGCCTTACTTATTGAATAATGACCTATAAATAATAATAAAAAAAAAACAAAATAAAAATATTTTGTCTATATTATTTGAAAAGGAAACATTGAGCTGTTGATTTCATTTCATGTTATTCAAATAACACAGGACAAATTAGCTGGGCTCTACCTTCATCCTTTACTGCAGAAACATTATATCTATATAGATATAGATATAGATATAGATATAGATAGATATAGATATATCCCTACTCATATTCCTGCATAAGCCAAAAAGAAGAGTCAAAATTCTAGCTATGCAGAATGCATGAGAATCACAGTTTTACAATTTCATTACAAGATTTAAAATATTTCTAGTTATCAGTGATCCATTGACCTATTCCTCTTCTCAATTTATGAAGTCATCTCAAAAGGAGGATGCCATTTCCTTTTTTTTTTTAATACAGTTATTGTGAACAAAATCTTGAAGAATGTACTTACAAATAGGTGGAAATTAAAGGAAGTAAATGAAATATTTGCTTTGATTTCTCTTTCCCTATTTTCTGGGAATAGATGCTTTAGATGCTGATTTACCTAAAAGATATTATATATGTTTCCTCGGGTTTAATAATTAGAGTATGTTGCTAATTAATTGTGTTTCTAACTTCTTTGCTATGTAATAAGAGGTTTCATCATAATTTCATGCTTGGCTGGTGAACATTAATTGTGCTTCTGACCTTTTCTGTTAATCCAGAGGTCTTCTGCATTCATAGATTCAAAGGCCAAAAGGGACTATTGCGATCATCTAGTCTGACCTCCCATATAACACGTACTGTAGAACTTCCCAGAAAATCATCCAATCATGATTTAGAAGCTGTCTGTGATAGATACGCCTCTACAACCCTTGGTAAATTATTCCAATGGTTAATTCTTTCACAGTTAAAAAATATATGCCTTATTATCAGTCTGAATTTGTCTAGCTTTAACTTCCAGCCACTGGATAATGTCATACCTTTCTCTGCTAGAGTGAAGAGCCCATTATTAAATATTTGTTTCCTATGTAGATACTTATAGGCTGTAATCAAGTCACCCCTTAATCTTCTCTTTGTTAAAATAAATAGATTAAGCTCATGAGTTTATCAATGTAAGGCATGTTTTCTAATCCTTTAGTAAACCTCATGGCTCTTCTCTGACCCCTCTCCAATTTATCAACATCCTTCTTGAATTGTGGGCACCACAACTGGACCTCGTATTCCAGAAGCAGTCACACCAGTGCCAAGTAAAAAAAGGAAAATCACCTTTTTATTTCTACTCTAGATTTCCCTGTTTATGCATCCCAGGATCTCATTAGCTCTTTTGGCTACTGTGTCAGAGTGGGAGTTCATATTCAGCTGCTTATCCATGACAACCTCAGATCTTTTCAGAATCCCTGCTTCCCAGGGGAAAAAAATTCTTCTTACTGTTCTTAATCTCCTGGTCATAGAGTTCTCCTTGTGTTCCTTTGCTTCCCTTATCAGTTTTCTATAATTCCTAACTTCTAATTATATATTCATTACTATATGTGAAGGATACATGGAGGAGAATGTTGGCTTTGCTAAATGTTTAACCACACATATGGTGCCAGCCCCTCTGTATGAACTTTGTATTTGAGAGAAAAACTGGTTGCAGTGCAGACAGAGCCAAGGAGCATCGCTGTACTCAGCAGCCTTCAAAGGGAATGAAGATGACATTAAATTGTTTTGGATGTTAATGCATGGGCTTCAGCATGGGATAGGAATGCACGTTCATGGTGGAGAACACAATAGCAGCATAGTAAGAGAGTGGGGTGTAATATTAGTGGGGAGAGTGGACAGTCTCCTGCTCCATAGGTATCATCTTCAGGATTTGGGCCTGCTTGTTCATAGATTCCTAGCCTATCTGGAGATAACAGGCCCCACCTGTGACCCTTTAACAAAGTCACCATCCCCAACACAACTAGAGATTGATAGTCCAGGGATGTAGCACTGGTTACCACATCACAGTGTCAGAGAACCAGCTGCAGTAGGGCCAGTATCATAACAAAACCTTGGAAATGGCTGATCCAACAGGGGCTTACTGATTGATTTCACTTCCTGATTGATTAAGGGCTTGCTACTACTTGACTCGTAGCAGTGAGCAGCTCACTGGCTGCTCAACACGTTCCATGCTCGCAGCTGTATTTGGTCTTGCTTCCTGCACCTGCCTTGGGCTCCTGACCCGCTTGCTCTCATGTCTGCTTCAGCCCCTGCCTTTTTATATCTTAACATTCCTTGCTGTGACCCTGGCTTTGCTTCCTGACCATGTGTCCATCTCACCCATTGGCTGTGGCATTCAGCCTCTGCTTCCTGGCTCTGACCCTCAACTCTGCTCTCGACTACACTTCCGGGTATCTTATGGTCCTGATCCTTGACTCTGCTATAACCTTTAGGCCTGGATACCCTCAAGGCCTCGACCATTAGACTGCCCATGTCTCTGACACACAGTAAAGTTTCCTCTCTCACTGAAGAGAATATTCAGGGCCAGATCTGCAATCACAGCTCACTCCACATAGTGGGACAGAATCTTGTAACTAGGCCAGCTGAAAGCCACTTTTAAAATAACAAAACCCAATATTCCAATTTTCTCATTATGGGTAGTTCTGGTCTAGAAAGTGGTAGTTGCATATTCCACAAGTCTGCCCCCGTGTGCATCCAGAATCATAACTGTTCACCTTAGTGACAAAAGGTGTATCTGCGTTTTACTCCTTTTAGCCCTGGTGAGCCAACTCAGCGCATCATCAGCTAGCTTCCATTCAGTCTTTATATGAGGATCACAATACAGTTTAGAAACACTTTTTTACTGACCTCACCTTTGTAAAGCAAGTGGATACAGTATTATGCCCCACTCTGCCACCGGGGAAATAGAGAGGCTAAATGATTGGGTAGTTAGTGACAGCATTGGACCTGTCTATCTTTCTGTTTGTCTGCATGCTAGCCTAAAAAGCTATCCTTAAAAGAAATGTCCAATTTTCCTTTAGCAATTAGATAAAGTTATGATGGCTGCCACATAGACTTGAGGAATAGATGAATCATTTAATATTGAACAAAATGCATGTTTATTAAATAAGAGTTCCGACTGACATATAGCTTCTTCCTACTCAATAAGGGCCTGATCTAAAGCCCACTGAAGCCAATGGGAGTCTTGCTATTAATTTCAATGACCTTCAGCTCAGATTCTAGCACAGAACAGAGAATGTTAAATTGGTAGCCATAGACTTTGGGCCTAAACTAAGCTATGACTCATCGATGCCATTGCAATGCCAGGTTGGACATCGTAACTACATATCTACATTCACATTGTATTGAAGCAATGTCACTATAATCTGGTGCCATTTTGTTACAGGGTAATATGAGAGTTTCAGAGAAAGCAAAGATACAGCATTTCTGATAGAGGGGAGTCACATCTTACGCGGGGTTTAGGTTCTAAAGTCAGCGCGTCAGGCGAAAATCACATATAGTCAAACTCTCATTGAGTGGAATGGCGGGCGGAATCGCCGACACCACAGGTTATTTAAATTGTTGTTCTCTTTTTTTTTTGTTTCTGCTGAGCACGTATAGTTGAATTCGAGTAAGTTAAATGCATGTATGATGCAACTCCCCTGTATTGTTTTTTTTTTTAAGGTCACCTTATTACCTTGTGTAGTTTACGTTTCATTATAAATAAATACATTCTATGCTACAAAATCCTGCTGTATAACATCAATTAAATATGAATTTTATTGAAACTGAATCAGGACAAGAACAAAACCACTGTGGATTATGTTATTCTTTCATTTGAAAGTAATAAAACTGTGATATTCTGTTATCAGTGTTTTATTTTAACTTGCTTCCATGCCTAATTTAATAAAAAAGATACTAATTTTGCTAGGTTTCAGAGTGGTAGCCATGTTAGTCTGTATCCGCAAAAAGAACAAGGAGTACTTGTGGCACCTTAGAGACTAACAAATTTATTTGGTCATAAGCTTTCGTGGGCTAGAACCCACTTCATCAGATTCATAGAGTGGAACATACAGTAGGAAGATATATATATATACAGAGAACATGAAGAGATGGGGGTTGCCATACCAACTCTAAGAGACTGATCAATTAAGGTGAGCTATTATCAGCAGGAGAAAAAAAACTTTTGTGGTGATAATCAGGATGACCCATTTCAAACAGTTGACAAGAAGATGTGAGCAACAGCAGGGGGAAACTTAGCATGGGGAAGTAGATATCAATTTGTGTAATGACCCAGCCACTCCCAGTCTTTATTCAAGCCTGATTTAATGGTATCCAGTTTGCAAATTACATCCAATTCAGCAGTTTCTCATTGTAGTCTGATTTTGAAGGTTTTTTTTGTTGAAGAATTGCCACTTTTAGGTCTGTTACTGAGCAACCAGAGATATTGAAGTGTTCTCCTACTGGTTTTTTAATGTTATGATTCCGATGTCAGATTTGTGTCCATTTATTCTTTTGCCTAGACACTGTCTGGTTTGGCCAATGTACATGGCAGAGGGGCATTGCTGGCATATGATGGCATATATTACATTGGTAGATGTGCAGGTGAACGAGCCCCTGATGGCATGGCTGATGTGATTAGGTCCTATGATTGTGTCACTTGAATTGATATGTGGACAGATTTCTCTGTCTTTCCACTGCTCACATTCTTTCCCATTCTCTTGCATATAACAAAAGGAATGGATTTAAAGATAATGGGCCAGCAGGCAGTTGAATCAGGTGGTATGATCCTGCAATTAGGCATTAGGGGGAAGAAGAGCTCCACTAGCTAAAATAAAAATTTATAGAGACAGAAAACGTATGTTTTGTCTACAGTTATGAAAGGGGAATGAGAGTGACCAGTAAGGGACTGGCTGGTGGCAGGGAGACAATAAAAGGATCTGCTAAGTGAAAGGAAGGAGGAATTCTGTTGGTGAAGAGTATGGGATAGGAAGGGTGGAAACAGCTTCTCATGGCACAATTCTGTCTTTGTCTGACCAGAAAAATCTACAGGGGGAGGCTGCTCCTAACCTGACAGACCTCACCATCCAAAGCACTAGAAGTTCTTCACTAGGAGGCCACTGGAGGTTTTCCAACTACACCCACAACTCTTCAGGCGAAAGCTGCTTCAACATCATTTGCCTTTGAGCAACTGGAGACCTTTAGCTTCTGCAAAACATGGAAAGGTGTCTGCTTGCTTTCAGCTGTAATACAAACTTTCCATTCTAGTCCTAGCACTAAGATATATGGTTCTGCCAGATAAAGTCTCACCCTGGCTACAGTGAACTACAATATATTTTCCTACTTACGTATGTCAAAAAATATATTTAAGAGACACCCTTTTATAACACAAATAAAGGGAGAAATGGAGTAATGTTCCATTAAAATGCTCCCACTCACTAAATCTGTATATTTTAGCAGATTTTAATGTAAGGTACTGAACTGGAAAATAAATAAATAAATAAATAACGTAAATAAAAAGATTAATCGACTACTGTGCATTATCCAGACTTTCTGGGTAAGGATAATTGTTTACAATTCCAAAGTGTTGGGCAAACTGATCTATGGTGTGCTATTTTGGAATCATGAAATCAAATGCACTGGCTACTGTTCGATGAGTAGAGCAGAGAGGTCAATGCTAGATTCACTGCCAAATGTATCCAAATAAATGTGTTTTCTAAAACAATTGCTCTAGGATGCCTTTTCTAATCACCACTCTATGCTTTTGCCTATCCTTTCCCCTACAGCTGGCTCAGCCTTTCTCCTCTCCTGTGCCAAGTGAGCAAACGGTCCTTGCCACCCCTCTTTAAAACCCACTTTTGTCAGCTAGCATCCCACCACTCATATTCACCTCCCATTGCCATGCCTGCAGCCAGTCATGGGGCTGGGTAGAAAAATTAAATAATACAAACAGCAAAATCACTAAAAACTAAAACAAAAAGAGAGCATGTCACTTCAAATAATTGCAGATCCAATCTGCAAATGTAAATAATACTCTTCTGAGGGCATATTCCCCTCTTCTTTGAACCCTCTATCTCCCCTAGCCCCTATGGTTTGTTGGATTTACTTGACGTGGTTCTACTTAATTTTAAAATTATTGGGTGAAATCCTGGCCTCCTGAAGTCACTGAAAAAATTCCCATTACTCTTTTTTTTCTCATATAGAATGTGTGCAAAGCAGTGTGTGTGTTATGATGACATAATATAGTAAAAATGCATCATTTTAACTTGTTCTTCATAATTAAATATATTTGGTTTAGTTGCTTGTGCATATTGTGGTGACTGCAGTGAAATAATTATTGAATTTTAATGGTTGACTGTGAAGAGGGGAGTCTACAATGAGCGATGTAGGCATTTGTGTTAGGATGACATGAAGAAGTGTGCAAAGAATGGTAAAATGCATCCACGTAGTTGCTCTCCATTATTACTGCCTCTTGACCCTATCATTTCATACTATCATATTTTCTCAGAAAACTGGGGCTAACCCACATTGCAAGTGCTGCACTAGATTAAGCTTTCCCCAACCTTTGAATGCACAAGTACATTTGTTCTAATAATACAAGATTTAGAGCCAAGCTTCCAGATTGAAATCTTTCTCAGTGTGATCCTAAGCGAACATAAAGCTGCTCAGCAATATAATAAAGCTTGGACAAATAACCGACTAGGAACACAGAATACTGGGTTAGCTGCAACCGTGAATTTGATTAAAGTTTTTCTGGAAACCACCAATGTGAGCCCACTTACATTTTGAAGTCTGGAATCTTCAAGCCTATGCAGCTGGGTGATTTGGAATGCCCTATCTTTGGTTTTCATGATGACTTCCATTTGTTACAATGTGACTGGCCTTTTACCAACATTAAATCTTCTTTGGAGCATTCTGCTGTTGGTTTTTACAGTTCACAATGTTTTTACTGCCAGAAGAATTAGGAGGTTCTGTCCATTCAGCACATGCTGGAGTCACAGGAGATCTAATAGACTAAGCATGGACCCAGATGCTCCTGAGTTCAACTCATGGCACAGCCACTGGCTTGTTGTGTGGCTTCAAGCCATTTTTGCACTTATTTTTGTCCCAGTCCCCCCATCTGTGAAATGGAAATCATAGCATGTTCTTACCTACTTCACAAGGGTATTTGAGAGTTGATCAGTTATATCATTAGTAAGAGCAATATTAAGTATAATTATGAAGCATACGGTGCTATCATGCTTTACACAGAAATAACTTTAAAGCAACAAACAAACTCACAACAAGAGAAGAGAAAAAGAAAGATTGGAAGAAAATGGGGGACAAAGGGAAAGGGGATTAAGGCAGCAGTAAGATCATGTGGTTGTTTCACATTTTATGCACTTCATGATTTTGCTTTTTCTCAATACATTTTATATGCTATTTTGAAGCCACAGTTGTTTTTTAATTGCTTGTTTGTTGTATGGCAGTGGCAGATTTTAGTGGGTAGCCAGGTTGAAAAATGCAATTGGGCTCACTTGTCTGTCAGGTAAACAGAGGGGAGTGGTGCTCCAGTAGCATACTAATCCTCTGGTCTCAAAGTAAAGCTGGCCTAAGATAGCTCCTCAGATTCAGGGCCGGCTCTAACTTTTTTGCAGCCCCAAGCAAAAAACAAAAACAAAAACTCCAAGTGCTGCCCCGCCCCCCCCAAATACCAACCCCCCTCCAGCGCCCGCTGAAACAACCCTCTTGAGAGCTGCCGCCCCACTGAAACACTCCCCTCCCCAGTGTTGTATCGCAACAACCCCCCCGAGCCCTGCTCTCCTCCCGGCCGGAGCGCCGGGAGGAGAGCAGAGCGCCGGGAGGAGGGCGGCATGTCCGCGGTCCTGCTCTCCTCCCAGCCAGAGTAGCAGGGGGAGGGCGGCATGCCCGCGCCGCAACAACCCCCCCACTAGCACCCCGCCCTGCCACCCCACCGCAACAACCCTCCCCAAGCACCGCAACACACACCACCCAGCCGAAACAAACCCACACCTCGCCCATGCGCCACCCTGCCAAAGTTTAAAAAAAAAAAAAAATCTAAGCGCCGCCCCAAGATTGGCCGCCCGAAGGTTTCGCCCCACGCACGTGTTTGGTCGGCTGGTGACTGGATCCTACCCTGCTCAGATTCTCCCTAGACTGATTCAATCTCTGCTCCTCCAGTCCCATACCCTTCCACAGCAGTTTCTTGGATATGCCTCCATGAATCGCTTCAGCTTGGATGAAACAGCATAAATTTAGCCAAAATAAAATAGTCGAAAATGTTCCATACAGCTCTAGTTAGTATGTAATTTTGAATGTAGTATGTTATTGCAGTTATTTCCCCCCCAAAAGGTGCAAGAACCAGAGACTCTATGAAGTATGCTAGGGACTTTGCTATTGTTAATCCATTTTACATGGAAGGCACTCAGATACTACGGTAATGGGTGGTAATATAAAACCCTAAAACCGGCAGATAGATACATAAAACTAGTTATTGTAATCAGATCTTTTGCCTGAGACAGATTTGAATCTCTTTTCCTCTCTCTGGGCACATTTTCTATTCTTTTTTTTATCTTAGGAGATATTTCTATACTTTTTGACATTTGGAATCTCATTGTTAGACGTACAGTACAAATTTATTTCTGGCACAGTGTCTCTATTATGGCACATCCTGTACCTCATGCACATTTTGAAATCTTGCCTCTGACTATGTAATGCAAACTAATGCTTATTAAAAAGGAGTTCCTGTTAAGAGATAAAAATCAATCGTGAAACATAGGTTGTTATACTCAGTTCAAGTCTTGATCCTCTTATAAATGCTTTAATTCTGGTTCACTGAGACGAGATTAACTGAACTAGTGGGAATTACATTTAAAATACTTACTTATGAGCTTAATTAATGAAGAAAAGATTTATCACATTTGTGGTTAAAAAATCCACTGGGGCTTATTGAGGAATGCTTTGTCATCCTAAATGCCTAGCCTGACTGAAATTACTTTTACAATCAAATTATGCTAACTATTTTAACTTAACCTTAGCAACTAATATTTAAATAGCCCTACGATGCCAGTGTGGGCAATTTTACCGTGTTTACTGCTGGATTTAACATTTCATTAATATATTGTGTAGCAATCTCAGACCTAAATCTTCTTATACTGTTTATTCAAATTCAGTGTTATATTTATAGTTTTCATTGATAGAAAAAAGAAATCAACTTGCAGTTTGATTTTACAGAACTTTTCAAATGTTATGGTATAATAAAGTTTTCCTTTTAAAACCTAGTATTTGTGATTAGTTTTCATATATGCTTTGGGTTGCCAACTTTCTAATCGCACAAAACTAAACATCCTTGCCCTGCCCCCTACCCTCCCCCAAGGTTCTGCCCCTTCCCTCCCCCGTCCCACCCTGCCCCAAGCCCCGCCCCCTCTCACTCCATCCTTCTGTCACCCACTCTCCCCCACCCTCAGTCACTTGCTAATTTTCACTGGGCTAGGACAGGGGGTTGGGGTGCAGCAGGGGGTGAGGCCAGAAATGAGGGGTTCATGGTGCAGAAGGGTTGGGGCAGAGGGTTGGGGTGTGTGAGGGGATACCCGTTCTGGGCTAGGAGTGCGGGCTCTGGGGTGGGGCCAGGGATGAGGGATTTGGGGTGAAGAAGGGGGCTCTGGGCTGGGGCCAAGGGGTTTGGTGTGCAGGAGGGGGTTCTGAGCTGGGGCAGGGGGTTGGGGTGCAGGAGGGGGTTCAGGGTGCAGGGTATGAGAGGTAGTTTGGGTGTAAGAGGGGCCTCAGGGCTGGGACAGGGGGTTGGGGTGAGGGAGGGGGTGAGGGCTCTGGGTGGTGCTTACCTCGGGCCGCTCCCAGAAGCAGCGACTTGTCCCTTGGCTCCGAGGTGGAGGCAAGCAAGGTGGCACTGCGTGGTTTGCACTGCCTGCACTCGCAGGCACCACACCTGCAGCTCCCATTGGCCGTGGTTCTCAGCCAATGGGAGCTGTGGAGCCCGTGCTCGGGGTGGAGACAGCGTGCAGAGCTCCCATGGCTGCGCCTCTGCCTAGGAGCTATGGGACATGTCTCCGCTTCCGAGGAGCTGCACTTACACTTTCAGATCAATGAAACCACTGCTTCTCTAAACATACAATACATGCAATACAAATAAAATTTTAGCATTCACCTGTTAAAGAACTTTGCCTGGTCACAGAAGCAAAACACAGGAGCACTTTTTTCTAATACTCTGCCCCCACTCCCTAGTGTCTCTAAAGCTGATGTTGGTAGAATTACAGCTGAAGTGAACATGTACTCACATAGAGTTGAGAATTCAGCTAGGTTCCATTGAACATTTATATTTTCAGAGAGTTGAACTGGATGTTAGACACCCAACTCCCATTTTGCCTTGTCCCTTGGAAAATGTTCAAGGTCTGGCAACAACTTTTTTATCATGAGGACTGCAGGAACAATATAAATATTGTAAGTAAAGATATAGTGCTCATACAGTGTATAACATGCACAATAGAAATCCGAATTTGACCTAGTATTTCTTGCCTCTCTGTAAACACATCATCCATTTTGCTGCTGTCCACTAGTAAATATTCTTATCAGGTATCCTCTGTATAGCCAAACTGACAGCAGCTTTCTCCTTTTCATTTAAGTATTCTCATTCACGTGTTCAAAGCCGAGCTGCTATGATTTTTTTAAAATAAATGAATATAAAATTAATCCATATACAAATCCATTATCAGAATGCATATATTTTATCTTAAATAAACATACTTTAAAAATGAAAATACTTGAAAATCAACTTTGATGATGATGACGTGCCAGCAATGTGCTTGATTCTGCACACGGTGTAAAATACACAGTCCTTAACAGAATAGGTGACGAGCATGCAGAAGATCAACGATGGGAATGACATGACATTATGATGATTTCTACAATTACCACTTATCTTCCAGGATCCAAGTTCAGGATTCTCTGTAATTTTTTTCTGCAGTTGACTATAACTGAAATCAGAGTAAAGGATATAGAGGATGCAGTGCCTAACATTGTGCTAAATCAGTGCTGTCATCAGTTGATGAAGATACATGGAGCTCTGCATTCAGGTTTTGGTAGCAAAGAAACATCTTTTCACCTTTCATTATAGCTGTTGTATCACACTAACTATCACACACTGTGTTATTACATTCTGTCACCCGATAAGCTTGTTATAAGGCACTGCAATGCAATGTGACACAAGGCAACAGCTAACAAGATGATAATCTAGGTAGTTTGTAACTGCCACTGCTGGGTTTTCAGTGAAGGCTTCAGATTAAAATTTTCATATGTAGGTGCCTAATGTTGGGTACCTAAATCCACATTACAAAACGGTGTTAGATAACTTATTATTTTTTATAAAGTCACAAGAGTGGCCATTTTTAGGCCCAGTTCAGAATCAAATGTTAGGATATGCTTAAGTACTTTCTTGATTTGGGGCCTATAGTTGCAAAAGGGAATTGTGCCATAGACTTTAAGTACAAGTTTTTAAGTTAATGTAATCTTTTCAAGCATTACTTATAAGTATGTTAACATTAAGCACAAGATTATTTCCAATCATTTTCAGATCCAAGTGTCTATTTGATTCACTCAAGGCCAGATTCTGGAACCTTTAGTCCCACTGAATACTCCTCGGGTGGTCCATTTGTGGAGGAAGTTGATATTTGTGATAAGCACGAGCATTAACATTTAACTCTTAGATTGATTATTTTTTATGATTAGACATGTTCATCCAAACCTCACATGTGAATATAAAGGAAGTCAAAGACAAAATAAATAAACAATTATTTCAGAAAATACCCGTGTCATCTTTTATATGAATGTGTTCTAATATTAATTCATGTTTAGTTCTACTAGACCTAAATTTCAAAGCTATTAAAATATATTTCATTAAAAGCATAGCAGTACCCAAATTAAGTGCTCTTTCCCTTTAACTATAATGGCAGCATCAGTAAGATTTTGACTCTTTAACTTGTATGATTGTGTTATTACAGACTGTGCGACAATTCCTCTCTAATGGATGTCTAGTAGATAATGAGTGGTGTCCATAAAGAGAGTTTGGTCCATATAAAGAAGCAAATCCATGTGAGGAATGTGATCAGTCCATGTGATAATGGAATAGTCCACCTTAAGGGTTTCTTTCAGCCTGTGTGTGTGTAACTACTGAGCGAAAATAGGTCTCAATTTTAACTGGTTAATGGGGAAAAAGTCTACTGACTCTGGAACTGTGTGCTAATTCTTTGACCTGTTTCCAATATATTTACACTGCATAGATATCCAACAACTAAAGGGTTTTATTTACTTTCAAGGCTTTAAGCACTAAAGTTACATTAGGTTCTTTGTGTAACTTCTCATAAGCATGCACAAGAATTCCAATCTGAACTGATTCCACGACTAACAAGAAAGTTGTGATTTCCATCAAACAATCAGCATTAAATGTAAAAACAAGGCAATTATTAAGGAGTTGAATGTAAAGTTTCTAAACTGAGTAGTAACAAGTCTGTCACTAGACCAGTACTAATTGTATGCCTGAGATAAAATACATTATAACTTCATTCTTATTTAAATTAAGGCTGAGACTCTCACCCCTGCTCTGGCCCTTTCAGCTGCATAAAAGGGCTGGGAATGAAAATAAGGAGCTCTAAATTTCTTGGTATTAGTAGAGGGAGGGCTCCCTTGGCAAGGGCATGGTAGAAGACAGCTGTAAGCCTGTCTTTGATGACCCCTCCACAAGCCCTTGTGTAGAGGATGTGCTGTGGGAAGGTCTGCAACATGGAGTGCTGTAGAGATTCTGGGCAGCACAGTGTCCCATAACGCTGCTCCATAATTTATAAGCTATAATTTAGGCCCCAAAGTTGTCTAAATTACCTCAGGGGCCACTCTAGAGCAGCATAGGAGAAGGAAGCAAAGCTACCTTAGCTGCCCATTTCCCTTGGGCTGAGAGTGCTGTGCTGCACTGCTGTGTCACCACAGGAGTCTCCCAGGGAAAGAATCCAGAGCCATAATTTCCTCTTTACTCCAGGGAAAATAATTTTTTGTTGGCCTAAATTAATGTCAAATTATTACCTCCTCTGAACCAGCTCAGTGGAAGCTGCAATCGTCCAAACCTGTGGACACTGCTGGTAAACAAACAGTCCCGGCCCGCTAGCGAATTTCCCTGATGGACCACACGCCAAAGGTTGCTGATCCCTGCTGTATTACATAGACAACAGATTGTGTCTCTTAAATCCCGGAGTTTCGTCCTTTCCTTACCTAAAAAAAAAAGGTAGTATTTCAAGCCCCAGTCACACATTATTAAGGTCTTTCTCATCACATGGGCTAATCCAAGTTTGATTGTGAAATGTGGCTTTGCAGTTGGCAGGTCCTTAGTGTGGTTGAACTGCAGAGTAATAAATCCGGCACTATTGTGCCAAAAATAATGCCAGAGAGTCAATTTAGTGTTAATCCATCAGACTGGCATCAGGAAATATCATATGACTTCTAACTGAAAAAAACACACAACAAGAAATAAAGCGCCCAACCTTATCCCTGGACGATGTCGTGAGTCAGATGTCATTAGAGATTGTCTGATCTGATGCTTATATTACACTAATACATTACTTGTGTGCTATCAGTTTCATAGTGTAAAACATTGCAAAAAAAATAGAAGGAAAAAACAGTAGTCCTTTGAATGATTTTATTCTCAGGTTGTGGAGTAACGATGTTGTATAGTATTTCCCCATTCAGGACTACTTGCCAGTACTGTCTGTACTGTGTTACAGAATTCCTGAATGCAAACTCTCCAATCTAAGCTCATTGCAAACAGGTTAGTGGAGATTTTTTCCTGGACGCTGAACATTTTCTCCAGAGACCTTGCCATGCTATCACAGGGAAACAAATATTGAAAGTGCTCTAGGAAACTATACCCACAATGACAGACATTTTCCTGGGAACATAAGGTTCTCCCCCACTCCATTCACGTTAGGTAGTATTACAGATGGCAACCCTAACCTAAGTAAAATGAATACAGGAGCAGACTACTGTGGATAATTACAAGACAAAATGTATATGTCTAAATCAGCTTATTTTTCTTTTTTAAATGAACTGACAGCCATCAGACATTTTAATTTTTACTGTCACCTTCATTCGTAACTAGAATTTCTTTTGGATAGCTGATTTTTTTCCACTAGGACTATTAAATAAGAAAATTGTAAATCACAATAATCTTATCATGGGTTTCAACATATGTACTTCCTGGTGGAAGCAGAAGGAGGTTCAGCTCATGTTTATGTAACCCCTTCCCTGAGGGATAACACAAGCCTTCTCCCTGGTGTCTGTTAATTTCAGAAAGATCTTTTCTCCTCACAGGGGATTGGGTCTTGGGTTCTTTGTTCTGGTGCTTTTTGCCTCCACCCAAGGTAACCCCTCTCACTGTGCCTGGGACACAAGGGGTGCTATCCCTCAGGGCCTGTCTTCACTACCCGCCGGATCGGCAGCTAGCAATCGATCTATCGGGGATCGATTTTTCACGTCTCGTTAAGACGCGATTAATCGATCCCCGATCGCGCTCCCCGTCGGCTCCGGAAATCCACCTCATCGAAAGGCGGAAGCGGAGTCGACGGGGGAGCGGCAGCGATCGACTTGCCGCCGTCCTCATGGCCAGGTAAGTCTATTACGATACGCCGACTTCAGCTACGCTATTCACGTAGCTGAAGTTGCGTATCGTAGATCGACCCCCTCCCCTAGTGTAGCCCTGGGCTCAGGAAGATAACTAATGTTATTACTCTTAACAAGGAGTTTAACCCAGTATACAAACAACAAAATACATTAATACAAACCCCAATAACTGAAATATATATTAAAAGATATCTGTATAACATAGAGGACTTTATTGGGGACAGGAAAAAAAACTTTAGAGAAGGGACAAGATTAACTAAAAGACAGATGTAACAGATTCCCCACCTCCCGACATTCACAACAATACCATATACCCAAACTCCCTCCCTGGCACCTTCCCAGGCAGATGGAATGCCTAGTATGAGACTGGGGATGGGTGTAGCAGTGCTGCAAAATTTGGCCGGTTAAAGAAAACAAAAAGGCCCTCTTACAGTGTTTTCACCCCTGAGTGAGGTAGGGTTCTGTCCTGGCTCCATGAAGCCCTGTGGTGGTCTCAGGTGGCTCTTGATAGCTAGTGCTGGGTTAGATCTCTGCCACTCTGGACACTGCTCTCTGAAGGGCTGGAATTGTCTAACCATGCTCTAGATCCCACAGCAGTTTGAAGTCTCCCTCTGTGCAGAGTGGGAGTTAAGCAGAGACTTGCTGAGCTGCTCTTCTTATCTCACAGCTCCAAACTCAAAAGCTCTAAACATCAAACTAAAATTAGTCCCTTTGTCTCTGAGTAGGGTGACAAGATCTCCCAATTTTATAGGGACAGAACTGATTTTGGGGTTTTTTTCTTATATAGGCTCCTATTACCCCCCACCCCTGGTCCTGATTTTTCACATTTGGTGTTTGGTCACCCTATCTCTGAGTCAGGCTTTTTCATCCCACTGAGGGACTGAGCAATCCTGGCTCTTCACTGACCCACAAACTGTTGGTATAAATCACTCCATCTCCATCAGAAACCTCTGTATTAGTTTCAGCAGGAGTTTCCAGCCCTTTTGTTCTCCCCTCTTCTCAGACTCTAAATAGGGTATTTGGTGCCTGGAGGCTCTACAGCCGTTGTTTTGTGCTCCATATGTAACCCTTCTGCCAGTTGGAGTTGGCAACAACAAGGGCCGGGTTCCTTTTCAATAATACAACACAGAACTGGCTAGAGCTCCCACCCAGTAACCTGGAACAATTACACACCATCCCTTGGGGGCTTCTAAGAGGCAATACTTACATTATCACAAGCACAGAGTCAAAGTGTAAAAATAAATGTTTTTAAAAAAGGGAGAAAGTTATCCAGCATTAACTTGGGAAAACACCACAAGCAGGATTCATAAACATACGTTGGGCAGTGTCCTTTTGCCTCAGGTTCTTAAGTCCAGCAACCAAAAGTTTCTTTAACATGCCCTTCCCTTCTCCCTCTACCACATCCCACTCACAGTAGTTGTCCTTGGTCAGTGAAGACCAAGAGTTCAGAGGTTCATTTGATGAGTTCACATCCCAACCCGGCTGCGGGGGAGGGAGAGGAAGAAAGGCACCTCACTCCACTGTCCAGTAGCTTGTTCTGACATCAGCCAGGCTGTGTGTGGCTCCACCAGCCGTGCACCGCTCTGCACTCTCTGGGATGTCTTGAGCTCCCACCGCTTAGCACAGCTCCCAATGATTTCAGCTCTGTTGGTCTGCAACTAGATACTCCGTTGAGTCTTAATCAGCTCTGTTATTACACAACAGAGAGAGGAATGAGCTATGAGGTATGCTGATGGGTAGACTCAATCTCTCCTATTGAAGCTGTTGCTCTGTGGCTATGTCTACACTTAGAGCTGGGATGTGTGATTCCCAGCTCATGTACACATAGTCACAGTAGCACTTCTTGAGCTAGCTCACCAGAAATGGTCATGTAGCCGCAGTAGCACAGGCAGCGGTGGCATGGGCTAGCCGCTCCAATAGAAACCCTACTGGGCCTCATGGGTATGTACTCAAGGCAGTTAACCCATGCTGCCACTCATCACTGCTTGTGCTGTGGCAGTTACACTGTTATTTTTAGCATAATAGCTTGTTGAGAGCCAGCATGAGTATGTCTGAGTGGCCTGGGAACCACATCCCTAGCTCCAAGTATAGGCATAGCCTCAGAGCAACAGCTTCAACAGGAGAGATTGAAGGAGTCCCACATCCTATAGCTAAGTGGTTAGCGAATTTATGAGAGGTGAGATACCCCTATTAATATCTTTTCCCCCACCTCTGGAAGAGGGGGGGAATCGAACCTGGATCTATAAAGTGAAAATCGCTATTATGACCTCCTCTTCCATCTGTTTGGCATGGAGAGAGGCAGGCACATAATTCAATTCTGAAAGAAATGCCTAAGGCACCTGAGCCGCCTGACTGTAGGCATCTGGTTCCTGTTCATGGAACACATGCAGTGATAGGTGCCTCCATGAAACCGGGTCAGAAATGCCTATATCTGAGAGTGGGGTGGGGCTTAGGCCACACCTTTGTCATCAGCAATGTCTCCCATTGGACAGCTTAGGCAGCTCCCCACCTAGCATGCTGTTTTCTGTGGCTTGCATTGGAAGTGAAGGGGTACCACATAGGTCTTAGTGCCCTGTTTAATCACTGGGACATGGGCTGGATTTGAAGCAGGTCTAGTTTAAAGTCAACAACATGTCCATTGAATCATCAGCCTGTTTTCTCTCTTCTCTCTTGTTATTGTTCATTCCCCATTCCATACCTAGGGGTATTTCCTACTTTCCAGTTTGTCAGTGCAGTTAGCTTATCACTACATAATGCACTCTGGCTTAGTCAGAAAGTAAATCTTGGCTATTTTAATGAGAGAGACTTGTTAAAACACTTGTATCCCCCATGTAATCTCATGAAAATCCAGCAATCATATGCTGTATTAAATAAATCCGTAGCTGAAAGTGCTAGAATCACAGACTTACATAAACCACAAGAAACTGCAATGCTATTTGCTGGATGAACAACTGAAATACCTTGTCTTGTACTGTTAGGTTGTTGCCTTCTAAATCATTACTGCAGATGACAAATACAGTACGTGGAGCCCACTGACTCAATTCAAGCTCAAAGCACCTAGCTTTAAAAGATAAACAAACAACTCACCCAACTTCTAAAGCAAAAGAGACTAACCAACTTAAATTTGTCATTGTGACAAATTGTGGCCAAATCCTGTTTCAAAAAATATAAATTACATTAAATTTATAATACCTAGCTCTTACACAGTACTTTTCATCAGTAGATCTGAAAGCACTTCACAATGTTTAATTTATGTACCTCACAGCCCTCTTGTGAGGCAGGGAAGTGCTCTTCTTCCCATTTTACAGATGGGGAATTGAGGGACAGGGAGACTGAGTGATTTGTCCAAGGTCACATATGAAGTCTGTCACAGACCAGGGAGTTGAACACCAGGTATCCCAAGTCCATGGCTAGTGCACTATCCACTGAACCATGTTTTGCATACTTTGCTAATTGCTAAAGTAAAGTAGCTGATGGGCAAGTCACAAACACCATAAATACAAGATGTTTCAATGTAATTCATTTATCCTGGTTATAGGTCTGGTCCAAAGCCCTCTGAAGTCAAGTGGGTGGCATTAAAAGGTCAATATTCATTTATAGTTATCATATAATGGTTGGTAAAGTTGACAACTGAGGCAACTACTGTTATTATACTGTGGTATTTATATACAGACATATGCTGGGTCAAATTCTCAGGTGGTGTAAATTCCTTAAATCAATTAAACTATGCTGATTTATGCCTTTTCTAGATCTGTCCTAATATTCCTTTAAATACCTTATGTGGTTGTTCTTACATTTACAGGTTTAATAAATTGCACGCAGGCAAGTCTGAGTGTTTTCAATGCTAACAGAAGTAGGGCCTCATCCAAAGCCCTTTGAAGTGAATAGAAATACTCTCTTTGTTATCAGTGAGCTTTGAATCAGGCCCCAGCTTGCCTTGCAGAGTTAGGGAATGTGAGCATCTAGATGCTAAATCACAGTTTGGGTCAGAAGGACAAAGAGGTCTAGGAACAGAAATAAAGTGCAATTCAAGAAGGATTGACCAATTTACCTATGGGAACTTCTCATACCCCTCATCAGGGAAGTGTGTATAAATGGTATTGCCACTTCTACATGATAATGTTTTTAATTTTATGAAACACAACCTTTCTTCATTTTTCTAACTATCAACTGATCTGTGGAGGACATGGCTATTTGTCTCTAGGTGAAATTGGCATAGACACTAGAAGTGAATGTGGAGCTGCTCTACTGTACTCTCGGAGGTATGATGCAAAAGTTATCACCACCACACTGTAATGCACCCAGTTATACAGCAGAACAGAAGAGCAAACTCAAGAATGCCTGATATTGTGAAAAGTGTCAGTTTAGCTTAGCTAGCTACAGTGATGTGTGTTAGTGGATTAAAGCAACCCACTAGAATTCAGCACAAAACCTCCGCTAAATTGTCCGTATAATATTGGGATGTACTGCATTGAATAAAATATGATGGGTGTGCTGCATATGAGGCATTTTCAGTGTGTATTTGTTACTTATTAATAGGTTTTTCTGACATTGTTGGACAAGACTACAAGATTTTTATGGTTTTCTGGATGAATTTTCCTCTCTGTCATGGATATACTCTGTCATGGATATATATAATATGTATTAACAACTACATGTTACTAAATGAATATAAGACATGGTCCTCTGCATATTATCACTGCACTATGTGTATATAACTCATCCCAATAATAAAATATTCTCACAGCAAGCGTTACTGGGGCTGTAACACCACATACTAATCAGACTGTGGTGATTGCTCATACCAACTAGAGTCTGCTTGCTCCATAACAGAGTCAACAAATCTTATATCATCACTTCAGTTATTCTGATTTTATGACAGTAGTTATGGGTACTGGAAACTAAATGTGTTAATATAAATTTAAGCAATAAACTCACAAAAATATACACAATAGGAAGTTTAACTAGTCAAAGGATAAAAAGAAGAATTGTCCATCTTATTAAGAAAGATGTGATCTAAGAACTCCATCTAATAGCTCACTTGGGATTTTGGTCATTTAGCTCTCTAACCACTATCAACCTCAGCATGCCATTTAGGCAAAATTCGGCGACTAATTATCCACAGTTTATTTGCTGTATGAATTTGCCTATGAATAATAGACATGCACAAAACCATTAAAACAGTACAGTATTCTGCAATAATGTCAAAGACTTCAGCTTACTTAGTGTTACGTCATTGTTCACTGATTCAGGTATAACTAGTAATAATATCAGTAACATTAATGTTAATCTTAGTAGTATATTTGTAGGGTTTACAAAATAAGTAATAACAATAGTAGATTGCAGCCAACAGAGGACAACATGACCACATATTTGAACAGATCTGACTGACATATTTTATCCAACCGAGGGCAGTATATTCACATTGTTAGAAGAAAGAGATTAACACAGAAGCAAAGTATATTATTATCCAAAAGCTGTACTTAAATTCTTTGAGTGGGTCCCTAAATTGTGCAGCACTCTGGCAAAAATTCTGGGAATCCTACAGCAGCTTCAAGTAAATTTTTAAATAGAAAATTTTATTGAATTAAACTGGAAAATGAAGACTATAGTCACTACTGTAGCCTGTGGGTGATTCATTTTTATATCAAATTCATTTAACTGTACACTATTTTCATAGTTTTAGCTTTCAGTCTTGGGTTTCAGAGTCAATAATCTACTAAACTGCATTAGACTGTTCACACCTCTAAGATATTATTTCAGGATGCCATCAAACTCAGGCAGAACTCTCTGCATTCATCTGTTATACTTGCACCACATTCTCAAGTTTATCTCCACAGCTATGTGAGCATAGTTAGTCGTTGGCAGCATGTGTGTTCTCTCTCTGTGCTGCACTAGCTCTGGCCAGATAGCCTATTCAGCAGGCTCCAGTTGACCTGCCCAATAAGAACACAAGACTTGGTTTAGTAGTGAAGGCATCAGGCCAAGTTTATTGTCAACAAAGAACAGTCTTAGCTCCATGGATCAATGTCTACAGTTACACTAGCACGTGTATGCCCATTGCAATGGACTCAGATCATTTAATGGCGGGACTTTCTATTTCCTCCTCGGCTGGCAAAGACACTCCCTCTGAGACCCCTCTTTATACACCAATACAAACAAGTAACATATTGCCCCTCTGACATGGATAGTTACCACCCTTTACCTTGTACATATTGGTTTAATCAAAACATCTCTATCCACCACATTATCATTTGATCTTTAAGAAGGAGTCAGTGTGTCCTTGTATCATCTTTGGGGAGTGTGTTCGCACCATCCTTGGTATCAGGGTGTTCTGGTAGCACCCTTCTGGAATGTGTTTGCATGAGTGTCCTCTGCCTATTACTTCTCAAGAATGTGTGTGTTTTTGCAATACAAGCCCCCTTCTTGCCAGTTGCTGTTTTATAACAGGGTCTGACTTCTGCTCACAGCTTGTCACAGTTCTGTGGCAAGAAGTAAATTCTGTAGCAAATTCTGCAGGTAAATTATGTGGCCATAGAATAAATGGGGCCCTCGTTATGATATAAAAGGTATTACATCATTTTTCATAAGGGTATGCCTTGAGAAGGTGCCTCTCATAGGTCTATAGAGCTACTATTGTTTGCTATTCTTGCCATGGCATTGAAATCAGTCATGCCTACTGCCTTTCAAAAGAGGGCAAATACAGAAGTGAAGTTATCAAAGCGATCATCTGCATTAGCATATAGTTGTGTTCATAGCCATTGGGAGATCAGGAAGAAAATATTAAAAATAGATGCATTGTTAACACAAACATATTTTCATTTCCTCATTAAGACATGAAACATCTATGTTTCCCTTAATAATCAGCTTTGTGGAGGATGAAAGTCTTCTTTAAAGCACCAGATGGGAAAACATAAGTATTAGTTTAAGGGTGCCCATTGCCTTTGTAAACATTATTATTTGATCTAAAAACAAATCACATCTAAGGCTGCTATCATTAAAAAAAAAAAAGCTAGCACAGTCCCTCCTTCTCTGTCTTTTTTACATTAAATTATGCTGTTTACAGATAATACTATATGCTTCACAGGCCGTGAAAAGATTGATGGATGAAAAACTCCACCAAGTGCTTTATCAGCTGCCTGCCTGCCTTTAAATGTAGCCCAGCAAACATGAGCTATAGTCTATACAAATACCTGTAATTCATTTCAGAGAAAAGTCTGTTGGGAAGAAAATGCCATAGTTCACTTTATCAAAAAAATAAATAATTTTTGAAGAAGCAATGGTCTCACTTACACAGAGGCAAATAATGGATGTAACTCAATTTAACATAAACTTTGAGTGTAGAACAATGTTAAAAAAAACCCAAACTTTTTGACTAATTTCATCAGCTGAAGACTCACCTACTCTAACCCATCATTAAACTACATCATCTTTATAAACATTCCTTCAGATGAAAGCTGGGATATGTGGTGTGATGCGGTGTTCACCCCACACCAGCCCCGAAAGGGTTAAGGAAGCTGAGGAAAGTGCTAGTTAGTGAGACAGACCACAGGAGGGGCTTAAGCTGGAGAAGCAACCCCTGATTAGAAGATGGAACCCAGCTCCGCAGGTGTGGTCTGGGCTAGGATAAAGCCAGGAAGCTGGCAACAGAAAATTGGCTGCAGTGAAAAGTTTGGATGGAACTGAGCAAAAGAGTAGGAACCTGGCCCTGAGGGAAGGGTGCAGCCAGAAGAGAGAAGGGTGGGGAAGAAAGTCTGTGGGAAGTGGAGCAAGAAGCAGCCCAGGGAGATACAACAAGGCTGAGGATGGAGCAGATCTTGACTACATGTCGTAGGGTCCCTGGGCTGGAACCTGGAGTATGGGTGTGCCCAGGTTCCCCTACCAACCACTTATGGAGTGGCATTGATAGGACAGAGGCTGCAGTGAGACACTATACCCTAGAAGAGGAAACCACAGAGCAACCTGGCTGAATCATGAAGAGGACATTGCAGCTCCTGGAGTGAGAGAGGCTCTGCAGAGTGAGAGAGAGGACAATGCGTGGAGACACTACAAGGGGAGGTGTTGGACCTGGAAGAGAGCTAATTCCAGAACAGACAGGAAGACATGCCACCTGCAGTGAGTTAATACTCCATGACATGGGTTCCTACACTATGCCAGGAAAGCTAGCAGACTTGGATGCTATCAAAGCAGTAGAAGAAAAGAATTCCTAAACTCTCCACCAGGAAGGCCCTAACTCCAAACTTTCAAATCTCAGGATTATCAGTAAAATCATCCTGATTTTTGCTAGGTCTGGGATCTGCTAGGATCACTGCTACATGAGGGGAAAGAAGTGGTGTGGCATATAGCCATCCTAAACGGTGTAGGGCTTTATACATTAGACTGAACACCTTGAAGAAGCACAAATGATACCAAAGCAGTCTTTGAACACTTGGAGTTGTACGCTTTCTGCAGCTCACAACTCTAAAGAGGAAGGTTCCCATTGGCTATAGTTTCCAAAAGGCTTTCAGAGGTAGCCCCAAGCAAAAAAAATATTGCAGAATGTGACTCTAGCCATGAGGGGAAAATATGGGCTATTTGCCCAGTACTTGACACTGCAATCAAGTGCACAGGAAGGAGATTAAAGGGGATGGGTAATAAGTAGGGCCCTACCAAATCCATGGCCGTGAAAAATGCATCACAGACCATGAAATCTGGTGTTTTGCGTACTTTTATCCTATACTATCCAGATTTCTTGATGGAGACCAGCGTGTCTCAAACTGGGGGGCCCAACCCAAAAGTGGTTGTGAGGGGGTTGCAAGGTGACTGTAGTGGGGGCAGGAATTGCCACCTTTATTTCTGCGCTGCTTTCAGAGCTGGGCGGCTGGAGAGTGACAGATCCTGGCTGGGATCCCAGCTCTGAAGGAAGTGCCACAGCCAGCAGCAGCACAGAAGTAAAGGTGGAAATACCATACCATGACACCCTTACATCTGCACTGCTGCTGGTGGTGGTTTTGCCTTCAGAGCTGGACTCCCAGCCAGGAGCTGCAGAGCTTCCTGCAGACGGGGGAGGTTCCTGGAGGAGGGTCTGACCTGGCCCCAGGAGTGGCCCCTGCAGTGAAAGAGGAAGTCCCATCCCTACCCAGGACCAGCAGCTGGAGCCTGGCATACAGTAGGAGCCCTCGGCCAGGGCACCCCCAGCTCTGGGCCCAGCACCCTGGTACTCGGGGGTTAGGAGGGCCTTGGGCTGGCTATGTATGTGTGGAGGGTTAACATGGAACCCATCCCCAGTCACAGCACTCTGGGCGGTCACCCACATTGCCAGCTGTAAGGCTGGCCCTGCCCCCCAAAAGTGAGGATCCCTCCATACCATGCCGCCTTCACTTTGACACTGCTGCTGGTGGTGGTGCTTCCTTCAGAGCTGGGTGCCTGGCCAGCAGCTTCTGCTCTCCGGCCACCCAGCTCTGAAGGCAGTACTGCCGCCAGCAACAGCACAGAAGTAAGGATGGCAATGCTGTGACAACCCCCCCACAATAGCCTTGTGACCCCCCTCCCCACAGACTAGGGTGACCAGATGTCCCAATTTTATAGGGACAGTCCCAATTTTTGGGTCTTTTTCTTATTTAGGCTCCTATTACCCCTAACCCCCCTCACGATTTTTCACATTTGCTGTCTGGTCACCCTACCACAGACCCACTTTTGGGTTGGTAGCCCCACCATTACAACACCATGAAATTTCAGATTTAAGTATCTGAAACCATGACATTTAGGATTTTAAAAATCTTATGACTGTGAAACTGACCAAAATCAATGGTGAATTTGGTAGGGCCCTAGTAATGAGAAGAGCTCTCGCTCCATCCAGCCATTCCCAAGCCATTATAGCTGACTGAGCATGCAGCAAGTGGTTCCAAAAGAGAGAGGTGAAATAATGTTGCTTCCCCTCAGAGCGAAGCAGGAAAAGGAGAGGAATTGTGATTCTGCATCCCCATTCATTGTCTGCTCTGCTTTTGGAGCAATGCAGCTATGTGTCGGCCTTTACTCTGGGCAGATTATAAAGTTGCAAGCTATCCATCTGTGATTCATGCATCTGCTTTACATTCTGAACAGTTAGTAATTTGTTAATAGATTAATTAACATATTGTATCTCATTAAGTAATAATGTTTAGTGAACTAATATACTAATGAACTAAAACTGCATAGTTAATACCTAAACATTAAATTAAAAATATGTTCAGTATAAATACATATTAGTACATTTAATGTATATAATACTGCACATCCTTCAGAGTCTTGTCTTCTCAATGCATGTGTGTGACTACTGCTGATGGGCCCATAGACTAATATTCACCCATTTATATCACAGGATTCAGTGAAATTAGAATCCAAGCTATATCATATATATTTATCAGGGAATATTATAATAAAAAGGCCTTAACAGAGTGAAGTGAGTTTTGTGTAGTCCTTGTACTTTTAATAACTATGATGTTGGTTTGGTGGGGGCAGACGGGGTAGAAATAGCACCTGGAACATCACAATAAGTTATCCACAGTGTAAAGGGACCTTCCACTACCTAGAGGCTGGGGTGTGTGTGTGTGTGTGTCTGTCTGTCTGTCTGTCTGTGTCTCACACATACACAAAGGTCAATTTCAGCTAATGCCTTGCTCACTTCTACCTACCAGCACATGGCAGTTAAGTCTCAAGACCCTTCATCTTCTCTTATTGGTCTTGCCTTTGTAAATTAACCCCACTAGTCTATTTTCTATTACCAGCCAGAATTCAGATGGACGAACTGCATCTACTCCCGTCTCCAGCTGTACCAGCCAGCATGACATGGGGAGGGAGGGACACCTCCTCTAGCAGCACCTCTCAGGCTCCTCCGTTCACATCCTGGTCTGAATCCTTAGGTTTCACTCCCTGCTACTGCAACTGCCTCTCCAGCCATTGTCAATACCAGCCTGATCCTGCCACCCTGCTCATCTCTTGTTCCCCACCACTAGATCTGCTTCAGCTTAAACCAGCTGCTGCTGCAGTTCATCTCAGGCCAGTTTCTCCAACACCAGGTGCAGCCTGTCATTCCCTTCTTTTTAGCTACAATGGAGGAAGTCACAGGTTGCAGCACTCAGAGGCTAACGGACAACCATCAGCAACTGTCTGCCAATGGGCTGTGGCCTCCAGGCCCAATTTTTTATGCTCAGAAGCCACCCCCATTCCAGGACTGACCCAGGCACCTGCTTGCCAATGGTCAAAACTTCTCCCTCTGAGATTTCAGTAACTAAATTATGGCTAACTTCTGCTGTCAATGAGATTGGTAAATCTGGCGAAAGCCGATTGAAGTCAGTGGCATTATTCCAGATTGATACCAGTGTCAGTGAGAGCAGAATTTGGCCATTACTAATAACAGGTCAGATTGCTAACACAGGCGTACAGTGGTGGGAGTGGGTTTAAAGAGCCTTCTCCCCCCATTTGGCATGGCCTGTGTAAGGGCCAGGTTGAACTACACTCAGATGAGTGGAGGAATTGTGCTCCATCAGTATTCAGCATGGGTCCATGGCACCTCAAGGAGGATGGGTAATGTGCAGTAGGAGAACTAAGATGTCCTTCCCAAAAGGATGCAGCAGGGGGTGCATCCTCTTGGCATGCTTGAGGAGTTCAGGGAAGCCAAATTTCTTCTGGGCCTCCCCCTCTGGTGATGTGTCTGTACATTGCCCCTTATGTGGCCATATAAACTGTAGACTTTATTCTGTCTAGACAAGGTTTAAGGTCAGTGGGACTTTAGCCTGAGTAAAAATGACAGGCTCTGGGCTGTAATATCTTTTAAAAGTTCATTTAAAATGTAATTATTGGGATTTGCCATAGCCAGATTAACAAATGCAGGCTCCATTTGTCTACGGTTCTGAATTCTGCCAGGTGAGATCCCTGGAGCCAGTTTCAGCCATTCAGCTGTTGCTGATTTTATTAATCCTAAATCAGGAAATTCTTTTCTTCCTGCCCATGGATATTGGACTGCTGCCTCTGGCAACACCCATAGTCAAGCATAGAAGATAAGGGTGTGCCAAAATGTAATAAGCATTCCACAGAAATGACAGGTTTCTACTGTAAACTCATCAGTGAATCAGCATATATGATTTCCCTATTAGAAGCTATCTTATTTTACTTCATGTCCCTGTGTGTTGCTTTCACAATGCTGGGTTTTCAAGGGGTCTGAGGAATAGAGTTTCTCTTTGATGGAATGTTCCAGTAGGAGAGTGTTTCATGTTCTGATAGTGGACTCTGAGATGGGGTAGGGGACAGACTAATTCAAGGGATGTGTGGGATAGAGGAGAAAAGCAGTTTGGATGGTGAAAGCCGCAGGGCCTAGGATCACCCCACCCCAATTCCAAATATACTCTTTTAGCTGCAGGTAAAGAGGGCTCCTTGAAAGCCTCCCACCTTCTATCCCTGTTAGAGCATCAAATCCTAATTCAGCCAATCACTAGGCAGGGCTGCAGGCCTGCAGACGCAGGCTTCACATCTCTGCTTCCGTAGCGCTCAACTCAACTTCAACAGGACATGGAAGCTGACTCCATGTAGCCACCATCTCATGACTGGGGCCTAGAATGGGGAGTCACAAAATGAGAGAGCAAACAAACAAAAAATTGGGAAGAAAAAATGCACAGGAATGAAGACAGGTAAGAATGCAAAAAGCAATATCTAAGGGTACGTCTAAACTACAGAATTAGGTCGAATTTATAGAAGTCGATATTTTAAAACCCGAATTTATGGAATCGATTGTGTGTGTCCCCACACACAAGCGTTAAGACCATGAGGTCGATTGACTGTGTCCACAGTAGCGGGGCTAGCATCGACTTTCGGAGCATTGCATTGCGGGTAGCTATCCCACAGTTCCCGCAGTCTCCGCCGCCCATTGGGATTCTGGGTTGCGATCCCAAAGCCTGATGGGGCAGAAAACATTGTCGCTGGTGGTTCTGGGTACATGTCATCCCTCCCTCCGTGAAAGCAATATTTCTCGCGCCTTTTTTCCGGGGTTTCCGTGTTTGCTACGGAAGCCTGCTCAGCTCACAATTACCGTACATCTCCAGCGTACGCCTGGACATTAGGTCTAGTGGGGATTCAGTCACACTATAATACGGGCAGAGGGATAGCTCAGTGTTCTGAGCGTTGGCCCGCTAAACCCGGGGTTGCGAGTTCAATCCTTGAGGGGGCCATTCCGCCTGAGGCTGGTAGTCGCGGGACTACACAGCAGGAGCTCCTTGCCTTCTCGCAGCAGATTGTACAATATGATTGGTATTCGTGTGCTCCTGGCCGGCGGCCTATGGTGTGGCTGGCCGGGGGCGCTTGGACATAAATGGGAGTGACCAGAGTGACTCTGGTCATTCTCTTTTTTACGTTTTGTTTAAGGGAGATTCAGTACTGCCTGGAACACGGGCGGAGGGATAGCTCAGCGGTCTGAGCGTTGGCCCGCTAAACCCGGGGTTGCGAGTTCAATCCTTGAGGGGGCCAGGAGCTGATGATGGATATCAAGCATATTGTACCATCTGCTGCTAGAAGGGAAGGCGCCTCCTTGCTCACCGCATATTGTACCATCTGCAGCTAGAAGGAAATGAGCCTAACCCTTGCTCCCCCCTCCCTCCGTGAAAGCAACTGAGGGGGGAGCAAAAAATCCTTTCGCGCCTTTTTTCATATGGGCGCCATATTGCTTTATCCATTGTTATCCACCCGCTGCTTCTGCTGCCACTCTGCTGTCCTGCCAACAGCATACCAGGGAAAGCATGGAGCACGATCAGATCACCGCGGCTGTTCTCGCCGTTATGAACACCACGCGCATTGTCCAGGAGTATATGGAGAACAAGAACCAGGAGCTGCTAGAGCTACAGCAGGCGAGGAGGCAACAGCAACACCCTGAGGACAGTGATGAGGACATGGACACAGACCTCTCTCAAAAAAGGCCCCCCCGCAAGGTGGACATCATGGTGTTAATGGGGCTTGTTGATACAGTGGAACGCCGATTCTGGGCCCGGGAAACAAGCACAGACTGGTGGGACCACATAGTGCTGCAGGTCTGGGATGAATCCCAGTGGCTGCGAAACTTTCGCATGCGTAAGGGCACTTTCATGGAACTTTGTGAGTTGCTTTCCCCTGCCCTGAAGCGCAAGAACACCAAGATGAGAGCAGCCCTCACAGTACAGAAGCGACTGGCGATAGCCCTGTGGAAGCTTGCAACGCCAGACAGCTACCGGTCAGTCGCGAATCAATTCGGAGTGGGAAAATCTACAGTGGGGGCTGTTGTGATGCAAGTAGCCAGGGCGATCACCAAGCTGCTGGTACCAAGGGTTGTGAGTCTGGGAAATGTGCAGCTCATACTGGATGGCTTTGCAGCAATGGGGTTCCTGAACTGTGGTGGGGCGATAGACGGAACCCATATCCCTATCTTGGCACCGGACCACCAAGCCAGCGAGTACATAAACCGAAAGGGTTACTTTTCAATAGTGCTGCAAGCACTGGTGGATCACAAGGGACGTTTCACCAACATCAACGTGGGATGGCCAGGAAAGGTACATGACGCTCGCATCTTCAGGAACTCTGGTCTGTTTCGGCTGCTGCAGCAAGGGACTTTCTTCCCAGACCAGAAAATAACCGTTGGGGATGTTGAGATGCCTATAGTTATCCTTGGGGACCCAGCCTACCCCTTAATGCCATGGCTCATGAAGCCATACACAGGTAGCCTGGACAGTAGTCAGGACCTTTTCAACTATAGGCTGAGCAAGTGCAGAATGGTGGTGGAATGTGCATTTGGTCGTTTAAAAGCTCGCTGGAGAAGTTGATTGACTAGGTTAGATCTCAGCGAAAACAATATTCCCATTATTATTACTGCTTGCTGTGCGCTCCACAATATCTGTGAGAGTAAGGGGGAGACGTTTATGGCGGGGTGGGAGGTTGAGGCAAATCGCCTGGCCACTGGTTATGCGCAGCCAGACACCAGGGCTATTACAAGAGTACAGCAGGGTGCGTTGCGCATCAGGGAAGCTTTGAAAACCAGTTTCATGAATGGCCAGGATGCTGTGTGAAAGTTCTGTTTTTCCCCTGTAATGAAAAGCCCCGCCCCTTCATTCACTCTACTTCCCTTTACCCAAACCGCCCTGCCCTCCCCCCCTCGATCACCGCTCGCAGAGGAAATAAAGTCATTGTTGCTTAAAAATCATGCATTCTTTATTAATTCGTAAAACAAAGAGGGGGAACTATGGGGCTAACTGCCACAGTCTCCCGGGATAGCTGGTGGAGGAAGGGAAGCACCAGGATGTGTGGTGGAGGAGGGGATGAGGGAAGGACAAGGACACACAGCACTTTAAAACTTATTGAATGCCAGCCCTTTCTTGCTTGGACTGTTCTCTTGACTTGAGTGGTTGGGTGCACGGAGGCCGCCCAAACGCGTTCTTGGGCGTCTCGGGGATGAGGTTATGGGACTCGGGAAGGAGGGCTGTTGGTTGCACAGGGGCTGTAGCGGCGGTCTGGGCTCAGGCGGCCTTTCCTGAACCCTACGCCTTTCCTCAGCCATAAGCCGGAGGATTTCCGTTTGATCCTCCAGTAGCCTCAGAATTGCATCCTGCCTTCTCTCTGCACGCTGACGCCACCTACTCTCTTCATCACGCCACCTGTCCGCGCGATCAAAATCTGCCTTCCTGGACTCCGACAGTGTCTGCCTCCACGCATTCTGCTGGGCAGCTTCAGTGTGGGAGGATTCCATGAGTTCTGAGAACATTTCATCTCGATTCCTTTTTTTTTTACTTCTAATCTTCGCTAGCCTCTGGGACGGTGATGAAGGGGGTGGCGTTGAAACATTTGCAGCTGCGGGAGGAAACAAACGGGAGAGGAGTAGTTTAAAAGACACATATTAGAGAACAATGCTCCAAACATTACATATCACATGTGCATTTGGTCCAAGGTTGCACTTTGCCTGTTATATTGAGGGTCTGCCGGTTTGGTGTGAGAGATCACACAAGCAGGTCCGGCGGGCAACAGAATTCGGCTTGCAGGCAGCCATGGTAAGCCACAGTCTATAGGCTTCTTTAACCTTCATAACGTGGGAATGTTTTCAAACAGCAACCCCCTCATTTCCCATAACAAACAGCCTTTGGGCTGGCAATTTAAAACTGGTTGGCAATTGAAAAGGGAGTGGCGGCAGTTTTTGGGTTAACGTGCAGCGCGAACCTAATCGAACCCCCCCCCCACACACACACAGACACACATCCAAGATGTTCACTGTTCCCCCTCCCCCCACCGCGTGGGTCACAGCGGGGAAGATTTCTGTTCAGCCACAGGCAAACAGCCAGGCAGGGACGGAGCCCCTCTGAATACCCCCTTAATAAAATTCCCCTATTTCAACCAGGTGACCATGAATGATATCACTCTTCTGAGGATAACACAGACAGATAAAGAACGGATGTTGCTTGAATGCCAGCAAACACCGGGACCATACGCCGCCATGCTTTGCAAAGCAATGATTCCAGACTACGTGCTACTGGCCTGGCGTGGTAGAGTGTGTTACCACGGAGCACAGGATAAGGCTGCCCTCCCCAGAAACCTTTTGCACAGGCTTTGGGAGTACATCCAGGAGATCTTTCTGGAGATGTCCCCGGAGGATTTCTGCTCCATCCCCGAACATGTTAACAGAGTTTTCCAGTAGCTGTAGCTGTACTGGCCGCGAATTCATCATTAAACACGCTTGCTTATAAAACATGTATTAATTAACAGAGGTACACTCACCAGAGGCACCAGAGGTCCCTTCTCCTGCATCGAGCACGCCTTGGGTGGGTTCGTAGGGTACTGGCTCCAGGGTGACAAAGAGTTCCTGGCTGTCGGGGAAAAGGGCTTCTCCGCTTCCTTGCTGTGTCTGGGCGCTATTTTCAGCATCATTATCATCATCATGCTCCTCTGTGGTTTCTGATGATCCACATACGGAGTCATACCACATGGGTGGGTCAGTGCTGGCTGCACCTCCTAGAATGGCATGCAGCTCATCATAGAAGCGGCATGTCTGGGGCTCTGACCCAGAGCGTTTGTTTGCATCTCTGGTTTTTTGGTAGGCTTGCCTGAGCTCCTTAATTTTCACGCGGCACTGTTGCGCGTCCCTGTTGTAGCCTCTGTCCTGCATGCCCTTGCAGACTTTGGCATATGTATTGGCGTTTCTTCTTTTGGACCGTAGCTCTGCTAGCACGGTTTCGTCTCCCCATACAGCGATCAGATCGCGTACTTCACCATCGGTCCATGCTGGAGCTCGTCTTCGGTTCTGGGACTCCATCATGGTCACCTCTGCTGATGAGATCTGCGCTCACCTGCAGCTCACCACGCTGGCCAAACAGGAAATGAAATTCAAAAGTTCGCGGGGCTTTTCCTGTCTACCTGGGCGGAGCATTGGAGCTCAGACTGCTGTCCAGAGCGGTCAAATGTTGCACTGTGGGATAGATCCAGGAGGCCAATACCGTCGAATTGCGTCCTCACTAAGCCTACATCGATTCGGCAATATCGATTTAAGCGCTAATCCCCTCGTTGGGGGTGGAGTGGCGAGATCAATTTTAAGAGCCCTAGAAGTCGATGTTAAGGGCTTCGTCGTGTGGACAGGTGCACGGATCAATCGAAATAACGCTAATAAATTCGACCTAAACTCGTAGTGTAGACCAGGGCTAAGAGACACAAGTACAGAGCCAGTGGGCTGGCACATGGTGTAAGGGCAGATACAGTAGGAGGAGGTGTCCATCCTCTAACCCATTCCCACTGAAGACACCTCTGGAACAATGTTGGAGAACATAATTCCAGCAAGGGTAATTCCCAGCTCCACTCCTCAGCAATAACAAAGATTCATATAGTTTATGCTAAATACGTGATAAGAGATGACAAACTCTTTACATTCGTCTGATATTTCATTATTCTGCACACATATATTTATTGTGTGATATGTATAAAGGTTGCTATTTCCAAAGTAACCTGTAGAAACTGGGGGCAAAATTCCCATTGAATTTCAACTTCCTTAGGCTCCTTTGATTAAATTCCCAGGCAATATTATGTTGGCAGAGTGCTGAATAATCATGATGGGTCTCTTCAAATAAAGCTATTATTATTTTGTTTCCTTGCACAAAATCCATTTTATAAATGCATTTAAGCAATAAAAGGAGGTGTTACTTGCTAGTCTATCTTATTCTCAATGCCTTTATTCGATAATTACATAAAATATTATTTATTTTCTAAAGGCAATAAAGTTTTCTTGTATACAATTTTCAGTGCTACTGCTTTAAGGGGGGACCTAGCTATTATCTCTGAAAGCTGAAGTTGCAATGAATGGATTAAAAATGTGAAGGAATTTCATCCAGAGGAGGTGGGAATGTAAACAGATCGGATGTTGTTTCAGTCATGTAAACATAACTCTCACTGCAGTCAGTGGAGTTACTTCCAATTTACACCAGTTTAACTGAGATGAGAATATGTGCCTTAGTCTTTATGCTCCAGCCCACTGCATGAGACTAGCATCGCATGCAATGTTTCTAATTTGTTATAATTTATGAGCAGTTTAACAAGGCAGCAAACTGACAGCGGCTGGGGGATGAACTCATAAATCTCACAAATTTCTAATCAAATATTCTTTTTCAATAGGCTCATGTGTGCAGCTGATTGAAAGGTGTTCCATAAAATTTACTGTTGATATGGCAACTTTCTCTCCCACCCATGCCCTGCAGCTGCTGTAAAAAGGAAGCCTTAAATCTGTGTTCCGCAGGCCATACCATGTTACAGGGGGAGATGAAAATTTTGAAACTGGATGTTGTGAGCACTCTTGTCTTGGACCAGATTCAGTGGCGTAGCCAGGTTTAGAGCACAGGGGGAGCGGAGCTAAAAAAAGGTGCCGGGAGCAAAACGCATCGGGAGCAAAAAAAGGCAGTGGGAGCAAAAAAAAAAAAAGCTCCATTCTGGCTGCAGCATGGGAGCAAAAGGCGTCGGAGCACAAAAAAGGCACCGCTTCTGCTCAGTGGGGAAGCAGCCGCACCCCTGCTCCCCCCTGGCTACGCTACTGATCAGATTACAAATTTCTTCCTCACACTGGTGGGCAATTACTCATGTGACTCATCCGGCTGACTACAGTGGAACTACCTTATGTGAGTAAATGCTCATCAGTGCAATAAAGGATTCACAATCTGGCCCTAAAGAATAAAGAAGCCAATTCTCTTTGATGTTGTGCTACATACCAGTTGATTACTATTAAATTGTCTAAACAAAGTGATTGATATGCTCTTTCCTGAGCAAAGAAGAATGACTTTGCATACTAATACTATCTTGTGTATACCTTCTAGAAAATGCTTTGGTTTATTAATGAGGGGTGAAGAATGTTCAGCATTCTTTAAGAAAGTTCATTAGAATTAGCTGTGTCATGATTGCTAACTTTCCACAACGCTTCTAAGACTTTCCACAATGCTTCTAGTTTTAAAGGAACAACACTTATGAATTTACTGTGGAATTCTGCAGTAATAGACAAAAATATTATAACTTGCGTTAATATAATCTCAAAAAGGGTGGGATAGAAATAGTGGAGTTCCAAGGTGAGTTAACAAAATTGTTAAAGACATGGAAAGGCTTTCATATAAAGAACTTCTGAAAAGGTTAATATTGTTCAGTTTAGAGAGGAAATGAATAAGGAACAACAGGACAGAGGGATACCAAATAAGTGTACAAAAGATAAATTGGGCATTTCTATTTGCTCTCTTGAAATGCAAAAATGAGGGGCTGTTGAATGAAACTGAAAGGGAACAAGTTTAAAACTAAGTAAAAGAAATACTATTTTTACAGAATATATAAATAGCCGTTACCACCCATCGCCACAAAATACAATGAAGTCAAGAGCTTAGTATACGTAGAGTAATTTAATGTAAAATGGGATCTGATGGGAGTGATGACATATAAAATCTATATTGATAAGTAGATTTCAGATAAGAAAGAAACCTGTTGATATATTGACCCAAAATTGAGGACATGAACTTATTTTTGATAAACAAAACAAAACAACAAACAAAACAGGGTGCTCCAAATCCATAGGAGCTACTCATGTGAGTAAAGTTACTTACAGGTGTGTGAATTTGCAAGTTAGGCCCTAGCATTGGATAGCCACGATTCGGGTAAGCGAGGCTGGTATCGCTGTATTTGTATAAACAGCCTAAGGTTTTCAAAATCATTTTTGGTGCCCCAGTTTTTTGGATGTCCAACATGAGACAGCTTAAAGGGCTCTGTTTCTCAAGAAGTGTTGAGCACCACTTTATGAAAATCTGGCCCCTTTAACATGTCTCCATTTGGCACACAAAAGTGGTGACATCCAAAATCACTGGTCATTTCTGAAATTCTTGACCGCCTTCTATATATATAGTCTATATATACTGCAGGTAACTATATATACTGTCTATTAGCATGACCTCTTGGATAACCTTTACAAATAAAATTGCAACAATTTGAGATTGGCTTCAACTGGATGTCCGAAATAATATGTGCCTGAACATGTTGTTTATCCCGTTTGGAATATAAGCTCCTGGGAATGACTTTTTCTCTGTGTTTTATACTGTGCTAAGCACAATAACGGAGCTCAACAAATAAGAATGAATAATAAAAAAAATATATGTCAAAGCTGTAGTTGCTAGACCCTGATGAAATAGAAAAAAAATCGGTATATTTTCACTGTGTGGAAGAGATAAATGTGGGAATGTTATTCTGTGAAAGCAGAGTTCATTTTGGGACATACAGTTCTGATGTCTTCACATTCCAACTTTCCTGCAGAAAGGAAATATCTTTTATAATAGGAACTCAGTGTTGTTCAGTGTAATTCACCTTGCATGACAGAAAATGTTCTGCAAGACAGGAGGAATTTTAGGGCTTCACAAATTGCAGTCCATCTCCCTTATTTGTCCTTTCTCTGTCTTGTCTTCTTTTTTTTTTTTTTGCCTTTCTCTTCTACTTTCTCCCACTCACTGTCAGAAAGGGCCATCTGACGATTCAGCAAAGCACCGCACAACAAAACACCTACGGGGGACAAGCAGCAGAAGCAGTTCCAATGAGTGCTTTTAAGGGAGAGTGTTTAAAAGCCAAGAGTTACACAAACTGAATGTGAAATTCTTACATCAAAGAGTTGGAGCTGATCTCCCTAAAAATAGATATCCTCATTAACCATTTGTGGCTATGCCAAAGATATAATCTTTATTATAGGAAGATAGCTATACCTACGTTACAACATATTATTATGATGCATACCACAGTGGCACCTATAGGTCACAACCTCAATTGGACCCCTGTGTACTATGCACATACTATGTACTATGTACAAACACATAGTGAGAGACCTTCCATGCTCTAAAGCTTTTACTGTCTAAATAGTCAAGACAGACAAAGGGTGGGAAGGGAGGTGCCAAAGGTAACACAGCAAGTAAATGGCATAGCCAGGAATAGGACCCTCACTCTCAGTCCAGTGCCCTGTCCACAAGACCTAGTATAAGTTATATCTGTTAGTATAAATGTTCTGTATATATTTACACAGCACTGCTGCTTATAGATCGCTGAAGAAGTTGTGCTGTGCTGATCTTTCATAACCTTTCATGAGAGGGGAGAAGGGGAAGCAATGGGAGAAAGAGGAAAAGTAACAAATAAGAGAGGTGGGCTGTAGAGCTAAATGGACTGCACTTTCGCTAATGTCTCACTTTTATTTTGGGGCTGCTGGTCCTGAGCCTAAACCAAACCCTGGTTATGAGAAACCCCCAGAAATGTGAAAGGACTCGGAACCCAGATCTAGATCTGAATGTTATTGTTGTACCTTTTCTGTACAATGGGCTGAAGGAAACATCTAAACATCTCTCTATACTCCAGAGAATTAATTAGGGGCATGCAGAGACTGATTTTTGTCACTGTGTGGCAGTCAAAAACTCCAAGATCAGTAATTATTTTGTAAAATATCTCTCTGAGGTGGTTGTGTTAGTACTGAACTAAGCTTTGATAACTACTGAGCATCTGCGACTCCCACTGAAGTCAATAAAGCAAATTCTGAAATTCTCTCTCAGTTTTTTTACTCTACCCTTCTTCCAGCACATCTCTCATAGGGGCAAATCCCAAGGTTAATATGCTTTATTCGAGAAAAGCTGTCTTTTAAGTAATTGGGAGTTTATCCTGAATAAGGAATGGGTAAGGACAATTGATGTCAAAGAGAGGTTTGCATAAGTAATAACTGAGGTCCTACTTGTTGCTGGCCCTCAACAGGCATGCAAGTGGGCAGGGGATGAACAACAAGCGCACAGAGACCTTCCCCTTTCACTATGCCATGAAAAGGGCTCCTTTTGTTCCCTGAGTGTGAGGGCTGCTCAAAGCTTATGCCCCAGTAGTATTAACAATCACAAAAGGGAACCATGACCCCTCAGCACCATCCACCATCCAGCAGAGCTCAACCACCATGGGAAGGTGGTGAGAACATGCTGTATATACATCCTTTACAAATGGGAGACTTGCTTTTCCCCCTTGTGCTCCCTGAGGGCCCAGGAGCTCTGTGTGAGTCAGAATTTAGCCACAGCACTGCAGAGCCCCTGTGCACTCCAGGATGAAGTTGGAAAGGAGGGGAGTACGGAAAACATGCCCTCTTCCTCCTCTGCTGACCAGATGGAGCATGCTGCATCTTAGAAAGGCCTGACACAGACCTCCTGCAGCTGCCTGTTCAGACAAGAGCAGCTCTGGAGGAAATGCACCTCGGAGAGGTGTCACTGAGGCACTACTTTTCCCAGGACAGCTCCTGTTGCGGTGCACTGCTATAATCTATCCCTTCAGTTCTGGCATATCTGTTTTTTTGTGTTTCCATGCTTTATTCAGATTTTTATAGTCAAATGGGGTCTGATTATCCCTTCAAGTTCCTGCTTGAAGCACACCCTGTGCCACCCTCTGCTTGCTGCTTCCTGCACTTCTAAAACAGGAATTGCAGCGTCCACCGCTGCTCTCGCTCAGCCTCAGCTGCTTTCTCAACACACTATTAAGATCTTTCCCCTCATTGTGTTTCCCACTAATACTCCTCATTTATCCCACCCTCTTTTAAATAATGCAGTTCTACAGAACACCGCTCGTCTGCAAGTTCCCATCTGGCATTGTATGCACAGGTTCTCCTGGGCCTCTTTAGGGCTGACTAATCTGGCTGGCCAATGTGTTCAGAGAGTTAGATGCTGTATTAGTCCTGAGACTCCTTCCTGCTTTAGTAGAAATAAAATTTGAGTACAAACTTATTTTTTATATTTATATTCGTATCTAGTCTTGGCCTTGTGCAGTGTGAACAGAATGCCCTGGGGACCTACCTGAGCATTGGGGAGCTGGATTCTTCTCAACTTGGCAGCAAAGCTTGGAACAGGAGCTGCAGCCTTTCTGTGGCTGTTACAACTCATTAGCTTTATCTGTATCTATAGTGCTCCCACCTCAACACCTTATAGTGGTTTAGGCCAGTCACTGGCTGTGTAGCTACTATTCTTATGACCCACCCAACACTCACATCAGTGCAATGTTGCTGCCAGGTGTGCCCCTTCTATGGAGCAATGCAGAGCATGGGTCTCAGATTACATGTGGTAGCAGGTCTGCATGCAAGGCTGCTTTGCGTTAATAGTTCTTTCGGTAGTGCTGATAGATCTTTTTTCAGCTTCCTGTGGCGTTCAGGTGGGGGTCTTTCTAGTAGCAAAGGAAGGTCGTTATTGTTGGTGTAATAAACCATGGAGTGTGTATAATATTGCCGTGCCCTCACACTTGTTATTATAGTCTCAATTGGCTGGAGGATTCTGATTTTAACATGTTGTTTTTTTCCACTGCAGTTCTGGCTACAGGAGATTGAAACATTCGAAAAACCAGGGCCACAATTTTGAAAAATGGGAGTCTAAGTTTCCTAAATCCATATTTAGGCACCTAAATAAATGGCCTGAATCTCACAAGTACTCTGCACCTCTCAGCTTCCTCTGGTGATGGGTACCAATATAAGAACCTAGATAGTTCTGTACCACCGTGGTTATGATTTTTCTGGGAAGGAAAAGAGCGAAATTGGTGTGCCCTCACCTGGTATAAAATCTCACTCACTGATATTCCCGTAAGAAGAAGCCAGTGGAGAATTTGATTCAGTGTTCACAAGGATTGATAGGTGTGACTTCCTTACATTTTGTAATTGTAAGGCAAACCTCAGCAGCTTAAGGATTTCTTTGATGAATAAGAATCTGAACATTGGGATGCATATTCAAGCCTTATACTAACTATTTCAACGTGGACAGCAGGTATAAGAGGCTAAGGGATGCTAAGCCTTCCCAAACAGAATGCAGTGCACCTCCATCTGGAGGCGTGTTGACCCGCCACCTTTGGAGTGCCACTTCTGGAAGGTTTCAGTGTAGTAGCCGTGTTAGTCTGTGTCAGTAAAACGAAACTAAGAAAGAAAAACTTGTAGCACCTTAGAGACTAACAAATTTATTTCAGCATAAGCTTTCATGGGTTAATACCCACTTCATCGGATGCATGGAATGAAACATACAGTAGACAGATATTTATACAGTCAGAGAAACATGATAAGGTCGAGGTGCATAGACCAACCTTAAGAGGCTAATTAGTTGAGAGGAACCATAACAGCAGGGGAAGAAAAACCTTTGAAGTGATAAACAAGATGGTCACACAGGTGTGAATGAGGATCGTTAACTTAAGGGAAAAAGATTCAATTAACGTAATGGCCGAGCCATTCCAAATCTCTATTTAATCCGGACGCAATGCAACCTAGTTTGCATATCAATTCGAGTTCAATAGTTTCTCTTTGAAGTCTGCTTTTGGAGTTAATCTGTCGCAACACTGCTACCCTCAAGTCTGTCACTGAGTGATTAGGGAGGTTGAAGTGTTCTCCAACTGGTTTTTGAATGTTATGATTCCTGATGTCAGATTTATGTCCATTTATTCTTTTGCTTAGAGACTGTCCGGTTTGGCCAATGTACATGGCAGAGGGGCATTGCTGGCACATGATGGCATATATCACATTGGTAGATGTGCAGGTGAATGAGCCCCTGATGGCGTGGCGGATGTGATTAGGCCCTGTGATGGTATCACTTGAATCGATATGTGGACAGAGTTGGCATCGGGCTTTGTTGCAAGGATAGGTTCCTGGGTTGGTGTTTTTGTTGTATGGTGTGTGGTTGCTGGTGAGTATTTGCTTCAGGTTGGGGGGCTGTCTGTAAGCAAGGATTGGTCTGTCCTCCAAGATCTGTGAGAGTGAGGGATCATCTTTTAGGATAGGTTGTAGATCTTTGATGATGCGCTGGAGAGGTTTTAGTTGGGGGCTAAAGGTGACGGCTAGTGGTGTTCTGTTATTTTCTTTTTTGGGCCTGTCTTGTAGTAGGTGACTCCTGGGTACTCTTTTGGCCCTGTCAATCTGTTTTTTCACTTCAGCAGGTGGGTATTGTAGTTGTAAGAATGCTTGATAGAGATCTTGTAGGTGTTTGTCTCTGTCTGAGGGATTGGAGCAAATGCGGTTGTATCTTAGAGCTTGGCTGTAAACAATGGATCGTGTGGTGTGTCCAGGATGGAAGCTGGAAGCATGTAGGTAAGTATAGCGGTCAGTAGGTTTCCGGTATAGGGTGGTGTTTATGTGACCATCACTTATTAGCACAGTGGTGTCTAGGAAATGGCCCGCTTGTGTGGACTGGTCTAGGCTGAGGTTGATGGTGGGATGGAAATTGTTGAAATCATGGTGGAATTCCTCAAGGGCTTCTTTTCCATGGGTCCAAATGATGAAGATATCATCAATGTAGCGCAAGTAGAGTAGGGGTGTTAGGTGACGAGAGCTGAGGAAGCGTTGTTCTAAGTCAGCCATAAAAATGTTGGCATACTGTGGGGCCATACAGGTACACATAGCAGTGCTCCACCCGCGCTCAGCCCCGAGCCCCTGCTCCCACTCGTCCTCTTGCCCCGTGGCCCCACCTGTGCTCCATGTCTTCCACTGAGTGGCAGGGGCTTGGTGGAGGAAGGGAAGAAGCATGAGTAGTGGTGGGGCTTCAGGGGAGGGGGCCAAGCGGAGTGAGCAGCAGGTGGGGGGTAAAGAGGCACAAGCGGTGTACTAGGGGTGGCCACAGGGAAGGGGGCCAAGTGGGAGCAGGGCCTGGGATGGAATGGGAGTGAAGCATGGATGGGGTCTCAGAGGTAGGAGGGTGAGCAAGGGTGAGCATCTGGGTGGAGCAGGGGGCGGGACCATGGTCCGGGTGCTGTTGCCCCCCTTCCCACTTCTAGGGAATTTCCAGCACTCTCTCCCAGCCTCCCCAAATGTGGGGGTCATGCGCTACCCACGTACTTCAATCTTGTCCTGTGAAACTGGGCTAGAGATAAAGGGAGACTAATCCACAAGTCCATGGGGCCGGATGCACTGCATCCGAGGGTGCTAAAGGAGTTGGCCGATGTGATTGCAGAGCCATTGGCCATTATCTTTGAAAAATCATGGCAATCAGGGGAGGTCCCAGATGACAGGAAAAAAGCTAATGTAGTGTCCATATTTAAAAAAGGGAAGAAGGAAGATCCGGGGAACTACAGGCCAGTCAGTCTCACCTCCGTCCCTGGAAAAATCATGGAACAGGTCCTCAAGGAATCAATTCTGAACCACGTAAAGGAGAGGAAAGTGATCAGGAACAGTCAGCATGGATTCACCAAGGGCAAGTCATGCCTGACTAACCTAATTGCCTTCTATGATGAGATAACTGGCTCTATGGGTGAGGGGAAAGCAGTGGATGTGCTATTTCTTGATTTTAGCAAAGCTTTTGATACAGTCTCCCACAGTATTCTTGCCAGCAAGTTAAAGAAGTATGGGCTGGATGAATGGACTGTAAGGTGGATAGAAAACTGGCTAGATGGTCGGGCTCAATGGGCAGTGATCAATGGCTCCATGTCTAGTTGGCAGCCGGTATCAAGTGGAGTGCCCCAAGGGTCGGTGCTGGGGCCGGTTTTGTTCAATATCTTCATTAACGATGTGGAGGATGGTGTGGACTGCACTCTTAGCAAGTTTTCAGATGACACTAAACTGGGAGGAGTGGTTGATACGCTGGAGGGTAGGGATAGGATACAGAGGAACCTAGACAAATTAGAGGATTGGGCCAAAAGAAATCTGTTGAGGTTCAACAAGGACAAGTGCAGAGTCCTGCACTTAGGACGGAAGAATCCCATGCACTGCTACAGACTAGGGACCAAATGGCTGGGCAGCAGTTCTGCAGAAAAGGACCTAGGGGTTACAGTGGACGAAAAGCTGAATATGAGTCAACAGTGTGCCCTTGTTGCCAAGAAGGCTAATGGCATTTTGGGTTGTATAAGTAGGGGCATTTCCAGCAGATTGAGGGACGTGATCATTCCCCTCTATTCAGCACTGGTGAGGCCTCATTTGGAGTACTGTGTCCAGTTTTGGGCCCCACACTACAAGAAGGATGTGGATAAATTGGAAAGAGTCCAGCGGAGGGCAACAAAAATGATTAGGGGGCTGGAGCACATGACTTATGAGGAGAGGCTGAGGGAACTGGGATTGTTTAGCCTGCAGAAGAGAAGAATGAGGGGGGATTTGATAGCTGCTTTCAACTACCTGAAAGGGGGTTCCAAAGAGGATGGATCTAGACTGTTCTCAGTGGTAGAAGATGACAGAACAAGGAGTAATGGTCTCAAGTTGCAGAGGGGGAGGTTTAGGTTGGATATTAGGAAAACCCTTTTCACTAGTAGGGTGGTGAAGCACTGGAATGGGTTACCTAGGGAGGTGGTGGAATCTCCTTCCTTAGAGGTTTTTAAGGTCAGGCTTGACAAAGCCCTGGCTGGGATGATTTAGTTGGGGTTGGTCCTTCTTTGAACAGGGGGTTGGACTAGATGACCTCCTGAGGTCCCTTCCAACCCTGAGATTCTATGATTCTATGAATCTCTCTCACAAAACTTTGTGTAGTTCCTGTTCTAGATGGGTCTCCGAAATAATGTCAGCTAGACTCCAGTGTCAACTAGAGCAGGAAGTAATGATGGAATGTGCAAATTTAAATAGTTAACCAAAATTGGTTGGACCTAAGGGATGATCAAAGATTGGGTCAGTTCTGATTTTACATTTCCTGCTTGCTTTCACCTCATTGTAAGCCCACTCAATGCTATTTCTCAGACTCCACTTCAGTGACAACTGTCTGCTGCCAGTTCTTGTTGGTCCAAGCTGTTAAATTTTTTATCCAGAAAAGATTCTCTCTCTTTCTCTCTCTCTCTCTCTTTCACTATGAAAAATTTTAAGCCACCTGCTACATTAAACCCATTATCCCATAAAGGTATCCGGTTACCCAGTTACAACAAGGTTAAAGTTGTAGTGCAGATGGGATGTATCCATATCTCTGTAAATGGGTTATAACACTTGACCTGCTTTACTCTACTGTATCTGGCAGTTCCTTGACTGTGTGCTCCCCTCCAAAATTCCCCAGCAGTCTGACTTTGAATGTGGCTGATAAGACATTTATTTTCTCTCCAACTATTTCTTGCAACATTTTTATGTGTGTGTGTCAAAATATTCTGCTTTCATGTTGTTGTTCCCCTTAAAAAAAAAGCCAGTCCTGAACACATTTGACATTTTGCAGGCTTGGAATCTGAATGTTCCAGTTCAGGTTATTTAAGCTGGTTACATTTCAGCATGTTCTATTTTTTATGCTTAGAACTATTGCCCAGCTCTTAAGCTGTATCAGTCAAGGAGTTCAGTTTTACACTGATAAATTTAAAAAAAAATAACAGTGGGGGACATGCAAATTTCCAATTTCTTCCATCATTTACATTGTTGCTTTTACATTTCTATATTCAGCTATCACTGTTATTTGCATATAGTAATATTCTAGATAACAGAACACTCTGAAATATATTTTTTAAGACTAGAGAGAGAGAAATATTATTGGAACAGCAAGATGGAATGGCATGCATCAATAATTTTTTGTAATTGTTTCTAAGATGTTTGTCACTTATACATGATTTTCCTAAGCAGCTCGGAGATAAGGTGGACACTTTCATTCATCACTGAGCAAGTATATAATGGCAGTGATAGAAAGGAAGAATTCGCTATTCCGTGCACTGACAGTACTTGCCCTGGGTATGCTGTCTCTTTGTCTCACTTTCTTTCTTTAAGCACAGAAAAATTAAACACTTCCTTAACAGTCTGTTTTGTAATGTGTCCACACAAGTCTGAGTATCTCTGTATATTCAAAGATACAAAATTTTTAGACAGCAGTTTATTTTTTTTAAGATAGACCATTCACATTAATTCATGCTATTCTTCCTAATAATATTAATCATGATTGGTATTGCAACTAATTAGCTAAGATTGTTATTCTGAGCAGCAACATCTCCTTACAGTACCATTCCAGAAGTTGTTGCAAAGGTAACAAACACCATGGCAGGAAATATGGCATCAATGTCATTTCCAGCATGGTTAATAATGGGCCAATATTGCTTCTACTGAAGTTGGTGGCCAAATTTCCATAGACATCAATGGGATCAGGATCTGAATTTCTAAAGTCCCTTGCATGGCTAATATACTTCTCTTAGCCCTGGGCTACACTAGAGGGGGGGTCGGTCTACGATACGCAACTTCAGCTACGTGAATAATGTAGCTGAAGTCGACGTATCGTAATCGACTTACCTGGCCGTGAGGACGGCGGCGAGTTGATCGCTGCTGCTCCCCCGTCGACTCCGCTTCCGCCTTTCACCGAGGTGGATTTCTGGAGTCGAAGAGGAGCACGTTCGGGGATCGATTAAGCGCGTCTAAATGAGACGCGATAAATCGATCCCCGATAGATCGATTGCTATCCGCCGATCCGGCGGGTAGTGAAGACAAGCCCTTAATACAACAAATACATTTTGGTCGAATTAGATAACCACCTTGAAACGTTATCAGTCATTTTATCCCTTAAACATAAGGTGATAAAAAAAGTTATTATTCAAGAACCCTCAGCAGCACGGGGTGCAGATTAATTTGTCCTGTAATGTTGAAACCATGGGGTGCAGATAACAAAGTATGTTTCCCCATGTTGCTGCACTAATCCTCATGAACCCCAAATCAGGGGATTAAAGATAAACCATTTCACTTTGGAATTAAAGGAACTTTAATTCCTTTTCTTTGTTTTTGGTCCTCTAAACAATTTTAGAGGCAACAAGGAAGCTGAGTCTGAGTAAACAGAATATATTTCAGGTTTCTTGCATATGCAGGAGAGAGCTAAAGTTAGAAAGCAGTATGAGACTACAGGAGCACCTATGGAGCAAAGTGGTGGAAACCATGGCGATAGCAATATCCTTCTCTTACAGAGACATCCACTGAATGCAGAGAATTTACATTTTGATTTGTCTATGAACTTTAGAGAAAAAACAATTTTATAAAAAGATAATGTGCCATTAAAAAAAAGGCGGGGCTAATAAGTGCATTTAATTTTTGTATAACATGTATGCGCTCCCTTATGATTAAAGTATAGGCAATAATATCTAGGTTCTACTTCTAATTATTTTAACCACTTGTTTAAGATGCTGGGTTTGTAGTTTATTCTCAAATGCCTCTGTGAAAAGGAGTTCTCAGGAAAAACAGATTATAATTAATAAACAGCCTGTATCAAGGGTCTCCGGCTCCATCTTGTGGTCTGTTATGTTGCTTCATCCTGAAAAACTTTAATATATATATATTTTTAAAACAGCAAAGACTATGGATGGAATTCTAGACGCATTGAATTCAAGGAAGTTTATTTTACTTTTATTTTTTGGCATTGATTTCATTACAACCAATATTTCACCAAATGTTTCTGTACAGGAATGAACTGGCTTTTCTTCGGAAATCTTTATATTGCCCAAATGTGTGTAGCTATTGTGACAGACCCAGACAAGTGGGATACAGAAATCTCATAGAAGGCAAATATACTGGCCATTGGATTAATAGTTTTCTGTTCCCTGAGTGACCAGAGCAGGGGCTGCACTAGAACAAGCAGGAACTTTCTGGAACCAATTTAAGGCAGGCAGGCTAATTAGGACACCTGGAGCCAATTAAGAAGAACCTGCTAGAATCAATTAAGACAGGCAGGCTAATCAGGGCACCTGGGTTTAAAAAGGAGCTCACTTTAGTTTGTGGTGTGGTGGGTGAGGAGCTGGGAGCCAGAGGCACACAAGGAGTTGAGAGGGAGAAGAGTTGAAGGACTGAGGAGTACAAGCATCAGCAGACCATCAGGCGGAAGGTCCTGCAGTAAGCATAAAGAAGGTGTTGGGAGGAGGCTGTGGGGAAGTAGCCCAGGGAGTTGTAGCTGTCACGCAGCTGTTACAGGAAACCCTATAGACAACTGCAATCCACAGGGCCCTGGGCTGGAACCCGGAGTAGAGGGCGGGCCTGGGTTCCCCCCAAACCTCCCAACTCCTGATCAGACACAGGAGGAATTTGACTGTGGGTTCTACCAGAGGGGAAGATCTCTGAGGCGATCAAAATCCGCCAATAAGCGCAAGACTCACCAAGGTAGAGGAGGAACTTTGTCACACTATATATGATTACGTTTCTAAAAGCATTTGACATGAAACCTTAAAACTGGTGCATCTTAACCTATCTTGTGTTCCACTTTTTGTCTCCTCAGGGTTTAAATAAAGGCTCCATTTTTCTAAACTGTTATACAGGTGCAATATGCAGTTGTACACACAACTGTAAATTAAACAATGGGAACTGACAAATGTCACAATAGCTCATTTTCCTTACACAAATGCTTATTTTGCAACCACGGTGGGTGCATAAGCACATTTTATTAGAACAAGTTAGATTACATTTAGATCAGCTTTAAAAATGTAGCCTTAAAAATTTAAAGTATTTCTTCTGGGTTCTGTTAAATCCATAGACTGTTTCCCCTAAGGACATTCAGCCCTAAATATTGCTCAGCCTCTGTAATCAAACACTGTAAGCCTGCATTATTCTGGCTCTCTGGGATTTGTGGAAAGAGGTTCTGTTCAATTTGCTGCCAGGCCAAGCTAGCAGGACACATGAGTCACAGAGGGGTAGTATTTTGAAAATGAGCCATAGAAGTAGCCCCTCTATATTGGAATAGGCAAAGACATGGAATTTATCTAGACCCATCAGCTGGGAAATTACTTGAGTGCTTACCATTGTTAGGTGACTAAAATACAAACGTAGGACAGTAGATCCTGAAATAAGTAGCTGACTTTTAGACTAAATTATTTGTAGCATTTTAATACCAGAACTTCGCTTTATTATTACGTTCTTCTTTTCCAGAAAGACACTGGCAGTAATGGGCTGTGAGGCTGAGTTAAGTATATCTGTTACAGCTGCAAGGGGTGCATAATGAATGAAAACTTTCACTCCTGATTTATTAACCTTTCATGGGAACATCTGCCCTAAAATCAATCTTTCTCTCTCTCTCCCTTCTTGGTTGCTTACAGTGCTAAAGAGGTGGTATTTTTTTAGCTGAAAGGCAGTGCTAAGCTTCACTACTTAAATATATGCCTGATATGTGGCTCACATCAAACTAGCCTAACCTCCTCACTGAGCAATAGAGATAACAGCTGAGAGGATGTGGCCTTTTGACTACTTTCCACTGCTGACTGTCAAGAGGCTGATTTTACGGGCCCATTCCTTGAGCAGAGTGTCTGAACATTGCCAACAGGCACCACAAGATGTCAAGAATCTATAGTGTCTGCCAAATTCGATTAGCTGGCCCAGTATATTCTAAGAGGTATCCCTTACCATAAAATAATAGCACACAAGAGAAGGGCTTTTTAGTTTTCACATTTAGAAGAAAAATCACATCGCCTCTGTAAGCAAAGTAGTGCCTGTGCTTTCACCTTTTCAGCTTAGTGTTACTCTTTCTTATGATTAATGTCCTTTGGTTTTGTTGTTTAGTTATCTCCTATATTGTAGGGAGGTGGAGTGGCCTCCATTTGACGGTGACAAGGAGGAACCACTCCCCGCCCTCTGGTAGGTGGAGCCAGGCTTGGCCTGTCCCTTGCGCCAGAAACAGAGGGACAGAACAGGAAGTATAAGAGGCGGGACCTCCAGCTCAGTTGAGGGAGATCCAGGGAAGGAGATGCTGGAACTGCTGGCTGCCGAGTACCCCAAAGAGCCTGAGGGCTCATGAGCAACAAAGTCCTACAAACTGATAGGAGTAGGAAGTAGCCCAGGGAAACCAGATATTAGTCCGGTTGTGTTGCTGAAACCACTGTCATCATGTTTTGATAGGATCCCCACCACTGTTAGGGCCCTGGGCTGGGACCCGTGGAGTAGGGTGGGCTTGGGTCGTCCTATCCCCTGTTGCCAACTCCACTCGAGTGTGGGAGCCTACCCACCTTAGGCTGGATGGCCTGTGTTTGGATGTTGTCTGCTGCAGCCAGAGAGCTGGCTACAGACTGCTATTGCTCCACCCTGCCCAGAGGGCTAAGCCTGATTGTGGTGGTTGTCTGACGCTGCCTGGAGCTGGGTTAAAGACTGCCAGTTGCATTGTCTCAAGGGGCTAGGGCACTAGACTCTTTACTGACTTACTGTGCTAATCCCCTGTTGAGGGGCATAGTGAAGAGGCCATCCTCTTACACTAACAGGGGAGAACCACTCGAATCTACTACACACATACTTCTTCTATTGTTTTTATATTTGCTTGACAAATATTTACATCTCCTTCTCTAAATATCTTTTGTAAGGGGTCTTTTTCATTTTACTAGAGTTGGTATCAAGATGCTGTTTTAATCCCTTACCTTCTCTCCCACCTTAACAACATTTGGAGGTGCTCAGATCCAGTGTTTTGTTTAGGACCCATCTCTACTTTTTAATGCCACCTCTATTTCCAATGAGAACAATCCCGGACATGTATATGTCTTCAGTATAGAAGAGTTCACTGAAACACCACTTCAGACCAGCTTGTATCCTGAATGGCAGTGGCACACAATTTCTGCGGCCATCTAAATCTCCCTTCCTGAGGCTGAGTCCAAAACTCTGTCCAATTTAACTGTCCTAAAACACAGTCGGGCCCTTACATCAGAGAAGGAGGCAGGTACTATGTGAATTCCAATGGGGGTAGGCTCTGCCCTCACCAAATAAATCCATGGAGAGACTGAAAGTAGCCCCATAGTCAAAAGCCTACAATATGGTACCTGCAATATGGAGCTCAGACAGGGGAGTCCATGATGATGATGATACACTCCTCAAGCAATCTGAGGGGAGGGAGACCCTTCACCCATTAACATTTTGGTTTTCCTGGTCCCTTCCTCCCTCCATGCTAGATGTAATATGGACCTAAGGCTTAGAAACTACTGCTGCCACTGAAGCAAAGGTAGTGAGGAAAAGAGGAATAAACTGGAGCTCATTAATGAGTTCCTTGTCCTCCATTGCTTCCACCCAGATAGCAGGAACAGTTCCTCTAACCCTATTAATGACCCATACATTGAATGCCAGTCACCCTGGCAGCTGGGCACTGCTCTCTCAAAAATACATCAACATGGCATACAGGCTGTTCTATAACCTGCTGGGTCTCACATGTTTCCTGGCATCAGAATGTGGCCCAGTGGTTCAATTCCTTTATTCCTTCTTTAATCATACATAGTTCTGGAAATGTGTACAGAAGTGCTTTACATTCTAAGAACAGACCTTTTTAAGTAGTCAAGGCTGCTATCATGGGGGGGTGGTATTTTGACCTCGACTTCAGCAATTTGCAAGATGTTACCAAAGGCGTAGTCATGGACTTCAAGTTAAATGGGTGGGTGCCATGATTCTTCATTAGCAGCCTGAGAACAGTAGGATCCATTTGCCATGTACTGGCCAAGGAATTTGCACATGCTGCTCGGTGACATCTGAGACTGTTCAGTCATTCCCAGATCCATCATGTTATCATATGCTAATACAGCATTATCATGTGCTTGTATATCTTTACAAGTAATACTGCTCAATAGAAAATGTGTCAGGCTGCAGCAGTATGGCAAGGTTCTACTTCCCTGGAGACCAGCTTCTCCTGTAATGGGTGAGCCTCCACATCAAAGAGGTTGGTGCATGAGCCATGACTTCCATATTGGTGTAGGGTTGGTGGGAGGGGCTACACTCATGGAATGAATGTTGCTCAGAAGGAAAGGATATGAGAGGCAATAGATGCCAAGTTCAGTGTTGTGGATGGTCACAAAAAGACTCTGAAGGAAATCAGGAAAAAATGAAGAAACTTCTACATGTAGGCAGAGGGAAAGCTGGTCACCAAACAGGAGAAGGGCCTTCTAACCAAAAAGAGGGAGAGCACCATCTGACTCTGCAGGAAGCATGGGTTGCCCAGACAATCATGCCTGAAAGCATCCTGGGATTTACAGTTTGGACAATGCATTGATGGACAGTCAGGAACAAGTAGTGTACCAAAGTGCCACAGCTGTTTCCTCCTTTTGAAACTGTAGTGATGGCCCAATGGCAAGCTCCATCTTCATCTTAGCTTGTACCTGCCTGAACCACAATGAACTTCTGTGTGCCTAAGTTGACCTGAGTGATCTCTGTGTTATTATGAAGGTATCTTTGTAGCCAGTGTGATTCTGTCTACAACCCATTTTCCTTTTCCTCATCCTTGGGAACATTCACACATTCTGCAGATGCTAGCTTACCCCCTTTCAAAATCCTAGCCTATCTCCCACTTGCAACCTGGAATAACCACTCTTATGGTTAGTTACGTATGCACAAGCGTTTGACAATGTATCCCTTAACATGCAGAAATACTGTATAGTATTAAAATATGTCAAGATCTTTAAAATTCACAAATGGGTGTATAATAATCTGAAAATGAAACAATTTTCTCTGGTTAAACCCAAATGTGTTCAACTACTTGTCCATTTTTAAAATAGTTTTCTTATGTCTTACTTTATTACCTCTAGCCTTTATTCTCTAGTGTAGGTTATTTTTGTTTTTAATAATACACATTTCATTGGTATTAAGGATCTACATGCTCTTGCACTTTCATTAAGGCAACTGGATTTAGATTTCTAGGTACATTAATTTTGTCATCATCACCTTCATTAGAACAACACATTTTCACCATAACTCGATTGTCTCAAGGAAACTGGTATAATTAGGCCGGAATGTAAGGAACATAGAAAGCTCAAGAGACTTCAAATATTCAGCAAAACGAAAATAAGGAAGAAAAACTTGTAGCACCTTAGAGACTAACAAATTTATTTCAGCATAAGCTTTCGTGGGTTAGAACCCACTTCATCGGATGCATGGAATGAAACATACAGTAGACAGATATTTATACAGTCAGAGAAACATGATAAGGTGGAGGTGCATAGACCAACCTTAAGAGGCTAATTAATTGAGAGGAACCATAACAGCAGGGGAAGAAAAAACCTTTGAAGTGATAAACAAGATGGCCACACAGGTGTGAATGAGGATCGGTAACTTAAGGGAAATAGATTCAATTAACGTAATGGCCAAGCCATTCCAAGTCCCTATTTAATCCGGAGGTGATGCAATCTAGTTTGCATATCAATTCGAGTTCAACAGCTTCTCTTTGAAGCCTGTTTTTGGAGTGCATCTGTCGCAACACTGTGACCCTCAAGTCTGTCACTGAGTGGTTAGGGAGGTTGAAGTGTTCTCCTACTGGTTTTTGAATGTTATGATTCCTGAATGTTAAGATTCCATTTATTCTTTTGCTTAGAGACTGTCCGGTTTGGCCAATGTACATGGCAGAGGGGCATTGCTGGCACATGATGGCATATATCACATTGGTAGATGTGCAGGTGAATGAGCCCCTGATGGCGTGGCGGATGTGATGAGGCCCTGTGATGGTATCACTTGAATTGATATGTGGACAGAGTTGGCATTGGGCTTTGTTGCAAGGATAGGTTCTTGGGTTAGTGTTTTTGTTGTATGGTGTGTGGTTGCTGGTGAGTATTTGCTTCAGGTTGGGGGGCTGTCTGTAAGTGAGGATTGGTCTGTCCCCCAAGATTTGTGAGAGTGAGGGATCATCTTTTAGGATAGGTTGTAGATCTTTGATGATGCGCTGGAGAGGTTTTAGTTGGGGGCTAAAGGTGACGGCTAGTGGTGTTCTGTTATTTTCTTTTTTGGGCCTGTCTTGTAGTAGGTGACTCCTGGGTACTCTTTTGGCCCTGTCAATCTGTTTTTTTTACTTCAGCAGGTGGGTATTGTAGTTGTAAGAATGCTTGATAGAGATCTTGTAGGTGTTTGTCTCTGTCTGAGGGATTGGAGCAAATGTGGTTGTATCTTAGAGCTTGGCTGTAAACAATGGATCGTGTGGTGTGTCCAGGATGGAAGCTGGAAGCATGTAGGTAAGTATAGCGGTCAGTTGGTTTCCGGTATAGGGTGGTGTTTATGTGACCATCACTTATTAGCACAGTGGTGTCTAGGAAATGGACCGCTTGTGTGGACTGGTCTAGGCTGAGGCTGATGGTGGGATGGAAATTGTTGAAATCATGGTGGAATTCCTCAAGGGCTTCTTTTCCATGGGTCCAAATGATGAAGATATCATCAATGTAGCGCAAGTAGAACAACGCTTCCTCAGCTCTCGTCGCCTAACACCCCTACTCTAAGTGTGACAGGTGGATGGGAGGGTAAGGACAAAGGCTGGGAAAAGTTCTATAGTGAGAACTCACAGAAGAGAGGGTTTTTTTTTACTTTTTGTGAAAAAGTGAAAGGACAAGAAAGCACCTTTTTCTCTTGTACAAAACAGCAAAGTAAAGAGTTCTGTTTATTTAGTTAAAATCATTGTCTATAGACTTAAAGTACTTTACACCAAAATAGAAAGAATTATTGTGCTTTTCTAATCTCTGATTATGTAAAGAGGACATTTGTAAGTATTGCACACAGTCATATTTGATTTACTTTCCATCAGTGTGCCTTGCATAGTCTTTTGAGGAAAAATGCATTCCGTCACCTCCCAGCTTCTATTTGCATTCTTTTAATCCATGAATTCTGATAAATGCAAGGACCCACTTCCCTTAAGAAAATGCTGCTATAGGCATTGCTGTAGGGTTTGTCCTCTAAATAGCTCAGTTATGTAGCTAAGTCATTCTTGATGCATTCCCCAAGGAGACGACACAATGAATTAATATTCTTCTCTTACCATTAACCCTGCACACACTGTTGATCTACATTTGATATTAGTTCAAGGTCGTGGGGGAGAAACCTGCAGTGGTTACCAATTTGTTTATTGTAGATGTTGTCGTCTTCACTGTAAGATACTTCATAAGATTTAAGATGGGGTCATGGATAGCTGAGGAGGCCTAGATGCATAATGCAGTAATATCCCAGTTTTAGGAATCACCGTGGCACATAAAGCTCCTGCCAAACTCAGTGGTGCCTGAACTAATATTCTGATGTCGGGCTCCCTCAGTCTCTCCTGTTGCACCCTGGATAAATAATCAAAGAGTCAGGGGAGCAGGATCTTGGGTCTTCTACCTCCCCGGTGAGTGCTCTAACCACCAGATAACATTCTTATGCTCACTCTCTCAGTTAAAGTTTCACTGGACTAGAGCAAGTGAGCACAAGGTGGAGAATGGTTAGAGCAGTCACCTGGGAAGCTGGAGACCCAGGAATCCATGCTCCTGGCTTCAATGATTCTCTAAATTATCAAGAATACAACAGCTTCAACAAGAGTCTGAGGGAGCACCTCAGAATATCCCATAATCCAATGGTAAGACCACTCACCTGAGAGGGTCAGATCCTTGTTTAAATCTCTTTTCTCCTCAGGTGGAGAAGGGACTTGAATCAGGGTTTCCCAGTGTGACATTATCTGATTAAACTATGACCAGATAGATCATTGTTGCAACCACTGTTATATATTTGCAGCAAATATTATACAAAGGTTGTCAAGTGAAGTGTCTACGAAGAGTTTATGATTTGCTGGTTATGATTATGCTATGTGTTTGCATATATCAGTATTGTATTTGAAGTTATAAGTATTGGCTCAATATTTGGATTTCAAATGTTTGCTCCTGGGGTAACGCCCACAAGGTAATGCCCAGCACATCTTGGAAGGACAATTCGAATTAAGTGGCTCATCAAGAAACACTTGGTTGACAATGGACTATGGGAAACACCCATCTACACTGAGTGGACTGTCATGTAAACGTGCTGTCTGGAGTGTAGGTAATGGTTTCCTTCAATGACTGAGGGAAATTGGTCATGAACATTTGACTTGACCATATGACTCCAAACTCCATCTTGTTGCTGTAATTTTCTACAGTAAAAATAATGGGATGCCCTCCATGTGGCAAAAGCTATAAAAGGCACTGGAAACACCTTCACTTGATCTTCAATCCTGCTTCTTACCTCCGGAGGAACTTTGCTACAAACTGAAGCTCAGAACAATGGACTGAATGACCAATCCAAGCCATGGATGTACTCCAGAGACTTGACTTAAGCCAGCAATTTATTCCATTACTGCTACCAGCCTGAACCAAGAACTTTGCCATTACTCTATGTATTTGATTCCTTTAACCAATTTTAACTCTCACCTTCCTTTTTATAAATAAACCTTTAGATTTTAGATACTAAAGGATTGGCATCAGCATGATTTTTGGGTCAGATCTAAGTTATATATTGACCTCGGTGTGTTGCTGGTCCTTTGGGATCAGAAGAACCTATTATTTGATGAGACTGTTTGTAAAGAACCACTCATCTCTGAATCCACTGTTTTTGGTGGTGATATAAGAACTGGACTGCCTGAGGAAATTGCCTTTATGTTTTCTTGTTAGCCAGTGCAGTGAAATAGGAGTTTACTTTTGTGGCTAGTTTGGTATATCTTATAAAAAAATAACCACCAGTTTTGGGTTGTGTTTGCCCTATTTCTCAGCAGTTCATCCTGAATTTGGCATCCTCAGTTCTGAGCCACTAAGGCACGGTTACACCCAGATAAAACACCCTAATCAATGGGCTAGAAGTTGAGGTCTGGTTTTTCCCCTCTCCCCACGCATCTTCAAAAAGTGACATTGGCATTGAACAACAAAGTGGGTTCCCAGGTGTGGATCTCTAGCAGGCATAGGCACAGGAGGAAGGTAATTATCTACATGATGAGGGAGTGGCTTAGCGCACACACACCTTTTGCCAGCATCTCCCATTGGCTAGCTTGCTATCCATCTCCCTGCCTAACGTGCTATCTTTTGCAAATAATAAGGCAGCTATCTTTCCCCATTCATTGTATAGGAGCTTAGGTGCCTAACTCAGGCTTAGTGAATCACAATGATTTTCTAGATATCGCCTCCTTGTGTGCATCCAGGCCAAAATGAATTGGCAATAAAGGCAAAAAACTCCACTTCCAGCAATGGATGCTGTTTTTATTCCTGGCTCTTGCCTGAGGAAACTCTCATGGAGTCTTGTCTCTGGTTTATGAACCAGATCACCTACTACTCTATTTCCAAACAGTTAAAGGAGCTATTTCAGGCTCCTTTATATTTATATTCATTTCACATGGCTGCAGGTGTCCATGGCCATAACTTCATGCAGATCTTGTTTCTTAAAGAGAGTGCCGTTCCCCTTTGCTGTTATTGCCCATTTTTATTTTAACATAACATCTTTTCAGGTTCATCATTCAACAGGCCCTAGTTTTTGTCCAGCCAGCCTATCATGCCCTAACTTTGCCTCCCTTTCAGCTCTCGTTAATTGTCCTCCTTTTTTTAATGCTGGAAACCTAGAAACTCTTCTTTAGGCTTTGCTGCTTCACAGAAATTAATTCTGAACTGACATTTGATGGAAAGCTCTCTATGTTCCATGTCATCTTCATATTGCCCAAGGCCCCCTTTGCCCCACAAGAGCCTATTATCTGGTTTAATCTATGTTCCTCCCCACAATGTAGTGATTCTGGGCCACTGCAAAGTGTCCTGACCTAGATCTTCAGTTGTCTCTGCTCTTCTTTTTTCTTTTAGGACTAATAGAGAAAGGTGCTGAGCACCTGTCAGTACTAAGCATCCACAACTTTTGAAGTCAGTGAGAATGGAGAGCGTTCTTCACCCTGCAGGAGGCATTCAGTACCTTGCACCTTAATTATCAATCAGTTCTTATTACTGTCTTCTTTCAGCAACTTCTCAGTCTGGACTCTTGACTAGAGATGCCTAGTGAATCACAGGTGTGACAGATAGTGGCTTAACTGCTTCCAATAGAGATTGGCATTCACTCTAGTAAAAACATTCAGCTTAGAAACCTCATTCTATGGAAAAAAAGTATTAATTTTGAATGACATAATAAGCAACTCAGTTCAGACTTAAGTACATCTAATAGGGTTAGGTCATTTACAACAGTCAAAGGCAACATTTAAAGTGCTCAGTATAATTTACTAATGCAGTTTTATCAGGAATAAAGTCTGTTCAATGAGAAAATACATTATTTTCAGCTGTGATCAGCTAAAGATCAAGTCATTATCAAATCACATCAATTACAAAACATATATTTGCGTCGCAAAATTCAGCAGAATGATTAGGGCATGTTTTTACTTTCTCTTTTTAAATAAAGTATAATATTACAAAGTATTTAACAGAGATATTGACATTCTTCCATTGGGGAAATAAAGACAGCTGTAAGAAATTATCAGAAATGCATGGCTACTGTAGGTTGCAGATATCTCATTCAAAATGGTCACTGTTTCACACATTTGCAAATCTCATTAGAAAGTGTAATGATTTATATAGTCATAAGAAAGGGTGATAGTATACTAAATCATTACATATGACATAGAATATGGTAATGATTCTCTGAAATATTTTAAAGTATATTATATTAAAAGGTCATATTTCCAAGCTTTTTTCCTGCAATTATGAGGGCTAGAAACTTTTAAAATGAAACTTAAGATGTTCACATACTCACACGACTCTGAAGTTCATAGACAAATATTGAGAGACTCGTTAGAGTCAGGGCCAGTGCAAGGAAGTTTCGCGCCCTAGGCGAAACTTCCTTGCACCGGCCCTGCGTCCCCCGTTAATGCCGCCCCCTGCAAACCACCCGCGGCAGCCTCCCCACCCACCCGCGGGCCGCGGCGGGTGCGGGGGATGGTCTCCCCCGCAGCGGGGGTGGCTGGGCTGGGCTTCTCCACCGCAGAGGGCTGGGCTCCCGGCCCTCCGCGGCCCCCCGCCCCGGCTGGGCTTCCCGCCGGGCCGAGGCGGGGCTCGGCTCCCCCTGGCCGGCGGGGGTGCTGGCTCAGCTCCCCGCTGGGCCCCGGCGGGCTCTGCTCACTGCGGCCGGCGGCGGGGGCGCTGGGCTCGGCTCCCCGCCGGGCCGAGGTGGGGCTCTGCTCCCCGGAGGCGGGGGCACTGGGCTCTGCTCCCCGCCAGCCCGGCTCCCCTCGCCCCCACGCGGTTTGCGGCGGGGGCTGGGCTCGGCTCCTGGCGGCGGGGGCACTGGACTTTGCTCCCCCTCCCCCCCGGGGTGCCCCCCAGTCACCTTAGTAAGAGCCTGATCCTGTGACCAGTTGTTCATCCATCAACTCTGAAGTCATTCAAATATAAAGACCACAGAGGAATGGTGATTTTGAATGCCAAGTTTTTTGAGTGCCCAACCTGATGTACCTTAAAGGATCTTAATTTTCAGAAAGTACTAAGGTCCAGATCCACAAAGGTACTTAGATGCCTAAAACCCAGATTTAAGTTCCTAAACTGGCTACTTGGCACCTAAGTTTCAGTTTTGACTCCATTATGAAGCACAAAACTCCTGTCAAGCCCTGTAGGTGACTACACTCACTGGGTACCTAAATTTTCAGGTTAATAGTTCCATAGGTGCCTATATTTCTGTCTCTGGGCATGTACGCTGCTATCTCCTGCCTCAGCCTCAGCATGAGTCACACACCAGGGGAAGATAGGCTGCTTCCTAAATCATGTGTGGGGACCAATATGGTAGGAATGCTCAGAGGCTGCCTATGGGATCAGGCTCCATCTGTAATCTGGCTAGAGTGGGAGGTTGTGGTACTGCTTATAATTTTTTAGCCCAGTGATTATAGTACTCACATGGGATGCGGGAGACCCAGGTTCAATTTCACCCTCTCTGCCAGGGGGGGAGAAAGGATTTGAAGATTAATGTTCTAACTGCTGTACTATGGCATATTCTGATGTGTGGCTCCCTCAATCTCTCCTGTTGAAGCTATTCCACTGTGGATGAATACTTAAATAGTCATTCAGCCAGAGATGGAGACTGACTCTGAAGCCCAGTGGTCAGGGCGCTCACCTGGGAAACCCCAGGTTCAGTTCTCTGCACCACTCACACTTTCATTTGTTATGCAGAGTGCAACAGCTTCCGCAGGAGAGACTGAGGGAGGTTACAGTAGTTACAGCACTCACCAGAGAGGATGGAGGCCCTCTCTTCAAATCCTTTCTCTCCCTCTGTCAGAGAGAGGGGAAATGAATCTGGGTCTCCCACATACCATGTGAGTACTGAATTCAGTGGGCTCAAAGTTATAAAATACACAGGGGCAGCAGCACCATCACCTCTTCCTCTTCTTGGCATGGCCACTTTGTGTGGAATGAGGCAGGTGCCTAACTCATTAGCACAAGAAATGCCTTAGGCACCTATGCCACCTGATTTCAGGCAGCTGGCTCCTGTCCTGTGGTTTGGTAAGCAGAGATAGGTACTTCCCTGCAGCCCAGAATTAGGCACCAATCTCTGTGAGAGGGGAAGGGTTTAGCACATACCCTTTTAACTGGCATCTTCCACTCGCTAGCTTCAGCGGTTCCTCACCTACCATGCTGGCTTTTGTAGATTGCATTTGAAGGTAGCTGTCTCTCCTCATTCATGGTATGGGGAATTGTGAGGGGGTGCCCACCCCACAAAAGGCCTGGAGGGTTAAAGTGGCTGGCAGGCCAATTAGCTGCCCAGACTGCACCTGAAGAAGGAGACAGAGAGCCAGCCATGAATTGGAATTGGGTTCAGCAGGGAGGAACAGGAGGGGCCTGTGGGGTTACCACCTAGCGGTATTTGACTGGCCTTGTCAGGTTTCTTTTATGGATTTGCCAGTTGTCAGAAAAATAATTTAATCTGCTGGGGGTTTTCTACGTGGGTCTAAAGATTTGCATTATTATCACAATACATTGGGATTTCTAATGGTAAAAGTTTCTGTGTCCAGCTCAAGATGCTGCAGTGTTCCCTCTTCTGAAGTTTAAGCACTAGTAGATAAAAACTGTTGAAAATACAGCAGCTGTCTGGCCACAAGCAAGCACACCACATGGAGGGGCGGGGGAGGGTTTGAGTCATGCGAGAGTGAGGAGACATACAAGGCATATCAAATAATGGAAGATCAGGGTGATGGTGGAAGTGATCCTAATACACTCCTGAAAAAAAAAATCTCACATCAGAAACTGCACATTCAAAGACAAGTGGCTAAATGAAACAGACTACAAAGGCTGGCTGGCAAAATTTGCTGATAAAACAAATGCCCGTTTGATAAAATCATTGATAACAATCTTACCTATCTCTCTAGATACTGTAAGTAGCTGTTTAAGGGCCATGGGATGCGGAGTTGTCTTGTGGTTGGGATTGCAGTGGGCTTGCCTTGTTATGTGTGAGGGAATGGTTTGTTTTGCATTTCAAAGGTGGAAACCCTAGGAGCTTATTTAAAGCCCAGAAGCTGTGATCAGCAAGAGGTTGCAAGGAAGTAGTCTACAATCCCTGGGAGGAGGGAGCTTGGTCTGGCAAACCCAGAAAGAGGAGGAAGCCAGATAAGTAGGCAAAAGCCCAGGGAAACAGTAGCAAGTGTTAGGACCGTACAGACCTTGTCTGTTTGTCATAGGGTCCCTAAGCTGGAGCCCAGTGTAGCAGGAAGCCCTGGGTTCCCCTAACAGCCACTGGGAAGTGGTATAGGGCATTGGAGATGGCAACCGGACAGCTGTTCTGGAAGGACTTTGATTTCCCTGGAAGGGGAGGACCTTAGTGATCTGGCTGCAGGCCAAGCCACTAACATGAAGCTGCAGCTCTGGGAATGAGAGGGACCACAGTGTGAAAGAGATAATGGGAAGAGACACTGCCAGAGGAGGGCAATGCCTGGCAAGAGCTAATCCCCAGAGCGGCCAGAAGGAGGTATCCCTCGTGTTGAGTAGCCCCTGTGACAGGAGCCTAACACAGCTTCGTGGATCACAGTGCTGTTGCTGTGATTTTTTTTATGAGACTAAAAGTTAGGCGCTGTGACATTCAGCATTGCAATGCTAAGTCCCTATGTGAACCCCACCCTTATTGGAAATCGAGTCTCTTTAAGGTGTCTCAAGTTTGGGCACCCAAAAAGCATTAGTCACTTATGAAGAGTTGGCCTAGTGTATTTTCTTCATTCCTTTCTTCCTGCTTTCCTTCCCCCCATGTATTTATCCCCCTTTAATATGAGGACTCTATTACATATTCATAATATTTAATTTAAAATATAACTTGGTGCCAGTATGTACAGTTGAACTAACCTGGTTTACTCCCTGCCCCTTCAGTTATGCTTGATAATTAGTGTTTTAGGGCACAATGCTGCATGATGCCCGTGCATAAAGTATGTTTGCGTGGGAGGGTGACAGACCAAAAAATCCCAAGGAAACATTAAAATCAAGCCAGGTCCTCAAGGACACACATTAAGAACAGTCTTTTCAAAGCTACTGCTTCCAGATTATGATAGCTCCACCTCACTTCTTTTCAGACCGATTTAAGCACTGATAACTCCCAGAATCAAAATGCTCCACACCTCACAGATTCACGCTCTTACTGAGATGACTAGATGAGTTCTAGATCAGTGACAACTCTCAGACATCTCACAATATCTGGCATTTTTCTTAAAGCCCCAGCTTCTGGAGTCATGTGATTTTTGTCAGAATTTCAGCATTTTTTATTTTTTTTAAAAAAGAGTTTCAAGACCTCATAGTTACAGACAAAAGCTTTAACATGTGACCTTTAAAGGCTCAAAAGCCAGAAATCAAATAAAAAGAGCCCCAAATGTATTTAATTGTCATGATTGTTAGGCCATCACTCATGATTCTTGAACTCTTGGGGTTGGCAGTAAGGCTGGATTCTTTTGACTTTAATTTTTTCCCCCCAGGATCAGGAATTATTATCCAGAAGTAACATTTTCAAAAGTGCATAAATCACGTACATGCTTTTGAAAAATTAATCTTATTATAATAATAAAACATATATTGTAGGAATTATTTTGGGGAGGTCCTATGGATGTTTTATACAAGAAGTCAGACTAGATATTCACAATGGTCCCTTCTGGCATTGGAGTCTATGAATCCTAAGTGTTTTTGCTGCAGTGGTCTTGTTTATGCTTTGTCAAGAGACAGACATGTTAGCTTCACTGGTATACTGGGACATTAGTGACTGTGTTGTTTCGTTTCAGGCCTAACAGATTATTTTTATTTTATCTTTCCAGAAATTATGTCTAACATTGTCAACTTATATACAAGTTGATCAGGAGGTCATGCAAAACTTCAAATTGTAGCTGTATTAATCTTGTGTTTACACTGAAGTATAGTACTTGGTGATTGCAGCAACATAATGAGTTCCTAAGGAGGATTAGGATGTATCTCATGTACCTCAATGGCAAGTCCTCTGGAATATTAAGGAGTAGTATTGATGAGATACAAAAGGTATCCCATATGGCCCTTTAGTCAGAAAAATGGTGGTTGACATGTTGGAATGAAAGGAAGAAAGTTTAATACTGGAGATTTTCTCAGTGTTGTGATGTGGCTACACCAGCTATTTGTGGACATAATCTAAAAAGGAAAAGGACTGAATGTCCAGACTTTGTTTCCTTTTTCTAATAATAGAATCATAGAAGATTAGGGTTGGAAGAGACCACAGGAGGTCATCTAGTCCAATACTCCATCCTCTCTCACCATTATCTCACCAACTTGAAAGCAACTCCAAAGAAATCAATTTTTTTTACTGTGGATTTAGAAGAAGAGTTTTGTGCTCTCCATTCAGTTCCAAGTAGAAAGGGCATCCACATAAGAAAACCAGCATCACAACTGGTACTAAAAGCCAACTTTGTTAGGTATCTTAATAAAAAAGTCAAGTTTGTAGGGTGAATTTCACCCATGTATTCAGGGCTAGTGCACAGCCCCGCAACAAGTAGGAATGAAGGCCTTCTTTTATCTCTTTTTAACATTTCTTTGGAGTAGGGAGACGAAGTGGAGGAGCAGAGGATGACACTGGTGGAACAACTATGCATAAGATACTCTCTGTTCTCTATGTCCTAGACAGGGTTACTATGCCAGCCTATAAACTAGAATAGGAAGTGGGATTGCACTTCAGTGCAGCCTCATAATCTTGCATTATGAGGTTGGATTTCAATTCCTCAAATGTTCAGTGTCATAATGGAGTGACTTAAAACCTATATTTGCAGCCAGATGGCCTATCTTTTGTGGCCTGAATCAGAGTGAATGACACTTATGCTGGTATTTTTGCACCTGCAGTTTGTCTGCCAGCCAAATCTGAGTAGTTCCACAGTTTCTATCTACCTGACTGTAGCCACAAATCTGGGAGTCAGAAGGACAGTTCTTCAATGTTTACTCGGTTTTACCTCAACAAATTATGAAGCATATGCAAAAAAGTATATGTGAGGGGGCTTGCAGTGACAACAGGTTTGTGGCACTTGTTTCGGATAGAGGGCTTTTATCTTCATACCTGACAATCCAGTACTTATCACAAGCACTTACATTTATACACTGTGATATACAGAAAATTAACAGAAATCAATTTTGCCATAAATTTGTGCATTTGTTTATTAGATTTTTTTTTACTCACTCTACAAACCAGGTGTCTCTACAGAAACATGCAAAAGCTATGGTCTCAGGTTTCCCTGCAAAAGAGCTTTCAGCTTCACTTCTGTACTGCTCTTCATTCAGGGCAGTTCGAAAATCTGTATTCTCTCTGTGGCTGTTCAAGGAAGATCTGCTACCACAGTTGTTCTGTACAAAAGAACTTCCATTTGCAATTATTACGCAGTTAAAATTTCAGTCCATTGGAAGGATTTTATTGCAGTAGAACTGGGGATCCACAGCTCTGATTATAATTACACCTTAGCTCTGATTCCATGTTGAGGGGATAGTTAGCTTCAGAAGGTTAATATTGTGTAGGTTACTTGCCACCTAATGACAAGAAAAGCTTAGCGGTCTTTTGTTCAACCTCATTTAACGTTTCTGAGCGTAAGGTTTCACTCAGAAATCTGCAAAATAAGCAGTGGCAGCCAATTACTCAAGTTAAGTGGGGAGTGAGGATGCATCATTTACTCTTTGGCCTTCATTAGGTTTGGTCCTTATGTCTCTGGAAGATGGTAGAAAAATTGTAGCCTGCCAAAGGATAAAGAGGGGGAAGGGAAAGTCAAGAAACATCCAGTCACTGTAAGGCCAAACTGAGAATGGAGATTCATGTGGAGGGGATTTTAAATGGCACAAAGGAAAATTAGGTGTCCAACTCCTATTAACTTTCAATGGGAGATGACATCCTCATTGTCCCTTGTGCCTCCCCTTTTACTCCACCAAGCCAAAAGGTACCATAGGTTAAAGCAATGATCATAGAATTGCAATGAAGAACTCCTGTAGTCAAGCTGTACAAACTGCCTTGTTGTCAGGTGTTAAGAAAATAAAGCTAAAACAAGGGGTCCACTAACCTTACAAGATGCATGTGACCCAGTTATTGAAAAAAACAAAACCCAGCATGTGCTATTGCACTGTATTGTTTCAAAAAACCATCAGTTTGAGCCTCAGCTGGAATAAGTCCATAAAAATTTACACCAACTGAGAATGTGGTCAAATATGTGATTGTGTAATGAAGGATTATATAGACTGATCCTACACCAGGCTCCATTAGCTCAGCCTCTTACACCCTTACAGTTTCCTCCCACAGAAGGGTAAGGTACAGAGGACTGCACATGAAGATCCCACTGCAGGATTGGGGCTGATATCAACATATGTACCAGAGGCAGAATGAAGATTGCATATGAAACCATCAGAGGAACAGCATCTGACTATGCAGTTTAACCTTGCAACCTTAACATTCTCTTAATTTTTTTTTTAATGGATGTTGCTCATAAAGAAGTTGAACAGTTCTAAAATTGTAGGAAAAAAACATGGCATGCTGCTATGTTGAATGAGAAGCAGTGTGCAATCCTGTAACTAAATATTATATTGTAATGCTTATGTATAAAGGACAGAGTTAAGAGTGTACATGCAGTCTTGTCTTTTGGCATTCATGACTTTTGCATGCTTCACAATGGAACTTGGAAAATCTCATAATATAGCTGCCTATTTGATTTGTTGGTGTGTAAAAAGAGCTGCATTCTCAAAAGAATTAAGGTGCCTAACTGCCACGTTAGGCACCTAAATCCAGAATCAGTCTCCACTGGGATTCACAAAACCCTACTCAGCTTCCCCTGAAAACTGTAGGTGCTTAAACTCACCCAGCACCTAAATTTTCACTGTAAATTTCATAGGTGCCTATGTTTCTGCTTCTAACCATGCTCATTGCATCCCCACACCAGGCACCTGGGTGCCTAAACCTCAGACCAGTGCATGAACAGAGAAAGACAGGCATTTGCCTGCCTGGCTCGCCAGCAGGGCCCAATCCAGGAAGAGTGCTCAGAGCTCACCTACTGGACAGGGCACCTGTAGGTGAGATTATATGAAACACAGGGTGAGGAGAGGAACTTCTGTCATAACTAGGGTGCCCAGATGTCATGGGTGAGGAGGAGGGGAGAGGGGGGAGAAGGGGGAGGGGGCGGGGAGCGAGAGAAAGCAAAAGAGAGTAAGTGTGCATAAGAATGAGAATGACTCTGTAGCTCAGTGATTAGAGCACTCATGTGGGCGACCCAAGATCCAGTTCCCCTGCTCTAATGACTTTTTAATGTTGTTGTACCACGGTGCACCAGCTTGAACAGGAGAGATGAAGGGTCACCTAAATCAGAATATCTCATAGCCCACTGGTTGGGTACTTGCCTAAGATGTCAAATTCTGTCTTCCCTTAAGGCAGAGTGGGGACTTGAACCAGCAGTTTCCCAGATCCCAGGTGAATACCCTAGCCACTGAGATAAAAGTTGAGGGAAAGTATCCTCCTTCATTCCCTCTCCGAACCCAGCCTCTTTCTAAAACTGTAGATGCCTCACACAAAGAAAGTGTTTACAGTTGAGAATCCCACAGCACCCTCATGCCTGCTAAGGTTCCCATTGATCTTTTAGGTTATTGCAATTTTCTGCCCAGTGCACTGAGGTCAGGGGCTGGCTATGGCCTGCTGTCTAGGAAGCAAATGGTGACCTTGGAGTCATGCTCAGAGAATAAGCACTGAGCCCTCCATAAGTATAATTATCCCTGTCCCTAACACAGGGCACTCAACTGGAGAGGGGGAGGTTTATTCCACTCTCTGCACCTGTATAAAGCCAGTTAACCTGACTGTTGTTGAGGAATGAAGACCGTGAAGTGCTCAAATACTATAGTAATGGGGGCCTGTCACTGGATTGCCTGAGCCAGTGGGTGTCTCACATAGTGAGCTCACCTAGTTGTCAATAGTCCAACCAAGGTCTAACTCGGGTTGGCCTGCTTGGACCTCACACTCACAGAGAGTAAATCAAAATGTCTCTCAGTGATGATGTCTAGTGTGATTAACTTTGAGTTCTGACAGCCCTAGAAAGAGTAACATCCTGATGACTCAGAACAGTATATTTAAAAAAGAGGAACTTTCGTTGCTGACTTATTATGGTGAGAGCTGATTGAAACAACATAATTTTCAGTTTAGCTATTCAGCAGTCCAGTGTTTTATACTAGAAGCATCTCTCCTTTCTTAGGGTGAGGGAAAGGATGACCATGTCTCCACTCTCTTGGGCTATCCTGTCATTAGGGTCTCCTCCTGTGATGGGCCAAGTACTGTCACCAATTTTTAGCTTCAATGGGAGTGAAGGGTACTCAAAATGTCAGAGGACCAGGCCCTGTATCTCCTACTCTTCTTTGCCCATCTTCTCTTTTAGGGATAGATGTTCGCTTACAGGCCTCCCTGGAAACCAAAAAAAATTAGGGCTGCACATATATTTTCAGTCAGTGGTCCAGCAAGGACACTCATTCTCAGGCTCACAGCTCCCCAGCCATTGCCTTTCTGGGTGGAAACTGGATCTTGCTCCCCTCTCACTGGGGTATTTCCAGGCTGCACAGTTCCCTGCCTTCACTGTGTTATTCCCAGCACAGACAGGTTGCCCACAGTACTGCACAGAAATTCCTATGCCAGTGTGATGGGGAGTACCAGACTCTTTGAGGCCCCCTAGAAGGCCCTGCAGGCCTGCCACACTCCATCCCAGAAAAGAGCAGAAGAGAAGTCCTCCAAGAAGCCTAGACTGGTTATGGGGAAGCAGCCAATGAGGGAGGCCACAGGGAGAAGCGAATCAGGCCCCAGAGGCTCACATAAAAGGAACTGCAGAGCCAGAGTTATTCAATTCTTTGCTGGAGCTAGGGAAGTGTGGATGGTGTGCCTTGCTATCTGAAGGAGTTACAGGAACTCTGATAGAGCAGTGCTGGCAGAGAGTGGGAGGGGTGAGAAGGACCTCTGGGCTGGCTGCTGGGATTCAACCAGGACAAGGCCCTGGGGTAAGGGTGAAGAATGTGCTCAGGCCATGGGGAAGTGGCCCAGGGAAACATAGCAGTGATATAGTTTAGTTAAGGAGATGCAGCAGATGGCTTCTATTTACAAGGTCCCTGGAGTAGTCGGTGGGCTTGAGTCACCCCCTTCCTGGCCTTCTCCCCATTAGCCACTGGGGAAGTGGCCTGGACCTTGATGCACCCCAGAAGGGGAACTGAACTCTTTTAGTAGCCCAACGGGAGAGCTGGGGCCTGAAAGGCCCAGAGAGGAAGAGGACCTTGCCTCTGTGGGGGAGCCCTGGAGTACAGCTAAATACTGGGTGGAGACCATTGACAAACCACATGACTAAGGACCTACGCCCAAGGACAGCTACAGGGAGAAAAAGTGGAGGCAGACATGATCTGGCAAGGGGATGCTCACAAGAGGTGAGTGCCAACCTGTTACAGCAAGTCTATTTTATTCTTAAGGTAAAAAGCATTACAGATAAAACATTAGAATAATAAAAGAACCTGTACACCTACTAATAAGCTTACTAGATATCACACCAACTCTATTATGGGCTCTGGCAGGAGCAGGCCCACAGGGTTCCCTTTGTGGTCACAAGTTCATCACTGTCTCAGCTCATAACTAGCACAGAGTCTTGGGGGACCAGTCCTTCCAACCCTTCCCAGAGGAGTGGGGCCCTCTGGGGAGCAGGGGTCCTGTTTGTTTTCTGGATCAGAAAGAAAGCACCGAGCCAGTTTAAAATCAGGCTGTTTATCCAAAAACCCTTTCTTTATCTGGTGGTGTCTCAGGAATCCAGTATATGCACACCTTCCCAGTGGGGTAGCTTCTCTGGAGATGTCACAACCTGAGTGAATGTGTCAAATCACCCCCTGTTGTTCTCCTTTTTACAATTTCCATGGAAATACATACAATTCCACAATAACACATATACAATTACATTGTTAATGCACTGTACCCCAAAGATATTAACCTAATTCAACAGTGTTCATTCAGGATATTGTCAGTCTGTCACCCTCACAACTTTTCTTGAAGTGATTGGAACTACAGCTGGCCAGGATGTCCTCTCACCAGGCCCTGACTACTAAACAGCTTCTAAGAAGATGTTACAAATGATGGAGAGTGGGAAGGAAATGTAAAAGGCTGCTTTAAAAATTATGTCACTGATCTTTATAAAGCATAAACCCATCAATCAATGAACTTCCTCCAACAGTTCAATACTGCCATCCTCCAATGATGTAAGTCAGTGCGGCACCATTGAGTCAATAGATTTACACTAGCTGAGGACCAAGCCTTTGAGTTCATGTGGGCACTCAATTAGGGTGAACTACAAAGAATGGGGCAGACAATCCCCAAAGCTGGTGAATATTCCAATATTTGGATTCACCAAACCAGCGCAAAACAGCTTCTATAACCTCACTGGTTACCCAGAAGTCAACAACACAGTTCCCTTAAAGTAACGCAGCCTCAGGCCTCCACCTAGACGCCCAAGTCAAATATGATGAGGATCACTGAAAATCTTATTCGTCATATAAAAAAGTTCTACCAGTCCCAAAGGATTGGACACATTACCTCCCAGGTTAATGAATATTCCAGGTCTTATCAAAATACATGCTTACCGCCAATTCTTCTTAACTAAATTACAATTTATTTATTTTTAAAAGAGAGAGAGAATTAGTTAAAAGGTAAGTATACATACGGACTTGAGTACAATCTTGAGATTCAGATTCATGGCAGAGATGGTGAGCTTTGTAGATGCAAAGAGTTCTTTCAGAAATAGTCCATGGGTTTTAGTCCAACGTTTCTATTCAGGGTGATCCAGTCAGAACTGGGATCTCAATCCTTGTGGCTTAGGCTTCAAGCACATCTGAGATAAACAGGATCAGGACCCAAGCCATTTTTTGTACAGTTTCAGGCCTTCTTGTTACAGCTCAGAGTCCATCGGCAAACAATAGGCACTCATGGGGACTTTGAAGTGGACCAATTTCCTAAGCATCCCTGGTAATTATTCACACAGATTAACATAAGGCAATTGCCTGTTTTTCCACCATTCGCAAATGATTTGCTATACATTTAAAAGAGAGATGAATACAGCAATATCCTATGTTTACAGTTCATTTCAATGTTAAGATGTCCTTTTGATCTCCGAATTAACAGAATACAGCAGGGACTGTTTGATAACATTGTTGACCTCTCCCGATATATATGTAAATACACAAAAACACAAATATTATCTACCCATATGTTTTTAAGGGTTGAATCTGAGTCATTTATCCTGCAGAATGCTTAACCCTTTCTTTTCATGAGTCACACCATGACTTTGTGGGTGTTCCAAAACCTCCTCTAATGACACCTCAATCTGGGATATTTCCTTCAGGTTTGTCATTTAAGAGGAATGGCTGAAGTGTGGGAGTCTCCTTTATATCCTCTACAGTGAAGGCTGATGCAAATAATTGATTTAGTTTCTCCGCAATGGCCTTATCTTCCTTGAGTGCTCCTTCAGTACCTTGATCATCCAGTGTAGTCATTTACACCTGAGCAAAGAGAAGGTGAAGTGGATGTAAGAGGCAGCTTTTTTGATTTGGTGGGTCCCCCCTACCCACCCACTTTGCCTAGGTAAAATGATTACTCAGTGTGCAAGACAGAGCTCACAATCCCCCACCCACATTTAGCACAGCAGAATATTCAAAAATTCAATACACTGATCAGCTGTTTCCTGAGCTAGTATGCATTGTTTAAAATGCCCATTAACATCAGCAGTTGATGAACCCCAACACTATCATTCAACTGAAAACAGGAGAACTTTCAATCAGCAATTCCCTTGGAGGCAAGAAGGTGGGAAATTAAGTTCATAAGCATACAACAAATTGCAATGAGTCCTTCAATGTTCATTAGCATGTGAATAGGCTGCAGCAGTTGGGGAATCTCCCCTTTATTTTTTAATTACTTGTATTCCCTTTACATTCATTAGGTCACCTTCCTGAAAGTGACTCCTAGGAATGTACTGGTACACAGGCAAGATTAATCAAATGTGGTGCAACATTTGATGCTGCTTTAAGTATCCAACCTCTGAAGTGGGTAAAACTTTGGGACATCCTGTTTTCAAACTAAATTTAAAAAATGAGATATATTTATAAGTTTTAAGATGTTGAAGTCGTTTGTAAAAACAAGATAAGAGTTTTTGATAAGGGCATCCTGAGGCATTGCTGGTTCCCTTAGAGCTATCAGCTAAGCTCACAAACTGTTGTTCTGATATAAAGAGTAGCATGTTTCTTTATTTTCCCCAGGAGACTATATGTACTTAAACATCCTTATAGATCTTTCCAGAAAAGATGGTGAGCAGCCAGTCACCCATCTCACTCGATTAGATATCTGCCATCAAGAAGTTATTTGGTTCCTTAAATTATAGGCAGAATATGATCAATGGACATAAAAAAACATTAGTGGTAAGGAGCTGTTCCAAAAGCATCGCTGCAAAGGAATTAAATGGTAGTTTACAATGATGGTAGAATAAACATTTATTAACAAGACTGGCAGCCTCATGTTGCCCACTGTTACGTAAGCCAGGCTTGCTAGTTACTGGATTTCTAGAAAATTGAGTGGACTCAGTCTTCATGTGACAGCTCATCAATGTTGAGTGCAGGGGACTGGACTAGATGACCTATTGAGGTCCCTTTCATTCCTACACTTCTGTGATTGTATGAAGCGCAGGACAGCTGACATCTTGATAATGGCTCCATCAAGTACTGTAAGTGCTTCACTGCATTTCCTCCCCCACCCTCTTACTAACTTGTTAACAAAGAACTTGGCTCTTCAATTTGGCTCATAGCAGTACTTGGCATATGTGGTGAACAGTAAGCTCTGCCAGCAACCCCCTGAAGATGACTGGTAAGAGAGGAACAATACATAATCATTAAAGAGGCCAGCTGTGGTGATGTGGATGGGATTAACTAAGAAGATTAAGAAAACTGAATTTGACATGGAGTGGAAGAGAAGAGACACTGAAGAACACTGACACAACTTAAAAATGACATTCATTGCAAGTAGACTTGTGCATGAAACCTATAAAAACAGGTCATATGACCAAAACTGAACATGGAATAGCTTTTGCTAGCTATCGCTGCTGCTCAGTTCAAGAACAGATTAACTTCAATAAACCTCTTGCCTGGTAACTGATAAAACAGCTAAATGTGTGCTTGTAAAAAAAATAAATAAAAACCTGGCCAATACATTTCTAGGTGTGATTTTTAGTGCTGGACTTTATTTTTGCACCCATAAAAAATAGGGAGGCCCATTAATATGTGACCCAAGGAAGTACATATTCAATTTGGCATATTTGTATAATGTTTCCATACTGCTTTATTGATAAATTCATTGCATGCTGCTATATCCTGTAAACATTGTTCTGTTCTCTTCCACCCCATTGTCAGATATCACGCACAAAGGTCTCAGTTGTGCAGGGTTGTGAGTGCAAGTTGTCAGGCAGTAATACTGAGTCTCAAGCACATTGGAGTAGCTACTACCATGGCTTCTGTTAGGAGTAGCTGAAAGTGGCTACATATTATTTTCATTCACTGGCTCACAGTAAATCCTCATACTCCTTCATGCTCTATCACCCATGTCTCTCCATGGTCATGTGCTCAGCTTAGTGGTAAGAATAGCCTTTTTTTATTCCTAAACACTGTGAGCATTTCTCTGTGTTATGTGCAAGTCCTTACAATTCCAAGAGACACAACAATATTACAAGAGAAGTGTATTTAAGTACCATCCCCCCCCAGGAGTTCTTATCTGGCTGCAGAAACCTTTGGCTAAGGGCTTCTTCATGGTGGTTTTGTCACTAAATCCTGTCAGAAGTGTTCTTTAGCAAATAGCAAATCTTCACCCAGGAAGAGGAAAGCTATAAAACATGTTTACAAAACACAAAATCACGACAACAACAAAAGACAAATCCCCTCCCGAATATCTCATTGTTTAAATTACAACTTCTCTGAAAAGTAGAAATTCTCTTAAAATGGATTTAGAAATATAGGAGTACAGGTATTCGATATCTATTGACAATTTTAGACTGATATATGTAATGTCCCCACTCCGTTAGAAACTACACTATCACTGTGTCATATAAATTGAGTTTCATGGCTTTTCATTTTACACTGTTGAGAAAATTCCAAAATATTTCAATATGTTTGGTTGCCTGGATCACCCCCTTTTTCTGCATGCATTGATTGTGGTCTTCCTCCCTCCCTTCCCCTACTCATATACACACTTTGCCCTGTAGATCGATCTAAAAGGAGGCTTCAGTTTCTTTTTATTTTCCCCTACCTGACCTAATTGTTTGCTCTTTCCTGAATCTTATTAAAGAAAAAAACAACAACCCTCTGGTTAACATTATAGCACCTTGGTGATCTCCATCAGTATAATTCAAGGTCAGATGTGTGAACCCCATACTCTCACTGGCGAACAGTTACAGTTAATAGCAGACTACTCACGTGAATAACTGCTTATCAGTGAGAAGTGTTCAGTCTTACCAGTACAAACTAGCTGTAATGAGGACACTTGACGGTGCCTGAATGTGTCATGACATCTGTGTAGGGATATTATGCTCCTCACAAGCCATTAGGTCAAGCAGCAATGTATTTATTGCAAAGTAACAACTTAAAAAAATAAAAAATGTGATAATTTCCATCAAAAATTTCAGAGAATGTATGTTCCCACAAAATCTTCCGATTTTGTCAAATCAGCACTTTCCAACTGAAAATTGTTTCAACCAGCTCTAGTAAAACTGTTCACACATTTCAGAAATAAATTGAACAAGTATTACATTAGATTAAGTCTGGCATCTAATTCAGAGGAATAAACATATATATTTTTAGCAAAACTTTATTAACTCCTAACATCTGTTGGCTGGGATGACAATGAGAAAAGGTACGTCTCTCTCTATGTGGCTCTCAGGCCTTGGCTACACTTGCAGATGTAAAGCGCTGTGAGTTAAACCCGTCTTCGTACAGCTGAGTAGGGAAAGCGCTGCAGCCTGTCCACACTGGCAGCTGCCAGCGCACTAAGGTGACTACATTTGAGGCATTTGCAGCTGTATTGGGAGCGGTGCATTATGGGCATTCAAGTGGCTGCAACGTGCTTTTCAAATAGGGGGTGTGAGGGGGACTTTGACAGGGAGCGTGTTGGGAGAGAGAGTGGATTTTTGGAATCTCCACAGAGTGTCAGCTCATTATCTCCTAAGTTAACACACCTCCACATCCCCTGCCTCTCTCTCAATCACTGAAAGCAAACAGCAGGGGCTTTGTTTGTTTTTAAAGAGCAGATAAAAGAGAACTTGGGGAAACGGAGCCCTCCCCCTCCCCCCCCCCCGTCTCTGTCCAAGGCAACTTTGCTGCCGGCGTACCTAACGGAGCCCCCCCGCCTTCCCCCCCCGCCTGCAAACAGTAGCTGTGTTTGTTTTTTTGTAAAGCAGCTCAAGAACGGAGCTCTGAACTCCAACCCGGAAGTGCCGTTTCAAAACAAAGGGAGCTTCCGGAGGTCAGTAACTGCGGAATTCCACGGCTACATTGAAGGACCAGCGTTCCACCCACTTCGCAACAGTTGCTATTCCTCTCGGGGAGGTGGAGTACAAGCAGCGCTTTATCTGAGGAGATACAGCGCTGCACGTGCCTTGCAAGTGTAGCCAGTTAGTGAGTTACAGTGCTGCAGGCAGTTTTATTGCGCTGTAACTCGTAAGTGTAGCCAAGGCCTCATATGACCACTTTTGGAAAAGTTTAGGGCAACTCAATACAAGAAAAATCCAGATTTTCAAGGAAAGTAGAGGAAGTCTCATCACATGGAGCATTTCAAATCTATGGTAGTCAGGGAAGAGCTCTAGAAATTGTGCAATACGGAATAATCCTAAACTGAAACGGGGATGGAAGAGGTAATCTATGAAGATTTTACCAGTACTTAATTAGGAACATGTGCTCTAACAAGTAGGCAGAGTTTTAAGAACCTGAGCTTTCGTAAACATTCTGTGATGCCAGTGTTACTTGTTCAGGGTGTTTTTCTACATCTCACTACCAAGAAGAACTCAAAAGGTTAACAACCAGCAGTCTGTAATCCCTCACCAGTGTAATATTGCCAATCCCAAGTCTTCAAACATCTTGAGTCCAAACCCCACAAAAATATGAAAATGGCTTAAAATCATGAGTTTTATAAGACTGTAAGAGCTGCCCTACTGGGTCCACGTTATCCAGCACCCTGTCTCCAACAGTGGCCCATACCAGAGCTTCAGGAGGAATGTGCAGACTAGGGCAATTACGGAGTGATCCACTCCTGTCTTCCACTCCTAGCTTCTGTTAGTCAGAGCTTTAGGTTCACTCTGAGCATGGGTTGTGTCCCTAACCATCTTGGCTAATAGCCGTTGATGGACTATCCCCCATGAACCTATCAAGTTCTTTCTTAGAAGCCAGTTATACTTTTGGCCATCACAACATCTCATGACAATGAAGTCCACAGGTTAGTTATATATTGTCTGAAAAAGTATTTGTATTAAAACTGCTGCCTATTAATTTCATTGGATGACCCTGGGTTTTTCTATTGTGTGAAAGGGTATATAACTCTTCTCTATTCACTTTTTTACACCATTCATGATTTTATAGACCTGTATCATCTCCCCTTTTAGCAGTCTTTTTTTTCCAAATTACGCAGCCCTAATCTTTTTACTATCGCCTCTTACAGAAGCCTTTATGTACCCTTTATCATCTTTTTTTTGTCTTTTCCAGTTCCACTTTAGCCATGCTTGATCATCTCTGTTTCTCTTCTCTGAATATTTTCCAATTCCACTACCATCTTTTTGAGATAGTGGTGACCAGAAGGTGGTGTGGATGTGCCATGGATTTATATTGTGGCATTATGAGATTTTATCTAATTTTTTATTCATTTCCTAATAGTTCCGAACATACCATTAGCCTTTTTGACCACTACTGCACATTGAGTGTAAGTTTTCATAAAACTATCTTGGTGACTCCAGCAGCTAATTTAGAACCCATCATTGTATATGTACAGCTGGGATTATCTTTTCCAATGTGCATGAATTTATACTTTTGCTAGTGTGCATTATATTATACTTACCAACATTGAATTTCGTCTGCCATTTTGTTGCCCAGTGACCCAATTTTGTGAGATCACTCTGTAATGCCTTGCAGTCTGCTTTGGATTTAACAATCTTGAATAATTTTGTATCCTCTTCATACTTTGCCAATTCAATATTCACACCATTTTCCAGATAATTAATGAATATGTTGAACAGCACTACAGATCCAAAAAAGGTCCCAATACAGATCCCTGCTCACATCCCCCCATTGTGAAAACTGATTATTTTTTACTATCCTTTCTTTCCTATCTTTCAACTAATTACTGATCCATGAGAGGACCTTCCCTCTTATCCCATGGCTACTTAGTTCCCATATGACCCTTTGGCGAGGACCTTGTCAAAGGCTTTCTGAAAATCTAAGCACACTATATGGGCTGGATCATCTTGATCTACATGCTTATTGACTTTCTCAAAGAATTCTAATATATTAGTGTGGCATGATTTTCCTTTTCAAAAGCCAAGTTGACTCTTCCCCACCAAACTGTGTTTATCTATGTGTCTTTTAATTCTGCTCTTTACTATAATTTATACCAGAAGTTAGGGTCACTGACAGGTGATTGCCAGGGTCTCCTTTGGAGCACTTTTAAAAAATTGGTGTTACACGTAAGCTACCCTCCAATCATCTGATAAGAGGCTAATTGCCGTGCTAGGTTACATACCACAGTTAGTAGCTCTGTAATTTCATAGCTAAGATGCATATAAACTGTTGGGTGAATACCATCTGGTCCTGGTGACTTATTTAGTTTATCAGTTTGTTCTAAAACCTCTTCTATTGACACATCAATTTGGGACAGCACTCCAGATTTGTCATGCAAAAAGAATAGGTCTGATGTGGGTACCTCCCTCACATCCTCTGAAGTGAAGACCCGTACAAAGAATTCATTTAGCTTTTCTGCCATGGACATGTCTTCTCTGAGTGCTCCTTTAACACCTAGTCATCTAGTAGCCGCACTACTTGTTTGGAAAGCTTCCCGCTTATGATGTACTTAAACAATTTTTTTTTACAATTAAATTTTCCTAAAGATGCAAAAAATGTAAAGACAATATTATAAATAAGTGTTGGGTTATTTTTCTTTGAATTCTGTTTTATTGGTCCTCTAGGGTACTCAAGTCACATTTTCAAGGTTTGCTCTGCAATCATAAGGGCCAGAAACGTTTTTTCAAAAAAGCAATAGATTAATAAAAGAACTAGATAATTTAATGGAAGCTAGATCCATCAATGGCTATTACCCAGGATGGGGAGGGATGGTGTCCCTAGCCTCTGTTTGCCAGAAGCTGGGAATGGGTGACAGGGGATGGATCACTTGATGATTATCTGTTCTTTTCAGTCCCTCTGGGGCACCTGGCATTGTCCACTGTCAGAAGACAGGATACTGGGCTAGACAGACCTTTGGTCTGACCCAGTATGGCCATTCTTATGTTTGTTTTTTTTTAAAAATGAAGGCTGAGATTTTCACATAATCACTTGACTCCAGGAGATGGGCCTTTAAAAAAAAACTTTCAAGAGTCACCAATGCTTCCAACATTCGACTGTCCTGAAATTTGATCCTCTACCACCAGTTCTGTTCCTCATTCATCTTTATGATCTGTAATTCTAATACTGTAAAATCAATGAAGATTAGAAAATAAGTATGTGAAATACAGCAGGAGGCTAAAAGTTAGTATGTTCAGGAGACATAGAAACACCAAAATGTTTTCTTGTATTGTAAACAGCGGCATTGTGAATAATGTTGACAAATACAAGAATTCATCATTATCAGAAAAACAAGCCTGCTTTAAAGTTGCCAAAGGGTAGTATTCCAGAAGATGTCAGCAGAGTATTAGAAAATAAAACTGTAAAATTCATTACAGATTCTCAGGACTACAGTATCTAAATATTTCAGTGGTGGAAATCGTTGTATTAAATAGTGATGCTCATGAGGAAGGCTGTGTCTAAAACTATTATTTACTTCTCTGATCTCATCACTGGTGTCTGCAAAGGAGAGCTGGAGTTCTGTGATTGCACTTTTGATCTAATGAATTAGTTGAAAGGTGATTGAAATATAAGTTTGCTGAGAAAATGGCCTCAGATCTGTGCCTTGGTAGTTTATTTTTGTAGTAAGTCCATATTGAAGACTGCAGCAGCACTGCCATTGAGGGGATAATCCTGTCAAAGGTACAGCTAGATTCAGTGAGCCTTACTCACACTGAGTTGTACTTACTCCTTGAGTAGTCTTGTTGATTCCATCACTGTGGCACAGAGAGAAACAGAAGAGCAGGACAGATAATAAATTTTATTGAAATTCCTCTGCCTCTTCCAGCCTTATCGTGTTTTTACTGAAGCCTGTACAAATTTTTTATTGATTCTAACCGAGCTACTTTCAGTGTAAGACACTTTTCAACAGGAGTAAGAATACCAGAATTTGAACTGTTGTGATTGGGATAAAATAATAGGGGTTGAGCTTGCTCCCATTTAAGCTAATGGCAGCAGGAGTACGCCATTAGCGGAAGAAAAAATTAAACAAAGCTGAACGCAGTTTTAAACTATTATATCCCTGCCTTTGAAAAATATGATGCAACTTTCCAGTTCTGTGATGTAGAGGAAATTGTGCTGAATTGAATTTTTTGTCAGATTTTTAGGGAAGGTTCTTATAAGAACTGTAAAGTTCTGGTAACTGTCTGGGAGTTACAGATCTAACTTAATCTGTAATCAGATTTTTTTAATTTTTATTTTATCAATCTCTTGATACCGATAAAATCCTGGATCAGTATAAAAATATTATTCTGCCAGAAAGGCATAATGTTTCCTGAAGCATTCTAATTATATTAAGGGCACAATAATTTGCAACATCACTTTAAAAAGTGATGCCATGATTGGCTAGTTCTGTTGGCCAGTATATAGTGAAGTGGGGTTTTGTGGGAGGGTCTCTGGTAAGGTACCATCTACTCCACATCCACTCACCATACTTTTTCCAGTGAGGTGCTCCAGGGAGGGAACAACTCAGAAAAACCTCTGCACTCTCCAAATACATGGGCTACTATTTTGAACAACCCTTATGCAGGCCATGAAAAGAAGGGGGAAGCTTCTTACTCCTTCCAATCATCACAGAAGCTAGGTCTATACGAGGGATCGGCAACCGTTGCCACGCAGCCCATCAGGGAAATCCACTGATGGGTCGGGACAGTTTGTTTACCTGCAGCATCCATCGGTTTGGTCGATTGCAGCTCCCACTGGCCGCGATTCGCTGCTCCAGTCCAATGGGGGTTGCGGGAAGCAGCGGCCAGCACATCTCTTGGCCCGCGCCACTTCCGGTAGCCCCCATTGGCCTGGGACAGTGAACCATCGCCAGTGGGAGCTGCGATTGGCCGAACCTGCGGACTCGGCAGGTAAACAAACCAGCCCGGCCCGCCAGGGGGCTTACGCTGGTGGGCTGCGTGCCAAAGGTTGCCAATCCCTGGTTTAGAGATTAATTATGGAATGACAATTTAGACTGCAGTGGTTTGAGGGGATTTGGCGTCCCGGTCAGCTATAGTATCAGGATTAATATCAGAGTGAGAGACCTGATGAGCACCAGAAACACAGTTTAAACTAATTACGTTTTTTCTTTATTAATATTCTTATAACAAATTCAACCATACCCACAAACCTTGTAGTATAACAAGGGAGAGAAGCAAGATACAGAATGTATAGCACTTGCATTACTTGTCAATGGCAGAAGCTGGGGCTGGACAACTGGGGATGGATCACTCAATAAATGTCCCGGGTCTGTTCATTCCCTCTGAAGCATCTGTCACTGGCCACTGTTGGAAGATAGGATACTGTGTTAGATGACCATTGGTCTGATCCAGTATGGCCATTCTTATGTACACATTTGAAATAGGTGAGATGTTCAGGAGGTGGTTTTCTGTCAGCCTTGTCCCAGTGCATCCCACAGCACATAGTTTGAGTGGCACCTTTCATAATGGGATACATTGATGCCCACTGTACTGTATGCATATTCATAATGGGTACAACTCCCTCATCTGTGCTTTTGCATCATACTAATATTGTGGTTCGTAACTCCTATAGGCTTATTAGCTATTTACCTCATACTCACTAGCATTTACGCCAATCAGTCGCTACAGTATTGGGGTTTAACATCTACAGGTTTTGCTTACCCTATTTCTTAGGAATTGCTCAAAATACCGGTAAACTGGTATTTTGCAGTTTCTTATTCCATAGTCACCAGCATTTAGCAAAGCTCTTTACTGCAACACTTGATTGGGTGACTTTAGGGTTACTTATCCATTAGTTACTTATTAAGGCATTAGGCCTTGATTTGTTTGGCTAAGATAGCTATTTTACAGGCCTACCATCCTTGCATTACCAAATTAATCAATACTATAAAACCTAAATATACTTTATTCCTGGTTACATCAAAGTGTTTTTAGATTGCCATCATGCCATTTTTCATGTATGTTGGGGTGGGTGGATGTAATTTTGGGGGGTGATCATGGAAGAGTCAAGGAAAAGGATTTGTTTAAACTAGACAGTTTTTAAAAAAACAACTATAAAGTGAACTTAATAAAAAGGATCAATTAGTAGATTTAACCCCACAAAAAATCTAAATGAAATAGTTCTCAATCTGATTAAAGAGATTAATGTGGTCCTGTTTCCTTAAATGAGGAGATAAGCCAGAATCTCTCTCTTCAAACATGATCAACCTTGTCACTATTTTCCTCTTCAGTGGGTTTGTGCAGATTTGACACTTGGAGAGAGATTGTGATTTCAGTTTATAAGTATATGGAACAATTCCCTGCATCAAAAATGGTCAACAAAGCGACCACTTATTAGGCTGGAATGAATATGTCCTCAGAGTGTTTCATGTTTAAAATCCACTACAGTATTTTATATAATTAATCTAACTTCCTCCTTTCAGATATTTCAAGTTTTCTCTATTGCTGCCATCTAGGAAATATCACAACAAAGAGAGCTCATATTATGAGTAATTTTATTGGTTGTCATATATCTTGTTCAAGTTCAGAGTACCCATTTAAGTCATTTGAATGGGTCAAGACTTTGAAGTTTAAATAAGCTCTGGAGAGATGAAAGTATCAAGGATGAACTATAGTTAATGAGATTTTCAAGTTCCTACTTCAAGTGTCTTTTACGAGCAGGGAGAACTACAAAGATTTGGCTCTCAGCGACTGGTTTCAGCCTCTGTAATTGAAAATAAAAGTGCAAAGCACTGTAGCATCAAGCATAATTAATGATGCATGTGAATATATTAAAATTCAAGTATTTGAGGCAGGGACTATTAGGAACCCTATGTGGTACTGCATTACAAATACATAAATAAATACATATTTCTTGTTCTGTGGTTATCTGTTGACACTTAGGATTTTGCTCAAATATGGACTACAGAATTTGCCTCATTTGAGATAGTAAATGAATTTATGCTTTTTTAATTATATTAACATATAAAAATAAGACATTTAATTTCTCTTCTCAGTGAAAGGTCTAAGGCTTCCATGCATAGAGAACCAGGAGAAATTACATTGGATGTACAGTATTGAACAAAAGGAAAACATGCTTTAGTTGTGATTTTTTTTTTTTTGAGAAACTGCAGCTATATGACTGGAATTCTTGGTTCAGCTATTTTAGTAAGTGATCATTAAGTAGTTTGAGAGAATATCACAGCTCTGTGTTTTACATTCCTGAATTATGAAACTCAGTTCTTTCCCCCAAATTCTCTGCATTCTGTTCCCCCCGCCCCATCCCCTCCCACTTTGCACCAAATTACATCTTGCTAGCAGGTTGGGCCACTTACGCCACCTGCTTTGTTATCTTAAGATATATTTAAAACAAGCCATTATTTTTAAAATTTTAAAATTTAATAATTTTTATTTAATAAATAAATAAATAAAAATAATTTAAATAATTTTTAAATTATGATCAGATGAGGCACATCATAAGGCACGTTATTTCTACGAAACCTGTAGGGAACATGCCTGGCCCAGGGCCAGCCTTATGGGTGAGCAACGTGGGTGACTGTCCAAGGTGCCATGGTCGGGGGGGCGGGGTGTGCGCCATGGTCAAGAGACAAGAAATGGGGTGGGCCTGGGGTGCGAGGCCACAAAAGGGAACTCAGATCAATGGGGTGAGGAGAGGCAGTGAGGTCCAGGGATGGTGGGAGTGGGGAGGCTGGGGAGGCAGTGGAGGCCAGGAGCAATGAGGAGGTTGGGAGGAGTCCAGGGAGGCAGCAGGGGCCAGGGGAACCAAAATATAAGTTCACCCAGGATGCCACTTTCCCTAAGGCTGGCACTGCCTGGCTAGGGTTGCCAACTTTCTAATTGCACAAAACCGAACACCCTGCCCTGCCCCTTCTCTGAGGCCCCGCCCCCAATCACTCCAGCCCGCCTCCCTCTGTTGCTCGTTCTGGGACAGGGGATTGGGATGCAGGAGGGGGTAAGGGCACCAGCTTGGGGTGGGGCTCTGAGGTGGGGACAGAAATGAGGGGTTCAAGGTGCAGGAGGGGGTCTCCGATCTGGGGCAGGAGTTTTGGGATACAGGTATCTGGCTGGGAAGCACTTTCCTCAGGCAGCTCCCAGTTGGCGGTGCAGTGGGGCTAAAGCAGGCTCCCTGCCTGCCCTGGTTCTGTGCTGCTCCTGAAAACGGCTGCCATGTCCAGCGCCTAGGTGGAGGCACGGCCAGGCAGATCTGGGCATGCACCACCACCACAGCTCCCACTGGTCACGGTTCGCAGCCAGTGGAAGCTGTGGAGCTGGCACTGGGGGAAGGGACAGCATGCGGAACTTCCCTGATTGCTCCTGTGCCTAGGTACCAGAGATGCCAGACACTTCCGGGAAGCTGCACAGAGCCAGGGCAGGCAGGAAGCCTGCCTTAGCCCCACTGTGCTGCCGACTGGACTTTTAACAGCCCGGTCACCTGTGCTGACCAGAGCCGCTGGGGTCCCTTTTTGACCAGGTGTTCCGGTCGAAAACCAGACACCTGGCAACCCTATGCCTGGCTCTTTCACACACATTTGTGTAATAGATTTTCTTAAAGCTGTAGGCAAATCACATCACACATGAGGTAAAAAGAAAATTATGCCTAACTCTGTCTTGCTTCTGGGGGGATTCCATCTAATAATATACCTTTAGTGATACATTGGACTAGATATGTCTGTGCAGTGTCTGGCACAATGGGGCCCTAACCTAGCTGGTCTTTAGATTGTACTGAAATATAAATGTTAAATAATAATAGTAAGATATTAATAGTAAGATGTTAAAATATTGTAAGCTTGGCACAAAATGGCCTTACCTCTTCATAAAAGATATATATTTTTTCTAAATGAAGACAGAAAATTATTGTGTTTTCTATACTTTTAAAAAACAAAAAACCAGAGGCCAAATTGTCCCCTCCAGCTAGGAATATATTCATAATGTCATGAATGAAGAACTCCTCCAATTTGTAGGCAGATTTCATAGAATCATAGAATCATAGAATCTCAGGGTTGGAAGGGACCTCAGGAGGTCATCTAGTCCAACCCCCTGCTCAAAGCAGGACCAACCCCAATTAGATCATCCCAGCCAGGGCTTTGTCAAGCCTGACCTTAAAAACCTCTAAGGAAGGAGATTCCACCACCTCCCTAGGTAACCCGTTCCAGTGCTTCACCACCCTACTAGTGAAAAAGTTTTTCCTAATATCCAACCTAAACCTCCCCCTCTGCAACTTGAAACCATTACTCCTTGTTCTGTCATCTTCTACCACTGAGAACAGTCTAGATCCATCCTCTTTGGAACCCCCTTTTAGGTAGTTGAAAGCAGCTATCAAATCCCCCCTCATTCTTCTCTTCTGCAGGCTAAATAATCCCAGTTCCCTCAGCCTCTCCTCATAAATCATGTGCTCCAGCCCCCTAATCATTTTTGTTGCCCTCTGTTGGACTCTTTCCAATTTATCCACATCCTTCTTGTAGTGTGGGGCCCAAAACTGGACACAGTACTCCAAATGAGGCCTCACCAGTGCCGAATAGAGGGGAATAATCACGTCCCTCGATCTGCTGGAAATGCCCCTACTTATACAGCCCAAAATGCCGTTAGCCTTCTTGGCAACAAGGGCACACTGTTGACTCATATTCAGCTTTTCGTCCACTGTAACCCCTAGGTCCTTTTCTGCAGAACTGCTGCCCAGCCATTTGGTCCCTAGTCTGTAGCAGTGCATGGGATTGTTCCGTCCTAAGTGCAGGACTCTGCACTTGTCCTTGTTGAACCCCATCAGATTTCTTTTGGCCCAATCCTCTAATTTGTCTAGGTTCCTCTGTATCCTATCCCTACCCTCCAGCGTATCAACCACTCCTCCCAGTTTAGTGTCATCTGCAAACTTGCTAAGGGTGCAGTCCACACCATCCTCCAGATCGTTGATGAAGATATTGAACAAAACCGGCCCCAGCACCGACCCTTGGGGCACTCCACTTGATACCGGCTGCCAACTAGACATGGAGCCATTGATCACTGCCCGTTGAGCACGACCATCCAGCCAGTTTTCTATCCACCTTACAGTCCATTCATCCAGCCCATACTTCTTTAACTTGCTGGCAAGAACACTGTGGGAGACTGTATCAAAAGCTTTGCTAAAATCAAGAAATAGCACATCCACTGCTTTCCCCTCATCCACAGAGCCAGTTATCTCATCATAGAAGGCAATTAGGTTAGTCAGGCATGACTTGCCCTTGGTGAATGCATGCTGACTGTTCCTGATCACTTTCCCCTCCTTTAAGTGGTTCAGAATTGATTCCTTGAGGACCTGTTCCATGATTTTTCCAGGGACTGAGGTGAGACTGACTGGCCTGTAGTTCCCCGGATCATCCTTCTTTCCTTTTTTAAAGATGGGCACTACATTAGCTTTTTTCCAGTCATCCGGGACCTCCCCCGATTGCCATGATTTGTCAAAGATAATGGCCAATGGCTCTGCAATCACATCGGCCAACTCCTTTAGCACCCTCGGATGCAGTGCATCCGGCCCCATGGACTTGTGTTCGTCCAGCTTTTCTAAATAGTCCCGAACTACTTCTTTCTCCACAGAGGGCTGGTCACCTCCTCCCCATACCGTGCTGCGGAGTGCAGCTGCCTGGGAGCTGACCTTGTCTGTGAAGACAGAGGCAAAAAAAGCATTGAGTACACTAGCTTTCTCCACGTCCTCTGTCACTAGGTTCCCTCCCTCATTCAGCAAGGGGCCCACACTTTCCTTGACTTTCTTCTTGTTGCTCACATACCTGAAGAAACCCTTCTTGTTACCCCTAACATCTCCGGCTAGCTGCAACTCCAAGTGTGATTTGGCCTTCCTAATTTCAACACTTCAGCATCCCTATACTAGAAGTGTGGGTGGAGGCACAAAGAGGGGCACAATTTAGGTATTGCGGGCCTGATATTTTTGCAGAGTAATGTAACTCAAACTTCCTTTTTTACTTTCACTTTTGCATCCACAAATTATTTGCACCATGGAGGTCAACATAAATTTTAGGTTTTAAAAACACAGGACCCTGAAATGTAAGAGCTAGATGAATCTACCATAGTTGGAAATACAGGTCCAACAGAGCACTTAAATGTGAACGAAACTTTAAGCACTTGAGTAGTCCCTTTGACCTCAGAGGCACTACTCCTGTGTTTAAAATTACCCACATGTTTAAGTACTTTGCTAAATTGGGGCTAAAGCTATGCTAATGGTGGCGATTCACTGAATATGAGTAAAACTGAAGAGTAGTTTTACTGAACTAATTTTACTGAGGAAAATCTGGATTGGGATTATAGCTTTCTAAAACTAAATTATCATTTTTTCTGAAGTATGTGAATTTCTATGGCTTTTGAAAATCCCTTAGAAACTCAAACAATTAAGATTAGATTGGGAAGAGAAAATTAGTTAAATTATAATTAAACCTTTTTCTACTGTGAAAACACTGATATCAGTAGTTTAAATGGAACACAGAGGGGTTCATATAAACATATCCACGCTCCACTAGTTGGAAATTAAAGATGTAGTTCACAGTTAATCTGATAATTGTCTTTTCTTCAAGCAAAGCTTTAGAAAGGCAAACCTAAAGAGGACTAACACTTCTAATCACTGACTTCATGTTAATCTTTGTGTCTATTATTGATGTCTGTTTGCCACAGTACTGTTATTGCTGTTAGTGCGATAATATTCTATTAAGTGGCTGTCATTTTACTCAATATTATGGTGCATAGATTTTGATGTGTAATCACTGCAGACCTTTCATTGCAGATAATTTTGCACTTTATTATTTCTCTAACATTAAGATTTCTTGCAATAACAGCACAGTGAGAATTTAATACAATGTTGACTCCTTTCTGAGGTACAGGTTCTGATAACCACTTACTCCATGAATATTTTCACTGACCTGCCCCTTGAATAGAGTGCTACTCAATATTGGTAAGTGTAGGAGAATCTGCCTATAGACGGTATTACCTGCAAACATCAATTAGATATTTTTTCTCCAGTCCTGGTAGTTAAGCAAATATGATTAGTGACGTCCCACAACCATGGTTTTTCTTTGATAAATCTAGAGTCAGAGATCAAGGAGAAACAAGAAGTGTTAATGAATTGTGTGAGTATAAATCTCACTGCTGTATGTCTGTGACCCAGTTTGTTACCTTAGCAACTACATCAGGGAAATGTGGACATTTTGCACCTTTTGGATTAAATGAAATTGTCATTTGAATAATAATTGATTTTATTTAATAAAGAAAAGCATGGCTTGCAACTTTCCTACTGCAATTCCCAGTTAATAAAGTCATGAATAATCTACGCAATGGCCAATTCTGGCAAAACTCAAGCATGTGTGTGTGTGTGACTGCTGAAGTCACTTTGTACTGGTGTTTTTTTTCCCCAAATATTTAGCAGTTACACCCACTTATGCCAGTGCTGAATTTGGCCCTTGTACTGAATCAGATCCTTAACTAGGGTAAATCACCATAGCTCCATTTAAATCAGTTGAACTTTGTCAATGTACACAAATTAAGGATCTGGCCAAATCTTTCAAGATGTAGGTATGTGTCAGAAAGAGGTCTATGTGGAGGAGTTCTCTTTTAAGGAGATGTGGACTCCTCTTTATATCATATTAAAGAGTAATTAAAATAACCAATATTGGTGGCATTTTAATTTTAAGAAAATCTGGAAAACCTAAGCAAATGCATAAATACTTGTTGATCCTACACACTCAACTTACTTCAGCACCAAACAAAACATCTCCTATAATTCCAACCCACCAAATAGTGCACATAGCTAGCCTATGTAACCATTAGCTCTTATTGCTGATATCACTATGATATCTACCTCTTTCCCTCCTATTGTTTGTTACTCTCAATTGCTCTGTCTTGTCTTAAATTAGTGCCTGCAAATGTCTTCACCGACACGTGTACCCAGAAGGAGCAGCATTGACCTTAGAAGGGCTCCAAACAGATATGAAACTTAGCCCTCATAGCAATACTTGCAGGACTGAGATACAGGGCCTGATATAAAGCCCACTGAAATCAATGAGTCATTCCACTATCTTCAATGAGGCCCTTAGATTGCAAGTTCTATGGAAAGGGGCTCATCTTACTGTGTGTGTACAGACCCTAAGACAATAGGACCCCGTTCTTGACAAGGGCTTTTAGGTACTACTCCAGTACAAATAATATATAATATTTCTTATTCATTACAACCCACTATCATTTTCCCTAGTACTGCTTTCTACAGTAACTAGCACCCACTTGTTGTGAAGCTATACTGGACAATATATTACCATTCATTTATCTATGTTAAATCTGTATGTTTCATTATTAGTAATATAATATTCTGCCTCCATGATCACATATAATATAAAATCCACATCCTGATACCTGTTATTAATACAAAGCAAAACACAGTCATTGTAGCTAATGGCCCTAAAACTTTTTTCACCTGCACCCTAAAGCCAGCTATGATTTCTTGTTGCAACCTACTCACGTGCCTTGCCATCTTATGGCTGGAGAGGATTGTGGGAATGGGATAATGACAGGAATGCATATCTCTTTGAGTTCCAGTGACTGAGGATGTTGTTGGGAGGTGGAAGTGGAAGGAAGAGGATTCTGAGTGGTACTGGGAAGGAAAGGATTAGCAGTGTCAGCAGCAGTGGAGGGAGGAAAAGAGTGAGTTGATTCTTTTCATCTCCAGCACTTCCTCCCTTTGGGTCCTACCATCCATGGGATTTGGTGGCTTTGTTCTTCTCAGCTCCTGAGGTCAGACCCAGAAGGAAGCTACTTGAGACTCACATGTATGTTGTGCCTCATAGGCAAGAAGTCCTGTTCTAACACCATACAAACAAACCCTACCCTTGTTTTTATTTTCCTCATAAACTATGGCACTTTCAGGATGGCTTTCCTTTTTTATATGAAATACTGTTTGGGGAGGTCAGTATTATTTGAAACTTGTCATTGACTTATGCTTTAAACAAGTGATCTTAGTGTGGTGAAAATCATCAGAGTGAAGTTGTTTTATAGGCTTGTTTGTAGAATACCAGGTATGCATCTACAACATGTCAGATTATAGCATTTCACAATATAACTCTATGGTACTAGAGAGAGCTATTTTGCTAGTCTGCATTGCAAAGGGACAATTCGTTGAACCATTTATTTAGATGATTATGCCTCAAAATTTAATATAAATGGGGAAAAAAGAATATGATCATAGTTCCTAGACAGCTGTTAAAATGTTCCCAAAACACTTGTGGGGTGGAAGGAAGAATAATAATTTTCTAATATAAAATGTGAGCAAAAGAAAAAAAATTACAAAAGGGTAGGAGAGTGGTAAGCTCTGATCCTGCAACTAGGTCCCTGAAGGCACAGGGGTCCTTCGATTATGGGTTCAATCCACAGAGGGCAAGCCCTCTGTTAGCAGGATCAGTCTGTCCATGCACATTATAATGCTTAAGGCCCTGATCCTGCAACTGAGTTCGTGTAGCTGGACCCTTAGTCCCATGTAGAGTTGCTTGCAAAATCAGGGTCTAAATGTGTTACTTGTGAGAACTTCACACTTATTGCCTCTAATTGAACCAAGTTGGGGACTTTTGTAAGTGGATCCAATTTCACTGACTTTAAGAGTGGATTGATTTCAGTGAAGTTGTACCCACTTACATGAGGTTTGAATTTGACCCATTATTTTTTTTCCTCCCAGGGTCATTTAATCAGTTAAATATATCTAAGTGTGCCTTAGATTGTAAATGAAACAAATATATAAGCATTTATAAGTGCACCATGGAATGACTGTATTGATGGAAAATTTACTGCATCATGTGCAAATACTACTCACATCGTCATAGTATATTCTCTTGTTGACCCGTAGCACAGGATGTTGGCAGATAGTCTGAGTATAATATTAAAGATAACTGCCTTAATAACCAGTTTTATTCATTTTTAATGTATTGTTTGCTAACTGCAGAAGCAAAAAAGTAGATAAAAACAGTGTAAAATACATTCAACAGATGCTAAGTAGTGTTTTGTCATGCTTTATTATTTTATTTTACCCTGTAGTGTGCCTGGAGATTGCATCTCAAAAGCTGAAACACTGGCTTATCCAGTAGGTCCATTCACAATTAATCAACAAAGTCCCAGAAGATCTTTTGGAAAAGGAAATGGAAGCTTTTTAGCTAGTAGAACAAAATAACACAGTCACGGAGTACTTTAGAGGGAACTCTTTTTGCTGAAGCTACCATTAATGCTAGAGAGCTCTGAAATTTACAATTTGTTGTCACAGATTTTCACTCTAATATCTTCAATATTACACAAGTTCATACTCCCTTAATTTGTACTCCAGCAGTGATTTGGACAAAACGGCAATTTTCCATATCTAATGTAATGATTTTAAAGTCTGATATTATCACAGTGCACCAGGGAAAGAAGCAAATGCCAGTTTAATTGGAAAGGGAGATCATTTTCTTTTTAATGATATTAAGTTCTCATTTTCAGTCTTGATAGGACTTTAAACCTGTGATTGGCTCAGAAGAGAGTATCCTGGGATTTGGCCCATTGGGAATTTGGAAAAAAATATCTTTGTGTGCTTCCCCTCTCCCCTCTATTGACAGCAGTTTGAAAGCATCTTAGAGATTTGAAATATTACAAGTAGTCCCAAGGGAGAGAGATTAGTGGTCAGCGTGCAGGTGAGGCACACTAAGGGTACGTCTATACTACAGAATTAGGTCGAATTTATAGAAGTCGATATTTTAAAACCCGAATTTATGGAATCGATTGTGTGTGTCCCCACTAAAGAGCGTTAAGACCATGAGGTCGATTGACTGTGTCCACAGTAGCGGGGCTAGCATCGACTTTCGGAGCATTGCATTGCGGGTAGCTATCCCACAGTTCCCGCAGTCTCCGCCGCCCATTGGGATTCTGGGTTGCGATCCCAAAGCCTGATGGGGCAGAAAACATTGTCGCTGGTGGTTCTGGGTACATGTCATCCCTCCCTCCGTGAAAGCAATATTTTTCGCGCCTTTTTTCCGGGGTTTCCGTGTTTGCTACGGAAGCCTGCTCAGCTCACAATTACCGTATATCTCCAGCGTACGCCTGGACATTAGGTCTAGTGGGGATTCAGTCACACTATAATACGGGCAGAGGGATAGCTCAGCGTTCTGAGCGTTGGCCCGCTAAACCCGGGGTTGCGAGTTCAATCCTTGAGGGGGCCATTCCGCCTGAGGCTGGTAGTCGCGGGACTACACAGCAGGAGCGCCTTGCCTTCTAGCTGCAGATGGTGCAATATGCCATAAATGGTCGTGGTCGCGGGACCACACAGCAGAAGCTCCTTTCCTTCTCGCAGCAGATTGTACAATATGATTGGTATTCGTGTGCTCCTGGCCGGCGGCCTATGGTGTGGCTGGCCGGGGGCGCTTGGACATAAATGGGAGTGACCAGAGTGACTCTGGTCATTCTCTTTTTTACGTTTTGTTTAAGGGAGATTCAGTACTGCCTGGAACACGGGCGGAGGGATAGCTCAGCGGTCTGAGCGTTGGCCCGCTAAACCCGGGGTTGCGAGTTCAATCCTTGAGGGGGCCAGGAGCTGATGATGGATATCAAGCATATTGTACCATCTGCTGCTAGAAGGGAAGGCGCCTCCTTGCTCACCGCATATTGTACCATCTGCAGCTAGAAGGAAATGAGCCTAACCCTTGCTCCCCCCTCCCTCCGTGAAAGCAACTGAGGGGGGAGCAAAAAATCCTTTTGATGGGACTCCATCATGGTCACCTCTGCTGATGAGATCTGCGCTCACCTGCAGCTCACCACGCTGGCCAAACAGGAAATGAAATTCAAAAGTTCGCGGGGCTTTTCCTGTCTACCTGGGCGGAGCATTGGAGCTCAGACTGCTGTCCAGAGCGGTCAAATGTTGCACTGTGGGATAGATCCAGGAGGCCAATACTGTCGAATTGCGTCCTCACTAGCCTACATCGATTCGGCAATATCGATGTAAGCGCTAATCCCCTCGTTGGGGGTGGAGTGGCGAGATCGATTTTAAGAGCCCTAGAAGTCGATGTTAAGGGCTTCGTCGTGTGGACGGGTGCACGGATCAATCGAAATAACGCTAATAAATTCGACCTAAACTCGTAGTGTAGACCAGGGCTTAGATGTATGATCTGTTTAAATGAAATCTCTGGCACAACCTCAGCTATACTATTGCTATCACTCCACCATAATAAATACCTGTTTCTCAAAATAATTTTTTTGCACAGCACTAGCACAAGTATAGTGCGTGCATTAGATCTGGGAGAACTAATCAGTACTAGATACTGTTCTTTATAGTATATACAATTTCAGACTGGAAATAAGCATACATTTTAACAGTGAGTGTAATTAACCATTGGAACAATATGCAAAGGGTTGTGGTGGATTCTCCATCTGACAATTTTAAAATCAGGACTAGATGTTTTTCTAAAAGATATGCTCTAGGAATTATTTTGGGGAATTCTATGGCCAATGTAATGCAGGAGGTCAGACTAGATCAGGCATCGGCAACCTTCGGCACGCGGCAGGCCAGGCCAGTTTGTTTACTTGCCGCATCCGCCGGTTCGGCCCATCGCGGCTCCCACGGGTGTGGTTTGCCGTCCCTGGCCAATGGGGGCTGCGGGGAGCGGCGGCCAGCACATCCCCTGGCCCGCACCGCTTCCCACAGCCCCCATTGGACTCGGACGGTGAACCGCGGCCAGTGGGAGCCGCGATCAGCCAAACCAGCAGACGAGGCAAGTAAACAAACTGGCCCGGCCCGCCAGGGGGCTTACCCTGGCGAGCTGTGTGCCAAAAGTTGCCGATGCCTGGACTAGATGATCAATGATCCCCTCTGGCCTTAGAATCTATGATTCCTTGAGAATGATATATTCAATTAATTTAGCCCTTTTCTCTGTGAATGAAATATCGGAGATTAAAATTTGGGGGAGGGGGTATGTTTGTTTTCCTTTAAGAAAATGTTTATTTAAGATTGTTCATACATTTTAGGCACACATATTTTGTCCTATGGATTCTTCACAAAGCAGTTGCTTCTATTATGTCTTGTACTAGTCATTATTCACAGTGTGTGCTTCATCTGTTATATCCATGGCATTTATTTTACTCCTCCTGATCCAGAGAAGCTCTCATTGACTTCAAGGAGTGGTCCTAATGATAGGGAAAAAAATAACCAAGAGTGGGGGGATCAAATTCACTTCAAGATGGACGTGCTGACCTTTCTGATACAAACCTCCAAGCAAATTACAAGATTTTTGCTTTCTGTCAACATCCTTGAGGAAGATATAAATGTCACTTTTATGAATGTTTACAGAAAATGACTAAAGAGAGTCAGAAATGCTGTTGTGAGGAGGCACTTTTCATTTATTTATTTTGCAGAAGCTGCAGTGTTTTCCACACTCTACAAAGTGCTCCGGGAGGAAAAGTATTATATATAAATGTAAATTATTATTATCATTGCAGTAGCAGCCAGAGACTTCAAACAGGTTGCCCTCCCTCCCCCCTCCCATTGTACCCACATATAGTATAGTAAGTGATAGTCCTTATTTTACAGTTTACAGATGATACAAACAAGTGGGTGATCTGGAGGGAGGACTGGCTAAGAGGAACAATAGAATGCTTTAGCATAGACTATCCCTGTGCACAATTCACAGATGTAATCAGCAGAAATCAGTCTGAGTACTCACAACTCACCACTTGTCTAGTTGTTGTCAAAAGCAGGCCTAACAATTCTATACAGGTTTTCCACTTAGAATATGAGTTTTCAGACCCATCTATGGGTGTGTGGAATAATCCCATCAGGTTGAGGGAAGCACTACATTAATTGATATTGAGTTGACGGGTGCATAATTAATTGATGTGGGGCTAGGAAATAGGCAGTATGGGTTCGGAGGGGTATGGATTTATTGGCATTCTGGAAGAATCTGGAATCCCTCTGCACCATCAAGCTGCACTTTATGCACATTTGTGTGATATTATGCAAAATTATATGTAATTTTATGCAAATGAAAGTCTACTTTTTTGCCACAAGAAGATGGCAGGATTGAAAATGGCAATTTTATGTAAGCCTCAAAGGAGAGGTGAGTATTAAGGAGGTGAATGTGTTTCTTTGTTTCAGAGAAAGGCTCTATTTTTCTTGAATTAAAAACTGTATATTTTTTAAGTGAAATCATTTTTCAGCATAATTCAATACCATTTATTTTGTTTGCATTTTATTTTAAAAACATGGAGGTGAGTAGTGTGATTAGTCGGCTAAACAGCAAATGTTGTATGAGAGGGGAAAAAAGTAAAAGCATTTGTTGTGAACTTCCCAGACCACCTTCTTACTGATTGTGCTGTGAAAGAACTCTGCCATTAAATAATGTTAGTAATGTAATAGCTGGTTCATAAACGTTTAGTCAAACTATTTCTTGAAATGAAAGAGGTAGAATCAAATTAAATTATATTATTCTCAATAAAATTGATTAAATACTTAGAAATGAAGGAAAGATGTGTATAAAATGTCTAGGAGGGGATTATTTTGATGGAACCCAGTATTTTACAGTACTTAGAATAGATTGAAATAAGAGTAGGTCAAAATTACAGAAATTAACCTTGTAGACTGGATTAATGAACCCAAGATGCAGTTATAAGGGTCCAATGTAATTTGAGCTACAGTGGCAGAATAGGTCTCCAGAAGCATTAAAGTCAATTATTTTTAGAGTGGAAAATGGAAGTGTTTATGACAATGTCTAGTAATTTGTGAGAATGGAGGTCTTCAGAGGTTTCTTTTTGGAGCAGGAAGGAAGAAGATGCGTATCATGGGATTTTTTTAGATGAGCAAAATGTTAGAGCAGTCATCCCTGTAGAAAGGTAATTTCTTTTTTGTCTCAGTAACTAACATGACTGAAAATACTCCTGTATTAAAACCCTACACATTATTGTAATAATCATTGTACAAAATATGCCTTGTGAGGTATCATTTGATAACAAATAACTTCCTGGTCAATAATATCATGGTGAAATGTACATAACATTATATGTAAAGTTTTGAATTCCCCCTGCATGATGTTGTTAGCAGATGTTCAAACCCACAGAGACCTGACTAATCAAAAGTTGTTAAACTTAGATCTATCCTAAACAAAAGAATGTGTGTTTACCTCAATTTACATATAAGTAGTAAACAGGGTCCTTGAAACAGCAAGAGGGGGAAATGGCCGGAGAAAAGGCAAATCTGCATTTCAGCGGCAGTGGCGTAGCCAGGTCCGGAGCACAGGGGGAGCGGCGCTATAAAAAGGCACCTCCCCTCTCCCCCTGTACTCACCCGGCGACGCCTCCAGCAGTCCGGTCTGGTCCGGCGTACCGACAAGAGCCAGCGCCATGCCGGATCGTACCAGCTTCCCCAGCGGTTATTTAAAGGGCCCGGGGCAGCAGCCACTGCGGGGAGCCCCGGGCCCTTTAAAGCACCGCTGGGGCTTGGGCGGCGCTTTAAAAGGCCCACGGCTCCCCTCAGTGGCAGGAGCCCCGGGCCTTTTTAAGCACCGCCCGAGACCCGCTGCCAGAGCCGGACTCGGGCGGTGCTTTAAAAGGCCTGCGGCTCCTGCAGCCGCGGGGAGCCGTGGGTCTTTTTAAGCACCGCCCGAGCCCGGCTCTGGCAGCGGGGCTTGGGCGGCACTGCTTCTGCTCACAAGGGGAGCGGCCGCTCCCCCTGCTCCCCCCTGGCTAGGCTACTGTTCAGCGGGGAGGTGGAGAGAGCACAGAGCCACCTTAACCACCAGACTCCATGTCAAGACTTTGCTTTGAGAGGTAATCCTCTGAAGAGTCCACTTCAAAGAGTGCCTGAAGTATAAAGGCGATGGACAAAAAACACACCAAGGAATCTCTATCCCTCCCTCCCTCTCTCTCTTTCACCTTAGAAGACAAAGGAACCAATCCTTTGACTTTGCGGGGAGATCCTGACCTGAGAATTTGGTCAGCCTTGTTGCTGGGAACATGACGTAAGAATTTCAACTTCAACCAAGTCTGGCTTGGTTTAGCTACTAGAAAGTATTTTATCTTTGTCTTGTAACAATTTCTGATTGTAAAACTTGTACTCCCTTAATCTCTCTTTGTAGTAAGGTAAACTTGTTTTATTTTTTAATCAAAACTAATCCAGTGTTGTATTTAAATTGAACTGTTTGGTAACTCCAGTTAAAGTAGCAAACTGTTGAATATTGACCCCTTTACTGGGGCAACAAAACTTTAGTGCCTGAATTGTCCAGGAAAGGGCTGAACAGAGCAGAACACAAGTTTAGGGGAAACTCAGGACTAGAAGTGTGTTGAGGTCACACTACAAGTAGTTACAAAGGCTAGTGGAAGCCAGAGTCTGACTAGAATGCTGCTGACAGGCTGCTGGGGTCTGAATTGCTGGGCCAGGGCTGAAACAGTACACAGACACTCAGGCTTTGACCTGCACGTTAGGCTGTTTGTGAGTGGCCCCGGTTGGGAGCTACAACAGCAAAGCATTCTGTGGCACCCAAGGTGGTGACACAACCCCTCACAGATCTGCACTGGATTGCACCCTGGAACATGACAGAAGTGTTTATCACAATGTCCAGTAACTTGTGAGAATTCAAGGTTTTCTTTTGGGGGAATAGGAGGAAGAATTATGTGTATTATGGAATTTATTTGGAAGGGTAAAACATTAGAACAGTCATCCCTGCAATAAGGTAATTTCTTTCTTCATCTCAGTAATGAATAGTGGGTGGAAGAACAGTATACAGGAAGAAAAACTTGGACAATTGAACACTAGAGTAATCAATTTAAGGCTGACTATGCAGAAGTAGCAATGTCTCTGTTCTTTATGGACCCCATCTTGCAAGGTGTTCAGTTTTCTGGCCCTGATCCAGCAAAGCACTTAAGTATGTGATTAATTTTAAGCATGTGAGCACTCCTATTGACTTTAACAGGAATACTAACATAGTTTGCTAAAGAGCTTTTTCTGGATCAGGGATAGTGCTCAGGGCCTTGAAGAACTGAGCCCTATATAAGGAAGGCATCATGGACTCAATCCTGCAGCAGTGAAGTCAATGAGATATTTGTATAGAATTGTAGGAGTAGGGTCAGACGTAGGGTTTTTGACCGGAATGCCCGGTCGAAAAGGGACCCTGGCGGCTCCGGTTGGCACTGCCAACTGGACTATTAAAAGTCTGGTCATCAGTGAAGTGGGTGCCCAGGGCTAAGGCAGGCTCCCTGCCTGCCCTAACTTTGTGCTGCTCCCGGAAGTGGCCACCAGGTCCCTGCAGCCCCTAGATACCTGGACGGACAGAGAGGCTCTGCGCGCTGCCCCCACCCCAACGGCCAGCTCTGCAGCTCCCATTGACTGGGAACCACGACCAATGGGAGATGCAGAGGCGGTGCCTGTGGGTGCTAGAGCAGCGCGTGAAGCCTCCCTGGCCATGCATGCATGTAGGGGCTGCAGGGACCTGGAGGCCTCTTCCTGGGAGCTGCGGTAAGCGTCGCTGGGACCCTGCACCCTGAACTCCCTGCTGCACCCCTGCCCCTGCCTGGAGTCATCTCCAAAACCCAAACTCCCTCCCAGAGCCTGCACTCGCCCCAATACCCCAACCTCCTGTGCCCCAAACCCCTCAACCCTGGCCCCACCCCAGAGCCCGCACCCCCAGCCGGAGCTCTCCCCCCTCCCACATATATACATTATGACCCATTTCTCGATAGAAATTTCACTTCTGCAGTAGTCTTTCCTTAGTATTGTATTAATTTAAAGCTAAGGATTGTGGGAGCTTTATTTGGGTCTCAGATCTGAATGTAGAGCATATGTGGATCACCAAAACACAGAGGAATGGTATTTGGCTTGCATGGATGAAAGGTCTACTGTATTAAAGTTAATACCCGCTCATACCCAAGAGTGAAGAGATCAGAAGAAAATATATTTGCTATTCTATTATGTTTTTGAACTCTGTGAGTTTGGTATCTTGCTTTAGTTCGAGGCAGTGATCCTCTATTATTAATGTAGTTCTAAAATAAAGTCATTTTTACATCTGCAATTGCTTTGTCTAGTTTCCTATATCCCACATAGTTTATTTACATCAAATGGTGATATTAAAGTAAATGCATTCCATAGTGCACACAGAGCCAGACTTCTGGTTTTATACCTAACGCAGTAACTTTCTATCAAGGTGCTTCACCTTCATAGTTTCTGAGTGTGTATCTCAAGCCAATGGAGGTAGGGCAATTCTGTCCCAGAAAATTGTACTAGATTTCAGAATATCTAGAAAAAAACAATGACTAATGACAATATAGCTTCTCCAAGGAAGTCTAATTTCAAAACTTGTTTTCATTACTATTTGTCTGAATTGCAGCAACCTGAACTGTCTTTACAATTAATGTTGTTCTTTGCATTTCTGTGTAAAACCAGGTGCTTACATTCATTTTTCCAGTAGTCAGTATTTGTTCATCTCCAGAGCTGTTCCATCATTTATCACTGACATTAATTAAAATTCCTATTAAATAGAACAGTGCAGTTAATTTTGGTTAAATTAACTATGTGTGTTCGGGGTAAAGATATCATTAAGTAAAAGTAAGGCTGTCAAATGGGAAAGCCATAACAATATCCATTTTTAAATACCACCTTAAACTTTTCTGTGATAAGTCCCCAGCTCCATTTGGAATTATTTTTTTCTACAGAGATTCTTTGCCATATTCCACTCACAGTAGTTGGGTAGAAGTGTTTTTCTGATAAACTTGGCTTTTAGAGTATAAATGGAGGGATGTATAATATACCATCTGTGGCATACCATGTACACTGGAGCTTATACATGGGTGGAGATTCAGGAGGTGCAAAGTGCCATGGATCAGGATGCACAAATCAATCCTGGGATGGATTTGTACATCCTGGGAAGGAAGGAAAGATGGATGGATTCAGCATATCCCCTACAACTCCACAGCCTCCCTGCCTCCTTTTGGCAATAGGATAGAGCAACTGTTATATTCATAATAGAGAAGTTAGATAAAGGACATAAAATGTTCTTGCTGGAAGGTTGCAGTGTAAGACTACTTTTATTCATAAAGTAAAAAAAAACCAATAACCCTCAGCAACCAAAAAGAGAGAGCGAGACCAAGCAGGCTGCTTCTCTGCTCCACTGACGTCAAGATCCCAATAACAAAGTATTGCAGAATAATACCTGAGCGGTATCATTCTTCCTGTCAGCTGGCAGGTTTGCATTCTGATGAAGTTGTAATTGATATGTAATAGGGTGTGATAGATGTAAAATAGGGAGGGAAATAGCCATTCAGAAAAAAAGGAAAAGGAAAACCTATGTGCCCACTATAAAATCCTAAATAGTTTTCTAAAGTAGGGGGACAGACCACTTGGTATATATTGTTAGTTGCAGTGGTGTTTGGTGAGATGACCTTCTACTGTAATATAGGTGTGGGGATAGGAATATACAGCAATTAAGATAAAGAAGATGTTAAAATCTATTTAAGGTCAGATTGATCAATTACAGAAATATTTATCTTGAAATTAAGATTAATTTTGTTAGCCATGAATTTAGCTTTAAAATATATACTGTGTGACTTTCTAAAGGGTTTGGTACTTTGAAATTGTCGCTTGTTGGAAAAGAAGAATATTTTAAACTAGGGCTGTCGATTAATCGCAGTTAACTCATATGATTAACTCAAAAATTAAACACGATTAATCACAATTATAATATCATTATGAACAATAGAATACCAATTGAAACTTATTACATATTTTTGGATTTTTTCTACATTTTCAAATATGTTGATTTCAATTACAACACAGAATACAAAGTGTACAGTGCTCACTTTATACTTTATTTTTATTACAAATATTTGCACTATAAAAATGATAAACAAAAGAAATGGTATTTTTCAATTCACCTCATACAAGTACTGTAGTGCAATCCCTTTATCATGAATGTTGAACTTACAAATGTACAGTTATGTACAAAAACAAACTGTAGTGTGATCTCTATCGTGAAAGTGCAATTTACAAATGTAGATTTTTTTTGTTACATAACTGCACTCAAAACCAAAATAATGTAAAACTTTAGAGTCTACAAGTCCACTCAGTCCTACTTCTTGTTCAGCTAATTGCTAAGAGAAACAAGTTTGTTTACACTTACGGGAGATAATGCTGCTCACTTCTTCTTTAAAATGTCACCTGAAAGTGAGAACGCGTGTTCGCATGGCACTTATGTAGTCAGCCTTCCAAGGTATTTACATGCCGGGCATGCTAAACATTCGTATGCCCCTTCATGCTTCAACCACCTTCCAGAGGACATGCTTCCATGCTGATGACACTCGTTAAAAAATAATGCATTAATTACATTTGTGACTGAACTCCTTGGGGAAGAATTGTATGACTCCTGCTCTGTTTAACCTCCCTTCTGCCAAATATTTCATGTTATAGCAGTCCCGGATGATGACCCAGCACATGTTGTTCATTTTAGGAACACATTCACTGCAGATTTTACAAAATACAAAGAAGGCACCAATGTGAAATTTCTAAAGATAGCTACAGCACTCAACCCAAGGTATAAGAATCTGAAGTGCCTTCCAAAATCTGAGAGGGATGAAGTGTGGAGAATACTTTCAGAAGTCTTAAAAGAGCAACACTCTGATGCGGAAATTACAGAACCCGAACTACCAAAAACCAAAATCAACCTTTTGCTGGTGGCATCTGACTTAGATGATTAAACTGAACATGTCGGTTGGCACTGCTTTGGATACGTATTGAGCAGAACCAGTCATCAGCATAGACACATGTTCTTGAATGGTGGTAGAACCATGAAGGGACGTATGAGTCTTTAGCTCATCTGGCACGTAAATATCTTGTGACACCGGCTACAATAGTGCCATGCGAATGCCTGTTCACTTTCAGATGACATTGTAATTAAGTGGACAGCATTATATCTTTCAAATGTAAACAAACTTGTTTGTCTGAGCAATTGGCTGAACAAGAAATAGGACTGAGTGGACTTGTAGGCTCTAAAGTTTTACATTGTTTTGTTTTTTAATGTGGTTTGTTTTTGTACATAATTGTACATTTGTAAGTTCAACTTTCATGATAAAGGAATTGCACTACAGTACTTTTATGAGGTGAATTGAAATATACAATTTCTTTTGTTTTGTACAGCGCAAATATTTATAATCAAAAATAAATATAAAGTGAGCACTATACAGTTTGTATTCTGTGTTGTAATTGAAATAAATATATTTGGAAATGTAGAAAACATCCAAAATATTTAAATATATGGTATTCTATTATTGTTTAACAGCGTGATTAATCGTGATGAATTTTTTTATTTGCTTGTGAGCCCTATTTGCAATTCCAACACAGCCCTCAATATACCACAGCAAACTGCAACTATTTGAGAAAATGATGCTGTTTTCAGCAAGGAGAAAGTTATTTCTGTATCACTGCAACGAGAAAATCCACTGTCAAAATTACGGCGAATATTGAGGAGAGATGAGGTGAAATCCTGGCTTCCTTGAAGTCAATTTGACCTGTATGTGAAAGTCAGAGGAGCTAATAATATGGAAAATGAGCACAAATATGTACTGTTTTGATTGTGGCTTGGGCAGAAGTATTGGATACTTACAGTGCATTCCAGTCAGATAAAGGAAAATCTTCAGGTTGCCATACATTTTAGCACACTATGCATTGCTACAGTTCCTTGCTGAGAGACACGCACAAACACACCACTGGCATGGACTGAACTACTGCTAGGTTAGATTACAGCAGCTGTGTTACTCTTCTTATTTTGTTACACACAAAAAACTATTTTAAAGAAAACTAAGACTGTAAAGTCAGGTTTTAGAGGGGTAGTCTGTATGAGCAAAAATAATGAGGAGTTCTTGTGGCACCTTAGAGACTAACAAACTTATTTGGGCATAAGCTTTCGTGGGCTAAAACCCACTTCATCAGATGCATGGAGTGAAAAATACAGTAAGAAGAATATATATATATATACACACACAGTCCTCGGTTACAGACAGACCCCCAGCCTGAAGCAAATACCCACCAGCAACTACACACCACACAACAAAAACACTAACCCTGCAACAAACCCCGGTGCCAACTCTGTCCGCATATCTATTCAAGGGACACCATCATAGGACCTAACCACATCAGCCACACCATCAGGGGCTCACTCACCTGCACATCTACCAATGTGATGTATGCCATCATGTCCCAGCAATGCCCCTTTGCCATGTACATTGGTCAAACTGGACAGTCTTTATGCAAAAGAACAAATGGACACAAATCAGACATCAAGAATAGTAACATTCAAAAATCAGTAGGAGAACACTTCAGTCTCCCTAGACACTCAATAACAGACTTAAAAGTGGCAATTATTCAACAACAAAAATTCACAAACAGACTCCAATGAGAAACTGCAGAACTAGAATTAATTTTCAAACTGGACACCATCAAATTAGGCCTGAATAAAGACTTGGAGTGGATGGGTCACTACAAAAAATAACTTTCCCTCTGCTGATACTCACACCTTCTTGTCAACTGCTGGAAATGGGCCATCTTGATTGCACTGGCATCATTAGCACTACAAAAGTAATTTCCCCTCCATTGGTATTCACCCCTCTTGTCAACTGTTGAGAATAGGCCACTTCCACCTTAATTGAATTGGCTCATTAGCACTGACCCCCGCCCCCCCCTTGATAAGGCAACTCCCATCTGTTCATGTGCTATAATATATATTCTTCTTACTGTATTTTTCACTCCATGCATCTGATGGAGTAGGTTTTAGCCCACAAAAGCTTATGCCCAAATAAATTTGTTAGTCTCTAAGGTGCCACAAGGACTCCTTGTTATTTTTACTGTAAAGTCAAGCACTCAAAAGTTAGGAAATGCCAGAATTAAGATTGGCCATGTAACCTTACCTCAGCCCCTTCCTCCAAATACATTAGGATACAGTCTTTAATTACATTATCAAAAGCTATTTTTTCCACAAGAGCCCCACACCTTCCCAGTATGCCTCCCTTCTAAATAAAAGGTATAATTTTTGAAAGTGTTGGACACTCAGAAACGCCTATTGAATTTAGTGGGACATAAGCATTTTTGCAACTAAGGCCAATTTATGTACCCAAATAAGAGTTTAGGACAAAAACTTGTCAAAAATGTGTGCCTGGGACAAAGTTCTTAAATCCATATTTAGGCAGCTGAATAATAGCCTGATAGAATTAGGAACCTACCTTCCTAATACACGCCCATTAAAAAAAAACTTGGGTTGGGTATTCACACAGATTGCTTGTTGTTATTTTTTTTTAATTCCAAGGAAACCAAAGCAGATTCTGCCATTTCATTCAACTTTTTAAAATTTGAATTAGTTTTCGCCTTCAACCTCAACAATTTAGAACAGTATACTGACATACAATGAAGCTGAACACATGAAAAAAAATATCACCCAGATGTTGATGACTCCTTATTTATTCATGAATGCCTTGTCAGTTACTGCCATTCAGCCCAATACAAAAACAGCCCAAGGACTTTAATTTGGTTTAGTTCTATGGACAAATTAGTCTAACGAGATACTGTAAATTGTTGTCTAATTTTTGTTAAACATGCTCCTCGAATGTAAATAAAATGTGCTAAGTGGAACATTAGGAAAGATGATTTACCCACAATACTTCTCATTATTTGATGACTAGCTGTTTCCATGTCAACTATGTACAGTAAAAAGGTTTTGGTGCCATATGGTTTATAGAACCATCTGTGTACCCCAAGGACAGTCTCAATTTATACTGAAAACGAAAACTTGTTTTGTGAAAGGTTAAAGTATCAGCAATATATATCAAAAGCTATCTACTGATTCTCTAAAACTTAATTTCCCAGCTGTTCATGTCACATTCTCTTTGTTATTATTGGCGAATACCATTTAACTTTTGGAAGAGGTTATAAATCCAGGAACATACCAAAGGCAGCCTTTTACAGCAAGCTGTGATAACAATGAACCGTAGGCACCTTGCTAAAATCTAACTTACTGTGAAATGAAATATAATCAATTTGATCTAACAATAGCCGTCTGGTGTGTTCTGGCTACCTACTGTCATTTTGTGTAAAACAGGGTAAATCTTGCAATACCACACAGGGCCGTTGGCCTTAAGAAAAAAATCCCCATGAAATAGACTTATCTATTGAATAAATACAATTTCTAGTTCATTTTTAACTGTATTTCCTACATGTCTCAGCTACTTTACTCAGTGTATCCGTGCTACTTCATAATTCTCAATAAAGCTACGGGTACTTCTACACTGCAATCTGGTGTAGACATACCTGAGCTAGCTTTGATCTAGATAGAATAAGGCTAGCTTGAGTAACAACAGCAGTGTAACTGTAGCATCGGGGCAGTGGCACGGTGAGCCTCCTGAGTACAGCCATGCCTTGGACTCTGGTAATTACTCGAGCTGCTAGCGCATACTGCTAGGGGTATTCACACTAGCTAGAATAAAGCTAGCTGAAGTATACCTACACAAACTGCAATCACACCTCCTGACTGCAGTGTACACTTACCCTAACAGATCTTGACATGCCCTTGGTTGCAGGGTAAAAGTATGGTTAAGTATAAGGAAGATACAAGTGACTGCTTCTGGACCCAGTCAAGAACAACAGTTTCATTGTATTACCAGGGGAAAAAAAAGTTGAGGGCACATATCAGAAATTTAGCACAGAAACTTTAGATGGATATTGTAATTATCCAAACCCCAAACATTATACATTTAGGAAATTCAGAGTTCAGGTTTGACTTAAAATAAATCAAAATATGTTAATTTATGGAGATATAAACACCCTTAACTATACATTGGCTTGACACATGGCAACAGTCCCACAGTGTATGATGTTTGGGGTTTGAGATTGGTTTTGTGTACAGCACCTAGCACTATGGGATCCTGGTCCATAACGAGGGTTCCGAGGCACTACAATAATACAAATAAATAAATGCTACTAATAATAAACATCAAAGCTTTACAGAAACAGACTTATTTTTGTTTGTATCTTCTTCCGTCATAGTTTTCCCTAGGGCAAGTTCACATAGATCAGTTCACTGGATAAAATATCTGGACAGCTATCAGATTTTCTTGCTAGTTTTAATAGGGCCAGATTCTGTTGCCCTTATGCACACTTAGTAGTACCTTATTCCCAATGTGGTCCATTTCAATGGGCCTGTTCACCAAAAAATAAAGATCTCTAGACAAAACGTTTGCTATTTTATCTCTGCCCCTCAAAACCAATTCAGGAACTAAAGATCAAGATCCAGATTCACCACTACACTTCTGCTTTTCTGATGATGTGAACCTGGCAAAACAGAGACCTAAAACTGGGTTTAGACCTAAAACAGCTGTTTTGCATTGCCATAATGGCTCAAAACATCTGGAGTGTACCAGTAAATCGGGCTGCAAATCTAGAAGGCCTAAGAGTTACATGCTTAATTCACCACTGGGTTACACCAATTTTTAAACCCCCACGGTATCTAGCAGTGAATGAACTGGAACAACAAAAGTTGTTTTGCTCTTCCTTCCCCTGTATCTCAATGGTAATGATTGGCTGGAAAATTCCCCATCTCCTGCTCTTCTCAGAACCATGATTTTACCACTCTTTTCCAGTTCCCTTTTCTGCCAGGGAAACACAAATAACGGAAATGATTTGAATCTATTAAATAAACTGCAGTTACCTTAAAGTTGGGTTTAATATATTTCTTTCCCTCTGACCCACCCCCATCTTTATTCTTTTCTCTCCTTTGATTTGTTCTTTTCTGCCCTATTTCTGTATAGAATGATGGAATCATAGAATATTAGGGTTGGAAGAGACCTCAGAAGGTCATCAAGTCCAATTCCCTGCTCAAAGCAGGACCAAACCCAACCCCAACTGTACCTCTCCATCTCTTTTATAGAATGATTGTCCCCTTCCCCACCACACCTGCACAGCAGCCTCTCTCTGGGTTTTGTAGCTGCCTTCCCATGGCTCTTCATCTTGGCACCAGGCCAGACAGTTTTTGTAGCAAAACTTACCTGTTTGTTGTAAGGGTGGGTGTCCCATTGTTGGACATTGTTGGGAGTTGTAAGGATGGGTGTCCCATTATCAGTGAGTGCTTCTTTTAATGCTAATATGGGTTTGGCTTTGTTAATTTTATATACTTATATATAAAGCCTCAGAACATGCCCTGTGTGAACTCCATGTTCTCCAAAAGCACTAACAGTTTCCCACTGACCTGGCAGTTCATGTGGTTCATAAAAGTGTTGTACCTCCTGCCAACCAACCTGTGTTTTGATTGCTTACCAGACATCCCTGTTTGGGGTTTAATGACAAACCTGACACGAGAGCCAAATTCACAGAGAGGTTTGCTGAGCCTGGCTGAGGCTTGAGAGAATCTGGATGAGCCTCGCTCATTTTTGAGGAAACCTGGGCTGCCTTATGTCTCAAGTTGCAGTCATTTAAAATTCAGTGATTGTGCAGTGATGTCTCAAAGTGAAACCAAAAGCAGTTTATCCAGAGATTTGTTTTGATGTGACCCCACGTGTACAGGGTGGTAATAGGAATCCCCTAACTGAACCCCATTACAATGATTGCCTGTTAGCATGCCGCTCATTCTGGAACACAACAGGGGACATTCCTTTCAAGCAGCTTTAGCAAAATAAGTGGAGCATTTTAATGACCAGCATCTATTGAGTTTTGGCTTGGACAATTAGTGGGAAGTAAATATTTTCAGAGTTCTTAGGGATAGGGAACGCACTGGATCACCACAAAAGTCCAGAAGTGGAAAGGGTTCAGTTGTCCAACACACTGAAGGCAGTGTGATGGTGAAGGCTGTGATGTGGGGTAAAGGATGGAGGTTTCATTACTATTGTGGATGAATTGTGAGTGAGTGGAAGATAAAGGGTTCTGGGCAGCCTGTAAGTTGGACAGGAAGCAAGGTCAGCACTGTACACTGAAAATCTTGCATATCCCTAGTGAAAAGGAATATGACATAAGGCATTCTCCTTTTTGTAGCAGAACTTATGAAATGAGCACCTGGCTAGATCATCAGTAGAGAATGAACTTTAGATCTCCAGCTCCGGCCTCTAGCACTAAAGCTAGAAGACTGACTTCATTAGCTATAAGCAGTAACAGGCTAGTATCCTCTTATGTGGTCTGGACACTAAAAGGGACAAAATATGTTTGGCCAGTGTCTTGCACAATCTATATCTATATCTATATTTATATACTTTGTTTCTCTTCTCTTTTGTACTGTTTCTCTTTAATCCCATATGTTTGTTTTCTCAGTCTCAGAAGTGTTTCTGTTTTGCTTGTATTTGCATGATTTTATTAATATTATTATGTATTTAACCTTCCCCAGTTTCTAATAAAACAGTTTGAACACACAAGAGGGATCAATGCTGAAGTGTTTAAGCAAAAATTCTGACTTATATTGAAAGTGTTATACTCTCATAAACGGCAAATATTCTGCCCTTCCTTTGTGTAACACCTACTCAATAAAACAATAACAGACTGGCTCTGTGTGACGGCACTTAGCTAATAAGCAATTCTCAGATCTGTGCTGATGCCAGTTTCTGCTACTGGCATCTTTTCCAAATATGTTTTGGTATAACAAGGTGCTGCATAAAATAAATAATGCCTTATTTTTTTTCCACCTCAATTTAAAATGGTGGGGGTTAAAGGTGAATTAAAATCACACATTAGACAAACGGAAAGCAAAAGCTGGAGGGGAAAATATTTCCAACCTATTACAAATAGAAAAAAGTAAATTAAGAACCATTTCACAAAAAGGGACTTCATAGGCACCTTTTGTGTATTTAGCACTGCATTTTTGCTCTTTCCAACATCTTTTGAAACACATTATTCATGTGTTTTTCATTTTATAGATTCTTTCCCTATAGTATGTAACTACTATATTGTAATCAATATGTGAAGCTTGGAAGAAAATATTATACTTACCTTTTCTTCCTCAATATAGAAAAAGTGTAACATTCACTAGTAGAACTGGTTCTTAAATATCTCCATATGGCAAGCGAATTAAACAGCTGTTTGATAATAGATACAATTATACTCATTAATTGCAGTTAAGTTGCACAGAGAAAAAGAAAAGCAGTCGCCAACCTAGAAATTGAGCAGTCGTGGAGTGCCATATTCAGCATTCCGTGCACAAAACAACAGTTTGTATTACAAAAGAAATCTTCAGCTGTAGTTTTCCTGTTCATGAAAAGCTTCATTTGCATGTCTGTAATTTTCCACTGCCACATTTTTGAATGCTACCATAATTATACAAGAAAGCAAAATTAGTGAAAGCATCTAGTTGTTTTGTCTTTAAAAATGACAGACAATACAGGCATTAAGTGATTCCGATCCATTGTTTAATTTTGTTCCCAAGGATCTTACATCAATATTACTCTGGATATATTTTTATTACACATTCCAGTAAAATATTATGTTAATATAAAGTCTTCCCTCCACTAGATCTTACCAAGCAGTTCATTTTCATAGTCATGAATCTAGTAGAGCTAATGGAAAAATTATATTACTTTTGCATAAAAAATTGAAAATAATTTTATTTTTAAAAAGTCACAAACATTATTTATTTGTGTTGAAAAAGTGAAACCAAAACCAATTTTCTGGTCTTCAACTACCATTTTCAACTAAAATAAATTGGGTTTTGGTAATTTTTTTTAAACTGAAAAATCAACCTGTTTACTTAGGATTTTTGAGGGTGGTTTTGTTTTTGTTGTTAATGTTTGGATGAAAAACTGGAACATTGCAACCAAAATGAAAACCTTCTCCAAACAATTTCTTGACCAAAAAGCCATGTTTCATTTAAAAAAAAAGTTCAACAAAAAGATATTATTCTGCTCTTGCAGGTAGTCCTCTTTTAAAAGTCCCAAGTGATGTAGCTTCTACCACTTCCCTGCAGACACTATTCCACAGTTTAATAGGTCTCAGTGTCAGGAACATACAGCCTATATATTTTCTCTTAAAATTTCATCCTTTTACTCTTAGTTACACTCCTCCAGTGCACTCTAAAGAATTCCTCTCCATCTTTGGTGATTCTTTGAAATAATTATAAACAGTTATAATTCCCATAAAGACTAGCAGAAGGGGGGGGGGTGTTTGGGGTGGGGGGTGGGGGATAAGAGTCTATGCTGTACCTTTAAGAAGCACCACATAGATCTTGCAGTCTAGGAGAAGGGGGAGGGATAGCTCAGTGGTTTGCGCATTGGCCTGCTAAACCCAAAGTTGTGAGTTCAATCCTTGAGGGGGGCCATTTGGGAATCTGGGGCAAAAATTGGGGATTGGTCCTGCTTTGAGCAGGGGGTTGGACTAGCTGACCTCCTAAGGTCCCTTCTAACCCTGATATTCTATGATTCTAAGAAAGGGCTAAAATGGTTTTAAATCACCTTAGGGCCCTCTGATTCTGGGCTGTTTTTTCAGGGGGATTTGGTGTAATTTCAGGGACTTGGTGTAATTTAGACAGCCCTGGGGAACTGTGTAAGTTCTGGAAGCCTTATGGGCTACCCTATGGGCAGCAACATTGCTGGCATCTCAGCAGTGCTATAAGCAGCAGCCCTATGCCCAGCACACCTTCCCACCCTCAGCCAGGGCTTGCTAGTGGATCCTCAGAAAGTTAGCTTGTGGCTCTCTTCCTCATTTCCTGCACCAGATTAATTGTCCCATAGTGGAGTTGACACTTTTTGGCAGGTCTACACTACGGGGTTAAGTTGACCTAAGTTATGCAACTCCAGCTTTTAGAATAACATAACTGGAGTCGATGTAGCTTAGGTTGACTTACTGCTGTCACTACACCGCACTGGGTCAATGGGAGAAACTCTCCTGTCAATTTGCCTTATGCTTCTCATTCCAGTGGAGTACTGGAGTCGACATGAGAGTGATCTGTGGTCAATTTAGCTAAATCAACCCCCGGTTCATTGGTCACCACAGTGTCGATCCCGAGTAAGTGTAGACATACCCTTAGAGCCTCTTTATGCCAATTGGCAGTTGGGTAAAGGGGCTGGAGCAGGGATGAGAATCTCACACTATATCTATTATTTAGCTCTCTTAATCTTTCCTCATTAATTGGTCCCTTTATCCCCCTAATAATGGGTTTCATCCTGCACCCATCAAAGCAAATGGAAGTTTGGACCAGGTCAATTTGTGTGAGCAACTACGCACAAATGTGCTATGGATTTCACAACCTGGCCTTTTACCAAGGAGTTCCATGGATCAGAATCAATTTTAGTTATTCACTTCTGCCATTTGTCAGCATTTTTCTGGTGCTGAGGTGTCCCAAACAAAACACAATCCAGGAAGAGTGGCATAAGGAAAAGGACTGCCACTTCTCTGATCTTTGATTTGACACTTCTATTGTACACACCCCAAAATTGTATTGCGCTTTCTTGCTGTCATATGGCATCACACGTTAATGTGTAACTTTTTGTCTGCTATCACCCTTAGATCTCTTTTTGACTTTCCTGCTTTCTCCCTCATGTTGAGTGTAGTATCTGTATTTCAGCTCATTTTTCTTCAGATGTACTAGCTTACATTTCCCCAGGCTGAATCTCATTCCATTGTTCCTGTTCGTATTCCCAAACTCTGTAGATCTCTTTATATTATTTTGCTGCCCTCACTAGAGTTTGCAAGGTCTCCCACATGAATACCATCTGCAAATTACATTAGCAGGCTGTTTATTCCCTCTCAAGATCACTAATGAAAATGTTAAATAAGACTGGATATGGTAGAGCTGTCAAGGTCCCCAGAGTTCTTGACACAAATGTACTGACCTGAGCTATGCAGTTTTTAAAAGATCTATTTGTTAACAGTAACCATACAACAAAAACTGGTATTTTATACTCTGGAGAGAGATCCTATCATGCTTCATTCTTAAAGGGCATTCACTCATTTCCTTAATAAAGTTCCCCTGTGCAGAACCACTCAGAAAGAAGGAAAACAAATTAAAGGTACACTGGGTAATGGCAATCTTTCTGACAGATGAAGTAGAGAGGGGGGGAAAAAGAAAAAGAGATTACTCAAAAGCCCAGGACAAAGAGAGAAAAAAAAGCATCTCCTGTTACACTGTGGAAAGCCTGCAAGGGAATGTTCTTTGACACATTCCTGACATAATCTGTACCCTTACTGGAGGGAGAAAAAGAGTTTGGTTCCCATTATCACAGTGGATAGAACATTAAACCCTTTGGTAATTATTGCAGAGTTAGTTGGAATGTATATTACAACATTCCCTTGTGAATCAATCAAATACCAATTCTCATTGCTGCAGATTTATATATGATGATTTCAAAATGCTTTACAGATATGAATTAGTGAAAGACTCAGCACACACCACGAGGAAGGTAATATTATTACTAATATACAGAGAAGAGAGCTGAGACTTTAAGCCACTATCTAAGTCCTATTAACCGTTTTTGTGACCGTGCACTCAAAGGCTCCATCATAATGCCTAGGTGCAAGGGGCCAGAGAGGGTAGTCAATGGATGGAGAAGGAAGCAATTCAAACTATGGGGACAATTTATCTTATGAAAAAAAGAGAGAATGAGGCTCTTAATCAGCAGTCTATCCCTATTTAGTAAAGCACTTAAGCACGTAGTTAAATTCCGTTGATTTTAAAGGGATTTAAGCATATGCTTAAGTGCTTTGCTGAATAGGAACAGAGCCAAGTATGTGCTTACATGCTTTGTTGAATTAGGGCCAGAGACTTAGGATAAATTTGATTCTATTCTATTCTCCTTCGTGAAATATATAAACTGATAATTGAATTCAGATGTTGCAGTGTTGTAGCAATGTTGTCTCTCATACACTTGGACCAGTGTGGGTGAAGTAATATCTTTTATTGGAGCAACTTTTGTTGGTGGAAGGGACAAGCATTTGAGCTTCACAGAACTCTTCTACAAGTCTGAGTTATTAAAAAGGCATAATAGCTAGTAATACTAATTAGTAATTGCTTGTTGCGAGATCACATGCAGTGTGGAAGTATCTTCTATCAGGATTTCAGTGTCCCAGACACATGGGAAGAAAGGTTAATTACAAGGGATGTGGTTTAATTAGGCCACTTTACTTACTTAACTCATCTGGGAATTTTCCATCACCAACTCATACAGTGCAGGTCATCATTCCTTTCTCACTTACTTCCACCTAGTGGAGTGCTGTCTTCAGTCCCCATCCCTTAATTGCTGGTCCTAGCCCATTGCTGGGACCACACTACCCACCCATTTTATGAGGGTTAACTAAGGGGCAGGGAAAGGGGGTTGTGTTCTCTCTGTACCAGACATTAGGAGCCCCAGCCCTGATTCCCAGTTTCTTTAGGTGATACCTTCCCGTAAGTCCATTTCTAGTTGTAGTTTATCACTGAATCTGACCCCTTATGGAACATATACCTGCATTGGACACCTGCCACCTGCTGAGTTGTGACAAGCCTAACCTCCTGACCTACCCACAGATCCCTGAGCTGTTGCGGGGAAGGCAACAAAATGCACCTACTCATGACTAATCTGTTCATGAGGGAAAAATTACTTCCCAGTCCCCAACTAGCATAAGACCACGGCAGACCCCACCACCAAACCTGGTCCTACTCTAATCCCAGGGTCTCAGAATGGTAGCTGCTAATCCTGGCATGAGATTATCTCCTGGCTCTGGCTGGAGGGACAGAAATTATATAACTAAGATGTGTAGGGACTAAAGGCATATGTGAGCCCCACCAGGCCTCCCATCAGCTCAGACAATGTCTTCTTCCCCTTCCTGGCCACCCTCACTCTCAAACCAAAAGAGGGGAACCCTAATGGAGCCAGTACCCTGTTCTCCTTCCCCCCACACCAGTCCAAATAAAGATCTCCTGACTTTGAGGTTGCAGGAGATGTATTGCTTGTGGAAGATTACATTTTACAAGAAAAAACAGATATAAAATTGAATAACAAATGCTGGGGCAATGGACTTTTTCAAATTAAATCATCAAAAAAAATCCATTCACCAAGCCAGTTTTAGATTTTGATCTTACAAATATAAAATACTTCCAAAGTCTTGTTGATTGAAGTGCTATGGATCACAAACTGATTTGCATTAGGCAGTTCTGAAGCCTTTAATGAGCCTTAAATCTTATTTCTCTCATCATTTTTTTTAAAAAGAGTTTAAATAAGCTAAAAAAAAATCCCTCATTCCCACTTGGTGGTGCTATTGGATAAGGAAAGCAAAGATCCACAGAAACACATGGTGAGGACGATTGTTGTGGTGAGTTAAATACAATTAAAAGAAGGATGGCTTCATTCACCTCTGTCATATCCAATCTTTCATTTCTTCTTTTGACACAATGGTTTTAAATTAGGGAGAATGGTAATTCCTGGTAGCTTGGATTCTTGATAACTAGTGCGGAGTGCACAGATCTTTAACACAGATTTCATGCCTCTGAAGAATGAGTTAATGAGGCTATTATTTTCATTTTTAAATTGTCCAGTTGTGGGATAGAAAATTGCTGCTTTTACATTGTTTACTGTCAACTTTCAGCACAGATTATATTACTCATCTTTTAAAACCTTTCATATGCTAAGGTGAACATTGAGATCACTGGATGATTCAGCACCATATTTTTTTTCTATTAGAATAAGTATATGATTGAGCCAATAACCATGTTTCCATAGGTTTAAACAATATGTGCTTGAACAAATCTGAGTGCCTATTCAAATTACACTGATCAATATAACATTGTGACATTGAACTTCAGACTGAGAACTCTGCTTTCCATTGTCGATAACCTATTTATAATCTGTCTTCAGAAATGTTCTCTTTTTAAAGGTATGCTGTACCATAGCTATAAACAATTTCTCTTATTTGTTTGGCAATGGGTGCTACTTACTGCTTGAGGTATTAACAGATTTCAACAAAGCATGCAAGCAGGGCCAGATTTCCAATTAGGCACAATACATAAAAACATAAGAATGCCCCCGCCCCGGCTGTGAGGCACCCCGCCCCCACCCCCCGCTCACCTCCACTCTGCCTCCTCCCCTGAGTGGCCACTGCTCCACTTCTCCCCCCTCCCAGGACTCTGCACTTGTCCTTGTTAAACCTCATCAGATTTCTTTTGGCCCAATCCTCCAATTTATGGATCGTTTCAAAGCTGAAGCTCACTATGGTATGAATTGTCATAGCTGATAGCATAGATGTAGTATTAGCTAGGAAATAGATCTAGAGACTGGGACTCAAGTGACTTGGTTTCTAGTCTTGGCTTTGCCACTGGACTGCTGGATGACCCTGGGCAACTCACTTCCATGCTCAGTGCCTCATTTCCCCCTGTCTATAAAATGGGAATAATAATCCTTTAGAAAGTACTTTGAGATCTTTGATGAAAAGCCCTGAAGTTGATGTAAACGTCAGTGGGAGGTCAACCTACTGTAGAGGTGATTCTGCAGTAGCAATGAGCTGAGATTCTTACACCATTCTCCATCCTTCTTGATAACATTGCTGAGAAAAGGCAGCATGGCCAGAGAAAAGGGAAATAGCTGGGATGCCCCTGCCATGAGTTTTCAAGATTGGGGGTGTGACTCCTGTGGATGTGGCAAAACGATCATGGGAGGAGGAGGGTTGGAAACATTATTTGGTTAGATTGCAGGGGAGGGGCTCTTGAAAAAAATATGGGAAGGGGGAGGTCTTAAGGCTTTTCTGTTGTACCATGGGGGTCACATTGTGAACAGAGTTGAGACTCAACCCCCTCTGCCTTGGTGATCCTTGGCTGTAGGGAATTTTGCTGCTGGTATAAGTTAAAGCAGCCATCATGCTGCTCTAACCTGGCACACAGGGACAAGCTCTGCCCAGAATACAATGCCACTTTTCCAGCCATCTCTTTACATCAGCTGGACCCCAGGGTCTATCCATTATTCAAGTCATTGGTGAACATATTTACTAATATCAAACTAGGACTGATCCCTGTGAGAACCCTCCCAGTTTGACAGAAAACCATTGATAAGTACTCTTTGAGTATGGTCTTTCAACCAGTTATGCACCCACCTTATAATTTCATCTACAACACTTTTCCCTGGTTGCCTATGAGAATGTCATGTTTGACTGTGACATACCAGGTACAATCCAGACTAATGAGTAGCTGTGTCACCCCTGCCCTCTAACCTGGGGTGCCCTTTACAATTCTTAGCTGCTGTAGCCTTCAGTCTGGACTACTCGCAAACAGCTCCCAGCATGTAAGTCAGTCCCAGCTATGTCTCTGTGTGTGCTACAGCCAGCCAGCCAGCCACACCTTGGCTCTTACCAGCCTTGGTTATATTGCAGGGTGACCCCAATACACTCTCAGTCTTAGATTTCCCCCCAGAAATGTATGTCCTGTACTGCCCAGCCCTTTCCTGGACAATACAAGTTTTACATAAAAGCCCATTATTGCTTTAATAGAAGTAATATGCACTTAACTTGCTATCCCAAGTGGAGTCTCCCAGATACTTCAATTTAAACAAACTGGATTAGATAAAACAGTAAAACAAGTTTATGAACTACAAAAGAATAGATTTTTAAATGAGTACAGGTAATGAGGCTTAAAATTCAGAAATGGTTACAAGAAAATAAAGTTAGACACTATTGGTGCCTAACTTAACAAACTATATCATATCTAAGCAAAGTTTCTCACCATAAGCTTTCAGCGGTCTAACTGAACACACATCTTAGATCAGAACTCCTTTTCCGCATAATCCAGTGAATGCTTCCTTTGTCTCGTCACTTCAAGTGCTGTGAATGCAATGGGCAGGGAGAGGGTCGGGGGGGGGGATGTTTTGGGGGTGTTTGTCCATCCTTTTATAGTGTCAGTCTCCCTCTTGAAAACATTACCAGTTGAGATCTAGAAGACAAAGACTGTATAGGGAAGGATGTTCCCTGCTGCTTTTTCCTCACCTGTTTGAGCACCCTTTGTTTCCCTTCCTGCCTGATGACTCCATTTACTGCTTAAATGCAAATTAAGCAGAGCACACTTTCCTTTGCTTGAGACAGATCTGCTTGCCAACCTCGGTTTGGAATGTGTGTTAAGAACACCGTACAGTGGAATCTAATAATTTCACATAAACTGTTGCCACACATATTTTATCAGGACAATACTGACCAGCAAATTATTAGTTTTCAAATGATACCTCACAAAGCATACTATGTATAAAGATTATTACAATAGTGTGTAGGGTGTGCACACAGGGGTGCATCCCTATCACTGTGGCTCTATGAAAAGCCTTATTAAAAGTGAAGACTTATCTAGTCTTCTGCTTTCCTCCTACCCACTAACCCAGTAACTGTGTAAAAGAAGGAATTTAGGTTGATTTAGCATAATTTTTTTTGACAAATCCATGCTGGGTATTCCTAATAACTCTATTATCCTCTAGTTGCTTACAAATTGTTTGTTTAATAATTTGTTCCAGTATCTTTCCAGGTATCAAGGTTAGGCTGACTGATTGATTATTCTGTGTCTTCTTTGTTCCCCTTTTTAATGATAGGCAACCATGGTACATTTCTCCAGTCCTCTGGGACCTCACTCGTGCTACAGTAAAGTATAGATGACAACAAGTGCAAATCCAAGAAATGTGAATATTCCATTATTTTGGAGAAGTTTCTATCAGTCTTCCAAATTAAAAATAAGAAATTGTCAGGCTTTATAGAGTATCACAGTTTGTCATTTTCTAGAAGGCTACCCATTACTAACAAATAAGCCTTTTTGTGAGTTACAGTTATGACTTTACAGTCAAGTGTAACATGGTCCCAAACTAGATTTGTCTTAGCTCATTCACAATGGACTGATAAAATGAGGTATAATAGGCAGAGTTGGTTTATGTATTTGTTGTGAATACATTTTACAAATGTTGGCATTTAAAAATAATAGTTGTATTTACATTTTTTTTTGGAGACCCCTATTGAAAGTACAGAAGAATACCAACATTTGTCAGATCAGGTAAAATGTTTCTAATCCTAGCATGTCAGGGAAAGCAAACACCTCTGATTTATTATATGAAATTGTCTCTCATATATGCAATGAACTAAACAGAAAGTGTTCCATAAATACTAAAGTAGAAAAAAAAACGGAAAGGGGGTAAGTACGGACAACAATTGATATGTGAATATGACCTTTCCTTGACGAAAAAGACAGAGAAAATCATTCACAATTGCTGTTGAAATGGATTAATGGAAAATAGTTTTGAAGGCAATTTACCAAGAAACCAAAGAAATTGTGGTGAAACATGTAGTGCAAATGGAATTTTACTATATTTTCTCAAATCCTAATTAGGCAATTATTCAATACTCTGCATCTTCTAGTGTAATATTAACTTTTGTATTCATTGATTTTTTTTATACCATGCATCTTTCTGTGCTAGTTTATCTTCATAATGGCTTTTACCTATTATTGGAAGTCCATGGTTTAATTACATTGTATTATTTACTAGTGGTATATAATCTCCTAATGTGTCACTTTTGTTAACTAGCACAACTCCGCCATAATTAGATTGGTTATATTATCATTAGTTAATTTCAGCAAACTGTCTATGATGCCTTATTGCACATTCTGTTCTCCAAAGAGTTTTAAGGTAAAGAAAAATGAAGTAGCATATTAATAAAATCTCATCATTCTTTATGGTCTCAGCTATGAACAATATAACACTTGATTCAACACCTACCGAACTCAGTGGAAAGACTTCCATTGTCTTCAGTGGACATCTGATTGATCCCTTGCTCCCCTAAACTGGGACGTCTCAGAATAAAGATTTAACAACAACATTTTGCTGCCCTTAACATTTCTCGTCTGAGGATGCATAGGGTCCAGGCAATGCCCTCCACAATAATTGATCCCTGCATAGGTGCTGTGCAGGCAGATCAGCCATGTTGAGGAGCATGTAAGGCAGGGATCGGTAACCTTTGGCATGAGGCCCATCAGGGTAAGCCCCCTGGTGGGCTGGGTCGGTTTGTTTACCTGCTGCATCCGCAGGTTCAGCCGATTGCAGCTCCCACTGGCCGCGGTTCACCACTCCAGGCGAATGGGGGCTGCAGGAAGTGGCACGGGCTGAGGGATGTGCTGGCTGCCATTTTCTACAGCCCCCGTTGGCCTGGAACGGTGAACCACGGCCAGTGGAAGCTGCGATCGGCTGAACCTGTGGACATAGCAGGCAAACAAACCATCCCGGTCCGCCAGGGGGCTTACCCTCGCAGGCCGCATGCCAAAGGTTGCCAATCCCTGCTGTAAGGGAATGTAAAACTGTATTATAATGTTTAGCCAGTAGGTGGTGCCAGTTGTAACATATCTTATTTGTGCTGGTAGTAAGCAGAGTCAGCAGTGCATTAAAGATAAGAAACATATCTCATGTATCTCTCTGGGGTGGAAGCTCTGCAAACAGTACATACTTCATACATGTCATGGTGTCAGAAGTAAAGGCAACCTAACTAGTGTCAGAAGAGAACAGAAACAAAAGGAAAGGAACAACAAAGGTTGTAAGCAGGAAGACAAAAACAGAAAAACCCAAGGGTTGCAGGAGCTCATCAACAAGCTACTTTTCAATGTCCCCGAGAAATTCAGCTTTCACACACTTTCAGAGTAAACATACTGGAAACAACATTTTGCTCAATTTTGCACTGCAGCCAAACTCCACTAGGAAACTGGAGACATCCAGGTATGCTCTTTAATTGATACTATGGGGAAACATGCAGACCATATCTTTAAGTCTTTTACCTTTACTAGAGACAGTCACAGAGATGATTATAAAAGGAATCTGGCTATGTTTGAGGCATACTTCATACCTCAAATAAATGTGGTTTATGAAAGGGCATGTTTTCAAGAGAGAATTCAACAAACGAGGGCATTTGATTAATTTTTTATCAGATCTTTACGTACATTGGTGGAAAACTGATTTGGGGACTTTAAAATATGAAAATATCAGATAGGACCTGCAGACAAATATCTTTCGCAGCATCTTCAATTAAAAACAGACAATCCTAGAGGTCTCACTACCAGATGGTGGAGCAGGCAGATACCGGACATAATGTTGGTATAGAATTCTCTAAATACTTTTATTGATTACAATATAAACCACACTCCCTCTACATTCACACCTCAAACATGCTGCACCAGAGTCCGAAGATTAGAAGTCATGGGGAGTCGGCATTACACACCTCTTCAAAATCAGGGCTCTGGATCGATGTCTGACTTGAAATTTCAGGCATGTCAGGCAACTATTTATAGACCAGTCCAATGCATTATCAGGTCTTTGCCTCTGTTTGCTAGGCCTTTCACCTATAACTTCAGGAAAACAGTTCTGGGCAGGCTGCAATAATCCCAGACATTTCATTTCCCTCAATTTTTGTCCACAGCTGTAACAGATATATTGTCATGATAACACTACCAATGTTATTCACTTTTCTGCTGATTCTGTATGTTTCCCATGGACACAACAAAGTTGTTTTGCACAAACAGTCCTTGACCGCTCACAACCTTATATCTTCGCTTCAGTTGCCAAGACACAACTCATGTACTCATGTCAAGAACACCTCATTCATACTCGGCCTCAATGCCCTATAACATATTACAACATATACTACTATATATCCCAACACCAGTACAGTTCAATATATTAATTAATGATCTGGAAAAAGGGATAAACAGTGAGGTGGCAACATTTGCAGATGATACAAAACTACTCGAGATAGTTAAGTCCAAAGCAGATTGCAAAGAGTTACAAAGGGATCTCACAAAACGGGGTGACTGGGCAACAAAATGGCAGATGAAATTCAATGTTGGTAAATGCAAAGTAATGCACATTGGAAAACATAATCCCAACCATACATATAAAATGGTGGATGTTTAAATTAGCTGTCACTACTCATTTAAGAGATCTTGGAGTCATTGTGGATAGTTCTCTGAAAACATCTACTCAATGTGCAGCGGCGGTCAAAAAAGCTAACAGAATGTTGGGAATCATTAAGAAAGGGAAAGATAATAAGGTATGCCAACATCTTGAATACTCGTGCAGATCTGGTTACCCCATCTCAAAAAAGATATATTAGAATTGGAAAAAAAAACGGAGACGAGCAGAACAAATTATTAGCGGTCTGGAACAGCTTCCTTATGAAGAGAGTTTAATTGGACTGGGATTTTTCAGCTTGGGAAAGAGACGACTAAGGAGGAATAAGATAGAGGTCTACACAATCATGGCTGTCATGGAGAAAGTAAATAAGGAAGTGTTATTTACTCCTTTTCATAACACAAGAACTAGGGGTCACCAAATAAAATGAATAGGCAGCAGTGTAACATAAACAAAAGGAAGTATTTCTTCATACAACGCATAGTCAACCTGTGGAACTCTTTGCCAGAGGATTTTGTGAAGGCCAAGACTATAACAGGTTTCAAAAAAGAACTAGGTAAGTTCCTGGAGGATAGGTCCATCAATGGTTATTAGCTGGACGGGCAGGGATGATATCCCTAGCCGCTGTTTGCCAGAAGCTGGGAATGGGTGACACGGGATGGATCACTTGATGATTAGCTGTTCTGTTCATTTCCTCTGATGCACCTGGCATTGGCCACAGTTGGAAGAAAGAATACTGGGCTAAATGGACCATTGGTCTGACCCAGTATGGCCTTTCTTATGTTCTTTCATAGCTATTCAAATATCAAAGCAGTATGAGCTAGTGAAACAGCAAAAAACAAAACAACTTACCATATTTGAAAAACAACACACTAGCTTAGAGATTGTAAACAGATATAACATGAGTGCTATAAGTAATTATCATGAGATCCCAGAGACTAAGAGGGACAAATTCCAGGCTAACTACAAAACATTTCTGTCTATATGCACAAGATGTGGGAAAACTCATAGTCCAAGTGATGTTTGCCCAGAAAAGAATGGAAGAGGTATCAAATGCACAAAAGATGGACATTTTGCAGCTGTTTGTCATACCAGAGCAATATATATGGAGATATGCCCATCTCATAGAACTGGAAGGACCTTGAAAGGTCATTGAGTCCAGTCCCCTCCCTTCACTAGCAGGACCAAGTACTGTCCCCTGACAGATTTTTAGATCCCTAAATGGTCCTCTCAAGGATTAAACTCACAACCCTGGATTTAGCAGGCCAATGCTCAAACCACTGACCTATCCCTAGAACATGGTGACCGTGTTTGTGTCAAACTAGATGGAGAAAAAGAATAGGGAATTGCTGCTGTCAAAAAAACCCAATTCCTTGCCAGGTCACATGTTATCAAGAGTGACAGAAACCATTGACCATTTGTTCCTCTTGAAGAATAATCAACACAGCAAACTCTACAGATGCCATACGGAGAACAAGAAGAAGACTGAAAGATTCCAGATGACAGCCAGTCGTTACAACTAATGGACAGCTAGACGCCGTTGTTATGCATTCGGATAGTATAATTAGAAAAACCAGTACTACTCAGAGACACTTAACAGACTGATCCATTCTGTATTTTAAAGATACTGTGATAGTGAAATTTTGCAAATGATAGGAATGTAAAACTTAAAAGGGGCAGATGTAATGGAATGTAAAACTATTCTAATGTGTAGCCATTAGGTGGCACCATGTGTAACATAAATTATCTGAACTGGTAATAATGTGAGCCAGCATTGGATTAAAGCTATTTTAAGGGGAACACATTTTATGTATATCTCTGGGGTAGAAACTCTAACCAGTCCATATCTGGGACATGACAGAGCCTACTCACTGAGGCTGTAGTAGCAGATGAGAGATGGAAGGGATTCACAACAGTCTGCACCCTGTTCTCAAGTTGAGAGTGGTGGATTTCACCTCCCCATCCTATCCTCACAGATAGCAAACGCTCAGGCTTTTTTATGCCTCGATCAGACTATGTGCATGAAAATGATCACTATGGCCTCAGTATTTACATGTTTGTAGATAATAAATTATCTTGCTCTGTGCTTTATATAAGAACTCTTTGCTAATGGGAACAGAGAAAATAAGCAGTTTGCATGAGACATGTCAGTAAAAGCTTGGCTCATAAATATTGTATGTCTCACTTATGCATAGGTGTGGGGCACTCTAGTCATAAGGAACAGATTTGCACCTGTTTAATTATTTTCCACACACACTATCTGCCTTTAAATTTAGTTTTGAAAAATATCTTGACAATTGTTAATCATTTAATACATGGAAGGCATAAACCTGCATATAAGTTAGTTGGTCCTCTTTCCTCCATCCACAATCTTACTGCTTTAATTATAAGGTATTCCTTTTTTATTTTCTGTTTGAGTGTATTATCTTTAATAGTAATAATATTCTACACCTATTTCTTTTATGTTGTTTGTAACATCTTATGACAATTTATACAGTATACATTTCTTTTATTTTGTACCTGCACCTGATATAAGAAAAATGAATTTTTAAAAATACATATTTTACTGAATCTCAGTTGGAATGTCTGGGTTACACATTAAAAAATCCTAACTTCCAAGCAAACAGACCTGAGTGAATAATTTTATGAATTTAGCCTCTTTTTCTGCTTGCAAAATGTCCATGAGAAGAGCATTGTTTCCTCAGATTAATTAATTATTCAGATTATTCAAGCTTTATATATATATATATATATATATACACATACATATATATATATATATATATATATATATATATATATATATATATATATATATACACACACACACACATATATATATTTTACTAGGGTGATTGGGAGCAGTTCACTGTAAATATATGATGCTCAATGGTCAAAATTTGAGCTGTTTTGGTTACATAAGTATTGTTTCTGATCTTTGATGAGGTGCTCAGCTTTGCAGGGCCTGAAGACCAAATCCTCAAAGATACTTAGGCACATATCTGCCTGTTAAATCACTAAGTCTACCATTTAGGTTGCACTTTTTCAAAACCATTCCTCAGTTGTCACTAAACCCTGTAAATGCCTAACACCTTGTATACACTGGTGATGGTGTGTAGGATACATGTATCTACACACCAAAATATAAAACAGGTTGTGTCCACACTGCGGTATATATCTACATGTGGCCGTGAAAGACTCTTGGCTGGGGAGAGGCAACAGAGCCTGCCTTCACTGCCTCTCCCCTAATGGAGTCTTTCACTGTGACAGGAAAGGCTCCAGCAGTGTCCTGTGGCAAGGAAAGACTTCGGTAGTGGGGATGCAGCGGGGCACTCACTACACTGCTAAAAAAACAGTGTAGATGTGGGTGGTACTGCTTGGGCATGCAGAGAGCCATGTAGGGTACATACCCTTAGGTTCTGGCATGTCTGTACTCCCCTAAGCAATGCCTCACCATCTATGTTGCTATTTATACCCATGATAGGGCATGCAGTACATATAGTCTATGCACTGCCATAAATGTAGACACCAGCCGGCCTTCACAAAGCCCTCCAAAGTGCTGATGCTGCCCCCAGCTAAGGAGCAGCTCTGAGCCTCAGCTCCAGGCAATGCTGAGAAACATCATTTCACCAGTGAGGCTCAGTTCCATAGGCATGCTCTTAGCACACAAAAGGGCTGATACCTGTCAGACCCCACAGAAGGAGGGCGAGATTCAGACCACCAATAGATGGAGAGGGCAGCACAGCACCCACATATAAGACAGCTGAGGGCACAAGGAAATGTAGGGTGTGCATACGTAGTATCAAGCATGAGCAGGACGCAAAGGGCTTGTCTATATGGTGAAGCAACAAGCATCAGTGGGGTTAAAATTCTAATGCACACCAATATGTTGCTCACTCACTGGCCTGCATAGACCCTGTTGACATATGCACTTGGAAGTTCCCTCGTGTGTATTAACATAGGACACTAGGGAACTTTTGGTGCATGCCAGCAGTGTCTGCATGGGCCAGTTAGTGAGCAATATGTTGGTCGGTATTAGAATTCACCCCCCCACCACTGGTGCACACTGCCACACCATGTAGACAAGCCCAGAGATAGAGAGAGAAGGTTTCGTCTGCTAGGGTATGGGCTACCTAATGGGCTGACCTGGCTTAGATGCCTAACTCCAGGATAGGGTTTATGGCTGAGGACCTTGCATGGAAGGAGCACCAGTTCAGCTACTCACACACCTTAGCCTTTCTCCTTTCTCCCTGCCCCCTCATCTGAATTTCACTGCTGGCTAGCTTAAGTGTCTCCCTGCTCAGCTTGCCAGCTTCTGAAAATTCTACACTAGCCCCCAAGTTCGAAGTAAGATACGTGACTTCAGCTAAGTGAATAACGTAGCTGAAGTCGAAGTATCTTATTTCGAACTTAAAAGTACTTACCCCTGGTCCACACGCGGCGCGCAGGCTCCCCCGTCGACTCTGCCTGCTCCGTTCGCAGAGCAGGATTACCGGCGTCGACGGGGGAGCACTTCCTGGTTCGATTTATCGCGTCTAGACAAGACGCGATAAATCGAACCCAGAAGATCGATCCGAAGCCTCCAACGCAGCGGGTAAGCGTAGACTAGCCTAACTAGAGACACCTAACTCTCCCATGCATTGTGTGGGGAGCCTGGGTGAATAACTTGGGGCTGACAATTCCACTGGGCATCAGGCCACCTAAGGGTTAGGCATTGCAGTGCTGAACAGAGTAACACCTACATTCCTTTAAGGAGCTGGGTCTGTGCACCTATCTCCCTTTGGGAGTTAGACTGTAGTGGAATTTTCAAAAGCACGTGGACACCTAACTCCTATTGATTTCAATGGCAACTGAATGCCTAGGTATGTTTGAAAATCCCATTATAGGCACATAAATATCTAAAAATCTGATTGAGACGAAGTGGGCAATTGGGGGCCAGATTGTTACACATAAATGTTTGAAGTGGGCAAGCCCGCTTCATTTCAAGTGGCAGTCTCCAACATACATTATCCCTTCTGCTTAACAATCTGTCCTAACTTGTATTTAGCTCAGACACTTTGCTTCCTTCCCCAAACCAGAGGAAGAGCTCTGTATTGGCCAGAAGTTTGCCCTTTCCACCAACAGAAGTTGGTGCAATAAAAGATATTACCCTCACCTACCTTGTCTCTCTTTTATCCTGAGGCCAACATGGCTAAAACAACACATTATAAATCTAGACCTAAGGGCTAGATCCACAAAGGGAGCTGAGTACCTAACTGCCACTTTAGGCATGTACATCCAAAATTCAGGTGCCACTGAGATCCTCAAAACCCCTGATCAGCTGCCATTTAATGGTCCTTTAGTTTTAGCTGGCAAAGTCCTGTAGGTATATAAGTTTCCTCTGACGGGCATGTGCACACTCACCTAAGTGTGGATGTTGCTGAGCTGCTTGGTACCCTCCCTGATGCATACCCCGGCAGGATTCCCAAAGTAAGCATTCTCTTACAGGACCCAATGCACTAAGCATACTCAGAGCACTCTAGGAGAGGGTTCATGGCTGTGAATCCCAAGCAGAGGGAGTCTACTAACTCTCTCCATAGAATGCACAGGGAATGTGAATGCCTAACTCAGGACTCTGGGTGTCAAAGTGCCAAAAAGTTAGGCATTGCAATGCCTAAGTTCCTTTGTGGATCTAGTCCTAAGATATTTGCCAATGGTCACACAGGAAGATGGTTTCAGAGTGTGATACACTTGCCTCTTGAACACCCCCTTGATATGCAGGCATGATGCTGCCATTTTCTTTGGATCCTAGCCCCCTCTGCAGGTTGTTAGCTTGCTTCTGTGTCTTGGCCCTTTAGCCAGGTCACACAGTCCAAAAACCACTCAGGGGCATAACAAACACAAAATAAAAATAATCCCTTGCCCTTCAGGGCTAAACGTAAATAAGCTAGTTCCTAACTCTTCTGCGCTAAATTCCCTCCAGGGAATTCAATCATCAGGGTTCCTTCTCAACTCCTACCACTGCTAGTGGCCAGCAGTGGACCCTGGCCCAGACCGGTTCCTTTCGCTGTAGCCCAGGGAGCATCCCTCCTCGTTCCTCTAACTCCAACCAGGAACTGCCTTTCCGACAGAAGGAAGCTTCTTTTATTTGGGCCTGCTGTGCCTTGGTTGGCAGTTGCTGCTCCCTACCCCTTCTGGCTACTGGAGAACTGGATCTCATTGGTTATCAAGATGGCTGTTCTTTTCTTCTCAGAGAGCTGATTGCTGGGGTGGGGTACAGCAACACATTGGGGCCTCCAATAAGGGTCCACAAAGGCCTGCTACACCCCATCACACAAAATAGGAAATTAAAATTGTTTGTTTCTGTTCCAGACTAATGTCCTAACTGCTAGACCATTCTTCTTCTCATAATCAGAATGTGGGGTGAAGAAGCCATTGAGGTTTTAAATCTCTCTGGTAGAGACAGTAGTTTACAGTGGGGTAACAGATTAAGATTAGGGAAATTTAAAAATGTTTATTTTTAAACATTTATAGCAGTATTCCTAGAAAAATTAGGTCACTGTACAATAAATGATATGTTGCTCTTATTATATTTACACAACATAATTGTGGGGCACTAACCACAAAGGTTATGGGAAAATTCACGTCTGGTTGTTTATCTCTATGTAGCAAGGCTGTAGACATGGGTTATGGGAAACCTGACACCATGTGTCTTGCCACATAAGAAGTATTGATCTGTAATTTTCTCTCATCATCACGGTTATTAATGCAAAGCCTAACAGTGAAGTGTGTGAACATAAACTTGTCTGATTCCTTTGAATTTCTCTGTGCTAGTGCTCTGAGAGGGGTCTGGGAACCTTGCTGCATCAAGCAGAAAGTAAACAAAATTTATGAGGAAACCACAGTGTTGATAAATTGTATAGTCAGTTGCTTGACCACATTTTGGTTCATTATAAAGTATATTCAAGGGACCAAATAACCAATATCAGTCAAGTTTATTGCTAAAAGTCAATAATAATATAGTACAGGAAGGCTCAATATGATACCAATTTCGGGGAAGCTGTTAAATTGAATTCCATGCAGCATTGTTACATTCACATTAGACAGAAGGTGTGCTCCCAAAGTTACACATTTCAGATAGAAGTATTTATAAGATGATTTAACCAGGTACAAAACTCTTTACACATCACTAAAATGCAGCCCATCAGTTTGTGCCAGTTCTTTAATTTGTTGTTCTGTATCTTTACTGTCCTTATCTTTGTTTTGAATACTAGCATTCCAAGTACTGGTCCATGATGGCACCTCCCTAGTTTCTACTAAGACTTAGAATGTAGGCATCTTGATTTTGACAAGTTTCCTACCTGCTTATGTCTAATGCTGAATTCTACTATTGCAGAGTGTTGTGGAATATAGCTTAGCATGAGTGAACAAAACTCTGAGAAAAACATCAGCCAGTTCAGCTCTTATAATTGTCAGGCATTCATATAATATGGTATATACAAACCTAACATATAAGTGTTGCCAACATCAGTTTGCTAGAATCTGTCCAAATCAATAGAAAGTCTCATATTTCTTAATACTTACATAGCTTTGATAGCAAACCTTTAGAATAATTCATTGCAAAAATTGTTTTCAAAACAGTCATTGACATATACAAGAATGAAAATATGATAAACATTTGAATATCACATACAAGGAATGCAAAATCATTTGGAAGCATATGACCAAATTCTCATTATGATGATGAAAAATACTCCAATCAGACAGGTTTGAGATCTTATAGGACATGTGACAAATTGCATAAAATATATTATAATTTTTCAGATAAATGCTGGAAAATGTAACAATTCTATTACTTTTATCCACTTGTGGTGATTTTATCAAGTTATACTAAATTTCTAGTCTAATGAGATCACAGGTCTCCATCATCTGTGCAATCCAGTCATTTTTCTTCTATGACTATATCCAGATATTACTCTGATGAACATTTTAAAAAGTTCTCCGCAACCCCTGTCATCCATCTCAGCAGTGCAAAGCAACTGGAAAGCTTCTGTACTGGAGTAACTGAGGGTTTGTTGATGTGAAGTAATTCCTGGGTCGCATAAAACCAGTGTAGAGGACTCTGCACCATTCATTCCTGCCACAGGCCACAGAAGACAATCTGCTGCCCCATGCAAAATATCAACATGCTGTCCCCCTCCTCAAGATCCTAGTCCAACGGAAGTGGCCCAGTTGCCCCCATCATGTTGTGGCTGTAATTTGACCTAAAACATTACTTTTTCAGTATTATTTAGGGCCTGGTCTACACTATGGGGTTTATGTCGAATTTAGCAGCGTTAACTCGAATTAACCCTGCACCCGTCCACACAACGAAGCTATTTAATTCGACATAAAAGTGCTCTTTAAATCAATTTCTGTACTCCTCCCCGACGAGGGGAGTAGCGCTAAATTCGACATGACCATGTCGAATTAGGGTTAGTGTGGACTGAATTCGACGCCAATAGCTCCGGGAGCTATCCCACAGTCCGAGCTCAGATGCTCTGAACAGCCAGACAGGAAAAGCCCCGGGAAAATTTGAATTCCTTTTCCTGTCTGGGCAGTTTGAATCTCATTTCCTGTTTGGACATCGTGGCGAGCTCAGCAGCACTGGCAATGATGCAGAGCTCTCCAGCAGAGGTGACCATGCAATCGCAGAATAGAAAGAGGGCCCCAGCATGGACTGATCGGGAAGTCTTGGATCTGATCGCTGTGTGGGGCGATGAGTCCGTGCTTTCGGAGCTGCGATCGAAAAAACGGAATGCGAAGATCCATGAGAAAATCTTAAAAGCCATGACGGAGAGAGGATACAGCCGGGAAGCAACGCAGCGCCGTGTAAAAATCAAGGAGCTGCGGCAAGCGTACCAGAAGACCAAAGAGTCAAACGGCCGCTCCGGATCACAGCCCCAAACATGCCGTTTCTACGAGGCACTGCATTCAATTCTAGGAGGGGCAGCCACCACTACCCCACCAGTGTTCGTGGACTCCGACGATGGGGTCTTATCTACGTCCGCTTCCTCGGAGGTTTTTGCGGACAGGGAAGATGAGGAAGGAGATGAGGAGGACGAGGCAGTCGACAGTGCTTTCAACACTGATTTCCCTGACAGGATCTCTTCATCACCCTGACGGAGATCCCCTACCAATCCTCCCAAGGCGGTAACCCGGACCGTGAATCAGGGGAAGGATCAGTAGGTAAGTGTTTAAAACATTTCTTTTGAATAGAACTGGCATGGTATGTTAGCAATGGGTTTTTCATGATTAGGGTGCCCTAGGCGCTTTAGCTTTTAGTCGTTGCCAGTGCAGCTACTCGAAAAGTCTGTCAACATGTCTGGGGATAGAGGCGAAATCCTCCTGGGACATCTCCATGAAGCTCTCCTGGAGGTAATGTGCAAGCCTTTGCATCAGGTTCCTGGGGAGAGTGACCTTATGGCCTCCTCCATGGAAGGAAACTTTTCCGCACCAGGCTAGTAGCTGGTACTCCGGTATCATTGCCTGGCAAAGCATGGAGGCATACGGCCCCGGTGTTTGCTGGCAATCGCACAGCATACGGTCTTTCTCTGTCTCCGCAATCCTCATCAGAGTGATATCAGTCATGGTTTCCTGGTTTGAATTAGGGGAATTTTAGTATGGGGACTGGTTGCCTGTTCCTTTAAATAACTCTACCCGGCGGTTTCCAGCCACGCGGTGGGGGCGGGGAGGCGAACTGTTCATGCTGAGCGGATCGCCGGCAGCATGCAGGGATCTTTCCCGAGCCCAGCCACGCGATGGGGGAGGGAAGGCGAACAGTTCATGTTGAGCAGTTCGCCGGCAGCATGCAGGAATCTTTCCCGAGCCCAGCCACGCGGTGGGGGCAGGGAGGCGAACCGTTCATGCCGAGCAGTTCGCCGGCAGCATGCAGGGATCTTTCACGGTTACAGCCGCACCGTGGGTCTGATAGGGGGAGAGTTCATGCTTGCCGGATTGCCGGCAGCAGGAAATGGCCAACGATAGGAGCAGTGCTTGGAACATGAAACGAGGGCGCTGCTGTAAAGTAAGGTTTCAGCAGCCAACAGTACGGCTTACCATGGCCTCCTGCTAGCCGAATTCCGTTGTCTGGCCCCGCGTGTGTGATCTGTACAGCAAGACCACAGGCACTCAATATAAAGACAGAAAATTCTACCTTGTACTGACAGCACATGTGACAGGTACTGTGCATGGTCTGGTTCACAGGTAAAGAGTATATTCATTGTTTGCAAAAATTTATCTTTCTGAGGAATTCACTCCCTTTTTTCCATCCCACAGCTGTGAGTGTCTCCTGGGCTACCCCGGCATCCCCCTCCCAGAGGCTGGTGCTGATCAGGCGGCTCAAAAAAAGAACTCAGGACGAAATGTTCTTGGAACTTATGGTCAGTTCCAGAACTGAGGCAGCACAGCGGAGAGAGGACATCTCTCAGTACCGGCAAGCATCCAGCGAACGGGTGGGGAGGACTGAAGCTCGTGAGGACAGGTGGCGGCAGGAAGACCAGCGGGCTACTCAGACACTGCTTGGGCTAATGCAGGAGCAAACAGACACTCTCCGGCTCCTTGTAGATGTTCTGCAGGACCGGAGGCAGGAGGAAAGAGCCCCGCTTCATTCCATCACTAACCACCCTCCACCGCCACAAAGTCCCATCCCCCCCTCACCCAAAGTCCCAAGACGGAGGGGCAGAAGGGGCCGTGGAAACAATCACTCCACCCCTGCTGAATGCTCAAGCAGCAGAAGGCTCTCATTCCCCAAGATTTGATGGGTCCTTTCCTTCCCTCCAACCGCACCCCACCCTAGCCTCCCTCCCAGTTTCATCCCATAATTGTGAAGTCCCTAATAAAAATTACTTTTCTGTTAGATATTGTTTCCTTGATGTTCTTGTTAAAGGGAGGTGTATCTGAAGGGGGGGAAGAGGGTTGGTAATTAGAGGCGATAGGCGCCTTTAGCAGGGTAAAGACAGGGGTGCAGGTTCACCAGAAGGTCACACTCACATTGCAGCCAGCAGGCACCCTGGTCAGTTTGGGAGGAGGTTTTCATGTTCTGTGTGTGGGGGCTCTGTGGGTTTGTGGTGGGGGAGGGCGGTTACAGATCTTATGCAGCGGTCCGTAGCCTGGATGATAGAGCCATGCAGCAGGGGATCTGTAACCGCCCTCCCCCGCCACAAAGTCACATAGCCCCACCACACAGAGTCCCAAAAAAGGAGGGGTGGCAGGCTCCGTTGAAACAACCTGACCACCACTGCGGACTGCTCTAGGAGCAGGAGCCTTTCATTCCCCGAGTGTAGAAGTGTCCTTTCCATCACTCCACCCGCTCCCCAACCGCAGTATGCTTCCCAGTTTAAACCATTTATCGAGAAATCCTAAATAAATAAGACAGTTTTAATGAACAATGTTTCATTTATTTTATTTTTAAGGGTGTGTGGGAAGGGGGGGAAGGGTTTTGGTAATTGCAGAGGATAGGCAACAGTAACTGGGTAAAGAAATGGAGGCAGGTTCAGCTTCTGCTTAAACAAACGTAATAGTCACAGGTTACCCTGGTCAGTTTGGAAGCTAGCTTTCAAAGCTTCCCGGATGTGCAGCACGTCCCGCTGTGCTCTTCTAATCGCCCTGGCGTCTGGTTGTGCGTAATCGGCAGCCAGGCGATTTGCCTCTACCTCCCACCCCGTCATAAACGTCTCCCCCTTGCTCTCACAGAGATTGTGGAGCACACAGCAAGCTGAAATCACAATGGGGATATTGGTTTCGCTGAGATCAGAGCGAGTCAATAAGCTTCTCCATCTCCCCTTCAAACATCCAAAAGCACACTCCACCACCATTCTGCACTTGCTCAGACGGTAGTTGAAGAGCTCCTTTTCACTGTCCAGGGCGCCTGTGTACGGCTTCATGAGCCATGGCACTAGCGGGTAGGCTGGGTCCCTGAGGATCACTATAGGCATCTCCACATCCCCAACAGTTATTTTGTGCTCCGGGAAGTAAATACCTTCCTGTAGCCGTCTAAACAGACCAGAGTTCCTGAAAATGCGAGCGTCATGAACCTTGCCCGGCCACCCGACGTTGATGTTGGTAAAGCGTCCCTTATGGTCCACCAGTGCTTGAAGCACCATTGAAAAGTAGCCCTTTCGGTTAATGTACTGGCTGCCCTGGTGGCCCGGTCCCAGGATAGGGATGTGAGTCCCATCAATAGCCCCACCGCAGTTTGGGAATCCCATCACAGCGAAACCATCTATGATCACCTGCACGTTTCCCAGGGTCACTACCTTTGAGAGCAGCAGCTTAACGATTGTGTTGGCTATTTGCATCACAGCAACCCCCACAGTAGATTTGCCCACTCCAAATTGATTCGCGACTGACCGGTAGCTGTCAGGCGTTGCAAGCTTCCAGAGGGCTATGGCCACTCGCTTCTGGATAGTCAGGGCTGCTCGCATCCGGGTGTCCTGGCACTTCAGGGCAGGGGACAGCAAGTCACACAGTTCCAGGAAAGTGCCCTTTCGCATCCGAAAGTTTCGCAGCCACTGTGATTCATCCCAGACCTGCAGCACTATGCGGTCCCACCAGTCCGTGCTTGTTTCCCGGGCCCAAAACTGCTGTTCCACTGCATCAACATTACCCATTGCCACCATGATGTCCAGGGTGCGGGGTCCCGTGCTCTGTGAGAAGTCTGTAACCATCTCAGAGTCAATGTCTTCACAACGCTGCCGTAGCCTCCTCTCCCGATTTCTCAGCATCTGCCTCTGAAACAGGTGGACGATAAGGCGCGAGGTGTTGACAACGGCCATAACTGCAGCGATGATCGCAGCGGGCTCCAGGCTCGCGGTGCTGTGGCGTCCGCGCTGTCAATCAGTAGAAAAGGGCGCGAACTGATTGCCTGCCGGCGCTTTCACAGAGGGAGTGCGGGAGTGAGGGTTGAATGACTACAGTAACCCAAAACCACCCGTGACACATTTTTCCCCCCAGCAGGCATTGGGGGCTTGACCCAGAACTCCAATGGGCAGTGGGGACTGCGGGAACTGTGGGATAGCTACCCACAGTGCACAGCTTTCAATGTTGACGCTTGCCCCGTTAGTGTGGACTCACAAAGTCGAATTACTGTCTTCAGTGTGGATACACACGTTCGACTTTGTAATATCGGTTTCACAAATTCGGTTTAAGTTAAATCGAACTACTCTCGTAGTGTAGACATACCCTAGTATTGATGGTTAATTATATAAAGCTAATCAGAAAATTAAAAATCTCAAAGAAATATTTATTATTTGTTCCTTCTTAGCGGGTCAGATACTATGGAAATGGGAGCCACAGAGACAATTTCCTTTTTGTAAAGTCCCAGAGGACATCTGAATCTTACTTTCATAGGAATTTCCTGTGTCTAACAATCAAGAAGAGCTACAACTCTCCGGTAAAGTTGAGAGAATATTGGGTTTTGGAAAAAAGATAATAAAGTTCAATCTGTTCACTCTTATCAAGATATCGTAGGGCTTGTCTATACTGCGTGCTAACCTGAGTTTATGCACACTGAAAAGTCCTGCATATACATGACACAAACCCTTAAAGCATAGTAACTCCACAATTAAAGTGTAAACTATACTGAGCTTTGAAGTGTAGCAAATTCACTGCTTACTGAGTTAGTGGAGACTGACGTTTATGTGCACATCACTCATTTGTACTTTTTGGCAGTTTTCCAACTGCTATCCCACACTGCTTTGTATATCACTGATCCTGATTTGTCTGTTTACATTTAGTGCTCTGCGGTCAAGTTGTCATTTACAATTTCTAATGCCTGGTGAATCCCTATTCTGTACAGTAATTGTGGGATTCTCTCACCTTAAACTATTTAGGCCCTTGTGAATGTCATTATTAGCACATTAACTACCATGATTATCCCAAAGTCATTGTCTAAGCTTGGTTATAATCAGAGTATTTTTTAATATATCTATAGACACTGGGCTCATTAGCCTCTTTCAGATAACAGGGAGTTTTGGAAAACAGAGTTGGATAAATTTTAGTTGATCTGTATTATCATTATCCTTGTGCACTGGATATAAAATTAATTTAAAAGATCAGTTGGTAACATGTTTCCTAATCATAATATATTGAATGGATTGACATCTTATCTGGAAACAACAAGTCTGGCAATTTACTAATTTAATCCTATCTTATTGTCAAAAAACATATTTTGATTTTTGTCTTACTAGCACCAGAGATGTCCAGAATTTCAATTTTCCCTTCAGTTCAGCTGTCTGTTGTTATACTTCCTTATCTGTGGGTTTGTCAATTATTTGGGGAACAATTATTTTTTAATAAGTACCTTCTTTTCCTCTACAAATATGCACAATATATAATCTATTCACAGGCCTTGAAAAATGTCTATATTTAAAGTATATACTGGATGATAGCCCCCACCTATCTTATCTCTAGGCACACATAATAACATGGTCATTCTGAAAGTTCATCCATGCATGCAAGGTACAACTGCTGTCACTGCAGGGAAATATTCCTTTAGAACAAGTAGCATAACAGGATGTTTTGTGGCAGGCTATATTTCCTACTCAGCTCTTACAATGGATCACAGTAGAAGCCCTGTCACTCCAGATTTCCAAATTGGAAACCTTAACACCTTGGAGAAATCTTTCACATATTTCTTCTGAACCAACCCTAAAACATAATGAGCAATCAGTGGCTGCAAAGATGTACTGCTGGATGGATGAGCTACTTGTAGCTATTTCAAGTAGCCCATGTGAATAGTGCGGCGGGGGGGGGGGGGGGGGGAATGTCAACCTGATATGCTTCTTCCTGTTTAGTCTCAAAGCTCTGTTGCCAAGCAACAAGTGTATTTTCTGAAAAAAAGTTTAGCATGACAAGAAACACAATAGGTATAGGATCCAAACTGCTACCAGAAATGATTTGAAAGTTTAATCTCCTAGATTTTATGTGTGAATGTAGTTGCAAAGATGAAGATACTTCTTCTAATTAGAGGATTACTACATAACTTCCTCATAGATGCCTTTCATGAAGAACCATCAATATTGTTAGAACTTGTTTGTAAAAAGGAATCTACTTTAAAAGATGATTAAATCATCAAAAGTTAAGAGGATCTATACAGTTCAGATAATCACACACAAGCTGGCCTTTTATCCAGAGTTTTCTGAATATCTTTGGTCTGGAAATAGTGGAAGAAAAGACATGTTCATGATATTTCAGAACGTTAAATCAGAGTGTGCATCTAGAGGTGTATGGAAATGAAAAGAAATAAACAAATAAGTTAACCAGTTTTTATTGAACTTCAAAAGAGGTTTGGATTCAGGTCAATTTGCGTTTTAAGGGAAAATTTTGGGTCAGTTTTTATCCAAACTGGTTCATGATTTCCTAAATATCATATCATGTACTGGGGCTAGGAGGACAATGATAACAGATTGATTGCTGGCATAGAGCTAGATGTGGATGGGTCGCTAAGATGGCCATAAACAGTAGATTAAAGGCCAAATTATGTTTGGCCCTTATGAGTGGAATGTTGGAGGGGTAGGTGCAAGAAACATTCCCTACTCTTATGTGATCTGTGAAAGGGCCAGGCTGAATTGCAGTCCCTACATTCAGGGGAACACTCCATCTCTTCTTCCCTAGAGGCATCTGGTCACAGGCGCCAACTTCCGGTGGCGCCGGTGGGGGCTGACGCCGGGCCCCGCCCCCAATGCCGGGTGATGTTGCGGGGCCCCGCCCCCGACGCCGGGTGACGTTGCGGGGCCCCGCCCCCGACGCCGGGTGACGTTGCGGGGCCCCGCCCCCGATGCCGACGCAACGTCGCCCAGCGTCGGGGGCGGGGCCCCACAACGTCTCCCAGTGCTGAGGTGAGCTTGACGTGGGTCCCGGGGCTGGCGGGGAGCTGGCCGCGGGCCCCAGGGTTGGTGGGGAGCTGCTGGTGGGTGCTGAGCACCCACCAATTTTTCCCCATGGGTGCTCCAGCCCCGGAGCACCCATCTGGTGCCCCAAAGGGGTCAGGGAGGAGGGAAGGCAATGGTTTTCTCCAGCTTGCAGTGGCCTGGAAAGTGGGACCAGTACACTGGGGAAGAGGAGACTAAACTAGGCTGGCAAAGCCTAGAATTAAAGTTAATGTTTGCATGGCACTTTAAGGTCCTCAGTGCTAATTAATTAATAAAAATAATAATAATGAGATCAAGTGCTGTATTTCAATCTTTGGGATAGATTTTAACTAGTGTTATGCCTCAGGAGGAGGATGCGGTGTGCTGCCCTCTGCACACCAGACCAACCCCATTAGTCAATGCAGAGGGAAGAAGGACCATGTCTTCACGTTCTCCTGGATCGTTCATGACCAGTTTAAGTGGTTCACAGCCCTCAGAGAAGACAATGGCTGCAGGATTGCCAACTCTTGTGATTTTATTATGAGTGTGGTGATATTTGGTGTTTTGCATAGAGAGTGATGTGATTATGTGATACTCTCAGCTTTCATTTCATAAACTCAAAGAAGTAAGTTTATAGCCCTCGTGATTGTGAAGGAAAGCCCAAAAATATGAACTAAAGGGCAGCTACCAGAAGGCACATAATGCCTGGTAGACAAAATGCATTTATTTTGTATCAGTCTCATTGATTTAGTAAGGCTGGGTATGTCTACACTGCAGCTGGGAGCTCTCAGCCCGGATAGACTGACTCCCGCTAAGCATGCTAAAAGTAGCTGGAGGGATTCTGTAGCTCTGGCAGAGACTCGGGCTAGCCATGGAAGCTCAGATCCAGGTGGGCCTGAAAGCCTGAGCTGGCATCCAAGTAGCAAGGTCCACACTGCTATTTTTAGTGTGATACCTTGAGCCACACTAGTGTTAGTCTGTCTACCCAGGAATGGAGGCTTGCTCCCAGCTACAGTGTAGACATACTAGTTGTGGCTGGGCATTTGAAAGCAGCTTAAAAGAGTTAGGCCAAACTCCCATTGGCTTTCAAAGGCATTTGGGTACCTAAATCTCTTAGGCTTCTTTGAAAATCTCTGCGAAGGTGAGTAAATTCATTATACTGCTACTGCATTATGTTGTTTTTAAACAGCTTTTTGAAGCTTCCCTCCCCCACAGTACCATTTTCAAGGGAGGGGGCACACCAGCATCTGGGTGGATCTATACTGCCCCCCAACCACATAGATTTTGACAGGGGAAGGTTCTCCAACAGTTCACTAGGTGTTTGTTTGTTTTTCTCCTCCCCTACAAGGGAATAGAGCTCCTGTCTTTTGTCCTTTTCCCCTAACATGTCAGTAGAAAAATAGTTCACACTTGAAGGTCTCTTTGTTCTCCACAGATTTCTCAGGAGCAGTTGCTGTTGGCCACTTGGGGAACCCTTATAGGTAGCAGCAGTGCAGCCCGGGCTCCCAAGGAGCGCTCCTATGCATCACACTTCATGTGGAATTGCCTGTAGCAGCTTGAGGTTACAATAGGATAAAAAAAAGCATGTTGCAGTGGTGACTCAGACCCAAATATTTTAAAATTCAAAATTTAGCTGACATCATCCTGCTAAATAGCAAAAATTAACTAGTCCATTGCCTATGCCGCATTCTACAAATATTTACTATGAGGGGTCCAAATTTTTTTTTTTTTAAAGATACATTTCTGTGAGCAAGTCCCATTTTCTAAAATGCCTACTGGTCCTCTGTGAATGCTGATATAGCCAACAAAAAATAAAAATAGGTTGGTTTTTACCATTTATGTCAACAAAGCCAGCCTGACCATTTTTCAACCACAGTTTCTATATGTAATGCTGTTTGGATAATTAGAACTATAATTTTAATGATTAGATGTTATTTGGTAAAATTATTAGAGCCAGTCAGAACATTGTTGTCATACTATGTTCTTTCATCTAAACTTTTTTGGGTTGAGAAAGAGAGAGGCTGGGAGGCCTGGTGGCAAGAGCGGGACCCTAGCATTCAGGAGACCCTGAATTAAGTCCCTGCTCTGCCTGAATCAGTGTGATCCAAAATAAATAATAAATTAAAAAACCCTCTACTCTGAATCAGGCAAAGCAGGGACTTGACCCTGGGTCCTCTGAATTTCAAGTCACTGACAACATACATACACTCTCCTGTTTTCACAAAAGTTTTGGGTATTGTTCCAATGCAGAACAAAAATAAATTTCAAAATCTCAAAAGTTGCCCCCAAACAGAATTATTGTCCTCCATTAGCTCTAAAACTTATAGCAGTTTCCTGATAAACACAAATTAAAATAATAACTGAAACTTTATATCTAAGGTACAAGTCAAGGAAGCAGGAAGAGGATCCAGTTTCAGATTGGGCTTGATTCCAAAAGCAGTCATTTACACCTGTGGTACTGTTCATATGTGGAGCATTTGCACCCAGCTTTGCTTAGGTGTAAATGACTGCACAAGTTGAAAGGCAGAGGTCCATTGTGTCTTTCTTTGCTATAGCCAGGAAAGGAAACCTCCACTTCCAAAAATAAATGGAATAAATAAATGGCCCTAAAACTAACCCTAAGATCTTCAAACATGTTAAAGCACCAGGCATGTGTTAAAGGCTGTTATGCTAATAGTATCTTCTACTTCCTCCCCTCATGTTAGAACTGATATTGCGGCTACAGCTTGTTTGTTAAGACCTCTTGTGACGGGGCGGATCGGCCCTGCACAGGTACGGAGAGGGTTAATCCTTCCCTCTTAGCAGAGGAAGCCACACCCCTGAGGCTCTGCTGGGCATGCTCTACCTGGAAGTCAGGTATAAAAGCCTGCAGAGCTGCTCAGTTGGGATAGACCTCTGGAGGGGAAGGAGGCTCGTCATTCTCTCCAGCAGAAGAGAGCTCACACTGAGACGCAGAGGCCAGCCACGCCCAGCCACGCTGCAGAGGGGAAGCCGAGGATGCCGCAGACCTGGCTGAATCTGAGAATATGGTAGGAAGTGACCCAGGGAGTTCTTAAAGGGGAACAGTGCTGAGACTGTTCAGGCCTGCGTGTTTCGGGAGGATCCCCGCCGGACCACTGATGAGGAGAAGTCGCCACTAACAGGGCCTTGGATCGGGACCCGGTGGAGTGTGGGGGCCTGGGTCCCTCTACCTGGAACACTCTCCTTTGAGAGGAGCTGGCCTCACACAATGAGTTATATGGACTCCAGCCGTTGGGCCACACTGCCCTAGGGGTGCATTGTATGGACTTCGACCGCTAGGCTGCACTACCCCAATCGGCAAGGGGAAGTAGTTGGACTCAGGCCATTGGGCCACCCTGTGCAAACTACAGAAGGATTTAGAACATGGACTTGGGCATAGAGAGGCAGTGCTACCTCCTGCCCCCCTGACCTAAGGGGCTGACAAGGTACTAGCACCGCCAGACCTGTGTTTTGGACCTTATTCCTCTCTGTATATAGTACTCAGCGAGGCCATGGGAGTAATAGAAGTATGCTTTGGGGAAATATAAAACAAAACAAGCATGATTTTGATGGTAGGGTGGATTGTGGGTTTTGTTTTTTAGGTTGTGGTGGGTGAAACAGAATTAAAAATGTTTGGAGTGAATCAAACCTATTAGCATGGGCCTTCATTTATCACATCATTCCTTTACGCCTGAATGAAGGAATAATTCTGAGACACAGTTAACTGACCCTGAGGATAGCTATGGAAATATTGTAAGGGAGGTACTGAGGGACAAGCAAGGGAAAGATATCCCTTCTTCACTGTGCTTTATTAATTTGTTCGTTTTTAAAGGTAATGGCCTGATTCTCTTCTCAGTTACACCATTTTTATGTGGGTTTAAGTCCATGGGCTTCAGTGAAGTTTCACCTGGTTTACACCAATGTCACTGTGAAATAGATAAGGCCGTATAGCTCATATGGGACATCTAGGCATGAGGTGAAATAATAGAGCTGAATGGATGCAGTGTTTTTGTTTGTTACTGTATCATCAGTCAAGGGCTTTGAATCAACTCAGCTACTAGTATTGTGAGGGAAAAAAACAACCTTTGAAAATGTAGGGGTTTGGAAAGAAAACAAAACTGCTGCATAAATCTCCCATTGTCCTGTGAAAGCCAAGAACAAAATTGCAGGAGGAGTGCAGTCTGCAACAACATCATTGTCAGAGTTCACTATCAATTACTGTGGGTGATGATGTTTTCTTTCTCCAGGAGATGTCACTGTAGACACTGGTGAATGTGCATTTCATGAGTTTACAGCATAAATACAATCAGAATGAAATGACAAAGATTTATTCATTCCAAAAATACCTTGGCCTATTTCAACAAGATTCTTGCCAAATGTATATGTCAGGAGCGAGGACTGGAGTTTTCAACACTGCTCCTCTGTAAACTACACTTGTTTTGCACCAGTCCATTAAGGAGTCATCATTTATTTACATTCACAAGAGAGTGAATGCTCCAAAGGGGTCCAAACTCAGCTGAAGAGAGAGACTTTGGGAAAAGACAATTCATACATAAGTTATTACAGCCTCAAGGAAACAGATAGTGCCAGCAGGTAACTACATATGCAATTTATATACCTATTTATACTACAACTACATCAAAATAGGTAGTCAACAAAATACCTAGGAGAGCTCCACTTTACTATTGTTTCAAATACCCTTCAAATATATACCTGAGATTTTTGTCCTCTCACTCATTACCAGTGAGAGTTACTGGGTACTGCTGCATGCTCAGTACTTTTGAAATATCAGGCCAGGGAGGAAAAAAAGGGGCAGGGGAAAGACTGAGGTAGTAAGGAGCCATGGGAGGAGACTGGGGCAAGGAGCCTGTGGGGACAGAGATTGGATGAGAAGCCCAGGGAGGGAGATTACTACTGGCAGCCAGTAGGGATGAGGAATGCAGGTGGAAGTAGAAAGGGGTGACTGAGGACCAGATTGGGGAGAGAGACAGATGGGATAAGAATGGGGAGAGGGTGGGAACAGGCGTGGGCTGTGCAAGAAACTGGGACTGGGAGTCTAGAGGAGTGAGACTACAACTTGCTGGGGAAGGGGCCTGGAATTGAGATGAGATGCCTGAGGAACAGAAACACGGAATGGCTAGGTGAGAAGAATGGGAATACGATGAGGAGCCAGGAAATCATACACACACAAACTACATTAAAAGAATTGAGGCAGCTGCAAAATAAAAGGCTAATATCCTGAGCTATATTAACAGGAGTGTCATATGTAAGACATGGGAGGTAAATGTCCCACTCCTTCAGCACTGGTGAAGTCTCAGCTGTGTCTAGTATTGAGTGCCACACTTTAAATGATAAAAGTTTTAGAAAACCTGACCCATGAAGAAAGTTTAAAAAGCTTATGTAGTCTTGAGAGGTGGAAGGTGTGTACCTGGCTGCAGATACAGACCAAGCCTATATGCTTTCCCCACATCAAGGCTCAGTATACCTGCACTGACCCAGTGCAGCCCCAACAAGAAAAAACTCCAGGATCTTCTTCTGGAGACGGACCACGCACCCTCCATCCCCCGGGGTTGCGCTCAGGGTGTTGAACCAGTGCCAGAGCATGGACAGGACCAGTTGGTTGATCACCAGTGTCCTCCCCCAAAGGCACAAGAGCAGCTCTGTTCACCTCTGCAATTCATCAGCCACGCTTGCCTCTAGAATGTTCAATTCTCCAGTGGGGAGGGATCAGTGCCCAGATAGAGCAGTGGACCCACACCCCACCAGATGGCATGGAGCACAGGTGGGAGGGAGTTCGCCTGCCATTCATCTTCAACCATCAGGCCAGAGCTCTTGACCCATTTGACCCAGGCAGAGGAGGCAATTGAATAGATGGCTTGACAAGCCTCCACCTGCACCAGATATCCCAGGTCCTGGCCCATGAGGAGCATGTCATTGGCACATGCTGACAGGACCACCCACAACATCAACACCATCATCCTTTTGTGGAGGAGATGGAGGAAGGGCTCAATACTGATGGTGTAGAGATGGCTGAACAGAAGGCTACTGCGATGCATCCTTTGACCAAAGGTCATAGGTTTAGTCAAGGCCCAGTTGAGCTCAACCAGAATCTCCATAGAAACGGGAGAAAGCCCACAAAGGAGGGCCGAAAGCCAAATGCCTGCAAAGTAACCATGAGATATATCCATGATCCATTTTGCCAAAAGCCTTCTCCTGGTCCAGGGACAGGAGATAGTGAGAGACCATGCCTACATGCTAGATGGAGTAGATTCTGGACCAGATGGAAGGTATCAAAGGTGGTCTGGCCAGGATGGTGCAGGTCTCATTGAGGTGGATATCATCTGCCAGTACAGACCCAAGACAAGCAAGGCGTTTTTTTGCTATGACCTTTTAGTTTGTGCTGAGGAGCAAAACTTAGGCTATGGAGGCCCCCCCTCTTAGACAGCAGAACGAGCATGGCCTGCCTGCTTAATGGGAGGAACACACCATTCTCTAGGGACTTGCCCCAGATGGTGGTGAAATCTGGGCCAAGAACATCCCAGAACGCATGATAGAATTCCATAGTCAGCCTGTTTGTGCCCAGAGATTTGTGGGTGGGAATCAGAAGGATGGCTTATGTGAACTCAGCCAGAATGAGATGATGCTCTAACTAGTCTCAGATGCCTTTGCTGACTCTTCATCCCACATAATCCCACAGGCATTGACATGGGCCAGATCTGGAAAGAAGAGACTGGTGTAGAAGGCCCTGGCCCTTCCCTGCATCTGTATAGGATCTGTGAGGAAGTGTATCCTCCCCCAGGAAACAGGCAATATGCTTTTTGGCACCTCTCTTTTTCTACAGGGTGTAGAAGAACTAGGAGCCATGATCCATCTCCTAAAGGAGCTGGATGTGGGATCTAACAAAAGTACTCTGGGCCCACTGGTCGTTTAGGGACTGGAGCTCAGCTTGGCTCTCCTGACACTCTCTGAAGAAGGATGGATCCCTGTGATGAGCGCCCACATGCCTCTCCAGCTCCAAAACCTCCTGCTCCAGCTGCTCCAGCAATGCATTCCTCCTCTGATCCGCTCCCTGGCTATAGTCACATTCCTCACATTCCACTACCTCTGTGCTAAGGGAAAGTTGTTCCCCTGCCTCCTCCAGGCCAGCCAGAACTCCTGGAAGGACTCTGCAAAGCTCACATCTTCCAACAGACTGTTATTGAAATGCTAGTAGGCGAGACTCAGCCACTTAGCTCAGCGAGGCCACCAGAATGGGGCTGGTCTGATGCTGGAGGACTAGGCCTGCAAGATGTGAAATTGAGTCAGGTAAATGTGGTCCAACTGGGAGTGGCACGTCTGAGTGTCTCCACCCAGGAAAAAATGAAGGTGGTATCATAGAATCATAGAATCTCAGGGTTGGAAGGGACCTCAGGAGGTCATCTAGTCCAACCCCCTGCTCAAAGCAGGACCAAACCCAACTAAATCATCCCAGCCAGGGCTTTGTCAAGCCTGACCCTAAAAACCTATAAGGAAGGAGATTCCACCACCTCCTTAGGTAACCCATTCCAGTGCTTCACCACCCTCCTAGTGAAAAAGTTTTTCCTAATATCCAACCGAAACCTCCCATACTGCAACTTGAGATCATTACTCCTTGTTCTGTCATCTGGTACCACTGAGAACAGTCTAGATCCATCCTCTTTGGAGCCCCCTTTCAGATAGTTGAAAGCAGCTATCAAATCCCCACTCATTCTTCTCTTCCGCCGACTAAATAATCCCAGTTCCCTCAGACTCTCCTCATAAGTCATGTGTTCCACTCCCCTAATCATTTTTGTTGCCCTCCGCTGGACTCTTTCCAATTTGTCCACATCCTTCTTGTAGTGTGGGGCCCAAAACTGGGCACAGTACCCCAGATGAGGCCTCATCAATGCTGAATAGAGGGGAATGATCACATCTCTCGATCTGCTGATAATGCTCCTACTTATACAAAGGAACATTGCCAGCATTGGTAGAGTAGTCCAGGTGGTGGTTGCACCAGACCTCCACCAGGAAGTGATGATTGACAATGTTCCTGAGGATGTCTCTGCGTGCCTGGCACTTCTTTACCCTGTGGTAGTCCTGCCCCTCCAGGGTGGTGTTAAAATCCCTGCCCGGGAGCAGGCACTCATGAGGATCCAGGGTGCTGAGGAATGCAGCCACCTTCCAATAGAAATGCACCCACTGTGGCCCTGGTATCAAGACATAGATGTCAACCAGGGTGAGAATCATCATCCAGACAGACACAGTGAGAAGCAGGCACCCCATTATGACCTCTGCAACCCCCAGCACCTCAGGCCATAAAAGGTGTACTTTAGTCACCTCACCTCACCAGACCTATGGGGAGAACAGGGTGGCCAGCCCACCCAAGAGCACAGTGAGGTAACTAAAGTACACCCCATTCCCCAACTCCACCTGCCAGCTGGCTTTAGCAGTCCTATTGGTGTGAGTTTCCTGCAGGAAGATCACAGAGTACCCTCTTGCCTGAAGAAAGAAGAGTATGTGGCACTGTGGAGATTCCCCCTACAGCCTCTTGTGTTGCGTGAGGTGAATGTGGTTGATCGCATTGTAGGGGTTGAAGATCCTCATGGCCTGGAGCACCTCCCAGCCCCACAGAACCACACAGCAACCAAGGGTCGATCCCAAAAGTGAGCAGAGAATTGCTGTGCTTTTCCCCTGTAATCAGTACCCATCCCTCAGTCTATGGTATGATTGGAGGGCTGGCCAGCAGGGATAGGTCCAAGGGATAAGGGTGATGAGATCAGGGCTTGGGTAGGCAGGGATGGGGCAATAGAGGGAGTGGTGGTCTCCAGAGATGGGACTCTCACAAGCTCCCTGACATCACTGCCAGCACCTTCTCCATGGACCCCACCTGATGGCTATTATCAGCAGTGGGGCCCGTCCACTCAGCTGGCTGTGATGGGGGGCACCTTTGGCATCTGAGTGGAATTATTGGCTGGTGAGAAGGAGGATAAGGAGGTGGAGGAAGGACAACCAATCTGGTAGGCTCACCAGTGCTTGCAAGGTGCTGGCCCTGCCACTATCAGGGTGCCTGGAATCCCTCCTTGCTGGGCAAGAGACAGTACCTCTAGATGTGCCCCAAAGCCTGGCAGAGGAAGCACCGGGCATCCCCTGATGAATAGTGGATCTGGTACAGGGTGGACCCACAAGGTTGGACCCCACTAAGTTCCCTCCACTATGCAACACCACCATCAGCTGGATGGTAACTTGCTGGAGGAACGACAGGACGTGACAGAGGGTGGGGTCCTTACAGCCCAGCAGGAGAGGGCTGATGATGGATACCAGCTTTCTCTCATTTGTAAAGGGAAGCAGAAGGGCCACATTGGGGTGGAAGGGTGAGATGGAGGTGAGGTCAACCAGGGTGAGAAGGGTTCCAAAGGGGGTTCCAAAGAGGATGGATCTAGACTGTTCTCAGTGGTAGAAGATGACAGAACAAGGAGTAATGGTCTCAAGTTGCAGAGGAAGAGGTTTAGGTTGGATATTAGGAAAAACTTTTGCACTAGTAGGGTGGTGAGGCACTGGAATGGGTTACCTAGGGAGGTGGTGGAATCTCCTTCCTTAGAGGTTTTTAAGGTCAGGCTTGACAAAGCCCTGGCTGGGATGATTTAGTTGGGTTTGGTCCTGCTTTGAGCAGGGGGTTGGACTAGATGACCTCCTGAGGTCCCTTCCAACCCTGAGATTCTATGATTCTATGAGGTCCATCCATATGCCCAGGTTCTCCAGGGGCCTTAGGGGACAAAGAGCCGCCCCCACCCACTGAGATGGCTTTTTCCACTGCCTGCTGGTGTCAAAACCTACGTGCAGAAGGCTTCTGATGTCAGGAAGAAGACAACCTTCCATAGGTAGGTTTTGACATGGGGTGTGGCAGTCATTAGGAGGCAATGGATGCTGTGCCTCCTAGTCAGGGATGGAATGTGACCCTAGCCACTGTTGACGTTGAAGAGGAGGTGGCAGCGGCAGTAGAGGCGGCAGTGGGTAGAGGGGCTGGAGAAGATGGCAATGGGGCAGCAGGCCACCAAGCCAAATGTAGGGAATGAGGATGCACACAAACCTTGAGAGATTAATGAAATCAAACCAAGGAAGGCGTGGGGCGCAGTAGGCAGTGTTGGAGCTTGGGCACTGGCTCCTCTGGCTCCACTGGGTGAGGGGCAACTGTGTGAAGGGCGCAAAGGTGACACGTAGGGGGTGTGCAGGATCATATGGACCTTCCCCCCAGATTGTTCAATCACATGGTGTGGCCTGCAGATCAGCTGAGCCAGGGAGCTGTGCCAGGCAGGGGGAGGCGGAAGCAAGAGCGGAAAAAAAGTTGGGAGCTGCTTGGAGGTGTCGCTGCTTTAACTCTTCCAGGAGAGGCAAAGGAACAGCTGGAAGCCGCATAGCGGGGCCACTGCTTTTCTGGTGGGGGCGCTGCTTTCCGGAAGAGGAGAGAGCTGCCAGGAAGGGGAAGCATGGCTGACAGTGGTTGTGCCCCCACCCCACTGTCAGCCGGCATGGGTAGTCTATGGGGAGCAGTGAGTAGGAAATAAAACAAAATGGTGCGGGGGCAATCACTAGCACTGGGGAAACACAGGTGCATGGGGTAAGCAGGGCAAGTAGGGAAACAAATGGCAAGTGGAGTGGTGCCTAGGCAGTGCAGGGAATAAAGAGAAAAGGGGACACTGGGCTCGGAAAGCGAGCACTGAACAATGAAGAGCAGGAAGTCTGGGGAGGTTAGGTACCAGACACCAAGGGGAGGGGCCCTGGTTGGAGCAGGGAACAAACAGTGAAGCAGGGAAGCCAGGTCTGGCCTGTGAAGGTGAGTATCAAACAACAGGGTGAGGACCTGGGCATGGCAGGTATCAGACAACAAAGTGCAGGAGGTCTACCTGGTGGGGCAAGTATCAAACAGCAAAGGGAGGACAAGTAACAAAATAGCAAGGGGGGCTCTAGGCAGGGCAGGGGACAGGAGGCAGGCAAACAAACAGAAAAGGGGACATTGGGGCAAGGGAGGCAGGTAGCAAAGTGGGAGTGGGGAGTAGCAAATTGCAAAGAGAGGGCAGCCATGCAAGACTAAGATGAGTTGCAAACCATGAAGAGGGGAGGGGCTGGTAGGCAAGCAGGAGAGGGGGCACAGAGGAGGCCCACCAACCTAATGCAAACTCAGCTGGGAGGAGGGGGTCATCCAAGGAGGAGACATATACCCATGTGTGCTTGGAACAAGAGTCTCTGCTGCAATAGTAGTATCAGTGAAGGTGAGTGGGTGGAGGCAGGCAGGCTAGCAGTCCAGCAGGTAGATAGTCTGCAGGAGCAGCGGTAGGGGAAGAGATGGAATGGGGAGAGGGCTCCATGCCATGCCCCCGCCCTCCCATCAGAAGCAACAGCAAAGCAAGGCTCACTAGGAGCAAGAGCAGAAAGCCCCACCCACAGAGTCACAGGTGTGCAGGGAACAAGCCACGGGGACTGCAGAAAGAAAAGGATGCTTTCATGGTCATGGCAGCATGGAAAACTGGATTTTACCCTGCCTCTGCCAGAGTTCCAACTCAATACAAGTTAAGTCACTTAAACCCGATATTTCACAGGTAGTCACACAGGTGTGTTCCTCATTTTCTGGGTGCCAGACTTAAGACCCTTGGGATCTGATTTCAGGAAGTGCTGAGCATTCATAGCTGCAATCAAAGTCAATAGGAGCTATAAATTGAACATATAAAGTGCTATATAATGCTAGGTACACTGAAAGATCAGGCTCTAGGCATCTGAAATTGAGCATCCAGTTAATGGATACTTTTGTCCTTAATCTGCCCCTCAGATCCCCACATATAAAAATGGGGATAATGCTACCTTCCCACGTGCCATGGGTGTTGTAAAAATAAATGCATTAACGTCTGTGAAGCAGTTAGATACTGCAATGATGAGTGCCACAGAAAAAACTCATAGATACCAAGGCCAGAAGGGACAACTGTGATCATCTAGTCTGACCTCCTGTATAACACGGGCCATAGAACTTCCCCACAATAAAAATTCAAAGAGCATTAATCTCCATCAGCTTCATCATTCTGGTTTTAGAGCAGGGTTTGAATAGTGTGTACTAACTAAAGCATGGAGTTTTATATTGAACAATGAGGGGAAAAGAAAATATTGAATGACTGCTGGTCATGGATCCACAGGATTGGTGCTGTGCCCCAGCTTTTACACAATCTCTTGGAGGAACCCCTTCAGTGTGCCAGACCCCCAAGGGATCTCATCTTCCTTCAGGGTATGCCACCACCTCCAAGACTGAGCCTCTGGGCTTCAGCACTCCTGCTTCACATGGTGAGCTCTGCCCAGCAATCCAGACTGAGACAGACTCCTGGTTGAAGACTTGTATGCTCCTCAGGGATTAATTCACCTCAGCAAGTATTTGCAGAGACACGAAGCAGCATTTTCAAAACCGAGTTGGATTTATTAGTCAACTAGACCACAGCACTGGAGGCCCTTAGGTCAGCAAAAAGAAAGGAAGGCGAAAACGTAATCCATCTGGCCAAGCCAGAGCAATCCACCAGCCAAACTGTAGTGAATTCCATTTCAGGCTCTCTCTCTCTCTCTCTCTCTCTCTAATTCCTTCCTCAATCCAGCTAGCATGCTCCAGAAGCCCACTCTTTATCCCCTGATGGTCACTTCCCAGTCCTTTGTCTTCAGGCAGGGTCATGCTGAGTTCACAACCCCACCTGCCAGAGCTTCCCGCCAGAAAGTGCCAATTGTTCAGTTGTTGGGGCTTCCGATGTACCTCTGAACCCTCTGTTGATCACTTTCAACCAGTTCCTTAATGCCCTTATTCATTGAGGCCCAGACAGCAAGGCGGCACTCACACCTCATGTCCTGCTGTTCTAGGGTGACCAGATAGCAAGTGTGAAAAATCGGGAAAGGGGGTGGGGAGTAATAGATGTCTATGTAAGAAAAAAAACCAAATATCAGGACTGTTCCTATAAAATCGGGACATCTGGTCACCCTATGCTGTCCCCAGGAGCAATCTTAACCCCTTTTCCTCCACTGGGTAGCAGTGCAAAGTACAGAGGGAAACTGAGGCACGCTTAGGATTAATACAAACTTTACAGAAATGTCCCACTTTGTAACATAGCTAATTAAATTATCACCATCCATCCTGTTCACTGAATGAGGCAGGGACACAGCGAAAAAAAATCGTATGTGGTCATGCAATTAGAGACTGGTTCATAATGACTGACTGTGTGACCTAGGGAAAGTCACTTCGCTTCTTGTACACCTCAGTTCCCGCATCTATAAAAAGGAAATAATGGTCTATCTACTTGTGTAAAGGGATTATTGTGATTAGACTTTATTATGATTATTCTTTTACTGAAAAAGAATTATGGCAAATTTTGTTGGGAAAAAACACAAGGATGTAAAGTCCAGTTGTTGGCAATTTGATTTGCTCATATAGGATTTTGGCAAGAAAATTCCTGTTTGTTTACATGGTATACATTACCATGCATGGGGAGGGATAGCTCGGTGGTTTGAGCATTGGCCTGCTAAACCCAGGGTTGTGAGTTCAATCCTTGAGGAGGCCATTTGGGGATCTGGGGCAAAAATTGGGGATTGGTCCTGCTTTGAGCAGGGGGTTGGACTAGATGACCTCCTAAGGTCCCTTCCAACCCTGATATTCTATGATTCTATGATCCAGGGTAGAAATGATGATTGCTGATACCAGCTATAGCTTGCATGTGAACTTTAAACATAACAAGGAATGGAAACACCAGGGAGTTATTTAAGGTATTTTAGATAAGGTATAACTTTTGGAAATATTGTTCATTTTTCAATGAATAGGCATCTTTTTTTTTGTTTGACTAGAGATCACTGATCAATGCTCTATAAATGATTTGTTCCCCTACAATTGAAACAGTAGCTTCGTAGATTCCAAGCCCAGAAAGGACCATTTTGATGATCTAGTCTGACTGCCTGTATAACAACGGCCATAGAACTTCCCCAAAATAATTCCTGGAGCACATATTTTAGAAAAAAAACACATCCAACTTGAATATAAAAATTGCCAGTCATGGAGAATCCACTACGACCTTAGTAAAATGTTCCAATGGTTAACTACTTTTATCATGAAGAATGAAACCATATTTCCAGTCTGAATTTATATATTTGCAGTCCATTGCCTTCACCACTCAGCCTCCTCATTGGAGGTGTTTGCTAGGAAAGCAATGTGCCCAATGTGAGGCACAACCCCCCAGGTCTGAGATTAAGAGTTTCATGTTCTACTGCCTGAGTTACACTCACTCACTCATGCTTACTCTCTCTCATTCTCTCTACGTGGTAAATGGGACAATCTTGATAAAATACAAAGAACAAATGCATCATAGGGGAAAGGAGCAGCAAAACCAATATGCACAAAACCCCTCTGCAGATGAGCAATCCTTTACATACAAATATACATTGTTCAGGACATTGTGATCATCATTCCTTTTTCTGTTAAAAAGATCAATAAACTGCAGCAAACAGCTTTCCATTTCTTTCTAATGTAGCAACACTTCGTTTGTATGGACTATGAGCTTTGTAATTATCTGAGATTCTGCCATTATTGTTTTCTAGTTAACAAAAAATCAATGCCAGTGTCCACCTGATTTTTAAGCCGCATCCTACATCGTTAATATCTCCAGTGATTGGCAGGGTCAAGGACAGTGGCTATAGTTTTATTCCAGAAAAAAAATGAAACCTATCTGGAGAATTAGTGCTACATGTAGTAGTATTAACTGCACATAAAATACCACACACATTGTGAACAATACAAATGGTCTTTAAGTGCAATAGGCTAGCTTCATTAGATTAATGAGCCAATGACTCCCAACTTTGATGCCTCTTCTAATTATGCATGATGCACCATTTCCTTCAAAAAAAAGACATCTAATTAATTAGGTACAAAATGTCATCTATAGGTCATTGACAGCAAGGAAGATCACCACTGCTTCAGTCAAGTCCTCAGGCAAATGTATTACTCCTGTGGGGTTACCACCAAATGTCATTATTGAATCAAAACGAACTTCTGCAGCAGAAAGATTACAGAAAAGAGAAAAAAATCACAAATCTCGCTCATAAGGAGTTATCCGTCTGACCTTAAGTAGGTAAACACAGCTCTCCTGAGATGCCACAGATTAAAGATTTCCTTTTAGTTACATAAAATAAAAAAGATGTTGCAAAGCCCCAAGCATTCTGTAAAGCACATACACAGTGATGTAAAACATTCCTGCACTGAAAAATCCTAAAAGAAATACAGTGCTCCTTTAGTAGAAAACTCTCTGGTCTTGTGTACTCCATCTTAAAACTCCCTGAAGTTACACGGCTCAAGGTATAGCTTTCAGCTCCCTTTTAGGAAGTTCCCCATTCCAGCAGAATTCTAGCAACATTTTAGGGCTCCATTAAAAGCTTCTGAAACATTGTGAGAGTTAATAGTTTGAGTCAGGGATGGCTCTAGGATTTTTGCCGCCCCAAGCAAAAAAGTTTTTGTCCACCCCCCCTTTTTTTGTGCCGCCCCCGGCCCCGCGCCAACTCCGCCCCTTCCCAATCCCTTTCCCAAATCCCCGTCCCTGCCTCCTCCTCCGGGAGTGTCGCATTTCCCCCCACCCCATTGCTTCCTGTGGCCCCCACGCAACCCCCCGCTCTAGCTCATCTCCTCTCCACCTGCTCCCCTGAACGTGCCGCTGCTCTGCTTCTCCCCCTTCCCTCACCTGAGTAACGGGGGCGGGGTAGAGGAACAGGAACTGCTCCTCACCCCAGCTCACCTCCGCTCCACCACCGCCACCTCCCCCCAGCTGTTTCGCGCGCGGCAAGTCTTGGGCGGGGGGGAGAAGCCGAGCAGTGGCGGCACGCTCAGGGGAGCAGGCGGAGGCGGAGCAGAGGTGAGCTGGGGTGGCGGGGGCACATTTCTAGGGGCGGTATGGCCGGTGCCAGAATGCCGCCCCTAGAAATGTGCCATCCCAATTACCTGCTTGTTTTGCTGGTGCCTAGAGCTGGCCCTGGTTTGAGTCCAGCTAAAGGTCTCATCCAACTTCCATGAACTTGAACACTTTTATTTGGTGTAATTAGGGAGCTTTTTATGAATCCATCACTATGTATTTATACAACCCAAAGTGTTTTTGGTTACCTTTAGCTTGTTCAAAAGTTGCTTAAAGTGAGATATTTATAGCATACATTTTTATGATGAACAAACTAAAACTTTTTTATATCAACTTTTCAGTCTACAAGACTCAGAAGAGTTCAAGGGGAAATTATTGCATGCTACCAATTGCTAGCTCTAATTTACAAGGAGCTAAGAAAAAAATCCTCAGTGATTAATCAAAATTTGCTTTAGTCTCTTTTTATATATTTACAGATATGAATTAACATACCATATAACCATTGGGTAAAGCTAGTAGGGCTGTAGTATTTTTTTCAAAAGCTATTTTTTAGAGCTAGCCTCAAACCAACATTTACATTCCACCTGAAAATCTGGGATTACAATATTTGGTTTTGTCCCAAATTGAGACAGTCAAAAATTGCAGAATTTATCACAAAATCAAATATTCAGAAATACTTTGTTTCAAACATATTGAAATGTTTTATTTCAGCTTTATTGTTTCAACTAGTTCTATTCTATTCTATTACATAAAATCTGAAACAATAAAGTTGATGTGGAGTGGTTTGATAATTTCTCATTTAAAGTGTTAATGAAATTGATACATTTCTAGCTGTCCTCTCAAGTTCTACTGCAATGGGGGCCTTTCACAGGACCAGAGCTGAATTTCATCCACACCATTTTCTGTACAGAATCTCTTATTCGCTGAATCCCTAATGTACGCAAGGAGTTTGGCACATAAAAGCAATGCCCTCAAATCAAGACTTGTTGGGCAGCACCTTTGGCTTGTAAGGGATGTTGAGGTAGTTTTCTGATTTTTTTCCAACCCTGAAGAGAAAGCCAGTTGCTCTTTTTAGCAGGTGACATTGAGAGGCATCATGCTTCCCCCTCATGGGAATTTCCAAAGTGCTGCTCACCATATTAATCTGCCTCTTCAACGGTGTCTATTTCAGACATTAGACATCAATTTTTGCACTATTAGGAAAGTGACGGCACAAATAGAGTTTTGGTCATATGACTAATTTTTAATCAAAAATTAAAAATGAAAGCCTCAATCCACAACTGTATTGGGACAGCTTTGCACTGTACCCCCACTGCAGAGTGGCCCTAAAGCCAACCACATGTTAGGATCTATAGCTGGTGTTGAGCTTCTGTAGAAGCTCTTACGCCAACTGCCTTCCTGAAGCTAGTGCATGTGAAGTGGCCAGGGTATCGTAGTGTCCCAGCCATCCCTAAACATCATAGAATCATAGAATATCAGGGTTGGAAGGGACCTTAGGAGGTCATCTAGTCCAACCCCTTGCTCAAAGCAGGACCAATCCCCAATTTTTGCCCCAGATCCCTAAGTGGCCCCCTCAAGGATTGAACTCACAACCCTGGGTTTAGCAGGCCAATGCTCAAACCACTGAGCTATCCCTGCCCCCCATAGCTTGTTTTGCTGGTGCCTGGAGCCGGCCCTGGCAACTGGCAATTGATCACATTGGATGATGCCATGCCATAAGGGTGTGTCCACATTGCACTGAGCAGCCTGCACCATGGAAGCACAGTGCCAGGCCTGGAAACAATACGCAGCTCAACCAACAACTGCGCAAATGGCTTTGTGGCTAATGCGGTTACCGTTGTCCTTCCCGAAGTGGTCTATGGAATCATGTACAGACCCATTAATACAAACCATGACTGTCAATGTCATCCTCAAAATCGATGTATCTAGCATCATATATGAATAGTGATCATGTTAGGCAATGCCACTTTGAGATGAGATTTAAAATTGAGGCCCTGACCACATTTGGTCGTTTAAGATTTCATGGCACATTTTGCAAGAACAGACGTGTTAATCCCACTGTCCTTGTTAAATTCCAGTTTGGTTGATGACATTCTGCCTGAATTCCTCACGTATTTCCATCTGAAATATTCATCACTTCTTGTCAATAGCTCTGTAAGTATGGTGGGTTTTGCTGCACACTGTTACAGCTATTGTATTCCATAACAGAAATGGCTGCATTTTAATGGTAAGTGAAATGATTCCTGCCTATGTAGTTAAACCACCATGGGTCTCTTCTTGATAGATGTTAGGCAAATGTAAAATATTGTAAGGAGAACCTCAATATAGGGACATATGAATGGCCTTACTGATTAGACCAGTCCTCTATCTAGTCTAGTATCCTGCCATTGACAATGGCCTGGCTGGTACCAAATGCTTCAGGGGAAGGTGGAAGAAACTCTGCACTAGACAGTTATGGGATAATCTGTCCCAAGAGAAAATTTCCCTCTACAGCCCAATAGTTGTCTTAAGACCTGAAGCATGAGGATCTCTTTCAAAATTCTTAGATTTTTTTATTATATTATATTTCTGGATAGTCTTATTCATATAAATGTCTAATTCCTTTACTGGAATTACAATACTTTGCACATCTGCAGCACCATTCACCCAAGCAACTCCCAGTCCCTACCAGAGCTCAGAATAGAACCCAAGGATCATTCTCTAACCACTAAGCCACCCTGCCCTCCCACATGAGTTTTTATGGTACTCTAACACTCTGCACTTCTTTCATTTACATTCAGCAGCATGCAGCACTGAACCCTTAATACCTTGTGTTAAAGAATAACTAAAATTTGTGCTTTCAGCTTCAAATTATTTGGGGAATTTGAGTTTCTGCTTCCCTCTCCCTCCGCTCCCCCCCCCCCTTCCTCTCTCTTGGCTTGTTTTATGCTTTTGGTATTATAAGCTGATTTTCTGCAGTTTTTCTTCTCCCCTCCCCTGTTCTCATTATCTTTCTCAATCTCCCACTCACTAAATGTAATTCTTGAAGAAATCCATTTGTCTCAGAGTGCACATACATTAGCGTACATTCCAGCAGCTCCATTAGCTCCAGCATTTAGCAAAAGCTTGTTTCTGCCTCCAGCTGGGAGAAGGTGGGGCTTGAGGTGGAAAATAGTCCAATATCCACCACTTTTTATAGCCTTACACTTCATTGCTGGACTAATAGGCACATTCAGACTATCAGGAGACAGCCTACCAGGTAGAAAAGCAGATGGCTGAGGAGTTTCAAGAGACTTGTTTGTCATGGTCCACAACTCTGACATAAAATTCAGTGTGCCTCTGTTTATAAAAAGGGAGATCAAAGCTGATAGTTGGCGATGTATGGGTTATAGTAAGCCACATCCTTTCTTAGGACCAATGTATGTGGAGTGGGGCCACACCACAGTAATTGTCCCCTGGAGCAATCTGACTGACTTATCTGGAGCTTAGGTGTAGGAGCACTGCCCTCCTCTTCCAAGATGTTGCATATGCTGTCCATGCTCTGCCTCAGCTCTGCAATATTTATAGAGTGTCATGTGTACAGCCTGTGACTCTATATAGAGCACTTATAAAGAACATTACATGTTCAAAGCAATGTACAAACATTAATTAACTAATCATTACAACATCCCTATTTGATGAGGAACAACACCCTTCATCACACCCCTGTGAGGAAGGTACATAAGCATTATCCACAGATGGGGAAAGTGAGGCAGACAGTTGACATGATTTGTCCTAGGCTATACAGTGAGTCACAGCTGGGATGAGAACTCAAGATGTCTGTCTGTATACATCCAGTTTTTACTGTGGCTGACTCCTACCCATGGCTGGAACAAGGGTAAGAATCTGTTCTCTCTCCTCTCCACAGTGCTAACACAGTCTGACCCTATATCTTTGTTCCTCTATAATCTAAAGTAAACAGGCCTGCACAACATGTGGCCCGGGGGCCACATGGGGTCCGCGTGGGCTCACTGTGCGGCCCGCAGGGGGTGAGTAGACAAACGGCGGGGTGAGGCAAGCCAACGGCTGGCTGACCGGCCGGTGGGCAGGGTGGTGAAGAGGCCAGTGGCAGGCTGGGGAGTGAGGCAGGTGAGCTGCCGGCGGGGGGTTGTTTCGGCGGGTCCGGGGGGTTTCAGCCCTCAGCTGTTTTCTTTGGAGTAATATGGCCCACGCCGCTTTACGAGTTGTGCAGGCCTGAAAGTAAAGGTCCTGATTCTAGAAATGAGCTGAGGTGCTGCTGATCTCTTTGACATTCCCTTTGAATGGACTATTTTTATAAGAGGTATTGATTGAGTCCAAGTGAGATCAGTGAATCAGCTGTAAAAACTGCACTTCATATTTTGTAATCTTTAAAATGAATGCACTGACAAATTTCTGGGTTTAAAAGAAAGGAGTCAAAAATGATCTTGCATTTGTTTAGAATTGTACACAATGTGTAAGATAAAACGATCAATACCTAATTACTAGTCTATCTCCAAGACCACAGCTTTCTCTATTTTAATGCCTAAGCTTTTCACTGAGATAAACCAGCTGCTGTGTGGCCTGATGCATTTGTTTTGACAACACTGGTTAAGGGGACCTGCTTCAAACATGACAATAAATATATGGCTCCAAGAGTAACTCCCCTCTCCCCTTCTCCAAATAACTGAGCACCACAAAAAGTTGGGTTGCAACTTCGTTATTAAATACTAGACACAAGTAAGAAGAATCATTTTTATGTTGTAGTGTGGGTGTGCATTCAAAAACAAGGGGCACTCTGAACCAAATTTTGCTCTCAGCTACACCAGCATACATCTGGAGCTCCACTGAAGAGAATGGAGTTAATCCCTGTTTTTATCAGTGTCAATGAGAGCAGAATATGGCCCTCTGTATTAAATATACATAAGTTATGTATGTGTATATTTTGTATGCATTTGAAAACAAATACATCATGAGTGGTTATCCACAGACCCTTTAATAAAGTTAATATCCTGACTGATACCTTTTAAACTCAAATAGCACTAAATGTTTCACTCTGTTGAAAATTATATGCCTTCTTAATGGGCCTGATCTTTCAAGGTTCTGAGCAATTTCAATCCAAAGCTTGGGATAGAAGTTGCAATTTGCTGGCGGCCTAGGTACACAGGGAGAAGGAACTTAAATAAAATATTCAGGCAGGAACATTGACATGATGAGTGGAATGGCAGAATTCTATACATCTAAAATCTGTCTTAGGCTTTTATGCTGTGCGGGCTCCCATCACCACAGTATCTAGATTGCACTTATACCTGATATACCAGATATTCAGTCTAATTTCTTATTGTTATTTAGCATTCATATTGCAGTAGTGCCTAGGAGACTTAATCATGTGCCAGGTCCCCACAGTGCTTGGGACTGTACAAATACATAATAAAAACTATTTCCTGATAGCGGCTTCAAGTTCAGAGCAGGTGGGGGGAAGGGGTAGTGACAGGCTCTGTTGCATTTCATAGTTCTTTTTTTGGGGGGGGGGGATAATTTATCTTGTTTATAACCTACTTTACTTGTATATACTGTGTGAATGAAAAGATAGGGGCATAGTTCAAGTAATGTATTAAAAGAATAACTACAATGATCCTGAAAGAGTGCATCTGATTGATTTTTTTTTTAAATTGTCCACATTTTGTTCTGTTATGTGATGACTTTTGTATCACAAGGATATTGCCGCACTATTCAGCTTCCCTGGTCTGGTCTAGACTGCAAAATTAGAAACATAAGCTGCCTTGCACTGACCTACTTGTTCATATGCCTATACTTTTTCACTAGGAGGGTGGTGAAGCACTGGAATGGGTTACCTAGGGAGGTGGTGGAATCTCCTTCCTTAGAGGTTTTTTTAGGTCAGGCTTGACAAAGCCCTGGCTGGCATGATTTAGTTGGTGTTGGTCCTGCTTTAAGCAGGAGATTGGACTAGATGACCTCCTGAAGTCCCTTCCAACCCTGATATTCTGCGATTCTATGATTCTAAGTGTAGACACTGCATTTCCTATGTCGACCCTAACAGTCTTCCAGCAGCTGTTGCACAATGCTTGACACAGACTGCTCTAGTAACAATTATGAACTCCACTGCTCAGCAGGCATGTAGATGGGAAGCCCCCATCCTCATTTAAAGCTGCCACAAATTTTTGAAATACCTTTTCCTGGTTATCCAGCTTGGTGAGCACACCTCTATCCGCTCTCCTTAGTTGTGCTCAACTGCCAAGCTGATCATGCCAAATACATTCCTCCGATGCACTCTGGCCTGGAATACACAGGAGATATTGGATCTGCTGGGCCTGTGGGAAGAAAAGGCACAGCTCCGAACCAACAATAGAAACATCAACATGTATGTGCAGGCTGCTTGGAGATGCAGGAGAAAGTATATGACAGGGAGCAGCATCAATTCATTGTTACAAGGAGGAGGGAGAAGAATTGTTCTTTTTAACCTCTGAGGATAGGACAAGAAGCAATGGGCTTAAATTGTAACAAGGGAGGTTTAGGTTGGACATTAGGAAAAACTTCCTGCCAGGGTGGTTAAGCCCTGGAATAAATGGCCTAGGGAGGTTGTGGAATCTCCATCATTGGAGATTTTTAAGAGCAGGTTAGACAAACACCTGCCAGGAATGGTCTAGATAATACTTAGTCCTGCCATGAATGTTAGAGACCGGACTAGATGACCTCTCGAGATCCCTTCTACTCCTATGATTCTATAATTCTATGAAAGTCAATGAACTGTGGCAGGCATACCAGAAGGTCAGGGAAGCCAACACTCAATCTGGTGCCAAACTGCATACTTGCTGCTTTTACAAAGAGCTGCATGCCATATGTGGCAGAGACTCCACCACCACCCTACTCACCACCGTGGATACCTGCAAGGAGCCGGAGTCACAGGACCCTGCTGTGAACAGCAAGGAGGAGGTGCGTAAGGAAGAGAAGAAGCAGTATGGGACAGGCAACTGGGAAACGGTCCAGGTGAGCCACAAGCCGGAACCTGTTTTTAACTCCATCGCAGTTCAGCCAATATCTGCTGCCAAGCATGGGCGAGCTCAAAACAGGGGAAGGAACCTTGGGTAAGTGTGTAAATAAATTTCCCACTACAATGATGGCACCCCCCACTAAGCAGGACACAGCGATTGACTTTTCATTAATTTACTTGTACTACAAAAGGTAGTGGTACAACAACGAAAGGTAGAGTTGCTATCTGCTTTTCATTCCTCTCTATAGTTAGGCAGAAGGGGCCATAAGGAGCAATTTGTTTATGTACACAGAGATGTGCCTTGAATCCTCCTGGGAGATTTAAACAAAACTTCTATGCAGTCTTCTCCCAAATGTTTCCAGAGATGGAAGCCTTATTTCTTCCTCTGTGGTAGGACACTTTCCCACACCATTCGACAATAAATTTGATAGGCACCATTGCCTTAAACAGGCTAGTGGCATACAGGCCTAGGCAGCTTCAGGACGCCTGCAGCTGCTGTGCTCTCTGCTTTTGTTACCCTTTGGAGAACTTTTGAAGGCTAAAGGCTATATTTCTGGGTCTGTGTGCCAAGCTTGCCACAGCAATTCAATGCAGGGACACCAAACTAAGAGGTGCACTGACAGTAGAGAAGCAAGTGGTAATCATGCTGTGGAAACTTGCACTACCAGATTGCTATCAGGCAGTGAGAAGGCATTTTGGAGTAGGAAAATTCACTGTGGGGGCTGTTGTCATGCAAGTGCGCAGGGTCATTAATCTTCTCCTGTCAAGCAGAACAATGACACTATGCAGGACATAGTGGATGGCTTTGCAGCTATGGGGTTCCTGAACTGCAGTGGAGCAGTAGACGTCAGACACACATCCCTATTTTGTCCTCAGAGTGCCTTGCCACAGAGTACATAAACAGAAAGGGATAGCTTGCCATGATTATACAAGTTCTAGTGTCTCACCGGGGATGCTTTACTGATGTCATCATTAGCTGGTTAGGGAAGGTGCATGATGTATCTTTAACAGCACAAGACTGTTCAGAAAGCTACAAGAAGGGACCTTCTTTCCTGACAAGTGGCTTACTATAGGTGATACTGAAATGCCTGAACCTGAGTAACCAGCCTACCTTTTACTCCCCTGGCTCATGGAGCCATACAGTGGCCTCCTTGACTCAACTACAGACTCAGCATGTGCAGACTGACAGTTGAATGTTCTTTTGGTAGACTGAAAGGGCACTGGAATGGTTTACTCACCAGACTGGATCTCATTGGAAAAAATATCTCAGTGGTTATAGCTTCCTGTTGTGTCCTGAATAATATTTGTGAAGCAAAGGAAGAAAACTTGCTGCAGAGAAAGAGGCAGAGCAGCAGTCTACTGAATTTGAATAGCCAGGCACAAAGGAGCTATCAAACAAGCTGAATGAGGAGCTATGGGGCTTAGGAAGACTTTGAAAGAGCAATTTAACAGCAAGCCACAGTAATGTTTTGTGGTGTATTGTGCTCAGGCTGGCGCTGCAGTTTGGGGTCCTCTGAGGAATTGTGTGGTGCTTGCTGCACATCTGTGCAAGTATCACTGACAGTGCAGCTAACAACATTGGGGTGCTTGCTGTACATTTCTGATGACTACCCTGTTTGTCACTAATCCTATGGGTTGTGAGTGTACAAGACCATACTTTTGTTGCCAGCAGGCATTATACACCATGTGTTGTAAACTAATAAAGATGAATACTTTTTTAAAAAAGAGTTTTATTCACTAACAAAAACAGTTCCAAAAAAAATATGAAGAACTTTAAAGTAAATACATTTTAATTAAAAAAAATAGGAACCTTAATAAATATGCAAGAGGAGGGAACACTGATGTCCCAGTGTAGCTATACATACATCAACCATGGCTCTCACAGGTCAGTGTATCCATACTTTTCCCTGGAATGGAGTGCTAGGGGTAGGCATATGGAATGCTAAAGGGGTGTGTAGGGAGATGCTTTGCTGCAGTTCTCTACCTACTGCAATGGTAGTCAAGCCTGGGATTGTTGAACCTGGAGGTCCACAGGAGTCTGCAGCATCTGAGTTTGCTGAGGGAGAAGCTCCATTATGTCCTGGTCCATATCCCCCTCCTTTTCCTGGGCCTCTCTCCTGTCTGCACTTACAAAAGTTCTGCAGCCGCTGCTCATTATCCCAAACCTGCATTACTATGCAATCCCATAAATCAGTTCTTGTTTCTCAGGCTCAAAAGTGGCGATCCACTGTCTGCAGCTTCTTCATGAATGCCAGCAACAATTGGTGTTCCCTATGTTCCAGAGCAAATTGGCCAGCTTGAAATCATCATATTCCCCACAGTTTGTCTTGCAGGTCTGCAAATACCAGAGGATCATGCGTCCTTTGCTTGCAATACTCAGGACAATAGTGCAGAGCTCTGTAGGCTCCATGCTCGGTCAGAGAGGGAGACAGCAACAATTCCCAAATGGGTTCATTGGAAATTGAAAATATGTGCAAAAATTATGGGATAGAGATGATATTATGGGATGGAGAATACTAAGTTATGGGAAGTTGACCCCTTGCTCCCGGTCACCGCTATGCAACTCAATTCTGCCCCACCATGCATTGCCAAAACTATCCAAAAGACTATGCCCTGAACTGTGGCAGGTTGTACACTGGGATATCTTCCCAAGGTGCACTGCACTGTGCATTGACACAAGCACTTCTGGTGAATATGAGCAGTGCTGACACAAGCAGCCAAGTATGCACATGCAAAAATGATATACTAACTGCAGCGGCTGTATGCTACTATAACTTGAGTCGGCAAAACTTTGTAATGTAGCCATGGCCTCTGAAATGTCATTTGTTTGTTAGTAAATATTTCAGCAACAAACTCAAAGTGACTTCACAATTTTATTGTCTCTTTCCAGTCACCTACAAAATTTTCATAATGAACTTGAATTTGTTTGGTTTCTCTTTTACCTTCTAGAACCTCTTTTGAAACCATACCATTATCTCTTCTTCTCACAACAGTCTCCTCTACTGAGCAGTATCAGATCCCCAGAGCATTTAATAAACTGAAATCCCAGTGTGATGCTGTAAAAAAAGAAAGATGACCATGTTTACACTAATGTATCACCACTGTTTCACAGTTGAGATAGAGCTTATACAAAGTATGCCTTGTTACATATCACTGAAAAAGTTATCTGCTAAGAATTATTATCCTGTTTAGATGTGTGTATCACCTTTGTGTATGAAGATATGAAATTTTGCCATATGCTTGTTACTAAACATGTTGTGTTTGTGGGTAACACCCACAAGACAGATTTGCATCAAGACTAGCCAGCCCTGAGTTGACAGGCAATTAAGGAGAATCATCTCTTCCAATGGGTCTCTCCAGAGGACGCCTCAGAGAACATATGAACAATGGAGGTCCAGTGACTCAGCAGTACATAGATCCCAGACTTCAGGTTTCAGACACTAACTTCCCATACGTACGGACTGGGAGTATATATTGGAGACTGTGATACCACCTCCTTGCCTTTTTCCTGCTCCACATCTCTGGACTGTGATTTCTAACAAAGGGAGCTTTGAACAATGGTTTGAGGGCCCCATTATTTGGGATGAACAGAGAGGCTTATTACAAACTGGCAGATTTAACACCACAGCTATTATCCTGATCTACAGACTCTGAAATCAACTGTAATGTATATGATTCACTTTAACCTCTTAATAACTCTTCTTTTTTATATTAATAAAACTTTAGTTTACTGAAGGATTGGCTACCAGCATAATTTTTGGGTAAGAGTCTGAAGTGTATTTTGACCTGGGGTGAGTGTCTGGTTCTTTGGAACTGGAAGAACCTAATATATGTGATTTCTGGTTTTAATAATCATTTTACACAAGTCTGGTTTGTACAGGTGGTCCATGAGGGGCTAATGGGCCTGAAGGGGACTGTCTGATTTCATAATGTAATCCTTCTGCCAGGTGGAGCCAACAGCAACAAGGGCTGGGTTCAGTATCTAGGGCTCATTTTCAACAATACAACACAAAACCGTCTCGAGCGTCCACTGAGTGACCTGGGAAAATTACACACCACCCCCTGGGTGCCTCTAAGAGGCAATACTTCCCCTCTCGCAAGCACAGAGTCTGACTGTAGCAAAAACTTTTAATAAAAGGAGGGAAGTAACTTAGCATTAATTTGGGAAAACCCTGCACCTAGGGTTCATAAACATAAAACATAAGCAAAAGACCCACCCCCAAGTAAGTTGGGCAGTGTCCTTTTCCCCTCAGGTTCTTAAGTCCAGCAGCCCAAACATTATTTTAATGTGTCCGTCCCTTCTCTGTACCCTACTCACAGTTGCTGTCCTTGGCCAGTGCAGCCCCAGAGTTCAGAGGTTCATCTACAGAGTTCACCTCCCACCCTGGGTGGAGGTAAGGAGGCACCTTAAACTCTCCGTTCCTTGGGCCCTCACTCGTCTCCCCAACGGCTGATTGCTGCACCTCTCTGTGGGCTCTGCTCTGACCCTCTCCGCCAGCTTCCCTGCTGGCCATTTGTCACACCTCTCCACCAGCTACCCAGCCAGCCACTCCCCAAGATGTTCTCAGGGTCCCTGCACTTAATACAGCTCTCAGTAATTTCAGCTGTTAGTGTGGAAGCCTCACTGCTGCTGCATACTGGACAGTCTCTTACAATAAAGACACCGTCCCAAAGTAGGTCTAATACTTAGATCTAGGTATGAGTGATTTCAGCTATGCAGCATGTAACAAGACTCTCAAATGAGTTTAAATTGGCTCTTTTATTATACCATGGAGAGAGGAAGGGTCAAATGGTGTCTATGGCCCTTAATCAAGGCCCACACCACCAGGTACAAATACTTGTCCTCACCTTCTCTCAACTCAGTGGGCTTTGAAACCCCTGTCCCCTGCCTATCGAGTGCCATTCAGTTGAGGGTGAGTCCCTCCATCAGGGTATGTCAGGTACAGTTCTGCTTCCCTTGGTTCATGCAACATGGATAACAACCCTTTATTGCTCCTGCCCCAATAACAAGGTGACTGGGGATCCAACACCAGCCACAAATTATCATTTGGGCAAGCAATCCCATCATGCTGATCACCTAGGCAGAGTGGGTTTGTCCATGCAAACAAGATCAGCTCCTGATGTCCTTTTCCACAGCTCACCACTAGATGTCAGGGGAGAGTTCATTCAGACTCTGCTTACAATAACTACTAGTATAGCTCACTTCTGTTGCTGACTTGGTGAAGCCATATGATAGAGTGCACCACCAGTCTGGGGTATATGCCTTGTATTCTGGCAGTCTGACCTGAGATCAGTGCTCTTACCTGTGTCCCAACCAGGCAGTGTGGCACCCAGTGAAGGGGAAAAAAATCAGCAAGATGGAGTCTGGGCATAATCTAAGGGGTTGTCCACACAAACAATTAGTTTTCAGCAAGCTGTGCTATGCTGCAAATCTATCCCACACTGGCCTGCCTTGGATCGACCGTCCATATGAACCCTGCAGACACGTGTTAGCAGTTTGTTAGAGCACTTTGATCTAATGCCCTCTGAAACAGGGCTTGCTCAAAATACTCTAATGAACTGTTAACATCTGTCAGCAGAGTCCACACATACAATTAATGCATGTCAGGCCAGGGCAGGGTAGATTCAAAGCCCAGCTTGCCGTGAACTAATTGTTCATGTAGACAAGCCCTTTGTGTGAATTTGTTTACACATACACACCTGTCCTGGAACAGGGATGGGTAAACAACATGTAGGCTAATCCCTTCTGTCAGTATTCTCAGCACAACACCAGTGTTCCCAGGGAGCAACTCAGCCTCAGTAATTGAGTCTAATGACAGACCAACACAGAAAGCAAACTCTCCTGCAGTTCACATGGTTCCCACTCCAGTCATCACTAACTCCACAAACAACCTTGCATAATTAAAAACTAACAACAACACATGTTTTCTCAAGACTGAGCATTTGTTCCCACACTAAGAACTTGGAAGACTAGGCTCACTCACAACCCCAGTAACACCTGCTACATTAATACATTCAATATCATAAAATGGGAAGGAAACAGCCTGGTTGCTTTTGGGGGCAAATCTGCAAACTCAAGAGATTCACTTGTGAATATAAAAATGTACATATAATTGCCTGCCTATCTCAGCATGATCAATTATGGGTGCAAGACACTTAGTAGAAGCCTAACTAGCCATCCTGGAACGTTCTAAGATAGTTTCAAAATGTTGTCTTTCAGATTTTCTCCTTTTTTTTTTTACTTTCACCTATATGCAGTCTGAGTTTTGTCTATTGAAAGTCAATATTAAATATATTTTTTGGGTCATAACACTCAAACGAAAGTTATATTGGCATGTACACTTGTAACTAGTGCTATAACCATGCTTGGTCTAATGTCAGCAGCAAGGTATACTATATTTTATACTGGATGTTAATCTGTGTTTGACTCAGTATTTGTTTTAAACTGGTATCTAGTTGAAAAGCCTCCATTTCTGGAGGTAAGCCTTCTTATAGCCCGACCTCCTGGAGACCTCCTGGGGAGATACATATGTGAAGAGTGTAGCAAAAGTAACATACATTGTTTCCCCCCTCTCTCTCCTGCTTCCAAGTTTCAAAAGCAATCTGCTAAAAAGTAAATAAAGTCACATTATTTTTTCAGTCTCCCCAGCATATCTCCCAGTTGTGTTCTTGTGCCAGCCCCCACTCCAGGAAACCTTGCTAGTATGGCTCCACTCTTTGGAGTGGAGGGGATAGGGCCAAGATGCCAGTGTGAAGGAATCCCCCTTTTGTTCCTCTAGAGCAGGGGTTCCCAAACCTTGGTCATGGCTTGTTCAGGGTAAGCCCCTGGCGGGCCGCGAGAAGCTTTGTTTATCTGAGCATCCGCAGGTACTGCCGCTCGCAGCTCCCAGTGGCTGCGGTTCTCCGTTCCTGGCTAATGGGAGCTGCAGGAAGCAGTGGCCCAGCCCACACTACTTCCTGCAGCTCCCATTGGCCAGGAATGGCAAACTGGGAGTTGCAAGCAGCCGTACCTGCGGACACTCAGGTAAAAAAGGCGTCTCACGGCCCACCAGGGGCTTACTCTGACCAAGCCGCATTAGCTGTCAAGGTAGAGCTCATTCAGATCTTGCTTACATATGTGTCTAAAAAATATGTTCTTTACTATAGTTTCAACAAATCTGTGTGGTACTGAAGTTAGGCTTGCTTACCTGTAATTGCCAGGATCGCCTCTGGAGCCTTTTTAAAAAATTGGCATCACATTAGCTATCCTCCAGTCATTTAGAACATAAACTAATTTACATGATAGGTTACATACCACAGTTAGCAGCTATGCAATTTCATATTTGAGTTCCTTCAGAACTCTTGGGTGAATACCATCTGGTCTTGGTTATTTATTGGATAGCCACCATTCTATTGCTAGACTTCTGCCTGCAATTGTTTTACTCCTGCAGCTTGTTTGTTTATTTTTGGGGGTGGGAATGAGAGGATATTTATTGGCCTAAATTCCACACAAAGATAGACTACAAACCATCGGGAACAGTATCCCCGATAATATCACGGCAAACCAGGTGGCTGAACTTTGTTACTTTGTCCTCACCCACAACTATTTCACATTTGGGGACAATGTATACCTTCAAGTCAGCGGCACTGCTGTGGGTACCCGCATGGCCCCACAGTATGCCAACATTTTTATGGCTGACTTAGAACAATGCTTCGTCAGCTCTCATCCCCTAATACCCCAACTCTATTTGCGCTACATTGATGACAACTTCATCATCTGGACCCATGGAAAAGAAGTCCTTGAGGAATTCCACAAGGATTTCAACCATTTCCATTTTACCATCAACCTCAGCCTGGACCAGTCCACACAAGAGATCCACTTCCTGGACAGTAGAGTGCAAATAAATAATGGTCACATAAACACCACCCTATACCGGAAACCTTCTGACGCTATAATTACCTACATGCCTCCATCTTTCATCCAGATCACATCACATGATCCATTGTCTACAGCCAAGCTCTTAAGATACAACCACATTTGCTCCAATCCCTCAGACAGAGACAAACACCTACAGGATCTCTATCAAGCATTCTTAAAACTACAATACCCACCTGCTGAAGTGAAGAAACAGATTGACAGACCCAGAAGAGTACCCAGAAGTGACCTACTACAGGACGGGCCAAACAAAGAAAGTAACAGAACGTCACTAGCCATCACCTACAGCCCCCAACTAAAACCTCTCCAGCGCATCATCAAGGATGGACGCATCATCCTGAAGGACGATCCCTCACTCTCACAGACCTTGGAAGACAGGCCAGTCCTCGTTTACAGACAGCCCCCCAACCTGAAGCAAATACTCACCAGCAACCACACATCACACAACAAAAACACTAACCCAGTAACCTATCCTTGCAACAAACCCCGTTGCCAACTCAGTCCACATATATATTCAAGGGACACCATCATAGGATCAAAGCACATCAGCGAGACCATCAGGGGCTCATTCACCTGCACATCTACCAATGTGATATATGCCATCATGTGCCAGCAATGCCCCTCTGCCATGTACATTGGCAAAACCAGACAGTCTCTACGTAAAAGAATAAATGGACACAAATCAGACGTCAAGCATTATAACATTCAAAAACCAGTTGGAGAACAATTCAACCTCCCTGGACACTCAATTACAGACCTAAAAGTAGCAATTCTTCAACAAAAAAACTTCAAAAACAGACTCCAATGAGAAACTGCAGAACTGGAATTAATTTGTAAACTGGAGACCATCAAATTAGGCCTGAATAAAGACTGGGAGTGAATGGGTAATTACACAAACTAAAAACAATTTCCCCATGCTAATTTCCCCCCTACTGTTACTCATACCTTCTTGTCAACTGTTTGAAATGGGCCATCGTGATTACCACTATAAAAGTGATTTTTCCTCCTGCTGACAATCACCCACTCTAATTGATTTGTCTCCTTAGAGTTGGTAAGGCAACCCCCATCTTTTCATGTTCTCTGTATATATATATAGCTTCCTACTGTATTATTTTCCATTCCATGCATCTGATGAAGTGGGTTTTAGGCCACGAAAGCTTATGCCCAAATACATTTGTTAGTCTCTAAGGTGCCACAAGTACTCCTCATTCTTTTTGAGGTGTATCTGGCTCTCATGCTCCCTCTCTTAGAAAACTCCCTTATTTGCTGCTTTTTTTACTAGCTCCTCTGATCACTCAGAAGCTGGCTTTTAAAACCTTTGTTGTCCCTGAATAGCCCTGACCCCTGGTTAATGATTAATGGATCCTAAAGGGATTAGGGATCAAAGCTTCCTTAAGAAGCTCTTGGTCTTGCCTAGAAGGCAGCTAGGCTCAGCACATGGCCCTGCCCCCTAAAGTATGGTTAAACAGCAAGCACCCACCCACACTCACCCCCAAGGGTTATGTAGTCACCTCTCCTTCACCTGAAGAACTCCCTCACAAAACTCCATTTGCTGCTCCTGTTGGCTAGCTGAGAGACCCTTGGTAAGTTGTTCCCATGGTTAATTGCTCTCCCAGTGAAAAATGTGCTTTTTCCCAGTCTGAATTTGTCTAGCTTCAGCTTCTAGACATTGGATTGTTAAACCTTCCTCTGTTAGATTGAAGAGTCCCTTATTAAGTATTTGTTCCCATGTAGATACTAAGAGGCTATAACCAAGTCACCCCTTAACCTTCTTTGTTAAGCTAAATAGATTCAGCTCTAAAAGTCTATCACTATAAGGCATATTTTTAAATCCTTTAATCATTCTTGTGGCTCTTGCCTGAACTCTCTCCAATCTATCAGCTTCCTTCTCGAATTGTGGGCACCAGAACTGGTCACAGTATTCCAGCAGCAGTCACAATATAGAGGTAAAATAACCTCTCTACTCCTCCTCGAGATTTCCCTGTGTATGCATCCCAGGTTCTCATAAGGTCTTTTGGAATCAGCATCACACTGGGAGCTCATGTTCAGTTGATTATCCACCATGTTCACCATACCTATTTCAAAGTCACTGCCTCCCAGTATAGTGTTCCCCATCCTGTAGGTAATCCCCCAATTCTTTGCTCCTAACCATATTGAGGCACATATTGTTTGCTTGTGATGCAGGACACATTAAAGGACAGGGTCCCCAGTGCAGGAATTGAAATGGTACCTCGTCATCATGGCCCAGACTTGCCTGGGGGCAGCAAGTAGCTGCCCAGCTCCCCCCCTCCCCCGCACTAGCCTGGGGCAGCAGTGCCTCCCACCCCAGTCCCACCCCCAACCCCAGGCCTCAGCCTGCCTGTGCCTAGTTTACCAAGTGATCCAAATTGATCTGAATCAGTCAACTGCAGTGGCGCTGGAACACTTTTTACAGTGGGGGTGCTGAAAGCCAGTGGTCCCCAATTACCTCCTGCCCTCTCTTTACCCCTTTTTGCACACCCCGCCCCTGAGCTGGGGACAGGTGCTGAATAATGTCTGCAGAGCCCACAACTAGGGCTCCACACCCGGGGCTGTGGATCCGGGAAGGGGTGGGTGGGCGGTGTGGACAGGGGTAAGGGGGGCCTGGCTGGGATCATAGCTGGGGGCGGGAGCAGAGCCCCAGGGCTTGGGGCCAGCAGAAGCCAGGACCCCACATGCGGGGATGGGAGCGGAGCCCCGGGCACAGGGCCAGCTGCAGCCGGGACCCTGGGCACGGGAGCAGGAGTGGAGCCCAGGCGTGGGTCCCGCAGAGGGGACCTGGGCACAGGGCTAGGAGTGGAGCCCTGGGCACCAGGCTGGCATCAGCTGGGACCCCGGGCACAGGGCAGGGAGTGGAACCCCGGATGCTGGGCTGGCTGCAGCCAGGATATTGATGCACGGCCGGAAGCGGAGCCCCAGGTGCTGAGCCAGCTGCAGCCAGGATCCGGGCACAAGGCCTGGAGTAAAACCCTGGGCACGGGGCTGGTGGCAACTGGGACTGGAGCCCTGGGCCCTGGAGACAATGGTGTGGGCCCTGGAGACAATATTCAGCAACTGACAGCACCAGCACTGGACAACTTCTCACAGTGAAACTTGGGGGTGCTGCAGCAGCATCACCCCCCCCCACACTCCTAGTTACCGTGCCTATGGTCACCTGTCCTCTTCATTATTTACCACTCCTACAATTTTTCTGTAATCTTTCAACCCCTCTCCATCCTTCTCCCCCCTTCTTACTTGAATATATGATCAGCAGGAAGCTTTGTGGGGGAAATCTCAGCATTTTGTTCTCCCAGGACTCCTCCTTCCCATGGGAGAGGTTGATTCCCTCCACTCCCTCTCCACATATATTTATTTGTTTAGGAATATCAGTGTAACCCTTCTGCCAGTCAGAGTCGGCAGCAACAAGGGCCGGGTTCCGTATCTAGGGGTTCCATTCCAATAACACAATGAAAAACCGGCTCGAGCCCCCACCCAGTGACCTGGGACAAATATATATCACCCCCCCTGGGCGCCTCTAAGAGGCAGTACTTCCCCTCTCGCAAGCACAGAGTCTGAGTGTAGAAAAACCTTTTAATGACAGAGAGAAACAATGCGGCATTTTGCTGGGGAAACACCACATCTAGGATTTGTAACCCAAACTGTGAGCAACGACCCACCCCAGCAAATTGGCCATGTCCTTTCCCTTGGGTTCTTGAGTCCAACAACCCAAAAGTCCAGACCCAGAGTTCAAAAGTTCATCTGCAGAGTGTTACACCCCCTCCAGTCTGGGTAGAAATGGGGAGGGGAGAGGTAAGGAGCACCTTACGTGGCTCGAAGCTGACTGCCCCGTCCCTTCATGGGGTCTCGCTCGGCTCTGCTCTGCCAGCCATCCCACAAGTCACTCCACTCAGCCGTCCCTCAAGCCGCTCCAGCTGTCCCACCAACTGCTCCGCTCCGCCAGCAGCTCCGCTCCATCAGCCGGCCTGCAAGCCGCTCCGGCTGTCCCGCCAAGTGCTCCGCTCTAGCAGCAGCTCCGCTCCATCAGCCGCTCAGCAATATATCTTCTGGCTCCCCCACTACTTAACACAGTGCTCAGTGATTTCAGCTCTTAACAATTTCACCTTTTTAGTGATTTCAGCTTGTAGTTAGGGGAGCCTGTGTGCTCATTTGCACACTTAGTCCAGAGTAATTCTAACTCAGCAGCCTGTGATTAGATTCTTAAGGAACTCAAAATTAGCTCTGATATTCCACAGTGGAGAGAGAGGAGGAAGTGCAATTGACATTTAGGACCCTCAGACAAGGCCCATGCCACAGGGTACAAATACCTGCCCCCACCCTCTCTCAATTCACTGGGTTTTGGAATCCATGTCCCTTGCCTAGCAAGTGCTGCTCAGCTAATGGTGAGTCCCTTCATCATAACAAAAGCCCACTGTCCTTGATTCACATAATCAGGGTAACAACACTTTATTCTTCCTGCCCCAATAACAGAGAAACTGGGGCTCCCACAGCAGTCAAAGTGACCATTTGGGCAAGCGGTCCATCATGCTTTGCAGGGTGGGTGTGTCCATGCAAACAAGATTAGCCCCTGACATCCCTTTCCACAACTCACCACCAGATGTCAGGGTAGAGCTCATCCTGACTCTGCTTACATCAGTTTACTTATTCCAATTTTCTGCCACAAAGAGCCATCACTTTGCTGATCAACCAGCTTCTATCCTTTGCAAAATAACTCAATAGATTATAAACAAGTCCTTTGCTCTTGTCAGGAATTGCAGCAGATGCTTGCATGGATCAAGGGAGTGATCCATTTGTCAATACCCTTAGGCTTCATTCTATACTTTGATGTTTTCTCTTTTCCTGTAGCTCCTCTTGAGAACTGGGCTGCACCTAAAGCTATTTGAAAAGGGAAATATCCCTTTAAGATTCTCCATATTCTTTTTTGGTCTTCTGTATGGGATTGATCCTGTGAAGTATGGAGCACAGCACCCTAAACTCCCACTGAATTCAGTGAGAGGTAAAGGCACTCAGCACCTTGTAAGAATGATCCCTAAATGTACAACCTTTTGAATATTCAAGATTTAAGTGCTCTCTTACTCATCTTTAGAATGTTTTTCTCAGCTGCACTTTCCCGACACTCAATGTATTTCATACTTTATTTACTTTACTTAATCATTTTTATCAACTATTACTAAAACTCATTCTCTCTTGCATCTTATCTTTTTTTGGGGGGGGGGGGGTGTCTCCAGAGCTCAGTGTTAACAGATCAAACAGGAGGTTGCTCCTTTTATGGATACCTGCAGTGTTTACCTCTTTATTCTAACACTATATTTTATCAGGTGGATTATGAAATCTTTTTATTTTTTGTTTGTTGGTAACAGTTTGCTTCAGAGAGCTTGTAAGGTAATTGAATAGTAATCTCCTGTCATCAACCTTAAAAATGGGAAGCTGTTTCCATTGTTCATTTCCAAATGGTTATCTCTAAGTCTTTATGTTATCAATTTTACAAAGATTTTGTTTGCAAAACATTGAGGTAAACATGCCAAGTTGTTTATGCCTGAATTAATTCCTTCTGATAACTCTAATTTGTAGAGATGGACAGTATCTAATCCTAAATCATTGGGGATTTTTCTGCAATCCTTATATAGGATGAACTATTGAAGTAAAGGGAGTTTTAACTAAATTAGGGACTGTAGGGCAGGGTCCAATGTGCCTATATGGCAAAATGCAGGAACCTACATTAAACTTTCACACTATGATCTGGGAAAATATATGAACAGCAATGTATGTTACCCACTCTTGGAAGTCCCCTTAGTGCAGAATTTTAGCCACACTTACTGGTGATACATTAGTTGTATATTTATCTGGTGTCTATTAGAATAGTAGCTGAACACCCATACATTTATTGAAGAGAGCACTATTTTATCCAGATACCTATTTTTTTAATGAAAATTTTGTCTTAGCCTTGACTATGGCCAAAGAGTGCACAGCACAATTGAGGAAGTAGACTTAAAACCATCTTTACATGACTCTAGTCCTGGGGCTACTGTGTTCTTACCTGGTCTCCTGAAATAAGTACATTAGAGAAACCTGAGGGCTACTCCAGCTTGTACTAGCTGCCAGTGACTTCAAAGGACTGATATTCAAATCAGTGTTGGCTCAACAGGGCACAGATAGGCTCTGCCCACTCATGCTTCCTTTACCCCAGCCATGCCCTAATTTTGCAGCCAGAGTGAGGGAGAGTGGAATAGGAGTTGCAACACCTGAGGATTCCTCTGTAACAGGATGATCATTTTGCAGTTAGCCCAGGGCTACACTGGGGTGGGGGGGGTCGATCTACGATACGCAGATTCAGCTACGTGAATAGCGTAGCTGAAGTCGGCGTATCGTAGTCGACTTACCTGGCCATGAGGACGGCGGCGAGTCGATCGCTGCCGCTCCCCCGTCGACTCCGCTTCCACCTTTCGATGAGGTGGATTTCCGGAGCCGACGGGGAGCGCTTTCAGGGATCGATTAATCGCTTCTAAACGAGACGCGAAAAATCGATCCCCAAAAGATCGATTGCTACCCGCCGATCCGGTGGGTAGTGAAGACAAGCCCTTAGTTATGATGGTGTTAAGCCCCCTTGGCACTGGAGGTGCAGTGGAGAAACTGGCCCTTGTAGGTACATTCTAGCTTCTGCTATATACAAGTGCTCACACCGATTTCACAGGAACATTTTAGTTAAAAATACAGCATATGTCCTGCAGCTACTTTTTAAAATGAAGCAACTCTGTATTGTTTCTAAATGCCCAAGCATTTATGAATTTAAAAGGCTGCCCATTTCCAATTTAAAAATCAAAACTTTTATCAGATGACTTGAGGGATTGAGGGGAGTAGGGAGGAGGAGACTGGAAAGCTGACGGCTAGTTATTTTTTTATACTCTAATTATTATACCTAATTTAATTATATAATTTGGAATTAGTGTTTTCTTTACCCTTTTTTAAAAAAAAATTCTACTTGGATTTTTTTTAAAAAAAAACATTCTCCTGCTCATTTGCTGTTTATCACCCCAATTCAAGACAATATTCGTATACAAGGAAGCACTTAAGCACATACTTAACTTGAAGCATATACACAAGTGCTGTACTGAATTGGGCATATTTACATCTGGTGTGATCCCAGACCACATATCACTCTCTGATATATTTGCTCATCTTTTGCAGGTTTTGCTAAAGGATTGTTTTGTCTATTCCTAACCAAGCTTCCTCTACTAACAATACTCATAATAAATATTATTTCCCAAATATTTTTCAGCTCCTTTCTCTTATCTTTTTAGATATGTTGTAGTTAAAAATGGTCACACTTTTTTCAACAAAACATTTTTATGTCAGAAAATGCTGATTCAAGGAAATCAAAACTTTTTGTGGGAAAGAGTTGATTATGACAAATTTTTCAACTTGACAAAAATATTTGAAAAAGTTTAGAAATTGTCAAAACATTTTCTTTTGACATTTTCAAACAAAAATCAACTAACAATCTTTGTCAATTTAACATTTTGCATTTAAGTTGTTTGTCTATTACTATGGATCTGTCTCATCTATTTAGATTGTTGGAGAGACAAGGTGGGTGAGGTAATATCTTTTATTGGACCAAGTTAAGATAAGATAATAACATATTGCCCCACCTACCTTGTCTCACTAGTATCTTGGGACTGACATGGCCACAACTACACTCCATATTAAGATTGTTAGCTGTTTGGTGTGAGGGTAGCCTACACCACCTAGCACAATGGAGTCCCAACCCTGATTAAGGCCTCTAGGTGCTGCTAGGATACAAAACTTAGTAACTGTTCTTTAGACCTGTAAAGGGTTTCACTCAATGCAGGGTCACCTTCTTATAGCCAGGCATCGCATGGCATCTGTCTTCCCATATGGTGCCCTTTGCTGACAGTGTCTCCATACTGTAGTGCTCTCTCTTTCCACAACTTGGCCATTCAGCCAGGTCACACATTAGTCCACCCCTTTCAGGGTAACAAAGTCCAACTTGAAGTAGAGTCCAATGACTCTTACAGCAAGTCTTCTTTCCATCTCTGGGTTCTGTGGTCCTTATACCCCCTTACCTCAGGGAGTTTCATCCCACCTACCTCAGGAGCTGGTAAGGGAACCCAAGATCTCTCTCTACTTTGGGTTCCAGCCAAGGGACCCTGTATCTAGCAGCCACAGTCTACTTCCTCAGACTTCCTGGAGTGATTCCTACCTTTTTCTGTCCCCCTGAAAGCAATTGCAGAATCTCTCCCTACAGCACCTTTCCACTATAAACTTTCTGCAGAATCTCTCCTTACAGCTTTTTTTCTGCTATAAACTTTCCAGCTTTATCATCACCATGCAGGCCCTCCACAGCTGGGCTTCATTATCAATTGAGCCTGGATTTTAATCCCTCACAGGTGCTGCCAGGTATGTTAATTGGCTTCCTCAGCCCCCATTAACCCCTTCAGAGATTGTGTGGAGTATACATCTCATGAGAGGCCCCATAATGGTTGCATTCCTTTTAAGTATTCTCTGCACTGGTGATGTTTGTCCTTATCTAGACACTACTGTGTACCCCTTTCTCCCTTGTCTTACTTAGCTACAGTTAAAGAATCTCTATTGTAGCTAGAAGCATCAGAAAGAGCAATATTGAAAAAAGAGAGTGTAGTGCAAATCTGGTGATAAGCTGATGGGGGCATTGTAGGAGCAGTGGAGCCAGGTGCCCTAAGACTGAGCATCCCTTTGCTGTGACTCTGTGCTAGCTGATTCATGGAGCAACATTAAAGGTTATGGCAGCCAGTAAATAACCTGTCAAACTCCTACTGCTTCTCCTACCTGATTCAAAGGATTCATCAGTCTCTCCATTCACTTGTACTGCACATCTGGATTGCTTATTGATGATCTGGATCATGTTCATCAGTTTCTTGCTCATTTAATGCCTCTATAATCACCTCAACCCTGTGTAAACCTTTTCAGAACCACTGAGTTGTAAAATATCTTCTTTTTGTTGTTCAGAGTTCTTCTCTGTGCTTTCTGACTATCTGTTTGACAGTACTATATGCTATTACAATCCCTCCTCCTCTGGCCTTCCACCAGAACCTTTACTCTAAAGTAACAAATATTTCTAACTAAAGAGACAAAACAATATAAACTCAAAATGAAGACATACAAACTTTTTCATCAATCTTTTTTTTTTTAATGTAAAGGAGACATTAGCCATAAGGTCTAGCTTTGTTGAATACTCCGGACTTTGTAACCTTTTTTATCTGGATAGGGAAAGTGAAGTTGCTCATTTTTTCTTTCTGTCAACTTTTAACTAGAAAACTAGCAACATTTACTACATTCATCAATTTTTGGGGCTTGCTGACTCTGACACTAAAACTTCCCTCAAAGGTCCAACTCCTGGGGAAGTTTAGAGTATTCTCTCAACTTAGTTTACTACAACATCAAGCTTGTTAAAAAAAAAGTCTATTTTTTCTAGTTTTGATTGCGAAAGGGGAAGTCATGGTGTGTGTGTAGTAGTGGAGAGCATACAATGGGGAATGTGGAAATTCTGTATGTTTATGATCACTGAATTGAGAGCTGAAGTAAATAAGCAAAGGTAAACAGCAGCTAACACTGAAACTTACAGCAATTTGAGCCTTATCTAATGCCCACGAAGATCAACAAAAAGACAGATTGGCTTTGGTGGACATTGGATCAGGCCTTTTATGAAGGTCATACATAGACTCTTTGTGGCTAAAATCAGAGGGATACATTTTTTCCATAATTTAAAGATGATTTAAGCACATAGCGTCCAAAGCATTAATGAGAACTGAGGAGTTCAATCTTCATTTGTCACCTCTGAATATCTAGCCTCAGGCCACAAGATTACTCATGTCAGTAAAGTTATCTATACTGTATTTGTAAGTATTTTCAGAACTGGACTCTACATTATGAAAACTAAAACAAAGTCAGGCTTTAAGACATCTGAGGGTTTTGTTTTAGATGTACCTTTTTATATATGGTAAATCTGGGGGAGACTAAGGGATCAGGTCCCAAATACATTCAAGACCACATCTCCATTGCAAAACCATTATGGTTCTCGCCGACAATGCAGATCACAAATCCCTGAACTAAGCATATGAAAGTTGGGGACAAAGTATTCTCAGTTGAGATCCTGCTGTGGAATGAAGAAGGAGATTAGATTATTCTAGAGTTGGATCACCTTTAGATAAGCTGAAAAACATTTCCATTCGATAAAGCTTCCTCATCCTAAAAAGAATGGCATTCTCCTTTTTTCTCCCCCACAAAAGATCCCTCCTCAAGCAGAGCTTTTTATAAACCAGAAAGACAGGTGAGCCAGAAATTCTATTACGTCCATTATGGACTTTACTATGACAGATATATTTTATGTGGAGCTTAAATACTGCAGTGATGGGTCCTCATACACAGGGCCGGCTCCATGCACCAGCTTTCCAAGCTGGTGCTTGGGGCGGCATCAGGAATGGGGAGGCAGTTCGAGTCCCGTGGATGCAATTTGGCAGCAGGTCCGCCGCTCTTCCTGCAGCCGAATTGCCGCCGCGGGACTTGGACTGCCGCCCCATTCTTACCCGCCGCCGAATTGCCGCCGTGGTGGGCGAGAATGGGGTGGCAGTCCGAGTCTGCGGTGGCAATTCGGTGGCAGGAAGAGCGGCAGACCTGCCGCCGAATTGCCGCCATGGAGGCGATTGCTTGGGGTGGCAAAATTGTTAGAGCAGCCCCTGCTCATACAAACCCTTCAGGGATATAGCTAGACAAACTAAGCGGGGTGATCTTGATCCCTTATAATGCTTCTCTTCCTTTATTTATCCCGTGTGAGATTAGCTTTATTAAGGCTGGTCTACACTACAGTTAGGTCAACATAAGACAATTTATGTTGACCTAATTATGTCAGTGTCTACACTACTGCCTTTCTTCTGCCGATGTAAGTGCTTTACTACACCAACATGATAACTGCACCTCCACAAGAGGTGTAAGGCTTATATCAGTATAGTTAGGATGACGCAGTGTCTGTGTAGGGTGGCTGGACCCTGGTCCCAGCTGGGAGCCGGGGTGAGAAGTCCCGGGTGGCTTCATCTGCTTTCAGCAGGGAACGAGGGGTGGGGGAGCCCCAGGCAGCTTCCCTCCACTCCTAGGGGGGAAAGGGGAGCAGAGGTGGGACAGTCCACTGGGAGCCTGTGGGTCAGCCAGGCTCCTAGTAGGGATCTGCCAGTGGAGCTGAGAGATCAGGCTCTTCGCTCCCCACATTGCTCCTCTTAGATCAGTGAAAATGCTCCTGGTGAGGATGCACACCACCAACCCAAGTTGGGTAGAGTGGATATGTACCACTGCAATAATTGCTGCTGTGGCTGTACATTAACCTAATATAGATTGACTTAGGTCTGTAGTGTAGACATACCCTTATTAGGAAAGTCATTGGAGGGAGGGAAATTAAACAGATTGACTGTCTTCCTTTGTGGTTCTGGTCTTCCTGGTTAGCATGAAAGAAGCAATTGTAGCCGTTTTAACATGTGATTAAAAAAAATTAAAGAAATCCCCTCCCCCCCAGATCTCCATGTTCTGGACAAATATTTATTATAAATTAATTTAAAAAATAAGGATGTAGCTGCTCAATAACCTACTGAACCTCAGAAGAATATTGAATACAGCATCTCTGTCTTTTATGAAATTATTAAATTTCAACTCAGAATAAAAATCTATAAAAATTCAGTCTTCAGTCTATGCTTATAAAAAATACAAGCCTTCAGCATATATTTATTGTGGCTATTCCTTTTTCATCCAAAATCTTACCAAAATATAAGGACCATCTTCATGTGGCTGGGAATTATACATATTTATTCACTGGAATTAAATCAAAATTGCATTTTTGGTTGTCTTTAATTTGAAGAATACATTTGCAGAAATGAATCTTGATATTACCATACAGATGGAACTGAAGAGTATGACAATATTGATTGACAAAGCTGATATATTGCTTGTTGCTTTATTTTAGATTAGTTCTAAATTTTCTGGTGGAGAATATACAAATGTAAAACAGTATTTCAATTTTCCATTCCATTTAAACTGCGAAAAAAGTAATAATTTAGAGAAAACTAATAAAAGACTCTGCTGTTAGAATGTGATTGACATGTGGTTAAAATATGTTTTGGTTGTAAAGACAGTCCAGTACCAATAAAACGGTGTTGACTCAGTTGCTACCTTCAGGCTTCTTTGGCTCACATATAATTGATTTTAAAGAAACAGCTGAAAAAGAAAAAGAATACTGTTATGTCTATATGGATTTCCACTGATAAGTTGCCATTGTTTTCATTAGAAATACATTTAAAATTAAGGGAAAAGGTAACCCAGAGCAAGTCTAACTAATTGTTTTATTTGTTTAGCATTTCGTAAAATGAAAGGCAAACTTTGGAGCTCCATTGTGGAGATAAAATTCTCTCTCTCTTTTTTTTTGGTAACTGTTCATGAGTTAGAGTAGGCAGGATCAAGCCCAAGAAGAGTAAATATATATTTATTTTGATTTGTACTATAGCTACTACAATATAGCACAGATCTCAGGCTATGGACACCCTTGACAATCAATTTTTAGAAATATAAACTTAAATAGAATGGCATATTTTGTTTCTCGTATGGTAGGAGAAATCCTGGCCCCATTGAAATCAATGGCCAAACTACTATTGGCTTCAATTTGGCCAGGATTTCACCCTTTATGTCTAGTGAATGTTCGATATTCATCTTCCTGCCTTGTTGCTCTGATAGCAACCTGCATGGAACTTGACACACTTTTAACCCAATAATGGGCACTCTTTTCTCTGGTACTATTATAAAATTTCATATTTTCCAATTTGTAATTTATCCAGATGTAAGCAGAGTCAGGATGAGCTCCACCCTGACATCTGGTGGTGAGTCATGGCAAAGCACGCCAGGGGCTGATCCAATTTACATAGGCACATCCACCCCACCGAGTATGAACCCATAATAGCCCAATGGGCACATTGAGCTGCTGTAGGATCCCCAGTTTTCTGTATTGGGGCAGGAATTTCTGTTATTGGGGCAGGAAGAATAAACTGTTGTTATACTGCTTATGTAAATCAAGGACAGTGGAACTGTACTTGGCCTTTTGTCATGATGAGGGGGAACTCACCATCAACTAAGCAGCGCTCGCCAGCCAAGGGACATGGGTTCCAAAACCCAGTGAATGGAGAGAGGCTGGGGACAGGTTTTTTGACTGGGCTGCTTGGCTATAGTTCAAGCACAGTACCTGGTGGTGTGAGGGTCTGAGACACCAATTGCACCTCTTCCTCTCTCCACTGTGGAATATCAGAGCTAATGTTGAGTTCATTGGGAGTCTGATCTCAGGCTGCTGAGTTGAAATCACTCTTGGCTAAGGGTGCAAATGGGTGCAAATGAGTACTAAGGCTCTCCTAACTACAAGCCGAAATCACTAAAGAGCTAAAAGTCTCATGAGCTGAAATCACTGAGCAGTGTGTTAAGTAGTGGGGGAGCCTGAAGATCTATTGCTGAGTGGCTGGTGGCGCGGAGCTGCCGGCAGAGCAGTTCGTGGAGACAGTCGGAGCGGCTTGTAGGACGGCTGGCGGAGTGGAGCTGCTGGCGGAGCGGAGCACTTCGTGGGGACAGCTGTAGCGGCTTGCGGGACAGCTGGCGGAGCAGAGCGAAGCCCCACAGAGGGGTGAGGCAATCATCTTCAAGCCACGTAAGGTGCCCCTTACCTCTCCCCTCCCCATTTCTGCCCAGAACTTTTGAACTTTGGGACTGGACTTTTGGGGACTTTGGGTGATTTCTGGGTTGCTGGACTCAAGAACCAAAGGGACAGGACATGGCCCAATTGACTGGAGTGGGTTTTGCTCACAGTTTGGTTTATGAATCCTAGTTGCGGTGTTTTCCCAATTTAAGGCTGGTGTCGTTTACCTGCTGCTATTAAAGTTTTTCTGTTACACCGAGGCTCTGTTCTTGCGAGAGGGGAAGTATTGCCTCTTTGAGGTGCCCAGGGGTGTGTGTAAAGATTTCCCCAGGTTACTGGGTGGGGGCTTGAGCCGGTTTTACATTGTATTGTTGAAAAGGGAACCCCTATGTACTGAACCCAGCCCTTGCTGCTGTCAACTCGTCCTGGCAGAAGGGTTACACATACCGCTAGTTCATATACTCCCTTAGAGGTCATAAACTCACCTTCCCAGATGGGTACTAGGCAAGGACCTGCAGAGACTCAGTAGCTACACCATGGCACTGAATATGGGCAGCCCTGCTAGAGAAGAGTGGGCGAAGGTGTCCAAAGGTTGGCCAGCTCATTGGTGTCCCTATTTCAGCTACCTGGAGAGGGGACCCCATACAGAATCTTCTGGACTGCACTCCCCATCATGTGTTCCTCTGTAGTGAGTGCATAATACAAACAATGGCACGTTCTTAGTTGTTCTTCATATCTACTTATTATGTCACCATTCCCAGTGGCTATTGCTAACTCCAGGAGAAAAGTTAAGGTGCAAGGGTGACATTGATCTTTATGTTTTCCTTGTATTCAGAAGTACCATTTTGTATTACCTTGGGTCTTGTATTACCTTTGCATTTCTTGGGTTTCTGAGGTTTGAGTGTAGTTGAACTCAATGCTCTGGAAGGACATGAAGCATCACCGGGCAACCTTAACTCTGTGCAAATGAAATTTTGGGGCAGTTAATTTACAAGTGGGCACATTCTTGATTTACTTTCTTATTTCTCATTATCTTAATAAGACCCTGTTACTCCTGTTCGATCCACACTTGGCAGGAGAGCTAATCTATGTAAAATATGCATAGAATGAAGCAAACCAAATATTTAACAAATGTAGGCTTTTTTGTTTGCTTGTTTATGAATCATTTCTGAACCATTCCCAATTTCTGTTAATGAATTCTATGGGCCAGCACAAGACATTGGAGAAGGGGTACAAAGGTAGCTTTAAGCCACCATTGCAATCCTAGAACCAATCTGTAGCAGGCTAGTTCCCAGCACGAGTCAGAATGGGCCTTAGGGTGTAGAGGGAGAATGGCAAAGGCATCATTCTTTCAGAGAGTGGCATCTGTTTCCATCTGTGCATAGCCATGTCCTTTCCTGCCCACCCAACTGCTGTACTAGCACTACATAGTCCTTGGACTCAGGGTTTATTTTTAGGACTATATTATGCCTGGCCATTATGGATGGCTCCTTGCATGCTTCCTTGCCTTCTGTACCCATGCTGGCCTGGGAATAACCTTGATTAAAACATAATCACATAGTTTGACTTCTTCTCATTCATCCCCATTTTGCTTTCCACAATTGTTGTAATAATAGAAAGGTTTGTAGGATCGCCATTTAAGGAATCACAACCTCTTGCTTCTTTCTTACTTCCTGTTGCCACTGGGGCTGTTGCACACTGGTAAATTGTAAAAATACAGACCATTACAGAGATGTGATTGATGACAATAGCTATATTGATTGATGGATTTTGATCCCCAAAAGAAATCTGGCATCAATCATATGCCTGAAATTTTCAGTGTTGCTAGATGATTTAGTATCTGATGTCCCATGTTCTACAACTTCCATTTGGAGTGGAACAATTTCATTCTCATTTTAGGAGAGTAGCAATAATTTCCACTCTGTGTTAGATACCACAGAGTCCGCAAGTCACCACAACTAGGATACACTACCATGAATGCCATTTTACAACAATTAAGAAGAAAAAGAAACACATTAATTGTCCTGCTGCCTGTCCAGTGGTAGTTTTTGCTATTCAATGCAAAGTAATGTTTCTGTATGTTTTCATAGCTGTATTTTTTGTTTAATACACTCTCTCTTTCTCTCTTTCTCTCTCTCATATATTACAGAGGAATATGTAACTGTCTTGCGGTTAGAGAGCATAGCCCCTTTAAAACCTTGTCCTGAGGCAGAGAAGTGCTGATGGTTCCAAGGAAAGGAAGTGCTGGTTGTTTGAGAGGGGGATGGAGAGAGGGAGACTGACAGGGTGCGTATCAGTAGTGCTAGACAAGAAGGCTACAGCAAACAGATCCTCACATGGTGAAGCAGCTGAGAACCAGCACAAAGCCTGGGAGGGTCAGAGCGGCTGACCGGGGACACCCCAGGACAGGAGCCAGGAGGAGCATTGTGACAGGGAGGAATCACCTGAGAAGGACAAACCAGAGCTGGACCCAATATCACTGTTGACCAGAGCTGTATGGGGCCATGAGTAGTGCCACTTGTGAGTTTGTGTTGGGACTAGGGAGGGTGGCTGTAGCTAAGTGGGGAGGTTGTCATTCTGTGTGGGTTTGCAGAGAGTAGCAGAAGAGGTCATTGGAGAAGTTTGTTGGAAAAAAGGTTTACTGGCACCAAAGAGAACCAGAAGCACCCAAGACTCACCACTGGGACTGGAACTCAGCTGAGGATTCCTGAACTCTGGATCCAGACACAGTGCTCAGTGCCTATTCTTTTACATTGTGGTACCATTGGGCCTGTGGGTCCTCGTGTTGGATGTAACTCTGTTTTACTGTTCCCCTTATCTTTTCCCCTTTGTTTTTCTCCATTCATCCCTCTGTAAATAAATGAGGAAGGATGCTCCAGAGGGAGAGGAAAGATAGTCCAGTGGTTCATGCACTAACCTGGACTATAAATGGCCTAGTTATAAATGACCTGCACTCAATTCCTTCTCTACTATAGACATGCTAAATGGGGATAATAGCACTTCCCTACCTCATAGGAGTGTTGTGAGGATAAAAAAAATAAAGATTGTGAGGCATTCAGATACCATAGTAGTGGGAACTCTATGAGTAAATATGATAGGTAGTTATGAATGATTTGTCAGTGCATTGGTGTCTAAAACCAGAATGCAAGTTATTGCTGAGCTACTAAAATGACAGGGGAATTATCCACCTCCAGACAGAAGTTGTAAAAGATGGGGCACAGGACAGTAAATCAGCTGACAATACTGACAATTTCAACATATGACTGATGCTATATATATCCAAATGTTTATATATGTTCTGTTTTACAATCAAACTAATACATTGTGCAATATACAGGTTGCACGTAGTGTAAGTATTGTAATGGTAGCTTAAATTAGCCAATAACTACATTTTGTCATAGCATACCTGTATTTCAAGATAAATTACTGCAAGGAAGTGGAGAGGGGCTAAATAGAAGACAAAGAAAATAGAAGAACACATACAAGTCTATCTTCTCTTATAGCCCCCATCATCCCTTTTATTGCCTCACATTATTGAGTTTATCCTCAGTACACCCCTGTGAGACAATGGTCTATTTTGGGGAGAAGAAAAGTCCTAGAGGTGAAATAACTTGGGAAGTCTGTGGAAGAAGAGGTAGGAACTGAATCGAGTACTCCTAAGTCCCAGTTCAGTGACTTAACCGTAGAGCCATCTTTCTTCTTGCACAATGATGAGTCCACACAAGTAAACTCCCCACTGACAATATTCAAGTACATCCACAAATAAATATGACATGGTGAAAATTACAAAATGATTAATATTTAGTTTCCATCAGTAAAAGTTAGTTATACTCTGGATCCTGCATGCAATACAGAATATTGAAAAAGCTTATGTATTAAACTCTTGCATTACACACAATTAATAAATAAGAAAGAAAAACTTGTAGCACCTTAGAGACTAACAAATTTATTTCAGCATAAGCTTTCGTGGGTTAGTACCCACTTCATCGGATGCATGGAATGAAACATACAGTAGACAGATATTTATACAGTCAGAGAAACATGATAAGGTGGAGGTGCATAGACCAACCTTAAGAGGCTAATTAATTGAGAGGAACCATAACAGCAGGGGAAGAAAAACCTTTGAAGTGATAAACAAGATGGCCACACAGGTGTGAATGAGGATCGTTAACTTAAGGGAAATAGATTCAATTAACGTAATGGCCGAGCCATTCGAGGTCCTTATTTAATCCTGAGGTAATGCAATCTAGTTTGCATATCAATTCGAGTTCAACAGTTTCTCTTTGAAGTCTGCTTTTCGAGTTAATCTGTCGCAACACTGCTACCCTCAAGTCTGTCAGTGAGTGATTAGGGAGGTTGAAGTGTTCTCCTACTGATTTTTGAATGTTATGATTCCTGATATCAGATTTATGTCCATTTATTCTTTTGCGTAGAGACTGTCCGGTTTGGCCAATGTACATGGCAGAGGGGCATTGCTGGCACATGATGGCATATATCACATTGGTAGATGTGCAGGTGAATGAGCCCCTGATGGTGTGGCGGATGTGATTAGGCCCTGTGATGGTATCGCTTGAATCGATATGTGGACAGAGTTGGCATCGGGCTTTGTTGCAAGGATAGGTTCCTGGGTTAGTGTTTTTGTTGTATGGTGTGTGGTTGCTGGTGAGTATTTGCTTCAGGTTGGGGGGCTGTCTGTAAGCGAGGATTGGTCTGTCCTCCAAGATCTGTGAGAGTGAGGGATCATCTTTTAGGATAGGTTGTAGATCTTTGATGATGCGCTGGAGAGGTTTTAGTTGGGGGCTAAAGGTGACGGCTAGTGGTGTTCTGTTATTTTCTTTTTTGGGCCTGTCTTGTAGTAGGTGACTCCTGGGTACTCTTCTGGCTCTGTCAATCTGTTTTTTTCACTTCAGCAGGTGGGTATTGTAGTTGTAAGAATGCTTGATAGAGATCTTGTAGGTGTTTGTCTCTGTCTGAGGGATTGGAGCAAATGCGGTTGTATCTTAGAGCTTGGCTGTAGACAATGGATCGTGTGGTGTGTCCAGGATGGAAGCTGGAAGCATGTAGGTAAGTATAGCGGTCAGTAGGTTTCCGGTATAGGGTGGTGTTTATGTGACCATCACTTATTAGCACAGTGGTGTCTAGGAAATGGCCCGCTTGTGTGGACTGGTCTAGGCTGAGGTTGATGGTGGGATGGAAATTGTTGAAATCATGGTGGAATTCCTCAAGGGCTTCTACTTCTTCATGGACTGTCTTTACAAAAACTAGACAAGCCATTTACAACACAAGCTTTGCTTCTTTACAAAAGAAAAAGGACACTAAGCTATCTAAACTGCTGCATGCCACAAGGAACCACAACAGCAGTTCCCTTACCCCACCCAACAATATTGTTAATCTTTCCAGCTATACTCTCAGCCCAGCAGAAGAATCTGTCCTTTCTCGGGGCCTCTCCTTTTGTCCCTCCAGACCCACGAACATGATACAGTTCTGCGGTGACCTAGAATCCTACTTTCGACGTCTCCGACTCAAAGAATATTTCCAACAGACCTCTGTACAACATACTAACCCACAGAATCCTTCCTACCAAAACTACAAAAAGAAGGATTCTGCGTGGACTCCTCCTGAAGGTCGAAACAACAAATTGGACTTCTACATAGACTGCTTCCATCGCCGTGCTCGAGCTGAAATTGTAGAAAAGCAAAATCACTTGCCCCATAACCTCAGCCGTGCAGAACACAATGCCACCAACAGCCTCAGGAACAACTCTAACATCATAATCAAAAAGGCTGACAAAGGAGGAGCTGTCGTCATCATGAATAAGTTGGAATATGAACAAGAAGCTGTCAGGCAGCTCTGTAACTCCACATTCTACAGGCCTTTATCCTCTGACCCCACTGAGGAGTACCAAAAGAAACTACACCATCTGCTCCAGAAACTCCCTGGAAAAGCACAAGAACAAATTTGTACAGACACGTGCCTAGAACCCCGACCAGGGGCATTCTATCTGCTACCCAAGATCCATAAACCTGGAAATCCTGGACGCCCCATCATCTCAGGCATTGGCACCCTAACAGCAGGATTGTCTGGCTATATAGACTCTCTCCTCAGGCCCTATGCTACCAGCACTCCCAGCTATCTTCGCGACACCACTGACTTCCTGAGGAAACTACAATCCATCGGTGATCTTCCAGACAACACCATCCTGGCCACTATGGATGTAGAAGCCCTCTACACTAACATTCCACACAACGATGGACTACAAGCTGTCAGGAACAGTATCCCCGATACTACCACGGCTAACCTGGTGGCCAAACTTTGTGATTTTGTCCTCACCCACAACTATTTCACATTTGGGGACAATATATACCTCCAAGTCAGTGGCACTGCTATGGGTACCCGTATGGCCCCACAGTATGCCAACATTTTTATGGCTGACTTAGAACAACGCTTCCTCAGCTCTCGTCACCTAACACCCCTACTCTACTTGCGCTACATTGATGATATCTTCATCATTTGGACCCATGGAAAAGAAGCCCTTGAGGAATTCCACCACGATTTCAACAATTTCCATCCCACCATCAACCTCAGCCTAGACCAGTCCACACAAGCGGTCCATTTCCTAGACACCACTGTGCTAATAAGTGATGGTCACATAAACACCACCCTATACCGGAAACCTACTGACCGCTATACTTACCTACATGCTTCCAGCTTCCATCCTGGACACACCACACGATCCATTGTCTACAGCCAAGCTCTAAGATACAACCGCATTTGCTCCAATCCCTCAGACAGAGACAAACACCTACAAGATCTCTATCAAGCATTCTTACAACTACAATACCCACCTGCTGAAGTGAAAAAACAGATTGACAGAGCCAGAAGAGTACCCAGGAGTCACCTACTACAAGACAGGCCCAAAAAAGAAAATAACAGAACACCACTAGCCGTCACCTTTAGCCCCCAACTAAAACCTCTCCAGCGCATCATCAAAGATCTACAACCTATCCTAAAAGATGATCCCTCACTCTCACAGATCTTGGAGGACAGACCAATCCTCGCTTACAGACAGCCCCCCAACCTGAAGCAAATACTCACCAGCAACCACACACCATACAACAAAAACACTAACCCAGGAACCTATCCTTGCAACAAAGCCCGATGCCAACTCTGTCCACATATCGATTCAAGCGATACCATCACAGGGCCTAATCACATCCGCCACACCATCAGGGGCTCATTCACCTGCACATCTACCAATGTGATATATGCCATCATGTGCCAGCAATGCCCCTCTGCCATGTACATTGGCCAAACCGGACAGTCTCTACGCAAAAGAATAAATGGACATAAATCTGATATCAGGAATCATAACATTCAAAAATCAGTAGGAGAACACTTCAACCTCCCTAATCACTCACTGACAGACTTGAGGGTAGCAGTGTTGCGACAGATTAACTCGAAAAGCAGACTTCAAAGAGAAACTGTTGAACTCGAATTGATATGCAAACTAGATTGCATTACCTCAGGATTAAATAAGGACCTCGAATGGCTCGGCCATTACGTTAATTGAATCTATTTCCCTTAAGTTAACGATCCTCATTCACACCTGTGTGGCCATCTTGTTTATCACTTCAAAGGTTTTTCTTCCCCTGCTGTTATGGTTCCTCTCAATTAATTAGCCTCTTAAGGTTGGTCTATGCACCTCCACCTTATCATGTTTCTCTGACTGTATAAATATCTGTCTACTGTATGTTTCATTCCATGCATCCGATGAAGTGGGTACTAACCCACGAAAGCTTATGCTGAAATAAATTTGTTAGTCTCTAAGGTGCTACAAGTTTTTCTTTCTTATTTTCATTTTGCTGACACAGACTAACACGGCTACTACACTGAAACCAATTAATAAATAGGTGCCAGACTAAATGAAAGTTTATTTGTTTCCTCCAACTTTATAGGTAGCCTTTTCCCCATCAGAAGAATAGCTTGCAAATATAGCTAGTCAAAAATGTTCAAAATGGTGAGAAAAAGTTTTTGTAAACATTTAAAAAAAGATTTTCACATTATTTATCTATTTGTTCATTTCATTAATTAATTAATTAATTTGTTTGTTTATGGTGGTCGTCAACCAGTTTATAGACTAGTCAACATTATCTGAAATTTTTTAACAAAAAATTCAATTAATGTTTACAAAAATGTTCTACTTGCTTATTCTTTATTCAGTCAAGATGTATTTTGGGGAGTCTTAACAGTCCAGTGGTCTTAAGTTACAATATCAAAAGTCTTGGAAAGCACGGGGGAAAAGATATAGGTGGGATTTTCAATAAATCTCAGCTTTGGCCTACCTTTGCCCATAGTTAAGTCATTGGTAAAACTTCCATTGAATTCAGTGGGAGCAAGGTTCAATTAACATGAGTGCTTTTGAAAATCCCAGATGTAATATTGCTGGGCAAACAACAGAAGACTCTGAGGTTTGGAAAACATCAAACAATTTGAATCTTAGTATGCTCATACCCAATCCACTATGGTCTGGGAACTGGACTGAAAAACTTATGAGAATGAACTATCTCAAAATACACTTTCAGGTACCAGGTGGGTGGGAATAACTTCAAGATTAGCCTCTCTGACAGTGTTTCTGATTCCAGAAATGAACAGTGGGGAGAGCACAGAAGTGGAGAGGCATGAAAGTCAAAAGGAGAAGGATTGGACTCTCTGTGATTATTTGAATAGTGTACAAGATTAAAATGGTCAGCCAATGAAACATTCTTTTCTGCATGATCAGTGGGATTAGGACTGAATCCAGAAGGTTTATTTTATGGTCCAGGACATTTTTTAAATGAATTTGTGGTTGATTAGAAGCAAGCACTTAATGGGAGTGCAGCGTGAGGAACACTTACAGGGTGGGTCCAATAAATTGTCCATTACCACTCTATGTACTATGAAGAAGCAGCCAACAGCCATGTTGAGACATTCTACTTGTTTTATTCCTGAATTTTTCAACAACTATAGCTAGATGATATTTCTAACTGGTTGGTGTTTATGGCTTGTAATTTATTATTTTGGGGCTTTAGAGTTTGAAGGAACTTTTTTTGAACTGGTGGAAACGGTCTTTTTCTCTTTCAAAGACATTCTATGTCTTGTACTCATACTGTGAAAATAATCTCTTACTCTTAATAGCCGTTCTTTTGACTGGTCTGCAATGGAAAGTTCTCACTGACTTCAATAGCAGCAAGTTTGGAGATATCTACACTGCATCAGGGAGCAAGACTCCCAGTCCAGGTCCACAGACTCATGCTGGTGGGGCTCATGCTAGTATTCTAAAACTAGCTGTGTAGATATTGTGGCTTGGGCTGGAGCTTGGGCTCTGAAGCTTGAGGGCAGGGGCGGGGGCAAGGTCAGTGGGGTTGAGAGCCTAGGCTCCAGCCCAACTGCAACTTCAAAGCACTGTCTACACAGCTATTTTTAGAGCACTTGCATGCTCTACCACAAGTCTATGGATCTGGACTGGGAGACTCAGTCCCAGATTCAGTGTACACATGCCCAGTGACTGTTTCAATGGTCTGCAGGGGAGATTGTCAGCAAGTGATCAATACAATTCACCACCCTTCTTGTATCATCTCATAGCCTCTCTTTAAAAGTAGGAAGCTATTTGTCCATCTAGTCTTTTTTGATAATTGCTCCCATCTCCTTAGTATCACTACGTTTCCCACATCTTCCACATAGCTGTCAAATGCCCTCCAAATTATTTTTGTAGCATACACATTTTTACTTTGTGTATATTGTAATGCGGAAAAAAAATCCACGTAAAGAGCAGCGATGATGTAAGGAAAGGATTTTTCCTCAAGAGCTGTCCAGCAAAATTCTGCACGCCTATGCACAAACACACACACTTCACACTACACACATAAGAACATATGACACACTTTCCTATGATCAAACATACAGACCCCTTTCCCATTCACATCTACATGCAAACAGAAAACAATGTGATTTTGAAGCCTATTGAGCATGGCAATTCCCCAGGGTAGCATCATTATAAGAAACACCTGTTCTAAATAATTTGGTGCTGTTTATCCACTGGGGAATTTCTCAGGCTGTTCAATTGCCCTTAAAATGTGTTATTTCATAGCTGAGAGGGCATGGTCTTACAACAGGCTGCAACTTAAGTCGTGTAGGGACATTGGAGATTCAGATCTCTTGAAAAGGGGTTTTGTTTCTACTTTTTGCAGGATATGGGTGTTTCTTTGCTCATTTTTTCTGAGGAAGCAGCTATTTCTCTGGGATGGGATATGCAGGTTGAAGCTCTTGGATCAGCAACAGTGGTGCAGTTTTGCTAGAGCACTTGTTGAGAGGAGTGTGTGGAGGTGATTTCACCATGGGTATTTTTAGTAACAGTCACAGACAGGTCATGGGCAAGAAACAAAAAATCATGGGCCCGTGACCTGTCCAATACTTATACCATAAATACCCCAGATTGAATCTTAGGAGGGGAGGGGAACTGTGAGGGGGGAGCACTATGGAGGGGCAAGCCCGCAGCTACCAACTGAGGGGGAGTCCTCAGGGGCCTGCTGCCAATCTGGCCACCACCGGGGGGAAGTCCCAGGGGGCCCACTGCCAGTTTGGCTGCTATCCGGGAGCAATCATAGAATATCAGGGTTGGAAGGGACCTTAGGAGGTCATCTAGTCCAACCCCCTGCTCAAACCAGGACCAATCCCCAATTTTTGCCCCAGATCCCTAAATGGCCCCCTCAAGGACTGAACTCACAACCCTGAGTTTAGCAAGCCAATGCTCAAACCACTGAGCTATCCCTCCCTCCTGGGGCACCAGCCTCCAGGGGGGATTGTCAATTTAGAATGAAAACTTTTTGGGGGGCAGGGAACATCTCACACTCTGTGTTGGTAAAGCGCACAATGGGGCTTTGACTATGACCACTAGGTATTACCATATTGCAAACAACCAATAATAATAACACTACAAATACATCTGTACTGTATTATGGCTTTAGAAAAAATTAGTAAAATTATTAGAATGGCCCAAAGCACGTAAAAGGTGGGGAGAAATTCAAAATGTTCTATGTATCTAGAAGCATAAGCACAATGTGTTTTATATTCTATAGTTCTTATGATAATTAGACAAACCTTGTGAGAGTTACTGTGAAATCCGGAGGTCTCTCCCACTAATTCCATGTTACTGATCTGACTCAGATAGTCTTACAATTAGATGAGTAACATAAAGTTACAAGGTCCTCATAAGTCTCTATCCTATGGAGTGATTGGTTAGGAATTTTCTCACCGTAGTGGTGATGTCAGAAGGCCCCATTCCTCAACCCCCAAGGTCTAGCATGCCACAATTTTTCTAAATTAATGGTTTTGTTCTTCCTAAAGATACTGTTATATAAGATAGTAGTTTCTCTTAGCACTTACACTGAGAATATATATGTTTACACTTATTATGCATAAACAGATTTTTTTTTTAGGATCACAACATTGGATTAGTGCCTTGCTCAATAGATTGTCTCATTGAAATCAATGGGATTGCCACTGACATCAGAGGGATCATGATTTCACTCAGTGGGGCTACTTTTGAATTAAGGTGCTACCCATCATGAATAAGGGAATTCAAATCTGATCCTGAATGACAATAATATGTAGCCCCTTTTACCTGGAAGGATCCCAAAGCATTTTCAAAGGGCCTGAATCTGCTCCCTTACTCACACTGAGTAATACTCTACTCAACAACAAGATTACTCACACAGCAAGGTATTCCTTGATATGAGTAAAGATGGTGGAAGTAGGCCCTTACACACAGGAATCCTTACCTGCCAGTAAATATAAACTTGTGCAGATAATTATCTCTCTTACCTCAAAAATATTGATATTTTCTTTTTAAAAATTTAAAAACAAACCCTAATATTCTTGATTGCAAATACAAGAAAATACATATTTTCCAGATGTCTGAGTTATAGAAATAGAACAGTTGTTGTGATCGTTGATCACGCATAGGTGATAGAATCACCATTATCTAAAGGAAAGTATTTGATATTGTGTAAGTAACCAAAAAAAATATTAAAATGCTTTTTTAACTGACACTTTTTTATAGGCGACAGCACTCTACGGAGTCAGCAAGCTGCACTACTCAGATAAGACCTATCCAAAAGAAATAGAGATTACTTAAAAGGAATTAATCCCAGGGCCCCTGGCTACCACCTCACAGTTTCATCAGCAAAGCTACTCAGCCAAAAGACTTTTATTTACGGAACAACAATATCTTTAGGCACTTTCTACCTTTATTTCTGTAACTGATATTGCTGATGACAGCGTTCGCCACAAGAACATGTATCACCTTACATACATGAACACTGGATAAAGAAAGACGCATCTCCTTTTTTCATGCAATCAAAATGTAAAATTGAAATTCTGCCATCAAAGGGAATAAAACAGTGGAAAGGATGAAGATCATGTACAGGAAAAGGACAGTGTGATAGTAAGTTATGTGTAAAAGCCTAGAGTTAAAAATAAAACATTCAGTTTAGCCATCATTAAATGTGCAGGCTTGGCAGCCCTGGATACCAAAGCCCTCCATCTCCAAAATAGGTACAGCGTAAACAATTGCTCTCACACTGTTCTACCATCATGGCTCAAATATGGCTCACAGGGCCCATCATTAATACAGAGAGAATAAAGCTACTTCTATGCAGTCCTTAACCTTTCAGCAGAGATTGTCAAGCAGGGTGCCAATAAATGCTAGTTAAGATGGTGGTGATGTGGACACCTGGGTAGAATGGGAATGATACCTTCAGCACATCTTCATTTAGGCTGTACTTTGAACTGGTTCCCTAGAACTGAAAACCTCTCATTACCAATCCTAGGAGCCAGATAACTGCTCAGTTTAAAATGCCAGAAGCCATCCTAGCTGAGAGGGATTAGTGGGCAGTGTATAGTCAATGATGCAAAATAAATGCATGCCAGTTATTACAAGGTGTGATGTTATGAGTATAATATAATATCTAATTGAAAGGTGACAGGGCCAGAAAGAGTTAATTAACTCACAGACTGACCTGACCCATGGTCGAACTTTAAGGACTGGTTAGGAAGATATGGAAATCAATAGAGCTTTGAAATGCAAGCCTGCATTGTTAGAGATAGAATGGTAGGTGTTTGTTCAGCTCTTGTGATGTAAGGAAACAAGTCTTGTCTATTGCTATAGCTTTGATTCAAAGATCAAAAAGGAGTATTAACATTTAGGAAGATACTTGAGTAAAATAATATTATGGTCTATATGTCTCTTTGAAGATTGTGGTAACCTGTATCTGAACTGGTTAATGAATAAATTATCCTGTGCTAATTGCTATGATGTTTAGGAGAAGGAAAGTTAAGCCTATTGTTTTCTCAGGCCAAGAGGCTGCTGGAAATGTATAAAAACCCTGGGACACGATCCTTCTTCATCTCAGATCTGCTTTGGGTTTCAAGAAGGGGAAACCCTGAGCCATAAAGATTGAGATCCCCAGTCACTGACTGGAGACACCCTGAATATGGACATTGGACTATAATCTATGGACTATTTCTAAAAGGACTTTTGGCAACAACAGGCTCATATATATATATGATTTAGATGCATAGCAGATATATATATCTATATAGATATATAGATAGATAGATATATCTATATAGATATCTGCTATGCATCTAAACCTCAAGAATTGAATTCAAGTCTGTCTGTATATTAATCTTTTAACCCACACTCCCTCTCTTATCTTTTTAATAAATTTTAATTTAATTAAGAAGAATTGACTATAGCATGTATGGTGGATAAGATCTAAGTTGTAATTGAACCTGGGTGTGTGGCTGATCCTTTGGGATTGGAAGAACCTTTTCTTTTATATGATGAAATAAGATTTTCAGTAATCATCATCATATCTGACATGTGTGTCTGGATGGAGGCTGGAGGCTGGGCACTTCAAGGGAACTGCATTGTTTGGACTTCTTAGCAACCAGTGAGGTACTATAGAAGCTGTTTTATGCTGGTTTGGTAAATCTAAGTATTGGAATATGCACCAGCTTTTGGGGTTTCTCTGCCCCGTTCTGTTTGCAGTTCACCCTAATTGAGTGAAATCAGCTGGCTCCCATGGGCAGCATCGTCACACAAGGTTCCACAATGTATTAGGTGGCTATCGCCAATACATACGCACTGGGGTCATGGTCTATGACTGGGGCTTCTAGGCATTACCAGAATATAAATAATAAATGATAATAAAACCTTGTATGTGTTTATTATGAGTAGGGAATACATGAGCGTAATCTCATTTACAAACATAAATTTAACTACCATCTCTAGGCTGATGACTCACAGATCTATCTCCCTACTCCAGCCCTGTCTCCTTCTGCCCAAACTAAAATATTGCTCTGTCTCTCTGCAATCTTGTGAATGCCTAGTCATCAGATCAAGCTCAATATGGCTAAAAGAGAGTGTTCAATATTTCCCCTCAAGATCGCCCACCCACCTCCTTTCTTAATCACAGGGGGCAACACCACCATCTTGCCTGTCACTCGGGACCATAATTCAGGTATCATCTTCAACTTGGAACTCTCTCTATGTCCTCACATCCAGGATCTCTCTATATCTTTTTTCCTATCACGACTTAAAATACAGCCTTTTTTTTTCATGTGCTGTAATCAGGGCCAGCTCCAGGCACCAGCCGACCAAGCACGTGCTTGGGGCGGCACCTTCTAAGGGGCGGCCAATCTTGGGGCTGTGGAGCAGCGCTTGGGGTTTTTTTTTTACTTCGGCGGGGTGACACTGGGGAGGGTTTTTTTTGTTTGTTTCAGCGGGGGCGGTGCTTGCTGTTTTGGTTTTTTTTTGCTTGGGGTGGCGAAAAAGTTAGAGCCGGCCCTTGCTGTAATATTTATACTGCTTTCTGTATTTTTCACTCCATGCATCTGAATTAAGTGGGTTTTAGCCCATGAAAGCTTATGCCCAAATAAATGTGTTAGTCTCTAAGGTGCCACAAGGACTCTTTGTTGTTTTAGCCTTTCTTACGTATTTGTAGCTGCTCCTTACTGAATGGTCTCTCATGGCCAGAATCCCTCTGTTCTTCCTCTTCGAGGCCGCTTACAGGCCCTCCACAGCCTGTCTTACAAATCTTATCAACCATCATTTTGGGCTGATTTAATGACCACATAGAGTTTCAAACATTATTATGGACATAATTATCAAATTATTATGTCATCAAAGTACACTTTCATGCCTTCTAGACCCTCTAGCACAGGGATCGGCAACCTTTGGCACGCAGCCTGTCAGAGAAATCCGCTGGAGCACTGGGACGGTTTGTTTACCTGCAGCGTCAGCAGGTTCGGCCGATCGCAGCTCCCACTGGCCGCAGTTCACCGTTCCCGGCCTATGGGGGCTGCGGTAAGTGGTGTGGGCTGAGGGATGTGCCGGCCGCTGCTTCCCGCAGCCCCCATTGACCTGGAATGGCGAACCGTGGCCAGTGGGAGCTGTGATTGGCCGAACCTGCTGACACTGCAGGTAAACAAACCGTCCCGGCCCACCAGCGGATTTCCCTGATGGCCCGTGTGCCAAATGTTTCCGATCCCTGTTCTGTTCTTTGAATGATACCATTTGCTATCATGTTTTGTCGGCCTTTTTCTAGTCTCCTTCTTAAGGTTATGGAACTTTCTCTGTAGCATGAACCATGGGTTCTGCTTCTTTACTTAACTGTATCTTGTATGTTACTGTGAAGCACCCATTTCCTGTGAATACATCTTCCCATGGTGCTATTAATACTTTCACATCTGATTCTATGTCATCTTTCTGTCTCTCTGTGGCATACATCCTCTTAATGACACTAAGCACCTGACACATATGTAGGCCCAAGACTAGTTACTTGTCTCTGTGTACCACCACAAACTATTATTTTATCATTTTCCCCCTGTTTATGTGTCAGTGTACACTCTTCCAACATTGGAATTGTTCTTCCATTATAGGTTTTCACAGATAATTTTGACTTGCCAAATTTTATGTACTTCTTACATGTCTCTATTTCAGTTTCTGTTATTACATTTACTTGTGCCCCAGTGTTTATCTTGTATATCAGATACTTGCCATTTGTGACCATTTTAATTATCTAATCTTTTAAGTTGTCAGCCTCCTCAGTTACTGTACTTAAGAACAACTCTTCCTCTTCAGCTGAGGACTCCATTTTTGCATTTGATATGTGTATTTGCCTGAATTCTCTGCACATGTTCACATAATGGTTGGGCTTATTATAGTTTCTACATATTTGACTGAATGCTGAGCATTTCCTATACTCATGCTGGTTGCCATATCACTGGCATTGGTTCCTGCTTTCCATTTTTCTGTCCCTGGCCAATTTAATTTCTATGAACTTTTTCTGTGGTGGTTTAGCTTTGGTATCACTGCTCTACAGCCAAAATGCTTCTGAAATAAATGTAGTCAAACTTTACTAATTCTGGGTCACTGAGAATGAAAATGATTCTTAAAATTACTGATTGGCTCTAGTTTTCAAGACATGCTATTGGGTCAGTATATACGACCCTTGTCTTGGGAATGGCGGCGGATAAGTGAGTTATAAAGGGAAGGGATCTCAATTTAAACCAGAAATGACTAAAAGACATCTTTGACTGGATCTATGAATAAATCTATGACTGGGTTTGGACAGTACTTGCTTTTTAGGCAAAATAATGCATGATGCAATCTGAAGCTGGTATTGCGTCATGCATGATATGAATTGCATCATGTTATTCCTAGAAGTCATGGATGATGCAATCATAACGAAGCTTACATCACTCTGCTGAACAAATTGCCCTAGATCAGCTCTGGAAATCAGACAGTGTCGTGCTCTCTTATTTGTCAGTGTTTGATTTTGCAAAGGGACACATTCCTGTTTAGCCAAAGTGAGCAGAGATGCCTCGTACTTGTGTGAACAGTGCAGATAACTTCTGCTATGTTTGTGGTGAAGTGACTTTTGCATCACAAAAGCACAGTATAACCACTAAGGTTAAGAAAGCCTATCACCTTTCTTTTGGCTGCAAAATTGGAGATCAGGACAAGAGGTGGGCCCCACACAGATGCTGCACCACTTGTGCAACAAATCTTTGCCAGTGGTTGAACAGGAAAAGGAAATCTATGCCTTTTGCAGTGCCAATGATTTGGAGAGAGCCAACAGATCGTACCAGCAATTGTTACTTCTGCATGGTGCCTCCAGTTGGGAAAGGTGTGTCAAAGAAGAAAAAGTGGACTGTGCATTATCCAAACATTCCATCAGCTATACGCCCAGTACCCCACGGAGAAGGACTGCTGGTTCCTGATGCACCAGAATCATTCTCACTTGAGTCAGATGAGGAAGAGGAAGAGGATGAAACTTCTGGTCCTGAACCATCAATGTCACAGGACCCACATTGTCTGCCATCCTCCTCCTCTGAACCACACCTCATAACACAAGGTGAACTGAATGACCTTGTCAGGGATTTGGAACTCCCCAAGAGTAAGGCAGAGCTTTTGGGCTCCAGACTACAGCAGTGGAATCTCCTGGCAGGTGATGGTAGGGTTTCCATGTTCCGTGACCGTCAAAAGGATCTTGTCCCATTCTTCTTCATGGAAGGTGATCTTGTAGCCTGCAACAACATCGATGGTGTGATGGCACCCCTCAACATCGTTCATGATCCAGATGAGTGGGGACTGTTCATTGATTCATCGAAGATGAGTCTTAAAGCTGTTTTACTGCATAATGGCAATGTTTTGCCATCAATTCCAATTGGTCATGCAGTCCATATGAAGGAAACCTATGACAACATGAAACAACTTTTGAGGTGCATAAACTATGACCAACATCAGTGGCAGCTTTGTGGCGATTTGAAGGTTGTTGCTCTCTTGCTTGGTCTGCAGACTGGATACACAAAGTACTGCTGTTTTCTCTGCAAATGGGATAGTCGTGCAAGAGATTCCCACTACATCAAGAAAGATTGGCCACTCCAACAGTCATTGGAGCCTGGGAGGAAAAGTGTTCAGCATCCACCACTTGTTGAATCAAGGAAGATTTTGTTACCACCCTTACACATCAAGCTGGGTCTGATGAAGAACTTTGTCAAGGCCATTGACAAAACACAAGCAGCTTTCAAGTACCTCCGTGGAAAATTTCCAAGGTGAAGTGAAGCTAAGATAAAGGAAGGTGTCTTTGTTGGTCCTCACATTCGTGAACTTCTTCGAGATGATGCATTTGACCATGCACTGCGTGGCAAGGAAAAAAAGGCATGGAAAGCCTTCCAGTTAGTGGCAATCAATTTTCTCGGAAACAACAAGGCAGACAGGTTGTTGGTGGAAAACCTCCTCAAGGCATACAAAAGCCGTGGTTGCAACATGTCACTAAAGATACATTTTTTGCACTCTCATCTAGATTTTTTTCCACCGAACTGTGGAGCAGTGAGCGGCGAGCACGGCGAGCGATTTCACCAGGACATTGCAACAATGGAGAAACGCTATCAGGGCAAATGGAGCCCATCAATGCTTGCAGACTATTGCTGGACAGTGACAAGTGATGCTCCATTTAATGAATACAAGAGACAAGCCAAGAAGCGCCGAGTAGACACTGAATAAGACTAAACTATGGACATAATAGTTTTTTGCCTTTTGTTTCATAATACATTTTATTTATATAACCCCTTTGCTGATTTTTAAAGTGTTACATAAACAGGACAGGTGAAATAGTATCATGTAAAGCAAGCATAAACACATGAAAAGACCTAGGTTTACAATTTATGATTAAAACTCTACTATCTACACAATATACATAGACATAAAATGTAAAAACTTAAATATCTTAGAAACAGTAGCCAATCAGTTGTTTTAATTGTCATATTTGAATTCAGCACATCAAAATACATACTAAATAGCACATTTTATCTCTGAAGCAGATGACTTCTCAAAAATTGTAGACCAGTGTATTCAGAGGCAACACTCTGTGCCTTTCTCTAGGATTTTTATTTGTATTTCTGTTTGTTCTGCTGACTGGCATTTAAATATTACCCTTTCTAACATCAAATCCATCTCACTTAATAACCGTTCACATAGTTATTTATTGTTACATCCTGGGACAATCTGGTCTTTAATGATAAAGACTTTTAATATTTTATAATTTCAGGACTGACTTTTTAGTTTTAAGTCTGTGAATAACTCCTCAGTTGTTTCCTTTTCATGCTGTGTTCTGTGTTCTCCCATGGCCATACTAGGTCAGACCAATGATCCATCTCGTCCCATATTATGTCTTCCAACAGTGGCCGGTGCCAGATGCTTCAGAGGGAATGAACAGAACAGGTCAATTATGAAGTAATCCCCCTTGTCATCCAATCTCAGCTTCTGGCAGTTAGAGGTTTAGGGACACTTATAGCATGGAGTTGCATCCCTGACTATCTTGGCTAATAGCCATTGATGGACCAATTGTCCATGAATTTACTCATTCTTTTTTGAACCCAGTTATATTTTTGGCCTTCACAACCTCCCCTGGCAATGATTTCCACAGGTTGACTGTATGTTGTGTGAAGAAGTACCTCATTTAGTTTGTATTATGTAAAGGGGTCGATAACAATTCCTTATTCACTTTCTCCACACCATTCATGCTTTTATAGATCTCTATCATATCCCCCCTTAGTCCTGGAACAGTTTCTCAGATTGGTCATCTAAAAAGAATGGTTCAGATGTGGGAACATTGCTCAATTCCTCTTCAATGAAGACCAATGCAAAATAATAATAATAAAAATTAATAATAAATAAATAAATAATTTAGCTTCTCTGCAACTGCTTTGTTTTCCTTGAGAGTTCCTTTAGCACTTCGATCATCCAGTGGCCCCACCGGTTGTTTGGCAGGCTTCCTGCTTCTGATGTACTTTTAAAAAATTGCTGTTCTTCTTCAAAAAAAATTTCCTAGTTGCCCTTCAAATTCTTTTTTGCCCTGCCTAATTATACTTTTACATTTGAATTGTCAGAGTATATGTTCCTTTCTATTTTCCTAAGTGGGATTTTTAAAAGATGTCTTTTTTTAAAACATCAATTTTAAAACATCAAGCATCAAAGACATCAATTTTTAAAAGATGACTTTTTGTCTCTAACCACTTCTTTTACTTAATTGTTTACACATGGTGGCATTTATTTGGTTCTCTTACTGTTTCTTTTTGGGGATTGCGGGGAGGTTATACATACAATTTGAGCCTCTATTATGGTGTTTTGAAAATGTTTCCATGCAGCTTACAGGCATTTCACTCTTCTGATTGTTCTTTTTAATTTCTTTTTAACAAGTCTCCTCATTTTTGTGTAGTTCCCCTTTTTGAAGTTAAATGATACTGTGGTGGGTATTTCCCCTCTACAAGGATGTCAAATTTAATTATATTATGGTTGCTATTACTGAACCTTTCAGCTGTATTCACCTTTTGTACCAGATCCTGTGTTCCGCTTAGGACTAAATCAAAAATTGCCTCTCCCATTGTGGGTTCCAGAATTAGCTGTTCCAAGAAGCAGTCATTAATGATGTCTAGAAATTTTATCTCTGGATCCCATTCTGACATGACAAGTTCCTGGTCACTATTGAGAAAATTGAAATACCCCATTGTTATTGGGTTTTCTGTTTTGGTAGCCTCTCTAATCTCTGTGAGCTTTTTACAGTCACTGTCACCATGCTGGTTGATAATATATACCTACTGCTATACTCTTATTATTCAAGCATGGAATTTCTATTCATAGGAATGAATAGAAACAGCATGGTACTGTTTGCTTCATTTCAGATTGTTACTATATTTGGCTCTGTTTTCTTTCACATATAGTACCACTCCCCCACCAGCATGACCTTTATCAGTCCTATGTATTTTGTTCCCTGGTATAACCATGTCCCGTTGATTATCATCATTTCACCAAGTTTCAGTGATGCCTATTGTACCAATACCCTCATTTAATACCGGACATTCAAGTTCATTCATCTTAGTGTTTAGACTTCTAGTATTTCTATACAAGAACATATAAAATTTGTCAATATTAAGTTCTTTGTGTCTTCGCCCATGAAAGCTTATGCTCTGATATATCTGTTAGACTATAAGGTGCTACAAGACTCTTTGTCGCTCTTGCAGATCCAGACTGACATGGCTACCCCTCTGATACTAGAATATTTAGTTGTCTCCCTTCATGTGAAGTAATTGAATGGGTCTCTCTTTTATCTGATTGTTTCTCTTCAGTTCCTACCTGTACTTCAGAAACTTCTATCCTCTCCTCTTTATTAGGATATAGAGTATATACTTCATTAAATCCTCCCCTAAGCAATGTGTCTTGTCCAGACCATGTTCTCCTTTGCATCTGTTGGCTTTCCACCAGCCATTAGTTTAAAAACTCTGCTACAACCTGCAATCTGGTTCTGTTTTGGTTTAGGTGGATCCCATCCTTCTTGTATATGCTCCTCCTTTTCCAAAGGGTTCCCCGGTTCCTAATAAACCTAAATCCCTCCTCCCTACACCATCTTCTCATCCATGCATTGAGACACTGCAGGTTTGCTCAGGTTTTGTAGCAGCTATTCCATTGTTACTTCTCTCACTGGGTCTTCTAGCATGCTGTGCCTGCCACTCCTGGTACCAAGTACTATCTTACTGATGATGAAACTGGTGTCAGGATAAATCCTTTATTATGAACTATGTACAGCACTGAGGTAACAAAACTTGCTACTGTTTTGTGTAGCTGAAGTGTGTGACTGCCCTGTCCTGGCCTTCTCTATTTTGTCCCCCAGCAAGAAGGGAAACCAAAGATTGCACAGAGAGTGTACAGGAAATGTAGCATCTCTACACTCCCTGGAGGACTTACTCTATAGCAAAGACTACTGCCTACTATACTGAACAATATTGTCTCCTTGTTTTTTTTTTCTATTTCCCTGTCTTTTTATCTGATAGTTCTTCTAACTGTGTTTATAAGTCCAAAGAATTTAAAAGTCATTCCCTCCCCTCCTCCACCCTGTCACGTTCTGTTTTGTTTTGGCTTGCCTTGTCAAATGAAAGGTTTTCTGTCAGTAACCTAATGCCACATTAACAGAATAGACACTTCAAGGGACTCTAGAGATGAGAGCTGTTAGATGATGTCAAAAGTATACCTATACAAGGAAAACTCCTAGCAACAGGAAGTGTGCTCTGGGTTTTGGATCCTCCTTCTTTGGCTCGGGGTTCAAGGAACTAGTAGAAGGAAAAATTCCTTCCTAGATTCCATCTAGAGTTAATCTGACTGAATTTGTCATTCATACTGTATCAGAGTTGAGATCAATAGTGAAAGTGTCATAGAGACATAGAGCAAATGTCCCCAGTCTGCTCTTATCTGGGGGTCTAAGGCTTTTATCATGTAATAAGCTTTGTGGGGGTGCAATATTCTGCCCATGAGAAGCTCATTGCAGGTTGGAGTCTAAGACTGTATTGAAAAATGAGACAAGTTAATTATTCCCAGGCCTACACTCAGTGCGAGGATGGAAAGCAGCTGAAGTTAACATTCCCTCCCTACCAACCACTCAGGTCACTCCCCACCCTGAGATCCTCCCACACACCTAATGCGATACAAGGGGAGGAACTGAGCAGTAGGAGCTGCTGCTATGGAGTTACTGAAAGGTTGGGATCACAGAGAACAGATGGTCTATGGCAGAGGTTCTCAAACCATGGTCCATGGACCACCAGTGGTCCGTGAGCTCCATTCAGGGGGTCCACGGATAGTTCCCTCTAAGGTGCATGTTTGGGTGGCCACACACAAGAGAATGAAGGGCCAACTACCTAATTAGTGGAGCCATGTCTCCACTAATTAGGTGCCTGGACCCTGGAGAAGACACACATGTTAGGTGAGGTGGTGGCCTTGGGGGGGAATAGGAGGTAGGTGGGAGGGGGCAGTAGGGTGAGAAGAGGGGGTGGAGGGACTTTGGGACATGCAGGGCTGCAGTGACCAGAGAAAGAGGTGACTTTCCCCAGCTACAGGCTGCTGCGAAGAAATGGCCCTCCTTCCCAGCCTGAGCTCTATGGCTGCTGTGGTGGGGGAGGGACCCCACTTCTTCCCAGGCCCAGATTGGGGGCTGCCATGGTGCAGGAGAGAGACTCCCCTCCTTCTCAGGTCCAGGTCGGGGGCTGCCGCGACAGGGGAGAGAGGGAGAGCCCCCCACTCCTTCCCAGCCCCAGGTTGGGGGCTGCTGCGGCAGAGGAGAGAGGGCACATCCATTGCACTAGAAAGATTAAAATACGAGTTGCATGCTTTTATTTGTAGAACAAAAAAACTTTAATTATTATTACATTTTTTTAATATAGCACTTTTATCCAAAGCAGTTTACAATAGTTAGCTAATGGTACAAGCAAAATTTGGAAAGATCGTTAAGTGGTCTGCTGAGACCCTCAGCAATTTTCAAGTTTGAGAACCACTGATCTATGGAGTTAAGAGGAATGAAATGGAAAAGTTATACTGGGGACAGGGATAGATGCAGAATGGGATTGGGGTTGGTAAGAAAGAATTAATATGGTGGGAGAAAGGTTAGATGTGCTGTACACTCATTGATGGCTTTTATACTTTTTATGCGTGTATTTGCCACATGCTTTTTGCTAAGCCCATATAGGCAATTCTGATGAAACACCAAATTCTCATCATGAGCTAAACTGGCCCTTTGATTCATGAGGTTCTCAGAACTTTGCCCATTGGAGACTCAGGCACAGCAATATAACACTCAGTAGGAAATAAACGGTGAATGAAAAGGCTTCAGAAAGATCTTTAAAATGTCTCTTCTTTAATGTGGTGATTGCCTTGCTTATGCTGAAGAATTAACATGTTAACACTAAATCATTTCCATCAATAGGTCTGTGAAGCTGCTATTTTCATGAGAATTTTGAAATCTAATCCAGGAGGAAGTGTTGCCATTACCAAGATGTGACTGTTGGTCACTTGGTGGGGCCACACTGACATTACAAAGAATGGGGCAGACGAGCCTCAAAACTGCTGATTATTCTAACAATTAGATAAATCAAGCCAGCAACATAGCAGCTTCTATAATACCTTACTGGTTATTCAGAAGCCAAAAACACAGCCCCTTAAAGCAATCCAGCCTTGGGCTCCCACCCATACAGCCAAATTAAATATGATGAGGATTACTGAAAATCTTGGTCATCATATATAAAGTTCTACCAATCCCAAGGGATTGGATACATTATCCTGCAGGTCAATGAACATTTCAGATCTTACCCAAATATGTGCTTACAGCCAATTCTTATTAACTAAACAAAGATTTGTTAAAAAGTAAAAGAGATTATTGTGGTTAAAAGATCATTATACATACAGATATGAATAAAGTTCTTAGGTTAGTTTCATAGTAGAGAGGGTGAGTTGCTCAGCTGCAAAAAGGTTTTCCCAGGATCAGTTAATGAGGTTACAGACCAAATATGCAGTCCAAATATAGAGTTTGTTCAAATTCTTCCATGAGAATTATCAGGATAATCCAGACTGGATTTGGAGGCCTCAGTCTTGTGACTCAAGCTTCCCCTGACCAAGCTTAAGCAGATCTGAGATGACAGGATCAGGTCCTAGAGTTCTTTTGTAGATCTCTGGCAGGCTACTATAGCCTCTTGACAGCATAACACAACGGGCATTCCTTGAATGAAGAATAGGTAATGCACATTGGTTGCTTTGAAGTAAAAATCCCCTTTTCCTATTTATACACAGGTAAACTAGTAGTATTAAGTAACATAAGGCAATTATTGATTTAAACTCTCAAGGCATTCTATTATGGCACAGACAATTTAAACTGAAGACAATGCAAGTAATATTATTTCCTACAATATCTTACATTTTTGATTTTAAGGTTAACTGAATCATCCACAAGCATAATATAATGTAATTAAAACCTGAAAGGGAATTAGCATCCACAAACTAATCTGGTTACATGGTTAACATCTAACAAGATACAAGTAAACACATACAAATACAATTAGTATTTACCTCTAATTAGAGTTGCCAATTTTGGTTGGACATATTCCTGAAGTTTTCATCACATGATATAATCTTTCATTAAAGATTAATCTTTAATTCCTGGAGACTTCAGGGCAATACTGGAGTGTTGGCATCCCTACCTCTAATTCTGTAACAAAACAGGTTTGCATTTCAAAGCTCTAGTCTATCTAACATGGCTGTGTTAGCTATTTATAAGGAATGGCCCTAATTACCATTTATATACTTTTCTAACATGTCTTTAAAGGTCAAATTTGGGTCATTTAGCCTGCTAGTTGCTTAACCTTTTCTGGCTCAGTGTCATGCAAGGAAACAGCTTTTTCCACAGAAAAAGGATTAAAAAAAACTTGGAAAATGTACTTTTCATTTTTGTGGGAAACTGAATCAAGAAAGGAAATTTATGTATATTGATTTGTAAACCTATGGAAATATCATGATTTTTGGGCCTACGCCATTACTGCAATTTGCCTTTTTTCCTCCCACCCTAACCCCCCAGTTCTGCTTTACGGCCTCAATCCAGCAAAATACTTCAGTGCGTGCTTAATTTTAAACAGTAGAGTCATAGTTCTATTGACTTAATTGGGACTGCAATTCACATGCTCAAAGCAACCAGTAACCAATAGCAAATGAAATTCCTAAAGAAAAGTTATTTGTGATTCAGTTATGTGCCAAGCTGGCTAGAAGCAGAAAGGAAGAAGATACTTTCCTCCATATCATCTTCAAGGGCTTGTGAGTGTGCTTGTACTTTGATTGTAAGGTCTGCGTTTGATTAGTACATAGCACACGAAGTCCTGGTCCATGATTAGGGTTCCTAGACACTACACTAACATAAATAAATCAATAAAGAATAACAACGACTAAGTGGTGATCAGGAGCCAGCCTATTTATAGGGAAAAAATAAAATAAAACACTGACTGCAGATAGAGCTATAACTTTCCAAGGCTACAACTAAAATTAAATACAATGCTGACCAGGATTTAATTTACCAGCTGCCTTCTTTAGGCCCAATCCTGTAAAATCCTGAAGACCTTTTGCAAGTTGTTAGGCACTCACAGATCTTCAGAGACAGACCAGTCTCACTTACAGACAGCCCCCCAACCTGAAGTAAATACTCACCAGCAACCACACACCATACAACAAAAACACTAACCCAGGAACCTATCCTTGCAACAAAGCCCGATGTCAACTCTGTCCACATATCCATTCAAGTGACACCATCATAGGACCTAATCACATCAGCCACACCATCAGGGGCTCGTTCACCTGCACATCTGCCAATATGATATATGCCATCATGTGCCAGCAATGCCCCTCTGCCATGTACATTGGCCAAATCGGACAGTCTCTACACAAAAGAATAAATGGACACAAATCTGACATCAGGAATCATAATTCAAAAACCAGTAGGAGAACATTTCAACCTCTCCAATCACTCAGTGACAGACTTAAAGGTGGAAATTTTGCAACAGAAAAGCTTCAAAAACAGACTCCAATGAGAAGCTGCTGAATTTGAATTAATATGCAAACTAGATACCATTAACTTAGGTTTGAACAGAGACTGGGAGTGGCTCGGTCATTACATTAATTGAATCTATTTCCCCTAATTAATTATCCTCATACCTTTGTGTCAACTATCCAAAATGGGCCATCTTGATTATCACTTCAAAAGTTTTTTCCCCTGCTGATAATAGTTCCTCTTAATTAATTAGTCTCTTACAGTTGGTATGGGTACTTCCACCTTTTCATTTTTCTCTGTATGTATAAATATCTTCTTACTGTATGTTCCATTTTATGCCTCCGATGAAGTGGACTGTAGCCCGCGAAAGCTTATGGTCAAATAAATTTGTTAGTCTCTAAGGTGCCACAAGTACTCCTGTTCTTTTTACAATCCCATTGAAATTAGTGAAAGTGGAGGGCACCCAGCATGTCACAGTAGGGGCCTCAGGATTTTGCTGTATCCAACCTTAAATCAGGTTGTGATGGAGCTTAGGAACACAGGAATTGTCACATTATGTCAGACCATTGTTTCTCCTAGTTCAGTATTCCTACCTTCAACAGTGGTCTAAATATCCATGGAAATGACCAGTCCTTTTTTGAATCCTGCTAAGTTCCTGGCGTCACTGATACCTTGGACCCACGAGTTCCAGAGTCTAATTGTGTGTTGCATGAAAAATAATTCCTTTATTATGCTTTAGCATTGCTGCCTTTCAGAAAGATTTAAAGACAGATGTATAAAGTAAAAGAATGGAAGAAACTGCTTTTAATTTATTCAACATTTACCTAGATATTGAAATGTAACTTTTATCATTTTCATCGTAGAATGCCAAAAAAAACCCCAACCAGTTAGGTATATGGCACACAGACATGCACGTATCATTAAATTTAACACACACATGAATGGATTTTCTCATCTAGGCTGTAAGAATGATCAATTTATAGATTACAAGAAAGGGAACAATTTGAAAAATGCAAGCTGCAAAGCATTTTCAGCTCCCATTGATCATAGCAGCATAAAACTGGAAGGGACTTTGAGAGGTCATCTAGTCCAGTCCCCTGCACTCAAGGAAGGACTAGATATTATCTAGACCATCCCAAACACTAGACCAAGTGTTTGTCTAACCTGCTCTTAAAAATCCCCAATGATGGAGATTCCACAATCTCCCTAGGCAATTTATTGCATTGCTTAACCACTTTGAAAGTTAAGAACTCTTTCCTAATGTCCAAACTAAACCGCCCTTGCTGCAATTTAAGCCCATTGCTTCTTGTCCTGTCCTCAGAGGTTAAGAAGAACAATTTTTCTCCCTCCTCCTTGTAACAACCTTTTATGTACTTGAAAACTATTATCATGTCCCCTCTCAGTCTTCTCTTCTCCAGACTAAACAAACCCAATTTTTTCAATCTTCCCTCAAAAGCCATGTTTTCTAGACCTTTAATAATTTTTGTTGCTTTTCTCTGGACTGTCTCCAATTTGTCCACTTCTTTCCTGAAATGTGGCACCCAGAACTGGACACAATACTCCAGTTGAGGCCTAATCTGTGCCGAGTAGAGTAGAAGAATTACTTCTTGTGTCTTGCTTACCATACTCCTGCTAATACATCCCAGAATGATGTTTGTTTTTTTGCAACAGTGTTACATTGTTGACTCATATTTAGCTTGTGATCCACTATGACCCCCATTTCCCTTTCCACAGTATTCCTTCCTAGGCAGTAATTTCATATTTTGTATGTGTGCAACTAATTGTTCGTTCCTATGTGGAGTAGTTTTCATTTGTCCTTATTGAATTTCATCGTATTTCAGACCATTTCTGACCATTTGGTCTGACCAATATCAGACCATTTCTCCAGTTTGTCCAGATAATTTTGATCCTATCCTCCAAAGCTCTTGCAACCCCTTCTATCTAGGTATCGTCCGCAAACTTTATAAGTGTACTCTCTATGCCATTATCTAAATCATTGATAAAGATATTGAACAGAACAGGACCCAGAACCGATCCCTGCGGGATTCCACTCATTATGCCCTTCCAGCAAGATTGTGAACCACTGATAACTGCTCTCTGGGAACGATTTTCCAACCAGTTATGCACCCACCTTATAGTAGCTCCATCTAGGTTGTATTTCCCAAGTTTGTTTATGAGAAGGTAACGCGAGACAGTATCAAAATCCTTACTAAAGTCAAGATATATCACATCTACCTCTTCCCCCTTATCCAGAAGGCTTGTTACCCTGTCAAAGAAAGCTATCAGTTTGGTTTGACATGATTTGTTCTTGACAAATCTATGCTGACTGTTACTTATCACCTCATTATCTTCTAGGTGTTTGCAAATTGATTTCTTAATTATTTGCTCCATTTAACTTTCCGGGTACAGAAGTTATACTACTGGTCTGTAATTCCCCCGGTTGTCCTTATTTCCCTTTTATAGATGGGCATTATATTTGCCCTTTTCCAGTCTTCTGGAATGTCTCTCGTCTTCCGTGACTTTTCAAAGATAATTGCTAATGGCTCAGATATCTCCTCAGTCAGCTCCTTGAGTATTCAAGGTTGCATTTCAACTGGCCCTGGTGATTTAAAGACATCTAACTTGTCTAAGTAATTTTTGACTTGTTCTTTCCCTATTTTAGGCTCTGATCCTACCTCATTTTCACTGGCATTCACCATGTTAGACGTCCAATCTCCACCAAACGTCTTGGTGAAAACCGAAACAAATAAGTCATTAAGGACCACTGCCGTTTCCACATTTTCAGTTATTGTCTTTCCCCCCTCATTGAGTAATGGACCTACTCTGTCCTTGGTCTTCCTCTTGCTTCTAATGCGTTTGCATAATGTTTTCTTGTTACCTTTTATGTCCCTAGCTAGTTTGATCTCGTTTTGTGCCTCGGCCTTTGAAATTTTGTCCCTACATGCTTGTGTAAATTGTTTATATTCATCCTTTGTAATTTGACTGAGTTTACACTTTTTGTAGGACTCTTTTTTGAGTTTTAGATCATTGAAGATCTCCGGGTTAAGACAGGGTGGTCTCTTGCCATACTTCCCATCTTTCTTACGCAGTGGCATAGTTTGTTCTTATGCCCTTAATGATGTCTCTTTGAAAAACTGCCAACTGACTTCAATTCTTTTTCCCCTTAGACTTGGTTCCCAGGGGATTGTACCTATCAACTCCCTGAGTTTGCTAAAGTCTACCTTCTTGAAATCTGTTGTCTTTATTGTGCTGTACTCCCTCCTACCATTCTTTAGAATCATGAACTCTACCATTTCATGATCACTTTTACCCAAGTTGCCTTCCACTTTCAAATTCTCAACCAGTTCCTCCCTATTTGTCAAAATCAAATCTAGAACAGCCTTCCCCATAGTAGTTTTCTCCACCTTCTGAAATAAAAATTGTCTCTAATACATTCCGAGAACTTGTTGGAATGCTTAATTTAGGGTTCTCGGAATATGAAAAATGCATATGGATGAGACTTGGAAAGAAAACTTCCCTTGTTAAGATTTTAGGGTTCTTCAACTTGCATAAATTTCTAAGTACTAAATAAATATTATCAAGCTATTCTGATACCTTTCTCACTAGTGACTAGAAGGTGGTGGACTGTTTCTTTTTTATTTATTTGTATCTTTTTTCAGGATTTGTCTTTACATTTGTTCTGTGTTTCTTCTTTCACAAAACAGCACAATAATATTAATGTTCAGAGATTTTTCCGTGCTTTCCAAAGAGTTTTATGAGATTTGTTTCTCTCTTCATTTTACAAATGGAGACGCTAAGGCACTGCTGTGTTCAAATATATGGCACAAGGCCATACAATGAGTTATTGAAACAGCCAGTATATAAACAGGAACACCATGGAATCTAAATCTTTATCCATTTATCTACACTGCCTCCTGTAAAAATATACAACTTTGTTCCTTCAAAAATTCTAATTGTAAAATTCCATGAAAGCATTTAAAGTAGAAAATCCTTGATTTCCATCAGGCTTGTTTTGTCTTTTATGGTTAAATTGCTTTAAAAACATTTATCACATGCTTCAAGAAATGTACTACTGTACATGGTTTATTTCCTGTAACCTGATTATAGGTAACCTTTCTAGAGAATGCATAAAACACATACAGTCAAAGGAGTACAGATACACAAACAATTGAAAACTACTATTTAATTTGAATTATTGCTGTGAATGAAGCTTTGTTGTGACAGGTAACTATTATGTATGAAACAATGATATATTACTTTAAGTTCTCCTGATAGTCTTTATGTATATTTCTTTTACCCAGGACAGTTGCAATTTAATTGTGCATTAAAAGACCATGTGCTGTGCCATTTGTCATGTATTATGTTTATATAATCTATGCTACAAATTTCTGTTGAGCCCTAATTAATCTAGCAACCACCTCATTAACTTTTTAAAAACCTCCTTCTAATTTAAGGTTAATTACTTATCAGTTGTGCCATCACTGATGTACTAACCCCATCTGTGTGCATCTTTCTCAATTTAAGAGAGACACACCTATAAGGGGGAAAAAGCTAATTAATAATGATAGTTGCTTTGAGACGCAGGTGGGGATATTTGGCACTTGCTTCATCTATTTATAATAATCAAAAAATAAATTAAAATATTGCAAGAGAATATAAATCTTATCTATATGTGATTATATCTAGAGCCAGTTGAACATTTTTGAATGGAAATTTTTTTCTGTCAGAAAATTCAGTTTTCTTACCATCAAAAGTCCCTACAGGAACATATCGAGTTTGGCAAAATTTAGTTTCAGAAAAAAAAAAAATTGAAACTCCCCCAAAACAATTTTGATAAGGTAAAAACATGCTGTTTTGACATTTGTTTCACAATGACATTTTGTTAAATAAACTGTTATTTTATATTATAAAAATAATCAACATTTTAATTGACCTGATTTTTCCCCCATTTTTGTTTTGTGGGGAATTTCAAAATTATATTTATTGCTTTGATTCAGAATGAAACAAATTTCTAAATTGCAGAATTTCCAGCTTTAACTATCTCCCTCGTGTTTTGTATGTCACTTGTCTTCCTGGACCTTGCTCCAAGAACTGGATCCATGTGCATGGAACCCTGTGCCCATGTGAATCCAGTCGCAAGATGGGGGCCTCTGTCTGCAAATTCTACAACCCGAGACACAATGTTTCCTGCAGCCACTCATGAAGTGATGCATCTTAAAAAGCACCCCTTGCTCATGGCTGTGCCTAAAGATACCTAAAGAAATTAAATAAAATCCACCAACTCAAAGCACAATCAAAGGAAACCCAAAATGGTCATCAAATGTATAGGGTCAAATTCAGCAAAACTGGTGCAAGAGTTGTAACTACACTTTTCTTTCACATCCTTCCCATTTTTCTAGTTAGCTTATGACTGATTTTCTCAAAAGGGCTCTTTGGCAGTGCTGTGATCCCACCCCATGCTCTGGTTCTATCGCCTCTTTTTCTGTGCCCAATCTGCACTTACAGGGGCAGATTCTCAGCTGGTGAAAAGTGTCATTGCTCCACTTCAGTCACTGGATGGAGCTAGGACAAACTGCTCCAAACTGACTCCCAAGATACAGCACATCCAACACTGCACAAATGCATAAAATAAAACATTACCAAGCTAAACAGTACAAAAGATGAAGAGAAAAGTAAAATAACATTCCAGTAAACCAATTTAGAAACACATAGGCATAAGGTCTTAGGTTTGCTATTAGAAAGTTTGATTACATGTACAATTGATTTCTAAAACTCAAATATGAACTGTAATCTCACTGCCAGCCTTCTCCTGGTGCCAGCTTGTCTGAGTCCCAGTTCATACAAATTCCACCCTTGTTTATTGATCATCCTGGGTTTCACATGAGGCAAATATTTATCCCATTTATCCCTTGATCTAGTCTCACCTCTCAGGAATACTTCCTTGGTGATTACTACTTCTTTCAGAAAACAACCTTAGGAAATAGAGAGCATTCAGTTACATATGTCTTTCACCAATCCAAGATACTAGAATTTAAAAAGAGCACATTGCACAACCTACAAATTCTATAGAATTAAAACAAGTACTTACTGATAGATAATGTGAAAAGCTCTCTCTTGCTAATCTTTATTCTACTATCATGGCCTGTTAAGAGTCATCACCCGTGCTATCTTTCATTTTCTCAACTATTAAAGCTATTGTCCTTTCAAGTATAACCCCAGGTACTTTTCAAGGACAAGTTATTTCCTATTTGGACCTGACCCTATGCAGAAATCCATTTTGTGTCATGCTAGATAAAGGTGTTATATTATAAGACAGTACAGAAAATGTAAGCATTATATAATTTTATCAAATTCTATATATTAATATAACATAAATTGCATTGTATTGTTATCACCGATTCTTATCTAGGAGAAAATGGAGTACACTCTGATGACTGGAGAATAGTGTAGAGAAAAGACTAAACAAAAGGAGTTTAGTCAGTTTTCTCTATTGAGATGCCAGGCTGGAATTAGGGTTGTAAATGTTAACTCCTTCAGAGAAAAATCGTTGTGAAAAAATCTTAGATTTACAAAAAGAATACAAGCACTAGCATGGAAATTCAAAGTTAACTTTATACTACTACTAATATTAATAATCAATAATCCAGATATGTACAATTCTATTGTATCTTGTCTTATACCATGCTTATTACCATAGTACTGATACTGGCCCTGATACTTTTTAATCTATACACCACAGACACCAGCGACGGAGTCAAGTAAATTCATCTATGAGAATGACATTGCCCTAGCTGTTCAGCATACAAGCCTTCATACCATCAGCTGCACCCTATCCCGAGATGTTAGCACAAGGGCTGATTATTTCCAAAGCTAGAAACTTAGGCCTAACCCAAAAAAACCCCATGGTAATCACTTACCATCTGAACAATAAAATAGCTAATACCAAACTTGATGTGCCGTTCTGTGGTCAGAGCATCAGCCACGAGGCTAATCCACAGTATCTTGGCCTTAAACTGGACTAGATTTTGACCTTTCAACAGCACTTTTAGAAAACCCGCAATAAGGATCAAGTCTCATGTTGTGTTTATGAGAAAATTGGCCAAACATCATGAGGTTCCAGTCCAAAGACCTTACGAACCGCAACAATTGCCTTGGTGTATTCTGCAGCTGAATATTGTGTGCCAGTGTAGTCTCACAGCAGTCACACTAAACTCCTTGACACTCAACTCAGTAACGCTCTGCGCATAGTGTCAGGGATGCTCAAATCAACTCCAGTCGACTGGCTCCCGGCCCTGTCACACTTCCAGCCTCCACAGATTAGAAGAGCTGCTCAGACATCTCGCTTTCCTAACCATGTGAATGAAAATGCGGGGATCCCACTGCACGATGACCTGCAGAACTCGCCAAAGACAAGATTAAAATCCCACAACCCTTTATGGAACCCACTTCAATGCTGAGGCTCAATGGAAAGCCACATGGATCATTTCAACCACTCAAAACAAACAGCTCATCACTGACCCTGATGAGGAACCACCGGGTTTTGATTCATGTCAGAAAGACTGGTGCAGATTGAATCGCATCAGTACATCTCATGGGAGATATGGACAAGCCCTCTTTAAATGGAAAATGAGGCAAACACCTGTATTTGACTGTGGTCACCAGGCTAAAACAATGGAGCATATCATAACTGAGTGTCCCCTTCGTTCTTTTGCTGGGAGCCTGAAGGACATTCACCAGCTCACTGCTGCACTCATGTTCTGGCTATCAAATTTAGATATAAATTTGTAGTAATTGTTACCTACCTGAGCCATACGAAAGAAGAAGTATTTAGACTTCTAGCATTTGTATGCAAACACTTACAAAATCTGTCAAAATGTTTTGTTGTCTGCCTTCATATGATGTAACTAAATGTCACTCTTTTTATGTGACTGTTTCTCTTCAGTTCCTACCTGAAATTTATCAACTTCTATCCTCTCATCTTTACTAGGATATAGAGAATCCCGTTAATAGATCTTCCCTAAAGGATCAGAGGGGTAGCCATGTTAGTCTGTATCCACAAAAACAAGGAGTCTGGTGGCACCTTAAATAAGTTTTCGTGGCCCAAATAAATCTGTTAGTCTTTAAGGTGCCACCGAACTCCTAGTTGTTCTTCCCTAAAGGATGTCTCTGCCCAAACCATGTGCTCCTCTACACCTGTCACCTTTCCTTCAATGCTTAGTTTAAAAACACTTCTGTGAATTTTCAATTTTACATACCAGCAATCTGCAGATTCTATATACAGTGTGTGTGTGTGTGTGTGCATACACACACACATATTTCTTTTAATCATAAAGCTATACCTTAAAAAGTTAAAGCTGATAAGAATTTGGCATCATGAATACATTCTGCTACTTAGGTTCCTGTGTGCACCAATTAGGAATTTTACTATCATTTTATTAGAAGAAACAACCATTTCATTTTCTTTTTCTGAATCTAGCAATTCAAAAAAATTATCTATCAGTTTGAACTATTTCCTCCTCTTATGGACCATATATTAGGTTGTCTGTGCAATCAGCAATTTAAGTCGGACTATAAATGTATATCACAGGGTTTAGGCAGATGAGAAGGGCCATAGAAAAGTGGTGAATCATGTAATTGAAACGACAAAGGGTCCTGTAGCACCTTATAGACTAACAGAGGTATTGAAGCATAAGCTTTCGTGGGTGAATACCCACTTCTTCGGATGCAAGCAGTGGAAATGTCCAGGGGCAGATATAAATGTGCAGGGAAGATTCAGGCTAGAGATGACGAGGTTAGCTTAATCAGGGAGGGTGAGGCCCTCTTCTAGCAGCTGAGGTGTGAACACCAAGGGAGGAGAAACTGCTTTTGTAGTTGGCTAGCCATTCATAGTCTTTGTTTAGTCCTGAGCTGATGGTGTCAAATTTGCAAATGAACTGAAGCTCTACAGTTTCTCTTTGGAGTCTGGTCCTGAAGTTTTTTTGCTGCAGGATGGCTACCTGTAAATCTGCTGTTGTGTGGCCAGGGAGATTGAAGTGTTCTCCTACAGGCTTTTGTATATTGCCATTCCTTATATCTGATTTGTGTCCATTTATCCTTTTGCGTAAGGACTGTCCAGTTTGACTGATGTACATAGCAGAGGGGCATTGCTGGCACATTATGGCATATATTACATTGGTGGATGTGCAGGTGAATGAACCGGCGATGGTGTGGCTGATCTGGTTAGGTCCTGTGATGGTGTTCCTGGTGTAGATATGTGGGCAAAGTTGGCATCAAGGTTTGTTGCATGGATTGGTTCCTGAGTTAGAGTTATTATGGTGCGGTGTGTAGTTGCTGGTGAGAATACGCTTCAGGTTGGCGGGTTGTCTGTGGGCGAGGACTGGCCCACAGACCACACAAACGGACTTTACTAAAATAAGACAGGAGATCTACATTAAACACTTCACCTCTCTACAAAGGAAAAAGGACTGTAAGCTGTCTAATCCTACCTGCCACATGGGGCCACAACAGTGGTACCCCCAATTCACCCAGCAATATTGTCAATCTATCCAGCCACACACTCAGCCCAGCAGAAGAGTCTGTCCTATCTCAGGGACTCTCTTTTTACCCCACCACCCGCACCAACATGATTCAGTTCTGCGGTGACCTGGAAGCCTACTTTCGCCGTCTCCAACTCAAAGAATACTTTCAAGATAACACTGAACATCGCACAGATACACAGATACCCTCCCACCAACAGCACAAGAAGAAGAACTCCACATGGACGCCTCCTGAGGGTCGAAATGACAGTCTGGACCTATACATAGAATGCTTTCGCCGACGTGCACAGGCAGAAATTGTGGAAAAACAACGCCGCCTGCCTCATAACCTAAGTCGTGCAGAACGCAATGCCATCCAAAGCCTCAGAAACAACCCTGACATTATAATCAAAGAGGCTGATAAAGGAGGTGCTGTTGTCATCATGAACAGGTCTGACTACCAAAAGGAGGCTGCCAGACAACTCTTCAATACCAAATTCTACAGGCCACTCTCCTCAGATCCCACTGAGGAATACACTAAGAAACTGCACCATCTACTCAGGACATTCCCTACACTAACACAGGAACAAATCAACATACCCTTAGAGCCCCTACCAGGGTTATTCTACCTACTACCCAAGATCCACAAACCTGGAAATCCTGGACGCCCCATCATCTCGGGCATTGGCACTCTCACTGAAGAACTGTCCGGATATGTGGACTCTCTACTCAGACCCTATGCCACCAGCACTCCCAGCTATCTCTGTGACACCACTGATTTCCTGAGAAAACTACAATGCATTGGTAATCTTCCAGAACACACCATCCTAGCCACCATGGATGTAGAAGCTCTCTACACAAACATCCCACACACAGATGGAATACAAGCTGTCAGGAACAGTATCCCTGATGATGCCACAGCACAACTGCTTGCTGAACTCTGTGATTTTATCCTCACGCACAATTATTTCAAATTTGGTGACAATATATACCTCCAGACCAGTGGCACCGCTATGGGCACCCGCATGGCCCCACAATATGCCAACATTTTTATGGCTGACCTGGAACAATGCTTCCTCAGTTCTCGTCCACTCACATCCCTTCTCTATCTACGCTACATTGATGACATCTTCATCATCTGGACCCATGGGAAAGAAACTCTGGAAGAATTCCATCACGATTTCAACAGCTTCCACCCCACCATCAACCTCAGCCTGGACCAGTCTACACGGGAAGTCCACTTCCTAGACACCACGGTGCAAATAAGCGATGGTCACATTAACACCACCCTATACCGAAAAGCCACTGACCGCTATGCCTACTTAGATGCCTCCAGCTTCCATCCCGGACACACCACACGATCCATTGTCTACAGCCAAGCACTGAGGTACAACCGTATTTGCTCCAACCCCTCTGACAGAGACCAACACCTACAAGATCTTCACCAAGCATTCTCAAAACTACGATACCCACATGAGGAAATAAGAAAACAGATCAACAGGGCCAGACGTGTACCCAGAAGCCTCCTGCTGCAAGACAAACCGAAGAAAGAAACCAACAGAACTCCTCTGGCTATCACTTACAGTCCTCAGCTAAAACCTCTCCAACGGATCATCAGTGATCTACAACCCATCCTGAACAATGATCCCTCACTTTCACAGGCCTTGGGAGGCAGGACAGTCCTCGCCCACAGACAACCCGCCAACCTGAAGCATATTCTCACCAGCAACTACACACCGCACCATAATAACTCTAACTCAGGAACCAATCCATGCAACAAACCTCGATGCCAACTTTGCCCACATATCTACACCAGGAACACCATCACAGGACCTAACCAGATCAGCCACACCATCGCCGGTTCATTCACCTGCACATCCACCAATGTAATATATGCCACAATGTGCCAGCAATGCCCCTCTGCTATGTACATCAGTCAAACTGGACAGTCCTTACGCAAAAGGATAAATGGACACAAATCAGATATAAGGAATGGCAATATACAAAAGCCTGTAGGAGAACACTTCAATCTCCCTGGCCACACAACAGCAGATTTACAGGTAGCCATCCTGCAGCAAAAAAACTTCAGGACCAGACTCCAAAGAGAAACTGTAGAGCTTCAGTTCATTTGCAAATTTGACACCATCAGCTCAGGACTAAACAAAGACTATGAATGGCTAGCCAACTACAAAAGCAGTTTCTCCTCCCTTGGTGTTCACACCTCAGCTGCTAGAAGAGGGCCTCACCCTCCCTGATTAAGCTAACCTCGTCATCTCTAGCCTGAATCTTCCCTGCACATTTATATCTGCCCCTGGACATTTCCACTGCTTGCATCCGAAGAAGTGGGTATTCACCCACGAAAGCTTATGCTTCAATACCTCTGTTAGTCTATAAGGTGCCACAGGACCCTTTGTCGCTTCTACAGATCCAGACTAACACGGCTACCCCTCTGATACATGTAATTGAAAGTACAACTTTTAACAATAAAAGAGTATGCACATCCACTGGCATTCTGGAGATAATTAATTTCCTATATATTAGCGACAAAGAACTGAAATGCCAATAACCCAATAGAATAAATAGCTAATAGAATTACCTTCTAGTTTTACCCTGTGATATATTTTCATATTAAACACCATTTTAGAACAATGGCAAATGTGTGAAGAGAATCCCCAAACAGTAACATCTAGCTAGTATATTCAGTGTAGAAAATCCATATGCACTGCATTGCAAGTAGGGAGAAAATTTTCATAAATTCAATTTGATATAACCGGGCTGGTACTATTCTAGGTAAGGCCCATCTGTAGCAGCTGTCTGGCATAGACAAAAAGATAAAGAAGGCAGCAACCAATGGAGGAAAACATATCAGTCTAGCCTCAGTGCAACCAAGTAGATATCTGTACATTTGTACAAATTATTTTAGTGTTTCTAATGGAAGCTATGATTAGCAATTTTGTCTTGTTTGCTGATAAGCTAATAAAAAAGGAAAAGAATAGGGAGGGATCCAAACCCATACTCCAAACATCCCTACATTTTGAGGAAGTTGGAGTAAGAATTTAGATCAAAATGTTGTGGCTCAGATCTATTTTTAAAACAAATTGACTGTGAAACATTTTCAAGTATTATACAATTATGATCTTAATGTGATTAAATACCAGATGTTGCTTTCAGTTAGCTATAATAACCAGAATTCATGATAACTCTATTCATTTCAGTAAGGCCAGATGATGATACTCCTATTCACATCTGAGCAATACATTACTCTCTGAGTAGTCTCAATGATGTTAATGGGATTACTTGCAGAGCAGGGTAATACTTGTGAGCAAAGCTATCACAATCTGGTCCACAATGATATCCCAGATTAACATCTCTGTAATTGAGAGCAGACTTTATTCCTAAATCTCTCAGTTCTGAAGTTACCCTTGATTTTCTGGAAAACATTTTCTTTTCTATTGACTCATATGATTTCATGTGGAACATTTGTATTTAGTTTTGCTACATGCATATGTAACGCCGACAGACGCTGGCCATCACTGGGTAGGATTGAAACTTAGACCTCTGGTGCTTAGTATCTGAGCCTTAGATGCATGAGCTAAAAGCCATATGGCCCTTAGCTAAAACTGTAGCAGACTCATCAATCTCTAAGTGGTCTTGGTGCCACTAGACAGGGCAGAACACCACACCAGAAGGTGTGTGGGTTTCATATATACAGTATGTTCATCATTAAAATGGGGGATCGCGAGCGACGGAGGGAGGGTGGATGGACTGAGTGGGGGCATGGCCTCAGAGAAGGGGCAGGTCAGGGGCATGGCCTCCGGGAAGGGGCGGGGCAGGAGGCAGGGCAAGGGTGTTTGGGTTTGTGCAATTAGAAAGTTGGCAACCCTACCTATTATAAGACCCTATTTTCTGTTTCTTATAACTTTGCCAAACTTTAACCATTCAGGCTGAAATGTCCCTTGCCTGGTGTGTGCCTCAGACTGAATTCTGTTGAATAACTCTAGCAAGGTATAAGCTTCTGAAAAATCTCAGATTGTACAATTTCAATAGAAACCTTCTAGGGAGCTAAATTCTCCAGAGATTCCATCTTCTCTGAACACATTCCACCCCAGGACTGTGAGGTGAGCAGGATTTCTCCTGCCATTGTTGCTCCTGGGTGCTGCACGCTGCTGTGACACCAGACACATGAACTGACAGGAGGGAGACTGTGTCTCCTGTACTCTCAATAGTCCCCTGTTGGTGCCCAGGCCATGTGGAGAAAGATAGTCTGATTGGAATGCAGAGGGGACAAAAGCAAGGTCTAGGCGGGGATTGGCGGTAGAGAGAGTAGATTGTGATAAGGAGCCTGCAGGGGCTAAATTATGTACAAAGGGGCTGAATTAAGGTTGCAAAGGCAAGAATCCTTTATAATAGAAAGTTTTAGGCAACCTAATAAATATAGGGATTACTAGCAGCTTCCTTATAATAATAGTATATAAAATAGTTTATAATTTTGTATTCAGCATACAGAACTAATTAAAAATGTTGCCTTTATAGCAAGCTATTGTAACATTCACCTATCATTTATTTTCTCTATATCCCCAACTCAGCAGAGTTTCTAATGTCACTCATTGTAAAAACGCAGTAAGGTAATTCAGTAAGCAATACAACCACAGTAAAGCAAACCACTGTTCTAACCACTGATCTAAACATTGGCTCACTGAGCAGTACAAAATTACTGTAATACACTCTCTCTAGATGTTTCCCTCAGGATCAACTACTCTTCAAGAGTTACACTGTGTTTTCTGACACTGAGTTCTAGAAACTCCTTGCCAATTACTGCAAATGCTTTTGTTGACCTACTTGGCAAACCACTAGAGATCAAACCACAGTTATAGCAAACAAGCAATACAAAAAGGGTTATGCTTCTCTTAGCCTGTCTCTGAAGTTTCAAGTTCTCTGGTAGCTAAATTAATGTTTACTTGGTTGCTTCAGGTAAACAAATCCCTTTGTTCCACTGTTTGACAGGCCTCGATCTTACATGGCTATTCTGTCTTTCTTTTGCTCCTCAAAAGTGACTATCAACAAACACTTTGCAAGGACATCATCTTTCAGATCAGATTTAAGGCAGAGACTCTCAAGTGCCACAGAGGAGTGTGCAGTTCCACTTTGCTGGCTTGTTGCTTAGTTTGTGTTGTTAAATACAAAATAGAAAGGAGCTGTTAAAGTGATAGGGTTACAGCAGGTTCACAGCATTTTATCCAATTGACCAAAAATTAACTCCTGACTCATCTGGAATACATACACATGCAGATTTCTATTTAGTATGTGCAACTGCTTGTTTGTTTCTGATCATACAACTGAAAACCTTTATTTTTGAAAAGCTGACCCTAAGTGTTCAGTAGTTTCTAGTGTTGCTGGAGTCAGAACAGCCAGAAGACTTAGCTGCAGCTCCTCATAACTGGCTCATGAGTTATTACTGCTGGTGAACATACTCCTCTTCTGAACTAATCCTATTTGCATTTTTATTTGGGAACTGTCTATTGTGACTGCATGACCCTCCCCTATGGTTCAGCAGATATTGCTCTGGACCTAGTCCCAGCTATACTACTCATTTGGTTTTGTTACACTGGATAAGTCACTACGTTTCTATATGCCTTTGTCTCCCAACAATGATGCTTCACTTTAAGGTCAACAGGTAAAAGTGCTATGTCAGTGCTAAGTATTCTTACTGCATGCAGTGTTATTGTGGCAACGTTGGTCCCGGGATATTAGAGAGACAAGGTAAGGTAACATCTTTTATTGGACATATTTCTGTTGGTAAGAGAGAAGCTTTTGCGCTTACATAGAGCTCTTCTTTAGGTCTGGGAAACTTTAGGCCGTGTGTACACTAGAGACTTTACAGAGGCACAGCTGTACTGATGCATCTGCACCACAGTAAGAACGCCTCTATAGCCATTCTATGCCAATGGGAGAGAGCTCGCCCGTCAACATAATTAAACTACCCCCACTGAGCGGCGGTAGCTGTGTCAGTGGGAGAATGTCTCCTGCTGACATAGCGCTGTCCACACCAGCACTATTGGTGTAATTTACATTGCTCGGTGGGGTGTTTTTTTCACACCCCTGAGCAACATAAGTTATACCGACAAAAGTGCTAATGTAGACATAGCCTAGCTCAGGGTATCACTGCTAAGTACAAGGTGGAACTTATTGTTTAGCATATGTAGTTAACAGATATTTCAAGGCACCATTCAAGGTTAACACTTCTCTGCTCATGAGGAGGAAAGGAAGTGGGGTGGGGAGCAAGAGCAGCTGGGTGGGAGTTGTTAGTGGGTTGTAGATTGTTGTAATAAGCCATAGATCCAGGTTGTGAAAGTGTTCACCCACAGGTGATGTGTTTTTGTTTTTTACCATTTTCCTGTGGGTGTTCATTCAAGGATTGTCTGGTTTCACCCACAAAATGTCTGTTGGGGCAGTTAGTGCATTGGATGATCTATACCACATGTGTGTAGGACCCATGGATCTTGAAAGGTGTGTCATGGGGGTGTTGCAATTTTCAATGCAGCTAAATTACAAATTACAGAATAGTTGTTGTTGGGTTTTTTGGTAGATTATGATAAGCCTGGGATTCTTTGTTTTCTCAGCTTCTTTCTCCACGAGTAACAGTACCCAAAGTTTTTGGGGGAAAGAACAATTCTGGCATTACCACCAAATCTTCCCTTCCTGATGGTGTAACTTGTAATCTCAATGAAGCTGTACCCCAAATTTTATCAGCTGGGTTCTGGCCCTCCACGATCTTTAATTTAATTGGAAAGAAATATATAGTCCATGAAAAGTGTTTTGTGATTTTATAACTCCACTAGTACCTCTGGAGGATGTTAAACAGAATCTACTAAAGTTAGACATTTTTAAATTGGCAGGACCAGAAAACTTGCATCCAAGAGTTTTTAAAGAGCTGGCTGATGAGCTTGATGGACCATTAATGTTGATTTTCAATAAGTCCTGGAGATAACTTCTGGGGAAGTTTCAGAAAACTAATATTGTGCCATTTTTAAAAAAAGGTAAATGGGACAACCCATTATAAGCCTGTCAGTCTGACCCTGATTCCAGGTAAGATAATGGAGTGGCTGATTTAGGACTCAATAAATAAAGAATTAAAGGAGAGTAAAGTAAATCATGCATATCAACTGGGATTTAAGGAAAATAGATACTGTCAGACTAACTTGATACCTGTTATTGATGAGTTTACGAGTTGGTCGATAAAGGTAATAGTGTTGATGTAATATACTAGACCAGGGATTGGCAACCTTTGGCACATGGCCCATCAGGGAAATCCACTGGCAGGACAGGACAGTTTGTTTACTTGCACCATCCACCGGTTCGGCCGATCGCAGCTCCCAGTGGCCGTAGTTTGCCGTTCCAGGCCAATGGGGGCTGCGAGAAGCGGTGGCCAGCACATCCCTCAGCCCACGCCGCTTCCCGCAGCCCCCATTAGCCTGGAACGGAGAACCATGGCCAGTGGGAGCTGCGATCGGCTGAATCTGTGGACGCTGCAGGTAAACAACCCATCCCGGCCCGCCAGCAGATTTCCCTGATGGGCCATGTGCCAAAGGTTGCCGAACTCTGTACTAGACTTCTGTAAAGCCTTTGACTTGGTACCACATTATATTTTGATTACAAAACTAGAACAATAGAAAATTAACATGGCACACATTAAATGCACTAAAAACTGGTTAACTGGTAGGTCTCAAAATGTAAATGTAGGCGAGGAATCATCATCAAGTGGGTATGTTTCTTCTGGGGTTCTTGACCCTACAGTATTTAACTTTTTTATCAATGATCTAGAAGAAAACATAAAATCATCACTGATAAAGTTTGAAGATGACACAAAAGTTATGTGCGTGGTAAATAATGAAGAGGACACATCACTGAGTCAGAGCGATCTGGATTGCTTGGTAAACTGGGAACAAGCTAACAATATGCACTTTAATATGGCTAAATGTAAATGTATACATCTATGAACAAAGAACACGGGTCATACTTACAGGATGGGGGACTAAATCCTGGGAAGTAGTGACTCCCCAAAAGATTTGAGGGTCGTGGTGGATAATCACCTGAACATGAGCTCTCAGTGTGATGCTGTGGCCAAAAGAGCTAATGCAATCCTTGGCTGCATAAACGGGAATCTCGTGTAGGAGTTAAGAAATTATTTTACCTTTGTATTTGCTGTGACAGCTGCTGGAATACTGTGTCCAGTTCAGGTGCCCACAATTCAAGAAGGATGTTGATCAATTAGGGATTAGACAAGAGCTATGATAATGATTACATGATTAAAAACCAAGCCTTATAGTGAGAGATTCAAGGATGTCTATCTATTTAGTTTAACAAAGAGAAGTTTAAGAGGTGACTTGATTACAATCTGTATGTGTCTACATGGGGAACAAATATTTAATAATGGGCTTTTCAATCTATCAGAGAAAGGTATAACACAATCCAATGGCTGGAAGCTGAATCTAGACAAATTCAGACTGGAAATAAGGTATACATTTATAATGGCCAGAGTAATTAACCATTGGAACAATTTAACAAGGGTTGTGGTGCATCACTGACAATTTTAAAATCAAGATTGTTGCCTGATATATGGATTGCACATAATTATATTGATTACTTAAGAATTCCCAGTTAACACTGTGAGGTTTGAGAAGTTCTTGTCTCAAGATCAGGCATAATATTATTAGAATTACTGGATATTTGGGAACCCTGATCTGAATGGTTGCAACCCTCACACTTAAGAGAAAACTTTTGTCTTTGTAATAGTTCTATTAATACAGTTAGCAGTCATGAACACTCCAACCCAGCAAGATAGATAGTGTGAAGCAAAGAGATTCTTTCCTCCAAGAATCAGGCAGGCACAGACGATACTGAAGGGGCTTATTTACGGTACCAGGAAGACTGACAGCTTCCAAAGTGTGGGGTTACAGTGACCAATTATATACCTTTTTCTTATCACTTCATTTGGATTTATCTTGTGCTTACAGAGGCAAACATTGTTTCAGAAACAGAGAACACACTTAACATGACAGTGACAGGAACAGAACATATGCATTAAAACTATTTTGATTATATCGATTATCTATAACTGCCCTTTAGGCGAAAGGGTGGGGTAGAGGCGAGTGTTTACAGATATCCGGAGGGCTGTGAAGGGAGGGTTTGTTCTGTTCTAAGAGCCGAGTTACTGGGCAGACATTTGACCATGTAAGTTTATCAAGTGTTTACAGTTTGTCAGTGTCCTTGGGCTTCCGGTGTTTCTGCTTGCTAGTTACATGGGTTTCTGTTTCAGCTGCTACCTGAATTTTAACTCTTTCCTAACAATAGAGATAATAAAGGATGTGCAATTGAGCATCCATAAATTCATATCATCCTCTGCAGAACAACTTGAAATGTTATTCATTATCTTCCTCACCATCATCTACTTCCTCATCACTATCACCTTCCTCATCATCAGTGGTCGTCATCCTGTCATCGCCCAAGAGCTACTTCTTTCTCCCTCCTAAACACACAGGCTGGCATACAACCTTTATAATGTGTTACACTGCTGATGCTATGCCTAATGCATATTCAGGAGAGGTTTCTTCCCTTTTCCTTATTTGTATTTCCTTACTCTACTAATGTTGGGGTGCCATTCTCCCAGAAGTTACTAGTCCTATTACCTCAGAAAACACATCAATTAGTTATCATGGTACTCTTATGGTTATACATCTGTTACTGTTCCTAACTTAAAATATCTCAAGCTGGTATAAACAAGAACAGGGGTCGGCAACCTTTCAGAAGTGGTGTGCCAAGTCTTCATTTATTCACTCTAATTTAAGGTTTCGCGTGCCAGTAATACATTTTAACGTTTTTAGAAGGTCTCTTTTTATAAGTCTTTAATATAACTAAAATATTGTTGTATGTAAAGTAAATAGGGTTTTTTAAAATAATAGAATCATAGAATTATAGAATCTCAGGGTTGGAAGGGACCTCAGGAGGTCATCTAGTCCAACCCCCCGCTCAAAGCAGGACCAAACCCAATTAGATCATCCCAGCCAGGGCTTTGTCAAGCCTGACCTTAAAAACCTCTAAGGAAGGAGATTCCACCACCTCCCTAGGTAGCCCATTCCAGTGCTTCACCACCCTACTAGTGAAAAAGTTTTTCCTAATATCCAACCTAAACCTCCCCCTCTGCAACTTGAGACCATTACTCCTTGTTCTGTCATCTTCTACCACTGAGAACAGTCTAGATCCATCCTCTTTGGAACCCCCTTTCAGGTAGTTGAAAGCAGCTATCAAATCCCCCCTCATTCTTCTCTTCTGCAGGCTAAACAATCCCAGTTCCCTCAGCCTCTCCTCATAAGTCATGTGCTCCAGCCCCCTAATCATTTCTGTTGCCCTCTGTTGGACTCTTTCCAATTTATCCACATCCTTCTTGTAGCGTGGGGCCCAAAACTGGACACAGTACTCCAAATGAGGCCTCACCAGTGCCGAATAGAGGGGAATAATCACGTCCCTCGATCTGCTGGAAATGCCCCTACTTATACAGCCCAAAATGCCCTTAGCCTTCTTGGCAACAAGGGCACACTGTTGACTCATATTCAGCTTTTCGTCCACCATAACCCCTAGGTCCTTTTCTGCAGAACTGCTGCCCAGCCATTCGGTCCCTAGTCTGTAGCAGTGCATGGGATTCTTCCGTCCTAAGTGCAGGACTCTGCACTTGTCCTTGTTGAACCTCATCAGATTTCTTTTGGCCCAATCCTCTAATTTGTCTAGGTCCCTCTGTATCCTATCCCTACCCTCCAGCGTATCAACCACTCCTCCCAGTTTAGTGTCATCTGCAAACTTGCTAAGGGTGCAGTCCACACCATCCTCCAGATCGTTGATGAAGATATTGAACAAAACCGGCCCCAGCACCGACCCTTGGGGCACTCCACTTGATACCGGCTGCCAACTAGACATGGAGCCATTGATCACTACCCGTTGAGCACGACCATCCAGCCAGTTTTCTATCCACCTTACCGTCCATTCATCCAGCCCATACTTCCTTAACTTGCTGGCAAGAACACTGTGGGAGACTGTATCAAAAGCTTTGCTAAAGTCAAGAAATAGCACATCCACTGCTTTCCCCTCATCCACAGAGCCAGTTATCTCATCATAGAAGGCAATTAGGTTAGTCAGGCATGACTTGCCCTTGGTGAATCCATGCTGACTGTTCCTGATCACTTTCCCCTCCTTTAAGTGGTTCAGAATTGATTCCTTGAGGACCTGTTCCATGATTTTTCCAGGGACTGAGGTGAGACTGACTGGCCTGTAGTTCCCCGGATCTTCCTTCTTCCCTTTTTTAAAGATGGGCACTACATTAGCTTTTTTCCAGTCATCCGGGACCTCCCGCGATTGCCATGATTTGTCAAAGATAATGGCCAATGGCTCTGCAATCACATCGGCCAACTCCTTTAGCACCCTCGGATGCAGTGCATCCGGCCCCATGGACTTGTGTTCGTCCAGCTTTTCTAAATAGTCCCGAACTACTTCTTTCTCCACAGAGGGCTGGTCACCTCCTCCCCATACCGTGCTGCGGAGTGCAGCCGCCTGGGAGCTGACCTTGTCTGTGAAGACGGAGGCAAAAAAAGCATTGAGTACACTAGCTTTCTCCACATCCTCTGTCACTAGGTTCCCTCCCTCATTCAGCAAGGGGCCCACACTTTCCTTGACTTTCTTCTTGTTGCTCACATACCTGAAGAAACCCTTCTTGTTACTCCTAACATCTCCGGCTAGCTGCAACTCCAAGTGTGATTTGGCCTTCCTAATTTCACTCCTGCATGCCTGAACAATATTTATATACTCCTCCCTGGTCATTTGTCCAATCTTCCACTTCTTGTAAGCTGCTTTTTTGTGTTTAAGACGAGCAAGGATTTCACTGTTAAGAAGCTTCACTTATAATTAAATTAAAATGGAAAGCCCCCCAGACCAGTGTCCAGCACCCAGATAGTGTGAGTGCCACTGAAAATCAGCTCGCGTGCTGCCTTTGGCACCCGTGCCATAGGTTGCCTACCCCTGAACTAGAATATTGTGGTTACCTGTTAGCAGGTTAGCCATTATAACATTATTTTGTGGACTGGGGTTACTCCTATTTAACTGGGTACACTAAGGCCATGTCTACACTTACAAGCTTACAGTGGCACATCTGTACCGATACAGCTGTTCTCCTGTAAGAGCACTCGTGTAGCTGCTTTATGCTGACAGGAGAAAGCTCTCCCATAGACATAATAAAATCAGCTCAATGAGTAGCAGTAGCTATGTCAGTGGGAAAGCGTCTCCCACCGACATAACACTGTGCACACAAGCTCTCGTGTTGGCAAAATTTATGTCCCTGAGGGGCATGTTTTTAGGGCTGCATAAATAGTTAAGAAATATATGGAAACACCCCTGAGTGACAAAAGTTTTGCTGACATAAGTGCTGGTGTAGACATGGCCTAGGGCTTTTGGGTCTTATGCCTTCTTTAGCTAAGCTACTGTTGTGCAGGCATGAGGCCTGTAGGCTCATTTCTTTACTGCCTTAACTTATGCCTATGCCTTACTTAGCACATACCTATACCGATAGGCTACAAGATGTTCCTCTAAATGATATGCTTTAGGAATTATTGTGGGGAAGTTCTATGGCCTGTTATAGAGGAGGTCAGACTAGATGATCACAATGGTCCCTTCTGGCCTTGGAATCTATGAATCTTTAATCTATGAATAACTGAGGTTTGCCTGGACAAATATATAAACTATGTCTCCCTTCTTAGTATTTTTTAAATTGCTATATTATTGAAGGCTTTATTGTGGATTAAATATGTAACTAATAATTAAATATATCCTTTGTTTTCTTATAATATATGTGTGTGGCTATGTGTGTGTATAAATTCAAAAAATATAGCATCTAGTACTCCTTAGGATATAGAAACATTCTGTATGTCCTTGAATCTTGAAGCCTTTTCCTTTGGGATCTCACTGCTACATCAGTACGCTAACCACTAATGTTGCGGCAATTCTGTCTAGTAAATGTGGTGAGACTAGTCTTGAATTTTTTTCTAACTCTAAAAAGTTATTTCCTTTTTCCTGTCAGCGAGAGATCTGTGTAACAAACGACACAGCAAAGAGAAAATAGCCTTTTAGTGTATTCTTTCCACAAAGTAAGCTATGGTTATTTTATCTTCCAAACTTTGAGGTAAATATTCAGTTGTAATTTTTCACAGGTAGGTAATTAATTACCACAGATTAAATACGTTAGTGGGAAATGAATGCAAAATTATAGATGTGCAACATTTGGTATGCAAAATTCTGCAGGGACTACTTTTGAATATTACATAGATGTTTTCAAATCAGGCACATCCAAATGATTCCAATTTATAAAATTCTCTTAAACTTAACAGCTGCATCATTTTTGGAATGAGTCTCCCTAGGCTCATCAGTCTGAATAAAAAATTCAGATGACCATTCTTTATCTTGAACAGAAACCTGGCAGCTCCCATTTTAACTAGGCAAGTGAGGTAGGGAGAAAGAGAAAATGGGTATGATTATGAAGAGGCTACTAATCCAAACCTGAAAATTAGGCCTCATTAAGATGTCTCAAATTTCCCACCCAAATACGACTCACTTAGGCACTTTTGAAAGTTAAGACTGCAAAGTCTTGCTCTGCAGCACCACTCTACAATGTAGGACTATAGATACTATATTATGTAGTACTATAGAAACCACATTACTGATTTCACCTCAAGATGATTTCTCTTTCTTGTGTAGAGCAGGACCAAGCACCTAGGTTACAGAGATAATCTCATGCTCTGCACTGGAAGTTCTTAATCTAGCACCCAGCTGTAACTGTTGTCCCCTGATATAGAGACATTTGTTTAGTCACGTGAGTGAGGAATGCTGCAGTGAGCTGTGGATAAGGAAGTCCAGTATGGGGATCAATTGAAGAGGCTTGATTTCTCCAGTGTGACAGGTATGATTAGACAAGGTGAAACATTTCTCTGAAGTAGACCTATGTTGTGAAATTTGTTCTCTCTCCTAATGATCTTGTTTGGAGTTCCATCTTAGGAACACAGGTCTTTGTAGCCTACATTTCAATTCATGTATATAGCTAGTTAATAAATAGATATAAATTATTGTGATTCCTCCCCTTCATCTTTTGAAAAAAAAAAGTTAAACTTACAAAATGTGTTCACGAGCTCCATTCATGTAGTTTAAGGCAAGAGCAAGGCTCATAAAGGGGAAAAAATATGTCCTATCCCTGCAAATGTGCACAAGAAATGTCAGCGTAAGGGGCCTCCTCTTTGTTCCCCTCATGGAGGGGCCAGAGACAGTCACAGTCCTTGTGTTTACCAGCATTCATTTAAAGTTAAACCATGTAATAAAAGCATAATAAAAGCATATAGAAACCCATTGAGGTTAATGGAAGTCTTTCCATTGACTTGAGTGGGCTTTGAGGCATCCCTTGTAGATTTCAAATAGAAATCCCAAAGAATCTCATAATCAGAAGGATGTGGAAAAAATATTCACTAAATAATAATTTATACAAGTCTATAGCACCTTATATCCAAGGATCTTAAAGTGCTGTACAACAGATGTAATTTTGCATCACACCACTACTGAGAGATAGAGTAGCTCTATTTTAACAAATGAAGAAACTGAGGTAGAAAGAGATTAAGTTCTATATTTTCAAAATTTACAGATTTTAGTGCTTCAATTTCTGGATGCACATGAAGAAATTGTGGATTTTATTCACCTCTGGAAATTAGGCTCTAAGTGTCTCAAACTGATGATCAATTTTGAAAATGTAACTTGTTGAAATTAATATAGGAAGCCTGGCAATAAAACTCAGTTCTCCTGACTCCCAACCCATTACCTCAAGCAAAAGACTACCCATCCTACTCTATGGAATACAAATCAGAAACACAAACGTTGTATTTCCTAACAATGCCATGTGCTTCTTGTGAAAGAAACCATTAATATTTTGGAAAAATGCTTTAAAAATAAAACCGCAGTTTGCATTGTAAATACAGTAGTTGCAGTAGCTGAAACCCAAAAGTCTTTCTTTGAATTTTCAAGTATTCACTTTATTGTTTGTCATCTTGTCTTTTGAAAGCATGATTAAGCTTTTATTTGCTTGCTAATATTGTAATCCCTGTTCCCTGCCCGGAAAAAAAAATACCTGTAAAACTATTTTTCTTAAGCAACTACCTGATCAGATGGGTAACATCTTCCTTTTTTTCTTCTTCTTCCTTTTCCTGGTAAGGATCGTGGCGGCAGCATGGAGAGTAGGGAGGACCAGACCTCCTTTTCCTCTGCAACAGGTTCCAGCTCCTCCTGGGGGATTCCCCAGTGTTACCAGGCCAGCGGGGAGCTATAATCCCTCCAGCATGTCCTGGGTCTGTTCAGGGACTCTGACCAGTGGAACATGCCTGTTATAGTTCCAATAGAAGCCTCCCAGGGGGCATTCTCATCAGTTGCCCAAACCACTTCAACTGGCTTCTCTCATAATCGAGCTCCTCACCCTATCTCAAAGAGTAAGCCTATTCACCCTGCGGAGAAACCTCATATCCACCGTTTGTACCTGCGATCTTATCCTTTCGTCATTACACAAAGTTTATGACCATAGATGAGGATGGGGACGATGTTAGAGCAAATAAGTAACTTGTTTATTTATTTATTTAAGGTTTATTTTGTATAATGCTGTTTATATACCTTCACTTCTACTGAGGATGTCTCAGACACCTACAGAGAAACTCCAAAGCAAAGCATCATATACATATTAAAAAATTACAAACCAGCCTTATGTTATGGGTAAAGGTGATTGTGGTCTGATACAAAGTATGTTCTAGCAAAATGAAAAAGAAAAAAAAATAATTGAAACTTTTCTATCTACAGAAAACTGAACAAGGTATTTAATGTTTTTTCTGCACTTTCCATCTAGCTGGGATAGTTAGTGGTACAAAGTGCTGATGCTGCAGCAGATTCTTAAGCTTCTTCTTCAATTTCTGAAAATGTTCAAACAAATTTCACTGATCATATGGCAAGATAATAAAAAACAGTGTCATAAATATTGAAAATAATATTATAGCTAAAGTGTATGCAGTGCCCAGTGTGACTAAATGCTTGTGTGGCATTCTGTACCTCAAAGCAACACCCAAGAACCCCCACATTCACCACTGCCATCTAATTATGATGTGTTTATACAAAGTATGCATTGTGATGTAACATTTTAAAAGTCTTGACCTGTTGAACATTAATATCCTGTTGGATTGTATGTGTTATCATTTTATGTGAAGTTATGAAGTTTTGCTATGTGTGTGTTACTGAAATATGTTGTGAGGTGAACACCCACAATCAGCCTTTCACATATAACAATGGAGTAGCCAAATGTGCTGATGGCCCATTAAAATTCCACTTTCCCAATAGCCATCCCAGAAGACTTCTCAGGGGAGCACATAGACAAATGGAGAATGCTTGACCAATGCGGGTGTCCCCCCCACCCCATCACAAGCATAGATAATGGTAATTCCACAACCTCCCTAGGAAACCTAAATCTCCCTTGCTGCAATTTAAGCCCATTGCTTCTTGCCCTATCCTCAGGGGTTAAGAAGAACAATTCTTCTCCCTCCTCCTTGTAACAGCCTTTTATATACTTGCAAACTGTCATCCTGTCCCCTCTCAGTCTTCTCTTTTCCAGACTAAACAAACCCAATTTTTTTCAATCTTCCCTCGTAGGTCATGTTTTCTAGATCTTTAATCATTTTTGTTGTTCTTCTCTGGACTTTCTCCAATTTGTCCAGATCTTTCCTGTTGTACAATGCTGGGGTTCAAGGGGGAGCTGAGGGGAATTGACTGGAGCCTTTCTATAGTTGGTTCATGAGTAGCTGGGAGAAGCATTCTTGTAACTCGGTTGGGTGTGTCCCTGCCTTTGGAGGTCTATGTAAGTGCAGTACCTGCCAGATGTAAGCAGAGTTAGGATGAGCTTTACCCTGACATCTGGTGGTGAGTTGTGGAAAGGGATGTCAGGGATGTTAGGGGCTAATTTTGTTTGCATGGACACACCCACCCTGCAAAGCATGATGGACCACTTGCCCAAATGGTCACTTTGACTGCTGTGGGAGCCCCAGTTTTTTTGTTATTGGGGCAGGAAGAATAAAGTGTTGTTACCCTAATTATGGGAATTAAGGACAGTGGGCTTTTGTTATGATGAAGGGCCTTACCATTAGCTGAGCAGCACTTGCTAGGCGAGGGACATGAATTTTAAAACCCAGTGAATTAAAAGAGGTTGGGGACAGGTATTTATATTTGGTGACATGGGCCTTTTTTGAGGGTTTTAAATGTTAATTGCACTTTTTTTTTTTTAACTGTGGAATATTAGAGCTAATTTTGAGTTTTTTAGGAGTTTAATTACAGGCTGCTGAGTTGGAATTACTTTGAACTAAGTGTGCAAATGAGCACACAGGCTCCCCTAACTACAAGCTGCAATTACTAAAAAGCTAAAATTGTTAAAAGCTGAAATTACTGAGCACTGTGTTAAGTAGTGGGGGAGCCAGAAAATCTATTGCTGAGCGGCTGGTGGAGCGGAGCTGCTAACAGAGCAGAGCAGTTGGCGGGACAGCCGGAGCGACTTGCAGGCCGGCTGACGGCGCGGAGCTGCTGGTGGAGCGGAACAGTTGGCGGGACAGCTGGAGCGGCTTGAGAGACGGCTGAGCGGAGTGACTCGTGGGATGGCAGAGCAGAGCCAAGCCAAGCGAGGCCCCACGAAGGGACGGGGCCGTCAGCTTCAAGCCACGTAAGGTGCCCCTTACCTTTTCCCTTCCCAATTTTACCCAAACTGGAGGGGGTGTAACACTCTGCAGATGAACTCCAATTTTACCCAAACTGGAGGGGGTGTAACACTCTGCAGATGAACTTTTGAACTCTGGGTCTGGACTTTTGGGTTGTTGAACTTTTGGGACTTTGGGTGATTTTGGGGGTTGCTGGACTCAAGAACCAAAGGGAAAGGACATGGCCAATTTGCTGGGGTGGGTCGTTGTTCACAGTTTGGTTTACAAATCCTAAATGTGGTATTTCCCCAGCAAAATGCCGCATTGTTTCTCTCTGTTATTAAAAGGTTTTTCTACACTCAAACTCTGCTTGCGAGAGGGGAAGTATTGCCTCTTAAAGGCGCCCAGGGGGGCGTGATATATATTTGTCCCAGGTCACTGGGTGGGGGCTCGAGCCGGTTTTGCATTGTGTTATTAAAATGGAACCCCTAGATACGGAACCCGGCCCTTGTTGCTGCCGACTCTGACTGGCAGAAGGGTTACACAGATGTTTGTAGCTTGCCAAAACCATCACAGTGTGAGGCGCACTCCAGGTTGGTGGGACAGAGGGCTCAGCAGTACCACAGTCCAGGTTGCAACCCAGGAACCCCGTCACTGCTTGCTATGCTCCATTACTCATTGTGGTCCTGATCCTGCAAACCTGCGTGCATGTGCATAACTGCTGCATCGCTGCAATATTTACATTATATAGTGGAGTTCCTCAAATATTAGACCATTCTAGGCTTTTTCTGTAGACATCAAATGAGAATAATGAAGCTAATAGCGACTCCAAGAAAAGTGCATAGTTTACATCGCTTTCTTTGATTGTCTTCAACAACCAGAAAACAATAGTCATAGAAAGCAGGTCCAAGCCCACATTTTCACAGTATGTGTCTACAATTAGGCTTCTGGATCATTATTTCTTTTCCTGATCTTTTTGACAGTGCGGTGTGTCAGAGATGCAACCTTTGGTATCAGGTTTCTCCTGTCGTCCTTTCCCTCTTTGTCTCCAGGGGGGGCTCCCTCTCTTACACTTTTCAGGTCACTTTGATTTGTCCTGCCAGGTCCTCATTCACATTTATGAAGATGTAGTTTCTGAGAGGGATATACCAGTCTTCTAGGAGCTGTCCACTATGTGTGTCTCATCTGTGCACTATTTTGGATAAGCAAATGGCATATCCTGCTTTTTTTTTCTGTATCATTTTGATAACTGAAGGAGTTCTCTTGAAAATGTGTACACAGAATAGTTCTCTTCGAGCCCACATTTTGCATTTCTTTCTGAACAAGCATCCCCTTGTGAGGATCCCCATGTTCAGGAGAGGGGTATCCTGAATGAAATAACATAAAGGAGAGCTCTGTTTCACCCACGCGTGTAAGAATTCAGCAAGGGTTAACAATTTGCAGCTATGTTGAAGTGTGAAATCCCAGTGCAAGGCCCTGCAGGCTTTACAACAGTAATTGTAATATATAGCATCTAAAGGTCAGTGTATGTTTCATGAAAGCCCATTGATGACAGCTGTCATTACAACTTCACTACAAAGAAAATTGGAGTTATGAAGGCACTCATGGGGAATATCAGGCACTTCAGCACCAATGGTTTACTGCTGGTGCTATTTTTACATGTCAGTTCTGCTTACAAACAGACCAGTAAGCAAGATAAATGACAAGAATGTCTGAACTTGAATGACAGCTCCTGTTTCACTTCAGCTTAAAATTCGGCAATTTAATTATTCAGGCTCTGGCGGTCACTCATTACAAAATGGGGAACAAAAGAAGTTTTCTCCAAGATGCATTTGTAGCAGAAAGCTGGTTAATTACCTCAGTGGCAACTTCTAAAATGTTGCCATATGTGAAAAGAGAATAGAATTAGAAAGAAATGGTTTGCAGCCTAATGTTTTTCTCCTGGTGGCATTTCACTTGTGTTTCAGATGGTTGACTGGGGAACCTAACTATAGGTAAAAATCCATTCCTGGTTTTGTGAGGTTACCATTATTATTATCATTTCATTATCATTATATTATTAATGATGATGATAATTATTTATAGTATGGAAGCACTTAGAATCCTCAACCAGGGATTAGGTGTCCATTGTGCTAGGTATTGTAAACACATATAACCAAAACACATCCTCTGTTCCAAAGAACTTTCACTATAATTATAAGACAAGAGACAATAGGTGGATACTACAAAACACCTGGGAAAGCACAAGATACCAATGAAACTATTGTTATTAGTATAATAAGTGGACTTATCAACTCTTATTCAAATGTTTTCAGCTTTAGAGACTGATTACATAATATTTTACTTTGTTGCAACAAACCGCATGACTGTTTTTCACTCATCAGATGCTCAGAGGCTTATTAGTGTCAACATAAAAAAGCTAATGCCATGACTTGAAGAGATTACAATCTGAGAGACCCATTTATAGTAGCCGTGCATATGACTGTGGTAGGAAAGAAGATGGAGGGAACACTTTTGCTCACACTGTACTATATAGGAGACAGTCCAGAGTACAAGAAGCCAGATAATGGCTATGTCATTAACACCCCATGTTGGGGCTGGTGCAGAAGTACAAAGAACACCGAGGTTTTCTGCTTCAGTGCTCCTTGGTTACACAGGGATTAATTTGCAACAGAGATTAAGCAGCTCTGCACACTCCCCCTCTATTCTGCTTACTCCTCACTCCTCTCTGAACACACTCTTTTCAGTGATCTGCTCCTGGGGGGAGTAATTTGGTAGCCACCCTTGCATCTCAAATATCAGCAGTTTATCAATCTCAGATCACATTTAATGTGACTAATGATTCCTTCTAACAAAAAAGTAAATATTGGGTTCAGTTCAGATTTTCATCTTTGACAGTGAGAGCTGTTTTCAAATAACTGAGTGCTCTATTCAGTAGATATTCTGACTGCAGCAGAACTGACTGCTAGGGATCCATGGACATTTATAGTTTGACTGCCTTCCTTGACTGCCAAAACTTAAGGCAAAAACATTTCCTTTTCACAGGAGGATGCTGTTTCTAGTCCTCTCTTCTACTCTAAAACCATAGGTTTTAGAGATTTGGGTCCCCTCCATGACTATGTGGAGAATCAACAAAGAGTCCTGTGGCACCTTCTACAGATTTGTTGCTTCTGAAAATCCAGACTAACATGGCTACCCCTCTGATATGTGGAGAATGGCTGACCTGGATAGTCTGAGCACTAAATAACGCTCCCTGGAAAATGAATACAATGAGTGGTCAGATATCTACACCACTGAGGGTTGCATGACTCTCCAAGTGATTATTAAGGATAGTTTTGGAACTTTTGATCACAAGTTAATAAGTTTCCCAGTTTGAACCTCTGAAGGTATTGGCCGTGAATATAGATAACCTTATAAAAAGCTACATTTCAACTAAAAAACCCCCATAGATAGTAGAGATGCACATGGACAAAAAACTCTTATATGAATATCTTTGAATGCTGAAGAAATTCAGATTTGGATCCAGGTCAAAACCTTGTGACTGACCCACATCTCTGTAATGGATCTAATCTCAGCCCCTTAAACTTGTGCAAGTACAGATAAATATCTGAATCTGAATTTTTGCAGCTTTGGTTCTCTCTAGTATTAGTGAAATAAATTTGCAATATTTAGTCAATTAGAAAATTGGCTGTAGTTTTAAGAAGCGGATTTGGGTTCATTTGGATTGTGTATTACTATACACAGTTAGTTTTAGAGCCAGTGTTTATTGAAATAAAAATCTGAGATGGGAACCTACACAGTGGGTTTGTAGTAACTGCAGACTCTTGAATCCTTGTCTTTGAGACAGAAAATGTGTGACAAAAGTTCTTTAAATTAACTGAGAGAAAAACCAGAACTGTAAATATGTATAGGGAGCAAAAGACAAAAGAGGAAAAAACAACATTCTTAGAGTTTTGTAAGAGTGTAAGTCAGCGACAACACATAGCAACCCAACACACAAATCTTGTGATGGAAGAAGGTTTGTCTGAACTTATGTAGCACCCCACTAAGTCAATGGGTCCTTTGGTTACTATACAATCATGGCTTACCTAGAAGAATCTACAAGAGGTCCTCTCTGATCCACCCCTTATGACCTGGTGTTATCCTTGGATGGAATAAAACCAGTGACCTTCTGGCATCTTTATTAATTCTCACCTCTAATGTCTTCAGGAGTCTGCCAGACAAGGCCACTGCTTCCTTCAAATTTTAGAGGTTCACAGGACTGTTGCCCCTACACTGCAGCTGGGACTTGTACAGGACCATTAGAGGCTGATGCACTCAGTCTAGAGAACAAACAATTGAATATAAAGTAGCAATAGTAAAAACATACACAACTAATGTGCCTCAGTTCTATATTTGATATGCCGTATTCTTTGTTCTTGATTGAATAAATTGATGTTTTAAACACCTTATCTAATAGCCTTTTATATTCTGACTCTGATAAGTGAAAGTGTAATGGTGTTGTTAAAAAGCAACAGTCAAAAGGGCCACATTTGCTGGTAACCTTCAGATACTCTAGCAATGCAAAGCAACCATAAGGTAGGCTTAGCTGGCTGGTTAAACCAGATTTATGTCTGCTTTGCTTCAGTGGAATGGTACAAAGAAGCCAAACCTTATTGGTGAATCTATCCCCAAACCTCTGAAATACTGTGTGAAAATATATCAACACTGTGACATTGCACTCAATATGTTTTATGGAAATATGTTGATAAGTGTGAATATAATGTAACTGGAATATGCTTCATGCACAAGGTCTCTTGTAAGGCATCATTACAAAGCTTATAATCTACTAAGTGTGTTCATCCTATTTATATGAATGTATCATTCTTGTATATAAAAACTAGAAATATGAAATATTACTCTAAGGTCCTATTGCAATTAAGCAAAGTGTGGGCCATTAATGGTGGCTTAGGATCTTGATGGCTCCTATTAACTAGGACAATTGGCTGTGAATGGCTCTGTTTACTCGCAAATCTTCCTGGGAACATGCGGGCCAACCCTAAAAGAATAGAGACTGAGGTCTTACAGTGACATGTGCTCATGTCACCTGGTACTGGAATCCATCTTAAACCTGTTGCTTTTACATTTAGAAGGAGGGGTGGGGATCCAGAGAGACAAAAGATTCCCGCCTTGTGCCAAAGCCATAAAAGGGGTGGAACAGAACAAAGGGGGTTGGCAGTGATGAGAAAATCCCTAGTTTTCACCTAAGATGTCTGCTAACAAGGACTGTAGCAGGGGAAAGGATTGGGCCCAGAGTAGGAAGGAGTCTAGTTTGTGAAAGAAGCTTATTGGAACATCTCTGAGGGTGAGATTTATCTGTATTCAGTTTCTAAATGTATTAGGCTTAAACTTGCATGTTTTGTTTTATTTTGCTTGGTAACTTACTTTATTCTGTCTGTTATTATTTGAAACCACTTAAATCCTACTATTTATACTTCATAACATCACTTTATTAATTAACCCAGAGTAAGTAATTAATACCTGGGGTAGCAAACAGCTGTGCATATCTTTCTATCAGTGTTATTGAGGGCGGACAATTTATGAGCTTACACTTTATAAGGTTTATACAGAGTAAAACAGATTTATTTGGGGTTTGAATCCCATTGGGAACTGGGCGTCTGGGTGCTGGAGATAAGTGACTTGCTGAGCAATTTTTGGTTAAAGTCTGCATCTTTGGGGGCATGGACCAGACCCTGGGTCTGTGTTGCATCAGACTAGCATGTCTGGCTCAACAAGGCAGGGTTCTGGAGTCCCACACTGGCTGCGGAAAACAGGCTCAGAGGTAATTCCAGCACATCGGGTGACTGTCCCATGGGGGTATCTGTAACTGAACCTGTCACAAACACAATTGCTTTCTTGCACACCATTGTTTTAGCAACTGACTCATTGCCAGTTGTGTCTTCATTGTGTCTTATGAGACCTAACAAAACATAATCTTAATATACAGGAAGCTGTACATATGGGACACTGACTTTTCCAATTGCCTAAAAGAACTTAAAACTCTGATCTTATTTTTCCCTACGGCACCATAATGCATTTTAAGATTATTTTTTTAAAATCAGTGAACTGTAGTTTTTCATTTTGTTATTAAAGCAGCTGTGAATGAAACATCTAGCTTTACTGTTTTGCCTTTGGGAATTTTGACTAAAACATGTTTCCACAAAGCTGAGTTTAACGTATTGAGCTTTCTAAATGATTATGAAAAATATCAAACCAGTTATTGAGTTACAAGGACAAGAGAAAAACACAGGCGTATATGTCGTCCTTGAAAAATGTTTTAGGACTTTGACACATTATTTCTTGTATTGGAGAGGTGCTGAACAAGACTTTAGCTAATGTTTATTTTACTTCTAATTATGGAAAAATGTGCATATTTATGTTTAAATTACTGGGTGTCAGTCAATTCAGCTCCTCCACGACTGTATTTTATTGCAAATTGACAGTTCCTGAAGTGAACCAAGCAAACCCAATGAAGTAAAAAATGGTAAGATTTTTCATTCTCATTAAAGTTACAGGATTTAAAAGTCCAGGCACACACACTACACATTTGCATGTTTGCATGATTGTACATGCAGCTATGACAAGAGTTGGTCCCAAAAACAAATGTGAAAAAAATTGAAGTTGAAACCATTTCCCAGGTTTCCATATGAACCCATTTCTAGGGTTTTCTAAATATTTCACATTAAAAAAAAATGCTTATCAAAAATGTTGTCAACTTAGTTATTGTAATGATTTCTAAAAGTTTTCTTTTACTGAAATCAGAGATATCAGTAAACTGAAAAATTTGATAACCATCTTGATAACTATTTCAATAGTATTTTCGATAAAATTTTCTACAAATATTTCAATTTAAAATGTTGATAAAAATCAATATTTTTAGATGAAAAAGGTTCTATTTTCAAAAAGGCCATTTTTGAAAAAAATACATTTTGTTATCAAGATTTCTATCACCTCCAGTCATGTTGTTTTTCTGATGGCTGTGTAATTGTGCATGCAGTCATGTGGGAACATTTTGTTTTCAGATTTAGAGCTTCATTTCTTGAGCAATTTTTCCTAAGGGCAAAATTTGCAGATGGGCTTTACCTTGGCTGTTTAAATGCACCTGAAATTTGGTAGTCACATTGCAAATGCAAATTGTGTATATATGGAAGTAATAGAATGCAGATGTCTGTCTGACCAATTTATTAGGGTATTCAGTGTGACATTTCACTCCATATTCTTTATGAAAACATGCTTATGATATGAATATGATACAACTGAGGTACTCTTTATACAAGATGGCTCATGTGAGATATCATTAGAAAGGTTACTGAATGTGATTATCCAGTTTGTATGCCTGTATAATTTCTGTATCTGAAGTTAGGAATATTAACTATGTATCTGTATTTCAGATGTGTCACTTTGGGTGTCACCCCCAACCAGAGCTTCAGGTACTACAATGGAAAAGCCAGACAGGGCTAATCGGCCATTAGCAGAGACAATGGACTGTGAAAGAACTTAGTCTTCCTGTGGACTCAGGAGACAGCTTACAAGCAATGGCTGCCACAGCCATGCAGAGACATGGATCCAAGTCACCTGGACTGGATACCCCTCCTCCCCTTTTGGAATGGCAGTGTTCTTCCACTGGGAGACAAAGGTTCCCACCTTACACAAAAGCTATATAGGGCAGGGGAGTGACATCGTCGAGGTTCTCCTCTGCCTCCCAACTAAAAATACACTGAAAAAACACCTGGAAGGAAGAACTGAACTCGGGGGACAAGTGTTGAGACCAAGCTGGAAGGGCGTCTAGCTTGTGAGTAGTAATACTCGAGGTCTCAAGCTGGAGACCAGTGCAGCTGCCTTTCAAGACTTCCTGTTATCAGCCTGCAACAATATCTAGCATAAGAAATTACTATTTGTAACCAACGTCTTTAGTGAAACTAGCTTAATTTGCGTGTTTGGTTTCATTTGCTTAGTAATGTGCTTTGTTTTGTCTGTTATCTCTTATATTCACTTAAAATCCATCTTTGGTAGTTAATAAACTTATTTATTGTTCACAATAAAACCCAATGTATGCAATTTCTAACTGGGGGGGCAAGAAGTGTGCACATTTCTCTTCAAATTGAGGAAGAGGGCGGATTTTTATGAACTTGCTCTATGCAGATTTTTCTATACAGTGCAAGACAGTATTATTTTGGGTTTATCTCCCAAAAAGAGGTGTGCACGTGAGTGCTGGGAGAGTCCTCTCACACAGAGCTGACTTCAGTCTGTGTCTGTGGCCCTACCTGTGTCTGTGTGCTGCGGGAGGCCAGAGAGCCTAATTCAGCAGAGCAGGGAGAGGGAACTCAGGCTGATTGAGCAGGGGAGGCTCAGTGAAATCCCAGTATATCAGATGGGATCCCAGAAGTGCGGGGGCAACACATCACAATCAGGTACTTAGATATTCAAGTGATCACATTTGTAAAATTGTGGGCACAAATTACTGGGGTTTCAAAATGCAAGCTGCTTTTGAAAATTTGGCCTTAAGAGTCTCAATTGAGACCATCCTTGAAGTTAGTTTGAAATTTAAAACACAGCAAATGAAAAGAAATGGCATTTTTTAAAGTATTTCGTTTAAACAGTAATGTAAAAGTGACTGTTCATTGTTACAAAAATTAAAGTAATAGAAATCTCTCTCTATATATACACACAAATAGTAAGTGAAACTGAATTTGCACTACTGTAGTTCTTTTGGGTAATGTTCATCACTAATTTGGCTCCTGAACCACTGAGTTCTGAGTATCACTGCTTCAAAGTAACCATTTAGAGCTAATTGTTTTAAAGTTAGTAGAATAGGGAAGGGACAAACGTTGAAAATGTGCGCCTGTTTTGCTGGTAAGGTTTAATTGTTTCTGATGAGAAACAAATGAAAGAGTCCCATTCAATTACATCATGTAATGGCAGACAGCTAAAAAATGACAAGTTTTTAAAGTGCTTATATACAAATGTTAGAAGTCTAAATAATAAAATAGATGAACTACAGTGCCTTGTATTAAATGAAAATATTGATATAATAGGCATCACAGAAACTTGGTGGAATGAGGATAATCAATGGGACGCCATAATACCAGGGGACAAAATATATCGGAAGGACTGAACAGGTCATGCTGGTGGGGGAGTGGCATGATATGTGAAAGAAAGCATAGAATCAAATTAAGTAAAAATATTACATGAACCAAACTGTACCATAGAATTTCTATGGATAGTAATTCCATGCTCTAATAATAAGAATAGAGCAGTAGGGATATATTACCGACCACCTGACCAGGATGGTAACTGACTGTGAAATGCTCAGGGAGATTAGAGAGGACATAAAAATAAAAAACTCAATAATAATGGGAGATTTAAACGATCCCCATATTGACTGGGTACCTGTTACTTCAGGACAGGATGCAGAGATAAAGTTACTTGACACCTTAAATGACTGCTTCTTGGATTAGCTAGTCCTGGAACCCACAAGAGGAGATACAATTCTTGATTTAGTCCTAAATGGAGCACAGGATCTGGTTAAGAGCTGAAGTTAGCTGGACCACTTGATAATAGTGACCATAATATAATTAAATGTAACATCCCTGTTAACATCCCCTGTGGTGGGGGAAACATCACAGCAGCCCAACACTTTTGCATTTAATGTCAGAAAGGGGGATTACAGAAAAATGAGGAAATTAGTTAAACAGTAATTAATAGGTACAGCGCCAAAAGTGAAATCCCTGCAAACTGCATGGAAACTTTTTAAAGACACCATATAGAGATTCAACTTAAATGTATGCCCCAAATTAAAAGACATAGTAAGAGAATCAAAAAAGTGCCACTGTGACTAGACAACAAAGTAAAACAAGCAGCAAGAGGCAAAAAGGCATCCTTTAAAAAGTGGAAGTTAAATACTAGTGAGGAAAATAGAAAGGAGCATAAACTCTGGCAAATGAATTGTAACAACATAATTCGTCATCATCATCATCATCACTCCCATAACTGCATTGGTCATTAGGGCACCATCACTGATGAGCAATCAACCAATTGTCTCCACCCCTGATGATTATGTGTCAGTGCTTGAGTCTCCACAAAGTCAATTCCTGTTCACTCTTTTATGTTGTCAATCTATCTCTTCTTCTGTCTACCTCTTCTTCTCTTCCCCTGTACTATCCCTTGGAGGATGATCTTGGATAGGTCAGATGATCTTCTTACATGGCCGTACCACTTCAGCTTGCGCTTCTTCATGGTCGTCAGGAGGTCTTCATATGACCCAGAGCATTGGGTGATGATGTTGCGGACCTCTTCATTAGTGACATGGTTAAAGTAGGAAATGCCGAAGATTTTATGGTAGCATCTCATCTCTGCTACCTATATTTTTCATTTAAGTTCTGCTGTAAAGGTCCAGGTCTCGCACACATACAGAAAAATTGAGATGACCAATGCGTGCAGCTGTTTCAGTTTGGATTCCAGGGATATGTTCTTATTCCTCCAAATTTGCTTTAGCTTTGCCACTGCTGCCGTTGATTGTTCAGTTCTTGCCTGAATTTCTGCCTTGGATCCTTCATCACTGATGATTGCCCCCAAATACTTGAACTGTTTCACTGACTCCAGCTCTTATCCACTGACAGTGATATGTGAGCTGATTCCATCACATTTGTTTGTCATCAGCTTGGTTTTCTCTGCACTGATTTCCATGCCGTATTTTACGGAGGTTTCATCCAGTCATTTCACAAGTTTGGCAAGTTCATCTTCGCTGCCTGCCAGGCCATCAATGTCATCAGCGAACTGAAGATTTGAGATTGTTGCCCCCCCCCCCCCCCCCCCCGTTGGAGTCTGGCAAAGCTGCCTTCTTTCACCCACACTGTTCAACATCTATTTGCAGCGCATAATGACTGATTATTATGATCAGAAGATCACCTATGCACAGTCAGCACTGGGGGGTGAACAAAAATATAATTAGGAAGGCCAAAAAAGAATTTGAAAAACAGCTAGCCAAGGAATCAAAAAGTAATAGCCATTTTTTAAAGTACATCAGAAGCAGGAAGTCTGCTAAATAGTGGGGCCACTGGATAGTCGAGATGCTGAAGGAGCAATCAAGGATGATAAGGCCATTGTGGAGAAACTAAATTAATTCTTTACATCGGTCTTCATGGCTGAAGATGTGAGGGAGATTCTCAAACCTGAGTCATTCTTTTTAGGTGACAAAGCTGAGGAACTGTCCCAGATTTAGATGTCATTAGAGGAGGTTTTGAAACAAATTGGTAAGCTAAACAATAATAAGCCACCAGGACCAGATAGTATTCACCCAAGAGTTCTGGGTGGACCTCAAATTTGAAATTGCAGAAATTCTGAAGGAACTCAGATTTGAAATTGCAGAACTACTAACTGTAGTTTGTAACCTATCATTTAAATCAGCTTCTCTACCAAATGAATGGAGGATAGCTAATGTGATGCCAATTTTTAAAAAGGGCTTCAGAGGTGATGTGATGTTATTGACATGAACTGTGACCGTACAGATCATTGTTGCAACCAAGGTCCTATAGTTGCACCAAATCTTGTACAAAGGAGATAAAGTAAGGTGTCTATGAAAAGGTTGTAATTTGCTGGTTATAGTTATGCTTTCTGTATGTGTGTATCATTTTTGTATTTGAAGATATGAATATTGGCTATGTACTTGTATCTCAATGTGCTTAATTCTAAGTAACACCAGTGACACATTTGGCAAGATTATTGAGAAGGGACTCTTCAGATTAAGTGCTCAATCAAGAAACACATAACTGACAATGGACCTTGGGAGAATCCAAACACTTAACTGACAATTGACCTTGGGAGAATCCAATCCACATATGAGGAGTCTTCCTGGGAATGTTCAAGATAACATGTGATCAATGGCTGCTCTACCTGTAAAGAACTGAGACATGTGACTTGCCCATGTGGCTCCAAACTCCATCTTGCTGCTGTGATTTTCCACAGTAAGGACAAAGCGGGTCCTTCCACATGCAGAGGATATAAAAGGCCCTGGAATCCCCTACATTTTGTCTTAAATCCTGCTTCTTACCTCTGGAGGAACTTTGCTACAAACTGAAGCTCTGAACAAAGGACTGAATGACCCATCCAAGCTGTGGCAGAGATTTGATTTGAACCTGCAGTTTATTCCATCACTGCAACAAGCCTGAACCAAGAACTGTCATTACTTTATGTAATTAATTCCATTTAGCCAATTTGAGCTCTCACCTTTATTTCTTTCTTTTTATGAATAAACCTTTATATTTTAGTTTCTAAAGGATTGGCAACAGCGTGATTTGTGGGTAAGATCTGACTTATATATTGACCTGGGTCTGGGGCTTGGTACTTTGAGATTGGGAGAACCTTTTTTCTTTTACTGGGATATTGGTTTTCATAACCATTCATCCCCATAACAAGTGGTGCTGGAGGTGATACTGGGAAACTGGAGTGACTGAGGGAATTGCTTGATGACTTCTGGTTAGCCAATGGGATGAAACCAAAGTCCTCTCTGTTTGTCTGGTTTGGTGTGCCTTAGAAGTAAAGGACCCCCAGCCTTGGGCTGTATGCCCTGATCTAAGCAATTTGTTCCGAATTGATACTCTCAGTAGCGTCCTGCCAAAGGCCGCTTCGTAACAGGTGATCCCAGCCATTACAGGCCAGTAAGCCTGACTTCAGAACCAGGCAAACTGGTTGAAATTATACTAAAGAACAAAATTGTCAGTCACATAGATTAACATAATTTGGTGAGGAAGCATGAACATGGTTTTTGTAAAGGGAAATCATGCCTCACCCATCTACTAGAATTCTTTGAGGGGGTCAAAAGCATGTGGACAAGGGGGATCCAATAGTGTACTTAGATTACAGATTTTGCTCTTAAGCAAAATAAGCAGTCATGAGATAAGAGGGAAGGTTCTCTCATGGATTGGTAACTGGTTAAAAGATAGGAAACAAAGGGTAGGAATAAATGGTCAGTTTTGAGAATGGAGAGAGGTAAATAGCGGTGTCCCACAGGGGTCTGTACCAGTCCTATTCAACATATTCATAAATGATATGGGAAAAGGGATAAATAGTGAGGTGGCAACATTTTCAGATGATACAAAACTACTCATGATAGTTAAGACCAGGCAGACTGTGAAGAGCTACAAGAGGATCTCTCAAAACTGGGTGACTGGGCAACAAAATGGCAGATGAAATTCAATGTTAATCAATGCAAAGTAATGCACATTGGAAAACATAATCCTAACTATACATATAAAATGATGGGGTCTAAATTAGCTGTTACCACTCAAGAAAGAGATCTTGGCGTCATTGTGGATAGTTCTCTAAAAAACATGCACTCAATATGCAGCGGCAGTTAAAAAAGCAAACACAATGTTGGGAATCATGAAGAAAGGGATAGATAATAAGACAGAAACTATTATATTGCCTCTATATAAATCCCTGGTATGCCCACATCTTGAACTCAAAAAAGATATATTGTACTTGGAAAAGGTTCAGAAAAGGGCAACAAAAATTATTAGGGTTATGGAACAGCTTCCTTATGAGAAACGATTAATAAGACTGGGATTTTTCAGCTTGGAAGAGAGATGACTAAGGGGGTATATGATAGAGGTCTATAAAAGCATGACCAGTGTGGAGAAATTAAATAAGGAAGTGTTATTTACTCCTTCTCATAACGCAAGAACTAGGGCTCATGAAATGAAATTAATAGGCAGCAGGTTTAAAACAAACAAAAGGAAGTATTTTTTCACACAACACATAGTCAGTCTGTGGAACTCTTTGCCAGAGGATGTTGTGAACTCCAAGACTATAAAAGGGTTCAAAAAAGAACTAGATAAGTTCATGAAGGATAGGTTCATCAATGGCTATTAGCCATGATGGGCAGGGATGGTGTCCCTAGTATCTGTTTGCCAGAAGCTGGGAATGGGCAACGGGATGGATCATGTGATGATTACCTGTTCTGTTCATTCCCTGTGAGGCACCTGACATTGGCCACTGTTGGAAGACAGGATACTGGACTAGATAGACCTTTGGTCTGACCCAGTATGGCCATTCTTGTGTTCTTACGTTCTTATGTTATGTGCTGTAAAGAGCCACAAGAGGCACATTAAAAGCCGTGTGTGGCCCCCCGTGCCTCATTCTGAGTATCATGCTTTAAAGAGAATAGGGGACTATATTACAGTTCAGATAATGGATATATGGTTATCTAGGACAGCATGACCCAGAGTGCTGGATATTGGACAATACACAATATGGATAATTGAACCTAGAGGGGGATGTCTACATTTTTCTTTGACAGTGGCCTTGGGTGACCAGATGTCCCAATTTTATAGGGACAGTTCCAATATTTGGAGGATTGTCTTATAGAAGCACCTATCACCCCTTGACCCCCGTCCCGATTTTTCACACTTGCTATCTGATCACCCTACAGTGGCCACATTCAACAAGTGAGGGAGCAGACTCTGAGATAAGTTAGATCACAGCCTCCCTTTTTACTCGTTATCAGTGGACTAAATTGGATAGCAAAAGGCAATTCCTGTTGGACAGTAAACCGTGATGAAGGATCCCACTTAAAAACAAAGAGTGTTAATTAATTAGTTAATTAAATAAAATAGACTCAAACTACAAGAAGAGCAAGAAGAAAAATTAGAATGATTGTATAAGATAGATAGAATCATTGTGTAGTAGCAGTAAAAGGGAGGATACGGGTGTATGCATAGTTAAATCATTATATACAATGTCTCCCCCCGAAAAATTAGGAGGAAAAGTGAAGTGGTGGGAAGCTTTAGCGGGGGCTGGGAAGGGAAGGGAATGAGACTCTGTCTGGGGTCAAAGAGCTCCTTTTTGTGGGAAACCAGTGGTTCATGGAAGAAGTAACTGGGTTTTTTAGGATTATAGTTGTATTCTCTTAGGGCAATATCTTTCAAGAAGAATGACAGAAAAGAAAGTATGGCATGATTAGAGTCTTAAGGCTAATAGGACCTTGTACACTGGCTTTAAGAAATAAAGGAGGGCTTGCCACCTGGTAAACAGGATTCAGTTGACCCTGATCTTGAAATGATTGTGCAGAAATAGAAAACCTAATTGTAACAGAAAAGCTCATCACAATATTTACATATAAAACCCAAGGTTGGGATTTTAGTGACACATGGAATGAGAGCAAGATGATAAAACATTGATTTTTTAAAATTTCAGATAGTAATTCTTTACTGGCCTTAGAAGCAATACAAGTATTGCTAGTGGAACTCTATATTAATGTTGCGTGCACTGTTGATGGGGGAAAAAAAAGTTAATAGGGCCAACTTCAGATTTAGTAGCAAACTCTCCCTTGGGTGCCTCTGACTCTTTTTTTAACCATCTGGTTCAATGATTTATGATCTGTAAAACTTCTTTCTTTCCACAATTTAAGGAGATTTATATTAATAACATTTGAACATTTGGGTGGGATTGGTGATGACCTGGGACAGTGATTTTGTGGGTACAATCACATGCCACAAAAGGTCATAGCTGATGCTGGCCTAAGACAGTCCTCTACATTTCTCAAACAAATACTGCCGGTGGACTCATTTGTGTACATAAACTCAGTGCATGCAAAATGGATACACAATTGCCTTAACTGCAGATGCTGATTTTGTCTGTACAAAATCAGAGTTCTCTTCTTAAAATGTAGGCCAAAATGTTCCAGTTTCACACTACAGAATACAGGACATTGTAGGACTGTATTTGGATTGAAGATTTCTGGTTATTCCTGTGGCTATTGTAAAATTTGTATTAAATTTTCCTGTTAATCACTCATTGAGAAAACAATTACTGTAACGGACTTTGCCTTCCCAATATGCCTGTAATACAAATGGCTAATCATTTAACCATGCATTTATTTTAAAATAAGAATTAAAATAAAGTAGATTTTTACAGTAAATACTACAATACATGAGTCAAAATAATATTTTCCATTTCAAGAGAGGGCATAATTATTTTTCTCTCTGTTATGTTTCCTTGATGTTATCAGATATTACTTTTGTAATCTCTTTGGGCCTGGCACTGTTTTTGTTTGTTTGTTTTTATTCTATGTCCATACAGCACCTAGCACAGCAGGGTCCTGGTCCATGACTAGACCTCATAGACACTATCACAATACAAATAATAATTGTTGCCATTTATTACAGTCTTTTATTTATATACAGTCTTCTTTTTCAAAGGAGAAACCTATAATGCAGACCTACTATAGGTCTCGCTTTCACAGCTGGTCCTGACAACTTCCTTTTCAATATTCAAAAAATATTGCTGATGTGTTTGTTTTACAGCTAGCGAGGATACCTCATCTAAACATTCAATAAAAAGAAGTCAGATATTTAAATACTGAAGGGTTTTTTCTCTCCCTTGTTGAATTTTAAATTATGTTAGTTTCTCCATTACCACTATATCCCAAAGTCTGTTATATTACCTACTAACAGAAAGAAATGTCTTTTTTGTTATTTCCTATCTAAAATGAAACATGCTGCTACTAGTAAATGTGTTATTAATGATTTATCTTTCTGCAAGGTCAAATAATTAATTAATAGACCTAAACAAATCCCTGGGAAGTCTATATCCAGTCATTCATTTAATTACATCCATGATCCTGCCCCAGCAGGCTTGTTCCTCTGGGTTATCCTGCTTAGATATAAAATAAGCTTCCTGTTTCCTACCTCTCATCCTGCAGTTGACTGGTCATTTCATATTTTTTTCAGAGCTTTGCTGGAGTAAAGTAACATTGATATAATATCTTAAAGACCATACTAAATGCCAGTCCTTAGTGGATATAAATTGATATATTTTTTCTCCCATCACCATAACAAATATTGCATTCTCCTTGGTATCTTGGTTTATCACTTCTTTACATACTTGTGAAAATGTGACCTTTTTGCCTAATTCTTCTACAAGTTACAACTGGCATGCAACTAGAGAAATACAGTAGTGAATTAGGTCCATAGGATGAAATCCTTGGCTCCTTTAAAGTCAATGGCCATTGACTTCAGTACAGTCAGGATTTCATCCATACTGTCTAATTTATAAATACTGTAAGAGGGCAAACCTTGATATAAACAAGTGACCTTAATTTCTTGGGAGCTTGTTATTGTATCTCCAGGGTACACAGTCCTAATGTGTGTATGTTGTAGTCTTCCCTGTTTGCTAAATTCCACAGCTTTTGCTGAAGATTGTACTTATATATTGTCATTTATGGGAGTTCATGGGGAAAGGAAACTGCTTAGTTTGTGTGATGAGCATCCCAGAGTGGTCTAAAAGCTGCTCGAACTCACTCTTTGGTACCAGCCTGGCAAACAGCAGCCTTAGAAATGTGGGACCAGAAAAGTGGCTTAAAGCCATCTTTATACTCCACTACCTCCCAGTTTGCACTGGGCATTCCTAGGCTATAGCTGAATCTCTCTCTCTCTCTGTCTCATTTCTCTCTCTATATATATTTAAATGGGATATCTTCTTGCATTTCTTAGAGCACTTTGTCAGATATTATAATTCGTAGTGTCTGGAACAGAAAGGCAAAGGTGGAAGGAGTATTCATGTTAATAGCTGCTAAGTTACCTGTCCATTATGTGGTAATGTCATTCAAATGTTGTAGATCTATTTCTATTAGTGAAGTGAAAATGAGATCATATAGCTGTTCTATATTATCTGATGATTGGACTCAGAAATATCTAATTGAATCTTTATCTCAAATAAGCCCATATTTAATAGGTAGCACTTGTCTTTCTGATGCTGTAAGTTTGAGGTGTAGGATCTTGATTTTCCTTTGATTAACATTTTACAGCGATACTTCCTCACAACTTTTGAATTCATTGGTTGCTTCCCCAAGAGATGCCTAGGAATCGGATAAGAAAAAAATTACATCATCAGTACATAATGCAATTCTGTGTTGGATGGCCGGCATTTTTATGCCTTCAACACTATTACTGTGCTGAATTTTTTGAATGTTTGGTTCTATGGTTAAGGCAAAAAGTAGGGCAAAAAGGGGGACCCTTGCCTATTTCTTCTAGACAAAGTAAATACTTCAGAGTTATATCCATTATTCCTTACTGCAGCAGTAGGCTGTGAATACAATGTCTTTATCTAAGAAAGTTATCGCCCATTATACTGTTCCAAGACTTACATGAAATAGCTCTACTATACCCAATCAAAGGGGCTTTCCACATCTCATGCCAATAAATAAACATTTCATCTTGTTATTTATATCTTAAAAATCCCTAAACTCCCTCAAACCTGCAAATTATACATGTTGTCAGCCTATATATTCAGACCTTCCTGCCACTGTTAATCTCATCATCTCTGTATCCTCCCCTCTCTGCTTGGTTGTCACACATATTGTATCTTGCCTTAACATAGGTGATAAGTGTGATGGTTTGGTATCACAGAAACCCCCTTGGAGCTGCCACCTGGTGTGCCAAGTCTACTACTGCCCCTGCTTTCCTGCCTTTTCCAGCTTGGGACTTCCGAATCCTGTCTGTTTTGAGCCAGACCCGCTAGCCTGCTGCAAACCCAGACCCAGGTCTGAACCACGTCCCCTAACAGCTGTAGGCCTGCCTGGAAGCAACTTAGGAAGTGCTCTTGCCTTTGACACCTAGGTGCCCAACTCCCAATGGGGTTCAAACCCTGAATAAATCCGTTTTACCCTGTATAAAGCTTATACAGGGTAAACTCATAAATAGTTCACCCGCTATGTCAGAGATAGAGAGATATGCACAGCTGTTTGCCCCCCTCCAGGTACTAACACGTACTCCAGGTACTTAATAAGTAAGAAGTTATTTTAATAAGTACAGAAAGTAGGATTTAAGTGGTTCAAAGTAATAACAGACAGAACAAAGTGAATTACTAAGTAAAATAAAATAAAACACTCAAGTCTACGTCTAATCACACTGAATACAGATAAAAACCTCACCAGTTCCAGTAAACTTCCTTTTACAAGCTATGGTCCTCCTAGCCTGGGTCCAGCAATCGCTCACACCCCCTATTGTTCTTGTCCTTTGTTCCAGTCTCTTTCAGGTGTGTCGGTGGGGGGTGGAGAGGCTCTCTCTTTAGCCAGCTGAAGACAACATGGAGGTCTCCCAGGGGTTTAAATAGACTTTATCCTCTGGGTGGATACCCCTCCCTCTCCCTATGTAGCATCCAGTAACAAAATGGAGTTTTTGAGTCACATGGGCAAGTCACATGTCCATGCACAACTCAGTAACCAGCCCAGCCACATTCCTGGCCAAGCTCAGATGTGAATTGGTGGCCGCAACTTTTTTGTCTGTTTAAGAGTTTCTTGATTGGGCGCTTAACCTGCACATTCCTTTCTCCAGACATTGATCCAATGCTCTTACAGAGGCTATGTATAAAACCAGAAAATATACAACCAATGTTCATAACTTCAACTACAAAAATGATACATGCATACAACCAGGAGGAATAGATTCAGTAGATCATAACTTTTACAGAGATATGTTACATGGCACATGTAGCAAAAAACATATTCCAGTTATATCATATATACATTTATAAGCATCTCCCCATAAAGCCTTATGGGGTACACCATCACAATAAGCTTTTATGAGTTCTGTTCCAAGAAGGTACTTAAACATGTGCTTAAAGTTAGGCATGTCAGTAACTTTCAAAATTGGGGCCTAAGAATGAAGTCTAATCATCCAGTGTAGAAGATCCAACCAACCTCTAAGGCAGTGGTTCTCAGACTTTTTTTTTCACAGACCACTTGAAAATTGCTGAAGGTCTCGGCGGACCACTTAACGATCTTTCGAAATGTTGTTTGAACTGTTAGCTAACTATTGTAAACTGCTTTGGATAAAAGTGCTATATAAAAAAAATGTAATAATAGTTAAAGTTTTTTTGTTCTACAAATAAAAGCACACAACTCCTATTTTAATATCAGTAGTCTTACTTTTCTAATGCAATGGATGTGCCCTCTCTCCCCCGCCATGGCAGCTCCCGAGCTGAGGCTGGGAAGGAAGGGGGTCTCTCCCCTGCCACAGCAGCCACCAAGCAGAGTCTGGTGGGAAGGAGGGCCGTCTCTCCGCAGCAGCCCTGGAGCTGAGGAAAATCGCCTCTTTCTCTGGCCGCTGCAGCTCTGCTAGTCCCAAATTCTCCCCATCCCCTCTTTTCACCCCACTGCCCCCTCCCACCTACTCCCTATCCCCCCTCCAAGGCCACTACCTCATCTTACATGTGTGTCTTTTCCAGGGTCCAGGGTGCGTCTTCTACTGCGTGGCTCCACTAATTAGGTGGGTGGCCCTTCATTCTCTTGTGTGTGGCCGCCCAGGTGCGCACCTTAAAGGAAACTATCCATGGACAACCTGAATGGAGCGCGCGGACAAGAGTTTGAGAATCTCTGCTCTAAGGTACATTCAAGAAACTATGAGTAAGAACTAGGGTAAGTTCCCAGATCGAGAGGTGAGCCACAGTTTTTACATCCTTGTCTATATGCTTCATATACATGTAAGCCATTTAATTTTAAAATACTTCCAGGTTAAAAAGAATTTACTGTACTAAGGACTTCTTAAAAATCACATGCATTTGGATTATTTCTGATTTATTTGATGATGTGAATTATTTTTTATCTTACGTCTTTCACATCATGAGCATAAGACAAAAATTAGAAACAGTTCAAGTTCAAAAGCAATTAGAAAAAATGTAAATCAGTAACAAACATACGTATGATACTTTATAAACAATAATTGTGAGGATGTGTGTCTTGGTGCACTAGGCCAGTGCTATGATTTCTGAGAGCAGTTTACATTTTGAAAAATGCAATTTACAATAGCTTTTGCACAGTGGTGCTTGGGGTGCTGCCACATCCGCTTACTTGCAGTAGTAATAACAAACACCAAATACATGGGTTCCATGGTGTCCATCATCAGCACCCCCACTATCAAAATTGTTCCAGTACCCCTGCTTTGCATGCCTTTTTTCAAAGGAATATGCATATGCTTTACAGTGATTTCAGTAGTGATGGGAAAGAATAATATTAAATGGGTCTGTAACTGTTGGACTTCCAAACAAAGCACCTTTGCAGACTGCAATACATTCAGCAAATTCTGCTTCTGGAGATTAAATTAATAATGTATTTTAAATATAAGAACTTTCTGAGTGCAGTAGGCTTGGTCATTTAACATGCATGAAGTCAGGCACTGTAGAGTAAGGGCCAGATCCAACAGCCCTAACTCAGGAGAGTAGTTTGAGTCAATGGAACAACTTGAATGAAGATGAGATGCAGGCCTTAAAAGATACTAGCAAAATCGAGTTCCACTTTAATATCTTGTGTTTCTTTTCCTGACACTGACTTTATGGGAAATTCTCTTTTGTTAAATTGAGGTCAATGGAGTTGTGTCTTACTATGAACTGCAGGACAGGGCTCTTATTGATGGGAGGGAGACTAGGGGCCATATTCTCAGGTGATGTAAATTGGCATGGATTCATTTACTTCAGTGGCTACCCGATGAGGATCTGCATGACTCTTAACAGCTTTGTATGCCTTCTTACTATATACAGTCAATTTTGCTAAGATGACCACAAAAAGTGAATAGTTTCAACTTGTATGACACAACAGCTTTTCTGGTTTCTTAATGGTTTTAATAAATTGAACTGCTTTCATTTACCTGGCCAAACATTTATTGTGATATAAACCCTCAAATAATCTTACACACATATGTCAAATTTCTAAAATTTGAATTAAGATGTTGATACCCATTCTTTGTGCAAATCCAGGATACACAGAGCATAAGAGAAGAGAGATTAAGGTATTTACCTTGCTTGTCCTAAGGACCTTCTGTCTCACACAGTTATTTAGCTGGTTTACTATCCCTGTTAGCGTTATTATTCCTCAGAAAGGTAATTTGGAATTTATCAAGCTAAGGACATTAGTTGAGACCTGCACTTTAGTTCTGATCCTAGATTAAGCCTAACACATTCTTGGGATATCAAAGATGGTTCCTTCTCTCTTGTTCCTACTTTACTTTTATAAATATACCTGGCATCTATCTGCACCATTCATTTGTTGGAAGTTTGGTGGCCAATGGAAGTAATCACATTAGTTCAATGTAAAGTGTAGAGCAGATGTTCTTATTAAAACTTATGAACCTGATTCTTCACACAAAAATGATGTATGAAAATGCAGCAAATCCATAAGATGTCTGTCTAGCTCCCATCAGGGTAAAAATGGCATTGGTTATTTTTGTTTCTGTTTATATGACTATGTTAAATACAAACAAGTTGAAGGAAGTAAAAAAGTTGTCTCCTTGAGTTCTTACCCCAGCTAAGATTTGTTTAACCCAAGGAAAGGAGTTCACAGTTTTAATAGCTATAATAACTGTTTTCAATTATTTCCAGTTTGTTCACACATAGTTGTGGATGTTTTACTGTTCAGTGCAGCTGTTGGACTCTTAAAGGGCCAGACTGTGACTTTAACAAATTGTTCATGCTACAGTGAAAACCTTATAAGGAACTGTGACTGGCTTAGCCAGAATTCCCTCTGTGGAAGCAAGGGGAGCACAAACTGAAATAGTGGCTTCATTATTTTTTGAAAAGGAGTAGCATACACTCCCCTCAGCTCTCTGCCAGATAGCTTGATTAGCAAATGATGAGAGCTAGGACAGGATGATGGTCCCACAGTCAGCCCTATTTCTGGACCTCTTTAGTGGTGTTAGACTGGAGCAGGGCCTCTGACCTCCACTTGCATAGAGGCTGTCCCTCAGACCTTCCACTCACCCCTTACTGCTCCCTCTCTCTCCCATGGTGTGCCGGCAAGATAGCGGCCTTTAGAATATGATACAATACAAATAAAGGCCAACATTTTAAAAAGCAAGTAATGATTTTGGTCGCATTTGGGTGCTCAACTTTGGACATTTTTAAAGGGTTGAGAACCTACCCTTTGAAAATCCACCTGAAAATCTTTTGCCAAGGCCACAATTGCTGATCAATTGAGCATAACATCTTTATTCCCCTTTAGGTGTTGAATAAGAGGAGATACAGCAATGGAGTACATTCTCACTACTTCTAAGAGACAAGTCCATGAAAACCGTATGCATCTAACACATTTAAGTTGTGTTATTTGATGGTAGATGATCTGATACAAAGGTGATGACTTTGTATGTCAAAGAAGAAACAAAACAAATAAAGCTTTATTCTTTCTCAGGAAAGTCTTCTTAGAATCTTGGGTATTTATCCCAAAACTTGTTGGGAACACATTTTCTGTCTTGCACCCCATTCTTTGTCGCTTAGACAAAAACTTTTTCATTGAATGAATTGCTACCTGTTTGAATGAATTACTACCTGTTTCTCCCTTTTGATTTCAGATGCTTCTGGAATATTTGTTTTGTTACTCTATTTCAAAAATCAATGACCTGATAGCAAACTCTGCTCTGGTAGTATCTGAACTTTATAAACCACATGCTACACAGTAGATTTTCAAAGAAATTAGTCTGAGTCTTGTGAAACCGAACAAAGGGATTTATACATAAACTCATAAGAGTATAAAAATCTCCTTTAGTTATTTATTTTCCATGCACAGTTAGGACAATGCCTTTGAATCAAAATCCCATTAATTTCTGAGGGTGAGATTCACTTCAACTGCATAATTCCCAGAAATTTGCAGTGGGAGTCTCTCAACACCACGTCCACAGTAGTTAGATTTGAGCAACTGTAGCCTGGCCTTTGACCTTCCCTTGAGGCCCCTTTCCAAACAGCATCTTTCATAGCTGTTCATAGACTGTCCTGCATGTGTGCTCCACTCTAAGTATCTCCTCCATAGCCCTGCTGAGGTTTGCAATATGAGTGACAGATGCTCATCATGGTGCAGAGTGCTCATGTTACAAACAAGTGCTCTGTCATTATTTATAGGTGCTTACATCCTATATCCTACCAGCACAGACAGTGTTAACATGTCATGTAATACTTCTGCAGACACACACACATATGCACAACATGGAACATAAATGGTTCAGCTATAGTTTCCAAACAAAGGCAGAATTTTCATTGCTCTGGTTATCTTGCAAAACATTTTGCTCTGAACAACATTGCATCGGTGCTCTTTACTATATATTGGAGTGTTACTTTATAACTGAGAAATTCACTTGGAGAGGCAATATTCTTTTCATACTACTTATCTCCTGGGAGCTGGCAATATTTAAGAACAAATAAGATAACCAAATACTGTAATAACACAAAGCTAATACAATATGTACAGCACAATAAGCGTAGTCATCATTAACACTATGATGACAGAATTAGGAGCAAGAGGACTTTTGAGATAATGAGGACTAAACGCACTAAGATCTTCTTGCTTAAAACAACAACCAGAACAACAAAATCCACGAAGAATTCTCTAGGGAATGTCAATAATGTATATAATATATCTACCTGGCCACTAGGTGCCACTGTTTACCCACAATTAGCATGGAATAATACAGATTCTATAACAGCAGAAAGCTTGTCTCTTTAAGAAAGTTAACTTCATCTTCATCAAGATATTTAACAGTAGTGGCCCTCAGATAAGAGTTTATAGCTGCAGTCATAAATGCAATAGCATAAATGACAATGACATTTTCACTGTCAGTCATCCAAGCTTGTGGATGCGCCATGATGATTTAAGATGTAGGACAAGGATGTAAGCAGGCATACACCATGAAGGCGACGACAAAAAATTCCGATGGTGTGAGGTTCTTTTGTTGTTCTTCAGGTCCATTATTAACACTCTTCCAGATTTCTATGTCTCTTTGCACCTGTCATGATAGGGCTCTTCTGAGAGTATGCAGAGCTGGAGTAGCAAAAACCTCCCTCCAGCCTCAACACCCTGTACAAGGCACTGTCACATTGCAGTCACTGCACTTGGAGCGCCTCTCTCCAAAGGAGAAGGGATGGGAGGGAGCATGAGCGTTCATGTGTTGGTCCTTTATCTCCTCTTCCCTTGCCCATATTGCTCCCCTGAAGGGCTGTAGGATGAGGCGTGACCTCCCAGTGTGCAGGGGAGTTCCAGAAGGCAGTGGCGTAGCTCCAGACGGCTGAAATGGTCAGTAATCTCTCTGAGCCCAAGGTGCTTGAAAGAGATCCTCTTTTTTTCAGTTACTCAACTGCCTGTTCATCACAGAGCATGGCTCCCGCCATGCCCCAGACTTCCTTTCTGGGAAGCTAAACCTCTACAAGGTACAGTTCTCAATACCAAGTTCTCAATACCACACGTGCTGCCAACATAGGTCTGAGGATATAACACACCATTCACCCAATCTATTATTTTTCAGATGACCCCCATCACCTTGCTGTCTGAGATATATCTCAACTCACTTAAATGGAGTCACACTAGTGGTGAATTGTGCACACTATGTGTCATGGCATGTCTAACATGGGCAAGACCCCATATATCCCACAGCAGGGCATCCTGGATTCTGCAGCACTTGCTGTGGTCGAGGGGAAGTTCTGCAACTTAATTACATTGAAAAATGGAAGCCTGTAATGAATTGTGAAAATGAACACTGCTTTCAGGGCAGTAATGCCTGTCTTAGTTTACTTTTAGATTTGCAAAGACGTTTGTATTGGCATCAAATTACTACTTTGTAGGGGTAGTGTAGCCTACTAACATTAAATGTATTTTCGGAAGATGATCTTAGCACATGTTCACTTTGTCTTTCATAGTTTACGTCAAATGCTTAGCGTTCTTTGAAAATTATATTAGGTGAATATATGAAAATGTCTGAAAAATCATTTAAAATGAATCTAAAGGCTACATTTTCTACGTTTATTACTATTATTATTGCATGAAGTCAACCTTGTGTTAGACAGGTGGTTATTTTGAATTTACCAAACTGACAATAAGTTTACAACAGAGCCAGTGACCCGTCTAAGGAAGGCATTTAAAATCCAACACTTTCTTGAGTTTGTATTGAATTATAGACATTTTAAACACATTGTGTCATTTTAGGATTTTGTGTGCTTGAAGCCCTCAATCCACTTATCACAGCAGATATCCTCACCCAACACTATTGCTAAGTGTTATGTTTTCACTTCTTTGGGAAAAAATATCTTCCAAATCCCTGCTGTGCTAAACCTAAAATTGCTCTGAGATGGTTCTTCTATACTGCCTTTAACTAAGGGATAATAAAGTAGGAGAAAAATATCCAGCCTGTCTGGGTAGCCATTTATGCTATCAAACTAGCTATTAGTCATTAGATACTCTTACCCCCTTGTTACCTCAAAGAAGTTTCTTAGCCCAAACCAATTAAAGAGCAAAATAGAATTCAGAATAAAAACTCTCTAATCTGTATTCAGTATCCTTGAATAGCAACTCCTTCCCCATGGAAACACAAAAAACACCCCCACACTTTCAGCAAAGAAACAGTCATTTTATAAGATGACTCTTTTTACCTTACTGATCAAGTCTCAAAATACAGAGAGCCCAAACTCAATGGGACTACTCATGTGACTGTATGCTACATAGCTTGAGTAAGGGCTGCAGAAATACCGGTTAGTATCAAACAGCACCTCTTTGATGACCCTCTGGGAGTACTAACTCAAAGCTGCCATACCAAACTGGGGATGCAGAACTCTTGTTTATATTGATTGTGAGCTGGAATCTGGAGGACACCTTGAATCTTCCTGGCATAATGAGATAACATGCTTATTAGCCATGGGATTGTGTGGGGAAGGTGAACTGACAGCAGCCTGTGAAGGTAGAAAAACAGGTATCATAGTAGAGGTTAGAAGGTGATGGAGGATGGGAACATTTTGCAAAAATCATTCCAGGAACGAAGAGATTAACATGATTCTAGCTCTGACACTGATTTTCTCTGCTCTTGGGCAAATCACTAAAGGAGCCTGTGCCTCAGTTTCACCATTTGTAAAATAGATAGTAAATATGTCTGTAAGATGCTGTAAGGATTCATTGTTGCATGGCAGTAATGTGCTTTGAAGAACATAAGTATACATAAAAGGTTCACTAGAGTTATGAAGTGATTACTTGGGCTGTACTATGGGCTGGAAGTTAGCCAGTTTTGTCACACAAAGCCTTGTTCCCTAGCAGTAATGCTGACAATATTTCCCAAGTGACATTCACTTTAACTTTGGTTAACATTCTTCATATTCATACTATCTGTCTCACAAAAGGCATGCAATAAAGAGCATTAATCACCTACCCTTGAGCATCTTTCTTTCTCTCTGCCCATCTCCTTTGGGCCAACTCCTTACATTTCAACCTCCTGAGCAACTTCAGTCACCTTTATTTATTTTGGAGTTGGGAGGAAAGGGAAAACACTTGCCAGAGAAACATTTCCTATTTTCTCCCCAAAATTTGGAATTTCCACCGGCAGATAAATAAACAATACTAACATTATATTCTTCAGAAGTTCACAATGGATGATACCCAGTTCTGGACCAATGACTGGTTTGAAATCTCATGCTATATCATGGCTAGAAATAGGAACTTTATTCTATGAAACAGCCAGAAATCCAATGGAATAAGGCATTTGATCCTAGTTTATGAAATACAAAAACCACAATAATAGTCTTTGCTGAAAAGCTATTTAGGTGCATGTATTGGTGTTGCAAATAGAGGAATATAAATAATAGGACCAACACAATTATTAAAAACACTCAAAGAACCTGATTCTTCACTCTCTGTTTTGGCTTTACACTGAAGTAACTGCACTGATTTCAGTGGAATAGCAGGGTGTAAAACTGGTGGCACACAGTGGAGGATCATGTTTTAAAACTTTTCTAGGGTTGTGTTTTTGTAAAGTTTTTGAGAGACAGACAAGGTGGGGGGTGAGGTAATATATTTTATTGGACCAACTTCTGTAGGTGGAAGGGGCAAGCTTTCAACCTTCACAGAGCTCTTCTTCGGGTCAGTGAAACTTGAAAGCTTGCCTCTTCCACCAACAGATGTTGGTCCAATAAAATATATTACCTCACTCACCTTCTCTCGCTCATATCCTGGGACCAACAAGGCTACAAAAACACTGTAAAATATTTAGCATACATAGTGTGATGGGTTTGGGCCCTTTGGGGTGTCACCTGATGTGCTGAGATGCCACTGAGATAGCCTATTCTTCCAGCCTGCATCCCCTTTACCTGGCTTTGCTGGCTTAGACTCACAAGCCTCTTCCAGCCAAGCACACAGACAGGGCCACACCCAGCTGTACAGAGAGACAGAGATCCACTCTGGAAAGATTCAGCCTTAGGGCTTTCCCCCAAAACTCTGGTGCCCACTCCCTTTAGGGGGTACAAACCCAAAGGTTTTATGAAATTTGCCCCCTCTCTCAATGTGGAGGGAGGTATGCATATCTTCCTGCCCCCCCCCCACAGTTAGAAATTACATAAACTGGGTTATATTATAATCATGAAATAAGTTTATTAACTACAAAAGGTGAATTTTAAGTGAATATAAGAGATGATAGAACAAAGCCGATTACTGAGCAAATAAAACAAAGTATGCAAGCTAAGCTCAATATACTTAAGAAACATGTTACAAAATGTAATTTCTTACCCTAAATGTTACTTTAGGCAGGTTGCAAAGTTTCTGTGGTTCAGCGTTCCAGTTAAATTCCTTTTCAGATTGGACCCTTGTCTCAGTCTGGACTCCCCCCCCCCCCCCCCCCGCCACACCTTTCCTTCAGGTGGCTTTAGCAGTCTTTCTTCCCGGGCAGACAAGCAATGGAGAGGAGGAGTCACGTTTACCTTCCTCCTCACCCTTAAATAGGATTTACATAAAGTGGGAATCCTTTGTTTCCCAAACTTGACCCCCCTTCCCTTCCAGTGGAAAGGTACAAGAAGTCCCAGGTAATGTTTAGTATCAGGTGACAAGACCACCTGACCTAGTAGTGTCACAGTTACATCGCCGGATACCTCCCAGGAGGGAGAGAGATTAGTATCTTCCTGGTTTTGTTGTCCCTTCCTGATGGCTCATCAAATTTGATGGCCTGTCATCTGGTGGGTGTCTTCCCAATACATACCCAGTTGTAATTGTTACATAGTCTATATTTCTAACTTAGATACAGAAACGATACATGGATAATCACATTCAGTAAATCATAACATTTCCAATGATACCTTACAAGACCCATCTTGTATAAAGTATATTTCAGTTATGTCATATTCATATCATAAACATATTTTCATAAAGATTATGGCTTGAAACGTCACACATAGAAACATAGGAGCCGACTTCCGTCGGCTCTGGTGGGTGCGTCGGGGGTGGGGCCCCGCAATGTCGGCCGGCGTCGGGGACGGAGCCCCGCAATGTCACCCGGTGTCCGGGGCGAATGTAAGTGCTCCGGTAATGGGCACGGGGCTGGCGGGGAGCTGCCGGTGGGTGCTGAGCACCCACCAATTTTTCCCCTTGGGTGCTCCAGCCCCAGAGCACCCACGGAGTCTGTGCCTATGCATAGAAATCCTCATAGGACACTGTGGTATAGAAGCCACCCATTTGGAATGATTTGAATACCTTATTCAAGGTTACGTTCTCTGCCACTGATTTGCTGCATGACCTGGAACAAGTCACCTCACCTTTTTTGCCTCTGTTTCCCTTTCCACTCTTGTCTAATTTAGTTGTAAGCTTTTCAGTGCAGGGACCATCTCTTACTATTTGTATGTATAGTACCTAACACATTGAGGCCCTGATCTTGGTGGGATGATGGAAGCATCTATATACTACTGAAATACAAATATAATAGTAATAGTATGCCATGTCACACTTTTATCATACTACTCTCTTTCTATATGTATAATATGATCTTTTCTTCCTTTGCACTTACTTTACTTCCAGAAGCTCATCTCTTCCTTTGTTAAATGAAATAAATAAATTATCACTGGGTGAAAATGTGACCACTACAACCTTTATGTGAGTGGGTCTTTGTCCAGCTATCAGGAAGAAAAGGGGTGTTTCCCCTTTAAGGTCTACCTTACAGCCAGTGGGGAGAAGGGGGAAAGTTTACAGGGATTATCAGGAAGCAATCAGGGCCAGGTCAGAACAAGGACAGTGCATTGCCCTTTATTCTGACTGGATGAGTGGGGAGGTATTGACACCCAACAAAGCCATGGAGAGGCCCTGTTTATCAGAATCAGGCTGGCCAGCACCCATGAACTTGTCAAAAGGATCAAAAAGAACAGGAGTACTTGTGGCAACTTAGAGACTAACAAATTTATTTCAGCACAAGCTTTCGTGGGGTACAGCTCACTTCATCAGATGCATGGAATGGAACACACAGTAAGCATCTGATGCATGATCCATGCATCTGATGAAGTGAGCTGTAGCCCACGAAAGCTTATGCTGAAATGAATTTGTTCGTCTCTAAGGTGTCACAAGTAATCCTGTTCTTTTTGCTGACACAGACTAACACGGACTTTTTGCTGACACAGACTAACACAGACTGCTACTCTGAAACCTGTCAAAAGGATCAGGTTCCCCTTTGACCCATTGTGGGCATTATGCTAGTTGCCCTCTTCCTTGGGAGCCTGGGAAGGAATTTCCCCCTTACTATCGGATTGACCAAGGCAAGGGTTTTCACCTTCCCCACAGCTGGTCTGGAACCTGGTGGAAGTAGTAGTGAAGTAGGTAATAATGTTGCAATTTTATAAATGAAACTTGTGATGGATATCCAGTTCAGATACTCAGAATGGAGGGGACATGGTTATAGGATAAAATGGATTGGAAAAGGATTTGAAGGAAAGCTTCTCTTAAGGGAGCTGACTAAGGGGCGCTTGGGACTCCTCTGTCTCATCAGCAGGGAGCTGACCTTCCTCCTGTCCCTGTCCCTCTTTTATGGAGCTGAAAAAGAGGTCTGGGATTTCTATGACTGAAACCATTGGGAGCCGACCCCCACTTTCCTACACTGTACAGTTTGTTGTTGGATACGCCCAGATATAATAGTTGAATAAAGTTATGTGAATAAACCACCATGGTCTCCTGTCTTTCTTCCAGCATGCCTGGATAAGGAGCTTCTAGTACCAGAGACATGCAAAGTCACAGTGACATTTATAAATATATTTTACCTTTCCGAAGAGAATATCTTACTGGGGCCCCCATGGTGACTGCCATGTTGCTGTGTGTGCTGCATTATCAGATTTATGTCATTCTGATGAGATAGTCCACTTGGAGAAGCCACTGAGCAAGGAATAAGAATAGTTTGAAGGAAGCAGCTATTTAAAGTTATTGGTGTATGGATAATTAGAGACTGGCAGGTATCCAGAGTCATTAAGGGAAGGTTGCCATAGGGCAGATGTAACAACTGACTGTTTCCCTCAATGCTAAAACCCGTGTATCTGTCTTCTTTCAAACTGTTCTTATTTTAGCTCACATCTGCCCCATATGCCTTGAGAATCAGCTATTGGGCTTGAGAAGTGCTACTGGGCTTGGTTTTTCTTTAAAGCAGACGCCATGTAGTGTATACGTCAGATGGGGGCAAAATGTCTCTTTCACATTGTCATTAACAGCATTTTTGTCCTTAGTCTATGCATTTGACAGCTAAATGCTCCATTTTTGCTGCTTACCTAAAGGAAACACAATGGTATTTAATGAAAAAAAAGCCACAGGAGATAGTGTTTGTAGGCAAGCCATTTAATATAATGTTTTAATATTTAAATTAAAAAACCCACACTTCTCAATGTAATCCCTATGGCATCTCAGCCTTAAAATCCCAGTCATCTGTCTAGCCTGCTTCAGTGTGAAGGCTTTTACTTTTTCTTCCTGAGTGCACTAGTAACCAAAAGGAAAGGGTAAGTGAGCTAGAATTTGATTATTGTATAGTTCCTTTGCCATTTTCGAAAGACAGGCAGGGCTGATTAGGCACATTTTTACAAGCTGTGTGAAAGTCAGCTCAGGGATGCTGGTTTCTTTATTCTTCCTCCTCCTCTTCCTTCTCTCTCACCTCACCCAGGGGCTCTGCCATGATCCATGAAGCTCCCACTGCTCTCATCCCTTTCATCTTCTTCCTATTTTAAGGAAAAACTCGTGTTATTGCTTCTGCTCTCAGACCCAGAACTTTGACCTTTGAGAGAAGTACCATGGGCAAAGGGATGTCACACTGTTCACCCATCCCAGGCAATAATGTAGGGCTATCCTACATATACTGTATTCATGGCCAGTGCATTTTAATTTGTTGAGGCTTTTACATTCACCACTGAAAAGACATCATTCTTATCTATTTTACGCTGTGGAGTGAAGTGACTACTTCCAAAATATTCATTTTGATTTTATAGAGGTTCTTATTCTGCGCCCATCACCCTAGTATCTGAGAGCCTTCCAGGAGTGTGATAAAAAACAAGAATTCTTGCCATGTGCAATTCTTCCCATCTTTCCCTAGGCGAAAAACTCCATCTCGACTTTTGGTAATGTTTTCTTGTCTGTTTGTTAATGTCTGTAGTGCGATACTCCTAATTGAAAACAGGTTGAAGAAGTGAGTCTTGTACTTAGAAGAGAAAGTGCTGAGGTGTGTGGTGGTTTTTAGATGCTGCATGAGTTCGTTCCACAGACTTGGACCATATTCTAAGGAATCTCTGTCTCCTGCACAAGCAATCTTTGCTGTTAGAGTAGATAGTTCTGCTGTGCCTGAAGAGAGTGTCAAGTATCAGAGGGGTAGCCGTGTCAGTCTGGATCTGTAAAAGCGGCAAAGAGTCCTGTGGCACCTTATAGACTAACAGACATATTGGAGCATAAGCTTTCATGGGTGAATACCCACTTCTTCTCCACCCACGAAAGCTTATGCTCCAATACGTCTGTTAGTCTACAAGGTGCCACAGGACTCTTTGCCGTTTCTGAAGAGTAGAGTTATCGATACAATTTTATCTCAGAGCTGTAGGGATATCAGTAAGCTACTGAAATTTGAACCCATGATATGTTACTAGTTCTCCTGGTGGATGCATGGAAATGCTGAATAAGAACAAATTGATCTTTGTGAAAATCTGCAAGTGATGTTCTTTCTGGTGGAGGTACAATTTCCCCATCATCACCCTTTGGTCACATCCTGTCAGGAAGGCCTCAGATCCATTTCAGTGCATTCCCTACCATTTCCTTCAGATGGGGTAGCAGTTTCACATGGATGCAGAGAGGTGCAGGAGGATGCGAACAGATGTCTGCCTTCCATCCATTACCAGCAGAGATCATTCATCAGTGCCACTAATGCTGTTTCCTTTCCACGTCTTGGATTGAATCTAGAACGTGTAGTGTCAAAGATACTGCCTTTGGTGGGTGTGACTGGCAAGTATATTACCTGTGTGTTTGACCTTCTTCTCAATATTTCATTGAAGAAGGTCAAGTATGGTTTCTGCCAAAAGTTAAGAACTAGTTGATTGTCATGCTTTATTTACTGTCTGGTGCAGGTGAAGACTTGAGCATTTACAAATGAACTCCAGGGGAGCTCTCTGAAGTGGGGACCCCTTGGGCTAAGAGACCTGTAACCAGGGCTTAAATTCATCCATGGTCATCTGAAACCCCAAGCCCTGGTGCTCTCCATGGGGCTGAAACCCTGAGACGCTCTGCACTGCAGCTGAAGCCCAGGAAATAGTCTCTGCTAATTTAAACTCTGCCTATAACCCTATAAGAGCAGAAGAAATGTCACAAGTTGTTATCCTTTACAGAGGAGACACTCTGACAGCAGGGGTTTCTGATGAAAGGTGGATTCCAGCTTTCTGCACTGGACAAGCATTGCAAGAATTGACCATTGGGTGAGAAATACCTCAGTAGATGGGAAAATAAATTGTTAATAAGTAAAGGCTATAGATTGCATTTTATGTTTTTGTTTCACTTGTAACCTTATGTTTCCAATCCCTTATACTTGCTTTTTATTTGAAACTATATTTCAAGCTCTGTTAAATAAACTTCAATTAGGTTTTACTATAGAACACATCTAAGGGCTGGTCCACACTAACCCGGCAGTTCAAACTAAGATACGCGACTTCAGCTACGTGAATAGCGTAGCTGAAGTCGAAGTATCTTAGTTCGAACTGAAACACACTTACCTCGGGTCCATGCAGTGCAGGCAGGCTCCCCCGTTGACTCCACGTACTCCTCTCGGCGAGCAGGAGTTCCGGTGTCAACGGGGAGTGGCTCTGGGATCGATTTATCGCGTCTAGACAAGACGCGATAAATCGATCCCAGAAGATCGATTGCTTACCACCGAACCCGGAGGTAAGTATAGACGTACCCTAAGTGCCTTATGCTAGAGTGAGTGTTGAATGGAGGTGAAGCCAATAAATTGGGGTACACTGCTTCCACACAAGCAGCAGATTGGTGAATATTGCGGGTGACCAGAAGATAAGGGACTGAGCACTCTAGTATAACAAAGTAGGCATGTAAATTGTTAGCCTGTGGAGGAAAAGAGCCCAGAATGGAGCCCCTGTGTTGCCAGCAGCCTGCATCTGGGGAGAGTTTCCTGTAGTGGGCTCCCTTCTGCTTTAAGCAGTGGGTAATTCACCCTGGACACCATGGGTAACCCCAAAAAGTGTCACCGTGGGATGAACTTGAAGGGAATGGCACGCTTAGGAATGGGAGGTTTGATACTGGGCAGGAGTTAGCCAGGTCTCATCTATCCAAGGTATGCTTCTTCAGTGTTAATTGGACTGCTGTATATTTGAAGTTGGAAAGGAAGATTCGTTCACTGAAAGAGATATTTTCTATTTTCATCAATATGTGCTCCTGTTGTTTGTGACCCTCCTTCATCAGCCAGGAAGGGCAGGGATCATATTCACATACATATTGGGTGTTGAGATGAGTCTCCTTCAGGGTGTCCAACCTGTGGTATGAATGGGATGAACTCAAGGAATGATGGACTACTGTCCGCTGGTTGGCATCAGAGTTAAAGATCTATGTGGACTGAGAAAGTTTCATGCAGGTGGGTGATATTTTCAGCCAAATAGGATAATTCTTCACAGCACGTGTTGCTGAGTTCTGCTGGGAGCTGTGGACAGTCAGCATTGATCAAGCAGTTTATTACCCTGAGCATTTCCTTATGGCAGGATTTTGAAGCTTTTATGGAGGCAGAGAGGAAATCTCTCCTGGCCTGAAACCCAGTCTTGGTAGAGGTTACCATAAATTCTTAGTGTCTTAGCCTGTCTTTTCTGCCTTCATTTTTTCACTACCAGCACTGAAGCTGCTGTCCTCCACTCTTCATCTGATGCAGGATATCTCAAAACCAAGGTATTACAAGTTCACTGGCTCTTTAAGAGGTAGCAGGGCCAGTGAACCTGTGCCTTATCACACTCCATACATGCCAATTTGGCCAATTAATTGGGTTTAAAAGAGGGAATGTGGGCCCCAGGGGAATTAATCCTGTTGGTGTAGGAGTTTTCTATCTGCACGCCTCTGGTGAGTCAGGACCTGGATCAGTCAGCAGAAGGGAAGGAAGTGAGAGCTCCCAGAATCAGGAGACTGTGGTTCCTGGGAAAAGGCTGAAGGCAGGAGAACAGCAAGAGGAGTTTGCTGGCTAGTGTCCGCAAGCCAGAGAGATAGGGCTGGAGAAGGCTGAAGGCCAAGGAGCAGCAGAGGAAATTGTTTGCTGTCTCTAAGAGAAAGAGTTGAAGCCAAGGGCTAGAGAGGGCTGAAGGTCGGAGAACAACAGAGGGATTTACCCGCTGATATTTTCAGGGCTGGAGAACTGGACCCAGAGGAACCATGAAAGAGAAGAGGGAGGGAGTGAGAGATGCTCCCCAGGTAAAGATGATATCCAAGCAGAAAGGCTGTTGGGGTTCCTGCTGAGAACAGTGGGGTGGAGTTGCACTCCAGTTGGAAGGGCTTGGGTGACTGTCCAGGGACAGAAGAGAACTGACAGAGTCTGGGCATGGTAGAAGTTGCTGGACGGTGGGGGCATCGTGGTATGAGATGTCAGGAGATCTTAATGACTCTTTGAACCAGGGACAATGAATGGATTTTATGTTGGGATTTTCGTTATGGACCATTTCGCACAAGGTTTTAATAATAAGCCAGCCCCAAGGAGAGGTATTGTACAGAAAGAAGAGCTTGAAGTGAAGTTACTGGATTTCATGAGAGAGGAAACTGAAGCAGGGTGCATGTGCCATGCTTGTCATGCTATGCTGTGCTGCAGCTCCAGGCAGGGCTGCTCTATGACACAAGGAAAATAGATAATGATATCGCACTTCACTAAGCTGTTGCAGGAGTTCATTTATTAATCCTGTTGGTGTAGGAGTTTTCTATCTGCACGTACTTGTGCCAGTGGAAGATGTGTGCCTAGAGAAAGATTCTCAGTGCTTGCATTGTCACCCAGTCAGAGCCAGATTTCCAACTGGGCACAGTAGGCACATGCCAAGGGGCACGGCGTTCTAGGGGTGCCTTACCTCTCTAAAACTGTGTGCAACATGAAGATCAGCTGTTGGCAGGGGGGCACTGAAGTGCTGTGCCTAGGGGTGCATAAGATGAAAATCCTGGCCCTGCACCCAGTAGGGGTTACTGCGATGGGAGAGACACTTTGCAGCCTGGATTCTATAGAAGCTGAGCTGACAGAGGCTGCCCAGTGGTTGGGTTGAATCATCACTTTCCTTGGCCACTTTATCTCATCAGCCATCTAATATTGGGCTAAGGCTGGCTGGCTCCTGGTCTCACAGTGGGGTGAGTAACTTGCATGACTGTAACTTTCCCAGAGTCCTTTCATTCCAATGAACCTTGCATCTGAGGACCTGCTTTCAGAAGCAGGTGTATTTCATACCCCATTACCAAGACTTTAAAATTCCCAAGCCCATTCTCTCACTTGATAAACTTATTTAAGAGGTTGTTTGATGTAAAGAGAGAATGGCTGGGTTCTAGCCAGTTGGTTAGCCACTGGCTATGACCTGGGGCAAGACACTTTATATGAACAATAGGGATAATACCGACCTCACAGGTATTGGTTTGAGGATTGTAAGTATAAATTAAACAAAAAATCATGTTATCCACTTCAATATAAAATATGTGCAGCAGAACAAAATGACAGTTGTCAGCAGAATGAGACTCTCTGACATTTAAAAAAATCATATATAGAATATTGTATTGCTAGGAGAAGTTTCTGATTTTAGTTCAGCTGAGGCATTTACAACTCCTCTTCCCACTTCCTTCCCATTCCCCTCTGGAGCAACAGTCAGGAACTTGTGGCTCAAAATCAAGAGCAAAGTGCAGACAAATGAATGGTGCCAGGACTTAAACCAAAGTCTTCCTGAACAGATTGTCTAACAGACTGGAGTGATAATCTTCGGAGCCACCATGCTGGCTTGCAGATTGCTGTTTTAAGTGGCTTCAATTATTATGGTGATTTGGCAGCAGTTCTTAAATTGGAGTTAGGGTTTCAGGGCCCAGCTGCACCAACTGAGCCTAATTGAATTCTCCAGGATGGGGAGCATAAACAGCAGAAGAAATTCCGTTGGTAAAAACTAATTTTAAAGTTGAAGACATGACTATTTAGAAGCCAATTAATGGGAAGTAAGTGGTTAAACCAGCACATTTAGAGCTGATTAATTTGGCAAGAGGAAAGCACTTCTCCAACCAAACAAAAGACTCATTCACAGATACAAAGACCTGTTTTAGAACTAGCCTGGCTATCTTTAATTTCTACAGTATTTCAAACTTAGAAACATTTAAAAAAATAAGTATTAAGGAATTTGAAGCTCATACAGTGTCTGATTAGTGAAGGAATTAGTATTGATGAGGCATACAGTCATTAAGTGGTAAACCTGCTTTCACTGAGAAACAGACTGGAGGACATACGGTGTCATAAAACAAAGCAGAAAAAGACAGCATTAAAAGTCTCTAGAGCACAGAGTATTCACCTCTGCAAAAACAACATGGTGACTAGTAGCAGGAGGAAGCAGAGTTCAACCCTGTACCTAAAATTTGTCTAAAGAATGACACAATCTATGCTATTACTGCCTTTTAAGGATAAATAGAATGGGTATGAAAGATTGTGGGCTAAATTCTTCCCTTACATGCATATCTCCTGCTAAGGTCAAAGGGAGTTAACTTGCATATGGATATTTGAGGGTAAAAATTGTCTCACTGAATGTAGAATCATAACAAGAGATTGTGAACCCATCCTTAACCCAGTATCCATTTCTGACAGAAGTATATGCCCGCAAATAATAGATTCTACAGGTTTCAGCCCACAATCAATTGCAGAGGCAAGACTTAGTAATTAGATGTCTATGTGCCTGACTTGCAAATGCATAGAAGTAGTTAAACATCTAGCTAAAAATATATGTGACCAGAGTCTGACTGAGTTCTCCCCTGAGATCTAGTGATGAACTGAGGAAAAGACAAACCTACTCTGCCTAAGTGTTCAGTGGATAGAGTCATCAATTTTGGCTAGTTTGGGGGATAAACTTACATCAGGGGTAAAGGAATGTTATCCTTATTGTATGAGCTGCAGAACTGTACTTAGCATGCCCTGACTGAGGGGGTCACCCTAAAGTGAACCTCACTTGCGAAGCAGGGGGTAGGGATGCCAAATCCTAGTGAAAGTCAAAGAGGTTCTTACCTGGGGGTGTGGAATCAGCATAAAGAGTCCTAGACACGATTTGACCCTCCCCCTCCAGTCTTTAAAGGCCGAGCTGATTTGATTCAATTGACAGTCCTTTTTTCTGTTCAGTGCTATGTGATGAAAGCTCAGAATGTGGCATCGCAGGAGGGCCAGTGAGCGGCAAGCTGTAGCAGTGACATCAGCGGCAATGCTGAGTGGCAGTAGAGCTAACAGTGGCAGGGGTGGAAGTGGGCAGCCAGTGACCAAAGGCAGCAGAGGAAACAGCAACAGCAGTGGTGAGCTGTGACAGAGTACAGCGTCTGTGGCAGCAAGAAGCAGCAGTTATACATAATCCCTTACATGAAAATCCATTACATGTATACCATTTAACATTATAGTGGATCGGAAAGTGAATATTGGCCAATAATGTGATGTATTCTGGGTGTATTAACAGGGTAGGGATAGGGTCCAGAGTGACCTAGACAAATTGGAGGATTGGGTCAAAAGAAATCTGATGAGGTTCAGCAAAGAGAAGTGCAGAGTCCTGTACTTAGGATGGAAGAATCCCATGCACCGCTAGAGACTGGGAACCAACTGGCTAAGCAGCAGTTCTGCAGAAAAGGACCAGGGGATTATAGTGGACGAGAAGCTGGATATGTCAGCAGTGTGCCCTTGTTGCCAAGAAGGCTAAAGGCATATTGGGATGCATTAGTGGGAGCTTTGCCAGAAGATCTAGGGAAGTGATTATTCCCCTCTATTCGGCAGTGGTGAGGCCACATCTGGAGTACTGTGTACAGTTTTGAGCCCCATACTACAGAAAGGATGTGGAAAAATTGGAGCGAGTCCGGTGGAGGGCAACAAAAATGATCAGGGGGCTGAGGCACATGACTTATGAGGAAAGGCTGAGGGAACTGGGCTTGTTTAGTCTCAAGAAGAGAAGAGTAAGGGGGGGATTTGAGCAATGGTCTCAAGTTGCAGTGAGGGAGGTCTAGGTTGGATATTAGGAAACATTAGTTCACTAGGAGGGTGGTGAAGCACTGGAATGGGTAACCTAAGGAGGTGGTGGAATCACCATTCTTAGAGATTTTTAAGGCCCGGCTTGACAAAGCCCTGGCTGGGATGATTTAGCTGGTGGTGGTCCTGCCTTGAGCAGGGGGTTGGACTAGATGACCTCTAGTCTCTTACAACCCTAATCTTTTATGATTGTATGATTCTATGATTGAGTCCAATTCTGCACACCACACTTTGGTGGAAAAATTGGAAAGCCCAGAAAAGTGCAACAAAAAGGTTTAGAAAACCCGATCTATGAGGAAAGGTTAATAAAACTGGGCATGTTTAGCCTTAACAAAAGAAGATGAAGGTGTGTGTGTGTGTGTGTGGGGGGGGGGAACCAGATAACAGTCTTCAAATATGATAAGGGCTGTTAGAAAGAGGACTGTGATCAATCGTCCTCCATGTCTGCTGAAGGTAGGGCAAGAAGTAATTGACTTAATCTGCAGCCAAGCATCTTTAGGTAAGCTATTAGTAAAATCTTTCTAATTAAAAGGCTAGTAAAGCACTGGACTAGGCTTCAAAGGGAGGTTGTGGAATCTCAACAATTGGATGTTTTTAAGAACAGGTTAGACAAACAGCTGTCAGGGGTGGTCTAGGTATACTTGGTCATGCCTCAGCACAGGAGCCTGGACTTGATGGCTTTGCAAGGTCCCTTTAAGCCCTATAGATCTATGGTTCTGTGTTGTTACAATAATCATAATTTTTTCCCATCTTTGTCAACCTATTTATATGCCATATTTGAATTGGATAGATATCTTCCACTAGCGAGAGCATGCACACTAAGCTTGCTATAGCAATTAATTGGACATTTAAGAATAATGGATGCCAGCAAGGTAGTGTGCCAGTTAACCACAGAGAGTGTACCTTTGTGCACAAATGCCATTGACTTGAGAGTTGCATGAAAGTGTGTAATGGCCAAATTTGATGCCTTGTGTTTTACAGTGCTGTGGGATTCCTTTTGTTTTGCAAAGTAACATAAAAAACCCACCTGCTCAGCCCTTGGAGGAGCTCAGATCCAGATCAAAATGAGACATTAGTGTACATACTAATTGACTGACTGGTGTTTTTGATTATATTGGTAACATTAGCCTGGTGGCAATTTAATAAAACAACTAAATAAATATGCCCCTATATCTCCTTTCACTTGCTGGTCTATACATAAGCAAAATCCTATGTGCATTTATCGATGGCAATATTCCCAGTGCAGAGGTGAAAGATCTTTGCAGAAGGGACCCTATTTTTCTATGTTAGTACAGTGCTGTAGCAAAATGGGGCCCTGATCCTGACTGGGAAATTTGGATGTCATCATTATATAAATTATTCATAATAATAAGAAGAACAAGTATTGACAGGCTGACTCTGATAAATAGAGGACAAGTTATTCTACCAATAAGGTGGCACGGTACAATTATATACTCTGGAAAACATTGCAGCTTTACTCAAGAAATCTGTATTTTTCAAATGTATTTCACAAAACAAATGGGTGAAAATTTGCACACAGATAAGAATGTGGACATCTTTCAGGACTCTGTATTAATCTATAAGAAAACAGATGAGAATGGGGAAATGTTAAAGGGCTAACAGAGAACTCAAAGCATCTTTGTTGGACTTTGAATACATAGAAACACAGAAACCTCTGAGTCAGGAAAAGCAAAGAAATAAGAGGGCCTAATTCTTCTCTAATGTACATAGGTGTAAATCAACAGTACTTGTTGAAATCAGGGCGCACACCAGTCAAAACCCAGTGTAAATGAGATCAGATCAAGCCCCTCGTGTCCAGAAGAATAAAGCAGGCTGTTACCTTGCTTAACATATGACGTCCTTAGGGCCAACTCCAAATCTGCCATCACTACTCCCCATGGAAGGTACAAAATAGCTAGATGTTGCTGTAAGAACATTTTACGTAACTTGGCATCTCTGGTTTATACCTTCAGAGGAGAAAATACAGCATGTCATAATGCCATTTATTTTTGCACTATTTACATTATCTAATAAGTCTTTGATATAATAAGTGCAGATAAGGGTCCTGATCCTAATTTCATTCAAGTTAGTGGGATGTCTGCCATTTACTTCTATGGGAACAATTTGGGACTTAAAATTATACACAAGTTTTTCATTCAAATATTAACAAATGTATCACATTAATCAGAAGAGGCAAGAATGCGATAAAGTTGTGTAAACTGTTTTCAAGAGGAGTTAGGCAGTCATTTGCCAGGGAAATATTCTGGAATAGCTTTTCTAGATACTCTGGACACACTACTTCATCCATTCTTCTTTGTTCTATTCTAATACACTTATATTTTCTTATTTTGTTTGATTTATTTTTACATAAAGTTACTGCTATGTTATAGACTGTGTTTTAATCCTGGTAGATTGTGAGCACATATAACTTGTTCCACATTGACATCTATAAGTTCAGCAGTATTTTCTGAGAGACATTGGTAACATGTGTATCCATGGAACTCACTCAAGGAAGGGTTTATATTAGGAATTGGTCAACAGTTTTGGATAAAATAAAATGATGATATCTCAGAATTTCATCCCAACTCCAGCTGCAAACAGTACTTAAAATACAGACCAGTCTATGAATCCCTCTTGATTAATTTATCTGAAAAGCTCCTATGCACATTGCTCCAGGGAAAGTAGCATAAAACTTAGACTGTTACATTTATGCATTTCTTAAATATTTATAGATTGTTTTGTGCGCAGGTATAAAGTGCTACAAAACTGAAAGTACTTTGATTACTCAAGCCTGCCTGTATTTGTGTCTGTTCGTAAGAAAGACTGAAACCAGTAATATAGGCATGGGAACTTGTTCACAGTATCAGCCTCAAAGCAAAACCTCTCTTTTTAAAGGTAGAAAAAGTATAAATTCTTGCTTCTGAATTTTTTCTCCCCAATCCATTCTCTTTTTAAAAAAATTATGTGAAAATATAACATTAAACAGGACGAGGGTACCCTCACACTAAAGGAAGCTGCTGCCTGTCATCTCTAATTACACTTCTCTAAGGGGTTCATAAATAGTCCACAGTAAACTTTTCAGTTGTAACTGATGAGCTCTGTGTATACTGAGTGGCAGATGGTTTCAACCAAGCACATTCTTTTTTTTTTTTTGAGATGAAAACCTCAGCAATGAAACTGTGGTGGGAAAGGTATAGGGAAACATGGCAGTTCTGCATCTGCATTAACATTAGCTCAAGGCCAAATCTGTATTCAGATGAAGTCAATAGAAGCTATGTGCAAGCAGAATTTGGCCCTAAAAATAGTTTTCTTGTCAATACGAATGAATATGCCTCTCATTTTTCTTTTATTGGTGTAGCTTGTTTCCATTCCAGAAATGCCTCATGAATCTGCATCAAATGAATTCTTAGGTTATTGCAGAGTGCACTGTGAAGAAAAAAAAGTTTATTTTTCCCTCTTATTATCTTTCAGTGACTTCAGGGGCAACTTAACTATGTGTAGCCATAACCTCTTGACAGCTAAATTCCATTGGAGCAATACAACCTTCAAACCTTAAGAGTCAGACTTGTGTGTTCAGAAGACAGCTTTCTCAGTGATCGGCCCACAAATCTGAAACTCATTCCTTGAAGAGAACAGGATGAACATGAACCTCAAAGCACAATGTGAAATGCACTTCTTCAACCCAGCTTTCCTGTAATACCACAAAATCAAAACAACATAAATAGAAAACTGAACAAAGCCCAGTCCCTAATGACTAAGTTGTTCTCATTAAGGCACAGAGAACTGTACTTGACAAATTATTTTTAGTCTTACTTTATGTACCACAGGAACAAGACCCTACTGTAAACTGTGTTCTGGCCTGTGTGTATAATCCAAAAAATTGCCTTCTAAAATGGAGGATGAACGTTGGTCTCTGCAATTATACTCACATTCTTACATAACAATAACTGTTGTTCCGCACTCCGAATGGAAGGAGGAGAGAGAACTATTGCTTGGTGTGCACACTTTATAACTTTGGAAGATGCTTTAAGAGAAGCTAGATCCGTGGTGGCCAACCTGCGGCCCGTGGGCCGCACGCAGCCCATCAGGATAATCTGCTAGCGGGCAGTTTGTTTACATTTTCATGGGCGCCCGCAGCTCCCAGTGACTGCGGTTCTCCATTCCCAGCCAATGGGAGCTGCGGGAAGTGGTGTGGGCTGCAGGGACGTGCTGGCTGCTGCTTCCCACAGCTCCCATTGGCTGGGAACGGTGAACTGCGGCCACTGGGAGCTGCGGGTGGCTGTGCAAATGTAAACAAACTGTCTCATGGCCCGCCAGCGGAATTCCCTGATGGGCCACGTGCCCAAACTGTGGACCACACAGTACTTTTACAAAGGTAGGTCATATGATGCTGTTTCTCCTCATTTGAAAGAAACAGAAAATATGAGTGAAGACGATAAAATGAAGAACAAAAGTAATTTTAATAAATGCCAGCTTTTTCCTTATTGTATTAAAGACATCTAAAAATCAATATTAATCTTGTTATTTGTCAATGTAATTGTGCAATTTCTGGGGTGATGTTATAAAATCATAAATAATATGGTAAGGGCTTATATGATCACTGAGAAGAGAGAAAGTGTCCATAAGACAAACTTTCAATCAAGACATGTTCCACACCAAGTCACTAGGGAACTGTGAGAGTAGACAGATAGATGGCTTCAGATGAACAGATAGTCCCTGGATCCCCAGTCAGGCTGCATGAGAGTACCTCCGGGGATAAGCACAATTAATGCTTCTCACATGCATAATTATCTAGAACTCTATGCAGTTCCGTAAAAAAGGCTGAGCTAATCCCCAAGAAGATGCCTTAAGAAAACAGGATACTTTCCATCAATGACTCATCTCCTTGGAAGATTTTCTGTTATCTACATTGGTAATCCCTAATTTGCGGGAGTATGGTAGCTGGAAAGAGACTCCATCCTGGTTTCAGATCACTATCTCTTTCTACTAAACTATCCAGACCATTTTATCCTTCTTCCCCTCTGGCTTACCTTAAGTGGGTAGAGAGGAGAAACGTATCAGCGATAGGTATTATACACTGAATGGAAGCACTGTTCAAAAACCAAGGGGCCAAGCTGGATTCTCACCAGCAGTCTATCCAAGTTCTTATACCAGAATAATCACTGTAGTATCAGAGTTCCTCTCAAAGGATGGTAACCAAAATCATCTCCAGAACTCAGCTCGGCCAGCAGCAATGTTTAGTATTTATCAGTTAACCTTATCCCTTTCCTTCCTCAGCTATTACTTTTCTGCTCCAAAAAAGGGCCTCTTTGATAAATTGTTATTTTGGGGTGTGTAATTTCTTTTCTGGGGTTTATGTTGACCCACTGCATTGTTTCTTGTGTACTGGGTTTAATTCTCCTTGCCAGCAATGCTAGCAGTATTCATTCCCCCAAGGGGTGGCATCTCTAGTGTCTTGGGCACAGTAAGGAGTCACCGTGGGTGGAGGCACCAGACATCACAAAAAAGAACCCAAGACTCAACATACGTGAGGAGAAGGGAGAAGCCACTCCAAGAAGCAAGCATGAAGGAGGAAATTTGAGCCATTACTTGTGGGAGGAACTACCTATGTTACATACTTTTGCATTTTGGTAGGCATTTACACATTCATGGTTGTCATTGTACCCACTCACCGAGTATGGAATGCATTTAGTCATGCAGAATATCTTTTGCATGTGTTTAATCAGCCTCGGAGTGCCTGTGTGGTGGTCTGGGAAGAGAGTCCTGCTACACAGAAAATAGACTTTTTGCCCAACATTTCATGTGAAAGCAGCAGTGGAACAAAAAAATGACCTTTCAGAATTTGGCAGAAGGGTCTTCAGACATATTCAATCCACCTGGACTTTGTCCATGGCTAGTGAGGTTATTTATTATTTAAATGTGTGGATATCAAATAAAATATGTTTCAAACCTAAAAGACATTGTCTTTCATGTACCAAGTGCTCATGAGATGTGTCAGTGTTTTGTGCAGTACCTAGAACTTTCAACTATTTTTTAAAGTGTAAGTACAGTTGTAGGGGTTTTGAATGCAAATATGTTTATATGACTTCATGCAGAGATCCAGCAACAAAGACACAGTTGACCAAAAAAGTAGTTTAAGGCAAATTATAAGTTCCAAGAGCAGACACTTTACTATGGAACAGTAGTGATGGATACCATGTTAAGCATTTGGAAATAGAAATGAAAATCTAATAGTCTAGCAGTTTCTATGGAAATTTAAGATTTAAAGGTGAATCTTTAAATATTTAACTTATCTTTTTCATCTTAAAGATTTTTCTCTCTAATGCATTTCCTTCTACATGGAATACAGTGACTATCCTTTTGAAGATTGAACATTGTGAGGCTTTTTTATTCCTGTAAAATTAACCTATAACTCACTGTTACCTTTGAAATAGCATCTTTAACAGTAGTAATAGTTTCCACTATCTTTATTTATAGCTTATTTGGATGGTAAGAAAGTGCATGGGATAATAAAGTACTTATTTCTGATAAGGAGTGCATATATTTCAGAATAAGATTATGTCTCAGTTAACGGCTACTGCATGATCTTTATTGCTTAAAGTGGATGATTTTTCAGCTATTTTGTAATATTAATGTGTATTGTAGTATTAAATATACTTTTTCAGCTCCATGCTCTTACCAGTAAAATTATCTGAGTGCAGGTTCTTTCTTATTAATCTGTTACACCAATAACAATCATTTCTTACATTTTACCAAGGCAACTAATCTAATTAATAACTTGAAACGCAATTGTATCCTCAGAAAAGAACACTGCTGAAGCAATGAAGACTGGACTGGGAGAAAAATGTGGTTATAAAGGAAGATTTCTGCCAGAAATTCTGGAAACTCTTTACACTTCTTAATTATTCTCTGGAAAAGGAGATCCAGTGTATGTTTTTGTATATTGTTATAACTGTACATGCTGCAGTTCATAACAGTGAGGAGCACATGAGGCCAGTGGAGAAAGAAGGATAATAAACACAAATGAAAGGTACCTGATGTTACCATACTACACTGGACTGAAATATCATGAAACCTTTTATAAAGACAAACTTCCCCTCAAGTGCAGTAATACAGTCAGAGAGGAAAACAAAACAAACTTTATTTTATATACTTAATACCAGGAAAATACCAAAAGGAGTTCTGACACTGTTCATAACAGATAAAAACCTTCCAGAGGGGAAATTTCCTCTTTAGTGCTGGAGCAGAATAGAATTGGAAAGCAATATGAGGAACAATGGACAAAGCCAAATGAAATCAGGTTTTAGGAAAGAGTACTTTGTTCTTTCCGTTACAGTGTCATCACTACATTTCTTGAACTCTTATTTTTGCACGATCTTCCCCTCACTAAAGCAGATGAAGTCTTTTGTAGTTTTGGTGCTTTGCTGCTTTAGCAAGTTGTTATTGATTGGTTCCCTAATGCAGAGGCCTCAGTGGTGTCATCAGTGGTGGTTTATTTGGTTCTCTTTATTATCTGTTAGATAATGTTTGTGACCTCTGAGTCATTGCACATTTGAGATTTCTTTTGAAGCCTGTATCAGTCATATAATTAAAGTGTTTTACAAACACCTCAGTAATTTAGCTAGACTAAGACCAATGATCTTTAGGCCACTTGCTGAAAATGAATGTCGTACTGTTGTTTCCTCCTTTCTCTTAACTTTTGAATACTCGTTTGATCTTTCAGCTATCTCCCATCAATAGCAGCACCTAGTGCAGAACTAAGTTACTTGGTAATATGCTGTACCATGGTAAGCACTTTCATCCTATTATCCCCTGTTGAGAAAGTTGAACTGGCTCCCAGTTAAGATATGGGTTAATTTCAAGATGGCCCACAAATCTGTACTGCTATTAACAAGATACCTCTCAACATTTAGTAGATTAGCCTTACTGAAAACCTGCAACAGGAAATACTATAATGGAGGTCAGTGACAAGTAATGGGGGTCAGTAGCAGTCCTGAGTTTTATCAACTGTTTCCTGGAAACTGTATTAACTGGTAACAGAATAGTTCAGATCTTTGTAGACATGTGATTTTACCATGCACTTGCAATCCATGAACACAATTTTCAGTAGTAGTTTTTGTAGGTATGGATAGTGTTAGGTTAACTCTTTCTCTTGTGCTGAGCCAGGCCTAAAAATGTTGCCATATCCACCCACTCAGCCACTCCACCTACAGGAAACAAGGAAATATTTTTATAATCTTGCTAGCACCATCCCATCTAGGTCACTTGGCATTAGTGCCTAATTCTGCAAACAGACAAAACTAAACACAAGTCTGCGCTGACCTAAACCAATGTATGTTCGAAGTAGCCCTATATCCTGAGTAACTCTAATGAAGTCAGTTGTGTTACACTAGATTTACACCAGTGTAACTGAGAAAAAAATGGCTGATATGGCCCAGAGAGATTAGTGGTTTGTAACATGACACACAATCTAATCAAAAAGAAAATGGTAAACGTATAGAAAAATCATGTGAGTATTTTTTCTTTCTCACTCATTCTTTCTGATTTCTCGGTATTGTCCCTCATTCATAATTTCTCCATTCATCATCTCGTAACAAAAATTTTGAATAAAGACAAAGAGATGTAAATCAGATTATTTTCTCTAAATTACTAAATGTGCTTTCTGTTTGACTATTTCATATTTCACTATATCAGAATAATAATTAACACTTAATCATCTAGTATCTCTTGTACCTATCTAACAAAGACTATTTTATTTCCACTTGAATTTACCATACAACATTTGTGTCTCTAACAGATTTCGGTGTGCTGCTTTATAAAAAGTGTCCTAATATAAGTGGGTTTAGCATTTTGTTTTTGAGGACCAATTAGCTCAGGAGATTGTAATGTGCTACAGAAACTGCAGGTCACTAGTTGAAACGGACTAGTAGTGATTATCTGACAGCTGTTCAGAGCTCTACATGAAATGAGTTGGTGGTCGCAGTTATGGACATGTTCACATAGTTAAGAACCACTATTACAAGCGGTATTGCACATTAATGGTGCAGTGTGGAAAACTGTGATCTATCATTTTTTTTGCTGCGATGATCATTTTGTAGACAGATCGTGAATTGTAGATTCCATCAAAGTCAGTCTGATAATCTTTTTTTGTTTTGTTTTGTTTTGTTTTGTAATGCTTGAGTCCTATCCTAGTCTTACCTATGTTTTGAAGAGAGTGCAGAATATAGACTTCTCTTTTGGAGTACAATGTATTATAGATTAAGTAGTCATCTAAAGTTCAGGAATCTGTCAGAACAAGTATCATATGTTCTCTGATTTCTTTGTGTACCATTTTACATAAAATACAAAAGTGAAATCTTATTCTAGTATATACAGTATATATTATTCTGCATACGACACATGCCAATGCTACATTTGAAAAACCAAAAATCCCTTTAATAAGAACAGATTTTTGTTGTTTAATAAAAAAAAAAAGGAATGATGGATTTTATTTCTCAGTACTTGCCCAAGTTTTAACATCTATTTGCACACATCTACACTTATATAGCCACATTTTTTATTTTATTTTGAGAGATATTGCCTAAATGGTGCAGAGGAGGGTTGAGAGAAGAATATGAAGATATAGCTCAAACTGATTTTTAGAGGAATCCTACAGGAGCAGAACAAGGTAAGCAAGAGCAGTGAAGAGATACACCGTAACGTATTCAGATATGAGGCCATTAACTACTAATATTTAGTAGTATTTTCTGGGTGATTTGTTAAAATGAAACCCTCAACTATTTGTCATCACACATCAGTTTATAGGACATCTGTGAGCATCATTTCCTTAGTCACTCTCTGAGAATAGTAGTGACACTGAAAAATTATGCTTTTGGCAGACAATGGTGATGATTGAGGCGTTGGGTTTTTTTCTGACTATTTATCATGTTACAATCCTTTCTGAAAATGACAAGTTATTGTTTTCTTCTTCCTAAACCCAATACTATAAGTGAAAACATTAGCTTTGTTCTAATAAATGGCTGCTTTAAACTATTGATTGTTATTCTGCAACCAGCATTTATCACAACTGTACCACTGGTTTTCTACTACATGGCAATTTGTTCCCAAGGTATTTTATTTTTGTATACAGAAAGGGCTAAAATCGAAAACAGCCTACACCCAACAAATCCAGAGAGCCACACTTTTCTTGATAGTTCATTTTTTTCCCCAGAGAAAAAAATAGGATCTTAAAATATTGTAATTAGAAAATCAAATCATTTACAATAATTAAATATTCAAGATACCATGTAAGACAAGAAGAACACAAAGGAGCTCTTCTAATGTACACCTGCTGAGGATCTACCCCAAAGATTTTCCATTTGCATATGTTAAAACAAATAGTTAAACATCCGTTGTCACAACCCTGGCTTCTGTGACAATAACATGTTTTTGTTGTTTTTTTTCAAAATAAAAAGTCATGGTCTTTATCAGCTGACTACAGAAGAAGACTCTTCCACAGTTTTTACAAATGTGGCTTTATATATGTCCAGTTAAGAGCAGTATATTTTAATAACTTCTAACATACTTATACTAGTAAATGGTTATAAACATATAAATTGTAAAATAAAGGATATTTATTTCACTTTTCCCATAGCTTCCCATGACAAACCGTTTACCATTAATTCGAGTGTGTACCATGTTGTTTCCTTTTTTTAACTAAAATTATTTTCCCTTTACCTTGACAAAGCTATGGCTTGCCCCATTTTGACCTTGACACTTGATCATAAAAGAATATTAATAGTGGGTGAAACATTTATGTTGGAGTTCTTACCCACTCTTGCATAGGCTGTGTTGCATTTGCACATTCCATCTTTTGTTGGCTGATTCATAAGCCGTTTTCTTCTAATGCAGCCCTCAGTAGTTCTAGGTCCTTTTCTAGTTCATATTTAGCTTCATGGCACAACATAACATCTTCAACATAAAGCATGTTCCATGGAGCATTTCCACTGATCTCCTATGTTGTGGTGTCAATTACAATCACAAAGCGGAATGGGCTTAAGGTTTATCCCTCATGTAGACCTACACTTTCAGTGAATGACTCACTGTAGCTGCTTCTCTTTACTGTTCTGCTATCCTAATACATGTCCATGATAGTCTGAACATATGTCTCTGGCAGATTGCATGACTGCAGGTACCACCACAACAATTCTCGTTCAATAAACTGCCTGCAGGAATATTTCCTTATGGCAGACAGTGGAGGAAGGGGAGCCATGACACGGACCTGTAATGCTTACACCAGGAGTCCTTTCTGTCATGGTCAGTCTCATTGACTTAATTGTAACTATTGTGACAAAGTTCCTCCTCTACCTCGGTGGGTCCTGTGCTTATTGGCAGATTTTTGTTTGCCTCAGAGATCTTCCCCTCTGGTAGAACCCACAGTCCAGATCAACTCCTCCTGTGTCTGATAAGGAGTTGGGAGTTTTGGGGGGAACCCGGGCCCGCCCTCTACTCCGGGTTCCAGCCCAGGGCCCTGTGGATTGCAGCTGTTTAGAGTGCCTCCTGGAACAACTGCACGCCAGCTACAACTCCCTGGGCTACTTCCCCATGGACTCCTCCCAACACCTTCTTTATCCTCTGGCCTTGCCCCATCACACTATTCTTAGGTGAAATTCAGTCCTGCATAGAGGGGCATATGCATTACTAATGTCCTACAAGTGCTTAATGTAAATGCTGCACAGTGCCTTGTCCACACCAGAGTACATCAGTGAAACTGAGTAAGGATTGCTTTTGTTAGGAATAATCCCAGGACTAGGCTCTTATTTTACATGAAGACAAGTTGCCATTAACTACTGAGATTTAATACCTCTAAGATTTCATCAATTTAGTGATTATTTCACTCTGACACATAGAATGTTACTCAGAATAGCTAATTGTTCTTATCTTCTTTTTTGGTATTAATACACAGTCATTCAGAATGATATTTACCTCAGACAGGAACATCTTTTGAGCTGATGCTAATTTGAAATGATGCAATTTAGAGTTGAGTTGAATCTGTGCTGACTTGCAAAATGCAGTTGACTGAAAACATCACATGAAAATGCCCCGAGGTTGATATGCTTTTTCTTTGAGGAATGTTGGACATTATTTTCTTCGACAATGGAGACTAACTGGCTGGTTAAGATAACAGGCACAACAATCATTACAGGTAAAATTATGCACCAGTTTTTAAGCTTTTTAAAGTAACACAACATTTGAATATATATATATATATATATATATATATATATATATATATATATATATATATATATATATATATATATATATATATTCACAAAATTCAGCTTATGCTGTTTGCTGTACACCTTGTGTTTCATAAAAACAAGATTTTAACACCAGCTATTCCAAAGATTAGGTTTGCCTCAGTAGACCTTTATAGATCTGTGTTTCTCAGTCTGAAATCCTCTCTATCTATCCCCTTCTCAAAACAAGCTTTGAATACTCTTTGAGGATATAATTGTGGTAGTGGTAGGGTGAGGGGAAAGGGTTGTTCCAAGTCAGATGGATGGTGTTTACATTTTTGTGATTGCACAGTAGCCAATAGGTAGCCATGGGATGCTCCCTCCCAATATGCTGGCTTTGCTGTATAGGTAGTGCAGAAGGTGGGGGCATAGCCTCACTTACTCTCTGTCTGCCTTTCAACATATTACTCCCCAAGAGGAGGCACACAGTCCCAAGTGCACAGGGACCAGAGGGACTAATATAAGTGGGCCCTACGCAGCTGCACAAGGGGATGGAGCATCTTCCTTGCTTCTCTACTCCTGCATGGCTATGTAGGGGCTTCTCAAAAACTGGGCCTAAAAGAGTAGACTGGGATGCAGAATGGCAACTCATCTTGCTTCACCAAATTCATTTAATACCAGTACTTGTTAAATAGCCAAAAACAAAGGGTTTTAACAACAATATCTTGGCTTGGCCTCTATATTGTGCATCATAACCTTCCCCAAAGACTGAAAAAACAGAAGGAAAACTCTTTTTAGATGTGCTTGTTGTCAACAAGTTTGGAGTTGATACAAGGTTTTTACGTTATATGGAGGGAGTAATAGTATTTCCACAGTGACATCTAAAATGTTGCCACTTGCACAATAATTTTGAGTGACTCTAAGTGCATTAGAAAGGATACCTGACCTGTCTACATAGCTCAGAAGGTATGCAGCTTCAGAGGCTCCCAAAGTTCATACCCCTTGAGGTTGTTTTTTTTCTTTAAGCTGTTCTTACAAAAAATGCATTTCAAGATCACGACGGTTTTAGTTTGTTAAGTGATCTTTATATAGCATTGCAATACATTTTTCATGGCTGCGTAAGCATAACCCATTTGTCCAACATATAAAGTGTGGGTCATGGCATTTGTTTAGTCGTTATATAATTGGCCACATTTCAATGCTACAATTAAATAGTATTTTTAAAACCGATATAGCTGTTTTCTTGGCCTGCGTCTGATATTTTTTGACATTTCTTGTTTCCAAATGTCAGTGACCCTTCTTCTAGCATTAATAGTTTTAGCTCTATACTGATGACAGTCTAGAAACAGAAAGGCAACATTTTATTTTTACCATCCTTGTGAATTCATTGTGAGCCCAATCCTGAATCCTTTAGTCAGAAATCCAGGGTTAGATCTTCAGCATTTAGCACTATTCCTTGTAGTGAAGTGCTTTGGTATGATATAGTTGGTCCCAGGCACAGTATTTCTGTTCTTGATGTTTTTGTTAGTGTTAACTTTTCCACTCTTGGCTATTCTAAAAGTCAAAGACTGATTATCCATCTGTGATTGGTTTAGTTTTGGAAATGAGGTGATTATAAAGGGACTAATAGTGTGAAGTGTACAATTCTGAACAGAACTGAGAGTGTAAAGCAGTGGTTTTCATCCTATTTACCATTGTGGGTCACATATGCAGCTCTCCATGGGTTATGTGGGCTTCATTCACACAATACGCCCTGTTTTGCTTTCAGGATGTCACATGGGCCACAGCTGTGTGCTGATTGGGCTGCAAGCAGCCCAACTTGCTTCACAGCTTGTTCAGGGTAAGCCCCTGGTGAGCCGTAAGACACTTTGTTTACCTGAGCATCCGCAGGTACGGCTTCTCACAGCTCTCACTGGCCGCGGTTCACTGTTCCAAGCCAATGGGAGCTGCGGGAAACGGTGGCCCAGTCCGCACCACTTCCTGCAGCTCCCATTGGCCGGGAACGGCAAAGCACAGCCACCGGGAGCTGAACAAGCTGTGAACCAAGTTTGGGAACCCCTGGTCTATTGATATCCCTACGAAAATCTTCTCTGATTTGGCCAAGTGAAAAGTCTCACTTCATATATGCTCAGTAGAGACTAGTTAGAGTTTGACTGCTCCATTCTCCGCAGACTCCATCTGCACAGAGAAACTGAGCATGATCCATGAGCAGGGGCTGAGCAGGACTTTCTCTGCAATTGCTGTTCAAGGCTAGTGTGGTGCCAGGTTCCTGAACTGAGACCAGAGAGACTGTCACTCATGTGCTCTCGATGCTCCTGCTGCTAAGGGCCAGGCAGTGAGGAGACAACCTATCTGAAATGCAAATGAGTGAGGAGCAAAGATGACTCAGAGACAGGAGCAGGCTCAGGCAAGGACAGAAATAGGTTGTTCAGGGGCAGGGATAGAAGCAGAGAGGGCACAAAGGTAGAAGCTGGCAGGGATAGTGGGGTGATGACAGAAGCAGAAACAAACAGAGGCAGGAGTCAATGTGGTGGCAGGGAGCAAAGAAGGTGAGGATTAGGATCAGGGAAGTAAATGAACAGGACAGGGAGGAGTGGATAGAAACAGGGTCAGGAGCTAGGGGAGGGACAGAGATAGTGGTTAGGAGCTCAGTGGGGCAGAAAAAGAATGGGGCACAGGGACAGACAGGATTTATACCCACTAACATAAGCACAGAACCTGGAATTAGTTAGGACTTACAAGAATTAAGGTTGCTTGTACAATCTTAATTTGCCCCCTTGCGCATATGCATTATGATACAGTTTAATTACATTATCACGTGCCCATTTTTTCCATAGGACCCTACTTCATTCAGCACACAGGATGGACAGTGCTCTGGGAAGGAATCAAGATTCTATAGTGAAGGAGAATGTTTTAGCAACTTGCAGAAGTTGGAAGGTGTGTAGTGACTGAAGCAGTTGATTGTATGATGGTTAAGACAGTTGAATGATGCCCTGGAGAAAGGGATTCTAGACCTGCTTCTGCCATAGACTTCCTATGTGATGGTGGACAAATCCTTTAACTAAACTTTTCACGGGGGTCACTACATGTGTGTTTGTCATTTTCTGGATCCCCAATGACATACCTGGGGGTCTAATTTGTAGAAGAGCATCCCATCTCCAGCCATTGGAGATATTTGCTAATAGCAGTCACGCACAGGTCCGATGCTGTTGTATGCAATCTCATTGTACCATCCCATCCATAAATTTATCAAGCTCAGTCTTGAAATAAGTTAGATTTTTTTGCCCCCACTGTTCCCTTTAGAAACCTTTATCTAATTTCAACCCTAAACTTACTGATGGCCAGTTTATATCCATTTTTTCTTTGTACAACATCGACGCTTAACTTAAATAACTCCTCTTTCTCCTTGGTGGTTATCCTTCTGATGAATTCATAGAGAGCAATTATATCTCCCCATAGCCATCATTTGGTTAGGCTAAAAAAGCTAAGCTCCTTAAGTCTCCTTTTGGAAGGCAGGTTTTGCACTCCTTTGATCATCCTAGTAGCCCTTCTCTGCACCTGTTCCAGTTTGAATTCATCTTTCTTAAACATGGGAAACATGGGAAACCAGAATCACACACAGAGGTCTCATCCATAAATTTCATAATGGTACTAACACTTCCCTACCTCTACTGGAATACTTTGCCTGATGCCTCCTAGGACTGCATTAGCCTTTTTCATGGCCACATCACATCGGCGGCTCATAGTCATCCTGTGATCAATCAATACACCCAGGTCTTTTTCTTCTCTGTCACTTCCAACTGATACATTCTCAGGTTATAGCAAAAATTGTTGTTGTTAGTCCATAAGTGCATGACCTTGCACTTTGCACTATTAAATTTCATCCCATTTCTATTATTCCAGTTTTCAAGGGTGTCCAAAATTATATTATATTCTGATCCTCCTCCTACCTTCAAAATTTGTGTCATCTGCACATTTTATTATCACACTCCCACTTTTTGTGCCAAGGTCATTAATGAAAATGTTAATAAAGACAGGTTTTTAAAAACATGAGTTTGAAGGAGGAGGTTGAATGAGGAGTAGGGGCCACGGGAAGGAGTATGGGAGATGGGAAACTTTTCTAAGCTGAATGAAAGAAAGCACTTGTGGCCTGACACAAGACCTAGGTCAGTGAAAAGACCCTCATTGATTTATGGGCTTTGGATTGTGCCATTTGTTGAACAAAATGTACAAATGTGAATGCACAAAAAATGGCAAGGTAAGGAATGGACTAGTCATGCAAGATGACAAAGAATAAGTACAGTACACATGTACTAGCAAATCATCATTCAGTTGTTTAGGGATGGAAGGAGAACACAGTAGGCTAACTCAAACCCCATCTTTTTCTATTTACTGGGCCAAGATTGTCCAAAGTAACTAGTGATTATGGACGCCCAATCTGAGTCTTTGTAAATGGGCTGTTTTTCAGAGGATGGGTGCTTAACACTTTCTGCTCATCAGTCCCCTTGAAGGTATCACAAGTTGGGTTCCCAAGTATCAAGATACCCAATCCCTAGCCACTTTTGAAAATCTTGGCTGCACTCTCTAAATCATCTCCAGTGATTGCTTGCCAAGTGATTGCATTCCTTTTACCAAATTATTTATGCATGCATTTTAATGACATGTTATCAGAAGAAATAAAGAAGATTTTAAAAATAGAGATGGTGGGTGTAGTTGAATGAGCATAGGGATGGGACCCAGGAATTCCAGGTTCTAGCTCTAAATCTACCAGTGACAGTCTGTGGTCTGACAAATAGAAAAAAATATGAACGTGTGAATTTAAAAGCATAAAATGGCAGTTGGATTCAGGTGCACAAATGGTACTGGAAACTGCTTTTAACTCAAGCTGGTTATAACATTCAACCTCTGTGTCATAGTCTCCCTATGCACAATATGGGGATTATACGCACCTGAAGTAACAGTTCCTACACAATGAAGAACATTAGGTTGTGCATATTATATATGCATATAATATATAATGGTACCATAAACACTGTTTGTTTTATTTTAGAGTCCATTAACACATCCAAAAGTTATTAATATCTCACATTTTAGCACTAATTTTAGCTTCAAAGAATAATTTTGGATGCAATGTTGTAATCAGTGTGACAGGTTCTCACTGTACAAGTTAAAAAATGAATCACACGCTAGGACAAAGTATCAATAAACCAAGAAATGAACATAGCAAAATGAAGAATGCAGACTCACAATGAAAAGATTGAAAAGAATTAGAACCAGTTAGAGAGTATATCAATCTAAGCATATTGATACTTAGAAGATGAAGAGATAATCAAGTGGAAACTGAATCACATTATTTTCAAAAGTTTTTTGATATCTGTACACTGCCTGTGGTGGCATGGAGTTGAAATATGATCATTGTTCAGAAAGTTAGAGCTGGTCAGCTAGAAAGTAAAAGGTGAACTGCGATATATAGAAAAATATATTACTGGTATCATCAAGAGAACTAGGAAAAGAGTCAGACGGATAAGAACAAATCAATGCCAAGGATGTGATGAGGACATGTGTAAAGCAAAGATGATGGGCATTTGTAGATAATCTTTCTAAAAGTGTGTCTTGACTTTACCTGCAGAGTTTAAATGGAGAAACCATAATAGAAACAATAATAGAATTCACCCACAGGAAATCTTATGGTTCTTTTAGACAAATAGAAAAAAATATGAACATGTGAATTTAAAAGCATAAAATGGCAGTTGGATTCAGGTGCACAAATGGTACTGGAAACTGCTTTTAACTCAAGCTGGTTATAACATCACCCATTTCAAGTTTTGATTTCTTTATCAAAAAATTGAAACTTCCCCAAAAGGATGATGAAAGTGTTATCAAAAATTGAGGGGCTTGACATGTCAGAAGGTATTTTTATATTGAAAATTAAGACAGATTTTGAATATTTTGACTTTTTGAAATTACATACATTTGGAAATATAAACACTTTTTGAAAACAGCCTAATTTTTTACTATTATTTTGAACAGCTCTACTTTTAACTCATTTTTATTAAAAAAAAACCTGACTAGATTTCGAGTTGCCCTTATTTCTGTAGAAGTTATTTTTGTCCATAGTTGTACAAAAAAATGGTTTTGTTTGATAGATATTCATGTGAACATTTCCTTTGCTTTTATATTCCATGTGTTTGTACTTTCTGAGTTTTGAATGTAACAAAGCCAAATACATAATGCAATAGCAATCAAGTCTTCACATTGCCCCTGCTTTCCTACTGAACTATCAACTCATTTTGTTGTGGTCAAAACTGGACTGAGGTTCACTGACAAAGATTATAAACCTTTGCAAAACATTCAGACTGATCTGAGTTTTGAATTTGCAATGCAACCTTAACCCAAGTGAGTTTTCTGTGAATATTATGCATCATTTGAATATTTTACATAATTCTGTTTTCTTAAGAATTTCTTGGTGGTTTTCATTGTTAGAGTAAAGGGTGCTATTTGTACAGACTTTTACTTTTCATTTGGTTCTGCTTAAGTTTCTGTCCCCAAATGGTTCCTAAACTCTAGTGCAGCAGACACGGTACAAGTTTGATGAAAAAAATATTGCGAATTCATACATTCTTTCTTTTTCATTTGGGCTGCTTATTCACCCCCATAGATTTTCCCCCTTATCTAGAGAAGAGATGGATCTCTACAGAATGTGAATACACTCACCCTTCATTGGCACTCACAGCCACTTACCAGGAGGTGCTGGCAAGCCCTCTCCCAAGATTCATAAAAAAAACTTCTGCAAAGCACCTGGATTTCCAATTCAATCAATATAAAGTTGCTCCTAAAATCTCTGCCATGTTGCAGCACACACACAAGTGACAAATACCCCTGGATCCAGCCAGATTCAATTGTTTTCTAATAAATGTTATATTAAATATATCAAAACCCTTTCAGAAAAATACACTCCCTGACTGATGTAGCTGTGAAGTGCCCTTTCTCAGAAAGCTCTAAGATCAATCTGTCAGTGATTGAATCTTACACAGTTTGATTGAGGTTTCCTTCCTTCCCTCCCCCCTCCTCCTCCCTCCCCGTCATGCCTAAGACACGGAAGTTTGGGACTTTCTTTGACCTGTTTATAAATAACCTAGATGGCTGCCCTGCAGTCTGCTCTTCTCTCTTTATCAACATTTAATGGAAAGGAGAGAAGTGGAAAATGCATGCTGTTAGCTATTATCTTTACAAATGACTTGCTAGCCTTTTATTTGTCTTCTCATGCTTCAAACACTCAAAGGACATTTTCAGAATTTCGCTAGATGAAGGTTCAATCCTGAAATGACTTGACAAGCTGTATCTTCCTTAAGAGATTTTGACACGATATTAAGCCATAGTTACAAGCCAATACTTGAATGTGGAGCCCTGGGGAAATCTTTCAGAACTGGAACACAACATTTACAGCAGGAGGCAGGTGTCTGCATCAGTGAAGCAAACAACAATATGATATATTTAGTATCAAAAATGGAAGCAAAACTACTGTCTCTTTACCACTGGGGACAATGGAAGAGGTTGAATGAGAAAAAAACCATCCTTTTCAGCCCTGGAGAACGTTAATTTACTGACAGAATGAAATATAGTCTCATCACGGCAGGTGCAGAAAGTGCCAGGTGCTGTTCACAATATTGTCTTTGAATTTATGTGTTTCCTTACCAGTGAGAGGATGTGAAGCAGCTGTCCTGGCCATGTGGAGAGAAAGCAAAGAGCTTTTAATTAGCAATAAGAGGGCTTTTAATTTCTTTTAGGGGCCTTCTTGCCTTGCACTGGTATCAGTGTCTCAGCAGGAGCTTTGTGCAACTCCAAAAGCAGAAAGGAAAATCAGGCAGGCAATGTGTTACAGCGGATTTAGAGCACAAGTTAAAGCAGGGGCTGGGTAGAAAAGCTTAAAGAACTCTTGGCAAGTTTGATTTTAAAATTAAGAAATGAAATTTGCAGCTGAGTTACTACACAAAGATTAAAACATGTTATTCAAATCCAAAATGGAAAGAGGTTCGCATCAAATTAGATGCAGAGATAATAGTATTAAATACACCAGTTTTATCAAATTGTTCCAGTAGAGTAGAGCCTGCATAAACCTCGGGATTAATATAAACACTAATGCAAACCAAATTCAGAGGCTTACCTCTGGCTCTCAGTCATCCTAAGTCAGTGTAACTTTCACATTGAGGGGTTCAGAATAAGATGTATGTTAAATCACATTAGAACTTCCTAACCCTCTGTATTTAGCCTAAGTAGTACACTTGCAGGGAGCAGTTCACTCATACGCAGAAGACCTGTATAAGGGACTATGCACCACTTAAGTTTTGCTTATGCTCTGTTTTGAGGTGGTGCATAAACCTTGTACATATGTCTTTCACATAGTGAATCTAGCCCATGGTGAATGGTCCCCAAATAGAAAAACCTATCTCATCTTAATATGAAGATTTTAAGAACACAGAATCTGAATCTGCTTTCACTGACATCAATGGTAAAATTCTTATCTATTTAATTTGTAGCAGGGCCCTTCTGCCTTCTTGAAAGTATTATTTTACCAGGAAGGTTTATCACTATGCTGCATTTAAGGACATTATATGTAAATCAGAATGTTCTAAAATTGCACTGACAATGAATGGGATTTAGACTCCTAAATTCCTTAATCCCTTTTAAAAATAAGATTTAGGCTCTGAAATCAGTTAGACATTGCGATGCTGAGCACAGCAACACTTAAATGGCTTTAAAAATCTGGTCCTTATTGCACATGCAACCATATTAGGATCCTAATTCAAAGCTTACTGAAATCAATGAGAGTCTGTCCATTGACTTCACCTGGTTTGGATCAGGCTTTATTTGATATCTGAGGGAAATTGTGTGCTATCTTTCTATCTATCATATTTATTCAGCACCATCCAAGGCCCCATTCCTACAAAAGCATATGCATGTGCACAAGGTCTCCTGTTTGACTTCTTGACCTGCATACACCCCAGGATGCTCCAGTGTAGGTCTTCAGTGATGAAAAGGGCCTTGCAATTCATGAATGAATTTCTCCCAGGGAGCACAATAATTGGGATTATGATTGGTCCCTTGTGTGGGGACACAAAGAGGGAGTCTCTAGGCATCCTGTGTCACCTGGAGTACTGGGCAGAGATAGAGACTTATGGTTTTGTAGGTGTTACTATTATTTATAGGTCTGTAATATTGCCTTTGGTTTTACATTCTTTTGGCCCAAATTTGCCTACAATGCTTCAAAATAGCCTCCCCTGAACACCTTGTGACCCCCTACCCAAGCCTAGCATGACAGTCTCAGCTGGGAGAAATTAATCAGATAAAGAAGATGTATTTTAACACCAAACCTCAAGGGTAGGAACTGAGATTCTGTGAATCAAAATTTGTATTCTGGGTTGCTTGTCTCCTGCAGCAATGCAACTTCGCACTCCCCCTTAATCAGGGAAGAATGTAAAATTACAAAGTAGCCCGAGATTATTTAGATTAAATAAAATGAGAGATGTCATGAGGAATTTCAGGATAACTTAAGCCTAGGTACCTGGGCAACTCAATGGCATAGAAAATTCAGTCTAAGCAAGAGCAATGCCTGCAGGTAAGAAGGAATCACAGAAACCATCCATGCACAGTACATATATGGGTTCTGAATTGGATGTATTCTCTTAGGGGGAAAAATGTGTTAGGTGTCATCTGCTCAAAGAGGTCACCTGCAATATAGACTGCAGCCTGATGCAAAATCCTGACAATGACAGACCATCAGACAAGTTTCTGGGTGGTAATTGCTAGGTTTCTGCATTGTGTTGGTGTTGTAGTCTTTTAATTTTATGGCAGTAATACTGTAGGACTAAAGTACCAATTAGTGGTAGGGAATGTTTTATGTGAATATCAATGTGTTTTCTAAGCCAAAATCTGCATCAGTTTTTTCATAATTAAATTTAAATACTGTGTGTGCCAACAGTGAAATCCATTTGTTGTATGACTGTCTGTTTCAATTCTTCTGCTGTAGTTTTCTGAGGCTGAGTTAATTTTAGTCATTGTAGTTCAAGCTGCAGTAATCTAAGGCAGAGGTGAAATCCAGGTTAGAGAATTCTGAGTGGCAAAACATTCTGTACAACTCTAAAATTAAGCAATCTCCTCATGACTGTTAAGAAATAAGTTAACTGTGAGATTTTGGGCACCATTTCATAGTGAGAGAAGAAATATAATTTGTTGGGTTTTAAGTCTTTTTTATTGGCCTTTGCCTATAGAGTCACTGATTCTTGAGTTAAATTCAGTTATCTGGTAGTTTCTGGCTTTTTGACATGTGCTGGTTTCTAGTTGTTAAATTTCCTCTTGGAAGAACTAAATTAAAGATGATTTCAGTGGAAAAATGAATAAAAGGTTAATTCCTTCAGGCTATGAAGGATCTGCACTGTGGTTTCTTGTCTGTCTTGTATGTCTCACATAATCTTTTGTAGCCCTTGGAGTGTAAACATGCACATATTTATTATAACCTGTATATCAATGAAATAAGGAAATGATTTAGAGATAATCATGATTATTGTAGGGACTAGTATAGAGATGTACTGCCTTGCTGTTGCAGATAGCACTAGGCTGTGCCTCGAAGACACACTCTGCATCCTAGGGCTTCCTCGTTGTGCGGATAGATGGCAATTCACCCATTTAAGACTTGTATCTCCTGGATGGTTCATGGAAGGAAGTGAGGGGAGGGAGCAACACATTAGTAGTCCATACAGTCCCTTTGAGCATAGGACTGTGATACTAAGTCTTATATGGCTATGAAAAGGATGACAGGGGCGGAGGGGGGAGGTATTAAGTCCTCTCCCCTGGGTTGTCACATAAGGGCTATTTTATTATTTGTATTGGTATTACAATAACACCTAGAGCCCACACCAATATCAGAGCCCCATTGTGTCAGGCGCTGTACAATCATATAGTAAAACACAGGGCCTGCCCCAAAGAGTGTACAGTCTAAGCTGATGGGACTGACAAAGCGCAGGGGGGAAAACAGAGGGACAGAGAGAATAAGTGACTTGTTTGAGGTCACACAGCAGTTCAGTGGCAGTACTAGGGCTGGCACCCAAACTATCAAAGGTCTTGTCCAGAACACTACCCACTAGACCATGCTGTCTCTGTCTAGTCACAATCTATTTATTTTTATTTTTCAGAAGATAACTAAATTCACCTCAAATTTTATACACTCATTACACGGTGTAATTCTCCATTAATCTGTTTATATTTCGAGGGAATGGTGAACACAAAGTAATTTGGGAGAATGGATGATAGGATATAAAGCCTTTCACGTCTAGCTCACTGATTTGAAAATACCCCAGGTTGGTGAACAGTGACAGATATTACTACTTGACAGCCACTCCTAGTGAAACTAGTTTATGATCTCAGTCCAGGTTCTAGTAGATTTCTTTTTGTCTGTGTCACAAAAACCTCAGCCTTATTTAGCATTCACTGACACCCATGGTGTGAGACAGCAGAGAGATTAACATTAAGTGGATATGGAGAGTACACTACCCCATACCAGGGCTGCCAACCCTCCCGGTTTCACCGGCAGTCTCCTGGAATTGGGATCTATCTCTTGGAGGCTACTGAAGCCAAACCGGAACATTTTAGGATGTCAAAAGTATGGTGGCACAGCGGGGCTAAGGGAGGGACACTCCCTGCTTGCCCTGGCCCCGCACTGCTCCCAGAAGCAGCTGGCACATCCCTGCAGCCCCTGGGAGGGACGGGGAGTCTCCATGTGCTGCCCTCGCCCCTAGCGCCAACTCCACAACTCCCATTGTCCGCATCCCTACCTCTACCACTCCACATTGGGGAATATTAAGGACAAACACAGCTTCGCATACACTGACCTGTGAAAGCCAAAGTTGATATATGTGTAGCTAAAATGGACATGAATGGTCCTTCCCTTTCTTTAATCTCTAGTCCGTACATTTATTAAGGTTTTAATGTATTTGCTTTTAATGTGGACAGAAATTTTTTAAGGGTTACTCAATACAACCGCATTGTTTGGAAAATATTTCATCTTTATTAGTTCCCAACATATGCTGCAGAATGCCTGGAAGTAGTGAAAGCATCTACTTATTTTTTGTTGTACATTCATAGAATCATAGAAGATTAGGGTTGGAAGAGACCTCAGGAGGTCATCTAGTCCAACCCCTGCTCAAAGCAGGACCAACCCCAACTAAATCATCCCAGACAGGGCTTTGTCAAGACGGGCCTTAAAAACCTCTAAGGATGGAGATTCCACCACTTCCCTAGGTAACCCATTCCAGTGCTTCACCACATTGTGACACAACTCACAGGACCAGTGAAAAAACCAGTGAAATAATCAAATGTACAGCAAGCATCACAAAATTAATAGGGGCACTGACAGTGTTATATTCAGTGAGGTGCACTAAGCACCACACAATTCCTAACAGGCCCCCAGACTGCAGGGCCAGGTAGAGCACAGTACACCACAACACATTAGTGTGACTCACTGTTAAAGTGCTCTTACAACGTTTCCCTCAGCCATCTAGTTCTGCATAGAGCTCTTCTGATAACCCCTGTGTGTTCAATATCAGCAGACTGACCTCCCACTCCACCCCAGAGGCAACTTTCCCTCCATTGCTTCACAGATATTATGTAGGTAGCTAGAACAATTGGGATATTGTTGTCACAGAGCCAATCTTGTGAGTAAACAATGCCAGTGTCACTTCCATCCACCAAAAGCACATTCAACTCTCATTCTGCACCCGCTGAGATGGTAGTTGACTCTTTCCTTGGTGGTGTCGAGGTGGCCAGTATATGGCTTCATGAGCTAGGGGAGTAAGAGGTAGGCTGGCATTTCAATATGTCCACTGGTCGGGAAAGAATATCTCTGCTTGTAGCTTTCTGAACTCTCCTGTGATCAAGATGAAGGTCACCCACCTTCCCTGAACAGCCAACAGTTGATGAAGCAGCCCTGGTGATCCACCAGTACTTGCATAACCAAACAAAATTAGCTCTTTCCGTTGATATACTCTGAGGCAATGTGAGCAGAGGGTGGGGTCTTGAGAGAAGAGGCTGCACGGAAGCAAGGCTTCCAGGGAAGGGGTGGTGTGAGGGCAGGAGTTCGGGGGAGAAGTGATGGTGCAGCGGGCAGGGCCATGGTTCAGGCACCTGTGGCCCTCCACACTTTTGGAGAGCTTCTGTCGCTCCTGCCACCTGTCATTGCTAGTTTCTTGGGCTCAGAAGTGGAGCTTCACCATTTGCAGCTGCTCCATGAATGCCACCAACAATCTTGAACTTGTTCCCCCTATGTGCCACAGCAATCTGACCCCCAGGAAATTGTCTTGCTCCTCATGGCTCTCTCTTGCAGTTCTGCAGATACTGGAAGATCATGCATCCTGAGAGTGCAATGACCATGATTATAGCGCAGAGCTGTGCAGGCGCCATGCTTTGGGCAGAGAGGGCAGAGAGCAACAAGTCCTGTGTGGGTTCGTGGGATTTCAAAAAAGGTGTGCAAATTATGGGACAGAGATAGCATAATGGGGTGGAGAAAGTTGCATGATTTGAACTTGATCCCACAGTCCCAGTCACTCCTGCATCACTCATTTCTGCCCCACCATGCATTGACAAAACTTCCCAAAAGACAGTGCTCTCGACAAAGGTGGGTGGCAGACTGGGATACCTACACATGATGCAATACACTGTGCAGTGAAATAAGCAATACCGTTGAGTATGTGCAGCACCAATGCAACGAACCAAGAATACACACACACAAGCAACACACTAATCGTGGTGGCTTTATGCCAATGTCATTTGTGTAGGTAAGAGTTTGTAGTGTAGACATGCCCTTAGATTAAAAGCTTTTTGAGGCAGTGATCTTGTCACTTCTGTACTATAATGCACCAAGCACATTTTAAATCCTGTATCAATAAAATAATCAATTCCAGTTACTCTAGTTTCCAACACTTTCTCAGTATGTAAAATACATACAAATGTTTCTCCCTTTAACAACTATACACAAAAACTACTTGAGTCAAACCCAACCAATGTTCACTGCTATGAAGAGATTTATGGGGAAGATTTGTGGCATTTAGCAAGATCACGCATGTATTAGGCAAATCAGATTTTATATCTGTATAGAGAAGGAATAAGGGTGAAATTTGCAGAAGCTCTATGTAACATTTAAATCCTGTCTAGCTCTGAAAAATGCAATGCAACAGACACACAACTGAATCTGATGAGTAGAGCTGGTTGAATAATATTCAACAAATAATTGATTTGACCAATTTCAGAATATTTCCTCTAAAAAAAAGATGCTCGTTGATTTTTTCCCATTATTTGCCCATCTTATACAGCTAGATGGATACTGCACATGCACACTCACCCACAATGAATTTGTCAAAAATGTTGTTGAACTATTTTTGAGTAGTTTTACTTTTGACTATTTGCCCAGTTCTGCATGTAATCCTGCATACACTCTGATGCACTGCATTCATTCAAATGGAAGACAAACTCCGCTTTATACTAAAGGCAAGATCTTACAAGGTGCTCAGCATTTCTTTGAGGTGCTATGCACCCTCAACTCTTAATGACTTCTGTGGCATCTGAGGGGCAGTAAATGTGGATTTAGGTTGACCAAAACATTTAGCAAATTTGGATCAAATTCACTGATTTATTCATTAAAAATCTCAATATTTAGTTTCAGTAATTTCTAAATAAAATATTTCTATTTTTGTATTCAAAACATCTGTTTTGAATTTACTGCAATTTTATTTTTTTAAAGGTTAATCCCCCTCCCCCACCCCCCATCAAACCAAACCTTCCATTTCAGGTTGAACAAAATATTTCATATGACCCCAGACAAAGTTTTCCCCTATTTTTCAGTTTGGCAACCAACCCAAAAAAATTAGTGATTCACACATCTCTGGCACTCAGCACCTTGTAGAACTGAGCATTAAAGAGCCTAGGGACTGATTTAACTTCCATGAACTCAATGGGCTTTATATCAGGCCTTTTAATATGCACCAGTATCAATAAATATATGGAGTCAAATGCAATTGTGTCCAAGGAAATTACAGCAAATGATGCAAACGCGGATTTACAATATTATCTATCTGTGATTCAGAAGGAAGAAAAGTCATTTATTTGGAGATTCATTTTAAAAAGAGAGAGAGAGAATACAGCAGTAAGATACATTATTATCTGAATTAAATATCAATTGTTGTTTGCTATTTGGATGTTGTGCCTCAGGCAAAATGAATAAGCTTTAGGAATCCTACTTGCACTCTGTATTCAGTCTTTCAGAACAAATACCCCGTTATTCACCATACACTTTAATATTGTTATGGCAAAACGTTAACCTCACATAGATTTCTCCATCTTTTTTTTTCAAATTAAATCTGTTCCAACCAGATTTTTCCATATCTTTCTATGCCAGTGAAATAAAAACACTAATTAAAACTATGCTCTGACAAGATGTGCTGCCAAATCAAGCACGCTATTTACATGGGATCATGCCAGTTTCATAGTTATCCAGATAAAAGTGGGGATGCTGTGGGTTGGCAAGAGCAATATAAATGTGGGTCCTTTCCTGGCAAATTGTGAAATAACAGGTGCAAACTTCCCACATTTTAGAAGATTTTGGACATAGCTTTTAATAAAAAATAAACAAAAAAAAAAACTAAAAAAGATACCAAAACATGATTTATTGACATTCTTACAAAAACTTGCCAGTGTCAAACTATATTCTATTACACCACCACCTAATCTTAAATCAAATCCCTTTGCTTCAGAAGACCTCATACTATTCTCATCAGGCACAAAAAAAACCTCATGAAAATATTCAAACACAAATGAAGGCATTGGTTTCCTCCATTTTGGTTCTCCCTCATTCATCCTCATCCCAATCGGTCCATCCTTCTCTGCCCTGCCACCTATTTCCTGCTCCCCACAATCCCGTTAGTGTTCAGACCCCAACCATTTCTCTCCTTCTCTGCACCCCAAGAATCCAACAAATCTCTTCTTTCATTTCCATTATTCCTGCCCTCCCAGCTATGGTCACATGAGTCTCCAACCAATTATCTGTCACCATTCATCCTCTGCTCTCAATCTAGACCACATATAAATGGTTTATTTCTCCAGGCAATCCAGTTCATTATTTAATTCCAGCCCATCTCCTACCCTCCCTTTAGCACTAAGTACCCTTCTTTTCCCCTTACAGAGTGAATTAAATGTTATTTAGAAAAAAAATCTTTCTGATCACAGTGAAATGTTAACACCGCGTGCAGGTTTAATATGAAGTACAGCCAAGTGGAAATGGATTCTGATTGGCAGATGCATAATAGGCTAACTGCAAAACTGGATAGGATTGTTCTTTGTAATTCCTCAAATTCATTAAATCTTGACTATTCCTTTTCAGTAGTAAATATTTAAAGAACAGCCCAGAATACAATATCTCTGTGGGTGTGCTCACATGCGCGTATATGATGGTAACTAGATCATAGTTAAGCAGTTAAACAATCTCAGTATGATATCAATTGCTGGAGACAAATATGGATTAAGAAATTATGTCTACCAGGAAGCTGAAATAAGATATTTTCATTGATCTGGAAGTCTATGTGATTTTAAGGAGTCATCCTAGTTGACTAACAAAACAGTTGTATGATCCATTTTTAAATTTCATGATTTCCGTGGGAAAATAGTTTAAACCTTGCGGTGCAGATTAAGTTCTTGATCCTCCTTGCATATGATAAACTGATGCTTTCTATGTTTATAGCCAAAGGGATGCTCAAGTAGCAGGTGCACAATTCTAGAATTAGGCAGTTTTACAGTAGCAGCATATACAATAATTGTTTCAATTGCCTAAAGATATTTTGCTATGATATGTTTACATATTTCCCCTTCTTAATCTTTACTCTGATAAGAGTTTCAGAGTTATGAATAATTATTCTCTGTGGAAATAATCAAGATATTTAATATACAGTACTTTCTCTAAAAGTATGTATGTAAAGGTTGCATTGAAAAATACTTCCCTAGTATGTTGTTGATGGTTTCAGATACAAATTAAATATAATAGGCCCAACCCTGACTGCACTGAAATCCCTGGGACTTTTGCCATTGACTTGAATGGAAACAGGATCAAATCTAAGAAAAGCATGTGTATGATATATTACAGAAAAAAAATATGAATAACTATGTGACATTCCCCAAGGGTACAATCTGCACAGTTGAACAGCTGTGTCCTCTCAACACTCCAGCCTGGGATGCCTTTTACACTGCTTTGCTGTGAGAACAACCACTCCTGGCCTGTTCACACAAAGCTCTAGCATGCAAAATCACTCCCAGATGAATGATATGCATGCTTCTAGACAGCCCTTCCAGAATTATATTGCAGAGTGACACCAGAAAATCCTCAATGCTAGACTGGTCCCCAGAAATGTGCATCTTGTATCGCACAGCTCTTTCCTTCTGTGCAGTAAAAGCTCATACAAAATCTGTCATTGCATTCACAGAAAATGATATGCACAAACCCTGTTATCTCAAATGGAGGTTCCAGACACTTCAGTTCAAGCACACACTGGTTTAGATAAAACAATAAAACAAGTTTATTAACTAAAGAAAGATAGATTTTAAGTGATTATAAATAATGAGGCATAAAAGTCAGAATAAAAGAAAATAAAGAAATAAAAGGCAAAATGCAAACTAGCACCTTACTTAACAAGCTAAATGAATTTAAAGCAAAGGTTTTCTCATCACATGCTTTTCAGGCTGAACTCCTTGAGTCAGGACCGCTACCCATTTCACTGATGCTTCCTTTGTCTTTCAAATGTAGTTGTAGTTCAAGTTATATATTGCCTCTGAACTATTTCCCAGCATGCCCTCTGACATGGAGGGCATTAACTGTTTCACAGGTAGCACCTTGCTTGGATGCTGGCTCTCTATTTCTGGATTAAAAAGCGCTGTCAACACTCAAAGTAATAACTGAGGATTCTTAAATAATCAATATAATTAATACATAATCTATAGATCGGGCAACAGGTGCAATATTGATTTTGTATTTAACAGACTTTTGTTTGTTCCCAATAAGTGTTCAAAGCTGCCGACTCATACTTTATTATACAGTTTCACCACACTATCTAAACTAAGACACTGCGGCATGGGTATTACATAAATACCTATTACTGTTTACCTTCACATAGTGTATTTCATTTTATCTATTTTTGTTTCATGAAACCAGAAGATATATTTGTTTCCTGAGTTATTAAATCTGAGCAGGTTTCCAATTCTTAAAGCTGAGCAGCATACATAGGAGATCATCATTCATTCTTTGGGGAATTTATAATGGTGCTGTACATCTCCACCTGTGATAACATTATAAATACTGTAACATACTCTGTTTCCATTGTGTATCCATCTCAGTTGTCTTAGTTCAAGTTTTCACCAGATAACAACAATAAATAAGTACTTTATAATATGACAAGGAATCGTGGAAAGTGTGGTAAGGATTACAACATTCATACCTTCAGCTGTGTCTATAGTCTTCACCGTTCATCATGTTCTATTGATTTTTTAATTTTTTTTCTTATTCTTTTGCTTATTCTCATTGCTTCCTTTTCCCCTTCTCTAGTTGTTTTACTGTCTTTTGCATATTTACCCTCCCCACTCTCTCATTTATCAACTCTTGCCTTGATTACTGCTATCTCCCTAACCCTAACCCTTTCCACCTTTCCATCATATTGACTATATCCAGACATTTTCATATCCCTTTACAGCATTTATCTCACTCTCTGCATCATATCTGAGTTCCTTGTCCAGGCCTTCAAGGCTCTGCATAAATTATCTCCCTGCCTACCTCTGTGCTCTTGACTTTTTTCATTCCCTTTTGCTCTTCTAAGTCACATAACTATCTACCTTGCTTGTTTCCATCTCTCATTCATACCTCCATATCTTATTCTATTTGGCTCTTAGAACTGGAACTCCTGTTGTGACCTTTCCACTATCATTTCAGTCACTTCTTTGCATTCATTCTGAATCAAAGGTGGTGGTTACACCCAACCCATATGTGATCGGGGTACCGGGGACCACACTGAGATTCCTCAATCAGAGGAAAGAATGGGGCTGACAATCTTCCAAACTAGAAGTTATTTCTAATACTTAGATTTACCAATCCAGCAACAAAACAGCTTCTACAATATCTTACTGGTTACCCAGAAGCCAAAACACAGTTCCCTTAAAGTAACCCATCCTTGCGCTCCTGCCCAGACAGCCAAGTCAAATGTGATGAGGATTACTGAAAATCTTGTTCATCATCATAAAAAGTTCTACCAATCCCAAAGGATCGGACACATTGCCCACCAGGTCAATGAATATTTCAGATCTTACTCAAATACACGCTTACAGCCAATTCTTATTAACTACACTAAGATTTATTTAAAAAAGAAAAGAGAGAGAGAGTATTGTGGTTAAAAGACCATTATACATACAGATATGAATAAAGTTCTTAGGTCAGTTTCATAGTAAAGATGGTAAGCTTTAGAGTTGCAAAGAGTTCTTTCAGAATTAGTTCCATAGGTCATAGTCCAATGTCCAATATCAGGTGACCCAGTCTGGAACTGGGTACCTCAGTCTTGTGACTCAAACTTCCCCTGAAGAAGCTTATGCAGATCTGAGATACAGGATCAGGGCCCTAGAGTTCTTTTTTAGAGTTCTCTGGCAGCCTCTTGGCAGCAGGTGCCAGCTTATGCAGATCTGAGATACAGGATCAGGGCCCTAGAGTTCTTTTTTAGAGTTCTCTGGCAGCCTCTTGGCAGCAGGTGCCCCTTGCATGAAGCATTGTGGCTTTGAAGTAGACTTTATATTTCCTAATCATCACTGGAAATTAGCTACATGAATTAGTATAAGGCAACTACCCATCTCCCACCATTTACAGGTAGTTTGTTACATACTTCAAAGAGAAATGAAGGCAAAGATATTACCACATTCGCAATTCATCTGAATGTTAATATTCCCTTTTAATCTTTGAATCAATAGAACATAGTAACAGACAGGAACCATCTAGTTACATTGTGACCTCTAACAAGATATAGGTAAACAGACTACCACAGTCATTATTTTCTTCCAATTCTTTAACGATACAAGTCTACATTTCAAAGCTCTAGACTATCTAACATGGCTTTCCTAGTTATTTATAAGGAATAGCCCTAATTACCATTTATATACTTTCCTAATAAGTCTTTAAAGGTAGAATTTGGGTCATTATTTAGCCTGCATGTTGCTTAACCCTTTCTGGATCAGTGTTACACCATGACAAGGTCTAACCCAAACCACAACATAATACTAGGAAACAGTAACTGCCACAGCGAGCTTACAGCTTAAATAGACAAGACAGACAAAGATTGATTGAAAGGAAGTATTATCTCCATTTTATAGGTAAAACTGAAGCCCAGAGAGATTAAGTTCCTTGTGAAAAGACCAATAGAAAGTCTGTGGCAGAGCTTGAAACTGAACCTAGATTTCAGATCCAGTCCAATGCCTTAACTACAAAACCATCCTAAATCTCTGTATCAATTTGAACTTTATATCATGACCTTCCAAATATTAGAAACAAGAATCCCTCTAATAATCTTTCACTTTCTTCCCAGCTTTCATGGGAAATAGTTTGATTCTTTAGTTTAGTTGTCTGTGTGAAAGAGAGGGTGTTTCATGCATCTGCATGTGTATGAAGAAAGAAAGTGTTGTATTTGATTCTGAAGCTGATTATGTTATGGTCATTCATCTCTTGCAAGAATCAGTTACGTACTCTAGGTCCAGCTACAGAGAAAGTTCAGTCTTCTGAAATGGTTAGCCTCCGTAAATTGGTTGACAATTTCCTTGTTTCAGTGGAGCATAACTATTTTGAAAGGCCATGGTCATGGAGGAGCCATCTAACATGATAATTTGAGCTATTGAACTGGACTTTCTATTTAAGTTGGGAGCCAGTTGAGAGAGTGGAACATTGAGGTGGCATGTGTTCACTGTCCTGTATTGATAAACAGATCAGATACTGGTTTTAGTACCAGTTGGAGATTTTTCAATATGTGTAGTTTGATTCCTACTTAGAATGATTTAAAATTATCAGTTCTAGGTGTCACGAAGGTATGGACCTGGCCAAGTCTGCATACTTTAAGATAAAGTGCAATGACTGTTCTTATTTTGTTTGTTTGTTTTGTCCAGAATAGTGATCTGATCAACCAATAGAACTGAGGAGTCCAAAAGAATACCTAGGCTGCAGACTGATTAAACAATCTTATCTTAGATGTGTTAGATAGTGGGTGACCGAAGGAAAATTATTCAAATTCTTCCATCCTTCTACCAGTAACAACTCCATTTTGCTGGGGTACAGCTTAATCTAACCACTTTCAAAAGTGCTGCTGTCATGTAGGCACTGAGAAACTGAGAAATGAAGCTGTTGATGCAAAGGAAATGTGAAGCTAATTGTCTTGGAACTGGTTGGATGTCAGCCTATGATATCTCATCGGTCTATTCTCCCAACTACTCCATGTAGATGTTGAATAATTTAGGGAAGAGTGGTGAGCTGTGTGGGTCTTTGGAGGAGAGGGGTTTGGAGTGGGAAAAAAGTTTCCCATAACCTTTTTGGTCCAGTCAGAGAGAAAGAACCTGAAATATTTCACAGGACTTCCATGCACCTCTGGAAAGCCAATTGCTACAGAAAAGTCTACCAGAATGAAGATGGACATACTTCCCATGTTTATGAACAAGAAGAACCAATCTATCAGCGAAAAAGTGCAGTCACAGCAACATGCTTTGTCCTAAATCATGGCATCATGGACCATTTGCTACTAGCTTCTAATTTTTGCTTGGAAAAGGGAGTTTAGAACTGGCATCAATTTTCAAAACTCATCAGCCAGCACCTGCCCTTCATTTGTACATTATTTAGTTTGATTATAAACTCTTTGGGCAGTGGCTTTGTCTTCATACTTCTCTGTAAATTGTATCACACTTTTGGCATGAAATTAAAAAAATGGTTAATTAATCTCATTATTGTTTTTCTCTCTCTAATCATTGCTTCTTTTTATATTCATCTCTTTTTCTTTATTTTCTTTCTTTGCCTCTTCTAATCACTATATATCCTTGCTTTTAAACATTCTTTTTAGTGAGATGTTTTACAATAATATACATTTGCTGAAGCAATGACCAAGATACTAGTAAAAGAAAGTGTATCATGTTTAAGTATGTACTAAAATAATACAAACTTACTATTCAGAATAAATGCACAGCAGCTCATCGTTCATAAGAACATCACACCAAACAGTAATTTCTAAAATAAAAAGAGTTCATCATTTCGGAGAAATTCATCATCATACCATACAATCCAATTTTATTGAGCACTGTTCATAAGGATCAGCTGATAATGATCAGTTTCAGAAAACCTGTATCTGTTACATATTTTTTATGTGATTGCTTTACTTGTATGGATTCCTGGCTGTAAGGGCCATGACTGAATGCATTTAAAAACTACAAGCCATCAGCACTAGAGATGCACCTCTCCCTTTTAAAGACAAACAAACAAACATGTTTACTCATAACCAGTTGGGGAGTCTGCAGAACATTGAAATGACGCATAAAACAAACTCAACATAACAAGAGAGTTTTGGAAAAATATTTCTGTATCCAGCAGGGTCCCAGTCCCAGACTTCTCAGAAACACAAACCAAAAATGTTTTGCATCAAGATGTCTAATCATAAGCAGAGTCAGAAGCAGGAAAAGTATGGGAAGAAACACTGGACACAGTAAGTACTCATTCCATGAAGCTGAACAACCCAGCTCACACAAAAATCCAGGAATTTTTCAGTGGCAATGGATTAGCTCAATTTCACAGTAGCCAAAGCTAGGATCATGAGCTAGAAATCCAGAAACAATATTTTTTAAAACTAATGCACGAAAAGAAAGCAGGTGTTCAATTCAGCAGCATTGAGGCCCAGAAAAATGAGATTTTGTTCAATATCTATAAGGCCATGGAAAAGAAAATAATTATAGTTGTATCATTTTTGGTTCCTATAGGCAAACAAGATGCTAACTTCTAAATATCTTCCTGTCCCTAAGGGGAAACATGTATGCATGTGTCACAGGTCTAATCTCCTGGTACATATCTGGCTGATAAAAGATGTACTTCTATTGCAGGCAAATCTCAAAGTTTACATTATATAATCTTTTTTAAATCTGAAGTATATATAGACTCATAGACTCATAGACTTTAAGGTCAGAAGGGACCATTATGATCATCTAGTCTGACCTCTTGCACAATACAGGCCACAGAATCTCACCCACCCACTCCTGGAATAATCCTCTCACCTATGTCTCAGATATTGAAGTCCTTAAATCATGGTTTAAAGACTTCAAGATGCAGAGAATCCTCCAGCAAGTGACCCGGGCCCCATGACACCACTGCAAATTTAATGCCGTTAAGACTATCCATGTAGTATGTAAATAACAGAAATACCCAGATGATTGTAGAAAAAGCATGACAATTGACTTAAAAAATTGAAACATGAAGTTTGACAGTCAGTGTTGGGAAACTGACTTTGTGATGTACAATTTTGCTGCATATAACACATCTTTCCTTTCACAACAGAAAAAATGTTTTATTTTTCTTGCAGCCATGACAAATCTGGCATCCAGTTTAACAAACATTACTCTCAACTCCCTGAGAAACAAAATGTATGTATGAATAGATTCCGATGATACACCGAGTGCAGTGAATTTTGCTTAGCCTATTAACTCACTGGATACACCCACTTGGCCAGAATGAGAGTGCTATTTCACAGTTATGTATTGACAACAGATTTGCATAAACATAGGCTTAGAGACTCATTCACTAAAAAACAAAACAAAAACCAACGATTCTGAAGCTACTACTGTCATGAAATTTTTCCACCAACAGGTATGCATCCAGACCTGAGACAACTGAAATAGATGAGGAGCTTAGAGGATTAGCCACTATAAGAACACTGAGACCAGAAATAAAAATTTAGTGGAATGAACCTAAAACTATAGAGAATGAGGAGGAAATCTTTGTAATACCAACCAGGAAAATAAAAATGTATTTAGTTGCTCACACAATGGAGTACAAACTGATGGCTGAATTTCACTTTGCAACTTGTACAGTTTAATTCCATATACTAGAATAACTACAGAATTACCTGATTTTCTGTAGAACGAGAACACTTGCATAGTCTTAACCTTACATGAGTAAACACATGAAAAAGTCTTGATGAGTGAATGTATGATTGGTGTTTCCCATTATCCCACTGATCTATGACCAAAAGGGTTGGTTTTACTCACTGAAATGTCTCAAAACATTCAGACCTGTTGAATGACGGTTTGGCTATACATTTTTGTATCTATTGTCTTTCCAAGCCATACATTACTGGAATGGGAAAGTTTTTTTGTTTCCATAAAGATGACCTAATCAAACCCCATTGGATAATGCCAGTCATTTAATAAGGACTGCACCTATTTTTATTGGACAAGAAACTCTTGAGGAAAAAGCAGACAGGGCACAGACTTCATAAAATAAAGGAAAAGAAGGAACTACTGCTTCTGGCTTTGTCTGTTGACTTCTGGCTATGCATAGCCACCATGTCTGACAAAGAAGGATGTGCTTTTTCCACTTTCCCAGGTGGCCACTGAAGGTTAGGGGTCCAGCAATGTGCAACATCAAAAATATGACATCTTCATGCAAGTAAATTATAGACAGCCAGCAAGTCTATTAATATTAATCAATGAGAAAACCACCAGAGACTTTATGCAACCATATAATAATTTTCTGAAGCTGAATGAAGCCACAGAGTCACAACAGCCACACTGCATAAGAGTCAACATTTTTATTGTGTTTTCTGAGTTTTTATAGGCAGCATTTTAACTTGTTTTTTTCTAATCCCAGTAGGTGCAATAAGTGAACAGAAACAATGTTGCATCACTTATGAATTAATAACCAACACAGAGCAAATTTGAATATTTTAACTGAACTGTTTCTAAGTGATCCATGCACCACAAAGTATTCAAAGAAGAAATTCAATAATAATTTAAAATAATGAACATTTGGGGGAATTTTACAATTCATGAACAGAAAAAGAGGCAAAAATAATTAAATACATTTTTCATTAAGAATGATATGTCCAACTCTAGTTAACAATAAAACAGCATGAAAAGGCCTTTTCAGAATAAAAGATTCACTTTTTATATTTTATTAAAGCTGGCACCCTCAACACCTCTTCCTCACCCATAAGCAAATACAGTAATAATGTTTACTAAATGTTCATTCTATCATGCTAATTAAGTCATATCTATTAGATGGTGGAATTGTCTTCCAAGGGAAGTAGTACAAGCTGTATCAATTGGAGTGTTTAAAACTAAACTGGCTAAAATATTTGCAATTGTACTGCAGGGAATAAATCCTGCACAGGCAAGATTTTGCAATCACAGAATAATATAAATGTAGGGCTAGAAGTGACCTAAAGAGGTCATCTAGTCCTTACCCTTATGTTGAGGCAGTATTAAGTATATTTATATAATCTCTGACACGTTTGTCTAACCTTTCTTAAAATCTTCGAGTGACAGGGATTCCACAACCTCCCTAGTAAACTGTTCCAGTGCTTAACTATCTTTACAGTTAGAAAGATTTCCTAATTTCTAACCTGAATCTTCCTTGCTGCAAACTAAGCTGATTGCTTCTTGTCCTATCCTCAGTGGATATGGAGAAAAACTGATCAAAATCCTCTTTATGACAACTTTTTATATATTTGAAGAATTGTTAGCATGACACCCCTCCCCCGCCAGCCTTCTCTTCTCTAAACTAACAAAAAAACCCTCAGTTCTTTCAACTTTCATCATGTCATATTTTCTAAACTTCTTATCAGTTTTGTTCTGCTCCTCTACAGTCTCTTCAATTTGTTCACGTCTTTGTTAAAGTATGATGCCCAGAACTTGACACAGAACTCCAGCGAAGGCCTCACCAGTGCCAGGTAGAAAGAAACAATTATTCGAGTCCAATATACAACACTCCTGTTAATACATCCCTGAATGACATTTTCATTTTTCATTACAGCATCACACTGTTGACTCATATTCATTTTGTGATCCACTACAACCTTGTATCCTTTTCTGTAATACTGCCACCTAGCCAATCATTCCCCATTTATTATTAGTGCATTTGATTTTTCCCTCCTAATACTTAGCACTTGTCTTTATTTCTGATTTGAGACTAATTTTCCAATTTATCACGATCATTCTGGATTCTTATCTTACACTCCAAAGTGCTTGCAATCCTTCCCAGTTTGGTTTCATCTGCAAATTTTATAAGCATACTCTCCAGTACACCATTGAACTCATTAATTAAAATATTGAATACTATTGTCTTAAGATAGACCCCTGCAGGTCCTCACTTCACATGTCCTCCCAGTTTGACAGCAAACCATTGATAACTACTCTGTGAGTACAAGCTTTCAGCCAGTTTTGCCCCCACCTTATAATAATTTCATCTAGACCATATTTCCTCAGTTTGGTATTGATGTCATGCTGGACTACATCAGAATTCCAGAAACATCACGTCTCCTGCATTCTCCCCCTCCCCCATCCACTAGGCTGGTTACTCTGTCAAAGAAGGAAATTAGATGGTTTGGGTATGATTTCTTCTTGACAAATTCATGTTGTCTACTATTTATCACCTTATTATCTTCCAGGTTTGAACAAATTTATTAAGTATTTATTCTATTATCTTTTCAAGTGTCAAAGTTAGGCTAACTGGGCTATAATTGTCTGGTTGTCCTTTTTCCCCTTTCAGAAGGAAAGTACTATATTTGTCCTTCTCAAGCCATCTGCAACCTTACCTGTCCTGTTCTTGAAAATAATTGCTAATGGTTCAGAGATTGCTTTAGACCAGGGGTTCCCAACTTGCTTCACAACTTGTTCAGGGTAAGCCCCTGGTGGGCCGTGAGACACTTTGTTTACCTGAGCTTCCACAGGTACGGCTGCTCGCAGCTTCCAGTGGCCGCGGTTCGTTGTTCCCGGCCAATGGGAGCTGCGGGAAGTGGTGGCCCGGTTTGCGCCACTTCCTGCATCTCCCATTGGCTGGGAACAGTGAACCACGGCCACTGGGAGCTGCGAGCGGCTGTACCTGCAGATGCTCAGGTAAACAAAGTGTCTCATGGTCCACCAGGAGCTTACCCTGAACAAGCTGTTAACCAAGTTTGGGAACCCCTGAGTTAGACTAAATGACCCAAAAAGGTTTATTTATCTCTGTTTACTATGATCCTAAGACTGATAATATTTGGTGCCTGAGAAATTAACCACAAAAAAATGGAAATAGTGTACAAAAACTTTGTGCAACATTTTGTGAACCCCCATTCAATATATTTGTTGGCTTAAACATAGCATATGTTCCCCCAGTTCTAGTATAAAAGTTCGATTGTTACTTTAAATAGGATAAATATCTGGAGGACAAAGGAGAAGTTGCTGTAAGACAGTTCTAGATGCATGTGTTTTCTGTTATTACTGAGTTGTTGCTAAATGATAAAAGGAGGCATTAAGAGAGTCACTGAAATAAGATCCAAACAATTTCCATTTTTTTTTCTGTGGTTCTTTCATCACAAACCTCCCAGGGTTGAGAGGTACCTGCTGTGCACAATTTGTTTTCATTCCATTTCTATTTAAAATTTCAAAACCCTTGAGCTCCCTGTCCTTTTCTCTAGCCACTAGAACACATTCAATTCCACAGTCTGCTGAACATTCATGAAATATCAGTATTTGGCATTGCTATCCTTTCAAATGTTGGCAGTGTCAAATATGTCCTTTTGGCCATCTGCGGACAGTGTTCACTTTGTGAATTGGGAATATGTTATACAGCTTTACTCTTGTGAAATTCATTAGTTAAGGGGTTCTACATCTTAATTATTTAAAACAAAAGTTATGTTTCTAAGGATGTCGATTTCAAAACTAAATCATATTTACTCTGGTGCATACAAACACACAGGCACGTTTTTGACAACAACAGATTCAAATACATGCAATAAATTCCTTTCCATAATGCCTTAGCTACATGATTATGTATTTATCTATCCAGTCTATATTTTCCATTGTTGTTACATGGAAGTGATAATTCCCAGATATAACAGTCTTAAAATATTACTGTACTTCTCATTTTTGAAGGTAGGTATAATATATTTAAACTATAGAAACAGTCCATCCCATACCTCATATGTGACAAAAAATGCTTATAAGGGAACAAAAGTTTCATGGGAAAGACAGTGAAAATAAAAATCTAGTGCACCTCTTTTATGTCTATTGACCCAGCTATAAAATTGGTAAAACCAGGTCAAGAGAGGAAAAACAAACTCTCCATCTGCATTAAGTTACTGTAGGTTTATGAAGCAGAAAATACATTTGTATTCATATGCTTGAAATAATATTTTGCCATTAAAAATTGAGAAAAAAAAATGCTGTTCTTCCTCCATATAACACTGTCTTTGTGTAACTCAAGTTATCTATGCTTATTGATTATGTATGCATATTGTAAATAGGCTTATTTTTAAAAGGAAGCTTAGCTCGGAGGCTATAAGTAACATTTTCAAAAGCACCTAAGTAACTAAGCTTTATTGACTTTACCCAATGTCACATATCAAGGAGTTCTGACAACAGTAGCAAGTAAAAATCTTTCACGCAAAGGATGCATACATTCAGTTTGTGTAGGTCCCAAATATAGCTGAGTAAATAAAGTGCCAATATAAGATTATTATTTTAAGTTCTTTCAGAAGAGAGGAACAGAAATGATTAAGTCATTTAAACTCTTCAATGAAGAGAAAACAAAACCTGAAGGATTATTCTAGTGGCTGGTAGTTTCTGGACACATTAGATGTATTGCTTTTAATATGATTCTAAGTTATGGACTCTAGCTACATTGACATCATGCATGGGAAAACTTAAGAACCCAGAAGTATGTACCGAATCTCCACCTTTTTTTCTCTTCCACTATACACACACACCCTTCCTTCAATAAATCATGGTGTGGGTGAATGAAAGCTAAAAATAACCTAGAGTTTCAAGTTGAAATAAATATGGTACTGATTTAATAATATTGAAGTCAAGGGGAAATTTTCCACTGGTTTTAAAGAAGAGACTCAAACTCTCAAAGAAAAAAAAAAAACCTGACGCTGAAATTTCTAAAATAAAAAGGATGCTGTGAAGCTGATGTTCAGACACATACCTCAAAAAAAATTCTCCCAACTACTAGTTCTACTCTTTCCTGTTTAAGCAGCACTTTCTCTAGGTGGGCTCCTAAGCATCTCTAAGAGTGTGAACTTCCCTGACTAGAATCTCTTGATTCATTTTTATACTCCCATCCTTAAGAGGGTGGACAGCTGGGCCTCCCAGGTGCATTTTATAAGAAAGACAGCAAACTGCCACCCTGGCCCCTAGGGAATCAATCATAGCTATGCAGGCAAGCTTATTGTAAGGTAAGGTTTTAGGGAAAAAAACTCCCCGCATCTTTTCTTTCTTATCTATGCTGACTCTGTCAGCACTATACAGCTTGCTAAAATTGTACAGCTTAGGGAGTTATCCTTTAAATGAGGTGGTAGAGGTCTGTGCTTTTGGTCCTGAAGTTCTATTTCATAGGGAAGTGTTGGCAGAGCTCCTACTGGAACTAAAAATAGTAGAGGGTGATTAATGAAAATCACTGAGACTAAACATCCCCAGAGAGGTACCACCAGAGTTGTTTGCATATATTGGGTCAGCTGGGTTTTCCAGAGACTAACAGACAAAGAAAGGGCTCCTGGCATAAAAAGTGTGCAGTTCTGGTCTCCCATGTTTAGGAAGGATGATTTTAAACTGGAACAGGTATAGAGAAGGGCTACTTGGATGATCTGAGGAATGGAAAACCTACCTTATGAGAGGAGTCTCAAAGAGCTTGACTTGTTTAGCCTAACCAAAAGAAGTCTGAGGGAAGATATAATTACTCTCTATAATTACATCAGAGGACTAAATACCAGGGAGGAAGAGGAGTTATTTAAATTAAGCATCAATGTAGACAAGAACAAATGAATATAAACTGGCCATCAACAAGTTTAGGCTTGGAAATAGGTGAAGGTTTCTAACCATCAGAAGAGTGAAGTTCTGGAACAGTTTTGAAGAGGAGCTGTGGGGACAAAAAAACCTAACTGTTTTCAAGACTGATATTGGTAAGTTTATGGAGGAGGTGGCATGATGAGACTGCCTACAATGGCATGTAGCCCATGTGTGTCTGCTAGCAGCAAATATCTCCAACGGCCGGTGACAAGACAGTAGATGGAGGGCTCTGAGTTACTACAGAGAATTTTTTCAGGTGTCTTGCTGGTGGGTCTTGCCCTCATTCTCAGGGTCCAACTAATCACCATATTTGGAGTCAAGAAGGAATTTCCCCCTGGGTCAGATTGGCAGAGACCCTGAGGGTTTTTCACCTTCCTCTGCAGCATGAGACATGGGTCACTTGAAGGTTTAAACTAGTGCAAATGGTGGATTCTCTGTACCTTAAAGTCTTTAAACCATAATTTGAGGAACTCAGTAACTCAGAGTTTAGGGTCTTGTGACAGAGTGGGCCAGGCCCCGAGGCCCGCCGTGGGCGGCCTCAAAGCCCTGCCACACCCTGTTGCAGAAAAGGGCAGTGGAGCGTGTCCTCCAAGCTGCCTAGAGTGGCTCTGTGGGACACAGCCAATCAGAAAGGACTTCAGGGAGCATCCAATCAGGGTCTAGCCAGTTAGTATAAGAAGAGCTGCAGGGTCAGAGTAAGATCAATTCCTTGCTGGAGCTGGAGGAATGTGGATAGTGTGTCTAGCTGGCTCAGGGAGCTACAGGACCTTGGACAAAGCAGTGCAGGCAGAGACTGGAAGGAGTGAGAAGGAGCTCTGGGCTGGCAGCTAGGACTAAATCAGGACAAGGCCCTGAGGTAAAGGAGAAGGACGTGCTGGCGCTGTAGAGAAGTGGCCCAGGGAATCATAGCAGCAATGCAGCTTAGTTAAAGGACATGGCAGATGGCTGTTATCTTTAGGGTCCCTGGGTTGGGACCTGGAGTAGAGTGGGCCTGGGTTCCCCCATCAGCCACTGGGAAAGTGGCCTGGACTTGATGCATTCCAGAAGTGGAAATAAACTCCTTTAGTGGCCCAGTAGGTGTGCTGGGGCCTGAAAGACCCAGAGAGGTCAAGGCCATTGCCTCCAAGGAGGAAGCACTGGAGTACTGCTCAATACCAGGGCTGAGGCCATTTTGAAGACTGCTGGACTAATTATGGGCTTGAGCCCAAGGAGGGTTACAGGGGGAAAAAAAAAAGAAAAACTGAGGGGAACTGGACTAGGCCCCCTGTTGAACTCTTTCCCTGGAAGGGGTTTTTATTTCACATACAGGCTGGGTGTGGCTTGGCTGAATGGCTGAGTCATAGAATATCAGGGTTGGAAGGGACCTTAGTAGGTCATCTAGTCCAACCCCCTGCTCAAAGCAGGACCAATCCCCAATTTTTGCCCCAGATCCCCAAATGGCCCCCTCAAGGATTGAACTCACAACCCTGAGTTTAGCAGGCCAATGCTCAAACCACTGAGCTATCCCTCCCCTGCACTGAAGTCACTGAAGACCTGCCACAAACTGAGAGAGTGTGTGTGCAGGTGCACATACTTGGACAGGGGGCACTCACAAGAGTTGAGTGCAACCCCATTAAAAAGTCTATTCTAGTGAGTGGTTAAGGCTCTGTGACCTTAAATGTGCAGGAAGTCAGACCAGATGATCATGATGGTCCCTTCTGACCTTACAGTCTGAGTACTGGATGTGTTATTTTGGAAAATGAAACTGGGGCTTTAAAATGAACTCCAGCTTTTTCTCCAGGAAAGGCAGAGGTGAATCAAAGTTCTTCAGCTGGCTCCAAAAATGCAAATGGAGGTGTCAATTGGAATGCAAATAGAGTAGCCAACAGGCAGAAACACAGGAGGGATCAGATTCCTCCTGCCAGTAACAAAGAAATTGATACCTGAGACAGCCAAGAAGGAGAGGGAATGTCTTTCCTCAGTCTGATTGCCCAGGGTCTGAAAATATAAAGAACCCTGAGCCAGGTAGGCAGGCCACTAGTCTGGTTTTAAACCAGATAGTCCTGCTTTTGCAATATCTGGTACTGAGACAAAATCTGATACGGTTTTGTCTGGTCTCGTGTGGGGGATGCCACAGTGGAGAGTGTGCTGCTCCACTCCCATCAGCATTGCTGTAAATCTGGGTGCACGCAATGTTCTTGAGATATACTTCTGTACTATGGTTAGCACAATGGGGCCCTGATCATTGACTGGAGTTTCTGGGCACTACCACAAAACAAAGTAACAATTTCTATAACTTCTGATAAGGTTTACGAGCTGGAGTAAATGAGCTTGTTTCTGTTTGTTGTTCCTGTGATTAAAGTATCATACTTGTATATGAAAATTGCTATATTAAACCACCCAGTATATGATCATTTCAATGTGTCTTTCCAATTTGTCATTACATTTTGCTTGGCAACATGGTATAGAAATGTCTACTATTTGTTTTAATGTGGAACACTACTGATAAATACGAACAACTTTTTAAAATTCATATCAGTAGTAAAACAGGGGCAGTTAGCTGAGGAAAAAAAGGAGTAAATTTGGCTTACTTAACCTACAGTGGATAATTCAGTGGTAGTGATACTTGCAGCTCACAAAGCAAGCTTAGTCCTAGCAATTCTCTATAAATAATTGATAAGAGCTATGTTTACCAATAGGGCTTTTATAAAATGATCCTTCCAGAAAAGTTGAATTGCATCATTATATAAAATCATTGTGAGGGATTAGGCTGCTTCTTAAGCAGAGGGTTTTCAAGGAGTGCAAAAGGAAGTAGTTAATCTGCAAAACTCTTAAATTGTTATATAATAAAGGTCATGAGTACATAAGTGTGATTTAAACATGCTTTGCTAACTTTACAGGAATTACTGTTCTCCAGCAACTGATGCATTACATCTGCACGGGAAAATTATTGGTCAGAATGACTGACGTCAAAGAAGCCATTAAAGAGTTGCCCAGTCTGGCTCCATAAGTAAAGTGCAGCAGCAGCAGTGTTCCTTTTTAAAGGTGAGAAATGTTGAAGTACAAGATTCAATTGTGTTTAATAGGATGCAACCCAAAAGTATCTAATAAAACAATGATTTCTTCTGAAAAGTAGACATGCAATGCTTGTGGGGAGTGGTGACAGTGAGTTTAGAACTCAGTTTAGCACCTAGTAGTACACCCATGAGTGGTTGCCCTCAAAGCTCATGTAGACAGAAATCATTAGAAATGCATTTGGAAAAGACTGATAGTATTTTAATTAATGGAGCACACTTGTGGTCCATTTATTGTAGCTGTGAGTTAAGCATTCAAATTGATCCAGCACAGGTGCATGTAATTGAGAGATATGCCTAAGATTATGGATTTCACATTTAATTTGCCTGGAGAGTTGCAGATACAATGAAAATTGTATTAGTGGAAGTCTTCAGAAGGAACTGGGCAGCTTGACAGATTTAAGGTCTTTTCAAGTAGCTAAAAGAGGAAAGGCAGTAACCTGAACTCAGTTTGACAGAAAAATTACATAGCAACGCCTTGTGATGTGAACCAATGTAAAGTCTGTTTGTTTTGGGATAAGTATTCAGCATTTCACACTAAACTTAGCTGAGGAGCTTTGAATTATCTGATCGGAAGCTTAAAGACAAAAATTAATACCTTACAAAAGGTGAGGAAGTTTCAGGTCAGGTGAAATATGAAAATATTAATCATTGTAAAATCCAACTTCAGTTTAATCTGTTTGGGAGTTCTGTATAAGATTAACAGACTAGAAAGAGCTATTTGTTTTTCCTGAGGATATCGGTCATTTTGCTACAAGGTACAATGTTCCTTTCTGTTTTTCTTTCTCCCTCCCTTTGAAGGCAGGGCCCAGGAATACCAGATACAGGAATCTGAAATTAGTCTCTTAATAAATGGCATAATTTTCAAAAAAGGCTGAGTAGTTAGCATTCCAAGTGACTTCCCGTGGAAATCACAACATCCCAGTCTTGCAAGCAATTACACATTTATGCAATCCTTAAACATGAGTGATTCCATATTCACATTAAGGTCTAATCCTGGAAGTCCTTATTAAGGTGATAGAAAATCAATAATGTATGAAGAGAGAACCCATGAGATGGCAATAGTTTTACAATACCTAGCTGCACTAAACAGTTCTGGGAAGTGAAGAATATTGTATCCAGCTGTTTCTCCAGGTGAAGTGCATGTACCTCAGTTAAATTGTGGCCAGACAATGTTTAACCATAGACTAATTGTGAATGATCAGATAAAACCATTCATAGAAGCATATTTTTTTTTCTGTTCAATATTTATTCCTCAAATAGAACATCAGGAAAATAGTAAAAGCAACAAAACATTGCAATGTCATTCAGTCGTCTTATGAGCTTCTTTACACTACAGGAAACTCCACACAGGAGATGATTTTACTCAACTCATTGCTTGGTCTCTCCTCAGAAAACAAGGACAAGAGAACCTGGATTATCCGATCCAGAGTGAGGAATTCACCAGGACCAGATGGACTTAGTGGTGAATTTTATAAATATTTACGAAAAACTTAGCCCCTCGGTTAACTAACGTATACCATTATCTCCTGTAAAGAGGTTACTCCACTCTATCTTCAAAGCTTCAATATCAGTTTTCCCACAGCTAGGTAATTCCTGCAAATCATCTAAATGCATCTCTCCTAATTCTTAGTTATAATATTACAAAATAGAAATCTTTATCTATTCAAGTATCGGCAAGGTAGCAGTGTTAGTCTGTATCCACAAAAGCAACAAGAAGTCTGGTGGCACCTTAAAGCCTAACAGATTTATTTGGGCATAAGCTTTCATGGGTAAAAAACCCATGTCAGATAAATCTGTTAGTCTTCAAAGTGGCAACAGACTCCTCGTTTTTACTTAGTTCACTAGTGGGATTATGAATAACACCTCTGGAAATATTATCAAAAACAAATAATGACAATTTTGAAAAAAGTATATCATAACCACTCAAACAGAATATTTTGAAATATTTCTGTGGGTTAAGATGTTTGTTTTTAAAGTAAGTGAAAAGAATAATTAATTACATATATTAATTATAACAAAATGTTAGGTAATACAAAGCAAGCCAGAAAATACATACACATTAATGTACAGTAGAAGCCCTTATAAATCCTTAGATTACAGTATAGGGGAAACTGGTAATCACAAGAATTTCTCTATGGTGACTGCTGGGAATTTACAACTCAGATGAACTCACCATCTAGTACCATGCCTAAGGATTTCAAAGGAATATTAGAGCGCTAGGTACCCAGTTTCCATTAGAATTCAGACACGATAGGCTCCTTTGAAAAATCCCAGCTCCAGTTGTTAACTATGCTGTCTTTCAGCTCCAAAAAGTAAGACACAATGGTTTGAAATTTGCCATAATGTATCTAATTCACAATTTTCAAATTGCAGTCTAGATCTCTCTCTATTTATCAAATCTTTTATATTTGGTATCAATATTTCCCCCCAATTACTTATTATGAAGAGGTATAGTTGCATAACAGTTGAAACAAAATTCAATAAAGAATAAAATACAAACCCTTCCCTGCACAAAATAATATATTATGACTCCATGAATGGCTTATTAGTAAGAGACACATTTCAGTGACAGAAATACAAATATCAGGTGATGATTTGTCATTTAGATTATTTGATTCAATAATATAGTTCATGTAAGTAAACTTGTATCACAGACAATTCCGGATGAAATATCACATTGGCTCTGTGTATTATTAATGACATTTTGATAATCTGAACTCAGGTGTATTCTCTTTTCTCAGTATGATCCCTTTTTAATAAACCTAAAGCATATTTTACTTGAAGTATACCAATAAAATAAAACAATCTGAATATTTAATTATCATAAGCATCCTTGGATTTTAAAGAACAGATATATTAAAGATAGCAGTTTTCTTCCAAGTTATTTTTAAAGCTTTCCACATTGCTTCACCGTTTTGTATTTCTTTGTTAGATCTCTACATGAAACCATCTGGTGCTGGGAGAAGCAGGCTATTGATGATGATTTCATGCAACTCCTCATTCTGCTGGTAAAGTTAATAGTCGATGACAATACATATGGATCATGGCCCTCAAATGAAAACTGATCTCTGAAGTAGTAATCATCATAGCACCCTTTAAGTTAAGGGAAATGTTGAGTCTAAGATATATGTTTGAGATGTATGATGATGCATGCTTAAAAGTTAATCAAGCATTCAGAGTTGAGGGATTGTAGAGGACCACTAGCTCTGCCATAGTTAAGGTTTAAGAACCCCTTTGTGTTTAAAGATTGACTCTTCTAAGTGCTCTAAAATCTAATTGAATTCTCTTGAAATCTGCTGTGCCTCCAGGGGTTTAGGGCAGAGTTAGTGATCCAATTGGGGTCATTTGAGGAAGAGTTTCATTTCACAGCATTCAAAAACAGCAGTTCACAAAGTACACAGATTCTGTCCATGCTTTTTTGTGCACACTTGAGGATCTAACTATGGCTTCCCCAGTTGTTTGACTAGCTCAGCTAGTACATGGCATGCACGTCCTCTTTGGGGAAGTAATATTGAGATCATTATTAAAGGAAGCGTTAGCATCTCTGGATTAATGTGTGCTAAACACTCATGTGCCAAAAGAATTGAAATGTTCAGGTGCAACAAGACTATGTAACAGGGCTTCTAGATGACCTGGTTTTATATGACCTTGGTGATTCAAGGGGACATGCTGTAGCCATTGAACCTGAGCTAGACCCAGATACTGTTAATTCAAAATCTACCTTCTCAGAAATCTGAGAGCCATCTTAATCCCTGTTGCTATTTTCTTCCTCCATCCAGTTTTTGTTTGTGTTAACTTTAGGGAAATGCACCCTGGTAATTTCTATAGGTAAATTAGAAAGGATTCTACCTGTATTTTGGAAGATTACATATTTCACATGCTTTATTCAGGGATGTAAGTATGTTTGGACATGTAACTACCTGAGCTCATATCCCTGCCGTTCCCATGTGGGAGCCAGGACCTGGGAGCACCCTACCTCTCCCTGCCTCCTGTGTGTGTAGTGGGAACTGGGGAAACCTGTCATCTAGGTCCCTCTCCCTGCTCCTCATGTGAATCAGAATTTGAGGGTGAAGCCTGAATAATACATTTAAAACTCTGAACACCAGGAAATATTTGCTTCCCTTGTGCAGGGTGGGTGGCTAGCCAGGGTTTGGAGGGAGGCACGCAGACTTGGGTGAGGTGAGGAGCATGACTGGAGAGGCAAGGCCAGATTAGTAGTTGGGGGCCTGGCTTCAGGAGGGTGTGTAGTGGGGGTAACACATCTGGTTCACTGTACAGCTCAGACTACATAACGAAGCAAGTGTGTGGCCCTCTAGTAAACTGTGGTCTGTAATATACATATGCAGCAGCACTGGGTGACAGACAGCAAGGAGTAACTTTTTCTATGCTAATGGCTTCATGGGATAGGAAGGAGAGGGTTAGCTGGAAATGTTTGGGGAAGTGAGCTATATGTGGCAGAGAATGGCAGGAGGAGGGGGGAGAGATACAAATCTTCTTTGACATGCTTAAAATTACTGTAACCAACATGGAGTAAAAATAAGATTTTTTTGGACATAACCCATAACTATGACTTGTCTTCCTGCCCTGTTAGCAACTCCATCCTCCAAGCATTTCAAAGCACGACTATCACCATGTCACTATAAAAAAGTGTACAGGCAGTGGGAAGACCACTAAGCATTGGTATAACATTCTTTGTATTTAGCTAGCCTCATTAGTGCCCCAAATGTAAACCTATGTGATAACTAATACTGCTACATGACCATTAACTCCTACTACAAACATTTCTTTCTGTTCAAAAACCTAGTAAATTCAAACTCAAAATTCTGAAAACCAAGTAATAGAGTTAAGGTACACACCATTGCAGTCTTAACTCTGTCTCCCTGGGCCTTGCAGTTGCCACTGAGAATTATCTGCCTGCACTCCAGTTGCATTCATTGTGATAGGTATATATGTATTGAATGCCAGAGGGATTAGTTGAAGAAGCTTGGCAGAGCTGTGCTTCTGGTATGAGTCAATTTGGGGAACCCCTGCCTTTTGAGTAGGAATCTAAGCACCTTTCACTGTCCCACATGTGTGTGATCAAAGGAAAGAGGTGCATGTACATGTTGTTGTATCCAGTATGCCTAACTTCAGTGTTGAATTCTGTAGATTGTCAGTGGTGAATAGGGGTCTTCTTGATAGGGGGACTATCAGCAGTGAGATGGGATATGAGTGGTCTGTAGGTTTAATGATGGGTAAGTTAAAATATACTGTTAATTAGAATACTGTACATAAGGTGAAGGGGATTTAAAATGTAACAAGTGTGGGGTTGTTTCTGAGGAGTAGGTTCAGTGTTTGGGTTTAGATAAGGTGTGTGTATATATAGGTACTGTTCAGCATAGCCTATCTTAACACAAATTCTGACTGAGCAAAGAGAAAACATTAAACTCTGTCCTACAGCGGGCATGTTGCCTGTTCACTGAGTGTTCTTCACTCTCTACAAAGGCAGTGTGTGAATGTGTTATGAGCATGTTGAGACATTGTTCAGAGATCAGTTAAGGTTGCATTGACATTACTCCTGGGGTATTCTGTGTCTAAAAAGGTTGCGAACAATATTTTAAAATTCTGCATATTTTATTTGTCAAAATAACAATCAGTCCAGTTTCAATTATTTTGACGGATATCTTGAAATAAACTGCCAAATGTGTCGTCAATACAGACAAGAGCAAAAGAGATTCCCCCATGAGTAGAGATAAGAAACCCATACAACAACTCTGTTTTAGTTTGGGGGTGCTGGAGGGGGCTGTTCTGGGCCCCCAGAGCCCATACACCCACAACTCCCTCCCCTCAGAGTCCAGCTTCAGGGCACCCCCAAGCCTAGACACCCACACTCCCCTCCCCCAAGAGCTCAGCTGCAGGGCAGCCCCCAGACACAAGCACTCCTCTCCCCACAGAGCCAGCCATGGAGCAGGCCCCAGCCCAGACACCAGCACCCATAGAACCTTTACTCCCCCCAACTTCTTTACTGTCCCACCAGAGGACAAGGTGTGGTGTGGCCCTGCCTTTCTTCATTCTTTGCCAGAGCTGGCTGGGTCTCCCAGGCACTCTCCCAGCCACATCTCCTGCTTACTGCAAGCTGGGCTCTGCAGAGTCCAGTGGTCCCTAGTGGCAGCCAGAAATTGTGGTGGAAAACAGGGGATTCTGCAAAATGCTGCATTGCAAAGTGGTGCGGAATTCCCCCAGGAGTATGACATGTACCTTTTTTTCTATATTTCCTAGTATTTGGAAGTTTGCATTTTGCCAAACACAATGTCCTGGAAGGCAGAAGACAACAGTGGGTAACATTAACTGTGCATTAGTGAAATTCTTTGTCATTGGTGCCTAGTTTCTCCTTTAAAAACAAAGTCCATTCTTTTGATGCAGCATTTCCTAATGGATTGGACACATGGCTAGGATACAGGGGTTCTAACCTTAACCCTCCACTGGACCCAACTAAGTGGATTTCGACAAATCACCCAAACTCTGATTTCAGTTTGTCAACGTATAGATTATACATGTTACTTACCAACTTCACAGGAGGTGTTTGAAGATTAATTGGGCAATGCCTATACACAAATGCAAGAAGCCTGGGGAACAAGCAGGGAGAACTGGAAGTCCTGGCACAGTCAAGGAATTATGATGTAATTGGAATAACAGAGACTTGGTGGGCTAACTCACATGATTGGAGTACTGACATGGATGGATATAAACTGTTCAGGAAGGATAGGCAGGGCAGAAAAGGTGCGGGAGTTGCGTTGTATGTAAGAGAGCAGTATGACTGCTCAGAGCTCCAGAATGAAACTGCAGAAAAACCTGAGAGTCTCTGGATTAAATTTAGAAGTGGGAGCAACAAGGGTAATGTCGTGGTGGGAGTCTGCTACAGACCACGGGGATGAGGTGGACGAGGCTTTCTTCCAGCAACTAACAGAAGTTGCTAGATCACAGGACCTGGTTCTCATGGGTGACTTTAATCACCCCAATATCTGCTGGGAGAGCAATACAGCGGTGCACAGACAATCCAGGAAGTTTTTGAAAAGTGTAGGGGACAATTTCCTGGTGCAAGTGCTGGAGGAACCAACTAGGGGAAAAGCTCTTCTTGACCTGCTGCTCACAAACAGGGAAGAAATAGTAGAGGAAGCAATAGTGGATGGGAACCTGGGAGGCAGTGACCATGAGATGGTAGAGGTCAGGATCCTGACACAAGAAAGAAAGGAGAGCAGTAGATCAGAGACCCTGGACTTCAGAAAAGCAGACTTTGACTCCCTCAGGGAACTGATGGGCAAGGTCCCATGGGAGAATAACATGAGGGGGAAAGGAGTCGAGGAAAGCTGGCTGTATTTTAAAGAATCCTTATTGAGGTTGCAGGAACAAACCATCCCGATGTGTAGGAAGAAAAGTAAATATGGCAGGCGACCAGCTTGGCTTAACAGTGAAATCCTTGCTCGTCTTAAACACAAAAAAACAGCTTACAAGAAGTGGAAGATTGGACAAATAACCAGGGAGGAGTATAAAAATATTGTTCAGGCATGCAGGAGTGAAATTAGGAAGGCCAAATCACACTTGGAGTTGCAGCTAGCCGGAGATGTTAGGAGTAACAAGAAGGGTTTCTTCAGGTATGTGAGCAACAAGAAGAAAGTCAAGGAAAGTGTGGACCCCTTGCTGAATGAGGGAGGGAACCTAGTGACAGAGGATGTGGAGAAAGCTAGTGTACTCAATGCTTTTTTTGCCTCTGTCTTCACAGACAAGGTCAGCTCCCAGACAGCTGCACTCTGCAGCACGGTATGGGGAGGAGGTGACCAGCCCTCTGTGGAGAAAGAAGTAGTTCGGGATTATTTAGAAAAGCTGGACAAGCACAAGTCCATGGGGCCGGATGCACTGCATCTGAGGGTGCTAAAGGAGTTGGCCGATGTGATTGCAGAGCCATTGGCCATTATCTTTGACAAATCATGGCAATCGGGGGAGGTCCCGGATGACTGGAAAAAAGCTAATGTAGTGCCAATCTTTAAAAAAGGGAAGAAGGAAGATCCGGGGAACTACAGGCCAGTCAGTCTCACCTCAGTCCCTGGAAAAATCATGGAACAGGTCCTCAAGGAATCAATTCTGAACCATTTAAAGGAGGGGAAAGTGATCAGGAACAGTCCGCATGCATTCACCAAGGGCAAGTCATGCCTGACTAACCTAATTGCCTTCTATGATGAGATAACTGGCTCTGTGGATGAGGGGAAAGCAGTGGATGTGCTATTTCTTGACTTTAGCAAAGCTTTTGATACAGTCTCCCACAGTGTTCTTGCCAGCAAGTTAAAGAAGTATGGGCTGGATGAATGGACTGTAAGGTGGATAGAAAACTGGCTGGATGGTCGCGCTCAGCGGGTAGTGATCAATGGCTCCATATCTAGTTGGCAGCCGGTATCAAGTGGAGTGCCCCTAGGGTCGGTGCTGGGGCCGGTTTTGTTCAATATCTTCATCAACGATCTGGAGGATGGTGTGGACTCCACCCTTAGCAAGTTTGCAGATTACACTAAACTGGGAGGAGTGGTTGATACGCTGGAGGGTAGGGATAGGATACAGAGGGACCTAGACAAATTAGAGGATTGGGCCAAAAGAAATATGATGAGGTTCAAAAAGGACAGGTGCGGAGTCCTGCACTTAGGACGGAAGAATCCCATGCACTGCTACAGACTAGGGACCAAATGGCTGGGCAGCGGTTCTGCAGAAATGGACCTAGGGGTTACAGTGGACGAAAAGCTGAATGAGTCAACAGTGTGCCCTTGTTGCCAAGAAGGCTAACACATTTTGGGCTGTATAAGTAGGGGCATTTCCAGCAGATCGAGGGACGTGATTATTCCCCTCTATTCGGCACTGGTGAGGCCTCATTTGGAGTACTGTGTCCAGTTTTGGGCCCCACACTACAAGAAGGATGTGGATAAATTGGAAAGAGTCCAGCGGAGAGCAACAAAAATGATTCGGGGGCTGGAGCACATGACTTATGAGGAGAGGCTGAGGGAACTGGGATTGTTTAGCCTGCAGAAGAGAAGAATGAGGGGGGAGGTTTAGGTTGGATATTAGGAAAAACTTTTTCGCTAGTAGGGTGGTGAAGCACTGGAATGGGTTTCCTAGGGAGGTGGTGGGATCTCCTTCCTTAGAGGTTTTTAAAGTCAGGCTTGACACAGCCCTGGCTGGGATGATTTAGTTGGGGTTGGTCCTGCTTTGAGCAGGGGGTTGGACTAGATGACCTCCTGAGGTCCCTTCCAACCCTGAGATTCTATGATTCTATGATTGTCTTTCTGAAGTTCTGAAGAGTGTAACATGCTATATAATGGGTATGATTGAGGTTTAAGAACCCAATACCAAGTAGGGAAAGCACCATTTTATATTCAAAGTGGGGAAGAGACTTATTTGTTATTTTCCAAACTCTTCCCCCCATCCCATAAACATTTACATGTGGTTGAAATATCTTTTCTGGTCTCCATCAGGGCTAAACAGCCTTCTGCATAACTTGCAGTGTCAGCTGCAGCAGCCTTTTACAGATCGCTCTGACAGCCAATGGTTATTCAAGATGTTGAATGCTCTAACCTGCCTAAGGACAGCTTTCCACCTACTTTGCCTCAGTGGAAGAAAACATCAGGAACGGGGTCAAAAAAATGACCCTTATGGTCATTTAAATATATCTCTCAGACCATTTAGAAAGTGAAGTTACCACAGTTGAAGTCTCTATCTTCGCTTTCAACACTAGTCTATGTAGTTGGTGATTTGGAAACGGAGGTTCTACCACATTCTATGGAACAGCAGCTGGGGAGCCCCACAGAAATATCATTGAGCCCTCTGATTATCATTGGCTGCTTAACCATCAAATTCCACAATGTGGTCCAAGTAGCATTTGATGTGAGAAGGGCTCAAGGGACTGTTGGTTTGTGACTTCCACTTGTACTTTACTGTTTCACCATCTCTAAAATATGTATTGGATGTGTCATGTAAATGATACATCTTCAATCATTCTCTGCATATAGAATCACAGGACTGGAAAGGACCTTGAGAGGTCTTCAGTCCAGTCCCCTGTACTTAAGGCAGGAACAAATGTTATTTAGAGCATCCCTCACAGGTGTTTGTCTAACCCACTCTTGATCTCCGATGAGGGAGATTCCACAACCTCCCTAGGCAATTTGTTCCAGTGCTTAATTACTCTTACAGTTAGGAATTTTTTCCCAATGTCCAACCTAAACTGCCCTTGCTGCAAGTTAAGCCAATTGCTTCTTGTCCTGTCCTCAGAGGTTAAAGAGAATATTTTTTCTCTCTTCCTTGTAACAACCTTTTATGTACTCAAAACTGTTATCAGGTCCCCTTTCAGTCTTCTCTTCTCCAGACTAAATAACCCCTTTTTTTTATCAAATCTTCCCTCATAGGTCATGTTTTCTAGACCTTTAATCATTTTTGTTGCTCCTCTTTGGACTTTCTCAATTTGTCAATATCTTTCCTGAAGTGTGGTGCCCAGAACTGGTCAAATACTCCAGTTGAGGCCTAATCAGCGCAAAGTAAAGCAGAATAATTACTTCTCATGTCTTGCTTTTAACACTTATGCTTTCTTTTTTTCAACAGTGTTATGCTGACTTGTATTTAGATTCTGATTCATTATGACCCCCAGACCCCTTTCCACAGCACTCCTTCATAAGCAGTCATTTCCCATTTTGTATGTGTGCAAATAATTTGTTCCTTCCTAAGTGGAGGACTTTGCATTTGTCCTTATTGAATTTCATCCTATTCATCCTATTCAGACCATTTTTCCAATTTGTCCAGCTCCTTTTGAATTTTAATCCTATCCTCCAAAGCACTTGAAACCCCTCAAGCTTGGTATCATCCTCAAACTTTATAAGTGTATTTAGGGTGACCAGATGTCCCAATTTTATAGGGACAGTCCCGATTTTTGGGTCTTTTTCTTATATAGGCTCCTATCACCCCCCACCTCCTGTCCCGATTTTTCACACTTACTGTCTGGTCACCCTAAGTGTACTCTCTATGCCATTATCTAAATCAATGATGAAGGTATTGAACAGAATCAGACCCAGGACAGATCCCTGCAGGACCCCATTAATATGCCTTTCCAGCTTGACTGTGAACCACTGATAACTACTCTCTGGGAATGGTTTTCCAACCAGTTATGCACCCATCTTATAGCAGCTGCATCTAGGTCAGGGGTGGGCAAACTACAGCCCCTGGGACAGATCCGGCCCCTCACGGCTTTGGATCCAGGTCGTGGGATTTCCACGCCACAGGATTGCCACACCCCACTCCAGGAAGCAGCCAGCACCACATTTCTGGGGTCTCGGGGAAGGGGAGGGGGGCAGAGGGCTCTATGCATTGCTCTTGCCTAGTTGGGGGAACTGCAGCCAATGGGAGCTTCAGGGGAGGTACTCACAGGCAAGGGCAGCACGCTCAGCCCTCTGCCCCCTCTCCTCCAGGGGCTGCAGGGCCGTGGTACCAGCTGCTTCTTGGAGCAGTGCAGGAACAGGGCAGGCAGGCAGGGAGCCTGCCCTGACCCCGGTGCATGCCGCTGCCACCCCAGAGCTGCTCCAGGTAAGCGGTGCCAGGCCAGAGTCCACACCCTAAACCCCTCTGGCACCCCATCCCCCTGCCCTGAGCCCCCTCCCACACCCCTCCTGCACCCCAAATCCCTGCCCTGAGCCCCTCAGGCCAAAACGTTTGCCCACCTCTGATCTAGGTCTTGCATGCTTTGTGTTCAATTTCATGTTCAGTATAGTCCCTATGTTTATTGCAATGTTCTATGCACTTTTAGCTGTTTGTTATTACATTTACTGTTGGTACATGTTAGACAGGTTACCCCATTTTCCAAAATGGAGTTCAGGTGTCCATCATGGTGTCTGAGGCAAAGGATAACTCAGACTCCATATTGTGGAAGCTTCTTTATGGACCTTGGGCAGGAAAGAAGCCAATGGACATTTGGAATGAGCTACAACTGGCTCCTGTAGAGGTACTTACCTCAAACTTTGGCGCTTACGTCTTTAAAAAAAATATTATATTAGTCTGAGCACCCATTGCTCGGGGGCTGTCCATTAGAGACAGTCAAGGTGCAGTCTTTTTGTGCGGTGTCAGATCTTCGGATCAAGACCACTGGACCAGGCAATTGGATCAAGATCACCAGCAGCTGTAAAGACTGTTAATATCTAGTCACTTACCTTAAACATTGTGGTGTTCCTGACTTCCAACATCTTACCTTTGGGACCAGTCTCCAGAATCCTGAGCGCTCACCTTTGGATCCCACTACTTCATCTTACAGATCCCTTGAGCCCATGGATCACCTGTGAAGACAAATACATCTTAACTTCATTTCTGCTGGTTAAGAAAACTTAGAGACAAAGTATCTTGGGGTATTCTTTTGTTTAGTTGTTGCCACGGTTCAGGTTAGTTGGGGCCTGAGTTTTATACTCACCTCCTTTAAACCACAACTCACTTGTTATTTGGTTATAGTTCATGATTTTCCCTGTTCCCATTGTTACTTCTGTCAGGGCTCCCTCCCCACTCTAAACTCTAGGGTAAAGACATGGGGACCCACATGAAGAGCTCCTAAGCTTATTTCTACCAGCTTAGGTTAAAACCCACAAGGTACAAAATTCCCTGCACCCTGAGAAATAATTCTCTCACTGCCACCATCAAGTGTTTTAAACAGGAATCCAGGAAAGGAACCACTTGAAGTTCCCCTTCCCCCCAAAATACCCTCTCGAGCCCGTACACCCCCTTTCCTGGGAAGCTTGAGAACAATCTCCTAACCAATTGGTTACACAGTGATCTAAAAACCCACCCCCTGGGTTTTAAAACCATAGAGAAGAGTCAGCTTCTTAAAAGAAGGATTTTATTAAAACAAAGAAGGTAAAATCATCTCTGTAAAATCAGGATGGTAACTATTTTACAGGGTACTCAATTTCCAAACTCAGAGGGATTCCCCCTCTGGGCAAAACCTTAAAGTTACAGAAAAAACAGGAATAACCCCTCCCTCTAACACAGGGAAAGCTCACCAAGCAAAACAAACAGAAACCTACTCGCAATACTGACTAAACTTACTTTAGAAAAGTGAGGTTTGGTGAGAAGATGACTGGTTGAGGAGATTGATTTTCTGCAGGTCCTTCTTGTCTCCCAAGATCACTCTGTCTCAGACAAAAAGCCACACACACAAGCCTTCCCCCCTCCCAAGACTTGAAAGTATCTTGTCCCCTCATTGGTCAGATGCCAGCCAGGTCAGGTGTCAGTCTGGCTACCTGCATTTCTTAACCCTTTACTGGTAAGAGGATATAATAGCACTGCATCAGACCCTCTCCCCTTCCCTTTATATTTATGACAACTTCCCTTAAATAAATCTTTTGTTTTGGAAAAAGCCTCTATCTCTTTTGTCAACTACACCACACAATGGAGATGGGAAGCACACCAACTTCTATGTAACCCCAACTGATAGATCCTGCGGGGTGAAGATATCCTGCTGCTGAAACCAGAATTGTAGCTGGTCTATTAACCTGAAACTCAGAGTAAACATAGGTTGTAGTTCCCTTGTTTATGAGAAAGTCATGAAAGACACTATCAAAAGCCTTACTAATGTCAAGATATACCACATCCAGTATCTTCCCCCTGCCCGCCATCCACAAGACTTCTTATCCTGTCAAAGAAAGCTATGAGGTTCGTTTGACACAACTTGTTCTTCACAAATCCATGCTGATTTTTACTTATAACCTTATTATCTTCTAGGTGTCTACAAATTGATAGCTTAATTATTTGCTTCATTATCTTTCTGAGTACTGAAGTTAAGTTGACTGGTCTGTAACTCTCTGGGTTGTCCTTATTCCCTTTTTATAGATTGTCACTCTTTTTGCACTTTTCCAGTACTCTGGAATCTCTCTCCTGTCTTCCATGACTCTGTGAAGATAATCACTAGTGGCTCAGATATCTCCTCAGTCTGCTCCTTAAGTATTTCTATGATGTATTTCAACAGGTCCTTGTGACTTGAAGACATCCAACTTAAATATGTAATTTTAACTTGTTCTTTCCCTCTTTTAGCCTCTGATCCTACCTCATTTTCACTGGCATTCATTTTTAGATGTCCAATTGCTACTAAACTTTTGTTGGTGAAAACTGAAACAAAAGTCGTTTAGCACATTTACCATTTCCACATTCTCTTAACTATACAGTTCTGAGATTAAGGGACTGATTATGGGCTGATTTTAGATGCAATGCCACGGAAGACAACGGAATTACACATATGTAAGATCTACTTAAGTGATATCAGAATTAGGCTTTAGCTGTTTTCTCTTCTCTACATACCATTATTCGTTACACCACATACACATGTGGTAATTGCCAAACAGTCAATATTTGCCAACAGGTAACACATAGTGTCACAAAATACTCAGTTTTGACCCATGCTCAGTATAGGAAATCACTGTGGGGATTATTTGGCACTATCTGATACTGTTAGTGATTACTGACTTTTGTTAGCAAAGATTGTATATAAGGATATAAAATTCCCCTAGCCAGATGCACATTTTATCTTGCTTTCCTCACAGTCAACTGAAACATTCAGCAACTGAGGAGCCAAAGTGACACCTTGTGTAATGATAACAGTAAAGCTGTACCTGTGTGTACCAGATCTGAATGTGATTTGTGGCATTCTCACACTGGATTAGGAAGCTTTATAGGAATATTTAATGCCACTCCTACCAATAACCTGATAAATACACTGGATTTTTTTTTAGATTATAAATTCTGGTTTCCTTTTGCTATTCGCTGAGCACTGTCTCAAAATATTTTGAACATATTTTCAAATATTAATTGCAGCTGATACTGCTTTGCACCTAGTAGGCAACACAAATGATGGAGTGGATTATCAATATTTCTAATATCACCTTAGAGGGCAGTCAGCCACAGCAAATAGGAAAAAAGAAAATTGTGGAGCTCTCAAATAACCCATAACTGGATGATAAAGCTTTAGGTTCTAAACACAAAGCATAAAATATGCTTATAAAACAACTAATAGTGCTACAGTACTATAAATATATATTAATATGAGATGACTCAAGTTTTCCTATCAGACTCATTGTGTCTCCTGTCAAAGTGAAATTATTCTCTCCAGTTGTATTATCAAGTGCTTTCCACTGTGCTACTTCAAAATAACACAAGTAATAGGGCTTCCACCATTTCTCTTGGGGAATTTTTTTTCCATTAGAGATTTTTTCCAGTATCCAGCCTAAATTTTTCTCTTGTTCAACCATTTATGACTTTTTTATTATTTGTAACTTTTACATCACCACTAATATGAATGGTATTTTATGATTTAGACATGGTCCCTGCCCCAAAGAGTTAACAGTCAATGTGTAAATGTATGAATGAGAGCACAAATAATTGGAGAGAGGAATAGAAGTACAAAAGTTACAATAATTTCATACAAAAACGCCCTAATGTTCACCCAACCATCTGTAGCCCACTACCACTTCCTGGGTCAAAAGTAGCATCCTAATTTAGATTGCTTGTGTCAAGCCTGGAACAAAGATTAGTGTACATTATTGAACTGTACACATTACAAACTCTACTATTGATCTACAAGTAAGGCTGATCATCACATAGTTTACATTACAGAGGCCTTGCCAAAACAGGCTTCTGCTGAAGATGTGGGTCTCCTGGAGCACCACTAGATGATATGTTTTGGAACTGGTCCAAGATACAGTCCTTTTGGCTAGCAGTAGATAGCAGGAGTAATATAATAATGGATATCTCCTTAAACATTAATTCACAGAACTTTGTTTTGGAATATACCCCATCATCAACTGAGGCATTATTACTTTAGAAGGCAAAGGAATACAAGGAGCTAGTCGGTCAGTTTACATTCCTTGGCAGTAATATGCAGGCAATTGGGTATGCCCAGAAGAAAGTCATGTCACAATTATGCAAGGTGACATCTATATTTACCAGTTTAAACAAGATTTAGTCACTAAAAATCTACAACTTGAAGACCAAACTATGAATCTTCAACTCGCATGCTATTTCCATCTTAGCATACAATTGTGAAGGTCAGAAACTCTCCCACTCACAGAGAGCTTGAGTCGTGAGAGCAGTTCTTTTATCCAAGTGACTCTTCTATGGATGAGCAGATTGTCTCCAGGAATAGAAGCTTGGTGAGGACTCTATGAAGGGAGGGTTCAAAGTGTTCCAGTGGACCCATACTAGGGCCAATAATGGGCCCCATTTGTTTTTTCACATCTGTCTCTTTTCTTCCTTTGGGGTCTTAGCTTATTTTCCTTTTCATGTCCTGTTTGGGCCCCCACTTAGTTCCTGAGATGATGTGTTTGGGGCCCAGCTTAATGCCCTGGAGAGTGTTTGCGGCACTGCTTCCTGCTCTGGATGGTGAGTTAGAAGACAATTGAGGGCCCCTTTTAGTGACACAAATGGAGAAGTGTACTAGGGAGTTTATTTTAGAGGAAGCTAAATAAAGATGGTTTTGGTGTGGCTGGTTGCAGGGGACAAAGATATGACAATGGAGCTAGTATGGCTGTGGCATACACATCAAATTCTGCAATGGTTGATCCCCAAGTTCTATTTTTTGAAACTGTTAAAAACTTTGTATATCCTATTCCTGCTTCTACTGATCATTGGGATTTGTTGAAAAAGCATATTAGCATTGCATTAAAATGCCAAAGCACAACAAGATGGTCAGCAATGGTAGAGGCAATCCTTCCACTATAAAATCAGGTTGAGGGTATTCTTGACATTTAGACGAGTGAAAAGCTTTGCACAATCTTACAACAGAATGTATGTTGTAAGCTGATATCTTGCAAACAAATATTTCAGAGTTTTCATTTTATGTTTTGGCCAAAATGAGGTATATTATCTTATCAAAAATTAATAGTGTGAGTGAAAAAAATTGCAGAGCTCTGATTTTGATTTTCAAATAGCTCACTGTTTACTTCATGGCCTTTGAGACACTTTATTGAAATTACCATCTTCTGGGTTTGTAGCATATAAAGATACTGATGCTTCACAGGCAGAAATGTTAGGAATATCCAAACAGTTCAAAGAGAAACAATCTTGAAGGAGGAAAGTAATGCTCGGCAAATTTACAAAGGTGTAAAGATCATCATATCCTGAAAATGTCTCAGAATGAGAGATTTTCAACACTATTTTAGACACAATATTAATAGTCTTGGACAATAGGATGTGTATGTATGCTGGAGTTGGAGAAAGGTTAGATGTTCTGATGTTTCAGAAATGAAAAGTCCCAGCAACAAAGACCTAAAAGGGCATTTAAGCTCCGAGAGTTTTGAGAATGAGATTGAACTCATCAATTTTTGCAAATTTTTAAGAATGACTCAGAAACAAAGGGGCTTGTTGATCTCCTTAGTTATTTTCACAAAAGGTCTTTAGATCCAAGTTTCCCTAACACAGAAACAGCACTAGATATTTCTGCTGTGTTCCTGTAACCATGGCTGCTAATGAAAGGAGTTTAATCAAGCTAAAATGAATCAATACCTATTGAAGAATGTCCACAGGGCAGGAAACTTTAAGTGATCTGGCAGTTTTTTTCTATAGAGAACTTCAAAGCAATGCAAATAGATTGAGATGAGCTAACTAATTTGATTGCTTCAGAAAAGGCTAGGAAGGTCCCTTCCTAAAAGTACTCAGTGGTGATTGCATTTTGTTTTGTAAAGGCAGAGGTAGCTCCGGATTTGTGTCTTTGAACCAGGCCCAGAACACCCTTGACAGTGAACTTGGCCTAGCAATTTGACTGCCCTGGGAGCAAACGTGTGGGTAATGTTTCAGTGGGACCTCAGAACAAAACTTTGCAGTTTTGTCTAACGTTTTAAAGAAGTGTTGATTAATCCCTAGTGGATAGAAAATTAGTTGTCACTTTCCTTTTCCTTCATTGCCCTCCTTTCCCATTGCTTTATTTTTCTGTCCTTATGCTTTTTTTCTGTTATCCACTTACTTTTGAAAAATAAAATCAATAAACTATAAATAACTCAGTAAATCAAAAACAGTGTCAGGCTGCATGTTAGGCTGCTGTCTAGCAAACATGCAAGTTCATAACTTCATTCATATGAGTTATCCTATTGAATGCAATAAAGTGCATTACTTTTCATTGCATTGGAAAATATAAACCCAACTATATATAGAAAATGTTGGGGTCTAAATTAGCTGTTACCGCTCAAGAAAGAGATCTTGGAGTCATTGTGGATAGTGCTCTGAAAACATCCACTCAATGTGCAGCAACAGTCAAAAAAGCTAACAGAATGTTGGGAATAATTAAGAAAGTGATAACAAAACGGAAAGTATCATATTGCCACTATATAAATCCATGGTATGCCCACATATTGAATGCTACATGCAGATGTGGTCGCGCCATCTAAAAAAAAAAGATATATTGGACTTGGAAAAGGTTATGAAAAGGGCAACAAAAATGATTCGGGGTATGGATCAGCTGTCGTATGAGGAGAGATTAATAAGACTGGGACTTTTCAGCTTGGAAAACAGATGACCAAGGGGGAGATATGATTGAGGTCTATAAAATCATGACTGGTGTGGTGAAATTAAATAAAGAAGTGTTATGTACTGCTTCTCATAACACAAGAATTAGGAGTCACCAAATGAAATTAATAGGCAGCCGGTGTAAAACAAAGAAAAGGAAGTGTTTCTTCACACAACACACAGGTGTGAAGGCCTAGACTATAACAGGGTTCAAAAAGAACTAGATAAATTCATGGAGGGCTAGGTCCATCAATGGCTATTAGCCAGGATGGACAGAGATGATGTCTCTAGCCTCTGTCTGCCAGAAGCTGGGAATGGTCAATAGGGGATGGATCACTTGATGATTACCCATTCTGTTCATTCCCTCTGGGGCTCCTGGCATTGACCACTGTTGGAAGACAGGATACTGGGCTAGAGGCATCTTTGGTCTGACCCAGTATGGCCATTCTTATGTTCTTAAACATTTGTATTGGAATTTGAAAGGGACCCAAATTTGTTACATTAGTATCTTGTTGGTTAGATCTTTTTTTTTTCTTGTTTATCAAGTAAAGTTGTTCAAAATTATTCTAATTTGTTTTTCTTTTCCCTTATTTAACCCCAGGAATACCCTCAGGAACAGCCCCAAATAATTTATCTCCCCCCTTGTTTTTTATAGCCCTTAGATAATTGTAAATTTACGTTCTCACATAAACCAATCCCTCCAGCTTTTCAGTAGTTAATATTTGTCTGTGAATTTCCTTCTATCTAGTTCACCCTTTTTGTGGTTTAGGTGCCTAGACCTTAGAAATGTCCACAGTATTCTTGTAGCAGCCTCGCCAATGCTCATCTGGATTATGAGATGCTTCTTCTGTGTGTCGCCTAAATCTGGACAAGCTCAATATCTAATTTTCCATCTATTATCCATCATTCCAAGGTCTCTTTCAGAATTACTACTTTCCAAGTACACCCATTGAATATCTGTGTTTTAGATCATTTTGCCACCCTCCCCTCCCCAGTGTATTGGTTTACACCAGGGGTCAGCAACCTTTGGCACGATGCCTGTCAGGAAAATCCGACGATTTGTTTACCTGCAGCGTAGTGTCTCCATTTGTATTATTTCCTATGGCTTCAATCAAGCTTTCATTTACACGGGGACTAGTCCGTCTGTTTCCATATCCTTTGGAGAGACACTGACAAAGCGCTAGGCACTAGCTTCATGAAATTCTTGTGTTTCTTGTTTGAAATCCTGACCCCACTGAAGTCAATGGCATAATTGACTCTGTGGCTGATTGTGATTCCAGAGCCATTGGCCATTATCTTTGAAAACTTGTCACGATTGGGGGAGGTCCCAGATGATTGGAAAAAGGCAAATATAGTGCCCATCTTTAAAAAAGTGAAGAAGAAGAATCTGGGGAACTACAGACTGGTCAGCCTCACCTCAGTCCCTGGAAAAATCATAGAGCTTGTCCTCAAGGAATTCATTTTGAAGCACTTGGAGGAGAGGAAGGTGATCAGGAATAGTCAACATGGATTCACCCAGGGCAAGTCATGCCTGACCAATCTGATTGCCTTCTGTGATGAGATAACTGGCTCTGTGGATATGGGGAAAGTGGTGGACGTGATATATCTTAACTTTAGCAAAGCTTTTGATACGGTCTCCAACAGTATTCTTGACAGCAAGTTAAAGAAGTATGGATTGGATGAATGGACTATAAGGTGGATAGAAAGCTGGCGAGATCATCAGGCTCAATGGGTAGTGACCAATTGCTCGATGTCTAGTTGGAAGCCAGTATCAATTGGAGTGCCCGAGGGGTTGGTCCTGGGGCCGGTTTTGTTCATCTTCATGAATGATCTGGATGATGGGATGGATTGAACCCTCATCAAGTTTGCGGATGACACTAAGATGGGGGGAGAGGGAGTCAAGTTGAGGGAGAGGTAGATACACTGGAGGGTAGGGATAGGGTCCAGAGTGACCTAGACAAATTGGAGGATTGGGCCAAAAGAAATCTGATGAGGCGCAACAAGGTCAAGTGCAGAGTCCTGCACTTAGGACGGAAGAATCCCAAGCACTGGCTAAACAGCAGTTCTGTAGAAAAGGACCTGTGGATTACAGTGGATGAGAAGCTGGATATAAGTCAACAGTGTGCCCTTGTTGCCAAGAAGGCTAACGGTATATTGGACTGCATTAGTAGGATCCCTGCCAGCAGATCAATGGAAGTGATTATTACCCTCTATTCGGCACTGGTGAGGCCACATCTAGAGTATTGCGTCCAGTTTTGGGCCCCCCACTACAGAAAGGATGTGGACAAATTGGAGAGAGTCCAGCAGAGGGCAACGGAAATGATCAGGGGGCTGGGGCACGTGACTTATGAGGAGCGGCTGAGGGTCTGGACTTATTTAGTCTGCAGAAGAGAAGAGTGAACGGGGATTTGATAGCAGCCTTCAAGTACTTTAAGGGGGGTTCAAAAGAGGATGGAACTTGGCTGTTCTCAGTGGTGGCAGATGGCAGAACAAGAAGCAATGGTCTCAAGACGCAGTAGGGGAAGTCTAGGTTGAATATTAGGTAACACTATTTCACTAGGAGGGTGGTGAAGCACTGGAATGGGTTACCTAGGGAGGTGATGGAATCTGCGTCCTTAGAGGTTTTTAAGGCCTGGCTTGACAAATCCCTGTCTGGGATGATTTAGTTGGGATTGGTCCTGCTTTGAGCAGGGGGTTAGACTAGATGACCTCCTGAGGTCTCTTCCAACCCTACTCTTCTATGATTCTATGATAACTTGAGTACAAGGACAATGACTATACTCAGCTTCTCTATAAGGGCCCAGTGGGATGAAAGACTCCTTATACCCAGTCCATGCCCCTTCTGCACTTACAGAAGGTGGGACACAATTGTGCCCTTACAATAGTATGTGAATATAATTAATACTTCTACTAGATCATTAATGAAGATCTTAATAAAACTCAGATGAATACTGATTTCTGCAGCTGGCTACCACTCTACAACTTTCAGCTTGACACACTGCTATTTAGCCGTATCTTTTGTTTACAATTCTGCCATCTGTTTTTCAGTTCACATGACAATGGACATATCTGAGTCCAACTGTTGCAGTGAAGGGTGCCCAGTCTGCAAGTCTGAGTAGCACTGTCTGTATGTATTGCTGCTTGGTAGGAACTATTTTGAGTTGTATGTAGAGGAGGAGGCTGGTAGGGAGAGGATAGGAGGGGTGACTAAGAAAAATGAGCTGTTATTTTATTATTGCATCGAGTGTTGTTTACTTTACTTTACTCAGTCCAGGCCAAACAACTAGCTTTGGAGAAATGCCATATAAATTAACAGATTTCAGTCCAGTGAGATACTGCATACTGAATTATGATGGCATTAGTGGTGTATTTTCTTATAAAGGTAAGATAGACACTTGGCTGAATTGCTCCCTGTAGATAGCAAATTGCCCATATGAAAGATTTTCCAATTCTTGGATTATGGTTTCAGTTATAGACAGAAATATGAACCCCTGGTATATGATTTATACCAGTGATGTTCTGGACTAATGATACAGGCCAACACATAAAAACATAGGCATATATAGTTAAGTGTCCAAATATGAATGCTGGTTCCTAAGTAGAAGTGGTCCGATTTTCAGAAATGGTCAGCCTAGGTGATCCCAACTGACATCAATGGGAAATGCAGGTGCTTAGCGAGTGCCCTTCAAAATTCTTGATAATTTGTGTGTGTTTAAATATGCATCTAGGTGCATAACGTGAGATGCTTATGTTTGAAAATTGCAACTTTGAGTGTTAGATGGTATTTCAAGTCATCTTCTGTTGCTTTAATTTCATGTTCTTATGAGAACTCTATCAAGAGAGTCATATTAACCTATAAAGTAGAATCCAAAGAAGCAGCTGAATTAATAGACATTCTGGTCAAAGTCAATCACTAATCTGAACAAGAGATAGTGTTTATACTCAGATACATCTTATTGTTTATTAGTAACTATTAACTTATGTGCAAATGAGTAGGGCCAAAGTCAACTATATGTTGCTGAAATGGGGCCTATATATGGTAACTTCGGTAGGACCGTTCCATCTTTAACTCTGATTCTGCAATGATTGTCATGCTGCATACGCACTCTGTATCTATCTAAACTAGAATGCAGATATCCCTCCTTTTCCTCTTTATTGTTATTATTGTATTCCAATAAGACTGTTAGTTTTTGCAATATACACTCTGCCAAATTAATTTCCAGTGTAACTCCACTGTAAACAATAGAGCTATACCAAGGATGAATAAAATTAATTCAATATATTTATTTTATTTTCTATTAAAGCACTTTTCCTGGCTTTAGGCAATTTTACAAGTTACAAATTACAATGCTAACAATAAAAAAGCAAAACAAGCACACTCGGTCCCTTGTTCCTCAGACCATACAATTATCATCAGACCATACAATTATCAAATGCCCAAAGTAAATGTTGAATTTTGCAGCATGCCTGAAGTTAAATAAATTAATGCTCTGACTGGACCAAGGTGTGGTTGTGTGTAGTCAACAGCCAAGTTAAATAGAATCCCAGCATGTAAACATAAGAATGGCCATACTGGATCAGACCTATGGTCGATTTGTCCCAGTACCACATCTTCCAACAGTGACTGGTGCCAGATGTTTCAGAGGGAATGAACAGAAAGGGCAATTATTGATTGATAATCCCCTGCCACCCAATCTAAGCTTCTAGTAATTTAAGGACACCTAAAGCATGGGGTTGTGTTCCTGACCATATTGGCTAATAGCCATTGATGGACATGTAAGCAGGGTCTGAATGAATGCTTCCCTGACAGCTAGTTGGGAGGGGGGAAGAGACCCTGGGTGTGTTTGTATAAATACAGTTTGCCTTTGCTTTGCTTAGATTTGCTAGCTATTCTGCTGATGGAGTGGTGTTTTGCTCATTGCAATCAATTTGGCTGGTGCTTGGTCACAAATTATGTTAATACTGAATGTGTGGGTAGTGAAATATGTTTACCAATGTTGTAATTATTGTGGGAATACAGAAAAGAAGGACTGTGCTTAACCTGTCACAAAGGAGGAAGTCACTTTCAGTTTAAAGAACCTTGGTAAAACAAGGGCCCTGTGAAATTAAGAGGGCAGGGCAGGGAGGGTACACAGATCTTCTCAGTGAAGAGGCTGTACATACCTCAACCAGGATTCTCTGTAAGACTGGTTCAACCTGTTTCTCCCCACTGTTCAAAGAATAGGGCTAAATAAGCTTCCTTTGGAGCTGCTTTTGTTATGTTAAATGGCTCACTGAGAGCTGAAACCAGTTGTGGTGAGACTGTGTTTCTGCCCAGCACTCAAATCGCTTGTGGCAGGACTGTGTTTTGGCCTAGCCTGCACGCAGCTAAAATCACTAAGAGACTGCCCGGTGGGAGCAGCTAGCAGGTGGACGGCAGGAGTGACCATCTGGAGCAGTGAGCAGGTGGCCGGCGATGAGTGGCAAGCAGGATGGCAGCGGAGAGGCGCAATGAGCGGCCAGCAGGACCAGCGGCATGATGAGTGAGTAACATACCTCTTACCCCACCGCTTTATCCGCCACCCAGGGTGGGAGGTGAACTCTGCAGATGCACCTTTGAACTCTGGGTCTGCACTGATCAGGGGCAGCAACTGTGAGTGGGGTGCATAGAAGGGTCGGGCACGTGAAGGGAACTTTTGGGTTGCTGGACTTAAGAATCTGAGGGGAAAAGGACACTGCCCAACCTACTTGGGGGTGGGTCTTCTACTCATGGTTTACATTTATGAACCCTGTTTGTGGTGTTTTCCCAAATAAATGCCAAGTTATTTCCCTCCTTTTATTAAAAGTTTCTTTTCTACACTCAGACTCTGTGCTTGCGAATGGGGACGTATTGCCTCTGAGAGGCGCCCGGGGTGATCCGTTTGTGTGTTGGATCGATGGAAAGTCACCCCTAGATACTGAACTTGGCCCAGGCTGCTGCTGGCTCCACCTGGCAGAATGGTTACAGACATATCCACCATGAAATTATCTAATTCTTTTTTTGAACCGAGTAGTACTTCATAACATACCCTGCTAACGAGTTCCAAAGGTTGACTGTGTGTTGTGTGAAGAAGTACTTCCTTTTGTTTGTTTTAAACCTGCTGCCTATCAATTTCATTTGGTGACCACTGTTTCTTGTGTTATGTGAAGGGGTAAATAACACTTATTTAATTTCACCACACCAGTCATGCTTTTATAAACCTCCATCATATCTCCCTTTAGTTGACTCTTTTCTAAGATGAACACTCCCAGTCTTTTTAATCTGTCTTTATATTGAAGCTATTCCATACCCTTAATCATATTTGTTTACTTTCTCTGTAATTTTTCCTGTTTTAATACGTTTTTCCAGTTTTGAGACAGGGTGACCAGAATTTCACAAAGTATTCAAGGTGGGGAGATACCATAGATTTATATAGTGGCATAATGATATTTTTATCCCTTTTCTAATGGCTCCTAACATTCTGTTAGCTTTTTTGACTGACACTGCATGTTGAGCAGATGTTTTCAGAGAACAATCCATGGTGACTCCAAGATCTTTTTGTTGAGTGGTAATAGCTAATTTAGACCTCATCATTTTCTATGTATATTTGGGATTACTTTGCATTTATCAACACTGAATTTAATCTGTTATTTTCTTGTCAATTACCCAGTTTTGTGAGATCCCTTTGTAGCTCTTCTCAGTCAGCTTTTGAGTTAACAATCTTGAGTAATTTTGTATCGTCTGAAAACTTTGCCACCCACTCTTTATCCCTTTTTCCAGGTCATTTATACATATGTTGAATAGCAGTGGTCCCAGTACAGATTCCCCAACTACTTAGCTCTCTCCACTGTGAAAACTAGCCATTTATTGCTACACTTTTGTTCCTATCTTTTACACAGTTACTGATCCATGAGGGGACCTTCACTCTTATACCATTATTCCTTATTTTGCTTACGTGACTTTGGTTAGGTATCTTTTTGGCATGTCTGTTGACACCCTCAAAGAATTTTTATTGATTGGTGAGGCATGATTTCCCATTAAAAAAGCTGTGTTGGCTCTTTCCCAACATATCTTCATGAACGTGTCTGTTAATTCCATTCTTTACTATAGTTTCAGCCAATTTGCCTGACACTGAAGTTAGGCTTTCTGGCCTGTAATTGTCAGGATTTTCTCTGGAGCCCTTTTAAAAAATTGGTGTTACATTAGTTATCCACTGTTCGTCTGGTACAGAGGCTTATATAAGCTATGGTTACATACCACAATTAGTAGTTCTGCAATTTCATATTTGAGTCCCGTCAGAATTCTTGGATGAATACTGTCTGGTTCTTGTGAAATATTACTATTTAATTTATCAGTTTGTTCCAAAACCAGCTCTTTTGACTCTGCGGTCTAGGACAGTTCCTCAGATATGTCACCAAAAAAGAATGGCTGAAGTGTGGGGAATCTCCCACACATCCCCTGCAGGAAGGACTGATGAAAATGATTCATACAGCTTCTCTGCTACAGTCTTGTCTTCCTTGAGAGCTCCCAATGAGTATTTGGCTGGCTTCCTACTTAGACTGTACTTGGAAAAAATTGCTATTAGTTTTTTGTGTCTTTTTGCTAGTTGCTTTTCACATTCTTTTTTGGCATGCCTAACTATACTTTTACAACTGACTTGCCAGAGTTTGTTTCCTTTTATTTGTCTAGGATTTGACTTCCAATTTTTAAAAGACTTCTTTTTGTCTCTAGCCACCTTTTATTTGTTGTTTAGCATTGGCAGCATTTTTTTGTCCTCTTGATCTTTTTTTTTTTAATTTGGGGTATACATTTAGTTGAGCCTGTATTATGTTGTTTTTTAATTCCATACAGCTTGTAGGCCTTTTACTCTTGTGACTGTTCCTTTTAATTTCCATTGAACTAATGTTTGTGTTGTTCCCCTTTTTGAAATAAAATGCTACTTTGAGTTTCTTTGATATGTCTGCCTCCTACAAGGATGTTTAAATTTAATTATATTTTGGACTGTACTACTGACAGGTTCAGCTATATCCTGAACAGATCCTGTGCACCACATAGGAGTAAATCAGGAGTTGCCTCTCCCCTTGTGGGTTCCAGAACTAGGTGCTCTAAGAAGCAGTAATTAATGGTGTAGAGAAATTTTATCTCTGCATCCCATTTTGAAATGACATGTACCCACGCAATATGGGGACAGTTGAAATACCTCATTATTATTGGGTTTTCTGTTTTTGTAGCCTCTCTAATCTGCCTGACTATTTCACAATCACCATCAACCTCCTGGTCAGGTGGTCAGTACTATATTAATTATATTAAAACCTGGGGACTGTCGCTCGAGTGACTTTCCTGATTGCAGAAGAGACAGTATCATATAGGTATAAAAGCAATCTCTCAGGTAACCAGGCCCTAAAGCATTTATAGTCCAGTATGTCTAAGATTCCAAGGAATAAAGATTCCACATTTTTATATTTTATAATAAAAAATTATGAAAAATTAATCAAAGGGGAAAGGGGGAAAACATCTACAAGAAATCTCTGAAAAGATCAATATATATTTTATTGATAATGAAAAACTGAAGAGAAATGTACCATAGTGTTAGTGGAATGTGAACACGCACAGGTAAACCTATTGAAGTCAAACAGGAAGACAGAAATATTTCTCTGTCCTAATTAACCACAGTCTGTATGGGCAACAGCTAGGATTTGCTCATTCTTTCCTAGAATTTAAAAGAGTGAATAGCCATAATTTCCATCAAGCTGACAAGAGCAAAAAATGGAGCTAGACATGCAGACATATCACATGCAAATTCTTCTTTACTATACTGTTTTCTTTTAAAGGAATCTGGGCTTTGTCCTTGCTAAGTAAGGTGGGTGAGACTTACACATATATTCAATTATTGAAGAGGAGATATCAGCACCACAGCATTTCTTTTCCATCTGATAGACTATATGACTCTTCCTTTCCTAAATGCAAACCAAACCCCACAGTTAATCTTGGATTTAGTTTTCATTTTATTTTTTTGTAATTATTCTGTATGCCTTCATTCTACCTACCTATCTTGTCCAGAAAAAGTAGAGTGACGAGTACTATGCTGCAAATCAGACTGTTTCTATTGCAGTCTTGCTTTGCATAAACTAGAAATTACTGGAAATCTCAGAGGAGAGCCTGATTTTGTGGGTTTCCCACCTTGATTTTCTGTCCAAATGGCTTTTAGAATAGATTCAGATGAGCTAAAATAATAATTTTCTGATGCACATCCCAAACAATCTTATCTCTTTTACCCATCATGAATTAAAAATAGTGATTGTCACTATGAATGTGCAAAAATTATATTCTGAATCAGAGGGCATTCAGATTCAGGAACCAGCATTATTCTTTGGATAATATTTACATATCCAGTTGTGAAAATGATCTGATCTGAATTTTAGCCTGAGCTGTTCTCTCCTATTTCCCTGCACCTCCCTCATTTAGCAGCCCCCCCAATCTTTGTTTCTTTAAGAAAGGCCAAAGTATTGTGTTTGCTACAGTCTTTGGACTAGGTGCAATGATAAGTGAACAGAACTGTGGGACACCTTTGATATCTGGGAACCTAGAAACAATGATGAATCTATTAGGATTAGAGCTGGTTGTATTTTTTTTTATTTTTTTTTTGGTTGGAATGTTTTTTTACTGAAAGAAGCCTGTTTTCACAATTTTTTTTGCCAGAAACCAAAAAACAAACAAACAGCCTTTGTAGAGAAATGATAGCTCCCTGGATGGCTGCTTGGAAGGCTTTTACCAATTTCACCTTCTGCACCCCCATTCTTTGTCTCTTCTGTCTCTGGTCTGGTAGCCTATTATCAATTTCAACAAAGTGAATTTAAATTGGATCAATTTCACTTAAAGGTCCCTTTTTTGAGGACTGGATTAAAAATAAAAATGACCTGAAAAATTGGATAACTGATATGAATTCAACAAGATGAAATTAAATAAAGGTAAGTACAAAGTACTTCACTCAGGAAGGAAAAATCAAAATCACAAATAGAAAATAAGAACAACAGGGTAAGTGGTAGTACCGCTGAAAAGGATCTGGAGGTTATAGTGGATCACAAATTGAATATGAGTCAACAATGTGATACAGTTGCGAAAAAGGCTAATATCCTTCTGGGGTATATTAACAGGAGTGTTGTGTGTAAGACAAAGGAGGTCACTTTCCCACAATAGTCAGCACTGGTGAGGCCACAGCTGGAGAACTGTGTTCAGTTATGGGCACCACACTTTAGGAAAGAGGTAGACCACTTGGAGAGAGTCTAGAGGAGAGAAACAAAAATGATAAAAGGTTTAGAAAAGCTGACCTATGAGGAAAGGTTAAAAAAATGGCATGTTTAGTTTTGAGAAAAGAAGACTGAGGGGAGATCTGATAAGTCTTCAGATATTTGAAGGGCTCTTAAGAGGACTGGGATCAATTCTTCTCTATGTCCATTGAAGGTAGGATAAGAAGTAATGGGCTTAATCTGCAGCAAGGAAGATTTAGGTCAGGTTTTTCCCTGCTAATATCTTTCTAAATAAGCATTGAAATAGGCTTCCTAGAGGGATTGTGGAATCCCCAGCACTGGAGGTTTTTAAAAACAGGTTGGACAGACACCTGTCAGGGATGGTCTAGGTTTACTTGCTCCTGTCTCAGCATAGGTGGCTGGACTTGATTTCTCGAGGTCCCTTCCAGACCGATATTTTTTATAATTCAATGATTCTGAAAGCCTTGACTTTTCACCCTGGTTTGGAATATTTGTTTTCAAAAATGCAACATTTTTCATGGGAAGGGATTTCCATTTCTGGCCAGCTCTATTTAGGATGTTAAGGCTCTGATGTTTTTCAAAAAAATTCAGTATGTTATGCAGACATAGCCTTCACCGACTTCTCCAAATATTTCCTCCTCTGAACCACATGTCCTCTCTTTTGAGTAGATTAAGGGAAAGCATACTGGCTGATACTCAGATACCCAGAATAAAAATAGAATAAAAAAGTATCTAAAAGCTCATTGTGATGGTGTACCCAATAAGACTTTATGGGGAGATGCTTATAAATGTATATATGATGTAACTGGAATATATTTTATGCTACATGTGCCATGTAACATATCTCTGTAAAAGTTAGGATCTCCTGAATGTATTCCTCCTGTGTGTAGGCATGTATCATTTTGGTAGCTGAAGTTATGAATATTGATTGTATATTTGCTGGTTTTATAGATAGCCTTTGTAAGAGCATGGGATCATGCCTTGAGAAAGGAATGTGCATGTAAAGTGCCCAATCAAGAAGCACTTAACAGACAAAAAGAAGTTGCAGACACCAATCCACATCTGAGCTTGCCCAGGAATGTCACGGGACTGGTTGTGCTGAGTTGTGCATGGACACGTGACTTGCCCATGTGACCCCTTTTGGGTCTGTTAAGTGCTTCTTGATTGGGCACTTTACATGCACATTCCTTTCTCAAGGCATGATCCCATGCTCTTACAAAGGCTATGTATAAAACCAGCAAATATTCAACCAATATTCATAACTTCAACTACCAAAATGATACATGCCTACACACAGGAGGAATACATTCAGGAGATCCTAACTTTTACAGAGATATGTTACATGGCACATGTAGCATAAAACATATTCCAGTTACATCATATGTACATTTATAAGCATCTCCCCATAAAGTCTTATTGGGTACACCGTCACACTCATGATATAATAAGATCTAACCAACCATGAAAATGGTTTGAATGTGAATAAAGGAGAACCAGATACAATTTATTTAGGCTTTCAAAAGGTCTTTGACAAGATTTTTCACAAAAGCTGCTAAAAAACAAGTAATCGTGAGTGAGAGGCAAGGTATTGCAGTGGATTAAAAACTGTCAAGAAAACAGTATGATTAAATGATCAATTTTTTTCATCACAGCAAAAGATTAACAGTGGGGTATCTCAAAAGTCAGCAGTAGGGCCAATATTGTTCAATATATTTATTAAAGGGGGACAGGGAGAGGATGAGGATGAGAAGTGAGGTAGCCAAATTTTAAGATGACACAAAGTCATTTATAGCTGTCAAGACCAGAGAGAACTGTGAGAAATGTCAGAGAGAACTAACAAAGCTCAGTGAAGAAGAACACAATGACAAATACAGTTCATTATTGATAAATGCAGAGTAGTGCACATTGACTGAAAAAAAGACCTACTTCTACACTTTACAAGGTTCTAAAACAACTGTATCAGCTCAGGAATGGGACCTTGACCCTCAGTGTTATCATCTTAATGGAGACCTTTACTCAACATGCAGCTGTGGTCAAAAAGAACAAGATGATGTTAAGATGAGTAAGAAAGGAGTTGGAAGCTACAGAAATATTATAATATGTAAATCAATGGTGCGGCCTCATCTACAGGAGTGATGCATCACCCTACCTCAAAAAAGATATTGTGGAATTACAGGGGATTCAGGAAGGAGAATGAAAATGATCAAGGGTTGGAAAACTCTTATCTGAAGAAAAAAAAAGAAAAAAGATTCAGACTTCTATTTAGAAAGGAGACAAATAAGAAAAGACATTGTAAAAGTCTAGAAAATAATGAACGGTTTAGAGAAGTTAGATCAAGAAGTTCTGGTCTCCCTGACTCACAACAGAAGGACAAGGAGGCATTCAGTAGAATGTAAAGGCCTGAAATTCAAAACCAATAAAAGGATATTCTTTCACACAGTGCATAGCTGGATTTTGGAACTCATTGCTACAAGAAACTGATGAGGCCAAGAATTTAGCAAGAGTGAAAGAGGGATTAGAGATTAATTTGGATAACGGGCATATCTAGAGTTACAATAGCTAGTGTTAGTAACAAAATATGTATGGGATATTAACCTAATGTTTCAGAATTGCAACTAATCCTTAATTGTTTGAGACCAACATTCACAGCACTTCAGCACTCATTTCGAGACTCAGCCTCAGTGTACCTGTGTTGGGAGGTGGGGAATTACTTTATTTATTAGCGTTGTGTGCTTTTTAGTTAACCTTAACCCTTTTCTTCCCCAGAGATGCTGGATCAGTGTGAGTGGCAACAACAGCATCTGTTAAACTGCTCACATTCCACATATGCACGGATGAAGAAGCCAGTTAGCGTTCATAATTCCAAGTGACAGAATCTTTCCACTACAAGATGTTTTATATGCTTATGTGGTCAAAGTACATGGGTACAAGCAGTCATAGTGGATATTTAATCAACTAAGCAGAAATATTTTGTAGATTAAAAAAAGCAAGCAAAAGAAAAGGAGAGAGAAGAAAGAAGTGGAGACAAAGAATAAAGAAGCAAGTGCCCTTGTGTGTTGGCAAGATAAAACAATGGCATTGAAATCAGCAAATCAATGCTGCTGTTTTAAAGAACATTGATTCAGCCTGGGAAGTTATGGCAAAATTCCAAGCCACTGAAAAAAGGCAACAGAGGCACTGCTGTTCTCGTCTGGCTGGAGCCGAGAGGGAAATAATTCTTTTTGCTGGGGGAGCTCCTAAGGTTTGGCAACACAGCAATATTAATAAAAACTGAGTGGTCTGGGGTAAGAAAATAAGCCCATAACCTTACAGTTAACTCAGAGCATTTTATCAATTACCAGTCTATAATGAATTGATGCCTAAATTAGTGGTATTTCAAAACTGAGCAGTGTTAACTCTTAAACAGCAAGCTGATCCTCTTTCAACAAATTTCCCTAGCAGAACAGATTGGGCTAAGATTTCCATGGTTCCTAAATTTTAAGCCATTTGTGTTTACTGATTACTTAAATATTTACAGAATGTTCTGCCAACCTATTCCCTTCAGATACACAGAGACTATGTTTTCAAAGCTTTGCATGCTATGTGAATATGTAAGAATTCGGAAATAAGCATGTCTATGTGAACAGCTGTTAGAGGCATATGGCATTTTCAAAGCTGGTGCAAATATTTACACACATGTAGATGCAAGCTATTCTGCAGCTCTTTCTGCACTTCACAGAACAGGATTTTGTTACAATTTATATGAGAGAATCACATAGGAAGCTTCCAACATTCTCAAGTGAACATCACGTAATGAAAGCATTAATGTTTAGTTTGTTTTTTAAATAGTATGTGTATTTATAAATAAAGGCAGAGAAGCCTCTATTCTCTCACTTTACCCAGTGAAATACCTGTAGGGCTTTGAATTAGAAATTGGTTGCTTAGATGGGTCACAATGCAATATCCAGTAGGGAGTGGGGCAATGGAAATTAATACATTAATTAATAGACTATTTTGGATACTGTAAAGAGAGTTTGAAAGTCAGGCTTGCAGGAGCTAGCTTTTATTTGTAGTAGTAGCTGTTACATCAACCATAAACTTTTAGCAACAGGCCTATTTCAATCAACTTTACCATATAAAGTATATTCCAAAGAGAATGTGACACTATATTTAGTTTCCTTCTGGTGTTCCAGCTGAATAAGGAGCCATGAATGAAGTTTAATAAGCCTTACTAATTCTCTTTCAATTCTAGGTGATATAGATTCTACTCATTTTAGATATTTGGCTCAACTTCACAATGGCCTCATTTACAAAACTGAAAAGCATTTTGTTCATTAAAGTTCAACTGAAAGGATTTATACTACGAAAAAGAAAAAAGCATAATGACCTGAACCTGCACCCATTCCATGAACCAAGCCAAATCATTTATTAAACAGCAGTTATATTCTGAAAGGTGATCTTGTAAAAATGACATTGCATTGTTCATGTATTACTTCTCACTTGTTCCATATTGAATTATCTCAATTTATAAGTAAAAAGAATATTTTTCCAACTGCCAGAGCAATAAAGTCAACCTTAGATCATAAAGTCAAGCTGGCTTCTGTGTCATCTTTGCCACTAACACAAATTTTGCAACTTAGGCATGCTTCTCAATTGCTTTGAACCTTCTGTAGTCGTTTAGATTTGTGCAAAGGTAGTTTAAAATGCCTTAACAGAATCTTAGAAATGAAAGATTGAAAGGGACCTCGAAAGGGACTCAAGTCCAGCCCCCTGCATTAAAGCAGGACTAACTAAACCTAGACCGTCCCTGACAGGTGTTTGTCTAACCTGATCTTAAAAGCCCCCATTGATGGCTATTCCACAAATTCCCTTGAAAGGCTATTCCAGTGCTATCCTTATAGTTAGAAAGTTTTTCCAAATATCTAACCTTAATCCCCTTGCTGCAGACTAAGCCCATTACTTCTTTTCCTACCTTCAGTGGATACAGAGAACAATCTGAAGTCTTAGCATATCTGAAGTCTGTTTACAGGTCTCTCCTCAGTCGTCTTTTCTCAAGACTAAACATGCCCTATTTTTTAATCATTCCTCATCAGTCAGGTTTTCTAAACCTTTTATCATATTTTTTACTCTGGACTCTCTCCAGGTTGTCCACACCTTTCCTAAAGTGTGGTGCTCAGAACTGGACACAGGACTTCAGCTGAGGCCTTACCAGTGCCAAGTAGAGTGGGACAGTTATCTCCCATATCTTACATACAACACTCCTATCAATACACCCCAGAATATTAGGCATTTTCACAACTGCATCACATTGGTGGGTCATATACAATTTATGATCCACTATGACCACCAAATACTTTTTTACAGTACTAGTTATACCCCATGTTGTAGTTTTATATCTGATTTCTCCTTCCTAAGTGTAGTTATTTGCATCTGTATTTAATTAATTTCAGTTTGTTTATTTCAGACCAAATCTCCAATTTGTCAAGATAGGATTAGAATTCTCTGACCTTGGTGTTAGCCACCAAATTTGTAAGCATACTTTCCACTCCACTGTATCATTCTGAACTGATAGTGTTTTGTACCTAGTTCGCACTCTTACCACAGAGGTAAGTGACTTCAAAATATGCAAGTAGTGAGAAATCAGAATCTTAGTCACGTAAGGAAGGTTTGATGAATGTTGCACAGGTCTCGGAAACAGTAGATCTGCAGAGGAGTGCCTCAAAAGGTTGAAGTACAGATATCCCTTTGATAAGTCCTCTGAATTCTCATCTGAAAATTAACCTAATGAAATCTATAAGACCGTTGTTGGTTCACCTATTACTACTTTTTAATCTGGCAGCAATTGAGTTCAAGATCTCGAATTTCACTTCCTTTTGCAATATTTGATGGGCTCTCTTCCATGTACTATGGAGTAGATACTGCATTCCTCACATTGCTTTTGCTGTCAATTGTAGCAGAGAAAACAGAATCTTGAGGATATGAACTCAGAACCTGATATATAAATGAAGGAGAAACTTATTTTAAACAGTATTGTTTAAAATGCAGCTATATGAATAATTTTTACATCTATGAAGAGAGCCTTAGATGGCATCAGATCCTATGCCTATTGGTAATCTTTTCATTTGTTTCCCTTGATTTTTTTTGCATTTTATTTTCATTAAATTTCCTGTTGTGGAAACTTTTCCTTCTATACTACATTTAAAAAGTAGATTGCAATGCAATGTCCAATTCTTCCTTTCAAGTTGTTAGGTTCTTTTCACATAAATTAAGCCTGATATGAAATCCCTGATTTCTTGGGTTTGGTTACTGCAACTGTGTTATTAATATGGGGTAAAGTCCTCCTCCCACAATACAGTTTATTTGTGGTATTACATATAATACCTCTGTTAACCCAAATCCAGTTAACCTCAGTTAACCTCAGTTAACCCAAATTCATCACCAGTGGTTTCGTCCAAGTTTGCTTAGCACATACACCTGCTTATGTTCTAATTCTAGAATACACTCAGAGTGGACCAGGCAACCAGAGATATCAAATAATACATGGATGACTAACCCATCCCCCAAGTTGCAGTGGTTATTTGCTCAGATCTCACCCTTATACAAACACTACACCAAAGGAGCATTTATCCAAAGACATGGTGCCCTTGATGTATATTTAAAAACACATCAAATCTAAAAATGTACCAGAGCAGCATTACTTCTTCCTCCCATGCCCAAGTCACTGAGGAAGAAAATCACTTGTTGTTAATGTTTGTAAATTTATTTAGCTTTTGTTATTTGTGTATTTTTTTCTTTTACTAATAATTGTCTCCACTCTCTCTTTTGTTTCCACCCTTAAAGGCTTCAGAAGTAAGTCAGTGTAAGGATGAGGAGAGCCTCTCTGGACCCACCTAGTCTCTCTCATTCCCTTGATATGACAAAGCTACCTAATTCTATTATTTCCCCCCCTTCTATATAGATAGATATAGATTGGACAAATAAAAAAGAAAAGGAAAGAGTGACCTATATTTTTTCTGGCACGCATGCAGGTGTGCAGTGGGAGGAAAATGCACTGTAACGGGGTGGGACTCACCCACGCAGTGCCTCCTGCTGGTTCTCCAGTGAATTAGCTCTTTTTTCCAGCCCGGAGTGCCCTCTGTAGGCCAGTGTCACACTCGCCGTTGGCCCCCGTGTCCCTCCCAGACCCCAGTGCCCTTTTGTCTGGGGTGCTGCCCCTGGCAGTACCCCCTCAATCTGGGTCTCCCCTCCCGGGGAACCCCCAACCCCCTATCCCCACCTTGCCTCAGCCTATGGGCTACTGCCAGTCATCATCAAGCCCCTTTTCCCTGGGGCAGACTGCAGTTTGTAATAGTCAGTCATTATAGGCAAGGGAGGTTTGGACCTGCTGCCTTTACCTAGCAACCCATACCTCTGTGGGCCTTAGACAAGGCCCTGCAGCCTGGGGAGTTGCCCAGAGATCCCCAGCTCCTCTGGCCTTTCCCAGCCCTGCTTCCCTCTGGGTCCCTTAGGCTTCCTAGGCAGCTCAGCCCATCTCCCTCCTCCTCTAGAGGGCCAGCTATGGTCTGATTGGGGTGTGGCCCAGCTGCAGCTACTTCTCCAATCAGCCATCCCCAGCCATAGCCCTCTCCGGGGCTGCTTTTAACCCTTTCCAGCCTGAGCTTTCTCTCTCCACTGCGAGGGCCAGGCAGGACTGTAATCTTAGGGTTGAGGGGCTAGAGGGGGCAGGAAAGGGGTGGAAGTCTTGGCATTGTCCTGCACTCAGTGGCTGAGACAGCAGAACTAGTCCACAGAGGTGACCCAGGATGTACCTATGATTTAGTGAGGATTCCTATCTCTGCTTGGGCTATGCCTAAATAGCACAATCTAGCCAGTGCTTGTAATTCATAAATCCTTATCCATAGAATCAGAGACAAGTGCAGAACACACACAAATGATTGTAAACCATATTATTGTGGCTTTCATTTTTTTTGCAGACACAGTGAAAGTAAACACAAAACTTAAAGACATTTAGAGCCATATCTTTGCTTATTGAATTCAATAGGAGCTGTTCACATATTTCAATAGGAGCAGACCCCTCAATTTCCAAGAAGTACCAAAACATATGAAACATCTTTATTGGAAAGGTTTACATCATGTCAGATGTGTAGTTACCTGTTTTAAGATTTATTCTTGAGCCTTTTATACACGGATCTTAATTTCATAAACTCCTGCATAATACAATACCTTATTTCCAAATTAGAGCATCAAGAAATCCAGTTCACCATCCATTTCTAGTTTTGAAGATGCACAAAAATGGTGCATTGAATGCATTCTATTCCAGTGAAACTTGGGAAGGAATGGTATTTTTGTATGCTTTATCATCCCCCAGAGTGCTGTTAAGATGTTTGCTCTGAGATAAATAATATCTCTATTGCATTTTCCAGCCTGCTTAAAATTTCAAAGTATGGAATCTCTATGTTCCCTTGATTACCTCTGGAAGCTCAAGAACTGTTAGTCAGAATGGCTGTCTGGTCCAAGTGGGAGAATTGAAGTGTTTATATTTTTGCTATTTGAAGCTGGCCAGGAGCATTTCTCAATACATGTTAACCTGGATAGGCAGAACAGATAGTCGTTTCAGTGACGGACATTTGCTTTTCAGAGCTTTCCCCCCACACAAGTATGTGAACCTCTTCCTTTTACTAATAGCCTCTACTATTTTTCTACTTTGATAACATCCCAGCTGTGTTTATGAAATGGCAGAGATGCAATGAGGACTGCCCCTACAGAGAGCTGCTGGATTGCTTTAAGCCGAAGTATTAGAAATTGTAGCCATTAAGAGGCAGCTGTGGAATTACAGTACTACTTTGGGTGTATACACTGCTAAAAGAGATATATAGACCGAGATACAAATTTATTCTTGGAAAGAGGTGTAAGGCATTTTAAAAACTAATTTAAATGAAAGGAAAAAAGGAGGAGCTTTTATCAAGTAAGTAGCTCAGCTTGCAGGAACCAACCATGCGTTTTTATGGCAGCTCAGACAAAAGAGCTTTCTCGCTTTTCTTGTGGCTACTTCAAACTACTTAAATTGATTTTGAAAAAGGTTTTAAAAATCCTTCCATTAATTATGCAATATTATAAAACACATGGCATTTTATTTTCTGGGAATTGAAAAGTGTTTGGCTTCTGCAGTAAAGGTGTTTCGGGGAAATATAGTTAGCATTTTCAAGCCGTTCAAGGGCAGTGGAGGGCATATTTCATCTCTATATGAATGTCACTAAGCAAACTGGCAATATCTTCAGAGTAAATAGAATAGTTGTTTTTTGAATTGTTAGCAGTTCACTCTGGATTGTTCTTTATTTTGTGACGTTAGCACATATTCTTGAGTTCTGTTGATTATCTGGCTTGGTTTACATCTATATTTGCTATTATCTCTATTATATTATGGAATCAATAAAATGATTAAAGTGATCTAAATAAAGAAGAGTTTAAAGGTTTTTGCTTTTGCAAAACATCATCAACAACAAAAGAACAACAAAAAAACATACCCAGTCCGGATATCATACATAGGGCTACAACGGCAAGAGCCAGGCATTGTGCGGGAAGACAGGGAGAACAGATTGGAACAAGAAGCCTGAGTACAGAAGACTGGGACTGGAAGATGGCAGGGGGATGGGGAGTAGGGGCCAGGGAGGGAAGAGGGTGAAACAGAGCAAGTGGTCATGGGGAGGAAATTAAATGAGAGGAGAAGACGGGGGAGAGACTGTGACTGGCAGGGCAAGGACACTGGCTATGGGCACCAATGGGTTATGGGATCCAGATCTGACAAGAAGCTCAGTTGCAGGGGGACAATTGACACTGGCTGGGGAAAGAGACTGGGACAAGGAACTGGGGGAGGTAAACTCAATGAGACTAGATGTGAAATCTGGGGAAGGAGACTGGGATTGAAAGCCTATTGGGATGGAGAAGGTGGGCTGCGGTGGGTGTCTGGAGGCTGAGAGTGGAGAGAGAGACAGATCATGGAGTCTGGGTGGGAACTGGGATGGGAGGGTCAAGGACACTGTGGACAAGGAGCTGGGGTAAACTGGGATGGGCTGGTCAACCAGTCCATGAGTGAGAGAGAGGGTAATATAGACAGTGAAAGTCTGGGACTGGGACAGAGAGTCTGGAGGGCTGGGAGTAGGACTTACTGGACAAGGACATTGGGATCAGAAATCTGATGAATGGAGACTATGACTGATTAGTTGAGGAGAACTGGACTGGGATGAGGCACCAATTGTTGGGTAGAAACAGGACTGGGACAGGGACAGGTCATAGGCAACAAGGAAGAAGGGGTCCTGGGTTGGAGAGGAATGGTCAGTAGAGTCTATGTCTACTAGAGCACATTTTCCGCAAGAATCTGGAATGAAGCTCAAGATCCCCAAGTCTCACCATTCCTCTGCTGTCAGCAAATATAGGTGAAACCTGAAACTCATTGGCAAAGTGCCCCATTCTCTGGTTCACGTAGGGGATGACACTGTAATACTGCCATTAGTTACAAAATTAGCACAAGTGCCATGTATTTAAAGGTTCAAATCCTGCTGATGAAGCATGCAGGTATCAATGTGATGCTACATGATATAATGTTTTACCAGTTTACTTTTTAAAAACCTAGGAAATGACACACACAAGTATGTCAAAGTAATGTAATTCAGGTTGCAAAGTCAAGCACTCAGAATTTAGGAAATGGCAGAAGCAAGGTTGACTGCAGAGTCTTAATTTGCACCCCCCCTTGTTCATATGCATTATGATACAGTCTTTAATTACATGACCACATGCTATTTTTTTCCACAGGACCCATGCCACATTTAGTGAACAGGGTGGAGCAGCTCTGGGTATGAATTAGGCTTATATAGCGCATTGTTGTCTGCAGGATTCCTGCCTCATTTATTGCAGAAGATGGAAGGAGCATAGGGAACAAGGCAGGAAATTGCAAGAAGAGTAAGGACAATCTCACAGCTTAATACAGCTCTGGAGAACTGGATTCTATCTCTGCCTCTCCCACAGTGTTACTTAAACCAAACTTTTAAGAAGTGATCACAAATTTGTATTCTCCATGTTATGAGTCCATGATTTGAGACACTTGATCAGATTTGCAGAAGTGCTGAGCACTTAGAGCTGTAATGGAAGTCAACGGGACCTGTTATTTGAATATATGAATTGTTATAATGCTAAGTACTCTGAAAAAAAATGTTCCTAGATGTCTCAGATTGGAAACCCAAAATTAGTGGCTACTTTTGTCTTTAATCTCTGTGTGCTTCAGTTTCACATCGGTAGAAGGAGGATAATACTACCCTCTCACCTCACAGGGGTGTTGTGATAACAAATTCATCAATATTTGTGAAGTGTTCCAATATTCTAGTGATGAGCATCACAGAATGGCTCAAGAGAAAATTAATAATTCTGTCTTCCGTGCAGAGTTTGAACAATGCACAGTAAATAAGGCCTGGGCCTACAGACTGAATAACAAGAAGAAAACAAAATATTTAATAGCTGCTCATCAAGTGAGCACTGTCCATCCCATGCACTGCATGAGGTGAGAGTCATGTGGAAAAAAATAGTATGTGATCATGCATCTATAGACTATCATAATGCACACACAATGGGGAGAACATCATTGCTCTAGCTCACAGGGGTGCAGTGAAAAAGAATTCATTAGTATTTGTGATCCTGTTGAGATGGGCTGATGAGACAACATAAGACGTAATTAGAAATTTACCTACACTTGTGTGCCAAAGCCTGAGAAGAAAATAGTGTTCAGTGTTAACCATTACCCTTCTAGAGATATACAACACAGAGGGAAAATCAGAATGTTCGCTTTAGGAGATTACTACATTTAGATATCATTTACCCAAAGACTCTTTAAAGCATATTTTGTTAAAATATGACTCATGAAATATTCCAGCTTACTAGTCAATTAGCACAGGAGTAATATGATCCCATTTAATAATATTAAACCAAACCAACAAATGGAGTTGAAAACTTCCTTTCAGTTCAGCAGTACCCTTTTGTACACCAGTCAGTAATTGCTGGCGGCCAGTAGCCTAGAGATATTCTTTCAGAGTTTGAAATGTTATGTAATGCATTACATGTCAAATAAGCATTTTAACTTCTTTAAATCTAGACATGTCTAACCTTGTTAGTAGAAAGTGATATTAAAAAGTTGATAAATGCTACAATATATGACACAAAGTACAACCTTAAAGGTATGTCAATTAGTCACCCATTCGTACTCATTTATAAGTACGACAGCCCTGCACCTTTAATCAGAAGGGTATTTGGCTGGGTAACCAAATGAAGGGAGCAGTGCTTTATGGCTGGACGGCGGAGATGAAAATTGCTGCAAAAGGTTGCTGCTGTGGTTGCTGACTCATCCCCTAGGAGTTCAGGTTTTAAAAGGGGCCTGAAACCTCCCTTTTACATGGAGCAGTCTGGAGCAGGACCCACCCTTCTTCCCCTTTTATGTGGTAAAATATCAGGTTTGGTCAAGACTTGCTGTGGGCATTACGCTAGCCACCCCTTTTTTAGAGAGGCTGGGAAGGAATTTTTCCCTTGCAACCATATTGGCTTGGGTGCAGTTGGATTTTTTCATCTTCGCCATGGCGGGTTCAGGAAGGGCTCTGTTCATGCATGGCATGAAGGGCAGTAGGCCATATGTCGCAACTCATCATTTAAGTATAGGGCGGATGTCCAGTGCAGGTACTCCATAGGAAAGGTATACAATGACTGGATAAATGGCTTGGAAAAGGACTTAAAAAGAGGTGTTCATTAAAGGAAAAAATGGGGGGCAGTTAGGACTTCTATGATTGGTACAGCATGGAGCCAACCCCCCATTCTTATAGCCCACCTTAAACCTCCTACAGGGAGGAGGAGTGGATAGTAAGGTCATAGAATCATAGAATATCCAGGTTGGAAGGGACCTTAGGAGGTCATCTAGTCCAACCCCCTGCTCAAAGCAGGACCAATCCCCAATTTTTGCCCCATATCCCCAAATGGCCCCCTCAAGGATTGAACTCACAACCCTGGGTTTAGCAGGCTAATGCTCAAACCATTGAGCTATCCCTCCCCTGCAATGGATTTGCTGGAGGAACCTGGATGGAAAAATAGGAGGAGCTGGTAATTATGGAATAAACATGGGGTTACTGCAATGTACACTTTAATCTGCCGGGTAGTCCCAGGCATCTAATAATAAAGTTGCGGTCTGATTAAGCCCGTGCCAAATGTCTCTTGTCCTTCTTTCAGAATAGCCAGACAATGATAGTAGTGTAAGAGCAACAGTGAAAGCCTCCGTCATAGGTAAGAAATGGTGTCCTTAGCCTCTGTTTGTCAGAGGGGGGTGATGGATGGCAGGAGAGAGATCACTTGATCTTACCTGTTGGGTCAACTCACCTGGCATTGGCCACTGTCAGTGGACAGGATACTGGGCTGGATGGACCTTTGGTCTGACCCAGTACAGCCTTTCTTATGTTCTTATGTTCTTATGACTGAAAAGCATTAATCTCAAATGAAAGTTAATATGTACTGCTGTGATAGTGTTATAACGAAAAATGGGATTCTTAACTGATACTGCAGATTTTTTTTCTTTTTAAACTTTATTCTGTGCAGAACACAGTAGAAGCCATTAAAAAGTCAATATTTTCCCGCCATTACAATACAGTCACATACTACTATAAGCTTACGGGAAAACTTCAGTAATTTTATATTCTACCTTTTGGTAACTTAGGAAGTACTGACATTTAATGTTGCTTATACAGAACACCATGCAGTCTGTGGAAGGCAACTGCCTATGCAAATAACAAATATTATAACTCCAAGGCATATGGAGAATGGTGAGGATGGCACAACCAACTCCTTTGTTAACCCTTTTGTGGATGGATTCAATGAATTTCTGCATTGCTATTTTGAACAAGCATTTACTTAGAATTGCTGTACAAGATAAAGTTCATTTGTAGTGGAGATCCTATTCCATTTATTTATCCTGGCATGTGTTGCAGAGTTTTCTTTCTAACATACCTTTGGAGACAGAATATAAAGAATACTTTTGAAAACCATGGGGTAAATTTTAATTATGTAATTATTACTACAGACAGGCTCCCTGATGGAGGTCTGATCATGGAGGATACAGACATGGCCAGCTGTACAGGTAGTGGGTGATCAATGAGGGAAGCTATCCCTCTAGCTGTGCAGAATGGTGTTCACTTTACAGATCTGAAAATGAAAATAAAATAAAAATAATGTTGCTTAGTGTTTTGCTGAAATATATAGTCATGTCTGACCATGAAGCCAGGGCCATTCATGGAGAACACAATTTAAAAGTCAGCATTTACCATATAATAAGAAACACAGTTATTCTAAAAGAGGGAAATTGTGCAAATACCTCAAAAAAGCTTGGTGTGGTTGTTGGTGGTAAATCCTGATTTTAATGCTGCCCACTGTAAAAGAAAGTAGCAGTTCAGTCTACTTTTAAAGTATTCAGATGCATTCTCCTGTGTTGACACTGATGCTCTTTGACTGGTGCTTTGAAATTCAAACTAATGCTTTTCTTTAAACTTTAGGATGAAAAAGGTTTGCATGTAAAGCAATATGTTGAACTTCTCATTACAGAACTTGTGAGGAACGTCAGGCCACTAAGTTTTGTTTGTTTGTTTGTTTGTTTTAGTTTTCAAATTTCGGAGTCCAATCTGAGGCCACCTGCACCTTAAAAAAATCCTTTTTTTACAGCATCAGTCTTTAATTTCCACTGCCATGAGCAGAGAAGAGCACACTGACTGTCTTGAACAGATAAATGACAAAATGAATATTTGAACCAGAATGCTTTCCAGTGACCCAAAAATATAAAAACCATTCTCTTAGAAGATAATGCACTTCCAATCTGACCAGAAAACAGCATAGTAAACTTAAAATACTTTATAGAACATTGAAAAGGAGAGAGAGAGAGAGAGGGAGAGGGAGAGTCTATAGGTTTAAAGATAATGTCCTTCCTGGAGTTTAGCCATTTAAATGTTTTCTGTATGGTTTCTTTAGTGTGGATAATTGAAGTGAAAATGTCTCACACTGCTTCCGGCTAGTGGACACAGGAAAGTAAGCAGTTAAGTCACATAGTTTGGATATTTCTAATGATACTAATGCACCTTGGAAGGTAAACTGTTTAAAATGAACAGGTCTGATTCTCCACATAGAAGTTTTAGACCAGTTTATCATCACTGAATTCTGATTTATACCTATGCAAGTTTCAGGAAAATCAGGACCACTATTCCTGGCCTCACTTAAAAAAAATATGGTTTCTATATATTTGCCATTCAACTTCTTTGGACTTCCCAGTTCCATTTTAATGGAGTGTAGTACTGTCCTCAGTGGCTAAATGAAGGTGGTTAACATTGCTCCTGTAGAATTCAGGCTTGTGCTTTTGGCAGCACCATCTAAATAGCAGGAAGCCAAGTGATTCCTGTGTCTCCCCATAGCTTGGTCTATTATAATATGGACCAGAATACAATGACATCACTATTCCAGTGATTAGTGCTGAGAGAACAACAACAACAAAACTTAGGTACATAAAGACTTGTTGAATATCCTTGCAGTCTACAGTCACAACAAAATCTGTGCACTTTTAACCATGGTGACAGAGAAGGACAAAATACAGTCTTAACATTCCTGAAATTAGGGAGTTTCAGGTCAAAATCAGATCCAACTTTCATTGGCTGGCCCTTTTCTTTAAAGGTCTGAAATGGGAGAGGTTCAGATCTGAATTTTACAATTTGAGCCTCTAGAACATAACTAACTTCACTTAAGGAGCTCCTACCATTCACCTTACTCCCTTTCTCATGTTTGGACTCTAGTCTGTAATTTAGTCTATAAACTTTCCCATTAAGGCACCCCTCAAGGCCCAAGGCCCTTCTCTAGCTATAGAGCAAAGATTTGAGTCACTGTGCCTAAATAGTCTTGGAAAGAGTTCTTTTTAGTCTTTACGGAAAGAAAGATGAGGAAAAAACACTATCCTACCAGAAAAAAAAATTGCTCTTGTCAGTCAGACAGGAAGTGTTCCCTGGAGAGAAGCCAATTCATGTGTCATGAGGACTCAGATGGAAGTGAGCTGCCTCTTGCCCTAGGAAGGAAAATTAAAGTTAAAAACTCAAGGGGGAATAGGAGAGGTAAAAAGTGCATTTGTTTTCTCTTCTTTTTTGCTGGATGTGTTGCAGATAGAGCAGTGAGGGGGAAGCAACCATTTTGGCATCATGTAATCCATGCAGAGTCATCCCATAGCCTGTACTGAGGGTCTAAAGACAGTAAGAAGGCCAAGTAAGCCAAATGAGGGATTCTGTAGACTACACAACCAACAGAGGGAGATCAAGCACAGACAGTGAAGAGTGGAAAAAAAACACAATCTGCAGAGAAAAGCTGCAAGACCGGAGGGGAAAAAAAATCCTTGTGGAAGACAGCAGTCCGGGAGGGTGCAAAATTAAACAAAGAGAAGTGAAATAGCAACTTTTGTGGGCAATCTTGGTGAACTCAATGAAAACTGTGAATCATGGGCGGTGTATCTTGAACATTTTGAGCAATTTGTAGCCTTCAACTCCATTGCAGATGGACAAAGAGTTTCAACCTTGCTAACAGTGATGGGTCTGAAGACACATGGACTGTTGTGTGACCACCTGTCTCCAACTGTGCCTGGAACTGGAACTGCCACAATCCAGGTATAATTCTCTCCAACCCCATCAATGATTGCAGAATGATTTTGGTTCCATCAGCAACTTTAGGGAAGTGGAGAGTTGGTAGCAGTTTGCTGCTACTCTAAGGAAATGTTAGAGCATTATCAATTCAGACAAACATTAAATGATGACCCGCATGACAAATATGTCTCTGGATTATGCAATAACCAGAGCTAAAATAAATTACTGACTATATTAGTACTTACATTCAAGAAGGGTGTTGAGATAGCTATTGCCTTGGAAACTGCAGAGAAGGATTCTCTGGAATTTAGTGTGAACCAAGAAATGCATCTCTTCAATTGGTAGGACAGAGGACCATGGGAACCTAAGGAATTTCTGTGTGGCCATTATGCACAAACTATGCATACTGAGAATGCCAGGTCTTTTTCAGAAAGTGCCAGTAGAAAGGATGCATTGCCATGACCTGTCATATAGTTCAACGACTAGCAATACAGAGTAACCATCCGTTCAAGAAGACACAATTGAAAACTAAACCTAAGAAAGAACAGAAGTTGGAAATTCATAATGTGGAAAAAGACAAGAGCTCTAGTGACACTGACCAAGACCTAACAGTGCATGTGTTATCAGAAGCTGGAGTAAGAGATGGCACCTGGATCACACTCTTGGTCAAGGGAGTTCCTACAAGAATGGAGCATGGAGCTTCTTTCTCACTGATTTCTGCATCTGCCAATCACAAGACACTGTCACAAATTCCTCTGGAAGAACCTCCATAGTTTTGCATAGGGTGCATTTAAGGAAGTGAAGAAACTGTTGACATCAACTGAACTTCTTACATACTTCGATGCCACTCTACAATTGCAATTGGCTTATGATGCTTTAGTGCAGTTCTTTCCCATATTTTTCTTGATGTCATGGAGGAACCAATTGACTTCACTTCAAAAACATGAACCAGCCCTGAGGAGAACTATGTCAAAGAGAGCAAGAAGCTCTCAGTATCATCTTCAGAATTTGGAAGCTCTATATCTATCTGTATAGTTGATATTTTTACCTTGCTGATGGATCACCACCCATTACTTTCAATTTTTGGACTGAAACATGGAATCCCATCATTAGCTGCTGCTCATATGCAACAATGGGCATTGTTACTTTCAGTTCATTCCTGTAGTATTCAATTCCGTAAAGGGACACAGCATCGCAGTGCTGATGGGTTGTCCTGTATGCCATGTCCAGGCTCCTTTGGATGAAGTGATCTATCTCATTTTGATGAATAGTTTACCCATTACTAGCACAGACAGACATCAACAAAGACATATCTAAAGAGGATGTGCTTTCTCTTGTGTGGGGAATGGTATTACAAGTTACCATACTGGATCATAAGAATACCCAGTTTACACAATTAATGACATGTCAACCTGAGTAATCTGTGAATGAAGATTGAAATTTATGGGGAAAGTGAGTGATCATTCCAAAATCACCTCAATCTCAGATTTTGGGAGCTTTTCACAAACACCATTTTGGCAATAGGCTGAGTCATGTCAGATGACCAGGGATTAACAAAGACATTAAGAGGAAGATGGAGTTCTGTACTATGAAACAGCAAATTCAGCTTGATCCTAGCCCAGCTCATTTCCAACCTTGGTCGTAGGCTCAGATTCCATGGATACATATTCACATGGACTTTGCCAGACTATTGGAAGGTTATATGTTTTTTGGTCATAGTCAATGCATATTTGAAATGGCCAGAAGTTTTCAGAATGACTTCTACTACAGATACCAAGACCGCTAGATATCTTCCTACCTTATTTCGCCAATTTGGTCTACTGTTACAGTGACTGACTGACAATGGCCTCAGTTCTGTTCTGAAGAATTTCAGAGATTGCTGGCTTCATATGGAATTTGGCACATATGATCTGCTCCAAACCATCCTACTAAAAGGGACCAGCAGAATGCTTATACAGCTTCTTAAGCATGTCATAAGAGCTAACAAGTCTATTTTCAGTCATCAGCAGAAATTGGACAATTTCTTGCTTGTCTACAGGAATACACCACATATTACTGCCCGGGAGTCACCTGCAATTCTTTTCTTGAAGCTATCGGCATGTACCTGATGCTGCCTGATGTTGCCTTGTATGTACCCAAATCTCAAGATGTGCAAATTGGTCAATGACATGAGCCTTGTCATCATTCTTTTCAAGTAGGAGACTTAGTCTCATAGCTACAGGTGTGGAGTAAAATGGGTACCTGGAGAACTTGTAAAATGTATTGGACCTGTATCATTCATGGTAAAACTATCTGACGGGACTTTATGGAAATGATATATGGAGCAGTTGCAGCCTCAACAAGTACCAGAGTCTGGAGATGTTTCAGAAGGATTTTCTGTTCCTCCTCCTGTTAAAATTCCAAATTTTGGTGACTTGTTGGAAGAAATGTTTGTCATCAGATCCAGTTGATTCTTTAACAATAACTGTTCCTTTTGTAGAGGACAATGCCACACCACCATTTCCACACTATCTCAAGACAGTGCAAAAACCAGTGCTGAGCTGAATTTATTAACTGTTTAGCTAGTGAGTTGCTATTCTGCAGCAGAATAATCCCTTTCAATTTGACCATCTGCAGTAATCTTCCCGCAATTTTTAGTAGGGTTATATAATGTTTTATGTTAGCCATGTAAACAATAATGTATATACACAGGAAGTATTTTAAAGTAGGGTGGAGGACTATGATATCCTGCCCCTTTAAATGGTTAGGCACTCTGTACTCACTGCAGATCCTCAGTTCCATTTGTTCCTGTTTGTTGCCAGAACAATAAGGTCACCACAGCAGATAGCTGTGTTTAAATCAGCTCCCCCTGTTTCTATCTCCTTCACTGCTGGGTCCAAATATAACTCCTAGATAAATAGCTTAGGCTAGCAAGTGTTTTCAGTCTTACTTTGCCTATACATACTCTAGGGAAATACGGAAGTAAAGTTATTTATCTAAGGAAGCTGTTAAGTGTAAGGGTGAGCACTATGCGGCTGATCCTGTTTTTGTGCTCCAGGAATTCCCACTGGAAGTAAATGAGAGTTTGGGGAGAATAGGATTGAAAGATCTGACTTCCTGTATTGGCATGCAGAAAGGAAACAAGTTAACAGCAACATGTTGCCAAAATATGGAAGGGTTCTCCAAAGATACGCAATGCTCCTTGCGTATAGCACTATACCTACCTCCACAGAACCTGTTACAAAATCATTCTTGAAATCCAAGGTTTCCTCCATCCTTACAATCCTTCTCCTCCCAATCCTCTTTGCTTTCCCCCAGAGGCCATACTCCCCCTCACCATCCCTCCTGTGCTATTAGAGGCAGAGGTGTGAGAAGCAGGTGCAGATGTCCCCTGACAGTAGCTATCATGGCTGCCACAATAGCAGGTGCCACCTGTGCCCCTTGGCAACTGCCTGGGGGAGCAGCCATCAGCTGAATTGCTTCATTTGAGCGGACTTACATTTTAACAAGCAGAGTCAGCCTTAACATTTTTATGTAGGCCAGGGAAACAATTTCCTTTTGCCCCATCTCCTACCCTTGATAGAACTGATTCCTTTCCACCATGCATCTTCAGATGCATCTCAAGAAGTGGGTTTTTTAACCCACGAAAGCTTATGCCCAAACAAATCTGTTAGTCTTTAAGGTGCCACCGGACTCCTCATTGTTTTTGTGGATACAGACTAACATGGCTACCCCTCTGATACTCTCCACCATGATTGCATCACCTACCCTAAGCGACTTAAGGAGAGTTAGCTAGGTGATTTCTTGGGACAAGGAAAATTAAGTGGCTCATTTTGCATGTGTGTGCTGTGGCACTGCTGTGAAAGTGGAGTCCAGCTGTTTTTTCCATTCAGCCCTTGCAGCTGATTGTCATCCGTTTACGTTTCAGTGCTATCTCTGTGTGTACAAGTTTAGAAACTGACTTTAAACCAAAGAGAACGCTATGATTTTCACACCTGAGAAAAACGTTTCTTTAGCAAGAGGGCCTTGCAGCCCCCTGCAGCTTTTCAGCAGAAGTTTATTATAAAGTTCTAAATCAGAAAAGTTAGTGTTGCTATTTTTCCTCCATTTGCACCTGCACTGGCCCTCAGTATGATGTGCTTTAGAAACACAAGTGCAATGCAATCTAATGGGAGTCTTATAGCTAAAGCCCAACACAACACATAAAAATACATAACATAACCCTTTCTGTTTACTAGGGGCCCAGTCCTGCCGCTTCATTCACCCCATTGGTGGCAGTGGGTATTTGGAGGAAACAAGAAATGCAGATTCAGTCTCCTCAGACATTTTCCAGACATCCTTTTTTTATTTACAGCATCTCCATGAATGGAAAATTGTATTGTCTGTTTCTCTACAGCCATTTCAATTTCATACTTCAGTTTGATTCTCCTCTTCTGTATTCATCTGGTGCAACTGAACTATATGCCAAGAATTTGATACACCAACAGTTATCACTTTGGAAATCAAGCACGGAGTCTTAGTTATGCTAAAAAGAAAAAAAAAAGATTCTGACAATGGCAATTGCTATATTGCTTGTGTCCACAGGCAGAATTTTTACTGTCGCTTATTCGTTAACATATGAACAGATGCTGTAATTCAACTATGAAAATGTGTTGACCGGGAAAAAAAGGCTCAGAATGGACATTTAGAAAAAAATAAAGGTTCAAAAGTGACATTTAAAATGTCCCTTGTAAGCAACGGATCTTAGGAACCTTAGTATTATTAACCTGTACTAAGGTAACTAAAATGCTTTGCCTACAAAGGGCATTTTTATGTCCCCTCGAACCTTTATATGTATAAATCCCATATATAGGGGATTTAGAGCTTCAAAATCCCCACTCAGCCTAACTTTTAGGTGTCTTAACTCCCTAGGCACCTAACCTTTTGATGGTAAAGTCCCCGTGGCACCTAAAATCTGCCACTGGACATGCACAGAGCTATCTTCTTTAAGCAACCGGGTACCTAGCTCAGGCTTAATCCTCAAACTGTGCATTTCCCACCAATCTTACCTGTGGGATTCAATCCAGTAGGAGTGCTCAGAAGCCATCTACAAGATAGTACTCCACACAAAACAACACTATAGGAGGAGTACCATATTGTACTCTACCCATCTTACAATTCTGAGCCCAGTAGTTAGCGCTGGGAGAGCAGGGGTCCATTTCCTCTTCTACCTGATGCAGAGTAGGGATTTGAGCTTGGGACTCCCCATTCCCAGCACAGTGTCCTAACCACTGGGCTCTCAGGAACACATGGGAAGGGATTTCACAAGCTCTTCTGTTAGAGTTGTTCCACTGTGTATAAATAATTAAAGCAACACTGCATCTAAGGGTAGGTCTACACTGCAATCACACGTGTGCTTCCCAGTGTGGGTAGGCAGACATGCGCTAGCTAGTCCATATTTTCCCTGGCTACCATATTATTTTTACAGACTAGCTCAAGCAGAGATAGTGCATGTCTGTCTACCCAAGCTAGGAAATATGCTATCAACTGCAGTGTAGACATACCCTATTTTCCCTTCATGTATCAAGCCGCAAGCGTAATCATGAATCAAAGATTTCATTAACAGTAAAATCAAGAAATTGACTACCGTTGATTCATTATATATTGGAAATACCACACAAATGGCTAATAATTCAATATTACTTTGAGGTACCTGTGATGTCTTTAATATTATCAGGAACTACTAAGAGCACAGAATACATAAGCAAATGAAATCTTCTCTGCACACTACAGTATGTGTTATGTTCCTTCGAATGGACATTCATAGCGGAGAAGCTCTCAGGATTAGAGATAGATGAAACTTATCCTCTTATCTCTTTTCCTTTCTTACCTAGCAGTGTAATAAATATATGGCTGTTAAGATAGAAATTCAATAGCTTTGCTCTGCAAACTCAGAGTGATCAAAAGCCAAGCGTAAGTCAGGAATTGGATTGCAATATTACACCTCTGGATTGTTCTTCATTTTGTATTATACTGTTTTTGGGAGATCTAAGCTACCACAGTTCAGTTTTAAGAGTCTTACATTTGTTATTCAGCATGCTGATGAGTGTTAAAGAAAGTGATAAATAAATATGGTACATTTTAAGAGGAAGAAGGTGCGGAATTGTAGTGAGAAGAAAGCACCTCATTAGCAGTAAAAAATCCCATTTTGCAGGTTTCTAAAAAAAAGCCTAAATAAAGTTTCTTACTGTGATAATTTTTGGAAAATAAAAGAGTTTCCATGATAAAACCATCCATTTAACATAAGTCACATTTTTGACTGATAAAAATAACAGTTACTTGAATGAAAACTTTCTCTGACCATTATTTTCAGATTTGCATTGTGTTAAGGCAGCAGTCCATGAAGTACTGGCTGGTAATCCAGAAAGAGATGGCTCATAACATGATGCTAACTCTCCTCATTGCACCTGCTAAATTTCACTGAAAGACATATAGTATTACTTTCCTATGTAAGCAGTTGCTGGAATTACCAGAGAGATGTTATGAAATTGCATATGGGAAGAGAGTTTGTCTGTGACATTTTTAATGGGCAGTGAGGTGGTTCATATGTCAACCTCTCTCAAGACACAGTTCACACTATTAGTGTCTAAATTTCAGTGCTGGACACTATTGTGAATATTGGACTTACAAAATGTGTTGCTAATGTGAGCTTAAAAGTAAAAAGTTTATAAGATGTTACAATAATTATTACAAATATTTTTATTATGTTGAATGTTAACACAAGTACAGGAGAACCAGACAAAGAAGCTGGATCAATCTCAACCAAAAAGGCCATTCTGATATAATTTAAGGACTGTTGAAATTATGTTTGGTAAAAAGAGAAGATATAGAACCAGAAGGTAATAGACTAAAATTGCGGTAACAGATATTAGGCCTAATTGGTGAACAAAATCATGAGGAGAACAAAATGCTGCTCCCTTTCCCCCTTTTTGGGTTCATTAAAAAGAGTTACCAAAAAAAAAAAACCATTATCAGTTTATTTCAGCTCTCTTCTCATCCCATGTCCCACTTAGTCTCTCTCATTTTCCCCCAACTCAGTCCTCAAACTTCCAGCAGTGCAGCTCATCTCAGCTCATCTCGGCTCATCTAAAGGATTTTCATCTTGTTTAAGGAACTTTATTTTCACCTGTGACTGCTGAAAGTCATTACATTATGATGATATCCAATGCTCAGCTCACCAGTGGGGATATCTAATTACCAGTACCACAAAGGCATGTAAGATCCTATATTGTATTCCCTTGCCTTGTTATGTTATTTTCTGCCCCACTGTTTCTTTCTTCCGAGCCTATCTCATTCTCTTGGCTGTTCATCAAATCCTGAAATCAATCATATTGCATCCACTAAATCTGCTTCATCTGAAGAGAAAGGATCCAAACAGATGATGGCCCTGATCAGATTTTAACTAAACAGGGTCCAAGCAGCAGGTGTCATGGTCATCATGTGAGCTAAAACATCCACTTGTAACTAGCCAGTAGTCTAGGGTTCCAAAAATATCAAGAACAGCCATATTTCATCCATCATTTCTATCCAGTCTATCCTCCACTTTGTCTCTTTGTTAAGAACAGGACGAGTGAATACCTTTCACATCAGAACTGAGAGTAAAATTAACCCTTTTTTCATAAAAGAAAGGTTCCTCTGAAAATAAGAGACTAATATTTTGATTCCAAAAAGAAAAAGACTTTAATAAAGTCTAATGGTTTGTTTTGCATATCAGGCAACCACAGTTTCAGCATAAATGCTTGTTTTAATTTCTTGTTCTTTCTTGTGTTTATCCAATAAACTTTCGATTTGAATGAATGCTTTTGCGTGTTTGCCAAGTAACCAAGTAAAACCAAGGATTCTGTTGTAAAATAACCCTGAACCTATCTATCACTGTTTAATGTTAGACTGTGAGCGAATTTTTAAACACTTTTAACTCTTTGGGCCTTTGAAATCAATATCTATACAACATATTCGGCGCTGTGACCTGAATTCAAACTAAGGTCCCTGCAGTGAAATGTGTTAACATAACCTGGTTACTGTCTAACTTTAAATAGTGTCACAGCAAGGTCAGCAGCTCAGAATACAGAGACCTTGGCCTGCTTAGCACTATGGCAAAAACACTAAACTAAAAAAACCCCAAAACTTTTTATTAAAGATACAAAAAAGAAAAAAGAAAAAAAAAACAGTTAAAGCATTTGAAATGTAAAGTATTAAATAAATATAAAATTTTATGTTAAGAACATCACTTGTTCCCTTTTTCTTTTGCTATAAACATTTTTTAGAAGAAAAAAACCCTGTTTGACAGTCTCTTAGATGGTATCAAAGATGGTAATAACTGGGTGGGGTTTTTTTGGAGGGGGGGACAGTTAGTTGCAATGGGCTGGAGATAGTAATACTGCTGTTTTTAAAGTCTAATTTTAGAAGAACTCCCCCCGCCCTCATTTGACAGTCTCTTAGATGAGACAAGGTGGATGAGGTAGTATCTTTATTGGACCAACAAAAGTTTATCATTTAACAGATGTTTGGTTTGTTTCTTTTACAATAAGTTTTGTAGTTTCTGTAATTAGTAAAAGTTTAATGAAAAAGTATTTTAAAGAAAAAGCTAAAGAAGTAAAATGAAGAGTTTTAAATGGTTGCAAATTAATTTGCTAAAGCAGACTTTTACTGAAACATCATCTTGAGTAAACCTCTTGTTAATTAAAAATGCCAGCTTAATTCACTGCATCAACTGTGAATTAAATTTAAAATCAACAGAACCAAGGCCTGTTGCAACACCAAACTTTTTTTGTAATTTATTGTGATTGTTTTCAATGATTTTTGTTCTCTTGTTCTTGGCATGTAAGAGAGCACGATGCTAGAGTTGCAGCTTAGATCCCCATGATGGTCTAAGTTCCCACTATGGCCATGTTGTCTTTACAAATGTTGGTGGTAAAACAGGTGGGCAAGTTCTGTCATAGACTAAAATACCTGCACATTTTTACTGCCTTTGGGTGTTGCGAATTGCTCACAAATGCAAAAGTGGTTCCAAAAGAATACCATTTCGTTGTTTATTTTTAAAGTAGGCAACACGCTTGAATAAGAATGCCATCAGGCTAAAGTTTTTATCCAAGTAAGCAAACTTAACCATTAGTGCATAAAATTTTTGTGGCTGTGTGTGACTGTACAGCTTTAACTATGTAATCGACAAAGAAGGGGGGAAGTTTTATCCAACTTTACTCATCCTGGGCATATAGCCAAAGAAGTGATAAGAGCTAGTTTGTTCCTAAATATCTTACAAACATATAACAGCAGCAGTTTCAATTTTTGTTTTAGCTACAAATTAAGTGAGTTGTAAGTTCTTTAGCTTTATTAACATCTGAAGGTTTAACAATAATTTTTGTAACATCTAATCAAGATACGTAAATTCCAATTTTGGCACAAAGACTTAGCAAACCTTAAAATATAACAAAGTACTTCCCCCTCTCTTTTCCTTCATATAATTAAACCGAAATGAAATGTTTGTTTGTAATTATAATTTTATGAACAAATGCCTGATCCTAGGTGGAACTGATTAATAAAATAAAGAGATTATATTGTGACAACTGGGCCTACAAATGTACCCAAATCATGAGCTCAACTGTAAAATAGTATGTAAAATTTCATAAGCTATTGCAATTATCCTATGTTGGGGGGAAGGCATGAAAGGGAGACAGAATAACTGAATTCGTTTAAATGAAAAGGTCAAGTTGACAGAATTCAAGGACTGTGTTGAAAGTATGTTTGTTAAAAACAGGAAATGTGGAGCTGGAAGTTTATGAGCCAAAATTGGTATGTCGGATATTAAGCCTAGTTGATAGACAAAATAATGAGGAGGCCTATTTTACCAGTGCTCCCTTTTTGGGTCTTTAAAAGAAAAGGGATTTTGTGGGGAAAGTACAAAAAACAAAATAAAGAACAGGCAGAAGCTACTGGAGCAAGCTTCACCATCATCGCTGCCACCCCCACCATTTTGTGGGACCCCAGACCTTTATCATCCTAATCCCGAGAGAAGTGCTGACCAGAATGGGCCAGAGAGAAGGTTGCAGATGCCATCGCCTCCCCTGCTGGCTTCAGCTGAATCCCAAACACCTCCTGGGATGACAGTTATTGCAATCTCTAATATCATCTAAGAGACTGTCAAACAAGGGGGCTTTTCCTTCTAAAATTGGACTTTAACAACACCAACAGCAATGACATCTCCAGCCCATCTCAAATAACTTCTTCCCCTCCCCCAAAGTTATTACCATCTTTGATACCATCTAATATACTGTCAAAAAACAGGGTTTGTTCCTTCTAAAACTATCTACAGCTAAAGGGAAAGAGAACAAAGGATTTTTTTTAAAATAAAAGGGAAAGCCTTAATTAATACTTTACATTTCAAATGCTTCAACAGTTTCTCCTTCTTTCCTATAGCCGTAATAATAGGTTTAAAGGATTTCTAATAGTGTGTTTGCGATGGTGCTAAACAGGCTGAGGTCACTGTATATAAAGCCTCTGACCTTGTTTAATGTTAGACAGTGACTGGGCTATGTTTACATCTTTAGCCCACATATTCCATTTAAAGTAATACAAGAGCACATACATAGGAAGACACTGTTCTTGCTTTATAGTCTTTATATTCTTCTCATAATCTATTAGATTTCAAATCCTATTTTGCAGTTATTATAGCTGAAGAAGGCATACATGAAAAGATAGTCACAATTTCACAACACTCTATGTTTGTTTGCACGTGTTTACCTTTGTATGTGTGTCCATCTCTCTATTCTTAAATATCTGAGCTTCATGGAGATATTCAGTCCATCAGTTGGACATAAAAACTGAACTAGAGGAGATCTGGCTAGTGGAGGACATGAACATGGAACTTTAAAAAAAAAATGCCCTGATTGGTCTTATCAATATAGACTTTAGAGGTGATCATGGTTTGAACATGGCATACCATAAACTTTTCCAAAAAATAGAAAAAAGGTCAGAAAACTGTGACCAGCTTGAACGTACTAAGAGACAAATGCTGGCAAGGTGTGATAGAAGGAAAATGTATGAACAGGAAGATTAAAGGATCCCACGACCTCTCTGGCAGTAACAGCTCAGAAAAAAAACTAGAAAAAAAGAGAGAGGCTTTGGGCAAGACACAGTTTCAAAGACATTTTTACCTTCTAACAGCAAGCTGCTTTTCAGGACCCAAAGGCTTAGAAGAGCAATATTCTTCTGGGCTTAGGTTGAAGATTGCTGTGGTGGCACTGAAACAAATTTTATTGGGAGGCTATTTAACTAAAGTTAACCCCATAATAGAATAGCCGGAGAAGAGAAGGGGCATTATTATTTGTTGTTAGTATTATTTTTAAGCAGGTCAGTTGAGTAGGTTGGCTTTGATGATCCTGAAAAACTTAGTCCTAGAAAAAGACCTATCCAAATTTAATGCAAGCTGTTGCTATATTTGCTAGAAAATCTGCTAGAATTTGCTAGAATCTGAATTTGCTCTAGCTCAGCTAAAGGCAAGGAAAAGAAAGAAAGACAGACACTTCAGCTTTTGTTTAAGAGGTATGGTCTTAAATTTCAGGGTCACAAAATATTTATGATAGAGTAATATGCAAAATACTACCATTTTACGGTTGTCTAGCCAATTATTTACACTTTGTGGTGGCCAAGTTATTGTTGCTTGTACACTTTAAATGGGACACTTCCTTACTTTTGAGTGCTTTCCCATAGCACCTTTACACTTATAATGTCTTATAATTGTTATTTTTAAACAGATTTTCCTAGGCTTTTAAAAAGAAATAAAATGTAGTATAAACATAGGGAATTATCACTCTCCAGGTCATTGAAACTCAGCTGTATTGCCGATAGATAGATAGATAGATAGATAGATAGATAGATAGATAGATAGATAGATAGATAGATAGATAGATAGAAGTCAAAGTTTTAGGTCAGAAAGAACCACAAGATCATCTAGTCAGACTTCCTGTATATCACAGACCACTAAACACCACCCTGTCACCTCCATATCAAACTCAACAACCAGAATTAAACCAAAGTGCTACAGCACACAGGAGACTAAACTATTGTGTGCCAGGGTAGAGAAGAAGAGGGACTGAAGTGTACCAATGCCCCAGGCCGCATTCTGCAGCGGAAGTTGAAAAAAATACAAGGTCTCAGCCCAATACATTTGCACCCTATAAGGTTTTTCTGAAGATATCTTGCCTCCGTCCATGCATGCCCTGAGAACGGGTTTCACTGTGAAGTTAATTAAACACACATACACTATAAACACACACACACATACGGAGCATTTGATTATTTCTTTTCATTTATTTAGATTTAAAATAATAAAGATGCCTCTCTGAGGCTAGATGTCTAACACAAATAATTATACAATAAATTGCACTATTACGCATTCTCAGCAGTATTAAGATCATCAGGTTCATAGGAACTCAACTGGTTGGTCAGCCACCTCCCCCTTCATCATTTTGGAAGCATACCCTCAGCCTTCTCCAAAAAACCTCTCCAACAGATGTACAGGCTCTTAACTGTGTATTTTAATATCTTAGAGAAACACCTTTTTAGCAGATGTATTGCACGTGCACAGCGTAGCCAAGATTTTAAGAAATGGGGAATGAAATAAAATAGTTTGTTTACTGTCCTCATGTCCCAAATCAGATGAACTATTGTTGCTTGGACTTCTCCACCAAATTCACATTCAATTAGACAATAAACCTGTGAAATTCATCAGACAGGTAGATGTTTGAAAAAGTACTGTACAGCTGAAAACAGGGGGTTACATTGAAAACCAAGGTTCCTGCTATACTCCTTTGTTCATTTATATATTGTGTTGTCTTTTATCTTTCAAAAATATTGTAGAATACAAGGAAATATGATCTGAATGTGGCACTATAATTACTGGACTATCCGCCACAGTGAATGTGCTGTTGACAGTGTTGATAGCCACGGTATATGGGATACATGGTCAGAGAAGGGGCGGCAAGATTGTGGCAAAGCATAAAACAATTAATTTACCCTTCCATAAGGCTTGTCATTAAATGTAGGAGTTTATTGCTGTATAATTTCCTTGAATAATGTTTTAAGTAAGAAACACAGTAATAATATTATAGCCTTACCCGGGAGCCTGCATTGAAACAAAGTGGAGTATATTTGTTCCTGAATTTCTTCAGTTGTATGACGAATAGCTGCAATTACAGGAAAGAACAATATTAGTTTTACAGTTATTGTTATTAACTTAAAGTACCAAGAATAAAATCCCATATTTCACTAGATATTCCAATCACTGCCAAAATATCTGACAGAGGAACATTTTATAATCCCTGTATTTCACACTGACTGCACAACTAGAAATTGGCAGAGTCAAGTCATTTATATCTCCTTATTACCAGCTTGCAGAAGGCATTGAGAATATGGGGCCAGTGATGGATATTTTTGTGGCAGATGTTGTTTTATTCTATTTTGCTGTATTAAATTTACCACAGATTGGTTCTACTGCAGTTTATTAAAGTAACAGAAAAGATAAGCAGTAGAAGAACAAGACATATAACTTGCTTACTCTTGTATTCTGGAGAAGAAATCACATTTATTTATGAACAGAGACTATTTAGACAGACACACAACTATAGATATCCTGAGTTTATAATCTTAATTTTGCAATACACTATCTCTAACTCATATAAATTGGTACAGAATTTGCCAAAATAATGGTAATATTATTTAAGTGGAATATTTCTATTATAACTCATTTATGTACATAATAAAATTAATACAAAATGTTTCTTTGGAAGGGCAAAAATCCAACTATGGGGCTTATGTGGGATTTAGGTAATCGATAGGCTTTATGCAGGCTTTTGTGCTGAGATAAATTTCACAAATAAGCAAATTTTGGTGAATGACAACCAATATTTTTCACCTGCCTGAAACAGCAGAGAGTTATACACCTACACATTAGTTTTAGTGTAGTTTATTTATAATAATAGTAGTAATTAATAAATAATTAATAATGAACAACTTGCTTCTTCTCATCAAAAGTCTCGAATTACTTCTCACAACAGTTCTGTGAGGGAAGTAAAGAATTATCATCCTCAACTGGTGCACTGTAAAACTGAAACAGAGACCTTGATGGGCTGATTTTCTGTTTTCTAAGCACGCACTACTCCAAGCACAGTCAATGGAAGCTGTGGAGGCTCAGCACCTCAGGAAGTGATATTCAAATAGAATGGACCAAATATACAGCACAGTCATTTCTAGAGCTTAAATGATAATGCAGGTTTTCCAGTGCTGTTCTCAAACCACTGGCCCATGCCTGTCTATTTCCATAACAAATGGAAGAAATGAGTTGGCTAGCAATTACCTTTTACCTGGGGTACATCCAAAATTTGCCCATAGTTAAAATAGCTGTGCTATTTTGGAATTCCCTGAAGTACTGCTTCTGAAAGGTCAGGATCAGAGGTTATCCCATTACCATAAAACTCATACTGATGGCTTTTTTCCCTCTGGAAACTATAGCAAAATCATGGTCGTTTCCAAAAGGGAAAAGCAGCAAATACACTGGGTTATCTACAGGTTGTTAAGTTTCTCTGTGTTCAGGGGTCACTGGCTATCTGAAAACACGTTCCATTAATTTGAAAAGCTACAAATTCCAACAGATTTCAGCCTGACCTAGGTTTTTGCGAGTGAGCTTGGTTCTCACCTCATGTACACTGATGTACCATTGTTATACTATAAGCAACATGAAACGCAGGCCCTCTGCACAGAATTAATTTGTGATCTGTTTGGATGGTCTTAGAGGGTGTGTGGGTGTGAACATTCTCATTGCAACACAAAACTTATAGTCCACTGGGAAAATTTTCAGAGGCAGCAATGGGAATCAGGTGCCGAAGCCCCATTGACTTTCAGTGGCATTTGGGTGCCTAAATACCTGTTTCACCTTTGAAAATGTCCTCCAGGGACTATCAGCTCTCCCTCTCTCCCCAGCCCCAAATAGCAAGTGCATATAAATTACACAAGCAGTGTTGGATACACACAGAACGAGGTCATGTCTTTTTAATATTTATATTACCATAGCTGTTAGGAGTTCTAATCAAGCTAAAGGGCTTTTTATGTGTTTAGATCTGATTTTTTACTTCTTTTACTTCCCTGAAAAAAGCAGAAGCTATCACTACCATGTAATATAAGTCAAGGTGCTTCATTCTTAGAACTATTTTCTGCTGTAGGGGAAGCAGAAACCCTACCCAATTGCTAGTTATTAATGACTATAATAAACTCAATTGCTAGTTATTAATAACAGGATAAATTACTTTCCATCTAAGATTATTTATTTGTAATATTTGCCCTAAAGATATCATGGAATTGATGTGGAATCTTAAATAGCTAATTTAGTTATTTTTCTTTAATTACATATTTTCATTTCACCATTATTGATTGGTTCTTTGTTTGTTTGCTTGTTTTTTAAAAAAATAACTAGTCAATTTTAAGGGGAGCTCCAAAGGAAATGTATTTGTGATTGTTGTCTCCAAAACACAGGTCTATATAGTTCCCACACGTCCACTGAATGAAGAGAAACACATGGGCATAGGTCAGGCGCAATAGATCCTAGGAAGGTTGTGCAGAAGGTCAAAGTGGCAACGCATGAGTATCCCACAAACTGTGCATAATCATACAAACCATCCACCAAGCGGATGTGGTCAGCCAGAAGTGGGAGGAGTAAGAGAAAACAACAACAACTATGAACTCAGCATGTTTTCCTGAAATAACAGTGTAAACATTCTCAAAATCAAAATGCAAGCAGTTTTCCACTGCTTGCATCGGATGAAGTGGGTATTCACCCACGAAAGCTTATGCTCCAATAGCTCTGTTAGTCGATAAGGTGCCACAGGACCCTTTGTCGCTTCTCAAAATCACTGTGGACATTAATACTGAAAGAGCTAACATTAATGCTTCATATGCTCCATGGAGGGGGCACTTGAGCTCCTCTGCTATAAGGGGAACAAGTGACAGTACAACAGCTAAGCCAAGCTGTTGATGTGGGAAGAGGCCAGTGTAGTGTGGAAGCACTGCAGCTGTGCTCCTGTAGCCAGGAGACCACAGTCTCTGTGGCTTTACCTGTAGATCCTGAGCACAGGCCTACTTTACAACCTTTACTCATACTGATTAATGCTCACTCACAAGTTAAACTAAACACTTTCTAGAAGCAGGATTTTTTTTTCACCTGCCCTTGAAAAGTTTTCATTAGCTTTGGCACATTAACGATGTGTCAGTTTTAAGTGATTATCCTGTCATCCGTTTTTATGCAATACTCCCATTGATTGCAATGGGCAGTCTAAACACAGAACAATTTCAGGAATATTATCAGATGACCGTATTACACTGATTAAGTATAATTGGTTTACCATCTTGGTAAAACTGTATGTCAAAACCTGAAGATCAAACATGTTAAAGTGGCTTAAAAAGTAGTTACTAACTTTGTTTTTTAAACCAGTGCATGAAAAAATGGATTCATAAGATGATCTCATTATGTTGTGCAAAGTGGCATTTATACACAACATAAAGGAGCCTTCAAATATTGCTACCTTTATTATCTATCAGACAATGGCTTCTCTTTGCCTATCTTTTCAAAGGTCACTCAGAAAACAAACCTGAGAGACAAGCATTATATCATCTCTGGTATGTTGCGAGTCTAGGTAAAATAAAAAACTCACCAAACTTTGCTAACGCTACCCTTGCAGGAACTTGCTCTTGTCTTGTCATCCCATTTTTTAAGACATGCACATCGTTACTCCAGCATGCCTCAGCCACAAATACATTTCTTGTATTTTTACTTGGTGTAATCAGTTAAACTTGTCAGTTTACCCACTCCAGTTTCTTATCTGTATCTTATGATAAATTGCACTATAAATCCATGTCACAAGGCATTTAGTGAACTTAGATAACATTAGGTCCTATTTTGGTTTACTTGTTTTCTTGTGCAGCTAATATATTATCATTAAAAGTTTCAAAATAAGAGTTTGGAAAGAGAGTATAAAACCATGGAGTTTGCTGTTTTCATCTGGATTTTTTTTAACTTATATTTTCACACTCGATTCCAAAAGAAGACTGTTCAGAATCATTAGCAGCAAATATGTGTTTACAGCTAGTCTAAATCAATTGCTAATTAACTCCACAAGGCAGAAATGGATTTGTGTTTAGCACTGAGTTTCCTCTGTTCCTTAATTTTCCTTAATTTTTGACATTCACAGGTGTGAGGTGCAAACAATTATAACATACACCCTAGCATCTGCTGTTTAGGAGCCTGATCCAAAGCACATTGAAATCAATGGGACTCATTCCATTGCCTTCATGGGCTTTGGATCATGACCTTACACATCCTCACATTTAATGGGAAGGTCTTAACATCTATTATAGTTAGAATACAATATTGAGAATGGTGTACCATGTGCGGATAAATGTATATTCTGTGTTAATTTTCCCCATTCTAATTTTTTTAAAAAAAGCCCAAACACAACAACCCATTGCTTTCTTAATGTAGTGCAATCATCTTAAATTAGGTCATTATTGGGGCAGCATACTGATTCCTATTAAGATTTTGTTCTTGATTACTGTGCATGAGCCTGCTATCATTTCTTATGCAAAACTCCCATTAATTTCAGCAGGAGTTCTGCATGAAAATATGGTCCAAGGTCAACAGTAAAATGGTCAAGTTCACTTAGATTATCATGCAATCCTTTGCTGGTACTTTCTTCACAATGAACAGGAATGTGAGGAAGACATGTCTCCTTAGGTCTCTCTCTCTCCCCCTCTCTCTCCCATCTCTCCCCACCCCATTTATAATAGGAATCCAGTCTTCAGCAGATATTCTTTTCTTTCACTCCAGTCAACTCTAAGATTTATAAAAATATATATTGTAAGAGAAATTATTCAGGAAACTGGGTACACTCAAATGCACAATTGTATAGCTAAACAACTGATTACTGTGAGCAATCATCACATCTAATAGTCATAAACAAGTTTGAGAGATTCATACTATTTGACTAGAAAATAATATAAATGAAATGTCACTGCAGCAGATTGATTTTGGTTAGTTGAGTGATGGGGAGTCTAACATTTTACTGCATAATAGCTAAAATATTTATATTTCATTTTTTAAAAAGAAAAATCATAAAGTAAAAGCTAATTACTCCTATCAGGATGTTTCTTATTTCACAGAACAATTTCAGTACATACATTTTTATGAAGATATATTTTTGTAAACGAGAGTGCAGAATACAGATTTGACAGAAATATATGTAAGGCTTGCTAGAGTAAGTGAGGCATTAGCCTTCAGTCATGTGTATTCTAATTTAAGTTTTGCCTCCTAAATCCTTTATGGGAAATACCGTTGTAGCAAAGACAAACAATTCCCCACCCCACAGAATTATTGAATGTTATTTTCCTGTGATATCAAAATGTGAATTTTATATACTACAAATTAGCCCATGTCTATTTTATTAAATCCTGAAGGTTATTTTTGTCCTGTAGATGGCAGAATTGTACCACCCACAAATTTAGTACCATTCTTTATATTTCTATTTTCATAAGCATTATATACATGTATGCTCATACACACACACACAAAACTGATTTTGGTGGAAGTGATTTGTGATGTTCTTCATTTTCATTTCATTTTTCCACATCATGAGATAATTGTGTAACTCACGAAGATAATGGTTGGTGTGTGTGTGTGTGTGTGTGTGTGTGTGTGTGTGTGTGTGTGTGTGTGTGTGTGTGTGTGTGTGTGTGTATTTATATCTATGGTTGCATATGTTTATGTTTCTGCATTTTGTATATTTACATAAACTAATTTTTCTGTCCCACTGGTAATAATGTGAATAATTACCTCTGGAATATTGTTGGAATCTTCTGTTAGAGAATAATTTACTCGGTAAATTAAAGAATACTATTATGTTTTACCGAGCTGAATGAGGGTGCACAGTTTCAGACATGGACATCATGACAGTGAGGGAAGTGTATTTCTCATACTGTAGAAGTGAGGAACCTTCAGATTGTAAACATAAAACCCCAAATCATAAAAGAGTTCAAGTGTCTTTGAAATTAATTGGAAGTATTTGATTTAAACTTATGAAAAAGCAAAAGTATGTAGTTTTGAGCAAAAAAACCCCACCAAAACTTGACTCTCACACCTGTAATGAGAGCTGAAAGGTACAACATGCTTTTGTCTCTGCTCTGAGCTTGACAAAATAATCACAAAAAATCCTACCCATCTGAACTTTTTAATGGGACATGTCATTTCATGCAATGGCATCACTGACACATCAAATCACACAACCTGTCATTTAGCAGTATGGCAGAATAAGCTGGAGTCCAAAACAGCATTTCTCCAGTATATTTCATTACCGTCTTTCTGAGGCCAATAAATACACCACATATTTAGGGGATAATTGATAACTTCTTTTCTGAAGAAGCTGTTTTTGAAAGATGTTTGTAGGAACTATTCTATAGCTGGCCAGTAGCTTCAGGTTATGCCATTTGGTGACAAGCCCCTTTGGAGGCATTACTTCTAGCTGCTATGAAATCGAGATGATGATGATGACATGAGAATGGTGAAGCTATACTGTGTGGGCAAACTATGAGTACCTATCTTGATCTTCAGACTCTGACTATCATATTTACTAATTTCTATTCCTTAGTTTAATACTGAAAAAAAGAATTATGATATCAAAAAGTCACAGTGCAAATATATATTGGTCAATATAAACAAATTCGTAGTGCAGAAGACCATATTATCTAGTAATTTCATTGTTCTAGTCCCACCTTATATTTTTGTCCCAAGTCTAGGGTGACCAGATAGCAAGTGTGAAAAATCAGGACACTTTCTTTTTTGGCATGGGGGTGGGGGTGTAGAAGGAACAGGAGAGATTATAGTTGTGTGTATAAGACAAAGCCTCTAATATCAGGATGGTTCCGATAATACCAGGACATCTTGTCACCCTAACCTAGTACCATTATTCCAAGACAACAGGTTTGTGGCAAAAACACTGAATGGGAATTAGAGGGTTTGCTACCATTGGTGGTTCTTCTATTGACTTCCTCTATTACCTTGAGGATTGTTGGGTTATACCAAGGTTGAATTTGGCCCAAAGTCTTCCTAAATCCAATTATTGCTCGCTCATTGGGTAAAAGATTGGTACAAAATCAAATGCAATCAATATGCAAGGGGTATTCAAATGAAAGAGTATAGAGGGGAACACCTACTTAGGATACGTCTCATGTAGATGCGATAAATCGATCCCAGAAGTGCTCCCCGTTGACTCCGGAACTCCAGCTCGGCACAAGGAGTAAGCGGAGTCGATGGGAGAGCGAGCCTGTGCCGTGTGGACCCGAAGTAAGTAATTTTAATTTGATCTAAGATACGTCGACTTCAGCTATGCTATTCTCGTAGCTGAAGTTGCATATCTTAGATCCACACGCACCCCCACCCCCCACCCCAGTGGGGACCAGGCCATAGATATGTTTATTTTTCAGAGGTTGTAAGCACTTGTGCAGCTCCCATTAGACTATTCTGTTTGGATTTGTTAGTGTTTTGTATTTGGCGTGGGTGTAAATGACAGTGTAAGGAAGAGGAGTGTCAGGCTGACCATATTATGGTTTCAGGAAACAGAATGGAGGTAGAAGGTATTGCATTGGAGGTCAGCTTTGGAACCTGAAACAGTGAATCCTAACAAGGGATTTGAAGAAGAAAAGTAAGATTGTACATCACACAGGATAAGAGAGTGATGTGTGGTGCCTATGAGGCATGCTAAATCAGCCCCATCTTCTTTTATAATATGAAGTACTTTAAGAAAAGTACTGCAGGCTTTTTTTTTTAATTCTCATCACTAATGAAGACCATTTTCTCTCACCACTCTATACTTTGCTTTTACTGACATTTATGCCACAGTACATACACAAAGCAACCTCAGATTAATATAGAATAATTAAAGGTCTCATTTATTTTTTATTTTTCATTAGAGAAACAAAATCCTGGATCCGAACATCCCCAAACTTCAAAATGCATGATCAGATCCAGATTTAAATGTTGTGGGTACCCCACATATCTACAATGGGCAGAACTGAAACCTAGATTCAAAATCTGGAGGTTGGAGGGGAAGGAGGCAAAGAGAATAAGAGATTTTGAGATCCATGTCTTGTGCCAGATCTTAATTGTGCAACTTGAGGCCAAATCACTTTTCAAATCTCATCATGCATCCTATTTCTTCTCTTCCAAAGTTTCTTACAATCTGTAAAAAGGCACTTCTGTTTAGGGATGGTGCAAGTAAAAAAACTGAAACACTTTCTCATTTGTGGTACCAAATGGCCTGAGCAGATTCCAGGTATCTTTCTACCTAGACTGTTACCTGTCTGTAGGAAAAATGCCATATCCCTTGTCATCAGTCTTACAAGCTTATTGTTCTTGTAGGAATGACATTATATTGCTGGAAATGATAGCATCTCAACCGTGATATTCCTTCATAGACCACCTTTAGAAGAAATTTTCCTTGGGAAACTATCAGAATGAGTTCTTTATTCTCAGTTTGGTTATCAGCGGACTCTTGTCTGCATCCAAAATCCCTACAGTATTTGCCATTATTAGCAATTTCTCTCCAGAAAAGACTCAGTCATAAAGCAACTGGAATTTTGTGATCTGCGTTAGCAGCATTCCTCAATACTGACTTCTAGCTATTGTCTTTATTTCTCACATTTTCATAAACATTAAAATTCATCAAGTTCATAAAAATAAAAGAAAATTGATACACAGAGTACCAAAAAATTGGACAAGTGACCTATCACCACACTAAGGTAAACAATAGTAGTATACAATAAGATCTACTTGTACTTGTCTTTTGTGTCTTTTTTAATGTCATTGGCATAGCAAGGATCAATTTTAATCTCTTTTGAAATCTCTTGTCTTTCCAAACAGAGTCAAGGGCAAGATTAGAAAAATATCACATTAGGTGCCTAAATCTCAGGAGGCCCCACCGGATTACAAGACTCCCTCTCAGCTGATGCGAAACACAGAAGGTGCATAAACTTTCATTGTAGAAGTTCCCTTTGTGCCTCTGTTTCAGCCTCTGAGCAAACACAGTGCAGCCCACACCAGGTATCTGGATGCTATAGTCCCAGATTAATTCACAAACTGGAGAAAGACAAGCATTCCTCGCCTAACTCACCTACAGGACCTGATCTGCTAAGCGTTCTCTGTGGTTGCGTATTGTATTGAGCCCCTATACAGGCAAGCTTACACAAAACGGCCTGAGGGCAAAGGAAAGTAGTAGGAGGAGAAAGTTTGCAGCTGAGAATCTCAAGCAGATGAAGGCATGTCCCTGCCTTAGGTGCCTATCTGAGAGGGATGGGGCTTAGCACATGCCCTTCACCTTGTCATCCCCCATTGGCCACTTTAGTTTAGGTGGGGAGCCACTTAGCATATTAGCTTTTGTGAATCACATTCTGAGGTATTTATCTCTCCCCATTCATTTTATAGAGAGCCTAGGTGGTGAAGTCAGTGATGTTTTTAGGCACCTAAAAGTTAGTTTCTTTGTGAATCTAGCCCCAGGTGCTCATCTCTTACCAGTATGCTGGAGCTTATTAAACTTCCAGTCATCCCACCTAGTGCACTCCAGGTAGGTTTATGATCTTTCTGCAGCTGGCAGTGTGTATTACAGATTTTTGGCTGATGTTCTGATTTAAGGGTTTAGGCAGATGATCTCTGGTGTAAGCTTTATCTTCAGTGGAGTCATACCAGAGATGAATTTGACCTGAAGCCTTTCCTTGTCATCAATGTCACAGAGACAATCACAGCTCATTCAAGATAAAAGATTGGTACAAATCAAATAAAATCTCTATTAACTTGTGAAGGAATTATACAATAAAATGGATATTGCTTGGCTGAGCTGCTAAAAATAAATCTGCATAACTAGAAAGTAAGGATAACTATTGAATCAGCTGGTCCTATACAGAATGGATTTAAAACTGGGAAAATTTAGCATTCATGACAGTGACTGGCAGGAGTAATAGCACTGATTGCAGCTAAGCAAACCATGGGCAAGCCCTGTTGAAATTTAGGGCTGATATTGCATGACTGATGTCATTAGGAGTTGGTTACTTAATATACTTAATTTTAATTTGAACCATAGGGCTTTATCCAAAGACAACTGCTGTCATCATAAGGACTTCTGTTCATTTCAGTGGGCCTTGAATCAGGCTTCTAGCCTTTAAGATGTAGAGGAGGTGATTTTCAACCTTTTTTCTTTTTACTCTGGGCCCAAAAACAACATAGAGTCTCTTGCTACAACCCATCCAAATCCCACAACCCTTTGTGACCACATAAAATTATGGGATTGTAATTTCAGTGGGAAACCCTGTCTGGTGTGGGGAACTGGGAAGGCATTGGGTGTGGGCTGATGGTAGATGTGGATGCTAGGTTCTGGGAAATTATGTGTATTTGTTTGGGAAGAGGAAGAATATGCTTGAATGCCATCAGCTCATTTATCTAACCAAACACAGCCTCACTTGAATAAGTATTTTAGTTTTCAGAGATTTACTACTATGAATAACTAAATTTTACTTTTTTTTTTCAGTTTGACAGGTTGTTGTTTAAAATTATCACTACACTACAACTTTCACAATTCAGTTATAATGCCTACTGTATTTGCTTTGCATTTTTTACTGACTCCATGCATATTGGCAAACACTATATGAAGCATAATTTGCAACTGGAGACAAAACACTTATCATTCACTGGGTTCTTTACTATATGATATTGCTGAAGATTCACTATATTTTATTATGTCATAGGCTTAATTGTTGATAGTATATGTGATTTTTGCCTTTAGAATCCTTAATTTCTTCTTTGTCTATATTTTAGGGGGTTCCATTTACTTTTGCTTAGACAAAACATATAAAGTGAAATGTATTGTCATATTATATATGCTGCATATAATTTGACAGTCCTGAATTTTAACAACTATAAAGGCAGCATAAGAATAGCGTATCCGTTATTTGGATTGGTGAAAAACAACAGACTAGATCATGTAAGGTTATTTGTAAATTAGAGACATGTTTGAACTGCTTGATTTATGAGGTGTTCTACATTGAATAGACTGTGATCCATCATGAACTACACCTTTATCACATGGCAGTTATTTCATTAACTTAAAAGAAATTTTGTGAATCACTAAAATCCAGTTAAGACAGGGTTTATTCAGTCTCTTTTTAGTCATTGGATATACAACATTTGGATGAAAAATTCTTGAATAATAATTTTAAATCTTTCTTATTCATTCATCTTTTATTTACTGTTTCATGAATTTAATTCTACTTCATTATAAGGAAACCGTACATACATCAAGTGGTCATCTAGTCCATCTCCCTATGCTAAAGCAAGATTAAGAATACCTAGACCATCCCTGACATGTGTTTGTCGAAACTGTCCTTAAAAACCTCCAATGACGGGAAGCTCACAACCTCCTTAGGTAACCTGGTCCTGGTGCTTAGCTATCTTTATAATTGGAAAGGTTTTCCTAGTAACTAACCTGAATCTTCAAATCCAAATCTTGATTTTTTTTTCATATATCAAATAAACTAGACAGATCAGCACCAACATTTTTGCTCTATCTGGAGCTACCATAGAGCTATATTATGATTAGAACTGGCTGAGAATTGGGATTTCCAGGTAACAATATTTTAAAATTAGTTTTTATTCCAAATTGGAACCAAATTGTTTTTTAAAAACTCCTGCAAACTATAAATCCTGAAAATAATTAATTCTGGAAACACTGATACATAGTAGGGCTTTTCCTGGAGTTGTGGAAGCTATGGTTTTCCTGGCCCTGGGGTAGTCTTCATGGTGGTGCTGTCCCAGAGCTATAGAGCCTGGAAACCCAGGCTCCTCAGCAGCCTGCCAGGTGAGTTAGCAGGGAACCAAGAAGTTTTCTGTCAGAACCCTGCCATGATTTTATGGAAGTTCATTGAACCTGAACAGTTTTCATGGGACATTTCAGGTTCAACCAGTATTTTTCAACAAAATTCTGTGTCACAGGAACATTTCCCATCAGATCTCATTATGATGCTCTTGTTCATTTACTCTGAGCCACAACTTGCTCAAGACGTTCTATTGATTTCAGCGGGACTTCTTTAAGAAAAATAGATGTCTATAGGTTTCAAACTAACTGATGCCATCCCTTTTCAGAATCCAAAGATATTTCCATTCAGCTAGTTTGGATATATGTCTTTTTGGATATATGTTTTTTTCTGACATGTGGTGGGAGATTACAATGATGGGAACATGTCATGTCCGCTTTCAGAACCAGAATACAAATGAGGTGTGGGCTATTTGTAAATCAATTCTTATGTTTACCTGAAATACTATGAAGATACCCAACTGCACTCATTTTCCATAGTACCATGATGAAATGCCAGTACTTGAAGCACTACATGCAGAAGCCAAGTCTTCCTGGAATTATATCACACATTTCATGTGTCATAAGGAAATCCCCACTGGTAGCATCTTCCACAAACTACATGCCCCAAAGTTACAAAAGTCGGGATGGGACTGCCATTTGGGGCTGAGAAAAATACTTTGGGTACCACAGTGTCTACCATACTTGTGGGTGGGGGAGAAGTACCATCCTATAAGAGGTATCAGTACTTTTTTGAGGACACAACATATGTAGTAAAAGGGTATACATCTCTCTAAAATGCCTCAAATTTTAACTCCCATTATGAACAAAAATGTATCCCCTTTTATATTTTTTTTAAAAAAACCCAGACTAATGCCACAATATACAAGTCTGGCAGAATAATGATGGGATTTTGATGTTTTAGGAAATTCACAGAAAGGACTGATAAGATTTTAAACCATATTTCTCAAAAAGAGATAAAATCTATTAGAGCTGAAGTACACATCAACTTATTTTTCTTAAGCCTAAAAATGTTAACAGTTGTTTGAACTTAGTTTTAGTTGATTGCTATTTAAATTTTAATGTAGTCATAAAGGTTTGATATTGTTCTTTCAAAATCTAGGCATAACTTTTAAGAAATTAGCATATCCCTAGATACCAGTAAAAAAGAAAGGAAAAAAAGAATATGAAGAATAAAGGGACAATCTAAGAACAAAGCCTCCACGATCAGTTTTCTAATGTTTTATCTTAGTTTTGTGCATTCTAAATTGGCAGCTCTAAGGACTATGTTAGTCATAAAAGCTGTGGTAGATCACAAGTCTCGGCTCCAACATGGGCCAATCTATTTGGCATGTAAGTTGCAAGTCTTACGGAAGACACAGGTACAGACAGCATTGAAAAATATGAGCTTAATCATGAAACTATTGGAGGCAATTAGAGTTTTGCCATTGATGGAAGCAAGATGATTGACAGAGCTGATGCTAATACCTTCCCTACTCATTCCATCTGGGTAATATGCTCCATTTCTCTGCATTTTTAATCTCCTTCCAGATCCATACCTTGTGAGACATGGTAGAGGAAACATGGTAAAGAGGCTAGGATGCTTTCTTGGACTCAGGTGATCTGATTTCAATTCCCTGCTTTTCTACAAACTTGTTGTGTAACCATGGGCAGTCTGTGCGTTAGTTCCCCATCCATAAAATGGGGATAATAGTGATTACATAGCATACAGAAGTATTGTGAGCATAAATACATTAAAGGTCTGATTTTAACAAAGGAGATTTATACAGAATATCCTAATAAAATGCCATTTCTACACCTAAAGAAAACAGAACATGCACCTATGGATGATGATACAAATTTTTCAGCCAGGGAAGAAATGATATATGATGTTAAATATACCCAATAGATTTTTTAGAGATCAAAAAGTGTAAATCCACTAGTTAGTGGTGAAGGAGAGCTGATGACACTGAGAGAAGTGAGGAGTGTAATGCCTCTTTTGCATCAGTCTTTACTAAAAAGGTCAGTTGTGGCCAGATACTTAACACAATTAATACTAACTACAAGGGAGAAAGAAAACAAACCTAAGTAGGGAAAGAACAGGTTAAAGGATATGTAGATTAATTAAATATATTCAAGTCAGTAGGGCCTGAACAAAATTCACCCTAGGGTATTTAAGGAGCTAACAGAAGCAATCTCAGAACCATTAGCAATTATCTTTTAGATGGAGGATGGGCAAGATCCAAGAAGACTGGAGAAGGGCAAACACAACACCTGTTTTTAGAAAGAGGAGCAACATGGATTCTTCAAAAACAAATTATGCCAAACCAACATAGTGGCTAGCAGGGTAGTTGTAGATATGATATATCTTGATTTTAGTAAGGCTTTTGACATAGTCCCAAACAAGCAAACTAGGAAAATGTGCTCTACATAAAATTACTATAAAATGGGTATACAAGTGGTTGAAAGATAGTATTCAAAGAGTAATTATCAGTGATTCATTGTCAAACTGGGAAGGTATATCTAGAGAGGTCGTACGGGGGGTCTGTTCCGGGTCAGGTACTAGTCAATATTTTCATTAATGACTTGTATAATGGAGTGGAGAGTATGCTTATAAAATTTGCCGATGACACCAAGCTGGGAGGGGTTTCAAGCACTTTGGATGACAGGATTAGAATACAAAATGAAGTTGATAAATCAGAAAATTGGTCTGAAATCAACAATGTGAAATTCAATAAAGACAAGTGCAAAGTACTTAGGAAGGAAAAAATCAAAATCTTAACTACATAGTGGGGAATAACTAACAAGCACTGCTAAAAGGGATCTGGAGGTTATAGTGGATCAATTAATTGCCATCAGTGGTAAATAGGACCAATGGTCAATGATGGGATGTTAGAAGTTACTACAGAGAACTTTTTCCTGGGTGTCTGGCTGGTGAGTCTTGCCCACATGCTCGGGGTTCAGCTGATCGACATATTTGGGGTCGGGAAGGGATTTTACTCCAAGGTAGATTGGCAGAGGCCCTGGAGGTTTTTTGCCTTCCTCTGCAGCATGGGGCACGGGTCACTTACTGGAGGATTCTCTGCATCTTGAAGTCTTTAAACCATGATTTGAGGACTTCAATAGCTGAGACATAGGTGAGAGGATTATTCCAGGAGTGGGTGGGTGAGATTCTGTGGCCTGCATTGTGCAGGAGGTCAGACTAGATGATCATAATGGTCCCTTCTGACCTTAAAGTCTATGAGTCTATGAGTCTATAATGTGAGCAGTTGTGAAAAAGGTTAATATCATTCTGGGGTGTATTACCAGGAATATGATATGTATGGCATGGGAGGTAATTGTCCCATTCTAGTCAGCACTGGTGAGGCCTCTGCTGGAGTACTGTGTCCACATATAGCACTACACTTTAGGAAAGATATGGACAAAATGGACAGTACAAAGGAAATCAACAAAAATGGAAACATGTTTAGAAAATCTGACCTATGAGGAAAGGTTAAAAAAACTGGGCATGTTTAGTGTTGAGAAAAGTTTGGAGGCTCTTATTAAAAAAAAAGACAGTTATCAATTGTTCTTCAAAGATAACAATCAGCTTAATCTGAAACAAGGGTGATTTTAGATACTGGGAGGAAAAAATCCTAACCATGAGCATAGTTAAGTACTGGAATAGGTTACCAAGAAAGGAAGGCATCACTGGAGGTTTTTAAAAACAGGTTAGACAAGATATACCTGGTCCTGCCACAGCACAGGGAGCTGGACAAGATGGCCTTTTGAGATTCCTTCCAGCCTTACATTTCTATGATTCTGTGATCACTTCTTAACGTAACAACTGCGTTGATTAAACTACTGGGGTAGGTGAAGAACAAGCACTCAGACCCCACGGTGATGAGATCAGTGTAAATGCCTAGATAGATAGAATTTTTCAATGGTACCTCAAGAAGAATTCCACATTGACCAGAGAGAGTAATTAGACCAAATCTGTGGATTTTCAGGTAAGCATCTTGGTCTCTTCATCTTTCAATTCAAGGAGCCCTAATCTCAGCCTAATGTCACTGAGGGTCAGAGGCTTATTTATCTGAAATAAAGTGTTAAATGAAATACTAGAAAATGCCCTTAAAATTCCTTTAACCTTTTAGGTGAGTTTTATTAATCAAATTATACAGCTAGAAGATCGAACTGAGCTAAGGCCCCAAATTACTAGCCACTGTACAAATCTCTCTGCCTTGGAGAGATTACAGTCTAAATAGACAAGACAGACAAAGGGTGAGATCAATAAGGTACTATTTTCCAAGTTTACAAATGGGGAATTTAGGCATAGAGGAATTAAATGATTTCCCCAAATCACACAGGTAGGCAGACGCAGGAGTCAAAAGCAGAGTTTCAGAGACCAGTCCCTGCTTTAATCATACCTGCTCTAATGGTATTACTTACTAAGTGGTAAACATGGTAAAAGGAGATATTTTAAGGGTACTCACTGATGATCAAATGTTAGCTAATAAAGCTTGTGTGTTTTCAGTTAGATTAGGTGAGGGAGACAGTAACCTTGAAAAATCTGTTTATTACAGTAAAATTTAGCTTAAAGTATCTACTCATCCTAAGTCAACGAGGTACATTTTGTTGACCTTTCCAAACAAAGTATTTTTTTCCTATGAAGACTGAAAGGATTTCTGTTCAGTTTTTATCTACATTTATTTTCCACAAAACTATTGGGATGCTTACAACTCACTTGTCACAGTGCAGAATGATTATAATCAACTGATAATTGAGGCTTTGTGCTATTTAGCCTTGGCAATTCAATTCCCTTAGCTGGAATGGTAATATTACAAACAGATTTATAAATCAGTGTTATGTGCTAATTACCAATATCAGAAAGTAATAGCTAAAATATCATCCTGAATAAACAGTACTGAACATGCACAGAATACTTAAATAACTTTATTTCCCGAGTTTACAGTGTTGAGAACATATTTGTAAACTACTCAGTCCAGCAATGTAAAAAATCTTCCATTCCACTAGCTGTGTTTGTTTTGTTTTAAAATCTTGAATGTTTCCAATATAGTAAGGCAATTTTTTTTAAGCAAAAGCAATTCCTAAATACAGTGTCAAGCTAAGAAATTCTGAGATTATTTACTACCTGTTTGCCACAGAAGGTAATCATTGGCACTTAATCTTGACTGCAATCACATCATAATGACATTCCTTATACTTACTAATCTTTTAGTTTATGCTTCTCTAACCTAGTGAATTTAAAAATAATAATCATAAATAAACAGAGAGAGAGGGATAGAAAGACTCAGTCTGGATCCATAGATAATTGGCAAATGGCAAGAGGGAGAGACAATTAGCTCAGATTATTAACACAGACATGCTACATCTGGTAGTGGCTGAGTCTGTTTGTCCAGAAATATCTATCAAAAAATAATGAAAATCAAGTGTTGGCAGCTGTGCATCTTTCCTCATATGATTGCTTTCCTCTTATGTATAATATTAAGTCATTCAGCTTAATTTCTGATTTAAAAAAGTTCTTATTCACTTGAAAGCTAGGATCCACAGCACATGGAAAACTTCCTGGAATGAAAGACATCTGTATGTGTTTATTAATTTTTCCCTCTTGTATTTGGCTAAGTTGTGCTACAATCATACTAGAAACTAGGAGCAATCTGTATTCTTGCCATTCACTTACAGCCCTGAAGGAAAACCTGCTGGGATTGGCTGCAGATGGTTTCATCTCAGAAGAAGAATGTGCCTCCTATCAGTTGCTTGTTCTGTACGCATGAAGAAGCAACAGTCAATGGTTGCCATGTGCCTCATTAGCTGTGGCAAAAGGAAGAAGTATGATTCTCCCAAAATACCTGCCCTTCTTCCAAACTGAGACCAACACTGTGAAAAGGAAACATTTGGAAACTGAAAGTTCATTGATATGTTTATTTGACATAGTGCAGCACAGTAAACAGGCCAAATTTAAACAAACAAACATACAAACAAACAAGAAGTTACTGACAAATGGCTGTTAGGAAATTGAACTACACAATGAGGAATTGTTAGCTTTTTATATGTACATTTTTTTCTTTTTAACTTTAAATAGGAATAAGTAATTGTTTCAATCAGCCAGGCACCAGGAGAATGCTTTGTAATGGGTATCATAAATATTGTGAGATTTTTTTAAAAAAAGAGTTGATAAATATTGTGATCCTATAATGCTTTAATATGAACAAATGTGCATGTAAGTTAGTGTTTCTTTAAATATTGTACTGAAATGTTACATGCATATTGCATCAGGAGAGGTTGTCTCAGCACTTTTGTTGTTACTGGAACTGGTGGTGGGGTCTACAGGAGAGAGCACTGAATGAGAAATCAGAAGACCTGGGTGCTGTTCCCAGCTTTGTCACTGACCTGCTGTATGACCTTGGTAATGTCTCTGTGCCTCCGTTTGCCCTTCCACCCTTTCTCAGTTTTGTGCAATATGACACAAATGAGTTCTGATCTTGGTTACGGTGTTCAGTCTTTACTGCAATACATATAATAATAATAATCAAGCTTTAGTTTTCGGGATTTACACCTTAACTTAGTGACCCCAATGAAGTCAAGACAAGCTGCCCATGCTATACAGGTACCCACCACACAAGGGATGGCGGTAATGCTGATCCCAGGTACATGTGCAAGTGCATGGATGAGACTGCAATTCTTTTTTTTCTTTTTTTTTGGCTGTGAGCAGGTTGCTGCTCAGGTGCCTGTACCTTTGCTGGAAAGGGGACAAGCAGAGGCTGGCACAAGGAGAGGCAGCAGCTGCAGCGTAGGGCAGTCCCAATGGAGACCAAGGGCTGGAAGGGGACCCAAGGCAGACAGTATTGCAGTAGAGGCAAGGGGGGCTCACAAGTACAGGGGCTGCTAATGCCCAGGGTGGTGTCTTTAATAACTCAAGGCATAACCCAGGGCAGCCTCATAGGATGAGGAAGGGAAATGACCAAAAGAAAGCAGCCACACATGCAGGTGAACAGGCTGTGTGCATTAATGAGGTAGTCAGCAGAGCTGTGCAGCAAATAGTCAGTGAAGTTGTTTCTGCGGTTTTCTCCACACCATTACTGCGCTTCCAAAGGGCACAAGGTCACCCATAACCAGGATGTTCTCTTCCACCGAAAACAAGGGATGGCGGTAATGCTGATCCCAGGGGTGAGTGTGATCTGAACCACATGGGGCCATGGGCGGCAGAGGTGGTATCCAGCCTTCCAGCCTGGCAAGGGGTGGCAGTTGCAGAGGCCACAGCCAGGTGCAGGGACCATGCTCAACCAGTCACTCAGTGACTTCGCCTGAGGGGAACAGGATAGTCCCTATTGGGGTAGTAAATACTGTGGGCCCAGGAGTGGGAGGTCCAGAAGTCTGGGCAGACCCACCCGGGAGGGACACCTGCAGTGCGGGGCACTGACGGTATTACACAGCTGCTGCATGCTAATTTGCATTTACTACAGCAGCTTCAGGCAGCTAGGTGTGCGAGGTCTGCACAGGGTCACAGGGCAGACCCAGTATAGGCTCAAGTTTGGGCAGCAGGACAGGGGCAGACCCCCAGCAAAGGTAGCAAAGCACATGTTGGGAATGAACCCACAGGGCACATGGGAACTCATTGGCCATCAGTTCATGTTACTTCGTGGGACAGAGTAGAGACTCCCGGGAAGTCTCTGGGGGAGCAGGGCATTGGGAAACTTCCTCCATTCAGTCCTGAGTATGGTTATGCCAAGGTGGCTGACCCGATGGGAATTCACCTACCCAGTACAACTAAATATAAAATCCTGAGAGGTGAATATATAGATATATCATCCCTATTGCACAGGGAGGTGTTGACAGACAGTAAACATGGGCAAGGCAAGTAAAATAATGAATTGCCCAAGAGGCCAAGGGTACCTAGAACATGAGAATATTGGGAGGCTGCCTTTCTCATCTATGCAGGTGTTATGATACAAGCCTGCCCACAGAGGTGCCCTGCCTTGGTTAAGTGTACGGATATAATTAGGTGGGCACACAATATGTTGGGGGGGGGGGGCATGTCCTGGTTTAATTATAGTTAGCCGTTTCAATTAAGGGCAGCAACACAAACTGGGATAAGGTGGCATCACACACTGTGGTTGGAGTGGATGGCACCAAGGGTGCCAGGGGTTTGTTCATACCACAACAAGCTCAGAAGGAGCCCCAGGCACATAATAGTATGTGCTGGGCATTTACTGATGGTGGTTGTTTTCGCAACCCCTCTAGATACAGGCATGTTTGCGAGACGACTACTGCCGGCAATTATATTTTGACGAGGCTACACCCATGGGCTGTTCAGTATCCTGTGCAGCTTTTCAGAAATTCAGTACAAGGTTGCGCTGGGCAGGGGTGCGGTCAACGGGACTTAACCAAGTAGTGCATTATTTGCATAATTTTTTTTCACAGATGGGCACATTTCAGGCCCTGGCTAAATAGTTGGGGGAACCCCTAGAAGAGGATAAAACATAAGGCCCTTCCACTACATTGACCTACCTGGGAATTCAGCTAAACACCAGGGAGGGCGTATCTCAGCTCCCTCAGGATAAATTTCAGGAGCTATCAAGGTTCCCCCCAAGAGCACTGGGGGCTAAAAAACTCAGGCTACAAGAACTACAATGAATTCTGGGGCACCTGAACTTTGCTTGCAGGGTTGTTGCCCCGTTTTGGGGGCAGTGGCAACAGCCGGCATAATCAGACCACACCATTACATACCAGTCACTAGACATATGAAGGAACACTTGAGGGTGTAGAAAAGTTTTCTGAGTTGACTTAATGGGGTAACATTGTGGAGGAAGTAATGGTTATTACAAAGGGGGTTAAAAATCCACTCATATGTGGCAGGGGATGCAGGTTTGGGGTGTTTTTATCAAGGCAAATGGTGTGCACAAAATGGCCCACCACCTGGATACAAAACGGGGTTGGACGTGACATGACCTTCTTGGAATTTTCCCCCATTTTAGTTGCTGTGGTCATTTGGGGATTCGAGCTGGCTAATATAAAGGTGTGCTTCTGGTGTGACAACATGGCAGTGGTGCAGGTTATCAATCACCAAACTTCCAGACCACCCAGGGTTATGAAGTTGGTAAGGGTGTTTGTTCTACAATGCTTAACCTTCGACATCTGTTTTTCTTCCAAGCATGTGCTGGGCATGGATAATGGCATGGCAGACGCCTTGTCTTGTTTACAATTTCACAGATTTCATGAATTTGCAACAGTGGCTAGCAGTGAACCCCAGCACATGCCACGAGTTCTCTGGAACCTCGGAATGTGATGTGGTCTGCGAAATGGAGATTTTAGGCTCCAGCTTACAAGTTGTTTATTTTGTTTTCTTTTTAGGACTCTTGTCAATTCAAGGATCTAGAGAATGGGTCACCTATGTGGCCCTCCATGGAGGGTGGTTGTTGCAGTACCAGGTTAAGGACAGTGCGGCTGTTGGTGCCCCTCAATGATCACACATGGGACAATGGGTCCTTTATCCCCAGTAGGGCTGCTAAGCAAAAGGCCATTTGGAGATGTCTGGGAACCCAGATGAGTATGGGGAGGAGGCAGCCAAGCTAATGGCTGGCGCCTCCTTGTTGCGGATGTTCAGTGCAGGTACTCCATAAATTAAGGCACAAAAGAACCAAAAAAATGGCTTGGAAAAGGAATTAAGGAGAGGTGCTTGGTAATTGAGCAAGCCGGGGGCAGTTAGGGACTCCTATGATTGGTACAGGAGGAAGCCAACCCCCCCCACATCATTATAGTACACCTTAACCCCTCCTATGAGGGGGTGTGGTCAGTAAGGGCCCGGCAAGAAAACTGCTGGAGCTGACTTGGATGAAAATAGGGAGGGGAGCTGGTGAAAGCTCCCCTCCCACCCCGTCCCCAGAATTGGCTGGAATTGGTAAGGTCCTGGCAAGGGAATTGCTGAAGGGACCTGGATAAATGGGGGAGGGGGGGAGCTGTGGAAGCCCCCCCTCCAAAAATAAAATAAAAAATTGGCTGGAATTGGTAAGGTCCCGGCAGTGAATCTGCTGGAGGGACATAAATTTTGCTCCTGCACTGCACACATTTTATCAGCTAGGTTAGTCCCACACATCTGTCTAATAATAAAGTTGAGGCCTGATTAAACCCATATCTAATGTCTCCTGTCATTCTTTTGGCATAGCCAGAAAATTGGAAGAAGACTATAAACATTGCCATATAAACTCTAAATAAGAAAGAAAGAAAGAATTTCAAAGTTTTTTATGCATCCATGAGAGCAGGAAGTTTAAAAAGAAAATGAAATCTGAGATTCTGATGTTATCACAGGATTCTAGGAGCTGAAGCCTTAAATAAAAATAATAAAAAACCAAAGTATCACAATACTCATATTAGAATTATGAGAACTGATAATACTGCAAGTTTAGAGTGCATTCCTTATTATCTATTTAATGAAAATAAAGTTAATCACTGCAGAGAAACTGCACTTTTTAAATTTAACAAGCAACTTCAAGTTGGAGCTCTAGCCTTAAACTGGGATTTCTCTGCTTCTCTCTCCCCCGTCCCTTTATATCAAAAACGTCATTGGTTAAATGTACTTTTAAACAATTTAGCCTGTATCCATGAGATTTCCTCTGGGGGAAAGGAAGCAGACCAGGTCCCCATTAGGGGATTTTACAGACATAACAGGTCCTGATACACCTACATCACTCATCCATATGCTATTTGCCCTATGAAAATATATCTTGTCCAAGAAAGACTTCAGAGGTGTAACCCACTAATGAGTGTGCATTACACAGCCTTCTCTGTGTGTATCCATGGAGGATTATGAATTTTTACAGCTGCTAGCTGCCAAAGCCAGCGCTTTAGTTCAAGCTGTATGTGTTTGTGCTTTTAGCTCTGGAGGTCCCTGGTTCAATCCCTGGTGTTCTGGAGTCACAGAGGCACATTTGAAACTACACTCGTGAAAGGGTACAACAATAAGATAAGTGATATTGCTTCAGAACAAAATGGGGATTTAATAAGTCACACAAGTAAACAAATTCAGCTTCTAGAAGTGTGGAAACAAAGCAAAAAAAAAATCAGCCTTTCAGCCTCGGGGTTAGAACCCTGAAAAAAGCCTCTATGGCTGCATTATTAATGTTTCATATTTATTTTCCTTTCTCAGATCTATTGTCACTTATTAAACTTTCATGTTTTGAAATAATATAATGAGTCCTTTCTTGCACAGTGGGGTGAGATACATGTTTGTTATGATTTTAGGGGGATATGAGCTCAAGATGCATTTTCTATTCCTTTGTTTTCATTCCCTAATCAATGGTGATTTTTCCATATCACCCTCTGTATTCTATTGCTTCCTGAGTCATTAAGAGGCCACAAAAAGGCATGATGTATCAAATTCTTAGTTTGTGATTTGTGTTCTATGCGGAAGGAACCTGAAACTAATCCTGTTGACATTAAGGAACATTTATATTTTATATGTAGTGCGTTTTCCCCAATTTCAATTTCAGAATATCCCCCTATACACACAAACGCACAGAGATTCCCCGACTGACCTACATTACACCTGTTACAATATAGTGGAATAAAGTAATAGCCATGAAGTTGAAGGTTCAAAACCTTCATTTGCTGCAAAGGCTGCTGATTATCATGACTCTTAAAAGGCTACCTATTTCAAAACAGAATTCTCCCTTGTAAAAAATGGATGAAACCATATGGCCTCAGATGCAGATACAAGTTCCTAATCAAATGATTAACAGTGGTGGATAGAAAGCTGGCTAGATGTTTGGGCTCAACGGGTAGTGATCAATGGCTCCATGTCTAGTTGGCAGCCAGTATCAAGCGGAGTGCCCCAAGGGTCGGCCCTGGAGCCGGTTTTGTTCAATATCTCTATTAATGATCTGGAGGATGGCGTGTACTGCACCCTCAGCAAGTTTGCAGATTACACTAAACTGCGGGGAGTGGGTAGATATGCTGGAGGGTAGGGATAGGATACAGAGGGACCTAGACAAATTAGAGGATTGGGCCAAAAGAAATCTGATGAGGTTCAACAAGGACAAGTGCAGAGTCCTGCACTTAGGACGGAAGAATCCCATGCACTGCTACAGACTAGGGACCGAATGGCTAGGCAGCAGTTCCACAGAAAAGGAACTGCTGCCTTTTCAGCAGTGGACGAAAAGCTGGATATGAGTCAACAGGGTTCCCTTGTTGCCAAGAAGGCTAACGACATTTTGGGCTGTATAAGTAGGGGCATTGCCAGCAGATCGAGGGACGTGATCATTCCCCTCTATTTGACATTGGTGAGGCCTCACCTGGAGTACTGTGTCCAGTTTTGGGCCCCACACTACAAAAAGGATGTGGAAAAATTGGAAAGAGTCCAGTGGAGGGTAACAAAAATGATTTGGGGGCTGGAGCACATGACTTATGAGGAGAGGCTGAGGGGACTGGGATTGTTTAGTGTACAGAAGAGAAGAACGAGGGGGGATTTGATAGCTGCTTTCAACTACCTGAAAGGGGGTTCCAAAGAGGATGGATCTAGACTGTTCTCAGTGGTAGAAGATGACAGAACAAGGAGTAATGGTCTGAAGTTGCAGTGGGGGAGGTTTAGGTTGGATATAAGGAAAAACTTTTCCACTAGGAGGGTGGTGAGGCACTGGAATGGGTTACCTAGGGAGGTGGTGGAATCTCCATCCTTAGAGGTTTTTAAGGTCAGGCTTGATAAAGCCCTGGCTGGGATGATTTAATTGGGGATTGGTCCTGCTTTGAGCAGGGGGTTGGACTAGATGACCTCCTGAGGTCCCTTCCAACCCTGATATTCTATGATTCTATGATTCCATTAAAGGTATGGATAAGACTTTGGGGTGGGAGGGGGAATCTAGATTTCTTTTTTTTTCTTTTTTCTTTGTTTAAATTTTACAGAGGATGATCCCAAAAGTACACCCTACCGAGGATATGCATTGCTATGGATGGTTGCTTTGTTGTTCTTCAGTGGGTCTACTCTCTATATTAAACTTTATGTTTCATATTGTAGGAACTGCAATGTTTCAGGGACCATGTGCTGGGTAATAAAATGAGAGGACTCCATATTTCTAAAATTAAACTGTCTCTTATTAAGAGATGCTGCAACTGCAGCTAGCACTCCAGCCATATGTGCGCAGACCGGATTCCTGCTTTCTCCTCCAAACCCTTCCTTCCTGGAACCTGTTTTCCTCCCTCCAAGTTGCATGCAAGTTGCTACAGCACAGGAAGAGATGCCTGAAGTCAAGGATGCCTGACAGTCCCATTACACTGCTCTACAGCCAAAATGCTTCTGAAATAAATGTAGTAAAACTTTACTAATTCTGGGTCACTGAGAACGAAAATGATGCTTAAAATTGTTGATTGGCTCTAGTTTTCAAGACATGCTATTGGGTCAGTATATACGACCCTTGAATTGCGAATGGCGGAGGATAAGTGAGTTATAAAGGGAAGGGATCTCAATTTAAACCAGAAATGACTAAAATACATCTTTGACTGGATCTATGAATAAATCTATGACTGGGTTTGGACAGTACGTGCTTTTTAGGCAAAACAACGAATGATGCAATCTGAAGCTGGTATTGCGTCATACATATGAATTGCATCATGTTATTCCTAGAAGTCATGGATGATGCAATCATAACAAAGCTTACATCACTCTGCTGAACAAATTGCCCTATATCAGCTCTAGAAATCATACAGTGTGGTGCTCTCTTATTTGTCAGTGTTTGATTTTACAAAGGGACACATTTCTGTTTAGCCAAAGTGAGCAGAGATGCCTCGTACTTGTGTGAACAGTGCAGATAACTTCTGCTATGTTTGTGGTGAAGTGACTTTTGCATCACAAAAGCACAGTATAACCACTATAGTTAAGAAAGCCTATCACCTTTCTTTTGGCTGCAAAATTGGAGATCAGGACAAGAGGTGGGCCCCACACAGATGCTGCAACACTTGTTCAACAAATCTTCGCCAGTGGTTGAACAGGAAAAGGAAATCTATGCCTTTTGCAGTGCCAATGATTTGGAGAGAGCCAACAGATCATACCAGCAATTGTTACTTCTGCATGGTGCCTCCAGTTGGGAAAGGTGTGTCAAAGAAGAAAAAGTGTACTGTACATTATCCAAACATTCCATCAGCTATACGCCCAGTACCCCACGGAGAAGGACTGCCGGTTCCTGATGCACCAGAATCATTCTCACTTGAGTCAGACGAGGAAGAGGAAGAGGATGAAACTTCTGGTCCTGAACCATCAATGTCACAGGACCCACATTGTCTCCCATCCTCCTCCTCTGAACCACACCTCATAACACAAGGTGAACTGAATGACCTTGTCAGGGATTTGGAACTCCCCAAGAGTAAGGCAGAGCTTTTGGGCTCCAGACTACAGCAGTGGAATCTCCTGGCAGGTGATGGTAGGGTTTCCATGTTCCATGACCGTCAAAAGGATCTTGTCCCATTCTTCTTCATGGAAGGTGATCTTGTAGCCTGCAACAACATCGATGGTGTGATGGCAGCCCTCAACATCGTTCACAATCCAGATGAGTGGAGTCTGTTCATTGATTCATCGAAGACGAGTCTTAAAGCTGTTTTACTGCATAATGGCAATGTTTTGCCATCAATTCCAGTTGGTCATGCAGTCCATATGAAGGAAACCTATGACAACATGAAACAACTTTTGAGGTGCATCAACTATGACCAACATCAGTGGCAGCTTTGTGGCCATTTGAAAGTTGTTGCTCTCTTGCTTGGTCTGCAGACTGGATACACAAAGTACTGCTGTTTTCTCTGCGAATGGGATAGTCGTGCAAGAGATTCCCACTACATCAAGAAAGATTGGCCACTCCGACAGTCATTGGAGCCTGGGAGGAAAAGTGTTCAGCATCCACCACTTGTTGAATCAAGGAAGATTTTGTTACCACCCTTACACATCAAGCTGGGTCTGAGGAAGAACTTTGTCAAGGCCATTGACAAAACACAAGCAGCTTTCAAGTACCTCCGTGGAAAATTTCCAAGGTTAAGTGAAGGTAAGATAAAGGAAGGTGTCTTTGTTGGTCCTGAGATTCGTGAACTTCTTCGAGATGATGCATTTGACCATGCACTGTGTGGCAAGTTAAAAAAGGCATGGAAAGCCTTCCAGTTAGTGGCAATAAATTTTCTCGGCAACAACAAGGCAGACAACTACAGGTTTTGGTGGCAAACCTCCTCAAGGCATACAAAAGCCTTGGTTGCAACATGTCACTAAAGATACATTTTTTGCACTCTCATCTAGATTTTTTTCCACCGAACTGCGGAGCAGTGAGCGACGAGCACGGCGAGCGATTTCACCAGGACATTGCAACAATGGAGAAATGCTATCAGGGCAAATGGAGCCCATCAATGATTGCAGACTATTGCTGGACAGTGACAAGAGATGCTCCAGTTAATGAATACAAGAGACAAGCCAAGAAGCGCCGAGTAGGCACTGAATAGGAGTAAACTATGTACATAATAGTTTTTTGCCTTTTGTTTCATAATAAATTTTATTTACATTATGCCTTTGCTGATTTTTAAAGTGTTACATAAACAGGACAGGTGAAATAGTATCATGTAAAGCAACCATAAACACATGAAAAAACCTAGGTTTACAATTTATGATTAAAACTCTACTATCTACACAATATACATAGACATAAAATGTAAAAACTTAAATATCTTAGAAACAGTAGCCAATCCGTTGTTTTAATTGTCATATTTGAATTCAGCACATCAAAATACATACTAAATAGCACATTTTATCTCTGAAGCAGACGACTTCTCAAAAATTGTAGACCAGTGTTATAAGACCATGTTTTCAGTTGCTTATAACTTTGCCAACCTGTAACAAATTGGGATGAAATTTTCCGTGTCAGATATCTGCCTCAGGCTAAATTTTTTTTGAAAGTTTCAGCAAAAATGACTGATTTTCAAGAACAAGATTAGGGGAAATTAAATCATTTAACTATGATAATAAATTGGGGGTAAGCATTTTTTTTAGAAATTCTAGTGTCTCCATGCTTTGTGGCAGGGAATTGAAAATTTGGTGTGTGTATGTGTCCATGCTTTGCAGCAGGGAATTGAAAATTTTGAGGGGGTGGAGGGTGTCACCCTGGTCAGGGATGAGCTTTTCATTGTTCCTTCCTTCATAATGAAACCCTGATTAATTCTCAGAGCAATGTCTATTCTGTGCATTGAATGAGATAGGAGTCCCATGGAAAACATTATATGTGATAATGTAATTAAAGATTTTCATAATCCACAAGACAGTTAAGTCTTCACAAACTACCTTAATTCTAGCATTTCCTAACTTATCTAAGTTTTTTTCCTTACTTTGTTTTTTATTGCAATTTTAATGTATCATTTGATTTTCATGTGATATTTTTCATTTTTGAATTGTACATATCAGTAGGTATTTTTATTGCTGTATTTGATTTAAATTGTGTCTTTAAATTTTTAACCATGTATAATTTCTGAAGAACAACAAAAACGTTATAGGATTAATCTTCTAGAGGGGTATTATGTGTTTTTTTAAAAAAAGATCTGTGTATATGTTGACAGCACAATATATTTTTTGTTTGTTTTTTGTTTTTTTTAATATCTTCAAACAACTACATATTCCACAAATTTCTGGATCACTTTGAAATCTAGATATTCTTTACAATAGTCACCAAGAAACTCTCACTATGAACCTATGTTTGCTGATATCTAACAAACTCAATGGTTGAAAAATTGTGGGCTTTTTTCCCCTTCGTGAGTGGAAGGAAAATGCATGTGTTTATGATGTGATCTTGAATATTGTTTCTCTCTCTCTCTCTCTCTCTCTGCAATGTCTTACTATTTCTAATGTCTTTCCCATTTGTTAGATTTGGTGCTGATTGTGTGTGAAGGAAGCAATGAGAGTTCATTAACTAAGTGTCTGTCTGAATCCTATTAAGAACAAACATAAGCATTTCCCTTCCTCTCATTGCCCTTGTTCATTTCCTCCTCATTAACACTGTCATTGAAGGAAGACTTCAGCCCAGATTTAGAGACAGCAATCTCTCCAAAGCAATGCTCATACTGTTCCTAAGCAAATTGTCCATATTCATACATATACTTTTAAAGCAAGAGGTAGTTCCAAACATTTAGGCCAAAAGTTCCAAAAGTCACAAATTAGAGGGACCTCATTTTTGGGAGCCTATTGTGAGAAACTTAGGGTCCCTGAGTCCAAAGATGCTGAGCACCCACCAGTGCTCATGTTTTCAGTTGGAATTAGGGGCTTTCAGCACCTGTGAAAATGTTAGGGTTCATTCTATTCAATATTAGCTGTCCCGCTCCACTTGTTTTTACATGTCCTGTTTATCATGAAAGCATCACACTATGTGGCAGCAAATATTGAACATTTTTTCAGGACCTGCTCCTTCTAGAAATCAAGTATGCAACCAAAAAAGCTTTACAGTGAAATGATAAAGTTACAAGAAATCCCAGATGCCGACTGTTTTGAAATTTCAGCCAATTCAATTTAGAACCCATATTAAGAATGATTTAAAAAAATCAGCCTTATGACTGGACAAGGTAATAGATCACAACCCTCCTTTTAAAGGGGCTGTATTGGCTTATTGGACTGTCACTGGGTGACTAGTGACCAAGAACATTTTATCCCTGGATATAAAAAGAGTTGATGGCCTCATTCCAGTTCTAAGGAGGAGGCTTCCAAATCCTAGCTGATCCTGACAATTATCATACTTGTTGGAAATCTCATAAGATGACAATTATTTAACTGGGTATTTCAGCTTACAATGTTATGGGATGTTTGCAGAGCACTTGTCTCTGGTGGTCACATTTTGTTGTTTCCAGTGAACAAAGCACCATGCAAGGCTCCTCCCTATGCACTGTCTGCATATAAATGCCACATGTGAGGGATTCATGGGATCTTCCTTTCATATGATTGGCTGATTTAAACCAGTTATTTCAAGGAGATTAGCCAACAGAAGGAGCTCAGAATCACGACAGAGGGAAGGAGAACTTTGGGGGGCGGGAAGGGCATTCACATCATATCCCTTTTTGAAAGATCTGTTTATATGTTCACAGCACAATATCTTCAAACAACTACCTGTTCCACAAATTTCTGGATCACTTTGAAATCCAAATATTCACAACTTATGTGTTTGGGAAACAGCTTTCCCGCCACCCCTCAGTTTGGCCAACATCATCTCTGGTCATAGTTGTAGGCACTATACTAGAGTTGACTGGAGGATGACAATTATGTTTCATGGCAACTTTCAACATTTCAAAATTTGGTTTCGTTCCACATTGGAAGAAAACACATTTTTCTGAACATTTTGGCAAAAAGTGAAAGTGTGTCAAGAAGTCCATTTTTGGATTGAAACATCAGCACATGTTTCTCTAGCCTGGTGGTTAGGACACTGGCCTGAAATGTGGGAAATACAAGTCTAAATTGCAGCAGTGTTTGAGCCAGGGAAAGTCTTTTCACCCACATCTTTTTAAATCAGGTAGAGGAAGGGCTTGAACCTATATTTCCCAATCTCAAGGCCAGTGTCCTCACCAGCAGCTGCCGGAGCTGTCTGCTAGCTTTCCTCCCTTACTAATGAAAACTTCAGTACAACTGATATGTCACCATTCAACATTTCAGCTTTGACAGAACAACTAATTTTGATAAAAAATTAAATTTTGAAAATGTTCCAACCAGTTCTACACTATACATTAAGAAGAGTTGCATTAAAGCATCAGTGGCAGAGAGTGACTTGCAATATGAGTGCCAATTGTGATGTGCCATGGGAGAATTTCCTCTTGCACATGTGGTAGACCTACTGCCTTCGGATAGAAAAGGCCTTAGTGTAAATTCCAATAGGGGGTAGATTCCTCATAGACTGAAAAGGCACTAATCAGGTTAAAGGGACTGGTTTAATACTTTAATAAACAAATCAATAATGTGCAGCCAGAACACTCTAACAAAATATATTCATACGGACTTTATTTTTATTTTTATTTTTTTTTAGATTTCTAGGTGCCATCAGACATAATTGGAACAGGGGCTTATTTAGCACCACTCAAGTTCTTTTAATGGAGCTGATTAAAATTTCAGTCTGAGACTTCTTCACCGCAGCAGGGGCCTTGGATGGGAGCCTTTAAGAACCTTTCAGCACCACTGCTGAGACACTCCTTTCAGGTCATATATATAATATTTTAATGTAATATTTGAAAGAGTCTACAGTGAAGGTATCCTCCTGAATAGTTTATTCCCTGTTCTTGTGAGACAATTTTATTCATAGGGCGTTTGGAGACATTGAATCAGCCTAGAATTATTTATTCAACAGCTTTGTTCATTTATCAGATATTGATGGATTTTTTTTGAGTAATTCTCAAGGTTTGTAGACTCTGCTGAGCAGAAAAAATTCAATTTGCAGCAGCCTTATTCCTCCCAAACAGCCCCCTTATGAGAGTGGTCCAGCACTGTCTTGCTGTGGCTTTTGCCCAGCACCACTTGAATAGCATGGGATCCTCATAATAAAAGCTTCTAAGCTTTGGGGTGCCATAAATGGCTCCCTCCTGCTCCAGAAAGATGGCATGCTCCCATTCCCACTCTATATAGGATTGCACAGCAATGGTAGCAAATTTTCCCCTCCCCCCCAACACACCCAGTGAAAGGAGCAGCCCTGGAAGGAGACTGGAGACATAATCCAGTTCCAATAGTCCTCTTGAAACAGTGACACTCATAGTCCTCGAATCAGCACTGATGCTTACAAGCCACAATAATAACCGACAGTTGTTAAGGGACCAATTCTGTGAGTTGCTGAGTGACCTCAAGTCTGACTGAACTCAATTCTGTGAGTTGCTGAGTGCAGGAGGCTCAACACATGGGCCTTGAAGTAAACTGCTCTGTATATGATTTCTAATGTGATTAGAAGGCTTGTAAATAAAATGCAATGAACTGAATACAATCTAATAATAACAATGCAGAGCAATCAAAAAAGTTCCATAATAACAGCACTGAGTTTCTGGGAGAAACACATTTCATTTAAATTATCCACACAGACTCCACTAAAGCAGCAACAAGAGCATCACAAATATCATAAACAGCAGGCCTGTTTCCATGCCTTCCTCCAAGATTGCTGGAAAATACTTTGGAGCAGTGTAGCAATGATTTGGCATCGTACCCTTTGCAATAAAACAATTAATTGTGTTATTATTTAAACATATCCAAATTCTGCACTCAGTTACTCTTGTGTTTGTAATAGAAGGCAAGATTTGTCTAGTTGTTGTTTTTTTAATTTTCTGAGATTAAACCACGTCTAGGATAGTGTTACCAACGAGGATCATTTTTCTTAATATTAAAATTACTTCTCTGTTAAACAAGTTATCCCTCCCTGGGGGGAAGGGATAGCTCAGTGGTTTGAGCATTGGCCTGTTAAACCCAGGGTTGTGAGTTCAATCCTTGAGGGGGCCATTTAGGGATATGGGGCAAAAATTGGGGATTGGTCCTGCTTTGATCAGGGGGTTGTACTAGATGACCTCGTAAGGTCCCTTCCAACCCTGATATTCTAAGTGAACATCATAACATAAGAATGACCCTATTCAGTCAGACCAAAGGCCCATCTAGCCCAGTATCCTGTCTTCTAACAGTGGCCAGTGCCAGGTGCCCCAGAGGGAATGAGCAGAACAGGTAATCATCAAGTGATCCATCCCCTGTTGCCCACTCCCAGCTTCTGGCAAACATAGGCTAGGGATACCATTCCTATCCATCATGGCTAATAGCCATTGATGGACCTATCCTCCATGAACTTATCTAGTTCTTTTTTGAACCCTGTTATGGTCTTGGCCTTCACAACATCCTCTGACAAGGAGTTCCACAGGTTGTCTATGCATTGTGTGAAGAGATACTTCCTTTAATTGTTTTAAACCTGCCTCCTATTAATTTCATTTGGTGACCCCTAGTTCTTGCGTTATGAGAAGGCGTAAACAACACTTCCTTATCTACACCAGTCATGATTTTATAGACCTCAATCATATCTCCCCTTAGCCGTCTCTTTTTCAAGCTGAAAAGTCCCTGTCTTATTAATTTCTCCTCATATGAAAGCCGTACCATACCCCTAATCATTTTTGTTGCCCTTTTCTGAACCTTTTCCAATTCTCATATATCTTTTTTGACCATATCTGCACACAGTATTCAAGATGTGAGCATACCAGGGATTTATATTAGGGTGACCAGACAGCAAGTGTGAAAAATCGGGACAGGGGGTGGGGGGTAATAGGAGCCTATAAAAGAAAAAGACCCAAAAATCAGGACTGTCCCTATAAAATCGGGACATCTGGTCACCCTAATTTATATAGAGGCAACATGGTATTTTCTGTGCTATTATCTATCCCTTTCTTAATTATTCCCAGAATTCTGTATTATTTTTTGACTGCCGCTGCATATTGAGTGGATGTTTTCAGAGAACTATCCACAATGACTACAAGATCTCTTTCTTGAGTGTTAACAGCTAATTTAGACACCATCATTTTATATGTATACTTAGGATTATGCTTTCCAATGTGCATTACTTTGCATTTATCAACATTAAATTTCATCTGTCATTTTGTTGCCCAGTGACCCAGTTTTGAGAGATCTTTTTGTAGCTCTTCGCAGTCTGCCTGGGCTTAACTATCTTTAATAATTTTGTATCATTTTAGTAATTTTGTATCATCTGCAAATTTTGCCACCTCACTGTTTACCTCTTTTTCCAGATCATTTATGAAGATGTTATAGTACTGGTCCCAGAACAGACCCCTGGGGGACACCACTATTTACCTCGCTCTGACCATTTATACCTACCCTTTGTTTCCTATCTTTTAACCAGTTACCGATCCATGAGAGCACCTTCCCTCTTATCCCGGGGCAGCTTACTTTGTGTAAGAGCCTTTGGTGAGGGACCTTGTCAAAGGCTTTCTGAAAATCTAAGTAGACTATTTCCACTGATTCCCCTTGGTCCACATGCTTGTTGACCCCCTCAAAGAATTCTATTAGATTGGTGAGGCATGATTTCCCTTTACTAAAACCATGTTGACTCTTCCTCAACAAATTATGTTCATCTATATGTCTGACAATATTGTTCTTTATTATAGTTTCAACCAGTTTGCCTGGTGTTGATGTCAGGCTTACAGGATCACCTCTGGAGCCCTTTTTTAAAAAAAAAATGGCGATACATTAGCTATCCTCCAGTCATCTGGTACAGAAGCTGATTTAAATGATAGGTTGAAAACTACAGTTAGTAGTTCTTCAATTTCACATTTGAGTTCCTTCAGAACTCTTGGGTGAATACCATCTGGTCCTGGTGACTTATTGCTGTTTAATGTATCAATTTGTTCCATAATCTCCTCTAATGACACCTCAATCTGGGAGAGTTCCTCAGATCTAGACATCTATTGCAATCCTTTCATTTATCATTCTAAACCCCTACTTTTCTTCACTTCCTCGGGTCCAGAATTCTGTCAAAGGAGTGGGATTATATAATCCTGCTTCTTTGTCACCTTTTCTGGCTTCCTGTGTGGCCTGTGTTCTAAAACGTATGATTCTAACCATCATGGCTACATAGAAAAGCCTGCAAATGTGACTTGAATGCACCCTAAACATTCAGAAACCACAAGGCAAATAAAAAACAAAGAGCCAAAATATATTATTTTAAACTCTTATGATTTTTCAGCCAAACTCTTGATTTGTTGTGACCTGACTCATGATCTTTCAATACTTGAGGTTTGCAATACTACTTCCTAGCCCTGCCCACATCCACATTCCAAATCATTCTTCTTGTTTGCCAAGCTCGCTGGGGGATTGCACCACTCACGGTATGTCAATGCTGCAATTAAACACCCGCAGCTGGCCCATGTTAGCTGACTCAGGCTTGTGGGGATCAGCTGCAAGGTTGTAAAATTTCAATGTAGGTTTCAGCTCTAGCTCTGGGACTCCGAGAGCTCAGCTCCAACTTGAGGATCTACACTTCAGTTTCACAGCCCCACAGCCTGAGGCCCATGTGCCCACGTCAGCTGACACAGGCCAGCCATAGGTGTTGAATTGCAGCATAGACATTCTCTCTGAACTCTAGGCTACAGCTGACCAGAGGATGACAGCTCCATTGTGTGGCAGCTTTTGAGGTTTCTACATTTGTTTTCATTTCACATTGAAATAAAAACAAAGTTTGTCAATGTTTTTTGTGAAAATCGAATTGTGTCAAAATGTGCACTGAAAGCTGAGCTTTGGATTTGGGAAGGTGGGGAGAAGACACTAGTCTAGTGTGCGGGAGACCTGGGTTCCAGTCCTTATGCTACCTGATTCAGAGTGAACCGGGATGACAAAAACTCTCTTCTGAATCAGGCAGCACAGGGACTTGAATATGCATCTCCCACATCTCAAGGCAGTGCCCTAAGCAGCAGGCTATAGAAGATAAGGCTTGCTCTCAGTGAGCTTCATTGAAATAGATACTAAATGTTTCAGCTGTGTCAAAATGATCCTAGCTCTACTCTAATACTTGGAGAACGGAACTCCTGTGAGATCCACATAAGCAAACCTTTGGGACTTGTGGATAACTAATGAGCTGGTAAAGAACCCGCATAGTACTTATTGCAGGACTGAGTCCTTAACTTCTATCTGTGCCCTTCCTCAGCTTTTACCTTCCAGAGCTGCCAGTCATTCCAACATTTGTGCTGCCCCTGCCTGACTGGAACTTTTTGTCATGCAGCCAGTGATTTATCTCCATATCTTTCTGATAGACTCTAAACCCCACTCACTTTCCTTTCCTTCCTTCCTTCCTTCCTGCAGCCTTCATTTATCTTTCACTGTAACTAAGTTGCACAGCTGTTAACACTTTGGTTGTCTTTTCCTCTACTCCATCACAAGTTGTCTCATTAAAGTTAATTGAGCTATATGAGGAACTCATGTGAGTAAGGGTTGTAAGACGGGGTCCACAAATTGTAACAACGTTGTGTTCTATATTCTTCTGCCAAGAGGAGTCAGCAATAACAAGGGCCATGTTTAGGGGTTTCTCTTAACAACACAAAATAGAACAAGCTAAAGCCCCCACCCAGTAACCAGGGAAAACTAAACACCACCCTTGGGCATCTCTAAGGGTATGTCAACATTGAAGTTATAAACTCGGGGCTGCCCCATGACAGTTGGCTCAGGCGTACAGGGCTCAACCTAAGGGTCTGTTTAATTGCTGTGAAGACGTTCAGAGTCATGCTAGATCTCAGGCCCTAGGACCCTGCGAGAGGCAATAGTTCCCCTATCATGTGCACTGAGTCTGTGCACAACAAAATACAAGTTCTATTAAAAAAAAACCAAACAAACATTAATTTGTTAAAACACCACAACCATGATTCAAAAGCATGTGATCATAGGCAAACACCCACCACCCCATGCATTTGGCAATGTACTTTGCCTCAGTTTCCTCACCTTGTGGTGTGAAAGTCCAACAAACAAATGTCCCTTAACACATGACTCCCCTTTCCCTCTGTGGCACCCCACTCAGAGTTGGCAGTCCTTGGAATGAGGGATATTGACCAATGTCTCTGCTGCTGCCACCTCTGCAACTAGCTCACAGCCATTGCTGCCTCACCGTGATTTCAGCAGGTAGTGGGGAACCTCGCAGCCTGTAAAGTTCCGTGTTGTCTTTTTGCACCACCATCCCTACAGGAGGTCTTAGGCTTAGCCCTTATACGTGCTCAGCAGTGATGTCGGCTCCGGGGATCACCAACTAGAAACAAGGACTTTCGATTGAGTCGAATCAGCTTTGTCTTAAAGGACTAGAAAAGGACAGATCAAGTGATATTTAGGACTATAACCCTGCAGCTCTGTACAGTATAAAAGCCATGTAAACCATGGAACAGGTGCTTTCCCCTGACGGGTTAACCACCTACAGGCATCGTTGGCACAAAGCTGGCAGGTTTTCTCTGTAGTGGGAGCATGTCATAGACATGGGGTGCTGGAACATTGTTTATAGTGGGGGTGCTGAAAGCAATTGAACCAAACTGTAAACCCTGTATATAATGGAAACCACCTCAAGCCAGGAGGTGTGGCAGCACCACTAGTTCCAGAACCTATGGTCATAGAATGGGTGGGTTTTCATTCAGTTTTCTGAAGAAGGAAAGTTCTACACAGGCGAGTCTCATCTTACACGCGGATTCAGCTTTGCGCGGTCGGCAAAAACAAAAACAAAAAACCAAAAAAGAGAAAAATAACAATTTAAATACTTTACCTGTAGTGCGGGCAATTCTGCCCGCCATTACACTCAATGTAATTTTGACTATATGCGATTTTCGCTTTACGTGCTGACTGCGGAACGTGACCCCAGCGTAAGATGAGACTTGCCTGTACTTTTCTTTCATAGAATCATAGAATCATAGAATCATAGAATCTCAGGGCTGGAAGGGACCTCAGGAGGTCATCTAGTCCAACCCCCTGCTCAAAGCAGGACCAAACCCCAATTAGATCATCCCAGCCAGGGCTTTGTCAAGCCTGACCTTAAAAACCTCTAAGGAAGGAGATTCCACCACCTCCCTAGGTAGCCCATTCCAGTGCTTCACCACCCTACTAGTGAAAAAGTTTTTCCTAATATCCAACCTAAACCTCCCCCTCTGCAACTTGAGACCATTACTCCTTGTTCTGTCATCTTCTACCACTGAGAACAGTCTAGATCCATCCTCTTTGGAACCCCCTTTTAGGTAGTTGAAAGCAGCTAGCAAATCCCCCCTCATTCTTCTCTTCTGCAGGCTAAACAATCCCAGTTCCCTCAGCCTCTCCTCATAAGTCATGTGCTCCAGCCCCCTAATCATTTATGTTGCCCTCCGTTGGACTCTTTCCAATTTATCCACATCCTTCTTGTAGCGTGGGGCCCAAAACTGGACACAGTACTCCAAATGAGGCCTCACCAGTGCCGAATAGAGGGGAATAATCATGTCCCTCGATCTGCTGGAAATGCCCCTACTTATACAGCCCAAAATGCCATTAGCCTTCTTGGCAACAAGGGCACACAGTTGACTCATATTCAGCTTTTCGTCCACCGTAACCCCTAGGTCCTTTTCTGCAGAACTGCTGCCCAGCCATTCGGTCCCTAGTCTGTAGCAGTGCATGGGATTCTTCCATCCTAAGTGCAGGACTCTGCACTTGTCCTTGTTGAACCTCATCAGATTTCTTTTGACCCAATCCTCTAATTTGTCTAGGTCCCTCTGTATCCTGTCCCTACCCTCCAGCGTATCAACCACTCCTCCCAGTTTAGTGTCATCCGCAAACTTGCTAAGGGTGCAGTCCACACCATCCTCCAGATCGTTGATGAAGATATTGAACAAAACCGGCCCCAGCACCGACCCTTGGGGCACTCCACTTGATACCGGCTGCCAACTAGACATGGAGCCATTGATCACTACCCATTGAGCACGACCATCCAGCCAGTTTTCTATCCACCTTACCGTCCATTCATCCAGCCCATACTTCCTTAACTTGCTGGCAAGAACACTGTGGGAGACTGTATCAAAAGCTTTGCTAAAGTCAAGAAATAGTACATCCACTGCTTTCCCCTCATCCACAGAGCCAGTTATCTCATCATAGAAGGCAATTAGGTTAGTCAGGCATGACTTGCCCTTGGTGAATCCATGCTGACTGTTCCTGATCACTTTCCCCTCCTTTAAGTGGTTCAGAATTGATTCCTTGAGGACCTGTTCCATGATTTTTCCAGGGACTGAGGTGAGACTGACTGGCCTGTAGTTCCCCGGATCTTCCTTCTTCCCTTTTTTAAAGATGGGCACTACATTAGCTTTTTTCCAGTCATCCGGGACCTCCCGCGATTGCCATGATTTGTCAAAGATAATGGCCAATGGCTCTGCAATCACATCGGCCAACTCCTTTAGCACCCTCGGATGCAGTGCATCCGGCCCCATGGACTTGTGTTCGTCCAGCTTTTCTAAATAGTCCCGAACTCCTTCTTTCTCCACAGAGGGCTGGTCCCCTCCTCCCCATACCGTGCTGCGGAGTGCAGCCGCCTGGGAGCTGACCTTGTCTGTGAAGACAGAGGCAAAAAAAGCATTGAGTACACTAGCTTTCTCCACATCCTCTGTCACTAGGTTCCCTCCCTCATTCAGCAAGGGGCCCACACTTTCCTTGACTTTCTTCTTGTTGCTCACATACCTGAAGAAACCCTTCTTGTTACTCCTAACATCTCCGGCTAGCTGCAACTCCAAGTGTGATTTTGCCTTCCTAATTTCACTCCTGCATGCCTGAACAATATTTATATACTCCTCCCTGGTCATTTGTCCAATCCTCCACTTCTTGTAAGCTGCTTTTTTGTGTTTAAGACGAGTAAGGATTTCACTGTTAAGCCAAGCTGGTCGCCTGCCATATTTACTTTTCTTTCTACACGTCGGGATGGTTTGTTCCTGCAACCTCAATAAGGATTCTTTAAAATACAGCCAGCTTTCCTCGACTCCTTTCCCCCTCATGTTATTCTCCCAGGGGACCTTGCCCATCAGTTCCCTGAGGGAGTCAAAGTCTGCTTTTCTGAAGTCCAGGGTCTCTGTTCTACTGCTCTCCTTTCTTCCTTGTGTCAGGATCCTGAACTCAACCATCTCATGGTCACTGCCTCCCAGGTTCCCATCCACTATTGCTTCCTCTACTATTTCCTCCCTGTTTATGAGCAGCAGGTCAAGAAGAGCTTTTCCCCTAGTTGGTTCCTCCAGCACTTGCACCAGGAAATTGTCCCCTACACTTTCCAAAAACTTCCTGGATTGTCTGTGCACCGCTGTATTGCTCTCCCAGCAGATATCGGGGTGATTAAAGTCACCCATGAGAACCAGGGCCTGTGATCTAGTAACTTCTGTTAGTTGCTGGAAGAAAGCCTCGTCCACCTCATCCCCCTGGTCTGGTGGTCTGTAGCAGACTCCCACCACGACATTACCCTTGTTGCTCCCACTTCTAAATTTAATCCAGAGACTCTCAGGTTTTTCTGCAGTTTCATACTGGAGCTCTGAGCAGTCATACTGCTCTCTTACATACAACGCAACTCCCCCACCTTTTCTGCCCTGCCTATCCTTCCTGAACAGTTTATATCCATCCATGACAGTACTCCAATCATGTGAGTTATCCCACCAAGTCTCTGTTATTCCAATTACATCATAATTCCTTGACTGTGCCAGGACTTCCAGTTCTCCCTGCTTGTTCCCCAGTCTTCTTGCATTTGTGTATAGGCATTTAAGATAACTCACCGATTGTCCTGCTGTCCCAGTATGGGGCAGGAGCCCTCCCCTCTTGCACTCACCTACTTGTGCTTCCTCCCAGTATCCCACTTCCCCACTTACCTCGGGGCTTTGGTCTCCTTCCCCCGGTGAACCTAGTTTAAAGCCCTCCTCACTAGGTTAGCCAGCCTGCTTCCAAAGATGCTCTTCCCTCTCTTCATCAGGTGGAGCCCATCTCTGCCTAGCACTCCTTCTTCTTGGAACACCATCCCATGGTCAAAGAATCCGAACCCTTCTCTCCGACAGCATCTGCGTAGCCATTCGTTGACTTCCATGATTCGATGGTCTCTACCCCGGCCTTTTCCTGCCACAGGGAGAATGGACGAGAACACCACTTGCGCCTCAAACTCCTTTATCCTTCTTCCCAGAGCCACGTAGTCTGCAGTAATACGCTCAAGGTCATTCTTGGCAGTATCATTGGTGCCCACGTGGAGAAGCAGGAAGGGGTAGCGATCTGAGGGCATTTCGATTGACTGGAAGATGTCCCAGGGAAAAGAGGCGATGTGGAAGAAAGCACAATGTTTTTCTCTTGTGCCGGAGCTCTGGTTGATGCAGAAGAGGTGTCAAAGAGCCAGTTATCATTTTCCTGTTTCTGAGGGCCAGCCCTGGCCTCAGTATGACTTACAACAGCTGTGTCTGGCTTCTCAAAATTGTGCCACTAATGTATTGTCCTTAATGGACCTTGCAACAGTGAGTATTGTTATGCTGTACCCACTGCTGGATTGACATCTCTCCTGTACGAAGTGTTGTTGTAACCATGTTGGTCCCAGGATATTAGAGAGACAAGGTAATATCTTTTATCATTTTATATCTGATCATAGAATATCAGAGTTGGAAGGGACCTTAGGAGGTCATCTAGTCCAACCCCCTGCTCAAAGCAGGACCAATCCCCAATTTTTGCCCCAGATCCCTAAATGGCCTCCTCAAGGATTGAACTCACAACCCTGGGTTTAGCAGGCCAATGCTCAAACCACTGAGCTATCCCTTCCCCCATCTATCGGTCCTCATCCTCAAAGGAAACCTGCACACCACTTTCAAAACACGAGCCTGGGATGTTAAATTCATTACTCTGCTAGACACTAAAAATCATGGACTGAACAGAGATACTGGATTGATGGCTTATTACAACAATCTGTAACTCACTAACAACAACCCCACCCCAGCTGTTTCCCACTCACCCCTTTCCCTCCTTCCCTCCCGCTGCCCCCGTTCCTTTCCTTTCTGACTAGAAGGGTGTTAACGAACCACTTCATCTTAAATGATCCCTTGAAATGTGTGTTAACTTCTTATGCTAAACAATCTGTTTGAACCTTGTATTTAGCTGTGACACTGAAATGGGCCATGTCTACATGGTCTACAGGTCTGCAGCGGTGCAGCTGTACTGATACAGCTGCGCTGCTGGAGTGCATCTGGTGAAGACACTGTTTGCCAATGGGAGAGAGCCCTCCCATCAGCATAAAAAAGGCACCTCCACAAGCGGCATAAGCTATGTCAATGGGAGAAGCTCTCCCATTGCCATAGCACCGTGCGCATGAGCGCTTACATTAGTGTAACTTATGTCGCTCAGGGGTGTGAATATTCCACTCCCTGAGCAACGTACGTTTTGCCAACATAGGCTGTAGAGTAGATATGGCTCTGCATAAGCTCTGCATAAGCTCAAAAGCTTGTCTCTCTCACCAATAGAAGTTGATCCAATAAAAGATATTATCTCACCTGTCTCTCTAATATCGCCTAGGCTGAGGGTGGGGGCAGAGCAGAAGCACAGACCCAGATCCAGAACAGTAAGCCTACAAGAAAGTTATCCTATGTGAGAGGAGCCAACTGCTGGCAGTTTGCCGACAGATTATTGCTCGTTTCCACTACCCAAGCAATGAGAAGAAGCTGTAACCCGAGAATATGACCCAACTGTGGGTTCAATATTATAAAAAATACTGATGTATAGCAAATGAAAAATATCTCAACATTAAAATACCACGATATATACTAAAAACATCAGTTATACCTAAATCTAAATGGAATCCAACCTAACACGATCATCATGTGGGAAATTATGGCTGGGTATGGACAGGTTAGTAATTGAGCATTTGCTTTTAATCTGCAGTTTTAAAATACTCAGAAATAAATTGACAAATCTTTCTCTTCTGTGTAGTTGCATTACTATTGTAGTGCATGCACAATGGTAATGTAGGTTTGTACTGCTGCTATGTTGTCCCCATCCTTGCTTTAAAATAAATGAAGTCCTACTAGTAACTCAAATACAAAATCATTGCTATTGCATCACATCATAAATAACAACTGTCCCAGCTGTGAACTGGCTTCCTACACATGTTGCCCGTGGCGACATGATGAATTTTTTTTCTTGTATTCTTTTTTGTGTCACAAAAGAAAGACAAGCAACAGTGGGATATGTGGCCCTAACAACAGAGACAACAGGAAGTCTGCTCTCTTCTGCTCAATTTGTAGGAAAGAACTGTGTACCTGTGTGACCAAATCACTGACACTATAGATAGATATTTTTTTCTTCCTCAGGCACATGGGGAAGAGGTGAGCTGAGGGCACATAGGGAAGAGGTGAGCTGTGGGTTATTGGCACTGTGGTTATTGTGATGGGCCAGTACTGTATGGAATTGTTGGGGCAATTCATTTGATTGTATGAATTATAATTTGGACATTGTATATTTTCATTATTGTGAAAGCACATGGATCTAAAGAACAGTGATCAATAGTGTAACGATGCTGGTTCTGGCAAGACCCAACTGAGAGTGCCAGTTCAGGACAAATTGCTTCAAACAGGGCAACTACAGCCCAAGGCTGGGGTTTTTCCACCTCTAAGGCAAACCAAACCAGCCAGACAGAAGAGACTTTGGTTTTACCCCAGTGGCTAACCACAAGTCACACAAGCAATCCCCTTAGACACTCCAGTTTCCCAGTCTCACCACCAGTGCCACTCGTTATGGGGACAAATGGTCATGAAAACCAATGCCCCAGTAAAAGCAAAAGGTCCTCCCGATCCCAATGGACCAAGCCCCCAGATCCAGGTCAATATACAAATCAGATTTTACCCACAAATCACGCTGTTGCCAATCCTTTAGAATCTAAAATCTAAAGGTTTATTCATAAAAGGAAAAAGGTATAGGTGAGAGCTAGAATTGGTTAAAAGGAATCAATTACATACAGTAATGGCAAAGTTCTTGGTTCGGGCTTGCAGAGATGGAATAACTGCAGGTTCAAATTCAAATTAAGTCTCTGGAGTACATCCACAGCTGGGATGGGTCCTTCAGTCCTTTGTTCCAAGCTTCCATTTGTAGAAAGGTTCTTCCAGAGGTACGAAGCAGGAATGAAGACCAAATGGAGATGAGGCAGCTGCCTTTTATAGTTTCTTCCAGGTGTAAAGACACCTCTTTCCTTACTGTGGAAAATGACAGCAAAATGGAGTCTGGAGTCACATGGGCAAGTCCCTGCATAATTTGCTGAGTCACAGGCGTGTCTGCCTTCTCTCAATGGGTCCATTGTATCGCTAATGGCTCTTAATGGGCCATCCAGCAGGCCTGGCAGAGCTGATAGCTTGTCCGGGGTCCCAAAAGCCCAGCCCCAGTTTGAAATACAGACAGTATAAAGCCAATGTTCATAACTTTAACTACAAAACTGATACATACATATAAATGGCATAATCATAACCAGCCAAGCATAACCTGGTCTTAGACACCTCATTTGACCCCCTTTATATAAGATTTGGTGCCACTACAGGACCTTGGTTGTAACAATGATCTGTATGGTCACAGTTATTGTCAATAACGTCACAAATAGAAATAGAAATAAACACATATTCACTCACAGGTGCCAACTTCTATTTTTCTAGGTGGGTGCTCTGCCCCCACTGCCCCATCCCCTGAGGCCCCACCTTCACTCAGCCTCTTCCCACCCCCGCTCTGCCCTCTCCCCTATGTGCCTCCAGACCACTGCCAATCACCTGATCACCGGGTGACTGGTGGGTGCTGAGCACCCACTATTTTTTTCCATGGGTGCTCCAGCCCTGGAGCAACCACGGAGTCAGTGCCTATCCATACACTCCTCCAATGGATTTTTGGCACCTCCCAAGCCAAATTGTTCTTGTCCTTACCTTCATGGCTGTTCATAATGCCATCCTTGCCTTCATCTCTGCTCTCAATTCCATCTTGTTCCTCCGGTACATTGCCTGACTCCTAGTTCTAGACCTGCAATCCATCTTTAAGGGCAAGTGCACTTTGCTACAGTCTTTTTAAAATATACTTATCTGTCCAAGCATGCCAGTGTCAACCCACCTAAGAAAACTATGCTGTTTACATAAATAAAGATAAATGCATAGAAAGAAATAATGAGCAACAATAAAAAGGAGGTGTCTATCCCTTTAACTGTTGTGATTATACAACTGAATATTTGTCACTGTGAATTTAAATGCATTTTGCAAGCACTGCACTACACCACTTAATTTTTTTTCAAGATTAACAAGTAAATCTTTTTCAGATACCCTATCTTCCTTATGGCTATTTGTTCTTTTGAGTCTCTATTGAAATTCAAATTCAAGAAACAACTGTCTGAGACACATCTTATCTATTTTGCACACTTTGCCATTCTTCTCACCCACTAGATTTCCAGAAGATTTAAAAGATAGATGGTGAAATATAACATAGCCCTGGCTGTCTTGCAATGAAGCTTTTGCAAGGCAAATTTGACCTCAGGTTTATCCTGAAATCACCTGATGAAAGCAGGAGTTTATGTGCATAAGAATAATGAAGAGTGAAGAATGTGAATATACTCCAGATAAGGGCTTAGAGTTCTTAAAGAAATAGAATCAAGGGAAATGTCTTGCCATGCTGTGAATATATATTCCCAAGCCAAGGTTTTTTCTGGTTTGTTTTTTAACTACAGGGAAAATCACTTAAGTTTAGACATTCTTTGGCAAAGAGTGAAACTTTTATGGGTCAGCTTAACAGTTTTCTGTGGTTTCTGCTTTTGTTCAGGTCTAGTTTTGGTTTAGATGAAAATCTACTCAACTGATTCCTTATCAAAACACTTGATTAGCCTGGTCTGAGCTTCAAGTGTGTAACAGAACTCAAACCCAGTCAAATCACACATAGTTTTGCCTGCAGTGTGAAAACTGCACATATCTAATCTATCTACCTATATCAGTAATACATAGACATCAGTAGTTCAGGAGCCAAATTAGTGATCAACGTTGCCCTAAAGAGCCACAGTATGCCAGGGGAAATATTTAGAGGTGTGTGTGTGTGTTTATATGTATATATACACACACACTAAATATTTCCCCTGGCATACTGTATAGGTAAGTAGGATTAATACAATAATATATATTCTCACAGAAGAATGACTAACCAAGTATTATTATAATTTTATCAACTACAATTGGTTAATAACATAGTAAAAACATCCTGATTGGTTAATAACTTAGACTGGTTAATAATTAAACCACAGAAAAGTAAATATGGCAGGCGACCAGCTTGGCTTAACAGTGAAATCCTTGCTCGTCTTAAACACAAAAAAGCAGCTTACAAGAAGTGGAAGATTGGACAAATGACCAGGGAGGAGTATAAAAATATTGTTCAGGCATGCAGGAGTGAAATTAGGAAGGCCAAATCATACTTGGAGTTGCAGCTAGCCGGAGATGTTAGAAGTAACAAGAAGGGTTTCTTCAGGTATGTGAGCAACAAGAAGAAAGTCAAGGAAAGTGTGGGCCCCTTGCTGAATGAGGGAGGGAACCTAGTGACAGAGGATGTGGAGAAAGCTAGTGTACTCAATGCTTTTTTTGCCTCTGTCTTCACAGACAAAGTCAGCTCCCAGGCGGCTGCACTCCGCAGCACGGTATGGGGAGGAGGTGACCAGCCCTCTGTGGAGAAAGAAGTAGTTCGGGACTATTTAGACAAGCTGGACGAACACAAGTCCATGGGGCCGGATGCACTGCATCCGAGGGTGCTAAAGGAGTTGGCCGATGTGATTGCAGAGCCATTGGCCATTATCTTTGACAAATCATGGCAATCACGGGAGGTCCCGGATGACTGGAAAAAAGCTAATGTAGTGCCCATCTTTAAAAAAGGGAAGAAGGAAGATCCAGGGAATTACAGGCCAGTCAGTCTCACCTCAGTCCCTGGAAAAATCATGGAACAGGTCCTCAAGGAATCAATTCTGAACCACTTAAAGGAGGGGAAAGTGATCAGGAACAGTCAGCATGGATTCACCAAGGGCAAGTCATGCCTGACTAACCTAATTGCCTTCTATGATGAGATAACTGGCTCTGTGGATGAGGGGAAAGCAGTGGATGTGCTATTTCTTGACTTTAGCAAAGCTTTTGATACAGTCTCCCACAGTGTTCTTGCCAGCAAGTTAAAGAAGTATTGGCTGGATGAATGGATGGTAAGGTGGATAGAAAACTGGCTGGATGGTCGTGCTCAACGGGTAGTGATCAATGGCTCCATGTCTAGTTGGCAGCCGGTATCAAGTGGAGTGCCCCAAGGGTCGGTGCTGGGGCCGGTTTTGTTCAATATCTTCATCAACGATCTGGAGGATGGTGTGGACTGCACCCTTAGCAAGTTTGCGGATGACACTAAACTGGGAGGAGTGGTTGATACGCTGGAGGGTAGGGACAGGATACAGAGGGACCTAGACAAATTAGAGGATTGGGTCAAAAGAAATCTGATGAGGTTCAACAAGGACAAGTGCAGAGTCCTGCACTTAGGACGGAAGAATCCCATGCACTGCTACAGACTAGGGACCGAATGGCTGGGCAGCAGTTCTGCAGAAAAGGACCTAGGGGTTACGGTGGACGAAAAGCTGAATATGAGTCAACAGTGTGCCCTTGTTGCCAAGAAGGCTAATGGCATTTTGGGCTGTATAAGTAGGGGCATTTCCAGCAGATCGAGGGACATGATTATTCCCCTCTATTCGGCACTGGTGAGGCCTCATTTGGAGTACTGTGTCCAGTTTTGGGCCCCACACTACAAGAGGGATGTGGAAGAATTGGAAAGAGTCCAGCGGAGAGCAACAAAAATGATTAGGGGGCTGGAGCACATGACTTATGAGGAGAGGCTGAGGGAACTGGGATTGTTTAGCCTGCAGAAGAGAAGAATGAGGGGGGATTTGATAGCTGCTTTCAACTACCTAAAAGGGGGTTCCAAAGAGGATGGATCTAGATTGTTCTCAGTGGTAGAAGATGACAGAACAAGGAGTAATGGTCTCAAGTTGCAGAGGGGGAGGTTTAGATTGGATATTAGGAAAAACTTTTTCACTAGTAGGGTGGTGAAGCACTGGAATGGGTTACCTAGGGAGGTGGTGGAATCTCCTTCCTTAGAGGTTTTTAAGGTCAGGCTTGACAAAGCCCTGGCTGGGATGATCTAGTTGGGGTTGGTCCTGCTTTGAGCAGGGGGTTGGACTAGATGACCTCCTGAGGTCCCTTCCAACCCTTAGATTCTATGATTCTATGCTTCACACAGTGTTTTAATACCTATGCTGCAAAGAGCTGCAGGAGACACATTAAAGAGCGACTTGTGGCTGGAAAGCCTCAGTCTGAGTATCACTGACCTATATCATACATACACACTTTCTTTTATTTGTTTTGATACATGAAATGGCACAGAGAACAGGCTGTTTACGTTTCAGCAAGTACTCTCTCCTTTATATATGTGTGTGTGTTGTGCAATAAAAATAATTATTTTCACTTTTTCAGAAAATATACTTTATCTAAGCATAAATTATAATACAATACAGAGCCACATTTTGAAGCATTTGTGACCCAGGGTGTTTTAAGGACTGTTTCACACCAAAATATGCTTCTTTCTTTCTTTCTTTCTTTCTTTCTTTCTGGAGGGGAGGCTGGACATGTTTTAAAAACTGGCAGCTATCCCAAAGGAGTCAAGGAACTGTTAGTGTCTGAACCCTTTAAAACAATATACGTCCTTTATGGAGACAGTGTAATATAGCACAAACATTTGTCCTGTGTAACATTTCAGCTTTTTTAGGCTAAAGCAATGTTAACATGTATCTGAAATTTTATATAAATTCAGAAAAGTATAAATCCACATGCACTCTTAGAAGAGACACTTTATTGTAACAAGAAAAATGTGTTGATCTACACTGGAGTGATTAGGCCATTTGTCAAATGCTGTTACTCTTTGTGATAACATTTACAGGTCACATACACAAGTTTTCAGCTCTCATTGGAATCAAGCTTGTTGAAATGGAACGTATCCACCTGAATTCGGGAGATTGATCGTTATGATTAAAGGTTGACAAATTCTGTTAAACTTTCTGAAACCCGCTTCTCAAATGCAATATTATTGCAAACTTAGAAAGTCAAGGGAGTGATGTGTCAGCTTTCACAGAAGTTCTTTTATAAAACTGTTGCCTACCTTTAAAATATGTGTGTGTCACAACAGGAGGATTAACAAACAGTCTTTCCATGTCAAATTTAGAATGCAGGATCATGCATCATACAGGAAGACTTAACTATTTTCTAAATGTTTTTTTTTTCACATTTCTTATTTCTTTTTTAAAATAATTGAAGACATGCAACATATTTTAGTACCCTGTTTTTAGCATGAAATATTTCCTTATTCAGTCATGAAACAGACCCTGTTTACGGTGTATTTGTTTCTAACCTGCAGAAAGAAGAATTTAGTGTATTATTATACCATTCATTTGATGGGGATCAGGGCTACTCCTTGGATATCTCCACAATACTCATCATGTAAAGGCCTCTTGCACATCACTTCAAGTAACTTGGCTGCTCAATGGAGCAGAGTTTATTTCACATGCTATACAGATCAGCACGATGCTTGTTCATACTCTATTTATGTCTTATCTGCTACACCCTTTGTAACAAGTAAAAGGAGATTACTCTGGGGACAGTGGATGTGTCAGAAGCAGAGGCCATTAAATCTGCATACTATTCTATCAAAATGGCTGCATAACAGTCATCTTGGACTTTCATATTTAATAAGGGCTGTCCATGCTTACAGCGCTGAACTTCTGTAGCATTTAATGAAGATGCTACCTAGTGTGGCGGGAGAGTTTCTTCCATCAGTGTAGGTACTCCATCTCCCCCAGAGGCAGTACCTATGTCAACAGGAGAAGTGCTGTCTACACAGGGAGTTCAGTCAGTATAACTGTGTCATTCAGGGGTGTGGATTTTCCATACTTCTGAGCGATGTAGTTATACCGACATACGTTTGTAGTGTAGACCTGGACTTAGTCTCCTCAGCAGGAGGAAGTAGTTAATTACATCCATGGATATGGTCTTTAATTACATCAGGCGTCATTTTCTCTAAGTAGGCCAACATTTTCTAATAAGTTGTATCCCGACATTCTTCAATGGGATACACTGACTTCAACAGAGTTGCATGTAACTGAGGGAAGAACTTGACATCTTGTGTTTAAAGCTGCACAGTCCCCATGTTGAGATCCAAGATTTCTATAAATACAGGAGGACTTAACTATTTTCTAAATGTTTTTTTTCACATTTCTTATTTCTTTTAAAAATAATTTAAAATATGCCACATATTTTAATACCTTATTTATAGCATGAAATATTTCCTGAAGCTAACAGATTGTTGATCCCATTAGTGTTAACAACAGGTAAACTCACTGCTTCACAAAGAGCACCAAGTAACTCCTTTAGTCTGTTGTACCAGGAATAGGAAAACACCAAATATTTCATACTGTACAAAAAAAAAAAAAAAAAAAAAAAGAATTTTCAGAACTCCCTCTGAAAATTCAACTCATATTAAGGATAGTGGAAAGAGAGTGTTCTGCTTTCCCTGCAAGATATGTATCTAAGCATATTTGAAAATTCTGGCTTTATTGTATGGTGAAAATACTGAAAGACAGCAAAGTGAACAACTAAGTCCAAAATGTTTCTGAATGTGTCATTTTTTGTTTACCAATGTGTCTTCTGTTTGCATTCTCCTTTTAAAATGTATCTCAAAGTTAGTTCTCCCATTTAATTTGTAATCTATCAAAATTTCATTTAAATATAACTATTTTTTTCTTAACTTCTACAACTCACCCTAGTTTGCTGTATGGATCAACAGTAAGGTGTGGACTTTGAAACTTTGCCAAACTCTTTCTCTGGTTTTATGAAATTTGATCACTAACACTTGCAAAAACAAAAACAACCAAACTTTATTGTTAGACAAGACACAATGTGTAGATGTAAAAACAGCAAGGAGGACATTGGACACTGAAGGGCTAGAGCAACAGGAACATGATTACATGGTTATTCGTTTCAAGTATGTGCACATCATGATGATTTAGCTTAGGTGGGATTTATGCACAAAAATGTAAGAAAGGTATAGGAGAGTGAATATCCATGACTCACTTATTGTGGATATCATGTAAGAGTTCAGGGGGATTTGGCCCTTTATTAGCAAATGTCAGTGTCTCCATTTTGCTTTTCAGAGTTGTATGTTTCCCTGTGCTTTACTTCCAACTGCTGACACACCTACACAAGTTGACTTTCTCTCTAAGTAAGAGTCAGAATTTGATGATGACATAGAGAAGAATCAGCATGAAAGAAAATAAAAAGCGTTGCAGCAAGCAGAATTTATGCTTTAATCAGCATCTCTCATCTGCTGTGATTCACAAGTTTTGTTTCTGCTAAGTGTAAAGCAGATTCACTGGGGAAAGAAACAAAACAAACAAAAACAAACAAAAAAACCTCAACAGCTGCTTTTCACTAGCTACAAAATAAGTGGAACAGCATTGCTGAAAAGTCAATCCCCTTCTCGTCCTGACTTTATCATGAAACCAGCAAAACCAGAACTTTTTCTTGCTTTGCTTTAAGTGCAAACAGTGTTGTCCAGTAGAGCTGGTAATTTATTTATTTTTTGGACAAATAGTTTGTTCACAGAAAAATACAATTTTAGGTTGATGAAAACTACTCATAAACTCAGGTTTAATGTGGTGAATAGTTTCTGCTGGGAAAACAAACAAGCAAACAAACAAACAAGCAAACACCTTTTAAAAATCATAATGCTTTGTTATGAAATTTTCAAAATGAAAATTTAGATTTTTCTTTTGAAAACTATGCTTCATTTAGAAATTTCGCTAGATTTAATTAAAAAGGGTAAAATACCTGAAAACAAAACAAAATGAATCACTGAATCACAAAAAAAAAATCATTTATTCACTCAGCTCATTTGGGCAGTTCCTGTTGTGCTGTATATCTAACTCCCTGTGCATTACACTGTGGTATTATCTCAAAAGTTTAGCTAGTTAACAGGTAACAAAAGTTTCTACTGTATATATGTAGTCTAGCCGTAACTGAGGCAGGCCCCCTGTGCTCAATTTACTCATACATCTGAGCATCTGAAAGATTAAATGATATCCAGTCTGATGGGATGTACGTTATTTTATCAATCTAAAGAATTTTTTAATCTAAATAAAAGTAGAGTTTGCACACTGATAAAGATTTTCTAAATCTGATCACAGCATTAAAATGTGCTAAATTCCCAAAAGAGTATTGAAAACAATGCTTATTACTGACTTTATAGCAGAAAAATAAGGCTAAAAAAGCTTTGTTTTTCTGTTTTCCATTTTAAAGCATTGTTATGCGCTCTCAAACATACCGGTAAGATGTACTATATATTAATCATTCATCTCATTATGTTATGTCAGCTACTCACTCAATAACTCTCTCTTGATTGTTTTCAACAATGCTGGAACCAATATAGGTATGTGTAAACAAAAGGCATAAACAGTGAAAGAAGGCAGTTGTTCATGAGAAGCAATGTCTTCTCCTGACAATCTTAATGCTCCTTAGACAGAATCCACCACTTTTGTTCACAGGAATTCAGAAAGATTGGCAGGCTGAGGGATTAGTGTGTGAAAGATAATGAGGCTTTCTGCAATGCCAATCTGAATGGAGAAGACTACGATTAACCCAGAATTATCGGTGGCTCCGTTGTTATTTAAGTATTGTATTTCAGCTGGGGGTCACTGAAATTTTACAGATATAAATCCAGAAACACGAAAATCAAAATGCTAAAAAAAAAAAAAAAAAAAAAAGATGTGGGGGAAATAAAGCTTATCTTCATATCAGTCTCTAGGCAGGTGAAGATATACAACACACTGAACCAGAGATTGCTAGATATATTTTAACTTCCATGTGGAATATTCGGAGTGCAAGGAGGATTATGTGGGAACTGGGGTTCAAATTTACATACAACTTTGAGGCAGGGTTAGTGTTATTCCCCAAGCCTCATCCCAGCATAACATTCTTTTTTACTGCAATAGCTGCCATGAGGGATTTCCCTTTTAATATTAAAATGTTAAGCAGTGGGAAGCTCAATGGTTCAATATTTTACCATAGTGAGACTGAGGATGAACCATTATCTAGTTGATATATGCTTAGTTCAAACACTAGGCAAAAATGAGGATGGATAAACAATGTAATCTCCCTAGATGTGAAATATTCCTTTAAGAACACAGTTCAAGTGGGTTATGTCGCAGTGCTAAGTACAGGACTGCTCTTCCCAAATACATGAGTTCATGTTTCACTCTTGTTTTTATCCTTAGGAACAGACACTTTGCCATACTTCAACAGCCCATCACTAAGCTGCCTCAGGCATTTAGCAATACTTCATGCATCAGAGGAAGGCAAACCACTGCAATCCACCTGAGCAATGATATAATAGGAAAGGAGGGAGAAAGTCCCTTTAATTCTTTGCAATCAATCAGTTTAAACCCTGAGGCACAAGGGCTGATATTAGCACTAGCAAATTGAAAAATAGTGCAGAGATTCAGTTCAGATAGCCATCTAAAAGTTCAGAGAAACACCTGAACTTTACTGGAACCTCCATGCTTTGCAAATATGAGTTGGAAATTGTTGCATCTTTTAGGCTTTCTTGGGAAACAGTTACTGTGTGAAGCACACAGACCCAGAGCCAATTTTGAAGTAACTTTATTAACAACAAAGAAGAACAGTATAGAAATCACATAAAAATTCCTTTCCAGTGCTTCCTGTGCCAAATTAGGTCAAAGTAACATAAGAAGAATGTGACTCTCAGTCTTTCGTCATTTTCATTTCCAGTCAGAACCAAGAAGATGGAGATATGCCAAAGTTATAATTTCTTTTCCTCTTGGAAAGCTAATCCACTTTTAAAGACCAAAGAATCTTCTTTAATAGTGTTCATAATAACCCTGATCTAGATTATGGATTCATAGGATAACAAACAATCTCAGAAATACTAATGGCTCTTCAATATCTTTTTCCCCAAGCCCCCAACCAACCTTCACACTTCTGCTTTTCTTCTTCTCGCAGCTTGTGTTCTAGTATTCATTCTATCTTAATTTATTTTTATTTAGTAGGTTTTCTTTATTTTATTTATGTAATTCTTCATTCAAATTGTTTTATAGTTAGATTATTTTCCAAAGATATACATGTAGTACGTTGGTATCTACAATTTAACATATCTAATTTTATGTCTATAATTTTGTATATTCATTACGCTAATTTCAATAATCCTCAGATATCTAGAGTGAAATCCTCACCTGCTCTGGCTGGGTAAAAAAGGATCAGTAAGGGGTTAAGAGGCTCAAAGGTCCCAGTTCTGGGTGGGGGAGGATTCCTCCAGCACAGGCATTATGGAAAATAGGCATAAGGTTGCCTTCTGAGGATCCCCTTGGATGCCTTGGTGTAGCGGGTCATGTCAGTGGCAGGACTAGAGGTGGGAGAGATTTTTCTGTGTTGTAGAGTATAGGTATAGGTACCTAGGTACAGTAACTCCTCGCTTAATGTTGTAGTTATGTTCCTGAAAAATGCGAGTTTAAGTGAAATGATGTTAAGAGAATCCAATTTCCCGATAAGAATTAATGTAAATAAGGAGGGAATTTTTTTTCACCAGACAAAATCTATATTATATATATATACACACACAGTATAAGTTTTAAACAAACAATTTAATACTGGTACACAGCAATGATGATTGTGAAGCTTGGTTGAGGTGATGAAGTTAGAGGGTGGAACAGGGTGGGATATTTACCAGGGAATTCCTTACTGCTAAATGATGAACTATCATTCGGCTGAACCCTCAAGGGTTAACATATTGTTGTTAATGTAGCCTCACACTCTACAAGGCAGCACAAATGGAGGGAGGGGAGACAGCATGGCAGACAGAGACAGAGACACACACCCTGTGTATGGGGGAGAGAGAGAGAGAGAGAGAGAGAGAGAGAGATGTGCATTGCCCCTTTAAGTACTCTGACACCACTCTAAGGACATTGCCTTTTTAAGTAGATTAGGAAGCTGAGACAGCAGCTGCATCCAGCAACCTCCCTTCATCCTGAGCCCTGTCCTGTCCCCACCCTGCTCTATATGGAGAAGGAGTAAGAGGGGGGCAGGAGCAGGGGGACACACACCCTGACATAAGATCCCCTCTTCCCCCTCTCCTCCCCCACACAACAAGCAGGAGGCTCCCGGGAGCAGATCCAAGGCAGAGGACAGGAACAGCGCATGGCAGTGGGGGGAGGGACAGCTGAACTGCCCGCAGTTGATAGCCTGCTAGGTGGCTGCAGCACAGGGAACTTAAGGTTTGGGGAGATGATAGTGGGGCTGCCGGTCCACCCTGGTTCCAAGTCCCCACCAGCTATCTCCAACAGGCTGATCTTTCTGCAAGCAGTGGACAAAGCAGGTGGCTGCCAAACAACGTTACAAGGGAGCATTGCACAACTTTAAATGAGCATGTTCCCTAACTGATCAGCAACGTAACAACGAAACAATGTTAACCGGGATGACTTTAAGTGAGGAGTTACTGTACAAGTTAAGGAAGTAATGCAATGAGCCTACAGGCTGCAAGGCCTGTAAGACAACAGCTTAACTAATCTATTCAAGGCATAAGACCCCTAAAGCCTTAACATAAGTAGCTAACCAAGAGTAACCCTCTAGATCATACAATATCACAAGATAGAAATGTTGTAATAACTAAAACTGCTGACAGTAACTACAAGATGCCAGTTTATACCACATTGGGATATTTTAAGTTAGGGACATGAGTAGATGTCTAACGTGGTATGGCATGGTAACTAATGGATGTATATGCTAATGAATCTGAGGTGAAAGGATTAATAACCCACAAGAGAAGGGCACCCCAACATTAGAAGGGTTAGGAAATACAAATACAGAAAAGGGGCTAAAAGCGCTACTGAATGTGCATTAGACATAGTGGCATCAATATAGCATGTTATAAAAACTATCCTGGATTGAGTACCTTGGGAGATACCAGGATAATGACCACTGGTGATGATGATGTTGGTGAATGGGAAGATGAGGAAGATGATAACTAATACTTGAGATTTTTCTGCAAGGAATGGTGTGAGATGGATGTTCAGCTCATTCTGTATAATCCCTACCTATCTTGCTGGGTTGGTATGTTCGTAACTTTGCTAACAGTGTTAATAAAACTATTAGAAATACAGAAGGTTTTTTCCTAAGTGTGAGTGTTGCAACCATTCCCAATTAAATAGCAATTCTAATAATTCTGGGCCTGATCTTCAAACGAGAACCATGGCATTTTTAAGTAATCAGTATAACTAACACTTAATCAAGAGATCAGGCAAGAGAATGGAGCCCCACCATGCAGTGCTGTAGAGATTCATGGCAGCTCTAAAGCCCAAACGGCAGTCTATGGAGTCTGCCATAATGTAGATAGGGCCATGAGGCTGTCTAAATTATGCCATCCCCCAGAATAGCCCAGAATTGGGAAGGCACAAAGGTGGCTTAAAGCCACTTTAGCCTCTGTGATACAGCATGGCCAGAAGGCAGCAGGAGAGTGATCTAGGATGAGGAGAAGCCTTATTCCCTGTAGATTAATTAAAAGCACCTGAAACCAATTAGAGCACCTGAAACCAGTCACCTGGTAAAATCCCCCTGCTTCAATCAGCCAGAGAAGGAGCTGGAGCAGAGTGAGGAGGAGCTGGAACAGAGTGGTTTGGTGGTGGAGCAGAGAGCAGTTTGGACGAGTGAAGCAGAGTGGATTGGTGGTGGAACAAAGAGCAGTTCGAAGGAAAGCGTAGGAGAGTTTTGAGAAGTGCTGCAGCGGGCTAAGATGACCAAGATCCTAGGTAAAGGGACACCTGGCTTGTGCAGAGGGAAGGCAGGATGCCCCACAAGCTGAAGGTCAGGAGAGGGAAGTAGCCCAGGGGAAAGAATCACTGGTACAAGTGGTTCACCTGCTATCATAGGGCCCCTGGGCTGGGACCCGGAGTAGAGGGCAGGCCTGGGTCCCTCCCTCTCCACTCCCCTTCCCTGGGATACTAGTAGGATAGCTGTTACCCCAGTTCAGGGGCAAGAAATGGCACCCTGAAACCCCCCCACAAGAAGAGAAAGTGCGGGACCCATCATAGTAGTGCCGGCAATTTGCCACACCTCTCTCATCCTTTCCTGCCTCTTCAGCTGTGATTTCTATGCTGCAGTACAGAATCTCACACCTAGTGTTTGCAGGGGTTGACACAAGTGTTGCTATGTGTTTTGTTAGGTGAAGTACTTTAAAACACAATGCAGTTTAATTCCACTAGCTGAAAAGGGTGAGACTGGGACAGGAGAACAGGAGATATTTTCATAGGATACAAGAAGTCTCCAGTCAGTTCTAATTTCATTCAATTATTAATGATTAATTACATTAAAATAGGATCTAGAGGCCACAGTCAGGTACCAGGGCCCTGTTTTGGTACTGAAACAAATATACAGTAAAGAAAGATCCTTACAAATCTTATATTCCTTTTTCCTTTGTAACCTTCACCATACAATATCTTAAATCAATGATTAAATAATTTTCTGCAAATATATTCATAGAATCATCGAATTGTAGGATTGGAAGGGACCTCGAGAGGTCATCTAGTCCAGTCCCGTGCACTCATAGCAGGACTAAGTATTATCTAGGCCAGTGGTTCTCAACCTTTCTGTACCCCTTTCAAGAGTGTGATATGTCTTGCACACCCCAAGTTTCACCTCACTTAAAAACTACATGCTTTCAAAATCAGACATAAAAATACAAGTGTCACAGCACACTATTACTACAAAATTGCTTACTTTCTCATTTTTACAATATAATTATAAAATAAATCGATTGGAATATAAATACTGTACTTACATTTCAGCCTGTTTTTCACTTATGAGGTTCGTCTGAAGCCAAAGCCATGCTGCCTAGGGCTGAAGCACATAACTCAGATTTGTGGGGCTCCAATAGTGTGGGCCTACTGGCACCTGCCCTGCTTGCTACCCCCTAATGCAGGCTCAGCACTTGAAACTCCCCTAAATGCATCCCATGACCCCACTGGGGGCTGCAACTCCCAGGTTGAGAAACACTCTAGATGAGTTGAGTACACTCTGGAAGACCTCTGAGTACCTACAGGGGTACACATATCGCTGGATGAGAACCACTGATCTAGGCCATAAGTATGATAGATTTCAAATATTTAAAATATGATAGCACATAAGTTAGAAAAAATGAATAAAGTAGTTGTAGAGTCCCTTAGAGTTCTCTAGCTACAGTTAAGGCCTGGCTCTTTGTGTTTATATCCTCTTACTACAAAAAGCATTCTCTGTAAGGTATTCTAAGAACATAAGAATGGCCATATTGGGTCAGACCAAAGGTCCATCCAGCCCAGTATCCTGTCTACCGACAGTGGCCAATGCCAGGTGCCCCAGAGGGAGTGAATCTAACAGGTAAGGATCAAGTGATCTCTCTCCTGCCATCCATCTCCACCCTGTGACAAACACAGGCTAGGGACACCATTCCTTACCCATCCTGATTAATAGCCATGAATGGACTTAACATCCATGAATTTATCTAGTTCTCTTTTAAACCCTGTTATAGTTCTAGCCTTCACAACCTCCTCAGGCAAGAAGTTCCACAGGTTGACTGTGTGCTGTGTGAATAAGAACTTCCTTTTATTTGTTTTAAACCTGCTGCCCATTCATTTCATTTGATGCCCCCTAGTTCTTATATTATGGGAACAAGTAAATAACTTTTCCTTATTGACTTTCTCCACACCACTCATGATTTTATATACCTCTATCATATTCCCCCCTTAGTCTCCTCTTTTCAAGCTGAAAAGTCCTAGCCTCTTTAATCTCTCCTCATATGGGACCCGTTACAACCCCCTAATCATTCTCTGAACCTTTTCTAATGCCAGTATATCTTTTTTGAGATGAGACCACATCTGTACACAGTATTCAAGATGTGGGCATACCATGGATTTATAAAAGGGCAATAAGATATTCTCCGTCTTATTCTATATCCCTTTTTCATTTCATTCTGTGACAATTCCTCAGATTTGTCACCTTCAAAGGACGGCTCAGGTTTGAGAATCCCCCTAACATCCTCAGCCATGAAGACTGAAGCAAAGAATTCATTTAGTTTCTCCGCAATTACTTTATCATCTTTAAATGCTCCTTTTGTATCTCGATCATCCAGGGGCCCCACTGGTTGTTTAGCAGGCTTCCTGCTTCTGATGTATTGAAAAAACATTTTGTTATTTCCTTTTGAGTTTTTGGCTAGCTGTTCTTCAAACTCATTTTTGGCTTTTCTTATTACATTTTTACACTTAATTTGACAGTGTTTATGCTCCTTTCTATTTACCTCACTAGGATTTGATTTCCACTTTTTAAAAGATGCCTTTTTATCTCTCACTGCTTCTTTTACATGGTTGTTAAGCCACGGTGGCTCTTTTTTAGTTATTTTACTGTGTTTTTTTTAATTTGGGGTATACATTTAAGTTGGGCCTCTATTATGGTGTCTTTGAAAAGTGTCCATGCAGCTTTCAGGGATTTCACTCTAGTCACTGTACCTTTTAATTTCTGTTTTACTAACTTCCTCATTTTTGCATAGTTCCCCTTTCTGAAATTAAATGCCACTGTGTTGGCCTGCTGAGGTGTTCTTCCCACCACAGGAATGTTAAATGTTATTATATTATGGTCACTATTTCCAAATGGTCTTGTTATAGTTACCTCTTGGACCAGATCCTGCACTCCACTCAGGACTAAATCAAGAATTGCCTCTCCCCTTGTGGGTTCCTGTACCAGGTGCTCTAAGAAGCAGTAATTTAAAGTATCAAGAAATTTTGTCTCTGCATTTTGTCCTGAGGTGACATGTACTCAGTCAATATGGGGATAATTGAAATCCCCCACTATTATTGAATTCTTTATTTTGATAGCCTCTCTAATCTCCTTTAGCATTTCATCATCACTGTCACTGTCCTGGTCAGGTGGTAGATAATAGATCCCTACTGCTATATTCTTATTAGATCATGGAATTACTATCCATAGAGATTCTATGGAACATGTAGATTCATTTAAGATTGTTACTTCATTTGATTTTACATTTTCTTTCACATATAGTGCCACTCCTCCACCCCCTGCACCACCTGTTCTGTCCTTCCGTTATATTTTGTACCCCAGAATGATTGTGTCCCATTGATTGTTCTCTCTCCACCAGGTTTCTGTGATGCCTATTATACCAATATCCTCCTTTAACACGAGGCGCTCTAGTTCACCCATCTTATTATTTAGACTTCTAGCATTTGTGTGCAAGCAGTTTAAAAACTTGTCACTGTTTATTTATTTGTCTGCTCTTTTCTTATGTGTCATATTCTTTTTTATGTGAATGTTTCTCATCTGATCTGGCCCATACTTTATCCTCTTCCATCCTCTCCTCGTGACTGAAGCCTAGAGAATCTCTATTAATAGACTCTCCTCTAAGATAAGTCTCTGTCCGATCCATGTGCTCCTCTGCAGCAATCAGCTTTCCCCCATCTCTTAGTTTAAAAACTCTGCAACCTTTTTAACGTTAAGTGCCAGCAGCCTGGATCCACTTTGGCTTAGGTGGAGCCCATCCTTCCTGTATAGCTATGCTCTCCCTATCCCAAAAGTTTCCCCATTTCTTATAAATCTAAACCCCTCCTCTCTACACCATCGTCTCATCCATGCATTAAGTATCTGGAGCTCTGCCTGCGTACCTGGCCCTGCACATGGAACTGGAAGCATTTCTGAGAATGCCACCATAAAGGTCCTGGATTTCAGTCTCTTTCCTAGCAGCCTAAATTTGGCCTCCAGGGTGTCTCTCCTACCCTTCACTATGTCATTGGTACCTATATGAACCACAACCACTGGTTCCTCCCCAGCAGTATACATAAGTCTATCTAGATGCCTCGAGAGATCTGCAACCTTCGCACCAGGCAGGCAAGTCACCATACGGTTCTCCCAGTCATCACAAACCCAGCTATCTATGTTTCTAATGATCGAAACTCTCATTACTAACGCCTGCCTTTTCCTAATGATGGAGTTCCCTCTCCCAGAGAGGTAACCTCGGTGCAAGAGGATACCCCATCATCATCTGGAAGGAGGGTCCCAACTATGGGAAGCTTTCCCTCTGCTCCAATTGACTGCTCTCCTTCCCTGAGCTTTTCATCCTCACTAACAGCGCAGGGGCTGTCTGACCAGAGGTGGGAAAAATCTACAGTGTCCCAGAAAACCTCCCTTAGCTCCTCCAGTTCTGCCACCCTGGCCTCCGAAGCCCGTACACGGTCTCTGAGGGTCAGGAGCTCCATGCACCAAATGAACACATACTTCACCCGCCCACAGGACAGGTAAACATACATGCGACACTGAGCTCAATAAACAGGATAGCCCCCACTCTGCTGCTGGGCTTCTGCCTGCATTGTCTCCTACAGCTACCTAGGCTAATGATAGGGTTTTTGTTTAAATCAAGAAGTTTTGATTATAGTTTAGTTTAAAGGTTTTAAAGAATGGCAAGTATACCTCGCCTCCTTCCCAAACTCCCTCTCAAAACTCCCTGTTAGCGGCTCCTGTTCGCAAAGCTCCCTGGTCGCTGACTCACTGCTTTATAAAGCCCTGGCCTTCCTGATAGCCCCACCCCCTGACTAAGGCTCAGCCAATGAACTAGCTTCTCTATATGCACTCCTAAGGTAAAGAAAACCAATTCTCTAAGTGCTTTTCCATCTTACTACACACATCTTTGTGAAGCTATTCAACATGTACTGTTCTAGTACATGAACATGTACTGAAAAGCTCTTCTTACATTTAAAATCATCCTCATCCATAGTGACATTTAATTAATTCTTCCATATTTTCATTGAAAGAATAAGAGTAAATTAAATGACTAGGGAAATGAGATTGACTCAACTGCCTTCTGACTTTTTCTGAGCTGAACAAATTGTCTTATATATTGATTTTTAAAGAACTTTATAAAAGGATTAAAGAGTGGTAAACATTTGTATCAACCTTCTCTGAGCAGTTTACTTCTCTTAAGGAAAGTCAGCACACAATCATATTTGGGCTTAGAACCTTTCCAAAGGACTGTTAATCTCATGTACTTAAGAAATATGTGTATATCCAGTACTGTATTAAAAATCCATTGTACCTCACAGCTTCAAAACAGTTTACTAATATTAATTAATTACAAGTCCCACATGAGGAAGGCAAGCCTGTGTATCCTCATTTTACAGCTGAGGGAAGTAAAGTACAGAGAGGTTTTGATTTGCCAAGGCCACAGTTTGAGTCAGTGGCAGAATCAGCAGGATGCCCAGAAGTTCAGTTCTTGGCCCCTGGACAGTGTTTTGTTCATTATAATCACATTGTGACAGTGGACAAATATTGCACAAAATTTGCAAAGATTTGGTTGGATTAAAACTAAATTCATTTTGGCAGCATGCATGACCTCAGTTCCCCATCTGTAAAGTGGGGATAATAGTACTTCCCTACCTCACATCATGTTGTGAATATAAATCCATTTAACATTGTAAGGACCATAGATACTACAGGAAGGGAATACAGATGAGTACCAGAGATAGATGATAATACAATGTTATTTTTTTCTAATGCCTGTTTCCTTGGTATGCAAGTGATGAAACAAAACATATTCCAACGTTATTTTCCATGAATGTTTGTGTAAATGATTTTTAGCTCCTAAGAATGTCCATGGAAAACTAATGTCTTGCAAATTCTTGCACGAATATGTGCTCACCCAAAAGTTCACACTGTAATTATTCATGTAGCTACCTTGAAACGTTTTTGATTTTCTTTCTCTTGTTTGTAAAGGTTTCAGTCATCCATTCCAAAAGCAATATCATGCTACTTAGTTACCCAGTCACACATAATGGAGAAGAAGTAGCACAGTATAGCTGAAGACATGATCTTGTGGAAAGAATAGCAAAGGAAGACCCCCACACTTGCCCTGAGCCCCACTGACTCCAATGAGCCTGCACAGTTATCTTTGCAGGATCTGGGACAGGGTCAATACAAATAGTTAATGAAAATACAGAAGCTGAAATTTGTTTCTATAGAGTGTGCATTGAATAACACAGAGTAATAAATAAATCTGTGAAAATCAAAGTCTGGTAGCAGATAATTCTTAAATGGGTGGGGGAAAAGGTCATTCCATGTTCCTATCAATAGTTTTCTCACCTCTACCACACTGCCTATCCAGTATTTTTTCATTAGATCCTATCTTGGGACAATTACTGAAGCTCAGTCCATTCCATATCCTGTCTGAAACTATTGTGAAAGTGTTGCTGAAACCCATTAATTTCTACTTCATCCTAAATAGAAGATCTCATTCAGGCAGAAAAGCTTTTTCTCTGGGGCCATTTAACTAAATTTCCGCTTTTACACTTTCATCATTGGGTCACATTCTGCCTGATTTATACCCATTGAGTTCGCAACTATTTACATAGGGTACACGTCAGGGCATGATTTCATCCAATGTTTAATTCTCATTTAAATCTCGTATATATTGAAGTAAAACAAAAATCAGGGAAAAGTCATAGCATGTCACACTTCTTTCCAAATGCTGCTGCTTTTAGTCCCACTTGAAACTGAGAAACGTTGAAACCTTATATAAAAGGTAACACTTGTAATGTTTTCGACTTTGACTGGAAACAGAAACACCAGAAAGTTAATAGGATTGCCTGTTGTTGCAAGATTTCCAGATATGTTTTGCAGACCAGAGAGGTTTGGATAGTTCAGAGAAGGACTGAGAAACAGTCAGCTCTGTATGTGCATCTTAGAAAATGGTCAGAACCACAGCAATTGCATGTAGAACTGAACAGAAAAGGGTGAGATAAAATGTTTTGGTTTGGGACTCTTTCTTGTGCTTATCTGAATCAAATGAAACTGCCACTTCTTTTTGAGGTTCACAACACTATGATTCACCCCAATTAGAAACAGCCATCTATTTAGTACAAGAAAGTAAGTAAAAAAGAAAAACAAGAAAAGGAAAACCAATGCAAACACAAGTATTCCTCAAGAGCTATTAGATATTTCTTTTATACCTGCAGATGGCATTGTTGATCTTTCAAAGTTTTGTAAAAAGCCTGAATTACAAAGCATGAATAAACACATACTCACACACAAGAAAGGAGCTGGGCAGATGTAATAATGCACAGATTAAAACAAAGGTCTACAAAAACAGTGATAATGGGTAAAAACACATGCACTGAAAATCTGATTGGCATGTTAGTTAATTAAAATTAACAACAAGGAAAGGCTTTAGTTCACACCAGGGATTACTTACTATGACAACTTTTTCTATAGTACTTTGTTTCACAGTGTGAGGGGGGTGATAACCGGTTTATTCACGTATTTAAATATTTTTGCTTAATTTGTATACAACAGCTAATAAAGGACACTGACAGGATAATCTCATGAAAGAGGAAAGCACGGTCAACTACGCAACTCTTATGAGTAAATATTGAATGAACCAGTATGATTGCATGAAAGATACAAGATTCATTATCACTTTTTCTTGAGAGTAATGTATTTTATTTATATTACCAATTTATAAATAGCATTCACCAGCTCAGTACAAGATGCCTTACATTAATTAAAAAATAAATACAATGTGCACAAAATATTGGTCCAAAAAACTCTGTACCTGATTCTCCACTATCTTTAATTTAGTTATTTTTATCTGTGCTAAAAAATCACCATAGTAATTGGTGTTTAACAACCACTTGGCATTCCCTTTGCACAGTTTTAAAGAGGTGACACAAGGCGCAAAGTCATGCCTTTTGTGGTGGAAGCAACATATCTATTTTTACCCGAATATGTAATTGTGAGTAAATGTTTTTGGTTGCACTTCTAGTATACCACTGGTAATGACACTTTTTGAAAATGGGCTTTTGCCTGTAGACAGCAGCTCTTGTGAGGGAAACTGCCTACTCAGAAGTTATTATTCTCTCTTCCCTCTCCAACATGAAGGTCCAAATGTAGAGGTGGTGGTGTCTCCTGTCATAAGATCTCATCTTCCATAGCTTTTCTTTGGGCAGCTCCCATTTTCCTTTAGGGGACACACTGAAAATGGCATGATACATTTACAGTATGCCTGAGCATCATTCCTATAGTTCATGTTTCAAGTGCATTTGAATAGTCTCAGGCTGGTCTTTACAGGGCTGTTAAACACGCACACACAGATGAGGCGTTTATCCACCCAAAAGGAAAAAAAAACAGAAGCTAAATAAAAAATAAAGAGATACAGGCAGATATAAAGCTAATGGATGTGGGATTTTAAACATAGAAGTAGTAAATCTGAGATGGTGCCACTCTTTATGAAGTGATGCCAGCCATCAAATTCTCTAAGAGCCCAATAGTTTCTTAACAGCTGTTGGTATCATATACTGTAAAATCAAGTATTTTTATTTCCTGGGTAAAAGACCAGAAAATTGCAAATTTACACAGGATAAAAAGTGTCTTGTAACAACTTGCAGTCAATGGGAGCGGGAGGGTGCTCAGCAATTTTCAAAAATAGGTCACTTAGTTAGAAGCCTAAATAAGCCTACCAATAGGCTTGGATTTCTGAAAACCTTTGCCTTACATACATAATCAGGCACATATACACCTGCATAAAAGTGCCCTGTGTTTCAGTGTGTTGAGCAGAGCACTTGCAATTCCATTTACCACACGTATAGACACCTGGTATAATATCCCTATTCCTCAACCAGAATTCACCCTGCATGAAGGCAGGCCGTAACTTCGGCAGGGTTTTCACTGAAAGTAGGTTAGATTTGTTACTGGGGTTCCATAAGAGCCTTGCTAGTGGAGATTGCGGAAAGAAATACAATGAACTAGAATTTCCCCAGACTGCCTTGGCTCTGCTACTTTCCCAGCTAGTGCCACTCACTTTTTGGGCTATGCTGGCCACCTACGGTAGAAAGGAGGCTGCAGCTGATTTCTACTGGCACAGAATTTATCTTGATGGACTTTCCATCATAGTGAGCATCTGCCAGCAGCTACACTGACAGAAACCAGTGTGGAACCTGAAGTGAGTCTGGCCATCCAACTGAATAACATTATATAGGACATTTGGCCTATCAACTGTATAATGACTGGAAAAGACATTGTGCATTTAAAAGTTAACAATCTTATGGGCTGACAGTTGGAAACCCAGAAAGAGTTTCTATCCCAAGACACATGTTGAGGCGATCTGATCAGATTATCAAATTATGATGATAATAAAATGTTATTTTTTTCTGAAGCCTGTTTCCTTGGTACTGAAACAAAACCTATTCGAAAGTAAAAAATAATGCAGTGCAATCCATGATGGATAGTGGGAAATCCATCGGTGCTAGAATCCACAATATGTAAGTCATCAAATGGCCAAGACCAGCAAAAACAGAATGAACCCCATCCAAAAATCTGAAAAAAAGATGCTGAAAATTTACTCAACTCCCCAACTAAACACATCATGTTTTGAAGGCTGCCAACTGAGGGTGTAATGGACAGTCAATAAGGGTAAGTTTCATCCTACAGAGAGTTCTGGAGCTGTTCTTGAAGAGTTCAACCTTAGAAGCTGATGATAAAAGCATCTCTGAAATCTTAAACTTCAAGTAGTCAGGTCCCAGGCCATTCAGGGCTTTAAAATTAAGCACAGTAGTCAATACTCTGCTTCTTTATAAGACACAGCTAATGACGTTATTAGGTTGGCTTTCTAATAATATTTTTAATACAGAGTCCTTGTTTTCCTGCCTCTGGTGACATTATGTTGCATTGTTTTAAAATAGATACTTCCCCTGCATGTCCATAATGCATATAAATGAGAGTATACCAGAACGGTGGAACTGAAAGTGCTTTGCAAACATTGGTTAATGCCCCCAATACCTCAATGAGTTAGTATTATTATTCCCATGGAAAGCTGAGTCACAGAGAGGTTTTGTGACTTGCCCAAATCACACAACATGTCAGTGGCAGAGGCACGTAGGGTGACCAGATGTCCCGATTTTATAGGGACAGTCCCGATTTTGGGGTCTCTTTCTTATATAGGCTCCTATTACCCCCCACCCCCATCCCGATCTTTCACACTTGCTGTCTGGTCACCCTGGAGGCAAGTGTGAAAACCAGTAGCCCCCTCACATTCACCTTTAGAGAGTATTACCTGTTTTCAAAGGGTATAGAAAGATTTTCAAGTTGCACAGCTAAATAAAGCTGCAAACTGCTTTGTAAATTTGCCCTTGAAGCTGGAATGGGTCTCTTGTTACATTGGGGTTGGCCGGGGAAGGGGGAGGGGAGGAGAGAGAGAGAGAGAGAGAGAGAGAGAGAGAGAGAGAGGAATTAAGGCAGCACAGATCATTTTATATTTAGTCACTACAGATAAAATCACAACACATCTGGGGTCTTTGGATATGGAAAAGGCTACAGAGCTGTGATGCTCAGCTGGCTAGGGGCTGCAAAGTAGTAGATTTTAGAATTTATGTCAGATAATATACTACCTCCACAAAAATAATCTTGTGGAAATCTGGATGAATCTGGAGACTGGCAACAGAACACACAGTCTTTGTTTTAGTGCTAGAACATTATTTTAAATTCAGCATAGGTCAGTAGTGGTCATAAATCATTAGCCTCTTATGGCTGTTTGGTTCTATGTAAAACAAGCTAGTGATCTGAGCCCAGTCTCTTTTGTGATCAAATCACAAAATCGCCAGCAAAAATGACACCTCTGAATTAGTCACCACAATATAGTTTAATGACTGAATGCCATTTAGATTGGACTATCCTCTAACATTAAGAGGTATAGATGGTCAGTCTAAGTCATACTTAAGACACATTATTGGGACCAAATGGGAAGCATGTGTTGTACCTGTTCTGTGTCTAACAGAACATTTTGATTTCCAGGGCTATCATTCTGGCATCTTCACAAGAAATAAGCTAAAAATAGCAACCTGGAATTTTGGAATCCGCACTATTCAAACAAATGCAAAAATATGTACTTAAAATTTATCAAACTAAAAATTCCTGTGATACAGTGTGGTAGGATGATTGGCTAACTTGCAAAGAAGAAATAGAACAGAGTGGAGTCAGCAGTAAGAAAGCAGAAAATCCAATTAAAGAAATAAATGTACGAAAGGTGCAGCAATGTCATTCTCAGCATCTCAATAGTCACAATTAACATTTCTGAATAGAACCATCCATGTGTTTTAGACTTGTATAGCGTCCATAAACTGTGCTGCCTTCCAGGGATGTAAATTGTTTATAGTTGATTTGAAATACATCCTTAAGTGGGGTCATATATTTTCAAGAAGCAGGTACAGTATTTGCTTTTCTGAAGCCTTCATATTTGTGACATGTGACATTTAATAAGTTGACTGTGGCTCATCCTATCAACTGTGCAACAAACCATGACATAACATCAGACTATGTAGCTGAAATTTTAAACACATTCTGTGCTGTATATCCACTGGTCTCAGGTACTTTATGTTGACAGTAGGACTTTTTAATAGCAGCTGGGCTATTTCCTTACCTGTATTTTTATTTGAATTCTCTTTTAAATTAAAAGGAATATGCAAGATCTTATCCCTTATTTTTCAAAGCAATGGCAACAATATGTAAATTTACTAACTCTTTTCATTCAGAATATACTGAACTACATGGGATTGCTGAAGCACATTATAATGTGTGAAATCAAGTTAATCCCTGGCTAGTGCATATGGGGAACATTGACAGTGCTGTGCAATATAGTAATACTAATTGCTCTGTGCCAAATGCATATTCAGCTCAGATGAAGCCAGGAAAAAAAAAAGACCAAGCTCAGAAATCTGAAAACCACTCTGCAGGAAAGGCAATCTAATTTTATGGCCAATAATAATATTTGTAACTAGAATATTGAAAAATTACATACAAAACTCTAGAGGTCAGGAGGGAATTTTCACCCTGTATAGATCTGCACAATTGACTAGATACATTATGGGGCTGCCCAGATGCATTATGGGAAATTCTCTTTCCTCTGAAACCTAAAGTATAGGCCACTGGCACAGGATACCAGGCTTGAAACACCATTGGTCTGATGCAAAAGGGAAATTTCTGCATTCATAGGGTTCTAAAGATACCTATTTTAAGTGTCTAATATGTATATTTCCCTTCCTCAGGAAGCTTTATGCCTTTGGAAAAGTTAATCTTTCCCCTTTCCTCTCTTCCCCCTCTCCTCCCCTATAATCCCTTAAATATTTTCAAAGGGGTTTAGATGTCAGTCTTTCTTTTAATAAAATACTGTACATTAATTGTTGTTACACATGATGCCAATGGTCTCATGATGCCTTTCCCATAGCTATGTCAGGATTTCTTGCAGGAATTATGGACCTAATCTTGTGAGCATTTAAGGTCTTCAGCACCTCACAAAATTGGACCCCAAGTAAGAGTGAAACTTTAGTTAAGTTGTATTTTCCCATGAACTAAAGCAGGGGTCAGCAACCTTTCAGAAGTGGTGTGCCGAGTCTTCATTTATTCACTCTAATTTTATACTCCAGTAACACATTTTAACATTTTTAGAAGGTCTCTTTCTACAAGTCTTTAATATATAAGTAAACTATTGTTGTATGTAAAGTAAATAAGGTTTTTAAAATGTTTAAGAAGCTTCATTTAAAATTAAATTAAAATGCATAGCCCCCGAGACTAGTGGCCAGGACCCGGGCAGTGTGAGTGCCACTGAAAATCAGCTCGGTGCCATAGGTTGCCTACCTCTGAACTAGAGTATTGGGTGTTTAGTCCAAATCATTCCATCCTTTAGTAGAGTAACATGTTGAGTATAGTGAGGTAACTAAGGAAGTAAGTACACAAATGTTTCTGAACAGATTTATCAATTTTCTACTGATACCTGGTATTAATTTCCAAATTTAGTTTTATTCCAGCAGTGTATGGCACTTGTTTATAGTCAAAACTTGGTATTCACAGACTTGTTAGGATACTCTTTAATCTGTTCTTCGTGTCTCTTTTCAGCATTAGTGATTCAATTTCTTTACATACTATTTTCTGAGCACTAGAACCATGTCCCGATGCTAGTTTAACCTGCAATAAATTCAGAGAAGTTAAAGATAGAAAAGGCATATTAGGTTATCTAATATGACTCCTTACCAATTCAAGGCTGTTCACTATTGTACATTCACAGTGTTCTGATTGGTTTAGGTTAAAATGTTCCATGCAATGGAGCTTCCACCTTTTATTTCCTTTGGGATATTATTCAGCAATCTAATAGATTTTACTTTCAGTTAGTTTTATTAAATGTACCTGAATGTAAATTGACATATTCTTTTTTTACTGATATGTGACTTGATTTTTGTTTAGTTTAGGTGGTTTTTTCCTCCTCTTGCTCTGGTAATACAGGTTTAAATCAAGTCACAGATTCTGTGTCACCTAATTTCCATCTAAACACTCTGTTTCCTTTGAATGTTTAATAGTCTGCATTACAAAGCAAAGATTCAATGTGTTTCCTTTTATTATTTTGTAACAGAATGTTCCCCCATACCTTTTGTATTGTCAGTTACTCCAGTTATGTTCTTTACAAATGTACTGCACTTTATTCTCCGTGATTTTACAATTGTTTTATCTCATCTGCCCTCAGCAACAGTCTGAGTTGCTCATATTCATGTTTTCTAACCAGGATTCTATAAATAAGCACTTTTGCAGAGACCCCTAAGAGTGGAAAAGGGAAGTTAAAAATGCCAGAAGTTGCTAAGCGGAATGTTCAAAGTTCCCCTTTAGGTACTCTTCAAGATTATTTAAGTGGCCAGTATTGAGTGCTCAGAAAACCAGGATAATTTTCAAAGTGAAATGGGAAAAGTACTTGCATCTAAAAAAATATGCTACCAGTGGTGTTTTTGTTCCTATGTGCTGTCATATTTCTCATACTTTTACTCCCCTCCATCCATAGAGTTTATGCCTTTGTACTGGACCTTGCTTTAGAGGAATTCATGGAGAAAAATGGTACTCTCCTAATGGAGAAATCATTATCCAAAATTCAATGTTCCTGCACCAGTACTCTGGGCAGATTCCACAGCAGTCCTTGTGGAGATTTTTCAACATCTATTTGGCGTGTACCTTCATGTTTCCTAAGGCTTGCATCCTTCACCTACTTGTGAAGTATGATGTAACCATGTGTACTGATGCTATCATCTCCATATCCCAATCAACTCTTGCACCAATCCATGGTGCTTCTTCAATACCAAAAAATTCTTGTGCTCAGTTTTTACCTCTCAACTTTATTATCTAATCTACCTACCTATCTATCTAGGTTTTTTTATATCCCCCCACCGTAGAATTGGAACACTTCCCATGGCTTAAAACACAAAGATATCTACTCATATGGAAACCTTGCCTGCCCAGTGATCATCAGTCATGGATGAATCATATGGCATTTTGGTATCACCAAGTGCCCCTGGCCCACATTGCAGTAGACAGCACCAGAAGCTGAATCTTAAGGTTTCTTCAGTGTCATCTCACAAAAGCCTAACAGAAAATGGTAAATTACACAATCTTGTGCACCAGCATCCCAAAGGGCACTATAATGGTGTCTTAAGAAAGCTGCAGGAATACACAGATTGCAATGCTTGCTTATTGGTTAGAAAAAACAAACTATTTCTAGAGCATATGTTTCAGCTTTTTTCAGTGAACATTCTTAAAGAACAGCCCACCCATCTTTCACACTTATCTATGACTACTGCAATCATTAATAGCAAATTTCCCATTGACTTCAGTGGTTCACGAATTAAATTCTAAAAGCATTAATTAAAAAGTGATAATAACAAAGTACGACTGGGTCAGTTTCCCAGTGCAACATTTTAACTTCTCATGACAGGTTCCTTTTTAGCAATAAGCAGTACTGAATGACCTAAATATAACATGACTGAAGATGTACATGCTATCCTCTGCCAAATGACAGCAACATAATGTCATAAAGTAGCAGAGAAGCTTTGTCTTAAAATATAAGCAAGTTGGTAATCAGCTCTCAATTCATACCGGAATGTTCCAGAACATCCTTCCAGCACTTTTTTTTTGAGCTGGAATGGCATTCCTGTATTTCTGACAGAAAGAGAGATGGTGGCTTGGTACCCTTCATCATATCTCTTTCTGGGGTGTTCCTGGAAGCAGAAGAGATAGAAGAGGAAAGGATGCCATCTCCTCACACAGCTTCCTCCACAACTTCCACTTCTCAGCCGACTCTGGAAGGAGAGATGACAGCTTGGTAACCTGGACAGGTTACTGAGACACCATCTGTCCTTCCGGAACTGGGAGCTGAGTCCAGGGAATTTCTAGCACTTTTTTTTTTAAAAAAAAGGACTGGAGCACTGTCAATAATTATATTTAGAATCCAAACTCAGTGGGTGGATCAAGATGAGAGATGAAGTAACACCATTAGTATTATGTCCATCTAACTTTCATGGTTGAAATGAAAGTTAGAAACTCCATGGTCATTCAAAGACAAAGGGATTATCCCCAAGTCTTAAGAATGTAGGGTAGTTTCTACAATGATTGTGAACATTACACATTGGTGGTTTTTAATGTAAAATGAAAAGACAAGTCCACTCCAGCTGTTTAGAAGAGTTGGTAAATTTCTTACACTGGTTTTATAAATGTGTGTTCTATTATACCATCTACTAGATAGCATTTCCAAATAATGATAATACTTAACATTTCATACTCTCAAAACTCTCCATACCTGCTAGCTAATTAATCCTCACAATAAGAATGTGAAGTAAGCAGGAAAGTATGATTATAGTGAGGCAGACAGTTTAAGTGACTTGCCTAAAGCAAACAGAGAAAGTCATTGTAAGAGCCAAGATTACAGCTCAGAAAATATCTTGTTCTTAGCTCTGTGCTCAATGCAATTGACTGCACTAGAGTTGAGCTACAGTTAGTGTTTCTATTAAAAACACAATTTTCAGGGTTTAATATGGCAACTGTTTGAAATTGCAATAGGCTGAAACTTGACACACAAGTTGTCAATCCTGATCCAATTTTTTTATTTTGTTAATAACTTTAATAGCTATCAAATAGGACTGACTAGCCTAAGGCATTTTAGTTACAGAATGGCAAAACCACACATAGTAATGTGGATCAAGTTTCAGATCTATTTTTCCCCAGAGTTATAATATGATAAACTTCATTTTATAAGATTAAATTGTTCCAGGTTACAATGAAAGACTTACTTTGAGAAAAAATTAATTGAAATTTCTAAAATGTTTGGATTAATTAGCAAAAATAGCTGAGTATGCAAAAAGTGACTTGCTAGATGGATTTTTCTAACATTATTTCAGTGGAATTTGTGTTGACATTTACCATGCAGGTCACACAAACACAGAAATCAGAGAATGAAAGATCAATTATTTCTCTCTCTCTCTCTCTCTCTCTCTCTCCCCCACCCCCACCCCCACAGGACGGCTTCAGCAGATTTACAGCTTTTTCCAAGTTACTCAGGTAGGAGTCAATCCAGTTCTCAGAGAATTTCATGGTAAAACTCCCATTGATTTCACCGGTAACAGGACTAGACCAATAGATCAAGTCTATGGAATGTGGTATAGGATGCTGCCATATATAAATACCGCATAGTAAAGAGAATCATAGAGCATGATCTAATGTACCTCTGCTTTGTACTAGATGCAGCCGGTGAAAAGTAGGTGTAAAGGACATGAGAGGGATGCAAGACATTAAAATCCCCTTCCATTAGGAATGAAAAGTACATGTTGAGAGGAAAGAGTCTCTTATCTATGTGCGATTGTTCCCTCTTATTTTCTGGTGGCTAGAGAAGCCAAGTTTTAAATATCCCAAGTGATGGGACTTCCAATTCTTATTTGGGAATCAGAGCTTGTGAGAAAGTTTCCCTTTTCTAAAAAAGAAAGCAAAAAAATTCCTAATTCAAAAGACACATTTTAAAGTTAGAGGGGATATAATTATAAGGCCAATTCTCTGGTGACTTACCTCCCACATGGGAGCTCTTATGCCAGGGTGGCCAAACTGTGGCTCTTTTACCATTAAAGTGCAGCTCACGGAGCCCCCCAGAGCCTTCCCCCATTCTCCACCTAACGGACTGGGTGTGGGGGCGGGAGCTTGGGACCTCTGCCTTGCAGTGGGGTGGTGCGGTAGGGGCTCTGCTAAGTGAGGAGGGGGGGTCTCGGGGCTTCTGCCCAGCAGGGAAGGGGGTCCCTGGGCTTCATCCCTGTGGGGCGCACCTGCTGGGACTCAGGGCTTCAGCAGGAGAGGGGCTGAAGCCCCGCGCCCCGTCAGGCACCTCCTGCGGTGCTGAAGCTCCAAGCCCCGGCTCCTGAACATCTGAAGATTGTCATATGTGGCTCAGAAGGCCGATAAGTTTGGCCACCCTGTCTTATGCCATTCAATTCCCTGCTTACAGCATCACAGAAGAAAGGGGTCATAATTAAGGAAACACATAGTCGGGACTCCACAACACTGCAGCAAACCAGGGGGAGGGATAGCTCAGTGATTTGAGCATTGGCCTGCTAAACCCGGGGTTGTGAGTTCAATCCTTGAGGAGGCTATTTAGGGATCTGGAGCAAAAATTGGGGATTGGTCCTGCTTTGAGCAGGGGGTTGGACCAGATGACCTCCTAAGGTCCCTTCCAACTCTGATATTCTATGATTAAACCTCAGCTGCATTTTCACACCTCATGGTCTTTACAGCTCTGTGTAAGTTAAAGTAGGTCTCAGAGGGATTTGCCCTTCTGCACAAAGCAGAAGGAGGATCAGGTAAGTGCACAGATGTGTTTTATGCCACTTTTCCATGTGCACACATGCATCCTCCCCCCACATTTGTTCTCTGTGCTGTTTCTCTCTAGCCCAGTGTCTGGCCCTATGTCTGACAGTTACAAGTCACCAGCATTACGTGAAACAGGGAAAGGGAGACTGTTAATTATAATCCATTTATGATGTAAGGCACAGTCTGAGATTTCCCTCACTTTGTAAAGTATTTCTCCTCCATTCCCAAGAGGATGGTAAGTTAACCTAACTTAATTATGATTAGCATCAATTGTAAAGAGTTCCAAGACATGAAAGTGGAGGTCTAGGCATTCAGTCACAGTTAATTTTATTTTACTGTGGAGCCTGGTATCTGGGTACTTACTAGGCAGAATATAAAATACATGTCAGATATGTAAATGACTTACAAAATTGTGCCAAATTCAGAATTTATTTCACACAAGACCTTTTATTACTTCCTTTTCTGCAATTTGCATCCCTTCTATTTAAGAAGAAATCAATTTTTAAAATAAAAAGAAGTGTAAACTATTTATCTAAGCTACTTATTTGGCCCCTATTTCCAGAGTATCTGAGAGTGAAATCCACAAAGCCATTTAGGCACCTAAGCACCAATGTTAGGTCCCTAAGACCCTGTGCGGGCCCACTTCAATCCACAAACCTTCTGCTTAGCTGCGGCCTAACCCTATAGGCAGCTAGACTGACTTGGTGCCTGTCTTTCTACCGTAAAAGTTCCCTCCTAGGCATCTAAGTTTTAGACCCCAGAGCTCATGCACCACTGGCCAACTCTAGGCATCCAGAAGCCTATCTCCCACCTAAGCCCCAGAGCTATTCACAAACCAGGGGGAAAATAGCCATTAAATCACCTAACCTGGGGGACCCAATCTGGTAGCCATGGTCAGAGGCTGCCTACCAGATCAGTTCCAATTCAAAATCATACTGGAGGTGGTGATGGCACCCACTTTATAACCTTTAGCTCAGTGATTAGGGCACTTGCCTGGGATGACTGAGACATAGCCGCCGACTTCGTGGGTGCTCCACGATTGGAGCATCCATGGGGAAAAATTAGCAGGTGCTCCGCACTCACCAGCAGCCAAGCTCCCACCTCCTTGCCTCCTTCTCCTCCACCAAGTGCGCCATGTCCCCGCTCCTCCCCATCCCTCCCAGTGCTTCCCCCCACCCCCACCCCCACTGCCTAACAGCTATTTGGCAGTGCTTAAGACTTTCCGGGAGGGAGGGAGAGAAGTGGGGCATGGTGCACTCAGGGGACAAGGTGGAGAAGAGGCAGGGCAGGGAGGGGGACTAGGGGGAAGGGGGTGGAATTGGGGCAGGAAGGGAATGGGGCTGGAGTGGTAAAAGTTGGGGTGGGGGGACTTTGGGGAAGGAGTGGAATGGGGGTGAGGCGAGGGTGGTGCAGGGGTGGTGCCAGAGGCGGGGGTGGGGGTCTAGTAACCACCGGGCAGAGGGGAAGTCGGCATCTATCGGGGGAGACAGATTCCATTCCCTTCTGCCAGTGGGGGGGGCAGGAATCGATTTGAACACAGGTCTCTTACAAGATAGTCTAATGTAAGGCTTCCTCAGTCTCTCCTGTTGAAGCTGTTCCCCTGTGGATAAACAAAGGAAGAATTATTGGAGCAGGAGGACTGGACCCAGGGTCTCATACTCCCCAGATGGATTCCCTGCCCACTGGACTACAGAGTGATAGTCTCTTTTGCTCTCTGTCTGTTGGTCTGGTCTTTTCCACTGCAGCTAAATACTTAAATAGTCACTAGGTCAGAGGGAGAGAGAGAGAGAGAGAATGACTCAATATTCCAGTAGTTAGGGAATCAAACTGGGAGATGGGAGACCCTGGGTCCGGTCCTCCTGCTTCTTCAATCACTCTTTCATTATTTGTCCACTGTGGAACAGCTTCAACGGGAGACACAGAGAAAGCCCCACATCAGAATATCCCACAGCTTAGGGGTTAGAGCACTCTCCTTAGAGTACTGGGATAAAAGTTATAAGGTGGGTACCTCCTCCTCTGGCTGCTTTGTGGGGAGCAAGGCAGGTGCCTAACTCATTCCCACAAGAAGTGGCTTAAGTGCTTAAGCTGCCTGACTCCATGTGTAGCCCTCCATTTGTGGATCACAAGTACTAGGCTCCTCCTTGGAGCCTGGACTTAGGTGTCTATCTCCATGAGAGAGGTAAATGCTATTATCCCCATTTTATAAGATAGGGAACTGAGACAGAGACTCAGGGCTAGATTCACAAAAGAACTTAGGCACCTAACTGCCACTTTAAGCACTTGAATCCCAGAACTAGGCCCAAATGGAATACACAAAACCCCTGCTCAGCTGCCACCAAATGCTATATGCACCTAAACTTGCTCAGCACCTAAATATTTTCAGTAAAAGTTCCCTAGCTACCTATGTTTCTGCCTCCGAGCATGCTCACTGCAGAATCAGGTCAGGTGCCTGGACCCAGAAACTCCAGAGCCATCCATGAACTGGGGAAAGTGAGACATAACTCCACCTAACTCATATATGGTGCACAATCTAGTAAGCATGCTCAGTGCTTGCCTGCTGGATTGGGACCCTGTATGCGAATTTACAGAATACGACAGGAGCAAAGGCAGTTCCTTGTAACTTTTAGCCCAGTGGTTAGGGGACTCACTTGGGATGTGGGAGACACCTGGCTCAAGTCCCCCACACACCTGACAGGCAGAACGGATTTAAAGAGAAATAGATCATCATACATGATCTAGCCACTGGGCTATAGGACATTCAGATATGAGACTCCCTCATTTTTGTGGCCCAGTGGGCTAGTTTGCCTTTATTATATTTACTGCTTTGCATTATATTCTGCTTTGCATTCTTTTCAGCAGTAATGGGAGAAACCTACAGGCATGTATCCTGTGAGATATTAGCTTCAGCAAGTTAGCATAAGTCTTAAGGCCTATAAACTTTGAACAGATACATTTTGCACAGATAAACGGCCCAACAGAAAACTCCAAGTATTTGGGGAGCTGAAAATAGAGTTTAAGGGGAAGTTCTGACCACAGGCACGAGTCAACCACAGAAGTGTCCTGGCAATAAACTGATGTACATAACATGTACATGAGATATATCTAAGGCTAGCCTGGTTGCTTCCCTATATATCTTTTATGTTTTGTATTTTCTTATGGATTTGATAATTTGTTTTATTAACAAAGGTTTATAGGTTTATATTAGAGTATATTTTGGCTGTAACACAAGGGACCTGCAGGCCACATCCTGTATTTTGAGACAAGGCGAGGTTAGCATACATGTGTTTGGGACCTTTCACCTAGATAGATGGTAATGAGCTAAAGGTCCATATATTGCTGTGACAGAGGTTGCAGGTTGGCATAGAGGCTTTCCTAAGTTCATACTCTTTTAAACTTAACAGGTACACCACAACTTGGAACTTGAGAAGATCACCAGTTAGAACAGAAATAATAAACATGATACCTAACCACAAAAAGTCCATGGCAACGAATTGACATAAATGATGATAAGTTGAGATCACTGATACACTAGCCTATAGGAAAAAGACGGTCCAACATTAGTAAGGTGAGGAAATACAAATAAGGAAAAGGGGAACAATCCCTACTGGAATATGCATAACGGCATCAGCGTAACATATTATAAAAGTGGCATCCCAGCATAGGGCACTAGGAGAAGGAGATGCAGTCCTTGGGAGGTGCCATAGGTGATGATGGCCACTGGTTATGACTGGGAAAGTGATGGTGAGAAGGAAGACGATGGCTAACAGTTCAGATTGTTCTACAAGGGATGATGTGAGTATATGGATGTTCAGATGTACATTCTATAGTATCTTTATTACCTTACTGAATTGGGGTGTTTGTGACTGTTCTAAATGTGTTAATGAACTATTTTTAACATATAAAAGAGTTCCTATAGTGTGTGTTGTAATTGTGCACACCAGGGTTCCCAACTATATAATAATTTGAATAATACTGGGCCTGATCTTGGGGCAAGAACCTGTCAGCCCTCAAAGTGATAACTGAGGATTCTTAAGTAAGCAATATAATTAATACATAATCTAAAGATCAGGCAACATTATCTCTTCTGTGTATAACTAATTTCAAAAAGTCCATGGAACAGGGGGACTGAATCCTGGGTCTTGCACCTGTCAGCAGAGTACTCAAATCACTAGGCTACATGGTCATTCCCATGCTGTCTAGCTTTTGCTCTGGCCCAATAACTTTTCTAATTATTTAGTCAAAATGGAACAGCTTTAACAAGAGACTGGAGAGAACCCCACTCAGAACATCATAAAACCCAATGTCTAGGGCACTTACCTGAGAGGTAGTAGATCCTTGTGCTAAAATGTATGAGGAAAATTCTCCTTGTCCTTTCTCCTCCTCTCTCCAGCTTGTTGACAAAGCTGCATAGGCTCCTAACACCAAAAGGAGGTTCAGATCTGAGAACACCCAACAGAGGGAAGTGCCTCTCTGCAGCCCAGACTTAGGTACCTATCTCTGAGAGACGTGCGGGCTTAGCACACATCCCTTGGCTTGGCACTTCTCATTGGCTAGCTTAGGCTAGACACCACCTAGCATGTTCACTTTGTGAATCCCATTCTGAGGTGCTTACCCTTCCACATACATTATATAGGGAGCCTAGATGCCAAACTCAGTTTGAGTGAATTTGATTTTCCAGGCTTCTAAAAGTTGATTGTTGCTACACCTAGCATCACCATGCATGTTCCTTCATGAATCTATTCCTGAATGACTTGACCAAGGTCACATAGGGAGGCAAATGGAGAGCTTGGAACTGCACCCAGGTCTCATGAGTTCCAGAATAGCACTCTTAACAGTGGATCATCCTTCCTTAATCCACCTTTATTTGAGAAATGGAACCATTTTCACATAGAAATAGAGTTAGTTTTGACTGCATAATTTACATACATTGTTCACCATCAATAAGACATGATTATTCTAGTTATACAATTTGGTTTGTGCAATACTACAGGTATCTTCCACTTTAACTAGAGGGAATACTGTGATATCACTGATATCCTGGTCCCTGGACTCAGGATGAAAATAGACTTATGAATAGAAGTCTGAACAAAGGGAACTCAAATAGCTGAAATTTAGTGCTCCCTTCAAGAAGACACTGAAGATACAGAAGGCACTCCTGGAATTCTTGGAGAGGCAAGCTTATGCACAAAGCATGCAAACAGGAGGCAAGGAAGAAAACGGTGAGTGAACCAGGGTGCTCATAAAGAGGGAAGCATATGTAATGGTGAGGGTGCTTCAAAGGAGGAAGGAATATGCATGAGAGTGGGGCTCACAGGACAGAGCACATGAGAGTGTCCTACTAGGGAATGTGAACAATCCATAGAGTAGGTGTTTCTATGGACAGAAAGAGACATCAGCCATGACACTATCTCCTACAATTATCCGAATTTCTCAGAGGGTGATGGAACAACTAGTAACTACCAATCACCGACAGTCGCAGAGCCTACATACTGTTTAGATTCTGTTTTATTCTAGGATTGTAGCACATTTTGGGGAGAGGAGCTAAAGAAAAGGGCATGTAAAGTGGAACACTAATCTTTTTCATAACTATTCAGTGGCACATCTTTTACTTATGACTGTAGAATAATAAACACAATAAAAATCAATGGCACATAACTGCATTCAGTTTTGCAAAATCCACCCCTTCCTTTGTAAACTTCATCCAACACTTTAGGAATTCTTTACTTAATATACATATCCTTACTTCTGTCTCTCTTTAGTATGCTAGACAGACAGAATTTAAAGGAGGTGAGTGTCAGTGCTTTGACCAGCTACAATAAAAGATTAAACTAAAAGCTCATGCCTCAACAGTTTAGTATTATATCCTTTGAGTTAAAGCAAATCAGCATTATGGAATTCCTTTCATATATCAAGATAAATTGAATTTCCTTTTTTTTTACTTCTCATAAATAATTTGTCAGACATCATTTTTTCATGTAACGTTATTCTTTTTCTTCCACTGCATTTGCCTCCAAAGCAAAAAATCAATGATAGCAGCTAAAATTGCCGTTAACATATCAAATTCTCTTGTTTTTGCCAACCCACTTATGTTTTTCACATATTCCTATTTGAGAAGTTATCTATTAAAAAGTCTCCAAGCTGTTCCAATAAGAAACATTTCTAGTCTAATTTATGGATAGTTTGATTCCTATTTCTATATTGACTTCTTAGATTGTGTTCCTAACAAAAGTTGCATTTTCCCTGCCATCTGCAGTTTTAAATATCCCATAAAATAAAATACCCTCCATCAGGTTTTAAATCAACATTACCTCCGGTAGCCAATTACTGGCAATCAGTACTATCTAATTAATTCATTATAGCAGAGTTGTGTGTTCTCCCTATGTTCTTATTAAATAATTAAAGCTTATAACAGCAATACAGCGGTGCACAGACAATCCAGGAAGTTTCTGGAAAGTGTAGGGGACAATTTCCTGGTGCAAGTGCTGGAGGAACCAACTAGGGGAAAAGCTCTTCTTGACCTGCTGCTCACAAACAGGGAAGAAGAAACAGTAGAGGAAGCAATAGTGGATGGGAACCTGGGAGATAGTGACCATGAGATGGTCGAGTTCAGGATCCTGACACAAGGAAGAAAGGAGAGCAGTAGAACAGAGACCCTGGACTTCAGAAAAGCAGACTTCGACTCCCTCAGGGAACTGATGGGCAAGGTCCCCTGGGAGAATAACATGACAGGGAAAGGAGTCGAGGAAAGCTGGCTGTATTTTAAAGAATCCTTATTGAGGTTGCAGGAACAAACTATCCCGATGTGTAGGAAGAAAAGTAAATATGGCAGGCGACCAGCTTGGCTTAACAGTGAAATCCTTACTCGTCTTAAACACAAAAAAACAGCTTACAAGAAGTGGAGGATTGGACAAATAACCAGGGAGGAGTATAAAAATATTGTTCAGGCATGCAGGAGTGAAATTAGGAAGGCCAAATCACACTTGGAGTTGCAGCTAGCCGGAGATGTTAGGAGTAACAAGAAGGGTTTCTTCAGGTATGTTAGCAACAAGAAGAAAGTCAAGGAAAGTGTGGGCCCCTTGCTGAATGAGGGAGGGAACCTAGTGACAGAGGATGTGGAGAAAGCTAGTGTACTCAATGCTTTTTTTGCCTCTGTCTTCACAGACAAGGTCAGCTCCCAGACAGCTGCACTCTGCAGCACGGTATGGGGAGGAGGTGACCAGCCCTCTGTGGAGAAAGAAGTAGTTCGGGATTATTTAGAAAAGCTGGACAAGCACAAGTCCATGGGGCCGGATGCACTGCATCCGAGGGTGCTAAAGGAGTTGGCCGATGAAATTGCAGAGCCATTGGCCATTATCTTTGACAAATCATGGCAATCGCGGGAGGTCCCGGATGACTGGAAAAAGGCTAATGTAGTGCCCATCTTTAAAAAAGGGAAGAAGGAAGATCCGGGGAACTACAGGTCAGTCAGTCTCACCTCAGTCCCTAGAAAAATCATGGAACAGGTCCTCAAGGAATCAATTCTGAACCACTTAAAGGAGGGGAAAGTGATCAGGAACAGTCAGCATGGATTCACCAAGGGCAAGTCATGCCTGACTAACCTAATTGCCTTCTATGATGAGATAACTGGCTCTGTGGATGAGGGGAAAGCAGTGGATGTGCTATTTCTTGACTTTAGCAAAGCTTTTGATACAGTCTCCCACAGTATTCTTGCCAGCAAGTTAAAGAAGTATGGGCTGGATGAATGAACGGTAAGGTGGATAGAAAACTGGCTAGATGGTTGGGCTCAATGGGTAGTGATCAATGGTTCCATGTCTAGTTGGCAGACGGTATCAAGTGGAGTGCCCCAAGGGTTGGTGCTGGGGCCGGTTTTGTTCAATATCTTCATTAACGATCTGGAGGATGGTGTGGACTGCACCCTTAGCAAGTCTGCAGATGACACTAAACTGGGAGGAGTGGTTGATACGCTGGAGGGTAGGGATAGGATACAGAGGGACCTAGACAAATTAGAGGATTGGGCCAAAAGAAATATGATGAGGTTCAACAAGGACAAGTGCAGAGTCCTGCACTTAGAACGGAAGAATCCCATGCACTGCTACAGACTAGGGACCGAATGGCTGGGCAGCAGTTCTGCAGAAAAGGACCTAGGGGTTACGGTGGACGAAATGCTGAATATGAGTCAACAGTGTGCCCTTGTTGCCAAGAAGGCTAATGGCATTTTGGGCTGTATAAGTAGGGGCATTGCCAGCAGATCGAGGGACGTGATCATTCCCCTGTATTCGGCACTGGTGAGGCCTCATTTGGAGTACTGTGTCCAGTTTTGGGCCCCACACTACAAGAAGGATGTGGAAAAATTGGAAAGAGTCCAGCGGAGGGCAACAAAAATGATTAGGGGGCTGGAGCACATGACATATGAGGAGAGGCTGAGGGAACTGGGATTGTTTAGCCTGCAGAAGAGAAGAATGAGGGGGGATTTGATAGCTGCTTTCAACTACCTGAAAGGGGGTTCCAAAGAGGATGGATCTAGACTGTTCTCAGTGGTAGAAGATGACAGAACAAGGAGTAATGGTCTCAAGTTGCAGAGGGGGAGGTTTAGGTTGGATATTAGGACAAACGTTTTCACTAGAAGGGTGATGAAGCACTGGAATGGGTTACCTAGGGAGGTGGTGGAATCTCCATCCTTAGAGGTTTTTAAGGTCAGGCTTGACAAAGCCCTGGCTGGGATGATTTAGTTGGGTTTGGTCCTGCTTTGATCAGGGGGTTGGACTAGATGACCTCCTGAGGTCCCTTCCAACCCTGAGATTCTATGATTCTATGATAAATCCCATCTCTTTATGTCATTTTTTTTGTTACCGTTTATGGAAGTGGCCCCAAACTTTTTACGTCACTTCCCGACCAACACCATCTGTGAACCGTCCCCATGGAGCCACGGTTGGAAGACAGGCCAGGAGTAGGTCTGCGGCTCCGAGGGAGGAGGGGTGCGGACAGGGGTAAAGGGGCTGAGGTTGGAGCCAGTGCCACAGCTGGTCCAGGAACCAGGGCTGTGCCAGGGCAGCAGCGGGGCGTGGGTCTGGGGCCGGGAGCAGAGCGGCCTCCAGGGGCAGAGGATGGTGATGGGGCCAGGGCCAGGACCAGGACCAGGAGTGGAGCCATGGCCAGGCCATGATCAGGGCTGGCAACTGGGGCTGCGACTGGGTGTGGAGCCACAGCCAGACTGTCCAGGGTCTGGGGCCGGTGCTCGGAGTAGAGTCGTGGCCTGGAGCCAGGGCCATGGCTGGGCCAGAGCAGAACTTGGGGCAGAGCAGGGATGGGTGGCACTCCCTCCCTGCTCCCCATGGGGGTGCCCTGGGTCCTACTGCACCCCCAAAATATTCCTCCACGACCTCCTGGTGGGCGTGTCCCAGTTTGGAAACCACTGGCGTATAGTGTGTCAAGAGATTTTTAGTCCTTTGTTATGGTAATAAACATTTTTATTGTTCAGTACTTTATAGTTAATGATCTATATATAAACTATATATAATCCTCCAACATACAGTTTGAAGCTGGCAGCAATATAATTGTAGCCACCTTGCATTACTTAAACTCATTGATAATTTATCACTAATTTCCATTTTAGACAACCACAGTAATAAAGTACCAATACAGCTTCTTAATTGTACCAATACAAATTCTTAAGTGAATTTCCGTGGCTTAGACTACTAGCAACAAAGCCAGTTGGCTAGGGAGGTAGGGAGCTGAGACTTCTACTTTTATGACAAACTCTGTTTATTTATGGTCACCTCTTGCTTTCAACCCCAAGCCTGCACCATTTGTCCATCTCCTTGTGTCTGTCTCTTCTATCCGTTGTGCACTATCTATAAGCTTTCTGGGGGAGGCATTGTCTTTTTTTGTTAGTTGTTTGTACAGTGCCTAGAACAATGGAAGCCTGGTCCTTGATTGCGATTCCTAGTTCCCACTGTAACACAAATTATAAATAATGTCTTGCAATATGTGCTGCAGCTAACAGGAATATAAATCAGGGGAGAATTTGGCCTATACAAATTTGTGTGTAGTTAGGTGTAAGTGAGTCTCTGATCATGTGCTTCTGGCAGCAAGTACGTACTGCTCTTTATCTCCTGGCTTAGTGTAGTGCAGGTGCAGGAAAGTCTCTCTTTTCATGCTCCCATTGTATGTAAATATATATTTTATGTAAATATATATTTTAAAAATCATGCATTTTTATTTAGCCATAAATTATTCTCCATGCTTTTCCCAAATATTTGGTCTCAAGGAAATGTCGTTTTTTAACAATCCCACAATAATATTAGTTCTTAATCTGCTTCCTTGTGTTTCTAAAACATTTGTTATTTACCCTTGGCAGGGTAGCAGTCCTGATTAGTGCCTTTGTTAGACTACTCCCACACCATTGTAATTCAGCTCTCAAGGAGCTTCAGAATAAATCTATCCATCAGCTGCATCTTGTTCAACATCCCATAGGAGGGTTCTTAAACCACAACAAAAACCAAATTTCAGACCTTCACTGGTTTCCAGATTGCAACAAAATTGATTTTATGGGGCTTTATATAACCCCCCTCCCCTTTCCTTACTTTGCTACCATATGTTTCTACCTTCTCACTTTTAATCGACCTCACAATATACTCTGAACAATCAAAATCCAAATTGTTGTTTGGCTGTTCAGTCATACAGAAGGTTTTCTGGGGTCCCTCACCTATGTAGTTTTCACCATTATTGTATATAGAGAGCTTTTTCTGAAACAATAAGTCTCCATGACTTCAATTAAATTGACAGTTTGATTTTCAGCTTGATATTGATCTGATATCAAATTATATTTCTATGATGTGAGACACTTTATTGTAAAGTATATCAATGGAAAGCAATGTCCTGGGCTGTTTATTTACTAGTACAGTTAAAACAATCCATAATATGAGAAGGGGTAGAAGGGGAGAGAGTGAAGAGAAGAAGGCGGCCAAGGACTGCCCAAAGGAGGCAAGAGGAAAGGACTAGAGAGATATTTAGCAGAAAATACTGGAAATGATTCCTAAATATAACCATAGGCCCAGACTTTTCCCTTAAAATATAGTAATTCCATATACACCACCCTTAGGACTATCACAGAAACAATAAATCAGTCAAGGAAGCGTTTTGAACAACATTGAATTAATTGAGAAATTATGTTATGAAGAACAGACATTGTAATGTTAGATCATCCTATTTAATAAATGCTTTGAAGTATAGTTATATGTGAGGACATTAACAGCTTACTACTTGGCATTGAGAGTAAATATACTTTATCCTGAATGACTGCAGGGGGTTGTGTGGCAGAGGGATTAAGATAATTGGCAAGACTCAAAAGTAGCAAATCTCCAGGATCAGACAGAATTCAAGACAGGATACTTAAAGGACAGCAGAGTGTTTACCAACAATAGAGAGCTTTCAGGAAGGAGCTTTGCTAATTTTTCATAAATTTTCCATTCACAAATAGGCATTACTTTCTCAATTCAGGTTGGTCTTTCCAGTACAATACATATACACAATCTGCATTACATAATAAGTGCTTCTGAATATTAGAGTCTAAAGCACATGATAAAACACAAAATACTTACCAAACTAATTTAAAATGAGTCTTGCCAGATCTAACAAACAAGAGGGAGTACTTTATATGGTCTTGGCTAAATTGCTTTGCTGCTTTAAACATATATTTTATTGCAACACCTGATAAATATTATGATTTTGTTATATTAATAGCAATATAGACATGGAGCAAAAAACTAAGTAACAAGAATCTTAACATTTAATAATGATCACTTAATTAGTTCCGTGCATTGTTGGGGACTCGGGCACTGGTGCACTTTGCTCCCTCATATTCTCTTCTGGTGGGCTGTAATACTTTGGTCTCATTTCAGTTAATGGATTTAGAGCAGTAGTGGGCAACCTGCAGCCCATCAGGGTAATCCGCTGGCAGGCCGCAAGAGTTTGTTTACATTGTCTGTCGGCACTTTGTCTGTGGGCATGACCAGCGGCCCACGCCACTTCCTGCAGCTCCCATTGGCCGGTAACGGCGAACCGTGACCACTGGAGCTGCGAGCGGCCTCGCATGCGGACAGTCAACAACTGCAAAATGTCTTGTGGCCTGCCAGTGGATTACCCTGATGGGCCGCATGCAGCTCACGGGCTTCAGGTTGCCCAACACTGGTTTAGAAAGTGAGTGCGGGGCAGTGTTGATGGCCAGTGATATTCAGGAGGTTAGACTAGATGATCTGGTGGTCCCTTCTGGTCTTAAACTCTGACGGTATGACTCCATGATTCTACTCTGTAAATATGTCATGGCTCAAACCCCTGGAGAGAACAACAAATTAAATAAACTGAAAGGAAAGTCTGAAAAAAATCCACAAAATGTAGTCAGCCTCTCATGAGAATACTGTGTTCCTAATGAAAAACTATAGTATAGATAATGATTAGGTAGTTGGCAAGTTGTGATGACCACTACTACAGCAATATAGCTGTGCTAGTACACCAAGGACCATATGCTGTGCCTGGTACAGACCCAGACTTCTCCCTTCTCAGAACAGTGTTGCTCTAAGGTGCAGTGCTACAGTATGCTTCCCCTTGCTCAGGGCTCATGGCAAAACCACAATTTTGTAGTAAATTAATAATACATTTTACAATTTTGTGAGGTGTGCAAGTACATGTCCATGTAGCATAAAATAGTTACAGGAAGGTAGAAGAAATTAATTATTTTCAGACATGGCATGTTGTTGCCTTTATTATGTAAAAGTAGAAGCTCCAACAAGTTAGTTTATATGAAATAGCATGTAAATCAGTGTACTTGATTCACGGAAGCCTTGGCCTCTAACTCATTGGCCCTTTTTTGCCTGTGATCTGATTGCACCTAAAACTCCCACCGGTTTGAGGAGTGGAGCAAACCTAATAGCAGGGCCGGTCTAACCTTTTCGCCGCCCCAAGCGAAAAAAAACACAAAAAAATACACCGAGCGCCGCCCCCGCCCCAGGAAAAAAAAAATGAGCGCTGCCCCGCCGAAACAACCCCCCGTCCCCTGAGCCCCACACTGAAACAACCTCCCCTCCCCCACTCCGCCGAAACAACCTCCCCCTCCCTCAAACCCCGCACCGCCGAAACAACCGCCCCCCCCCCCCGCCGCCCCGCCGAAACAACTCTCCCTCCCCTACGCCGCCGAGCCAAAACAACCGCCCCCCTCCCCCGAGCCACCGAAACAACCCCCCTCTCCTCTCCTCCCCCGAGCCCCACCGCGCTGAGCCAAAACAACCCCCTCCCCCGAGCCCCGCGCCACCCCACTGAAACAACCCCCCTCCCCTCCCCCGAGCCCCACGTCGCCCCGCTGAAACAACCTCCCCTCCCCTGCCACTCCCCAGAGCCCCACACCGCCGAGCCGAAACAACCGCCCACCGCGCCCCGCGCCGCCACCGAAGAAAAAAAAATCAAACCTCAAGCGTCGCCCCTCTGCAAGGTGCTGCCCCAAGCAAGTGCTTGGTCGGCTGGTGCCTGGAGCTGGCCCTGCCTAATAGTCATACACAGGCACCAATGGGAGTTTGGCATTAATTGTGAAATAATATTTCCAGCATCTATTTCCAACGGTTCTGCTCTGAACATTATGTTTGCAGCATAAATTCAGGTTGTTCAAACTGCTCATACTGAAGTCCTAAAGGTGGTTTCATGCCTTGGTCACATTTGTATAGTATATGGGGCCTGATTCTTCAACATCTTTCCATTCGTGTACTCATCTACACTTGTGCAAAATGAGTGTAAAACGCTGCCAAATCAAACTGGTGTAACTGACAAAGTGTGAGCCAGCAGAAAAATAAGGTGTTTGTTAAGATTTAAAAATAATATATACAAGTCTAATTTTTAAAGCAATGTTGAAAGAATGTTATTTTACCGGATTTTTTCAAGTGAAGAAATGAGCAAGAATATCTGTTTTCCATTTTCACAGAGCATGCATTGCAAACTTCCATCCTCAAGTGAGAATTATGTCTTAACACAGTACTAATATGTTAGCTATATGTTATTTTTACTAAGCTGTTATGATAATTCAACCCGGGATGCCTCCAGCCATCTCTCATTCAAATCAAGAAAAAGAAGCAAGAACTGTATTGTTAAGAGAGCTCTGATTTACATTTACCACTAAGAGTTTTCTATAATGGCTACCTATCCATGATGGTTTATATATAATCAAAACATTTCTAAGGCAAGCCCATAATCCTCAGATGTCTTTTATTATATTGTGCTTCCAATTAAAACACACACACAAACAACTGACTTTAATATCCCAATATTGATGGTGCATTGCATCTGGCATAGCATTTTCATCACAATGTAGAAAATATGAGTTATTGGGTTGTAATTTCCTATTTATCCAAATGTGAATGTCTGTGGAAAGTTTGGTAAAATTAGGTTTAACTATTCCTGAGATGTCTGACCATGAAAAACAATAACAGAAACCCAATGTTTTACACCTGTTTAAGGATCAGAGCTACAATCCTCTGCTGGAAGGACTCCCACTGTTAGCAATGGGAATTCAGCACAGGGGACCTGACATCTAAACCTGCAAGCTACTCCTAAAAGTGATGAGCATCTCCAGTTCTCAGTGGTGCTCAATGCCTGGTGGGATCAAACCTTGAATGTCTCAAACACTCATGAAGATCAACAAATAGTTTATTGTTTTTAAAATGTCAAGACTTTACCAGGCATTATTACTAAAGGAAGTTAACTTCCTTTACTATGCACCATCATTTTCTGTCCAAATTAATACACTTTATTGATTTTTGATCACATAAAATATTCAGGTAAAAGCTCCAGCAAAACTTTTCAGGCAGGATAAGCTGGGGCTGTCTTTGAATTAGAATAGTGTTACAATACACCTTTATCATTATCAATATAGCAACTAGTCAAGAGACAAAAAATAAAGCCTAAAAAGAAAAGGATCACATAGTAAAGAAAATAGACGAGTAAGAATTTAGATCTCTGGATTCTGACAGATTTTGTAATTGATGAAGCCAAAGCTGACTTCAGCTTTGCAAAATGTTGTGGGATACTTAGCATGAGTGAACAATAGTAAGCATAATACCTTTTTAATATAAAGTTTTGTGCTAACATTATATATAATGGGTGATACATATTAACATAGGCATTGGCTAGCCAGCCCCTGCTTGTCCACATGATTATTATTAAATTAGGATGGCACTTTTGCTGAATTGATATATGAGACAGATATAAGAGTATTTGTGTGAGATTTATGTTGTTTTAGCAAACTAAGTAAGCATCCATAAATAAGTAAAGCTATTACTCCTTGAACTAGAAAAGGAATTAATACAGTGTGATCCACAATATTACATGCTTGGGGAGTTAAAACAGAAATTTGGAGTAGTGACACTACAAGTGAGGTTTACAAACATATTTTTATAGTTAGATGCTACACAGTACCATTTATGCATATTATAGGTTATCCGTACAGCTAGTTGTCACCACTTGGTGAGCTTCAAAGGACAGGGAGAGATCTCTAGCTTTTCTGTCTCATTGTACAGGTCGAGGCTGTCATGATAACACACCTGAGTTGGAATGTCAAAAACATTGCATTTAGATATGTACTGATATCCCTTAATGGAACAGCAAGCCATCATCTTAGTGTATGCACAACATGCCTCCAGGGCCGGTGCAAGGAAGTTTCGCGCCCTAGGCGAAACTTCCTTGCACCAGCCCTGCGCCGTCCCCCCGCCCCCCCGAGCCAGCTCCCCCCCACCCCCCCAGCCAGCTCCCCCGCCCACGGGAGCTCAGCCTCCACCCCTCGCAATGCCGCCCCCCCAGCCAGGTCCCCCACCCGCGGGAGCTCAGTCTCCCCCCGCCTGCGGGCGCTCAGCCTGCCCCCCCCCCCCGCCGTGACTCACCGGCCGCGGAAGCTGATCAGGGAGCCCGGGGCAGCTGGGCGGCTCTCAGCGGCTGCCCCGCGGCTCCCTGCTCAGCGCCTAAGTGGGGGGGGGGGCGGCGGGGCAGCTCACTGCCGCCCGCTGCCCCCCAAATCTTAGTGCCCTAGGCAACCGCCTAGGGTCTCCTAATGGGCGTGCCGGCCCTGCATGCCTCAGATGGCACGTGACCAGGATTTATCAGTGAACTTGGTCCACTGGTTGGATCATTAGCTTCCCCGGCCCCAGGCTAGGTATTGATGGGGAGTGCAACGTGAACACGTGTGGATCCCAAAGGTTTGTGTTGCTCATTAATGCACAAGTAGATGAGGTACATCCAGCCATTCCTTGTAGATGCTGTCTTCCAGGAAACCTACCAAATAGACAGTAGCCAACATATTAAATTTTGCGGAGTCAGGATCCAATAGGGTTAAAGATACTGCAGATGAAATATACATGGTATCGGGCACCGAGCACACTTGTTTTAGAACATAACAATGGCCATACTAGGTCAGACCAATGGTCCGTCTAGCCCAGTATCCTGTCTTCCAACAGTAGCCAATAACATATACCTCGATTAGGATGTGGTGTCACTTAAATTCTGAATGGTGCTATATGTAATTTGCCTATATGTTTTAATTCATTGTCAATTTACAACAGCGTCTGTTATACATAGAGGACATGCCATTCTGCTAATTGCTTATCATTAATAAGATCTGGCAACTTCTCCCTTTTTCAATATTTCTAATGAACTATTGTTATGGTAGCTAATTCATAACTCTTTTAACCAGTGTAAATACTTTTTCTACCACCACAAATTTCCCTTGTTTTGTTGTTTTTTATGTTTGATTCATTCATTTTTTCTTGTGTTTGGTTAAACAATTTAGCAAACTTGACTTGTTCAGATGTGCACGTTCCTAGTAAAATAGTATTATATCAATTAATAGCATTTGCTTTTACACAGTAAACAAAATCAGCCATATTTCAGTGATAGATACTTAAAGTGACAGGTATATACATAAACTCACTTTGCTTCATAATATACAGTTTAAATAATAGACCTGGCCCAGCTAGTGGTCTTTATAATGTCTCTATAGCTGATTCCCTTTAACTATGTCAAAATGGAGTTATGTTGACGGCACCTTTCAGTAACTCGAGGGTAAAAAAACCACAAACAAAAGAGGAGCATTCTAATTGTCTCAAAACCAAGCATTACATCCCCAGGAAATACCAAGTTAAGGTTAGAAAAAAAGAAGTCCAGACCTTTTTTTAAATATGGACATGCAATGTTAAGGCACCCAAAAAACCTTAACTCTGCCGTGTAGTGACATCTTTACATAATCACAAGTAAGGCACTTTTTGGTCCCAGATTGGATGAATCTGATATTTAAAGGCATATGAGGGTTTGTTTGTTTGTGAGGGTAGGGTGTGCATTTTTCCCGCTCTCATGGTGTTCACATTGGTGCTACATTATTAAATAAACCAGTTTTAAAATTAATTATATATATATGAAAGAGAACTGGTTAAATTCAAGGAGATGAAGTCCATTAATGACTATTAACCAGGATGGGTAAGGAATGGGGTCCTTAGCCTCTGTTTGTCAGAGGGGGGTGATGGAGAGAGATCACTTGATCATTACCTGTTAGGTCCACTCACTCCGGGGCACCTGGCATTGGTCACTGTCGGTGGACAGGATACTGGGCTGGATGGACCTTTGGTCTGACTCAGTATGGACATTCTTATGTTCTTATGTTATATATGTACATAGTAGGGCTGTTGATTAATAGCATTTGATTCACTCAAAATAATTAATCATGATTAAAAAAATAATCACGATTAATTCCAGTTTTAATTGCACTGTTAAATAATAGAATACCAATTGAAATGTATTAAATATTTTGGATTTTGTCTACATTTTCATGTATATTGTATTCTGTGTTGTAACTGAAATCAAAGTGTATATTGTTTCTTCTTACAAATATTTGCACTGTAAAAATGATAAACAAAAGAAATAGTATTTTTCAATTCACCTCATACAAGTACTGTAGTGCAATCTCTTTGTCGTGAAAGGGCAGCTTAAAAATGTAGGGTTTTTTGTTACATGACTGCACTCAAAAACAAAACAATGTAAAACTTCAGAGTCTACAAGTCCACTCAGTCCTACTTCTCGTTCAGTCAATTGCCAGTATTTAAAGAGTAGACCAGAACATATTGGTCTCCCTATCTCTTGTCTCCTTCAAAGGGATTAAACATTTCAGATAGCAAATTACATGCTACCCCAACATTTACCAAACTGTCCTGAAGATCACATTGTTTTTCTGGACTCAGCAACCAAGCACCAAATCCTGCAACCTCTGGGCTACTACATGGGGTCATGCTACACATGGAAATGGCTCTGTATGGAATTTATGCTGGTAAATCTTCGGTGTGAGCCTCAGCTGATCTAAAATGGCTGCTTTCAGTTTGGGATATGAGCTTGACTGGGCATTACTCAATGCTCTGTAAGTGGCTTGAGCCTCTCCACTCTGGCAGCTTCCCCGTTGGCAGCCTAGTCAACCCACTCAAAAGTGCTGAGAAGGCCTCAACCTCATTGTCTGGGTTCAACTTTGTCAGTGTCAGACTCAGCCTGCCCTGTCCCACTCCTCTCAGAGATTCTGGGGCCCATTTGCTCAGCTGATGCAGAAACTGCTCCTGCTGCTGGCTGGCAACCTATACTTGCTGCTATTTTTGCTGGCCTGGCAAAGATTACATAAGGAGGTCCTGGGTCTTTTGCTATTTATCTGTCAATAAAAGGACAACTTCCTCCATCTCTTCTGCTCCATCTCTTCCCTTCTTGGTGGGAAGTGGGCCTCCCCTTTACAACTCTAAGTTTTGGTCACCTTCACAAACAAATTCCTGCTTCCTGCTGCCTTTATCTTGAATTACTCAAATCTTCCCAGGTAAGGCTTACATATTCAGGGCTGGTTTAGCCTCCCCACCCCCCCATGGACTGAGAGCTAGAGTTCAGAGACAACCCCCTCCCCCATCCCCATCCTTTGTGACAATAATGACTTGTTCCAGGTGCCTGAAAGGAAACTGGGAGCATCTCCTTCCTCCCCACATTTGTCTTATCAGTCATCCCACTCAGCCAGAAGGGATGGAGAATGTACCCACCCACCTGAATGGGCTCCTCATAGCCCCTGTGGATGGACAGAGGTGAAGCTAAGGGCTCAGAGCCAGGCAGATACAAATTCAGGACAGAGGGATGATTGGATAGCTGGGACAGAAAATGGGGATCAGGGTGTTGGAGCCAAAGAGAGGCCCAGACAATTTCTCCTGGAAGCCCTGAGAGTAGTGGCTGCAGGTGGCCATTCCTTTGCTGAGCTACTCAAAGGTATAACAGGCTTCAGACAACCCCTCTTGGAGGGAGCCCAAGTTTTTATATCTGTAAGCTGGAAGACAGGTACACAGACCACATGACCTGAGTGCACCCTGGCCACTGGGTTTTGTAAGAGAACCGCTTGTACCAATCATGATTCAGGGATCCAGGGTGAGAAGCAGCAACCACACAAGGAGTGTGTGTGCGGGGGGGGGAATGTTATCTTATGGCCACCGGCTCCTCAGGAATAGGATCCCAGTTTCAGGTGGCTAGTCAGTGACTGCCATTCAGGTACTTCCCATGAATAGGTGAAATGGTGTATGCTAATTAATTTGATATAGCCAATTCTGAAGAGTTAAGGGAGGGTCAAACCCCCATGGGTCAGTCCTGGGTCACAATATCAAGACACATGGGGCCCAGTCTCAGTGACTGAATTTGAGGACAGTGACGATTAAGGCTGTCCAGCTATTAACCGTAGATATTTGGACCTTGGCTTTCCACATATTCACAAATATAATATGCAAACTGAGCTCAAAGCAAGGTATTCTCCTTCTAAAATATATGGACTGTGTAGCCCGGGCTCATGCCACATATGGGGGAAGGCATGGTTGAGGAACAATAAGGTGTTTTAAAAGAGAGCAGTGGATGGCGGGGTTATGGAGAAAGAAAAACAAGGCTTTGTCACTTGAATGCTTAATTCCACATTTTTTTTTACCAACAGAGTGCTAGCAATATTGAAAACTCAGATAGCAAAAGAGGCTGACAAGTTGAATGTGTATTTTGATTTTAAGGAAGGAAACATTTTTTTGCTCCTTTTGGAGATACATACACACATGTAAGCTTCAAGGCTGACACTATTTGCGTTTGGTATAGCAGATGGACTGTGCGCTGGGATCAGCTCTTCCCTCTGCTGCTCTTATTCAAGGCTGAGATACAGCCACTTGATGTCCTGATTATTCATCTGGATGAAAGTGACCCAGGGAATTGCACTGTATTAAATTTAAGAAGTAAGATACAAAGGAATATGGACCTGCTAACAATTATGATCTCACACGTGATTGGCTTGGTCAGAGATGCTCACAAGATGAGTTTGGCAGGGGAGCCAACGAGCCAGCCTGGGTTGACTGGTCTCAGAAAAATGTGAACCAAGATGTAGCCAGGATAATTTTGGGAGTTATGGGGGCAGTGATAACACATAGGGACATCCAGTACAATGGTCCTGAGCTCTTTAGGGAGGATGAAGTGCATCCATCAGATGCTGGGGTTGACATTTGGCTTTCTGACATTAGGGATTAGGTCAAGCAGGAGATGAGTAGCAGGCTTTGTGGGTCTGGGGTGCATCCACGCTAATAGCTAGTGCTCCCAGTGGCTGGTGTCCAGTGCAGGGAAGGTCAAAAAAGGCCATCTTCCATAGGTAAATGAGACCTGGGATTGTGCAGTAGGACTTTGAATTTATGGAGGGAGGACTTGATGTCTTTGCGGACTAAGGTGCCCTCCAGACTTGTGGGCTCTAGAACTCCATCCCAGTTACAAAGGGGGAAAGAGGTTTCATAAATGAACTTAGTTTGTAGATAGACTAAGAAGGATCTATCCCAAGTTATTGTTTGGTTTGTGGAGAAAGTTCTGTAACCTCGACTGGAACCAATTAAATGTCTGTTATGTGAGTGCTGATGTAGGTAATATAGTGCCCCTTCCAAAAGTATAATTAACAAAGTTGCAGCCTGCTGTTTAAACCCATCCCCCGTGTCTGTCCCCTGCCTGCTTGCCCTGGACAATGTAATAGAATCAGGAATTTCTTCCTTTTACTTTCCTCAAACCAGATGGGCTCAGTCTGAGTCCTGCCACTTGTAAGAAAAGGGTATGATGACAGCCATACTGTTTTGCAATTTAATGGCAACTGAGACATAAGTCAGCTTCAGCTGTGATGTGATCTCCACTAGCATAGTTTTCCTGTGTTTTTGTCCTTTCATCGTTTCATCATCTATTCATTTCTTTTTAGTTTACTAAACACTAAAGATTTAGAGATTTAATTGTCCCACCTATCAGGTGAATTAGTTATATTACCTGCAGTCTTTAAAACACAAGCCACAAAGATGGATCTTTTATCAAATAAACCAGCCCAATACTTCCAGCAGCAACGCCTATGTTCAGTGAGATATTTCACTAGAAAATGAATATTTAAGAAATATAATCTTCAGTATCACAGCTTGAGATTCTTGGCCTCCTCAAAACTATCACCAGCACTTTTTAATGTCTGAAAAAAATATAATGAATACATTAAAAATCCTATTTCCAATTTCAATTTGAAGATGCCATCTCAGATCATCAAAATATTTTAAAACATCTGTTTGGTTAACTGTGAGTGAAAAGCAAACAACAGTGGCTAAAATTCTGGCTCCATGAAAGTGAATGGAAGTTTTGCCACTGGCTTGCATGGGGTCAGGATTTCACACAGGGTAAAGGACTACACTGAAATGCTGCATGAGAACTTTTCACATCCTGTTTCCCATTTTGAAAGACCGATACACAACTCAAACAAGAATCTTACTAATTGTATGGTTATTACATTCATAGAATTAAGGTTTCATGCCCACAGAATTGGGCATATACTAATTGTATATGGAAAATTATGGGAGCTTCCCCTCCCCTCCCCCCTTCAAACGAAAATTAAAACTCCAATCCTGCAGACAACAGGAGTAATCCTATTAAAGTCAATGTTTTTGGTTGTGACTAAAAACTTTTATAAAAATCTTGCATGGAGGTTACTTGAGGAAGTAATATGAACTATTAAAGGGATATTTTATTGAAGAAAATTCTTAATTGATATTTAATTATTCATTTAATTTATATGGTAATGGTATAATTAACCATATTATTAAGGCACTTAGTTAATTTAGGGCCAAGATTTGCCATGCTTGCTCATCTGAGTATTACCTTACTCTACAAGTGGTTGTGTGTATTATTTAGCCAAAGTAATGATATCAGAATCTGGCCATTATAGAATTAATATTAAAATTAATCATCATATACATATTTTTCTTTACTTGAGCAAATCTTTTTTAAAAAACCCAACCCATTATAACTGTAAAAATAGTCAGAAAGATTCCTCACGGGTGGTATTTTCAACCCTAAATCTCTGCAACCTCTATCTCTGCATGTTTGCCCATTGATTTCAGGGAGACCATTCAAGAAGTAAGTTACTACTGTGAAGTGACAATGTGTCCACATATAAGTAAAGTTATGTGTAATTGTTTCTAGGAGTTGGCCCTAAGATATATCAATGCTTCTCCAACTGTTCCAAAGCAGGACCTCTTTTCTTCAACTATCTCAACCCCACAGTGCCTTTGGCAATATGGGAAAGACACGATAGTTGCATTTGTGAAACCTCTGGGGGCTTGACCCCTTGGTTGAGCACCCATGACTTAGCTGGAACTGGATGTAAAGTTTCAGTGTGAATATACTAGTAAATCCCATGTTTCTTACAATGCCAGTTTTGTTAAAAGAATATTAAATCTATAATTTTCCTTTTAAAGCCTGAAGAAACTAAAAAGCACATAAAAAATCAAACCTGTATTATTTGTCAGAGTTGGCCAAGGAAACCTTATGATCCATGACCTTCATGAGCTGAGTAAGACTGCATATTTTCCTTGCTGAGCCTAAGGCAAAGCTGGATATTCTCTCGATTCCCCTTTCCTCTTCTGGTTTTTATGTTAAATTGATACAATATATTATGTTCAATGACACCTGAGACTTGAATAGTGGATTCTTAATGTCTACAGAGGGAAATAGATATGTAGAGAATAATAAAAAACACCACACTTCAATATATGAAGCATAATATTCAAACAATTACATAGAGAAATTAAAAAGCCAGACAATTACATTTCTCTACTTAAAAATGCAGAGACACAATGTTTTATTAATTATTTATTTCTCCTGTTAGTCCACTTAAATTTTGTTTAGGAGATTAGCAATGGGAAACTAATGAAGTAAAGTATAAGACATGTTTGAGTGCATGCTCCTATACTAAAGAGGTATTGTAGAATTCTGCTACCAATAAAGGACAAACCAAGGAAACACTGTTTCACTAGGAGAGTGGTGAAGCACTGGAATGGGTTACCTAGGGAGGTAGTGGAATCTCCATCCTTAGAGGTTTTTAAGGCCCGGCTTGACAGAGCCCTGTCTGGGATGATTTAGTTGGTGTTGGTCCTGCTTTGAGTAGGGGATTGGACTAGATGACCTCCTGAGGTCTCTTCCAACCCTAATATATGATTCTATGAAAGCATTCATTGACTTCAGTGGGAGAAGGACCTGATCCACAATTTTACTGATCTGTTTTGATATATTTTCATGGAAAATTAAATTTTAATAATATCCTTGCTTCACTTTTATCAGACCAAACTGGAGTGCAGCTGTTCAGTGTTTTGTGTCAGAGTGAGAGATTTGTCTGCCATCAGTTTTTCTCCATAGACTAAGCTAATTAAATACAATGGAACAGAGATTTCAACCCTAATAAATCTGCCTGTGTGTTAAGATACTGTGTCACTTTGGTACTTCTTTCAATAAAGTCAGGAGGGATTGATCCTAAAGACTTTTTAATCAGTGTTCATGGCATTAGTAATATTTTTTCAATCCTGCCTTATTAAATGGATTGCTTAAACATGAACATCTACTACACTATATTAAGCAACATGAGCTGGATGGTCAGCACGTAAAACTGACAGACTGTAGTATAAAATTCACTTAATTTTTTTTCTTGGAAGTGTCACAAGAGAAACTGATTTTCATTGCTGCAGCGCCTAATAGATCATGACATTTTACCACAGTGTATAGCTGAAAATGTGATGTCCAAAAAGGATGTACACCATTTTTTTCCCCTTGCTGATTTTACAAAATGCCATTCAAAACACAGTGGAGAAAGTCAATGTATGTCCTTTTTTATAATTCAAAAAGAAAATCAAATACTTGTGGCACCTTAGAGACTAACAAATTTATTTCAGCATAAGCATAAGCATCCGATGAAGTGGGTTCTAACCCACGAAAACTTATGCTGAAATAAATTTGTTAGTCTCTAAGGTGCCACAAGTATTTGATTTTCTTTTTGCTGACACAGACTAACACGGCTACTACACTGTGTAACCTTTTATAATTCAGTGAGTTTCATGTTTATGATTTGATTGTATGTAACCAGGGCCGGCTCCAGGCACCAGGGTTGGCCAAAAAGCTAGAGCTGGCTCTCTATGTAACTTTCACTCTGGTAAAGAGACAGAGCTGTATGCACACTATTATGATATGATACATCAAGGCCCTGATTCTACAAACACTTCTGCGTGTGCTCAACTTTCAGCATGGCAAGTAATCCCATTAACTTCAATGAGGGAAGTCACAGTGCCTACATTTAAGTATGTGCATGAATAAACCTTTTCAAGATTGGGGCCTAATTCTATAAATCCACAGAATGTTTTCATGACCTGTTTCATCAATTCAAATTTTATCAGGTCAATGAATTGCATATGTTATTATGTTTGTTAATGAAAAGGTTGCCTTTCAGATATTCCCAAATAATCCCCAAACAAGATTTTCTTCAAAGGCCCTTATTCTACAAACTGCTTCACAGTAGGTCAGACCCTACTTGCAGAGTCTCATTTGCAGATTAGAAACCAAAAAGGTTAATCCAGCACCAAAACACAGTTATCTTTTGGAACGCTGTATGTCTAAGTCTTGAGTTTTCTTTTGTTCTTATTTTATTAATCAAGCATTGTGCTGTGTGCCTGGAAGGCATAGTAGCAAGAAGGTCTGAATAAAAATTCACACAGCTGAAGTGATGTTATTAACAGTTCTTCTGTTATCCTGTAGGTCACGTCATTTAGAGGACAAAGCTGTAAATCTAGTCAGGATCCCTCAGATGCTAAGTCAAAGGTTAAAACAGGCTATGGAAAATAAATGGCTAAACTGCTCCTCTGGGAGCTTTCTGTGTACAGTATGAGTTTCTATACAAACCACAGAGCCAGTTCCTGAGTTTAACCCTAATATATTATGCTATATTACCTATAATTTGGCTTGGCAGTATGTGATTTTTATTTAATAATTTTGACAGATAATATCAATGTTTATTTTTATACTTTTTTTCAATTCTTATCCATTTAAAATTTTCACAGCTATGGGAAATTAGGGGGAGGTCAGACAATGGGAAGAGTTAGACAATAACTATTTCATGACAGTAGACTCTGAGATTCAACAAGTTAAAGCTTTAAACTTGTTAAAACACATTGTCAATATCACGTCAAAATATACAAAGTAAATATCCTTAAATCAGTCTCCAATAAGTTCTCAAGCAGCATTTTTCTTATGTTGCCTATCTGTCACTTTTGATTATCATCGTTGGAAATGTTTTGTATAGGTTTGTGTATACAGTGAAATTGATGTTTACTGACATTTACTGATAAATCTAATCCTTTCAAGCCTACCTATGATTTATTATGCCAACCTAGTGTATTTGCATGGCCTCCTCACCCACTATGATATTGCATCTATTTTTTACTTTACTTGCCTTACTTTACAAGTGGACTTTTAAGGTGCCTTATAAGCTGCAAGAACTATCAGATTTATGTATGTGACTAGCACTTACACAACAGATAAACCAACATATCCTCCTGACCTTGGCAGCTTCAAGGATGATCTTCTTTACATGAAAATGAAATGTGTTGGGATAATTTCTGCGAAGTACTGTACTATAACCCATAGAAAAAAAAGGAGAAAAGCAGGTGTTTCTGCCCTTAAACATATTTGTTGGGGACAAATGCCTGCTTATGGCAGGGGAAAACTATAATTAATATTATTGTTGATTTATTTACATAGCATCATAGAGGTGCATGCATGACAAGCAAAGATAAACACAGACAGGAAAATTGGATTCTGTTCTCGACTATAGTGGTATGAATTTGGAACAGCTTTGTTATCAAGATCTATATCACTGTAAATTAAATCAGACTCCAGCCTATGGAGCTTACAAAAAAAAGAAAAGTCCCATATCCTATGACCACTATATTATCATGGTGCCTAAAGGCATCTACTAAAACTGATACCCCATTGTGCTAAGTGCTATGCAAACACATAATAAGAGAGAGTCCCTTCCCCCAAGAGTTTACAGTGGAAAGTGAGAAGCTAGACAAAGGGTGGAAGAAAGGAAGTATTGTTCCCATTTTGCAGCTGAGGGGCACAGAGAAAAGTGAGGCATGCATAAGTAAGTAGCTTGATTAGGCAAGGTTATGATCACACTGGTCTGATCCAGTGAAGTACTTAAACTCATGCCTAACTTTAATTACTCCCAATGAATACTCCCATTAAAATCCACTGCATAAGGTGGCTCATGATACAGCCCTAAGGATGAAATCCGTTCCACTTGCACAGAGACCAAATGAATTTAATCCTCCCAACACGGCAGCAGTGACCAAGTGGGGATGACATGCACATTATTTGGGGGTACAGATCATATGGCATCTTCCCGGGAATATCCAGAGCCCACACCCATCATGGCCTATGCAAGGTGGGCAAAGAGAACCTTTGAGTGGCACAGAGGGAATACACAAGTATGACTGCATGTCTGCCACACTCAAGCTCTACCCACATAGCACTATGACAGGATGAAGTGAGGTAAAGGGCAGAAAGAGCAAGTGAGATTAGAAATATGCAGGAAATAGCAACATGAAATAAAGTTAATTTTGTAAAAATGCAAGCTAATATATATGGGGGGAAATAATCTATAAAACTTCTACAAAATGGAAGAGAGAAGCATCAGTTCTGAAAGAGATCTACAGTTTGGAGGAATATAGTAAATTAGAGATTTGATTACAAGGTTATATGATGATAAAACAAATCAGTGAATTTTTTCACTGTATATGTAAATATAATCATGTATTATATCACAAAGGCAGGAATGCTATAGTCCCTGTCTAGAAGTTTCTGCTGTGAAAGTATCTGATATATACTGCATACTTTTCAGAGTGTCATATTAGTAAAAAATATTGAACAATTAGAAAGGGTTCACAGAAAAGCTTCATAAATGTCCAGGTAGATGAAAACACTGACTGAAAGGAAAATTAAAAGAGCTCACCATGAATAGATTGGCTAAGAATCTGATCCAAAGCCCACTGCAGTAAATGGGAGTCTGTTGCCTCCAATAGAATTTGGATCAGGGACTAAAAGGCATGGGAAGGCACATCATAGAAATCAAACTCTTCACATTTTAAATATGGAGATGTATTATTTTGTGTGGTCCATATATCCATTTTATCCCAAGTTTTATTAACCTTCTCCTAACAGCTTAAGTCATTTTTGGAAATGGAATTTAGCCTCCTCAAACAGTTAGGCACATTTGAAAATTTTACCCAGCATCCAACTGCAATATGCATTCTTTAGTTTATTCATTCATGGACGCACTTCTGAAATGTTGGAATGTCAGTCTAAAAAATGGGTAACATTTGCTTGCTCCTTACATAAATTGAACAATGCTGGAACGAGATTATATCAGTCACAGATGAAAATACTGTATTTATATCTCATTGTACCTATTCATCATTGTATGGACCCCAAATCCTCCAGGGAGTATCATAAATCCACAACGTTCTTGGATGCTATATTTTCCATTTAGATCTCTGATTTAGCTGAGATTCGTAGAAATCACATATTGCCAGAAAAATTCCCTCATTGCAGCAATTGAAGAGTGAAATTTATTCCATTTAAGGTTGTCACTAACATATTCAGATCTACATATTTTGGGTGGTATAGTTCAGTTCTTTTAAACTGATTCACTGCTAGGAGTATTTGCTTGAAATCAGTGCAATAAGGGTTAATGGGTTAAGTGTGTTAGATTAAATAAATTTGCCCCTAGACAAAGTGAACTGTGTCTCTAAGAATGTAAAGGGAGAACTCTTGCTTGAATATTTCTCGATATGACAAGACCATTTGCTGAAACCTCCCATGGGAAGAAAGAGTCTTTTATCATTCCCTTCTATATTGGATAAGGGTTTTTATAATTGTGTATGTGGATAATTTTTGTTCACAAAGAAGTAGAAGTAAGTGGTGATTCAGCTAATTTATCGAAGATAAATCTTGTGATGTATGTTTTGGACTGGGACTTAAGAGACCTGAGTCCAATTCCTGGAGTCTCTACAGACTTCCCATGTGACCTTGGGAAAGTCCCTCAATCACTAAGTGCCTCAGTTTTCTATCTTCTGCTTGTATGCTGTATCCCTTTCTCGCACTCTTTATCTGTTTTGTCAATTTAAAATGTAAGCGATTGAGGACAAGGACTGACTCTTACTATGAGTTTGTACATTGCTTAGCACATTGAACTCCTTATGTTGGTTCGGATCTTTAGTCAATATTGGAACATTTAGTCACAAGTAATAAATAGAAATAATAGAGAAGGAGGGAAATAGAGCTCAGTAAGAAATAAATAAAATCTGGAAAAGGAGAAGGGAAGGGGACCTCCACAGGTATATCTATACTTCATGCAACTGGCAGTGCCATGTAGGGTATTTGTAGTGACATGCTGCAGTGAAAAGCAGGCTATGTCCACATCTGTGGTGTGTAGGTGAAAGCAACTGGAAGTGGGGAGGCAGTGGGAATAGGCGACAGGAGCAGGACACTACATTACTAAAATATTAGTGTAGATGCGGGAGGCACTGTATGGGGGTGTAGAGAACCATATAGAGTACATAACATAAGGTTCTGATGTGTCTGTACTCTACTCACCTAAGCAGTCACTCACTGTGTACATGAATATTTGTACCCATGCTAGTGGTGTGCACAGTGAATGTACTCTCCATTTCACCATAAGGATTGGGCAGTGCAGGCATACCCTGTGTGAGAATGTGAATTTGAGAGAACTGCAGCTATATAAGTTAAAGATCAGAAACAGATGTCTCAAGTTAACATACAATACAGCTACAAAAGATTTTATGTAGCTAAACAACAACAAAGACAAGGAAAATGACAAATCTAGGTTGACAAACAAAAATATCCCCCCCAAAAGAATATGCTGAGGAAAGTCTGAGAACTGGTAACATGTGGAAATACCCAATTTTCAGAGAAAGATATCTATACTCTATGACTGAACATCTTTGAGGTGTTGCTCACTGATCCAGTTCCTAAGGACCAAAACAAGATGTGGGTGACCAAGACAAGAGCTGTAGGAAGAAAAACCCTGAATACCCTCTGTCTTCAGCCCATCCACTATTTGCCTTGTGCCAATGGCAAGTGTCTCTGGAGGACTCACATGAAGTATATCAATACAGACATATACTCAAGTAAACATGTCTAGGTGTGACACATCTAGCTCAGACTCAAGTAGCGCTTGGTAAAACAAAACAAAACCACTACACTACTCACAGCAACTCCACTTCCTCACTTACATTTTCAGAATCAATAAGAGAGTGCATAAAATAGTGCTTATGTTTAATCCAGCTGATTTGCTGAAATAACTCAAAAAACTATTTTTTTAACATTTTAATATTTAGTTGGTTATTAGTAGTTAAGTCTGTTAAGCTTAGATCACTTCATACAACAATTATACTGACTTCATAATTCATGTAATATGTGATATAACTCATGGGTGCAGGATGGTTGATTTTGCAATATGAAGACTGCTTTTATTAAATTGTCTTTATTGAAGGTTTGCCTTTTTATTTCTTGCTGTCTGATGAGTGTTAATAAAGATAGAACCTTTTGTCCTCAATTAATATTCGGAATATTTGTGCTGGGTATGCTGGTGGCCTGCGGTATGTAGGAGGTCAGATTACATGATATAGTGGTCCCTTATAACCTTAAACTCTATGACTCTAATTTGGGTTTCACTGTAGAGAAATCAGCCTGCTGATAAAACTCTTCAAAGTTTAATAAGACTTTGTTTAGTTTAGTTCCCAAGTAACCTCCAGCACCTATTCCATTCACTTCTTGTCATATCTTCCCCTCCCTCCTCTCCCTTGGGGTCCCTCCCAACACAATGGTGAAGACATGTATGTCTGGAGAGGGGTTTCATCTATAATGGAGGAGAAGAACACACTAGTCAGTCTTCAGTTAGGTCAAAGGTTGATGTCAGCTTCTTAAACACATAAATAAAGCCAAATCTCAGAAATGAATGGTGCACATCTATGTGAGATTCACTGCTATGCAAAGAGCTAGGACAATGTCTTTGCACCTCTGAAGACCCACTTAAGCAATATGTTGAGGTCTTCAGTGAGACTTTCGTGGCATATATGCTTTGTGCAGACTGGGTGATTTTCTCCCATTTCTAAGTATGATTTGTTCTACTACCTACACAAACTTTATGAGAGGCACAAGGCAAATGAGGTACAATATTTTATTGGACCAACTTCTTGGGGAATAGCTTTTGACATTCACAGAGCTCTTCTTCAGGTCTGGAGAAAGTAATCATAGTGTCTGAGCTAAATACAAGGTGGGACAGATTGTTAAGCATAAGGATTAAACATGTGTTGTGGGAGACCACATAAAATGAAGTGGGAAATAAAGTATTAACAGCACTGCATGTTATACGTTATTGTAATGAGACATAAAACCAGTGGCTCTGTAAAGTCTATGTTTTTTACTGTCCTGCAGAGTTCTGAATTTAAGGTCCCAGGTTTCTCTTTTAAAGGTGTGCATATTTATGTTTAACAATCATATTTAGCTCTGACACACTGGTTACTTTCTCCAGACCTGAGGAAGAGCTCTATGAAGCTAAAAAAGCTTTACCCTTTCCCAACATAAGTTGGTTCAATAAAAGATAATACCTCACCTACCTTATCTTTCTTATATCCTGGGACCAACATGGGTACAACTAAGCTACAGACCACAAAGTTTATGTCAGGCTGTATGCAACACATACTTTCTGACTTGAAAAAAAAAGCAAAGTAAAATAAAATTTCTCAGTCTCCAGAACCTTTTAGAACAAGTAAAGATCTAATCAGCTCGTATTGATTGTATGGCACAATATCCTGCTGCTTAATGACTAAATCTGGTAGATTTCCACTTTATCAATCAAGGCAAGGTAGTAAAAAATAAAATAAAACAACTTTGTTTTTGCTTTGCATCACTGGGTTTCTAAAATTGGAAAATGCTATGAAAAAAATTCACTCTAAATACATGAGAAACTAAAACTGTAAGTAGTTAACTGTTATAATCATGGTACATTTAGTAGACAAATTAAAACTTTGATCAGTTAAATGTAACATAGCAGGCCCTATAATTTATGAACAAATCCTGAGATGCTGAACCCTGTGGTGAATTCCTGAAAATTCTCATTTATGTTAATGGGAGTTGCAGCTGCCCAGCAGGTGCTCAGGGATTTCCTAGGATTCGGCCCTTAATTAGTATCTTGGACTATTTACTCCAATACACTTTAATAAACCATCAAGTGCACAGGCAAAGGTACTACTGAATGGCTTTTAGATTATGATATCTTGTGGACAGGAATGGAATAAGACGTTTAATTACCTTGTTTTCCAGATGCTGTTGTATCAACAAATTTAAGAGATGGGGAAAGTAAGTCTGTAAGTTTGTTTACAGATGATGATTTGCTTCAGACTGCTGAGATTATTAACATTTTATTCCATATCCAGTTAGGACCCAAATATAGACAGCAATGCACAGAGTTTGTATCTGACTCCTTGGTGTCCTAAATTATTTACTTATAGATGGTAGGTGCACTGTCAGACGGACTTGGAATCTCAAATAGAAGGCATACTGCTAACATATCAGTCCTGAGATAGGCATATTTTTAAAAAATGTACAGCCTAACAAATCAGAGTCTTTCTCTTTGATTTATTTCTGGAAGATCAGCCCTGTAGAGCCATTCTTAAACTCTTCAAATGAGGAAAATACTTTCTGGTGCAGATTCTCTGGTTCACATCCTTCTGTTTGCATTTGTCAGGGCGCAGGAGGACCCCAACGTTCTTAGCTGGGGAATAACTCTGGTTTGGAGCTGTCCACAGCAGATGGATTCTGGCCAAGACAAGGAACTGAAACTACTTTAGTGACCCTATTGGATGATCTCCTTCTATGAAAGGAGACATCCATTCTCATCCACTTTAACCTCTCTGTGGCATTAAATATTCATTGACCATGAGCTACTGCTGTCTCACCTGCGAAAAGTAGCAGGCCTTCAGGGTAATGTGCTAAAATGGTTTGAGTCCTGCCTGGAAGGACACACCCAATAATTAGTGATGGGAAATTGCATCTCCTCCACTAGACCTTTGCTTGTAAGTTCCGCACAGATCAGTTCTTTCCCGGATTCTTTTCAACATCTACATGAAACCATTAGATGTACAGGTCAGATGACATGGAATCAAGTTAAAGCAATATGCAGATCATGCACAACTCTATTTATCCTTCACCACTTATGACCATACCACTACCACCAAGGTGGCCCAGTGCTTGGATGAGATCAGCTCATGGATGAAGAGCAGCTCGCTGAAGTTAAACTCAAGCAAGACAGAGGAGATGATGGTGGGTAGAGGGAAGCATTTTAAAGTTTAAAGGCATGGTGCGGTCTTTGCTGACTGAATTTTGTGGATTAAATGGGGCACACCAGTAATCGGACAAGAGCCTTCCACTCTCTGATTAAGAAAAGTTTATTTAATAAACAAGCAAGCAACTATTAACTGTTCACAGTGCTCTAGCTTATGCATTCCTAGTAATGAAGTCCCCCAACAGAGCTGGCCAGACACCGGAATGAATCCTCAGAGTCTGCACTGATGGATCTTGATGACAGCTTAACAGAGTCTCAGCAGTCTCAAACTGTCTCAGCAGTATCCGACACTTCTCTTCACAGTCTTTCACACTCTGCTGTGTCCTGTGGCCAGTTTTGTTCAACATCTTTATTAATGATCTGGACACAGGGATAGATTTCACCCTCAGGAAGTTTGCGGATAACACTAAACTGGGGGGAGAGGTAGATATGCTGGAGGGTAGGGATAGGGTCCAGAGTGACCTACATAAATTGGAGGACTGGGCCAAAAGAAATCGGATAAGGTTCAACAAGGACAAGTGCAGAGTCCTGCCCTTAGGATGGAAGAATCCCATGCACTGCTTCAGGCTGGGGACTGACTGGCTAAGCAGCAGTTCTGCAGAAAAGGACCTGGGGATTACAGTGGATGAGAAGCTGGATATGAGTCAGCAGTGTGCCATGTTGCCAAGAAGGCTAGCGGCATACTGGGCTGCATTAGTAGGAGCATTGCCAACAGATTGAGGGAAGTGATTATTCCCCTCTATTCAGCACTGGTGAGGCCACATCTGGAATATTGCATCCAGTTTTGGGGCCCCCCGCTACAGAAAGGATGTGGACACATTGGAGAGAGTCCAGCAGAGGGCAATGAAAATGATCAGGGAGCTGGGGCACATGCCTTATGAGGAGAGGCTGAGGGAACTGGGATTGTTTAGTTTGCAGAAGAGAAGAGTGAGGGGGAATTTGATAGCAGCCTTCAACTACCTGAGCGGGATTCCAAAGAGGATGGAGCTCAGCTGTTCTCAGTGATGACAGATGACAGAACAAGGAGCAATGGTCTCAAGTTGCAGTGGGGGAGGTTTAGATTGGATATTAAAAAACACTATTTCACTAGGAGGGTGGTGAAGCACTGGAATGGGTTACCTAGGGAGGTGGTAGAATCTCCATATTTAGAGGTTTTTTAAGGCCTGGCTTGACAAAGCCCTGTCTGGGATGATTTAGTTGGTGTTGGTCCTGTTTTGAGCAGGTGGTTGGACTAGATGACCTCCAGCCCAAATCTTCTATGATTCTATATGTTGTCTTGGGAACTACACTGTTTGTGCATTTTTCCACAGTTCTCTGGAACCTTCTGTTGTTGACTACATTCCCCCCCACCACCCCTTTGGCTGGTTCTAACTAGTCTCACCCAGTTTTATAATAACCTTCTGTAATCCAGTAGGCTCTGGGAAATTTAGAGTTAGACTAACCTCTTTTAATCTACAACAGTCTCCATTGGTTGAAAGAACACACCCAAAATTGTTTCAATTCAGTCAAAGTACTCTTGAAATCCTTGCTGACACTAAGCTCTCACACAGCTATATCCATGAGTAACACTTCCTATCATCTCCAGTTGGCTAGGGGAGACTGTGTCATCCTGGTGGATGATGACTTGACCTCAGTTATTCACACCTCTGTCACCTTTTGGTTGAACTACATCAATGTGATGTACATGGATATGAAGCTTTCTGCACTCAGGAAACTCCAACTATCAGAGAACACTATAGTGCATCTCCTCAGGAACACAAGGTACCACAAGCAGATCAAACCTGTTCTCCACTTTCTACATTGGCTGCCCATAACATATCAAATCAAGTTCAAGGTCTTGGTCCTTATTAGTTATTATTAGTTATTTATTATTAATTATTATTATTTACTACTACTACTACTACTACTGCAGCTAGGATCCCCAGTTATGGACCAAGACCCCTTTGTCCAAGTTTATGTACAAACACAAAACAAAGAAAAACATTTCCTGCCCCATAAAGCTTATCTTCAGGGTGCTCCATGAACAGAATAAAGCTTCAGTGTGAATAATGTGGTTGAAAATTTTGCTCCTCAGGCACAATAGAACTCTCTACAGTAAGGGTAAAACTCATCTGAGAAGGAGACAGAGTATTTTCGAGGTTCATTCCGAGAATGTGGAATGAACTACCCCAGGAACTAAGGACCATTTCAAATCTCACTATCTACTGCTTCAAATGCAAGGCACATTTGTTTGACCTTCCCTTCTCTAACATACATACATAGCAACATGTTTGTGTACATATATACACATATATAAACAAAGCACCAAAAAAACCCCCTACCAAAAACAATATATATTTGTTTATAAATAAACAATAAAATTTATATATTTTTATTTTAATATAGTCCACTGCACATACCTCTCGCTCTGGGGAGAGGATGAGAGAACAAACAACATGTGACGGATGCATATTCACATTGCTTAATGCACTATGGGAAAGTAGTTAGATATTATGGTGTTGAGTGTGGTATAAGAACCCATGTGGAAGGGAAGGGAAAAGAAAAGAAAAGATCTGTAGAGCTAGCACAGCCAGCTGCTACACCTGCTTCCACACAGCTCCTAGTGCAGGGAGTTGACAAGATGGGGCAGGGGTGGTGAATGAGTGCAATGTGCTCTGGTGATCTTCATCTCACAGATGGTCCTTTGTGGGCCATTTCCAACTGGCACATGTAAGAGCATCTCCCAGAGTCAGGTAGAAAATCAGGGAACTGTATCTGGCTCCCTGACAGCCCCCCTTCTCTAATGTGCTTAGGAGAGGCTGGTTACAGCAGAGTATTTTGCCTTTTTACTACAAGGAGGTAAGTACATGATTGGCATATCTCCACTTCTGTCACTATCCTTCCGAGTATTTCTAGTGCATCCATCACTATGGAATCAACACATACACCTAATTCTTCAATTAAAACTATTCCATTTCCCTTTTGTGTGGCTATGTTGTTGCGTGCAGCCCTCTTCATATTGTGCAGCATATTTTAAAGAAAAGTGGCAGAGTTCCAGCTACCTAGAGAGCAAAGAACACTGGAGATTTGTGAGTTTCATCATGAGATTCCATCCTTATGAAAAGCAGTTGAGTGTGCTGGAGCAGCCCCAGTGAACAACGCTTATGTGAAAAGAGTGATCAGGATTATATTGGGGGGGCAAAAAAGAAAACCTGCACAAGGCAGAATGAAATTGAATGCAAACAGAATTAGTGAAGGTTAAAATATACATATGCATGAACATGCAGATGAAGTGTGGTGAATTCTTTAAACACATTCAGACAAACAAGAGGCAACCAGCTGCTGCTAAGTCATCCTTGAAGTATTCCTTCCCAGAAAAGTCTCCTTCAGTTCATGTGAGTAAATTCTGATTGCTTCACAGTGCTCTTTGCGTTTCTGGTCTTTTAATCAATTTTATAGTAGAAAATCATTCAATATATTCTAGATATTTGTTGCACAAAATATTTATTCTAGTTTATTTATGATATATTTATTTAACAGAGCTTCTTTTGAATGAAAACTGAGTATGGTCCACACAATAGAAGGATTCACTTATCGATAGATGTACTATATCTAGGGCTAAATTCATCCCAGGGTAACTCCACTGACCACTGTAGAGTTACACCAGGGATGAATTTGGACCTTGACTTTAATAAATGACTTGATACAGTGTCTACTTGAAAAAATAATTCAAATTTATTTGGATTCTCTCTACATTATTATTATTTATTATTTGTATAAGGCTAGTACTAAGAGATACCAGTTGAAATAGGGCTGCTATTTTGTTAGGTGCTGTTCAAACATATAATAAGAGACAGTCCCTTCCCCAAATAACTTACATTCCAAATAGCAAGTCAGATGAAGAGTGAGAAGGGAAACAGAGGTACTGTGAATTACCCTGGGCAACATAGCAGAGCAGTTCCTAAATTGGGACTACAACATAGGCTTCTTCAGTCCCAGCTCAGTGTATGATATCTTCTGGATCACAGTGTTGCTTTCTTATTGACTAAAGGACAGTAAAAGGGGTAGTTAGAATGATTGTGGGGAAATATTAGTTCATTCTGTAGGGATCAATGTAAGGCCTCTATTATATATATAAAAGATCTGGAATTAAAAATAAATAGCACATGCATACAATTATTAGATGATGCTTGAAGACCAAGAATGCCAAAGAGAGATCATGGGGCAATATGGGAGAGAAAACAGAGAATGACTTGACAAGAAATATTATGGCTTAATGAGGTTTGGGATTATAAATACATGAACAATGGCACATCTCTATGAAGACCTGTATACTGCATCCTTGTGTGACTCTGAGTCCCTCAGAATCAAAAAGTAGTCAGCAATCTGAAGGAAACTCAATCCCTACCCCCCCGCATCTCTATGTAAATAAATTGGGGCGGGGGGTGGTTTGTGAGGAAAGATAAAAGGCCATTGACTATGAATAGTTTGGCTAGTCTATGATTTGCTTGGGATATGATGATGACAGGTATTTGAAGGGTCTGAGGACTAAAGAGATAATGTAATTATTGAGGTTAATTAACGAGGGTATAACTGTGGAATAATGTACATGTGAACAAAGTAAAGTTGATACTGAATACAGAGTCAGAACTGAATAATAGACATTTGACTGTAGAAACATATCTTGAGTGAAATGGCAGCCTCATCACTTGAACCATTGAAAACTACCAGAGAAAAACCACTTAAGAATCTATTATAGGGAACAATCTTGTACTGGCAGTGGGATTAACCAGATGACCGGATATTGAAGGTCATGCAATTTTTGATTTCTAAGAGAATATTTCATATTCCTCTACATTCATGATCTTTATACTTTATAGTTTGATGGGCTATTTTCTTTTTGTTATAGGTCAGCTGTATCATTTTCATTCCAAGCAGCCCAAATCGTTGACCCCCAAGGATATTCTGACATACAACTTCCCATGTTGAAACAGTCTTAACTTCACAAAAAAACCCAGCTTTTTCTACCTGGCAAATCAGGAAAACCACAGAGCTTCAGGTTTCTTGCTCTTTTCCATGGAAAAAATTCTTCATTTTTTTCTCAAAATCTGCAAGATTAAAGCGTAATTGCTTAGGCCCTGGCTTCTTTATGAATAAAGACTACTAAGCACACTTTAAAAATACTAACAACTACATGCATATTTTTACAGAGATTAAAAAAAAACAACAAGCTGCTAAAAAGTTATTGCTTCCTTTCAGGTTGGTCCTGATTATTTTTAAAAGATATAGTGTGTAAAGATAATTTGAGATTTCTCTAAACATGACATGTCTTTTGATGAAATCTCATCATGTATTAGGAACTGAAAAGTCAACTGTTACCAACTCCTGCAAAACAAAAAATCCCTAAGAACTGCGCACAGAAAACACACTGTTTTCTCCTTTGCTCATCCCCCAATATGTCTGCAATTTGAACATTAACATAACAAGAGTTAATAAAAGGCACAACATCACACAAGGAATGACACAAAGGAGGCAAATCTATGCATCTGAAATTTACTAAAAACTGTAAGGGGATAAGCCATGCATCCGATGAAGTGGGTACTAACCCACGAAAGTTTATGCTGAAATAAATTTGTTAGTCTCTAAGGTGCTACAAGTTTTTCTTTCTTATTTTCGTTTTGCTGACACAGACTAACACGGCTACTACACTGAAACCTGTAAGGGGATAGGAGACTTAAGGAAATTGTGTGAAGGTGGTGTCTAAAAGTGGGCAGGCAGTTAATGAATAAATACAAACTTTTGGTTCTTATATAATATTGAGCTGCTGCAAACTACAGCACATCAAAAATTAAAAGAAAAGAGAAAGGAAAAAAAAGAGGGTTTTATTCCGACATCACATGAAATTTAACATGTAGTCCTGGCTTGACATGAGTAATTGGACATAAGAGGAAGCCTCATTTCTTGGAAAACTGGATTAGAGAAGTAAATAGATCAGCAGGGTGAAAACAGAACATCTGTGCTAGTTAAGATAGGTAAATGGGTCAGTAAGCTAAGAGACAGAATGTCTGTACTATCTAAGATAAGGGGGAACACCCAGAAAACCACTTACACCACAGAAAATAACAAGGAATAAGATAAGTTGGGAACATAAAGATAAGGTAAAGAGTAAGTCATACGTAGACAGTGTGTGGACAGAGCATGCTATACAGGTATTGGTTCCTACAAAGCAATCAAGACAAACCCAAAACTTGTGATCCAATGTATAGTAAATATGATGTGTTAATGTATATAAAGGAAGAGGGTTTCTGTGTAACTTTGGATATGCCCTATACCCTACTTTTGGGTCTGATCAACTCACTGTAGCTTTGCTGTATGACAAATAAAGGAACCTGAGTGATGAGACTGTGGTTGAACTGAATTCTGAGGGAACTGAGTGGAAGAAGTCTCTGGGGAACCCCAAACAACATGGCAATGTAAAGGTAATTTTAAAAACAAATCTCATCAAGGTAAAACATAATTTGGTAAGAGCAAAAGAAGATCACCTGTGACAAAGACAAACTGAAGGGGGAGGCAAAGGTGAAATGTTCCTTACCCTTCAAATTCATGCACAGATGGGTCTGACATAACAGAGGAATTACAATCCCTGTCAAACCCAAGGTAGAACTGATTTCCAAAAATGTTGTGCAATTGTTAAGTTCTGAAGATCAGGCAGCAATCAGCCATAAATGATGACGTCTGGCAACTAATCCATATTAAGTAACAAGGAAAGATGCCATAGCATAACGTAAAGTGTATAGTTTTGAAAAATTAATTTGAAAAGTTAGATGTGTTATAGAATTCAAGCATTAAAAGTAGTAACACTAGAGTGGTGTGAGCTTCATTGTTAGACACAGTCCATAATATATTACTAGCACAAAAATTATGAATTTGAATATAACATTGGTTCAGACACCCTGGTACAGTGGCGGACCACCTGCGGCCCATCAGGGTAATCTGCTAGTGGGCCGCCAGACAGTTTTTTTACATTTGCATGGGTGCCCGCAGCTCCCAGTGGCCCTGGTTTGCTGCTCCCAGACAATGGGAACTGTGGGAAGCAGCATCCAGCACGTCTCTGCGTCCCGCACCGCTTCTCATGGCTGGGAACAGCGAATGACAGCCACTGGGAGCTGCGGGCGGCTGCGCAAATGTAAACAAACTGTCTGGCGGCCTGCCAGGGGATTACCCTGATGGGTCGCATGCTGGTCCGCAGGTTGCCCACCACTGCTCTAGTAAGACATCACATAAAGCAAAGGCCACAGCTTTTATTAGGGACAACATAATAAAACTAGACAAGGAACCACCAACTGGTCCCGTCTCATGCAAACTACCTGGCAGGATAATTCCAGTGCAAGAGGAGCAATATTTTCCCCTATACAATATAAGTAGGGTGTGATCAGGCCAATGAGGTGCCCACATGGCCCATAAATGGGCCAGTCAGGATGCAGGTTTGGGAACCCAGAGTACCCCGGCTATGTTCAAGCCCAGCTATGCTCTAGGTTGCCATGCAGAGCGGGAGGGAACATCCTTGATTCTTCTTGCTCCAGCTGGGATCCCATGTATGTCTTTCCTCTGCCTGTTCAGTGAAATTTTGCCCTGGCAAACAGGAAGATCATGATGTGTGTGTATGATAGGGGAGCATAAGCATTAAGGCCCGAGATTTTTAAAAGTATTTGGGGCCATTGCTGCACTCAGCATTTCAATGCCTAAGAAAGTTAGGAGCCTAAATCTAATTTTAAAAAGGGAGTTAGGCACTTTGGAGCCTAAACCTTATTGACTAATTTAGGATCAGCAACTGCTAAAAGCCTTTAGTACTCTGGACCCAAGTCCTTCAAAATGTTTGTTGGGGAGAAAAATAATACAGAAATTTTCTTCAAGTCACTCAGGAATTCTGGGTGGTTTTCTCTCGCAAAACACCAAAATCAACATTACAGATCAGTAGCTTCCAAAAATTCCACGTTAAATAAAAATCATGTTTCAGTTTTGATTGCACCAAAAAGCCTGATCAGCTGAGCACTGTGAATGCTAAACCAGCCTACTGTTCTGCATGATTCTAAATCAAACATGGACAGTTTAATAAAATAAAAGCACCTATTTGCCCCTTTCAAAATCACTTCCAGCTTGGAAACTCAGTCTGCCAAGCTCGAGACTGAGGGTTCCGTAATTTTCTCTTTGAAGTCAATGGCAACTTTCTTAAACATTTCAATGAAAGCAGAAACAAACCCTTAGCCCAGGGCTACACTAGGAGGGGGGGTCGATCTACGATACGCAACTTCAGCTACGTGAATACTGTAGCTGAAGTCGGCGTATAGTTGATCGACTTACCTGGCCGTGAGGACGGCGGCGAGTCGATAGCTGCCGCTCCCACGTCGACTCCGCTTCCGCCTTTCACCGAGGTGGATTTCCGGAGTCGACAAGGAGCACTTTCGGGGATCGATTAATCGCATCTAAACGAGATGCGAAAAATCGATCCCCGATGGATTGATTGCTACCCGCCGATTCGGCGGGTAGTGAAGACAAGCCTTTAGTGTATGTAGCGGGGTGGCACCCCGCTCCTGCCCTGAGGGGCTGGAAACAGCCCTGGGAGAGGGCTGAGGCTGAGAAGCTGGGCTGACTGGCAAAGCAGCCACAGCTGTGGCCAGTTAATCAGGGCCCAGCTGGCTCTTATAAGAGGGCAGTGGGCCTGGAGCAAACAGACTCTCTCTCTGCCTGTAAAGGGAGAAGGGCCTGGCTGCAGGGACCTGACCAGGTACCTAGGGTGGAGCAGGGCTGGGGAAGGCCAGAGGAGCTGGGGAGCTCCGGTCTGGGAAAACCCAGTCTATGGCCTAGGGTTAGGCCCATGTAGGTACTGGGGTTGCTGGGGCAATCCACAGGTAGGCTGAGGCAGCAGGTCCAAACCCCCTTTGCCTGTGGTGAGTGGCTTATAGTGCAGTATGCCCCAGGGTGTGGGGGCTAGCTGGAGACTGGCAGTAGCCTATGACTGAGGTGAGGTGGGGATAGTGGGTTGGGGGTTCCCCTGGGGAGGGGAGACCCAGATCTGGGGGGTCTTTCTAGGGGGCAACACCCCAGTTAAAGGGGCACCGGGTCCTGGGAGGGACACGGGCCAGAGTGGTCAGGCAGATCACTGGCCTGCAGAGGGCGCTCCAGAGGCTGGATGAGCTAATTCCTGGAGAAACCAGCAGGAGGCGCCGCAGGGGTGAGTCCAACCCCGTCACAGTGTATAAGCCTGACAATCTGGAAGTATTGCCTGTGCTTGCAAATACTGGACCACACTGAGGTTGGCTTCTGAGCAGATGTGCAAAGGCGGTGAAGATGCAAGAACTAATTCTATTCCTACCCCTTCATACCTCCCAGTGCGGGGATCACCCACAATTACAATCCTGTTGGTACTTGTGATGAAATAGGACTGTTGTTATGAGATGTAATGAAATAGGACTGTTGTTAATGTTTTCCCTAAGTACCGTGTGGGTGCCTCAGTTTCCCCTATGCAGTGCTTAAGTATCTAGGTGGTGGAACAAGGGTGCATAATTGTTACAAAGCCCTAAAAAACAGGTAGTGGGCAGGAGCCTAAACACAAAAAATGGCCGACACTCTGTCGCCTGGCAACAAATGGCCCCGGCCCCTCCCCTGCAAAGGTAAAAGCTAAAGGTGTTAAAACAAAGGGATCAGGTGACCTCCTGGCCCGGAAAAAAAACAAAGAAAAAAAAGGGGCTGAACAGTTTCAGTTTAAAGCTGGCTGGGGAACATGAAGGGAAGCGCAGACAGGGTCTGGCCTTCCTGCCCCGCTTTTAAAGCTGGGTGGTAAAATTCAGGGAGCCCCAGGCTGGGGTCTAAGCTCCCTGCCCCCCGGAAGGGCCCGACTAAGGGGTCGTGGTGGTACTACAAGCTCTGTTTGGACTGTGTTCCTGGCATCTCTAATAAACCTTCTGTTCTACTGGCTGGCTAAAACTCCCAGTAAATCCGGGAAAGAGGGGTGCAGGCGCTGACTCCCCTATACTCCGTAACAGTACTATCATCTCTAAAAGAGATAAGGAGAAGACAGAGATGGGCTATAATCAGGTATACCCTGCCCATTCCTAGATGGCAGCAGAAGCAATGATGTTAAAAAAAAAAAAGATCAAGCAGGGGAGACCTTTTGAGAAGGAGCATGACCATTAGGGTCTGTTGCAGATATAAATCTCACCTGCTGCAATGGCTTGCTGAAAACTACATAAAAGACAAAAATGAGTCCAGAGATGAACTCTTCTTATTTCAGGCATGTGCAGCTCAGTGATTCTCTCACTTTATGACCACCAGGTCAGATACTGTTGCTTGCCTTGAAGCAGCCACTCAGGCTTATGCTGCAGATGATTTTGACGATGACCTTCTATGATTTTCCTTTGGAGATTTTTTTTGGTTCACTCACATCTGGATGGAAGATACAGTACAGTAGCTAAATTACTGTGAAGAAATTTCAGATGATTTGGGATTCAGAAATGGGACCTTTTTCACTTACCACAGTATCTTGTCCAAACTTTTTTCCATTATAACTTGATAACAGATCCAGTGTCCCCCTGGTAATAACTTTTCATAATTGCTATGGACAATGAATATCTTCACTTTCTTCTCCTGACAGTGACACATTAAGTACAAACAGTGTAGTGTGTATAACATGTGCTGTAATTATTAAAACAGGTTTATGGACTGCTGGCAAACTTTTTTGCTAAAGCTGAAAAAAAAAAAAGAGGGGAGGAGAAATAATTTTGCAAAAATTTCAGTTTTATTTTCATACCAAAATGGAAGAATTTTTATTTCTTAAAGAAAGAAAGAAGAGAGGGAAAAATTAAAAAAAACACAACTAATCAAAAGATCAGAATAACCATTCTGATGAAAACACAAAACGTTTTGAAAGTTTCTGGTTTTGGAAAAACTAATACCATTTTAAATTTTAAAATGTTTTCAGTTAAAAAAATTCAACCAACTTTACTTTTAATTTCTTGAGACACCATGGAAGAAATCAGAATTTAAAATGGGAATTTAAAAGCTTCCCTTTGGAGCTACTTGGTTCTTAGCACTTTTGAAAATGAGGCCATTTAAACAAATATTTAGGAGCCTAATTTCTCACCTCCCCCACCAAAACATTGCTATGATTAATGTATCACAAAGCATATCAGTAAGTCCTGTATCCAAGGAGCATGGACCTCATTAAAAGCCCATTAAAATCAAAGGATAGACTCCCATTTTCTTCAATGGTCTTTGGATCAGCTCCTAAATTGTAACTTTGCTGAGAGAAGGTCTCAAGGATAGAACTTTAATCATCTATTATTTCAATGCACACTAGTCTAAAACAAAAGAATGCCCATCCTAAGCTATGATACTCCCTAAAAATAAACTCTTAACATAAAAACGCTCTGTTAATAACCCCCTAATTTGTTCCAGGTTTGCCAAGGCTGAGTCCTGGCACCTTTAGGCTTGGCAGTTAATAGCCCTGGCACCTCTGGGCTTGTCTCATCAGTTATTAAAGTAATAAAATTGCTTGAGCCTCAGATCCTCTTTCATTACAAATTAAGCACTGCCCAGCAGTAACATAAACATAACAAATATTCCATTTAAACCCCCTAACAGAATCCTCACCAGAGTATTTTCCATCTCTAAATACTATGGTTCTTTATCACTAAATGTTTTTATGTGTTATTACTTTGTATTTTTGTAGTAGTTAAAAATATAGAAAACTTTTCTTTTCCAATGTATGAGTTAGTTTAAATCTATAGGATAGGTTTAGTGTAAGATTCTATATAAAAAAGGGGTTACACTACAACAGTCACTGTTATTGGAATCAGAACGCAGGATTTATTGGTTTTGTTTTCTTGTGTTTATATTGAATACCCAGGTAACTACATTTTAAGAAATGCAAATACATTCTCATCATGTCATTATAAAGCTAGCAACAGCAATATAATAAAAAGGTGAAAGGGGTATCTTACATTTGTAGACTACTAATTCAGTATTATACCTTCTGGAATTTTTTGTCATTTATTTCTGCTTAAGAATTTATAACCTGGAGTAGGCTGGTAATAATGGGCTCTAAACCTTACAAACTCCCAAACCACTGGATTAAAGAATCTACTGTATATGATGTAGTCCCTGAAGCACGTTTTAATGGTTTTGTTGAAAGGGGATCAATCATGGAGCAACCTCTCTGTACATACAAAGTTGCAACCAAGCAGTCTAACATGGTTGATACACTAGGAAAAATGTGAACTAATACAATTGTAAAATTAGGCACAGGATGCCCAACAGCCATAATAGCCTTAATATCCAAATTATTTAATCTGCATAATATATTTATTGTATCTATTTAATAAAATATCTGTGGTGTGTGTGTGGCTGTTATTTAAATATATTTATTAAGAGATATTTCCATAGGTTGCCCCAGCCAAACTGGATAATTTGTTTCCAGATTTTCGAGACATAGCTGTAAATTGGAACTCAAGTTAGATTTACTGGGGGTGATTGGGTTTTTGAGTATTCTCAAAAACTTGTATTCGTCTCAAGCACATGTTTTCATTCTTACATTCTTGCCTAGCCCAAGGTTCCCCATGTGAAACTTTCCAGTCTCTCAAACAAATACTAGAGAAATACACATCTCCCCAGGGAACCTTTATCACCGTGACAGTTAATCTTCCAAAGGGGATTGCACACATCAGCAGCATGGGTAAAATATTTTAAATGGGAGAAGCTCTGTGAAAATTTCATTCCTAATATGATTAAAAATGTAATACTTTGAAAAATACCCTCCATGTGGAATTACTCTCCAATGGCCCTCACAGATATCCCCTAAAGAATTTTCCAAAATATACAGTTTTTTAAAACTTTAACTTTTTTTTAATCTATAGAGCATGAACAGCTACAATCCATCATAGTTCCGGGACATGTCAGGGTTGTGATATCAGTTCTCAGTCACTAATAAGGTACTTACAAGCAGTTTAGACCTCTAATTTAATCTACATTATCCTGATGGGGATTGTTCTCTGAATTCCCAATTCCATAGCTCTCTCTAAAAATAATACACCTCTCTGTCACTGACTCATACTGCACTGACTCATGCTTCTGACAATAATTACAATCGTGACAATAAACCTGTAGTCAAAGTTTCCAGTGAATGGGATGAAAATCATTTTAAACTCCTGTGCTATAGTGTCAGAGAGATCATAATCCTATCCAGAGAGCTGTGGTAGTGAAGCTGCTACTGATTTCTAATCTGTGAAGTAAATGAAACAGAGCCATGTTGTCTTATGCTCTGTCAACAGGGTAACCTGTTGAATCTTATACTTCTTACAGGGTTTTACATTAAATCAATTCACAGTGACAAAACTCTATTTTTAAATATAGGTATGTAGTCTTAATTAATATGTTTTTTTTTAAGTAGTCCCTTTGGTTCAGTATGTTTCTTGATACTTGCATGTTCCTTTTGGCTCTGGGAACTGTCATCTCAGGCAGAATGATAAGTCCATTTAGATTGATGTACAGAAGACATGCCAAACCAGTCAGTAACACTGAGGACACCTATTGACACTTAAAACAGACGAAAGAAAGAAAAAAAGCCTCGCCTGGGAGAAAGAGTCTCAGGAGGCTTTGCATGTAAGCTAACTTTAAGGAGTAGACTTTTAGTGAGTAGTAACCTATAGCTTATTTTTAAATTGCTGCAATCAATTTTTTAGTAACATTAGCCACAAAACATGTGCAGAGGTATAACACATAACATTACCCCCAAAAAGGGAATAAACAATGACTAATCATAAAGTGTTGAGGAAGCTGGAAAGTTACCAGGGAACAGGGAACTTGGATAATAACCTAATACACGAATAAGTATGGTTGTACCAAAAGAGGGACATAGATAAAGATTAGAATGATAAACGATAAAGAATGAGGGTATAATTACCCTTACCATACGGAAACAGGAGGAAGTCATTCTGGATACAGGATGCAGGCTGCCAGTGAACTACAGAGGACCTCTTCCATAGCTGTTGGTAACTGTACCCTTTTCTTTGTATGTGCTGTCTTTACTAAATGTTAAATCAATGAATCCAATCAAAGATGACTTATCCAAGGTTTGTTATTATTGAACCAATCTGGATTTGAGATATCCCCTCTCATTAAACATACAACCACTGTTAAAATTGTATCATTTATTGGTTATCAGTTATTTGGTTATGGGTCATCTATAATTACTAATTACCAAATATTAATTATCAGTAGATCACAACTCAACATTGGATCACTTAGTTCCATAGATATGTTTTTTCTACTGGAGCTTACTTTTACCATTTAGCATTAATGTTATTCCTAATGGGCACAAATCGATTCAATTCAATATCTAGGAGGATTTGAACTTTGCATCTTTCTTTAGTTATACTATTCCATAAAGATGTTGATTTGCACATTCTAACGTATCTTAAATTATTGATGGAATCCATCTGTGCACACTTGCAATTATACTTCTCTTTTGCTGTTTAATATTTTGAATGTGCACCATAGCTAATTTCCAGCTGCAACATCTCTAGATTTTTTTATTGTGCTTTAATTATAATAAAATATATTTTCTGACCTGCTTTCTTCCTGAGGCTTCAGCATGGACTTGTCACTAAGTGACAGAATGACTGGGGAAGTGACTTGTCAGCTCTCTCCATTTTAAGAAAATGAGGAAAATTCCTACTACCTAGTGGTTATAGAATAAATTTTTAAATAAAAAAAACTGGTCATTAGTTGCCAATCCCTCCTTGACTTTCAGAATATATTTTCATTGCCATTGCTTTCACAATCTTCCAACTTTTTTAATTCTGAAAGCTTGTCCTTTGTATTTCTTTGCAAAAATCCTATATTTTAGGCCCTGATCATATGTTGGTACCTGTTAAATTAGTTGATTTCCATTGCAGCTGAAGCACTCATCAATCCACAGAGGAGCTGAATATGCACATAATGAGAAACTTCCATTAAAGTCAATGGATGAGATTTTCACTTTCACTCTAGTCCGTTTATGCCCCTAACAGCCCCAGATCTGACTGGTGAACAAACTAGAGTGTACAAACTACAGAAAACACCTACAAGCTATCAAGGACCCCATCACAAAGTCCTGAGTAGGGAGCCTGCTGGAGGCAGGAATGTAGAGGGGTTTGCTGGGCATAAGGCTTCATTACCTAATGCTCGGATTGATTCCAGACAGTTCCGTGGCCCATAGGGCAACCTGGAGAAGATGCTTTTATGTAGAGAGACATCCCTTTATCCTCAGAGCTTTGAGACACAGCAAAGAATTTCACTCCATGGGAACCGAGGGTACTCAACTCTAGGCAGGATCAAGAACCACATTAGGCACTAAGGATGTAAATAAGTTCTTTGGTACTGCAATCCAGTGCTTCACTGTCGCTATTATCACCATTTTCAAGTGACCATCCCTTGTCTCCAGGAATTATTTTAATCAGAGTATTTAACATGTTGAAGTCATTTAAAAGGAAGGATTGATGGGCTGGTTTGAATGAAAAGAAGAACAGAACTGAATGTTTAATCTACTTTTATACTAAATATGAAGCCTCTCTCAGCATTTCGAAAATAAATGTTTCTGTGCTTAGTAAACCCTGTGAAAAACCCTAACCATCCACAACTAAGGGATATAATTTTTCTGCTCATGTTGAAAATGGTAATTGTGCATGCATGCACTTTCAGTTTCAACACACAGGAATTAGTAGCAATTAAAGTACTTTGCACCTGGATGAGGAAGAAGACACACCTGGAAGGTCTACACTTGTGGTTGTTTAGTTTATGGCTGCAATCAAATTTCCAAGATAATTAGCAATCTAATTGCACTTACTAATTAAGGGTCTGACTTGGGAAGCACTTATGCATGAAAATAACTCTATGTGAGTAATACTACATGGAGAATCGGGCCCTTATCTAAACTTGTAGCTACATTTCTACTCTTTCCAAGTTTATTGTGCTACAGCAAGGGATATGAAACAAATGACAATTTCCCAATATCTTTTATGTGGACTTCTACACATTTATAATTGCTTGTAGGTGTAAAACATAAAGTACATTCAAGAGCATACCAAGGTTTCTCTTCTCCAAAGAGATCATATTTTTCCACCCAAATGCTCACTGAAATGTTCCCCCCCTTCCCCTAAATAAAAGGCCTGACCTGGAATATAGACATTAACATACATACAAGACCAGAGAAATAGTAGATTTAGGTTGTTAACCTGGCCAGCATAGGTTGCTTCAGAAGGTGCAAGAAACACGCTGGTCGGCAATTGTAGAATACCCTGCTCAGAGAAGAGTTTTCCCTAAACCTGAACACTTAGTGGTTGACATATGCCCTGAAATGGAAGGGTTTATATCCCATGTACTTGCTTACAACCTAGAAAAATATACCTTTGAATAATCTCACTATCCATATAAACATCTAATCCTTTTTTTCCCCCGAATGTTACTAAGCCATCAGTTCAATACTGTCTTTTGGCATTGAGTTTTACAGACTAATTTGTTTTGTAATATAATAAGAGAAATAGTTAAGTTCAAAGATGATTGCAAATAGTTATAAAGGGATTTCACAAAAACTGGGTGACTGGGTAACAAAGTGACCATTTTTTCCTATTTTTTGGATCCTCTTACCCAATTTATAATCCACATCAGTATTTTACCTTTCATATAGTGACTACTTAGTTTCCTTAATGGTGTCTTGAGGTGGACTTTAATGGCTTTTTGAAAGTCCCAATCAATTTACTCAGTCTCCTTGATCCAGTATTTTGTTTAAATGTTCAGAGATCTCTAGTAGACTGGAAATGCAGTTTTCCTTATGGGTTCTCCATCTCATCTTATGTTCCTCCAGTTGTTCTATGACTATATTTACTATTGTTTCAACCAATTTTCTAAGCACTGACTTATGGCTCATGGTTTTGTAATTCCCTGGATCACCCTGAGTGCTTTCTTTAAAGAAAGTTACAATAAATGCTACCTTCTCTTCCTCTGGTTTAGCAGATGCATGATAGATAATATATTTTTCTAAGCACCTCAGCTATTTCATTCTAAATTCCTCTGAGGAACTCTTGGAAGAGAACCATCTACTCTGAGGACTTGTTGCTCTTTAATTTGTCAGTTTGGACCAACACTCACATCTGACTTATCTTCATTGCTTGAAAAGAGTAGTTCCAGAATAGGAATAGGATCTCCTCAACCTCCTCTGTGGTAGAAGATGATAGAAACCAATCATTTAGTTTCTCTATAAAGGCCTCCAAAGGCCCTAGTCTTCTCTAGATCCTTTCCTTATAAATCCTGTTGAGGAACAAAGATAGATTATAAGGTAATTACACATCTTTATTTTCTCTATATAACATGGTGACAGATCTTTATTAGTGCACTGAACAACAGATGCATTTGTCCTATGGACACCAAGCAGAAAATTCAGGAAATGTAGAAGGTACGTTTCTGATACACAAACTAACATCATCAGTTGGAGAGTGGAAAAAAATCAAATGAGGAACCTGAAATGATCAACCAGCTTGCTATCCATCCATTTGACAATGCTTGCTTCTCCATTAAAACATATTAATTCTTATTAATACATATCAGTTCAGGCACTGTTGGCCATACGCCCTGTTATGCTTTCAAGATATGTAGCAAAAATAATACCACAGAGAGCTTTTCAACTGAAGAATAAATGTTTCATGGAATGATTCCCAGCATTTCGTATCTCAACATTCCAGGATCTTTACCATACTGAATTGTCCTGAGCATAAACATAACAGGAACATGTACTAGAAATTTGTTGGGATGACACTTTTCACATTTGGCAGAACCAACGGAGTCATGGAAAGAATATGCTCAGAAGAAACAGTGCCTTTAGAAGGTGACCTGCAAAGTATATTTTAAAAGTTGGAGTTCTCTCCCTTTTTGCTTCTTTTTGACAGATAAAAGAAACCCTGGAGATTGTTAAAGGTTGCTTAAGTTTTTTATGCATATTTTGCATTTGTCTCTCCACATTATGTTATCTAATTCACCCTCAGCTCCCTATTTTTCACTCTCATTTCTTCTCCTTCCATTATCTTTCTCTCTACCATGATTTTATTTTCTAATTTACCTCATTAGTACTGGGAATAGCACGATGGATCTTCTAGTCTGTCAGCATTATTGTCAACCTTGCTTTAAGTTTCATACCGGGTCTTTTTGTGGATTCTTATTCTGAAGACCATACATTTTAAGAATCTGCCTGATGACACCATATCCCTATTGAGCATGTTGAAATAATGACATTTCATCCCACCCTGGCCACACACATTCATAATCAGTAAGAGTTTGTATAAGTTTGAACACATAAAAACAAAACACAAGAGTCCTAATACATGAAATGCGTGTATTTAACATTTGCAATATCAATCAATCAATCAATAACAATACATATTTGAATAATATGAACATATGAAGAGGGGTTATGGGAGGTATAGCGTGGACCTCAATTTTCATCTGATACTGTGACCACTCTTGTTAATGTGAAAAATATACAGCAAATGATATTAAACAAAAATAAAATAATATAAAAAATAAAATAATAAATACTTCATTTCTGAATCATTATGAATGAGGTAGGAGCAAGTTAGACACACACCTGTCAGGGATGGTCTAGATAATACTTAGTCCTGCACTGAGTGCAAGGGACTGGACTAGAAGACCTCTGGAGGTCCTTTTCAGTCCTATGATTCTATGATTACTGGTGTTCTTTCTCATTCAGACTACAGTAGTGTGTCATAAAATGAGTAATACATGTCACTACTTGTCATCACTGTTTTCATCTGCAAATGCTAAAGCTCCATTTTGTCAGGATATTACAACACACCACACCTCCTTGGAATGCATGGACTAAGATGCATTGCAGTTTGCTTGTGTTACATCCACATACCATAGATTTACAAGGTGCATCACTCTCACAAGAGGACTTGATTAACTACAAAATATCTGTAGAAGCAAACATGACATTATATAGTACATATTTGGAAACACTTGGAATTCCTCACATATCCATCCATACTGCAGTGGATCAAAGTATCCAAAGCACTTATCCACATACATGTTTGTAGATGTGCTCATTTTACATTTTTCTATAAATGCCTCAGAAATGTTGGTGGTAAGGAGCGGGGCTTTGCTGTTAACAGGTTTCCTTTGATAATTTTCACTGTCCATGATTCATTGATGCATGATGTATTGCTGCACTGATGTCATGCAATGGAAAGAATGTCCAGCTCGCAGAATCTTCAACACTGACTTTGCAAAAACCAAAATAGGACGCTACTGTATCACAGCTTGAGAGGTACTAGGTTCCAATGTTGCTCTGGATGGATATCTATTACAGCTTTCTCTTGGACTGGGGTTTCCATAATCACTAAAGATGTTAGGCCCTCTCCAAGGTAATGGTACAATAGTAAGACAAGTAGATCAGTGTCATCAGATGATACTGATATATCCACTGCTCTTGTACAAGGATGTTGTTATTTTCCTTGTGGGAGTTGGCGATATTGATCGACATGCACCCCTGTATTATTTGAACTGGGGTTGTCCCTGCTTTGTGCTTTAGCATGTGTGTGTGTGAAACTTCTTGTCTTCAATGAGTTATGTACAGAAAAAGTCAATCAATTGTTTCTTATTTTGTGTAACCATCAAGACAACTTTCTATTGAGGTAGCTGAGTACTTGACTCAACTGATGCACTTTGATTGCTTCTGTAGCTAGATCTTGTGACACTCCTTGTACTGAAGTCTTACTCACCAAACACAAGATGTGCATCACCTGCTGCTAGTTTGTGTTCAATGTAGACTCTGAAATAGGTTATAAAGTCCTTGTTGATACCACTTGCTGGCCGGTGTATTACCCAAAAAACTGTGGAACCATCAGTGATTATGCCAGTGACTTCTTGTGAAGTATGTAGTTGATGCCTCTGTCTGCAGCTGCTTCTTTAAGGTCAGACTTAGCCTAGGCAATCCTCATGTCACCAGAGTCAGTGAACATTGACATTGGTACAGGAGCTGTTAAGGTTTTTTTTCCACTTTAAACTTTAGGGTAAAGACGTGGGGACCCGCATTCAGAGCCCCTAAACTTATTTTTACCAGCTTAGGTTAAACCCCCCAAGGTACAAAATTCCCTGCACCCCAAGAAACGCTTTTTGCTGCCACCATTAAATGTTTAACAGGAATTTAGGAAAGGAATTACTTGAACTTCCCTCCCCCCCAAAATACCCCCTCAAGCCGTACACCCCCTTTTTTGGGAAAGCTTGAGAACAATTTCCCAACCAATTGGTTACACAGTGATCTAAAAACCCACCCCCTGGGTTTTAACACCATAGAAAACAGTCAGCTTTTTAAAAGAAGGATTTTATTAAAAATAAAGAAGGTAAAATTATCTCTCTAAAATTAGGATGGTAACTATTTTACAGGGCACTATATTTTTAAACTTAGAGAGATTTCCCCCTTTGGACAAAACCTTAACGTTACAGAAAACCATGAATAACCCCCCCCACCCTTTGCCCTTTCTAACACAGGGGATACCAAGCAAAATAAACAGAAATTTATACACTATGCTATTTAAACTTACTTCAGAAAAGGGAGGTTTGATTTTTTGCAGGTTTCTTTTGTTTTTTAAGATTACCCTTTTTTAGACAAAGACACACACTAAAAACTTTCCCCCTCCCAAAGTTTGAAAGTATCTTGTTCCCTTATTGGTCAGATGCCAGCCAGGTCAGGTGTTAGTTTGGCTACCTGCATTTTTTAACCCTTTACTGGAAAGAGGATTTTATAGCACTGCATCAGACCCTCTCCCCCTTTCCTTTATATTTATGACACACACCCCAAATTACCGATAGTGTGAAACACTGGCTGTGATTTTTTTTTGGAGCTTTAAAAGAAAACAAAGTAATAAGACACATGAATTTTTAAATATACTAATAACTGGATAAAGACTAAACAATATTGTTTACATTGCAAGGACGATTTTAACCAGTTGGTTTGGGGAAACTTTTACGGGAGAGTGCATTAGCCTTTGTTTTTAATTTGTTTTAACCCGATAGAGTTATAAAAGAAAAAAAAACTTGCTTGGGTATTTCCTGTAGGGGTTAACTACCTGCTTTTATATGTAGATACTTTAGCTTTTAGCAGCTTAACCCCTCCCCCCTCCCTGCTTTTAGCAGCACAGGGAAGAGTCAGAGAGAAGAAGAAGAAAAAAAAATTTTAAACTCCCTGTGTCTGGTTCAAAAAAAAATTTTGGTTTAATATATCCCAACCCTGCCACCATGTCAAGGTTCCCTCCCCACTCTAAACTCTAGGGTAAAGACGTGGGGACCCGCATTCAGAGCCCCTAAACTTATTTTTACCAGCTTAGGTTAAACCCCCCAAGGTACAAAATTCCCTGCACCCCAAGAAATGCTTCTCGCTGCCACCATTAAATGTTTAACAGGAATCCAGGAAAGGAAGCACTTGAACTTCCCTCCCCCCCAAAATACCCCCTCAAGCCGTACACCCCCTTTTCTGGGAAAGCTTGAGAACAATCTCCCAACCAATTGGTTACACAGTGATCTAAAAACCCACCCCCTGGGTTTTAACACCATAGAAAACAGTCAGCTTCTTAAAAGAAGGATTTTATTAAAAATAAAGAAGGTAAAATCATCTCTGTAAAATTAGGATGGTAACTATTTCACAGGGCACTATATTTCCAAACTCAGAGAGATTTCCCCCTCTGGACAAAACCTTAACGTTACAGAAAACCATGAATAACCCCCCCATCTTTGCCCTTTCTAACACAGGGGATACCAAGCAAAATAAACAGAAATTTATACGCTATGCTATTTAAACTTACTTCAGAAAAGGGAGGTTTGATTTTTTGCAGGTTTCTTTTGTCTTCCAAGATCACCCTCTCTCAGACAAAGACACACACTAAAAACTTTCCCCCTCCCAAAGTTTGAAAGTATCTTGTCCCCTTATTGGTCAGATGCCAGCCAGGTCAGGTGTCAGTCTGGCTACCTGCATTTCTTAACCCTTTACTGGAAAGAGGATTTTATAGCACTGCATCAGACCCTCTCCCCCTTCCCTTCATATTTATGACAGGAGCCAACTCATGTGACAAAATATTCTTCAGGTCAAACTCTCATGAACTTTCTGGCAGGCCTATCACTCTTGAATAGATACAGTTAATATCAAATACCTTTGTTGGATCTAACTCTACATGCTTTTTTTGTCATTGCCAGTGTCTCTATTATCCTTGGTATTGTGTCATAGAACCCTGTGGGCCAGCTATGTTCAAATTCTTGTATTTGGCAAATTACAATGGTAAGGCCCGGTGTGGTGGCGTGTGCCTGTAATCCCAGCTGCTTGGGAGGCTGCGGTTGGCGGATCGCTCAGGAGTTCTAGGCTGCTGTGCGCTATGTCAATCGGGTGTCCGGTGCTACTGACAGCCTGGCCAGCGGGTAGTTGGAGGACTGGCTAGAACAACACGTCTGACGTGTTGTGATCGGCGCTTTCTCTGTGAAGGCTGATAGACCGATCGGTGACAGTAACAATGGTAAGAGTGTCATCTATTTTGATTGATGGTGATACCACTCTATCATGGACAATGTTTACTATTGCCTCTGGTTGCTTAGCTTATCATGATCTAAGGAATAGATGTAAGATCTAGCTTCTTATTGATGGCTTCTGTATCCATTTGTATCTGCAGTAATCCTTGACTTAATTTCTTCTCTTGCATTTGTACTTCATTGGTGTAATTTATGTTTGCAATGTCTCCCATCAGCCAGTTGCATATTTGAAGGTTAAGAGTCCAAGTCTTGAGTGTCTCCATTTTCAGGGTGATGCTAATGATTCTACCGTGCCTTTTGTTGTGCTTCAGGGAGAAGGAGGGATTGTACTATCAAGGTATGCTGCTAATACAGACACTAGTAGAAACATGACATATGTCCCTCAGTAGCTAATTATGTACCATAGCAAAATATTAGTGTGAAGGTTTAATTAAAAATAATTGAAATTCAATGAAAGTGGTTTCATTGTTACCTGGCTTGTGAATCAGGAAGGGGATAATTAGTGCTCATTTTTCAAAATGCTCAACAGTGAGAAGGTGTCATCAAGCCCTTTCTTTGAAGTTAGGCCTTGAAATTCAGAATCCACAAAAACACACAAACTCAAACACACACACACACATTGTATAGAAACTAAAACAAGTTATTACCAAAAAACTTGCCTTTGGCTAATGGACTATTTCCTCATTTTGTGCAAGAATTTTTGGGGATCTCAGAATATGTGTGTGCATTGTGAACTCTCACACTTTAACTGAATGGATGGAGTTGTTGAATCTTAACAAAGACATACCAAAAGCCAATGGTTAGAAGTTGAAGATAGTCAAATTCAGATTGGAAATAAGGAATGAATTTTTAATAGCGAGGATAACTAATCATTGGAACACCCAGAGTCTGAGCCAAGGGTTCAGTGAAGTCAATAGCAGTCTTTCTGGTAATCAGTGGATTTTAGATCAGGATCCTTGAGTTTTAGGTGCATTTAAAAATAAGCACGAATGAATCAATTAATATGGTAGTTTGTACATTAAGAGTAAGTTTACTTCATAAAAACTTTCTTATTTAACTCGGGGTTCTAATGTAATATGTAGGCTAGGTTTCATTTTTAGGGTTTTATTCTTCTGAGGGCTCAACTGTGGCTTTGCCATGAGCTTCACACGTAAGGAAATGTGTTAAACCCATTAATGGTGACATCTGAGTGCATAGAAGAATATGGTGGTGCCTGTTGGAAGCATAATCCAGATTTATATGTGCTGAACCCTTCTGGTTTATCCTTTCTTTTAGGATCACATGGGAAGGTCACAAGAGTTAGAAGTTCACTTCATGGTCTCAGTGGTGTGGCAGCTCAGAGTCAACCTAGATAAAAGGGTTCTCTATGGGGGAGCAAGGAAACAAGTCATGAAAGACGATGTTTGGATCTGTAGGCACTGGGCCACAGGCAGGCAACCAGTTCCCCTGGAATTTCACATTTGTGCCTCAGTGACAAGGTGAGTCTAAGTTGGCAGGGACAGGGGGCATGCCCTAGGACTAGCTGATGCCCCTCAGACACTCTGTGTCAGCTATGAAACAACTGAAATTATTATTCCAGACTTGGTTGAAAGCTTTGGGAATTTTGAAGAGAGGTGATTTAGGCTACATCCACACTACCCGCCCGATTCTGTGGGTAGCGATCGATGTTCTGGGATCGATTTATCACTTCTCGTCTAGACATGATAAATCGATCCCAGAGTCGACTCTGGAACTCCAGCTCCGCGCGAGGAGTAAGCAGAGTCGACGGGGGAGCCTGCCTGCTGTGGTGTGGACCAGCGGTAAGTACTTTTGAAATCGATCTAAGATATTCGACTTCAGCTATGTTATTCACGTAGCTGAAGTTGCGTATCTTAGATCGATTCCCCCCCCCCCCCCCAGTGTGGACCAGCCCTTAATAATCAGGACAAAGAGATTTATGGCAAATACAGAATACTTTCCCTGGGTTGACTGTAAACATGTCTGAAGTAGTAATATGGAGGGGAGCTGCCATGCCTCCAAAGGTTGACAAGTCCAGAAGATATGAGAATCATTGGACACAGAAGGGCTTGGTTATTACCCATCAACATTATAATCTTGGGTACCCAAATTATTCAGGGACAAAGGGATACGCCCATCTGATGAGGGAACAGATATAATTTTTAGCAGTTAGAGAGAGAACTGTTAACTACCTGGGAACCCTGCTGGAGGTAAGGAGGGAGGCAGCCAAATTAATTGCTGATGCCTCCTGTGATAGATGTCCAATACAGGTATTTGTTCTATAGGGGGTTGAATTTCCTGAATAACCAGAACTGGAAGAGTAAACTGGGAAGTAGGACTGAGGTGCCTTTCTCCAGTTCCTTCACCCTTATACAGAGGGAGAGTGGTGGGGTCCTAGAAATGGGCAAAGAAGAACTGTGGAGGGATTGAGAGCAGCCCTAGACCAGATGGAAACGATTAAGGAAGGAATCATGACCTGCACCGTACAAGTTATTACCAAGTAGTTCCCAGATGAGTTAATAAAGTCGCGGCCTAATTAAACCACATCTTTTGCATCTTGTCTTTCTTCCTGCTCATTTGGAATAAACAAACAAGTGTATATCTTACTAGCAGAATCATGCCTGCATGTCAAGTCTATTTTATTTTATTCTAAAACAGAAGGCTGTTCAATTAAAGTGTGTGCTTAGGACATTCTGTATTGGATATTGCTGCCTTTTGAAGAGAATTGTTAGGGAATAGAAGCGTAAGTTGGTATTTATAAGATTGTTTAATGAAGGAGTCTAGTTATTATTTTCATACCAGATACTGTTGTTTTAAAATGTTGTTTCAAACTAAGTGCTTAAAAATGCCATGATAAAGGTTCAATAAGGAGCATAGAGGGAAACACAGTCCAGCTCAGAGTATGAAAATTAAACTCAATTTTTTTCAAGGAGAACAGGGGTGAGTTTGATGGAAGGGTGGAGAAAGAAGGTCTCTGAACTACTGTTTCACTGATTAGAGATTTTTGTTTGTAGATTCTTTAGTACACAAATATGCATCAAAGCAGTCATGCCTCAAAGGGCTTGCAAAGATAACATTAATAAGACTCAGTGTAATAACAGCCAATAAGATCTACATTATTGGAAACAGGAGAAAGTAAAGAAGCTTCACAACAAACAAAAGAGAGCAGATACTACAAATTCACATTTAAAAAGGCGTTGTAGAAATAATTTTACATATCATTCTTTTTAAGAATTGACTTGACAAACACATTTTAAACATATACATCTGTAAAGTCTCATCAGTTTAATTTATAGCTACCCAACAACAACATTCTAATACTCCAACTTGTCCTTGCAAGTTTCAAGGTTACCTACCAACAGATTACAGCTGTCAAGCCTCTATATAGTGCTTATAATGTAGTGTTCTGTTAAGGTTGCCTGTGAAACTATTAGCCTTTTCCTTTGACATTTCCTGTTCTGCATGGCTGAGTGTGTTTATATTACTGTAAACCTCATATTGCTTCGAAGGTAGTTTTAGTAGTGTTCAGGTTAAATTAGTTGCTAACAAGTTACATTTATTGAATTGCTTTTATTTACAACACACACACACACACACACACACACACGTTATACATGGTGGTTTCAAGGTTTCCTTTCAAATAGTTCCTGTATATGTTTATTTATTATTTTTTCTCCTAATAGGGCCATTGAAAAATTGTGATCCGGATGCTAAGAATACAGCTACTGAATTAATACATACAGATCAGAAAAGGATTTCATGATATTGTTTCAAATTTGTTCCATTTACATCTTGGGGGCAGGGGTGAAAACTCATTTTAAAGGCATGTTCACAAGAAACATTCTCTAGGAAGCTTCCTATTGGGATCCTACTAGATGTTAATTTTCAGCACTTTGGAAAGAAAGGAAAATAGAAAACAAAATATGCTTATGTAAGGGGGAAACAGAACATTCACTTTGTACTGTTGTACATTTTATGTCCACCTGCAATTTGTTTAGCTAAATATTTACAATGGAAACATGTTTCTATCTATAGCTTGAGAAGTTTTTATGTGTATTTCCTATACATAATAATGGGAAATACTAATATAACCAGTGGAAACTTAAATAACAATAAGGGTTTTTTAAGTGTAACTACTGCATTCATTTTAATAAAATAAAACAAACATACAATAATCTTAAACAGATATGAAGTTAACACTTAAAAATCCTTAAAAAAAAAAATTGGCCCGGATCTTGCAGGCCTAAATCAGGCAAAACTTGCAGGGGCAGATCCTCCACTGGTGTAAATTGTCATAGCTCCATTGACCTCAATAACACTATGACAATTTACAGTTAGTTAAGCATGTGTGGTGAGATGATTCTCTGGATCAGGAATGCAGGATCAAGCTTACAATATAAGAAAAAGTAAAATATAATTCTATTAACCAGGTCAGTGGACTTATTCTCACTGGCAACTATTTACCAATAATCTTCATTAACCTAATAAACGATAAACTCAATATAGTTGTTGCTCTCCTAAAGCTTTATGCTATACTAACATACTATTTGTAATTCTTCATGCCTTTGCAAGAGGCCAGTAGGTTTAAGCTAAAGAAATCCTCAAGTTTTGCACACGCTCTGGCTACATGTCATGATTTCAATATTTGCCTCTGTCTGTATTCAGTGGGCAATAATTCAGTGTGGAAAATTACACAACGCATACAGGTTGACACAGTTTAACATAATTGATGAGCTGCTGAGTGGCAGCCCCCGCTGAATTAGTTTGTACAGGGAATATTTCTTGTATCTCAAGGTCAAGCTGAGAACATTTCTGAAATCACAGTATGCAGAGAAATTACCACTGTCTTCACCTTCACTATAAGTATCCAGTCTCCTGCATCCATTCTCTGAACAGTTAAGTGGCATAAGACATAAACAAATAAACAGAAAAATGTAAATAACTTTTTATTAAAACATAAAGCTGTCTAGTGAGGCATTAAAGTAGTCATAACAAATTCATAATGTTTCTAAAATATTAAAATATTATTCAGTGGTTGGCACCAAAATAATGCAGGAGCTGCAAGAACCAAAGAGTATATAGTGTCTTTTGTTCTACATTTTTCCTCAGTAATTATATATCTCCTGTTCATGCATGAACTCTATTCTACATTAATAGTTTTATGTCTTTTGAAATGCATACAAATGAAAGGAAAGAAACATAATCAAAACCAGAGATATAGGAACTGCAATCATTTGGAAATGTTTTGTCATGTTTTATCCATCTAAATTAGAAAGGAAAAAAACTTTGGTCTAGGGATTAACAACAATCTATACAGAGACTATCATGGGATATAGGTCAGGAATTATTCAAAATTGCTACTTTTTTAAAGCAATAGCAAGGTTGAGATGTGTATTGCCTGTATAAATAGTAAAGGTGGATGAACAGCAAAAAATGACTCATTATTTTTGTGACAAACATACAATAATCTTAAACAGATATGAAGTTAACACTTAAAAATCCTTTAAAAAAAGAAATTGGCCCTGATCTTGCAGTCCTAAATCAGGCAAAATTTGCAGGGGCAGATCCTCCACTGGTGTAAATTGTCATAGCTCCATTGACCTCAATAACACTATGACAATTTACAGTTAGTTAAGCTATTCCTAAGCCCCCAATTCAGTTTGATTTAAAGGCTCATATGAGAAGTGTTAAGGCAGGCATCACCAGATGGTGCTCTTACATATAGTCCAATGAGTTCTTTTTCTTAGCATGTGAGCAAATGCTCAGTACTGGGAAGACATGATGTGTTATTGTTTTTGGTTGTGCAAGAGTCTCTTTAGAGACAGTGGGAGGGAGCTGTATGAGCACTAGTCAAGTGTAGTCTTTTCGTAGACACAATGCTTGAGCCAGAGTTGCTCTCTGCAGACTGCACACTGCCGTTGGGTTGTGATTCCTGGTGGAAGAGATCGTCCTGCATTCTGCTTGACCACCTCATTTCAGGACTGGTATATATGTGTAAATAAAACAAGTTATATGTAGAGTATTCCCAGATGCCATGTCACTGATTTTTCCTACATTGGCAAACTGACTTGAAAAGGCCCCAAACATTGCTACCTCTTGGCCAAAGAGGTGAGGTGTCAGAACAGGATGCTGGTGTCAAAAGAAGGTGAAACAAATATTATTTGCAAACATTCTATGTCTACGGGATATTAATGGAAATGTCCATGAATCTCAGAAGTTTCATGTATGATTCTTCAAATTTAGCCAGAATAAATGGTTAAAGTTTTCTTATTTGTTATTTTCCTGTTTAAAACTTTCCAGTCATGCAATCCGGGAGTGGAAACAATTCCATGTGATTTTGGCAACCAATCATAGATTTTGAATAACTAATAACTAGTAGTCCAAAGGCTAGTTTATGAACAACATATTGGTTGAAAATTATTCATTAAAATATTATGCAGGGACTTTTTTTTTTTTTTGCTTTTGTAAAGAGCTTAACCTGCCCTGTGAAACAGCCATCATTGTCTTCTCACAACAATGCAAAGTAAACCAAAAGCCAAAACCATACAGGATGAGAACTTGGTCCCACTGAAGTCAATGGGAAAACTCCCACTGACTTCAATGAGACCAGTACTTCACCCACAGCATTTTGATGAAAGTGATTTTTCCTTACTAAGCTTCTATCTTTTTGGCAACAGCTTTTATTATCATTTTTTCATGGAATTATTAGATGGAGCATCGTATAGATATCCTATGTAACTGGTCAGGTGGACACTAGAGAATAGGAAATAAAATAATCAGGACATGCATTTAGGGATTAATAAAAGCTTTTGCTACAAACTGGGGGCTCATCTGCTGCAAATGACAGAGGAGAGAGAGCTGGATGTATTAGACAATAACAGGGTGAACTTTCATTGTGATGCAAGTGAGATCCTATGATGTATCAGGCAAGACATTACCACTAGAGACAGAGAAGCATTAATGCCATTGTACAAGACACTGATAAGACATCATCTGGAATACTGTGAACAATTCTTATCTCCCATGTTCTAGAAAGATGACTGCAAACTGGAACAGGTGCTGAGACTGGCTACTAAGATGATCAGGGGAGGAGAGGGTCTATTTTATGGTCTGGAATAGCCCCTGTTGACTATCACTTCAAAAGTTTCTACTGACAACAGTTCCTTTCAATTAATTAGCCTCTTAACATTGGTAGAGACACCTCTTAACATTGGTATAGACACCTCCACCTTCCCATGTATCTTTGAATGTATAAATATCTGTTCACTGCATGTTCCATTCCATGCATCCGATGAAGTGGGTTCTTAACCCACGAAAGCTTATGCTGAAATAAATTTGTTACTCTCTAAGGTGCCACAGGTATTTTTCTTGTTTTCTTTTTGCTGACACAGACTAACACGGCTACTACACTGAAACTTATTTTGCGAGAGTACACTAAAACATCTTGGCTTGTTTAGCCCAGCAGAATGAAGGCTAAGAGGGGATAAGATTACTCTCCATAATTACATCAGAGGGGTAAACACCATGGAGAGAGAAGAACTATTTAAGTTAAAGGGAAATGTTGGCAAAGGAACAAATGCATATAAACTGCCATGAATAAATGTAGGTTGGAAATCAATAGGTTTCTAGCATCAGAGGAGTAAGGGTCTGGAGTAGCATTCCTGTAGGAGTAGTGGGGGGATATAACTTAATTTGTTTTAGGACAGAGATAGATAAATGTGAATGAGATTCTATGATGGGATTGCCTGTGGTGGCAGGAGCTGGGCTCAATGGCCCATGGCGTTCTTTTCAGTCCTATGTCAGTGACTTAAATCTCACGATTCAGGGCTTCAGCTGGTCTCCCTCAGGAGTCAGGAAGAATATGTTTTCCCCTCCCCCATGTATTCTGTGTTTTCTTTTTGGTTTTTGTCCCTCTCTGAAACATCAGAGATGGCCACAGCTGGAGATAGGACACCAAGTGGGTGCTGAAACGTGGTACAGAGAGTTCTCCTTCTTAGATGCTTTGCTGGTGGCTCTTTCTTACATGCTCAAAGTTAAACTGATTGCTATTTTCAGGGTCAAGAAGGAATGTTCCCTCAGGTCAGATTGGCAGGAACTTTGAGTTTTTTTCCCCTTCCTCTGTGAATTGCTTGCTTGTATCATCTGGGTAAAACTCAATTAATCAGTTCCCTACTATTTCAGGGGCATTGGTGCACATCAGTCCCTCCTGTTCTCGGCCGGTGGTACACAATAATTTTGTCTCCAAAATGGATGTAATACTTTATACTATTCCAGGTTATTGGGCTCAGTGCAGAGACGGCTGGTTGATGTTTAGAAGCCCATTATGTACAGGTTACATCTGGTAGTCCCTTCTGGCCTTAAGCTCTAACCTCTACGTCAGTGGTGGACAACCTACAGCCCGCGGACCACACATGGCCCCTCAGGGTAATACCCTGTCAGGCGCAAGACAGTGTTTACATTGACCGTCTGCAGGCACGGCCACCAGCATCTTCAAGTGGCCGCAATTCGCCGTTCCCAGCTAATGGGAACTGCGGGAGGTGGGGGCCAGCACTTCCCTACTGCCCACACCACTTCTCGTAGCTCCTATTGGCCAGGAACAGTGAACCACAGCCACTGGGAGCTGTAGGTGCCTGTGCCTGCAGATGGTCAATGTAAACAAACTGTCCCGTGGTCCGCCAGTGGATTACCCTGACGGGTGTGTGTGGCCCACAGGCAGCAGATTGCCCACTACTTCTCTACGTGCAACTTATTAAAATTAAGATTAAAATTCCTGTGTTTTGACTACATCATATTTTCTTAAAACAATACCTTTGAAAAAAAAATTCCTATTAGGAGGCCCATTGTGTATAGCGGGGAAAAGGCCTAATAACCATACTACCCAGAGCTCATTAGGGAAGTAATGTTCAGAGGTATACAAATCTCAGTAAGTAGTTGTAAGTAGTTGTAAGTAGACATTCCAGAAATGTCAGTCATATTCACTAAGACTTGAAACAAACACAATGACAGAGAAAAAGAGAGTCATTACAAACCACCAAACACATTTCCATTTTAAAAAGTTGACTTTCCCAGTAAGGTATTCTGTGCTACTAGTTCATGTTACAGTAAGAGATGAGTAAAATACATGACTGAGAAGCTGCAGTTCTCATAGATTTAGTTTAAAAAACATGTCTACAGTATATATGTCAGAGTACTTAACTGCTAAATGACCGTTTTGGCTAAACATGATTAAAAAGGGTGTAGGAAAACCTAAAAAGACTAAAGGAAAAAAGAAATAACACAAGTTAATAGCATATAACCTAGAGAAACTTAATTACCAATTAAAAGATATACCTAAGTAATATAATGTTGCTGTTAAACGAGGGACGAATAATTAGGTACCCTGCACCGTAGATTAAAAATTGTATGTTTATATAGGAGATATCACACTCATAAACAGATATGGATCATAGTCCCAGTGAAATTCAGAGAAGAAAGAATTAGTCTAGTACTTGGAGTACCATTAGCAATACATTTAGAATTGAAAAAAAAGACAGCAACAATAATTCCCAATTTCTTTTGTCCAAAGACCTATGTCTTGTTTAGAATGACAGCTGACAGCTCCTATACAACCAAGGCAATCCAAAGATTGAATGATTCATTTGCCTCTGCTAGGGTGCTTGTGACGGGGCAGAGCGGCCCCGCACTGGTACCACAGGGGTTAACCCTTCCTTCCTGGCAGAGGAAGCCCCGCCCCAGAAGCCCTGCTGGGCATGCTCCAACTGGAGCCTAAGTATAAAGGCCTGCAAAGTGGCTCAGTCTGGGCTGACCGCCAGAGGAGAAGGAAGCACACCGCCAGCTCCCGAGGTGGGACAGCCAACACCCCAGGATCCAGAGGCCAACCAAGCTGTGACACCCTCTGCACCCCGGACGAAGGCTGCGATTGGAGGGGACGGACCGGAGAACCCGGTTGATGGTAGGAAGTGACCCAGAGGGACTTTAGAAGCCAACAGTGTTAAAGCTGCACTGACGCTTGGCGTGTTGCGGGTGGATCCCCGCTGAGCTAATCACAAAGGGGAACCCCGCTAACAGGTGAGCCCTGGGTCGGGACCCGGTGAAGAGGGTGGGCCCGGGTCCCCCCATTACTCTGGCCATTGGGCCGCACAGCCCTGAGCCTTGGGGCGGGTTGTATGGACTCTGGCCGCTGGGCCACACTGCCCTGAACCTCGGGGCGAGTTGCATGGACTCGGGCCACTAGGCCACACTGCCCTGATCTGCGGGGTGAGTTAGTTGTTTGGACTCTGGCCACTGGGCCGCACTGCCCTGAACCTCAGGGTGAGTTGTATGGACTCTGGCCGGTAGGCCACACTGCCCTGACCTGCGGGGCAAGTTAGTTGTATGGACTCTGGCCGTTGGGCCATACTGCCCTGGATCTCAGGGCAAGTTACCTGGACTCTGGCCGCTAGGCCACACTTCCCTGATCTGCAGGGTGAGTTAGTTGTATAGACTTTGGCCATTAGGCTACAACAGGACGCCCTTAAAGAGACAGGCGTGAAGAATTAAGAGTGGCGAGGCCCCGACACCTCAGCCACCCCTGCCACAAAGGGGTGCTGCGGTGCAGGACCCGTCACAGTGCTATTCAAGACTTGACCTTAGAAGTGGTCATATTTCAGAGAGAAGTGTAAATGGCAATCACTCCATCCTAATTATTAGTGATCATACCACTAAGTTATCCAGAAGCAATGTCCTTATGTACTGTAAGAGCCAAATCAATAGCAGAGACTTTCTTCCATGTTTTCAGAACTATGAGATTACTCAATTATATTTATGTAAGAGATTTAGGGACTAATTCACCTCCTCCTGATATGGGAATATTATCAATTTGTAGTAATTGCATCCCTTATGAAATTTTCCCTGCAACAGCAAGCTCCTGATTTAGCTGAACTATTCATCAGAATAGTAACAAGTTAATGAAATTTATGCTACAAAATCTAAAGCAATTAAATCACTTGTTGCCATATTTAATATTTGTACCCATAGAGGTGCTCAGCTGTAGGCAACCAAAGTGATTTATGGGCTACAAAATATGTTTGGGTTATATTTTCATGTAGTACATGTGGTCGTGTTTCCATTTGAAGTTATTCAGAGGAGGATTGGGCCATTACATGATAAAGTTATGAAATTCAACCCAAATAAATACAGTTGAACAAATTTTGGGAAAGCATGTTATACTAATGGATTGTGTTAGATATTCTTTACTTCCCTATTTTTTATGTTACTTTATGTTAATGTTATGTTCTCACCAGCAATAAGGATTCTGCAGATGAAATTCTGCCTCCACTTACAACTATTGTAACCAAGTTATCAAATCCACCTACAGTTATATCTGTTATATCTCAAAGAAGATGTTCTAGATTGTCCAGGACAGACACTGTATTTTCTTATGTGTTTGGAAAGTGCCTGCTACATTTTTAGTACAACTACAATATAAATAATAACCAACTATAGTAAATAATGACAATAATAACACCATAGGGCATCATATGTGTAAATGGAGCAGCATTTGGTCCTGCAGTTCAAAATTAGTTGGAAATTCTACTGATGAATCATGAGCCAGAATAGAATCCAGCTAACTCATGTAGAGCTGTGTTTGTTCTATAGGGTTAACAAAAGTTAAAACTTATTTCAGAGAGAGGTTTTGTAACACCCCCACTTAAGTTTCCCGGCTCCTGGAACTCTGATCTAAGCCTCTAGGGTATAGCAAAAGGATTATAACTAAAATGGCTGATAACATTCCCAGCATTCTTGAAGTCTGGATTGGGGACAGAAGAGATTTGAAACCCCTGCTGAAGACCAGTTAGGAAAGTTTCTGCTCTCTTCCGACAAAGCAGATTTTCTGCATGAAAGCCAGTCTACTGTCTAGGATGTCTATGTTTGAGTAGAGTACCATACTAATTTAATAACTTTCTATTGTCAGCCCTGTATCTTCCCCTCTTGGATTTCAGTCAAACAAGTAGGTAAAAGTACAACACAGAAGACAAAAATTTGCCCCTTCAAGGCTGAGTTTGCAACTTGGTGAAGATACAGACACTTCATAATCTCACAAAGAATCCATAAATTGTACAGACAGATCCCCAAATTATCTCAATCAGGATGGATGGAGTATGGTTGCATTATACAGCTGACTTCTTCCCCTGGACCCAGATAAAGTGAGCAGCTGCAAGATGAGGTAATACTACCATATGGATACAGCAGATACTTCTATAAGATTCTGGCCCTGAGTCCTTACTATTACTTTTCCTCCTTTATTTTGAACTATTGGATTCTCAAATCTCCTCCACTTATAGGTGAATTAAATTGGAACTAGATGCTATACCACTCGATGTTTCCATAGGAAACGTGTCTTTCTTATTATCCTGTCAGTAGGTTTGGTTAGTTCCCAGTGTATTAGTGGTAGACAAGGAAAGTGGAGAGAGAGAGAGTGAGCCTTTAGTATTGTTCAATAGCATGGTTGGTCTTTTTTGAGGTTTGCTGCCAACTCTGAGACTATGTTTATCATCGGGGGTATTCTTTTGATTAATGGTACTCCAGTGACAGTGAAAAGAGCAAGAGTAGAGTTTGACCCACTAACAGAGCCCGAAGAACCCAGGATAGTCTGACTTAAAGGAGTAGCCAACATACTTTTATGTTATTTTACTCTTTTGATTATGTATAACAATTATGAGAGTGAGCTTTTTTTCCAAGCTAGTTGATTGTGGCCATAAGTGAGGAATATATGGCTGCACTGATCCCATACGAAATAACAGGCAAACTATGGACCAAAAGATTTCAAAGCCAGCTATTTAAGCCATATTCCACTATATTCTCTGCTTTTAAACACCAGTCTCCCTTTTTTTTAACATGACTATGCTAGTTGCCTCTATCACGGACCTTGCTAGAGCATTCTGCTAATTCACTACACAGTAATATAAACAGTGGTCACATTTTTGCCTACATTACTTTAATTTTTAATTCTATGTTTGAGAACTCGACTCGATTAGCTAAAGCAATTTAGCAGCAAACCCTAAATAGCAGTCTTTCAGAATCTCATGAAAAAGTACTTTTAAAAATCCTTGCTTAATAGTTAATCTTTTTAAAAAAATCTAATATTCAGCTTGTTTCCTTTCCCTTCTCTGCCCCTCCCAACAGCACCATACACACAGTGGACAGAGAATTAACTTATTTGAAGTTGTAACGGGGTTTGCGTCTGGGTATTCGGCCCCTGGCCCTCCCTCTTCAATGGGTCAGGGACACTTCAGTCTGGTGCAAGACCCGGGCTCTTTATTCACAAAAGGTTTCCCACCACCAGTTCCCAACTAAATACATGCTTCACAGCTACTTTGCCTACAACAGGCCTGGCCAGCAACAGACTAGAAGCCTCCCACTTCCTTCTGTGCCTGACCTTTCTATTTCCCCCTCTCTCTGGCTTCCTCCCAGCCTTTATAGCTCAGACTCAGTGACAGACTGAAACATTTTCCCTGTGTGCAAAATTAGGCCCTCATGGAGTGATCAAATGACTGAAGTTTACCATGAATGGTTACAATGGTGGTTCAAATAGGAATTAGTTTTCAGATACTACACAGGAACTTTATGCAACTGCATTTCCCCACACCCTTCCCACACAAACAAGAAAAAATAGTACAAGGCTTCTGAATACTGCTTGTATCTGAACGCAAAAATCACAAAAGTCATTCACAAATATGAAGGACTTTTTAATCATTATGCACCAAATATATGTAAGTCTAGGGGCTGTAATACCATTGTTAATATAAGCATTGTATTTTTATTATTATTAAATAAAATGAAGCTATGGACACTCTGAAGTCTATGCTGGCAAATTTTGCCTTAAGCACAATCTAGAAGCAAAAAATCCATTTCAATAGCTCAATGATTAATGACCGTGAAAAATTCAGGAACTGGAGCATCATCATCATCACAAATGGCCACACTTGTCCTTTCTTCTCCTTAGCAAATTGTGGGCATGCCAAGACTGAGACTTGATTTAAAGCTCACAAGAGCTAAACAATTTGCACACAATTTGCAGCAACACCTGTGCTTGCCTTATTCCAGGAACAAACAATCTCCTCCTCAAGAGCCCCAGCTGTGGAGAACCTTACAATGACTTAACACCACAGGGAACAGCTAGGGCATCCTCTCTGACTTGAACACTAAGGCTATTGTGGATGAAGTTTATTAACATAATCTAGAGAGAGTGTTAAAAATCTGTAGAGATGCAGTGCAGTGGTCTGAGGACAAAGCCATTATAGGTGCGAAATATATGGAGTGTTAACTGAGTAAAGGGTAAGATTAAATAAGCAGCCCAGCAGCTGTGCACTTTGGTGTTTTGTTTTGTTCGTTTGTTTCTGTTAGAGCAGTGCAAATGCCATAATTGGAAAGACAGGTTCAACTTTATAGTTCCATGCTGCACTCTTTGTTTCAATTAGTGCCAGATGACCACTCTTGTCAACTAATGTGGGAGAATCTCCCTCCAGACATAACTAGTTTGTGAGTTTAGAGTCACAGAAGTGGGTGGCAGATTATACATTGCTCTACATTGGCATGGCTGATACTGATTCATCTGCAAAACACACCACAGGTCACATGAGTAGAGACCCAAAGGAGGGGAGACCCAAAGGAAAGGAAGGGAGACCCAAAGGAGGGAAAAGGCCATATATAATTAAGAAATAGCCAGCTGAGCACATTTGATTTCTACCTTAATGTTTCTCCACTTAAAAAAAATCTCTGTTGAGCTGAATCTTTCCATAACTATCTGAGCAAGAGCTACCTGAATAATTCAGAATTAATGAGTTATTTGACTAATTCTGCCTCTTTTTCAGTTTGTACATTTTCTGTGATCATAGTGCAGTTGCTAAAATGTCTTCGCTATTTGAAATTATTCACTGGATCTTTTCTGAAAATGATTCTTGGTGGCCTCTTTATGATCACCAAGAATTATTTTTAGAACTGGTCCAGTGAATAATAATTGTGAATATTTGAAATTTGAAATTCAAGCTGTTTTAATTGACCATAGAGGTCATGATGATGTATTTCTTTGTTCCTGGAAAGGACAGGGGTAACTCTAGAATGTAATTTCTAGGGTGACTGCTCAGATTTATCAATTGTGAAATTCACCTTATTATTATTTATTTGTATTACGGTAGCACTTATGAGCCCCAGTCATGGACTAGGACCTATTTGGCCGAGGTGCTGTATAAGCACAGAACAAAAAGATGAACCCCATCCCAAATAAATTGCTTTCTGTCAATATTCTGAAATATTCATGTAAAATTTACTATTTTGTCAAACACATCTTCTAGAATAGACGTGGAGAAGAAACATAATAGGGGCATGGACACAGAAAAAGTGCTTTTTATTTAAAATATGTACATATTTGACCAGAAAATCCTTTGCAGTATTAACTCTGCTGTGTTTGAGTAAGATAAATAGAAAAGGCTCTTCTAAAATAATGTTGCTTTGTCAAGAAAATTTTACCTTAAGGGTAGATTGGCTGGGTCACAAGCCAGAATGTGCAGACCACGGGGTGTGTGATTCCTTTTCCAGTTCAGGAATTTACCCATATGAAATGCTTGTCCTGAATGCTGGTGGTTAGCAATATTGGGATTCAGGTACACATCGTGAGGTAGTAGCCACTGAAACAAAAGTGCTGTAAGTTGAGGTAAGTGATGGGCTTTTGGTCTGATAACTTGGAACTCATTAGGAGTGAGTCTTGGAACAAACAGGACATCCGAGATAGTCTAGTAGCTCTCAAGGCATCCAAACTTAAAATATCCCTCAGATAAAAACAAAATGAAACAACAACAAACAAAAGTGTTGGCAGAAAGAACTACAGTGAAAGACAAAACATGGCCAAAATCTTCAGATGTGGATTACTAAAGTTTGGTTTCTTAGTCTTTATTTATGTCAGTCAATGGGATCTCTTTGGTATTCATCACTTTTGAAAATCAGGCCCCTCATTTGGTGTGGAGAATGAAAACAGAAAATGAAACAATTACAAAAATAAGGGTACTGGAGGAAACAAAGGAAAAGCTGTTTGATGGGTTCCCCATGGGGTGCCACCTGGAACTGAGGTACCACTGAGCCCCCTGACCCACCAGTCTGGGCTCCCTCTCACACCGTGCTGCTGTGACAAGCAGCAGACATGCTCCCAGTCTTACACTTACACCAGCATGTGCACAGGTAGGGACAAACCTAGCCTCAGTTACATGTAGGCTTTCTGACTAGCCACTGCATGAACCAACAGTAAGGCTACAGCCAAGGTAAGTCTCAGCTCCCCAGGCACGCACCCCCTCTGGAGCACAAACTCAAAATTATACCATTTTGCGCTGCACATGGAACTGTACAGCGTAAGCTCATAGAGTTCTCCCCCACACTCTCAATGTGGAGAGGAATAAGTAACAGCCCCACCCCTTGAGCTAAGATTTCCAGACACTTCACTTCAAACTTACTTGTTTAGATTATAGCATAAAATAAGTATATTAATTACAAAAAGATAGATTTTAAATTATTATAAGTGATAGCCAACAGATCAAAGGAGATTACCTAGTAAATAATTAAAAATGCAAACTAAGTCTAAGATACTGGAAATATAGGATATGAATGAGCAAATTCTCACCCTGGCTGATGATACAAGCAGGCTGGCAGATTCTTAAGGAACAAGCAGCACTTGCTTTGCAACTTGAAATCCCCAGGTCTTTCATACACAAGATAGAAATCCCTGAGGCCTGGGTCCAGCACTTCCCCCTGTTCAGTCTTTGTTCCTCAGGTGTTTCTATGAGTCTCCTCGTGTGTGGAGTGAAAAACAACAGATGATGTCACTCCCTGTCTTATGTAGCTTTAGCATATGGTGGGAACCCTTTGTTTCAAAATTTGGTTCCCAGACCGGTTTGTGAAAAAATACTGACATCCAAAGATGGAGTCCAGAATCATGTGGCCTGGTCCCATGTCCTTATAGAGTCATAGCAGCCATTACTTACAGGCTGTCTGGAATGTCCTCAGAAAGGCTCACTAGATGGGAGATAAGCTTCTCCTAAGGCCTTTGTTTACCCTAATGGCTCAATGCCATGAATAGGCCCTTTCCAACCAACTATCTAGCCTGAAAGAATCTTGTCTATTGGACGTTACCCAGGTGTAACTATGTTTGAAGTACAGATACATAGTCAGTATTTATAACTTCAGATATAAAAGTGATGCATACCAATAGGATAATCATATTCAGCAAATCATAACTTTTCCAATGACACCTCACATGACTTATCTTGTATGAAATGCATCATAATTATGCCATAACCATATAATAATATTACGATGATGAATATGTGGTGCAGTGTCACAAGTTGTTTATTGGGGAATATCCCCATCTGACTAGAATTGTTTGCTTTTCACAGGGATGAGCCTAGGATCAAGGGGAATCCTAAATTTAAGAAAAAAAAAATCTGGCCTTGGGAAGGAGGAGTTGGGGCGTGAGTTGTCAGCCCATGGAAGTGACATACAGTTTGACAGAAACAAGGGATCATGCTGTAAGCAGGACTGGATGGCTCTCTCTTTCATTGTGTTAATTCATTTTTCCTAAGTGCTTTAAACCTTTAGGAATGAATAAGTAATGCTTTGTTTTGAAGATACCATTTTTACTACAAATCTATGCTGTCCCTGACTCCCAAAGGTAAACTCTTACAGATTACAAAAACAGATTGGGCCTGTGCTTTTTAACATGGTTCAGAGCCAGCAGGGCTGCAGACCAGAGATCCAATCTGACAGTGCTTGGAAGGGGAGTTTCCACCCAGAGTGAGGTGCAGAAAGTTCATCCTGTCACCTAAGGGATGGACTCAAAAGGGACTAAAATAAGTCTAAGAACAGTTTTCCCTATATCTGAGACTCCTGGGCATCTAAATAAAGACTTAAGGTCTATATTTTCAGGTGCTTAGACTCCTAAACCCATATCTAGGCACCAAATGAGAGAATTTGAAAAGCACGCCGAAGACTGTGAAGCACAAGATTTTCAGTTGGATTCATGTTTGTAAATCCTCCTAAATTAGGTGTTTTTTTGAAAATATTGCACCTAAGTAAAAGGAATTCAGCTTTGCCCCAAATCTACTTTTCGTCCTACATGTTTCTGAAAATTTTGATATAAGTACAAAGTACCTTTTTCAGTCACACATTGGCTTTGTCTATGTAGATTAGATTTCACCAAATAGGAGGAAACATTTCCAGGCAGTGCATTCTTTAAGTCTATGCAATAATCTCTCAGGAGAAGAGGTAGAATTCCACCATTTATGATATTTAAAATTAAACTAAACAGTATACTACTTAATGTACTCTAGAGAAAATTCCTGATTAATAGAAATATTAGCTGGGTGATTTACTGATGTGAGTCCTCAGATGATTCTATTCACTGGCTCCAGTCTGTGGATTCTGTGGATCCCCAGACTAGAGGCAATTTCCCCAAGGCTCTTGTATGCTGTACTTGCCTGGGTATGGTCTCAAGGGCTCTCCAAAAGCCAGGAGTTACCAAAATGCAGTGCACTCCCGCTATTCCTCCCGCCTGTAAGAATGTCCCCGGCATGCCTCCTATGCTAGAGTTTGCACACGGGTGGCCTAAGTGATGATTTATATCAGCTTTATGCAAGATAGGGACTCTCCCATGCCAGAGGAATTCCTAGCTGGGGAAATCTCACTGCATTCTAGCCTCCTCATGTCCTGGAAGCAATTCAAAGGGAATGGAGTGGGGGTTGGAACGGAGCCTAAGGCCTTTATCATCTCTTTGGGCCAGACAGTTCCCTTGTTGTGGTAAGAAAACTGTCTGTTTGGACAAGCAGAGTTCCCCTGGCATTCTTATAGTACGGAGGGGTATATTGCCCCCTACAGAAACCGTGTGGTTTTCATCCCCCAACCCCAAAATGTCAATTTTGGGTGATCCTCAGTGGAACAGGCCCATTCACACGTATCTCAGGACTGCCACACCGGCTCCTCTTATCCCTATTATCATAGTTCTTAAAGAAACCCTTCTCTTGGTAGTTCCTCAAAGACTGGTGCTCCCAGAAACCCTTGAGGAGTGTGTGAGTGTGGAAAGATGCGTAGGTTAATACTAACAGGATCAACATGTAATAAGCCCCATGTCCCAGGGGTGTATATTCTCACAAAAAGGGAGGGGTGAGAAATTGGGGAACCTATTCATTTTCTGGTCAACATTTTTCAAAATTCTATTAAAAATGTTGGAATTTTCAATGTAAATATTTGCAAACCTTGCCCCATGTTTTCACCAGTTCTACTGAAAATGCTTATGTTTTGTTTCCAAAACATTGCCTGAGTATATTGATAATGTAGCACAGGGCCCAATTCATATAACTTGTAGGAGGTGGCATAAAAACCTTGTCAGGAGAAGTAGCTTGCCCTAAGAGCATTTTTGGACAATAACAGACATTTAGGCCCCAATCCTGAAATCACTTAGGTACGTGGTTTACTATTATTAATAATCACAATTGAAATAACAGTAATAGAATTAAGCAGGTGCTGAAGTGTTTTCAGATTTGGAACTTCCTTAGTGTGACCTGGAGTTTTGCAAAAGGAGGAAGTGAATGTTATTTAGAAGTATTTTTAAGAGCCCCAGGATTAAGATCTCCTACCCAGGGTAACTGAGCAGTATCAAGAGACAATGTAAAGCCCACCAAAGGCAGGGAAATCACCACAACGCTCCACAGAAATTTGCTGGCAGAATTTTAACAAGGGCCTCCCTCTCCACATTTCCCAGATAGTACATCACTACTAATATTCATATTTGTGTTGAGGTGAGGCTGGATCTAAAGATCCATCTTGTTTTGTGCTAGTCTCTCTTGGTAACAAAAATATTCATCTTCCATGCACCGGAGGTACAAACCATAATAGTATGAATGAGTATAAAACAGTTATTTTATAACCTAATGCTATTGCCTTGGATGAAGCAGTTTCCATACTATTATGATAACCACTTTCAGGACTTTCATACAGGCAGACTTGAGACTTACCCTTTAAAAAACATGACCCTTATGTCATTGCATTTTCACATTTGTGTGTCATAATGAATAAAGCCTTAGTAGTGACTACCTTTTTTTCTCGTTAATTAACAACATCACAAAGTTCAGGATTTATAATGTAGAGAGACTGTTATTAACCTTTTTAAAAATAGGCTGCACATATTGTGTATGCTATCTTCAATGTCATGTTACAGAATTAAATACTGTTATGTTCATTTCAGTGAATTTACCACTGTCCCATAAATTAATAGATAAAGAATTCATATGGTAAAATAGCATCAACATAATTAAACCATAGAAATTCTAATTTCAGATGACATTTTGATAAATTGAAATTCTAATTACTTTAACTTTTTGGGCAGAACTTATATTGGGCAGAAACCATGTCTTCTTCGATACAGAAACTACCTCTTTATGTTAGCTCTGCAGAAGGGGGAAGGTTATTATTTGGCAGGTTAGAAGAAGTAGTACAGCATATTTACCTTTCACTAGTTCTTTTTATCAGAGTAAAAATTCAACACCACTGCAAAAAATTAAAGTGAGATCCGTATCTGACATAAGCGATAAACATGTCAGTGTAGGTAAAAGAAATTACATTTCTGATCTTGGCTGGATTTCTGCTGACAGATCTACATTATTTGTCAAGACAGCCCGTAATAACTTTAGCATTGTCCTGGTTCAATTTTTTTTTCTATTTGCTATTTCATGTCATGTTGTGAATGCTGTTTAGTGTTTAATGAGCAAATATCAAGATTATAATCCTCTGCCAAAATTTTGTAAGGTCATAAAGAACAAAGTTAATAAAAATGGCATGTGTAACTTAAATGGATCTATTGCTGAAATAAATTCCTTCATGTTATCTTAAACAGGTTATTTTTAAAACCAGTATGCACCAATTGAACACAATGCAATTCTTGGTTTTGGGAACAAAGAAGAGGAGGGTGAGAAGAGTAGAATTCAGCATAATAAGCCTGTTTTAGAAAATGTGGTTAGACATTATTGCAAGGAGAAAAATATATTTTTCCACACACCCATGCATCATTTTGTTCAATCTTTAAAATCAAAATGATTTTGGGCAAAGTCCAAGGATGGAGCATTTCAGCACCAAAAGTCAGTGTTTCAGAAAGTTGTCAGTATATGGAACCTAATAGAGGAGATACAATGGAAACTGTTTTACAACCTTAGTTTTAGTGTTTGCTGTTTCTTCGTCGCCTCATACTATACACATTTTGAGCAGCTTTTTGCTTCACAAATATCATTGAAGCAGAAATGAATAAAAGCAATGCGTGTATGTTTACATTTTTAATTTCAGCAGAATCTGTTGTGTAACCTCCCAACAAAAGCCATACAATTCAGAATTCAGAACATCCATATCTCACTTCATTGTGTTTTGTGGTGGTACAGAGCCCGAGCAGCAGCTCCTGAAAGCACTGTTCCTGAAGGTATGTCTCCATTACAAGCAGCACTGCAGCTACACCGCTGTAGTATAGATACTTACTACAGCAATAGTTTCCCCATCACTGTAGTAAATCCACCCCCTCAAAAGGTAGTAGCTTGGTTGATGGAGATGGAGGCCCCACTTTGAAACTCCCTCACAGATGTAAGGGTGAGAGGTTTGGAAAATAAAATGAGTCTGAGGAGTAGGCCAAGGAGGATTTACCCTATATCATTGGTTATTGTGTGGGAACCCTGTAACCCCACACTGTACCCAGTTAGATATCCAGTACATTTGTTGCAGGGGTGAATCTAGCACCCATCCCGAGTGATAAGTTAATTAAGTTGTGCCCTGCCACTTGAATCCAACCCTGTGTTGGTCTTCATTCACTTGTGTATCCCTATCACATGTCCTTGCACTGAAGGGAGTATGAGCACTGCAGTGCTGCTTGGCTTCCTCTGCATACAGATTCCCAGTCTCCCACCCTCTTGAACACCTGTACAGCACTGAACATAATGGAGTGCATAATATTTTATTTCACCAAGTGTTGTGAAACAGATGGCATAAAACTCAGCGGCAGGAGAAGCTAAGGATAGAAGGCCACTATTAGCCTGGAAATAACTCGCTTTAGTTAGTATACATTAGAACCTTAAAATGTTAATGTAAGTTTCATATTTAATTATGTAAAACCTTTATGGAGTCTGTGGATTTCTTCTGTGTTTCAGGAAACGCATATCATCTTTATTTGATAATGTTTGTAGTCAAGCCTCAGTGAAACTGCTTGCAATACAGATCTGGACACTTTTTCTCATATTCATAATTGATTTTCTGCTTCTGTATCAAGTATCATCAGACCTCTTCTATTGGTAGCAAGTCTCTTTTTTGAGGTTAATAGCATAAGACAATGCATAAAGTCAAGTGAAAAGGAGAGCACATTTTGATATTACAGTATTATTTTCTACAACATGCTATTTCATAGGTGAAAGTAAATGAGTTAAAATGATGCCTTTGATATAACCTGAAAGAAGCTTTCATATTCATATAATTAACTGTAGATGTGCTTTTGATTTCTCATTGCTCAGTCATCCTTTCCTCTATCTTCACAATGCTTTAGGAGTAAATATATTTAGTACTACTACACTTTAGTTAGAGAACACACACACACACACACACACTATCTATTATACACAAAAATAAGTTGCTCTATGAATTAACAGTAAGATCCTTTCAGATGATAAAACAACTAGTGGTTTGGGGATGGGAAACATTCCCTCCTTCCCCCTTTTATTTTTTGTATTCCTTTCCAACTTTTAAGGCAGATAGTGCCAAATGATAAAGCTGGAGTTGCCATAGCAAAAACCAGCCCTTGTTGACAGATTGACTTTACAAGTTGAACATCACATAATTTATTATAGATGACTCATTATGTGAATGAAGCAAATTCCTAGGTGCCATTCTTGGAGATGAATTGTTTGTCCACACAGCAGTCATGAAAATGCAGATGGCTACCATCAATAAAACACAGGTGTAAAACAACTCATAACAAATGGAAATCAACCACAGAATTAAATACATGGCATCTCAAGCATTAGTGGATTTTTGTTTGACTGTTTATTAAAATACTTTAGGTTGTGCCAATTTATTGTGCCAATGATTAGTAGCTCAAATTTAAAGTAAACAATAACAAATGAAAACTTAAAACTGTCTTAGAAAGTAAATTTGGGTCATACACTTCCCTTCGTGCTGAAAGCTACATGGAAGGGAGCATAGGCCTCCTGAGATGCATTGGTCTTGAAAGCTTCTAGTCCATTACTTTGTACCATCAGGGCTGGAGGTATGCAATGTCGAAGGCGCTATGCAAAGTGGCAGAGGCTCAAATCTATGGGAATGCATGGGCAAGACCCTATGAATCTCCAGCTACAGGAAGTATCCCACTTTTCTGGCTCCTTCACCTCATGTCCTACTTACTCATGTGAAGAGAGATCCTGTGTGGAATTCATGAAGGGAGACCGGCAGCTATTAGATAGTGATATTAGCTGCCCTGAACTTCTTCACAGTCCACCCTTCCCATCTGAGATTAGGGCCTTTCTGTTCCCCTCTATGCCGCATAACCAGAGTGCAGTATCTGGCTCCATTCTAAAGCATCTGTGTTTAAATGAAATTTATTGCCCTTTAATTTTCCCTGACAGCCAATTATATTTTACATTACAGTTTGTCTTTTTTCATGATTGCAATGATGATGATTAGAATCAATAATAAATACTATGCCCTGGGAAAGTACATTTGGTTACACTGCTTACACTGCACCGAGCTCTCATAGGAGTTTTACTGTTGAAGTCCCTTTTCCCCTAGTCTTCTAGAAAATATTGCCTGTCTAATGAGCAAGCTTCCAATGAACTCTCACAGGAGATGCATGCACATATGGGATAGAATTCAACCCATCAGTACAAAAGCCCCTTAAAACCTCTGCCCCTCTCCTGACACACACACACCTTTCTTGTTTTTCCTTCTGTTGGTCAGCACATGATTCTGCGAGAAATATTAGAGGGAAAACATGTTTTTGCATAAACTCTCCCTTACCTCTGTCTATTGTACATGTGTATTTCAAGTTATGACACTTCTATTGGCTGTTAAAAACAATAGAAAGATTATTTAGAATAGTTAAAAGGAATTTGTTTAAATACCCCCAACTAAGCTTTCAAAGAGGAACAGCCTATTGTGATTTTGGAGTCTATGTCATAGAGATTTAGCGGTGGGACAGCTTATAAAGAAAACAGGGAGGGGCTCAGACAGCAAAATAATTTGAATCTATTAGCCCTCTCCATATTGGAGGAAAAGGATGAATTGTGACTATCTGCATCACAATTTCTTGCCTTATACAGGGAGGGAAGTAAATTACCTCTCTTTTTTTGGAGGGTGCAATTTACACCCTCCTCATGTACCCAGACAGCTACTCAGGAGGATGATGAGGCAGGTAGGGCAAATGCTCCTCCCTCTATCTAATCACTTGACATGTGAAAGAATATCAGGCAGCCAGAGTAATAAACTTGACTGAGCAGTTGGGCCCATTACTCTTCTGTTTAGCCAAACAATGGCTAGGGACACTCTAGACCTATATGTTCTGATGATACAATGAAATATGTTTGACTATTTTGGAATGTTTATTAAGCTCTTGAATTGTACAAGGTACACATGTCATCCCAGAAGTGTCAATAGAAATTATGTGTATAATAGAATCATAGAATCATAGAGATTAGGGTTGGAAGAGACCTCAGGAGGTCATTTAGTCCAATCCCTTGCTCAAAGCAGGACCAACACCAACTAAATCATCCCAGACAGGGCTTTGTCAAGCCAGGCCTTAAAAACCTCTAAGGATGGCGATTCCATCACCTCCCTACGTAACCCATTCCAGTGCTTCACCACACTCCTAGTGAAATAGTGTTTCCTAATATCCAACCTAGACCTCCCTCACTGCAACTTGAGACCATTGCTCCTTGTTCTGTCATCTGCCACCTGCCCCCACTGAGAACAGCCAAGCTCCATCCTCTTTGGAACTCCCCTTCAGGTAGTTGAAGGCTGCTATCAAATTCCCCCTCACTCTTCTCTTCTGCAGACTAAACGAGCCCAGTTCCCTCAGCCTCTCCTCATAAGTCATTTGCACCAGCACCCTGATCATTTTCATTGCCCTCCGCTGGACTTTCTCCAATTTTTCCACATCCTTTCCGTAGCGGGGGGGGGGGGGGGGGGGCGGGGGGAACTGGATGCAATATTCCAGATGTGGCCTCACCAGTGCTGAATAGAGGGGAATAATCACTTCCCTCGATCTACTGCCAATGCTCCTACTAATGCAGCCCAATATGCCATTGGCCTTCTTGGCAACAAGGGCACACTGCTGACTCATATCCAGTTTCTCATCCACTGTAATCCCCAGGTCCTTTTCTGTAGAACTGCTGTTTAGCTAGTCTGTCCCCAGCCTGTAGTGGTGCATAGGATTCTTTCTTCCTAAGCACAGGACTCTGCACTTCTCCTTGTTGAACCTCTTCAGACTTATTTTGTCCCAATCCTCCAATTTGTCTAGGTCACTCTGGACCCTATCCTTACCCTCCAGCGTATCTACCTCTATCCCCAGCTTAGTCTCAGCTGTGAACTTGTTGAGGGTGAAATCTATCCCATCGTCCAGATCATTAATAAAGATATAACATGTTGTAAAAGTTGTATCACAGCCTATGGGCAGTAAGGGAAAGAGAGATGAAGCCCTTCAGAGGTGCCAGAATGATGACCACTGGCAATGAGGTGACGGTGATGAGAAAGATGATGGCTAATATTTCAGGTTGTTCTGCAAGGGATGGTATGAGTATATGTATGTGCAGATGTACATTCTATAGTATCTCTATCTACCATATTGAGCTGGCGTGTTTCTGACAGTGCTAAATGTATTTATAAACCATTTGTAAATATAGTAGAGATCCTACAGCATAAGTGTTGCAGCTGTGCACATTGGGGTTCCCAACTATAATTTGAATAATACTGGGCCTGATCTTGGGACAAGAATCTGTCAATCCTCAAAGTGATAATTGGGAAATCTTGCGTAATCAATGTCATTAATACATAATCTATAAATCAGGCTACATTTGCTACCCTGCTGTCCCTGCAAGCATGTCCTTTGTAAGGGAAAAAACCAGAACATCCACAAAACCACTGATCTTTGAGGTCCAACTCTCCTCTTTACCCTGACTCAGTTTACTCCCCTAATCCCACTGCATAATTTCATAATGGAAGCTACCACAAAAATTGTGTTGTCTGTGTTTCCACCAGAACTATGGTGGTAATTGTCCCAATTTACCCTAATTGTGAGTTCAACTATAAAGAGTGACGGAAAGTTTATAAAATGTCACAACAACCTCTAACAACAGATGCTGATGGGAAAAGTTACAAAAGGGAGACAGAATTTGTCCATTCAAAAAGGCCTGCTAATACAATTTATGGATGGTGTTAAGATCGTGACTGGTAAACAAGAGAAGTGTGGGAGTGGAAATCAATGAACCAAAGTTGATGTGTCATAAATTAGGCCTCATTGGTGAACAAAATAATGAAGGGATTGACTTTCCCACCCACCACTCCCTTTGGGAGTCCTTAAAAGAAAAATCTTTGGGGAGAAAATCCGATGCGGATGCTAACTGGCTGACTGAAAATGGGGGAAGGAGCAAGCTTTCCATTATGGCTGCTACCCCCTCTGTCTCCTGGACCCTTGAAACTACTGTAACACCATCAGACCTTCTTCGTGCTGATTTTGAGATATTTTCTGACCAGACCAGGCCACAGAGAGGAACCCAGATTACATCTCCAATGGCTTTTGCTAAATCTCAAAGCCCACCTGGGACGCAAAGTCTTGGTGTGTCCTTTCCTTCCCCACATTATTTCTTCCCTTTCCTGCTCCTTTTGCCTTCTCTCTAATAAGGATCTGGCTCAGCTGGCCAAGACTGTATATTTTGCAATACTACTGTAAGCCTGTGTCCAGAAAGGCAGATAAAAGCAATGCCCAAAACAGTGGAGTGGCTGATAAAACTGTGTACTGTGGTTGTATTTTTCCAGCAGTAAGACTGCAAGTGAGAGTCAATCCCAGGAACAAAATCTGCATTTTCTATCTTTGCTATGATTTTCTCTTCCCTTTTTTACATGTTTGTCTTATTTTGTCTTCTAGGAAATGGGATTAGACTCGAACAACAGCAGCAATAACAACAGGTCCAACCCATTTCAACATATTTCTTCCCTTTTCCACAGAATGGACAGTAATTAACATCTAAGAGACTGTCAAATGGGCTGTGGGAGGGAGCTTCTAAAAACTCTCTCCACTAAATGGAAAGGGAACACAGAATGCCATTAAAATGTAACCCTTGTTCAATACTTTATTTTCAAATACTTTAACTATTTATTCTTGTTCTGTATATTTAATAACAAGTTTAAAATAATTTTTAATGGTGTTAGTATGATACTCAGCAGGACAAGGTTCTTATATACCAAACCCTGAACCTTATATAATCTTGTTTAAAGTTGGACAGTGACTGGTTCATGTTATCACCTTTGCTTCTGTGCCCATTTATTGATATAACAGAACTGCAGCATTTCCCCTGACAGAGAGCACTCCATACTCACAAAGCAGTAGGCAGAAATTACCCCTAATGGTCAAATCCTACAGTATTATGCAGTCCTTACTCAGGGCAGATTCCTGTTCCAGTCTGTGGAACTCTAGCCAGAGAGAGGACTGCAAAATTTGGCCCTAAAAGAAGAGCGGACCACTTTGACTCTACTATATTGGCACCACTTTAAATTAACTGGGACCCATTAAGCTGTAAATGTTCTAATGAGAACAAAACTACATTATACATTTTATGTAATTACACGGATAGATTAACTTTAGTCCTGTTACATAAATGAACCATGTAATTATACTTCCTGCTCTCACATTTCAGGATAAATTAAGAACAAAAGTGTAATTATGTATGTGCATGACTAAATTCTTAGAGATACTGAATGGCCTCACAGATGCACAAACACAGAGGAATTCACATATATAAGTGTGTGTGTGCATGCTAAGCTAGAAAAATGGATGACAGTTTACCTTCCCAAGTTTATACCACACCTTCCAGAACTCTTGCTATCACTAAGGGCAGGTTTACACTACTGCTTAAGTCAATCTAACTTACATCACTTAGGGTGTGAAAATGCTCCCCCCAAAGTGACTCAAATTTCATGCTGTCCACACCAGCGCTATGTCCACAGGAGATACTCTCCCACCGACATAGCTTATGCTTCTCCGTGAGGTGGAGTAATTATGCCAGTGGGAGAGCGCTCTCCCATCAGCATAGCAAGTCTTCACTGGGTGCACTACAGCGGCGCAGCTGCACCAATGCAGCTGCACCGATGTAGCACTGTAGCAGTGCTTCTCAACCCATGGCCCCTAACCACTTGCGGCCCAATCAGCACACAGCCGTGGCCCGTGTGACATCCTCGGAGCCATACAGGTAGTATATATATTGTGTGGATGCAGCCCACATAGCAGATAGAGAGCTGTATATGTGGCCCACAATGGTAAATAGGTTGAGTACCACTGCGTGTAGACTGGCCCTAGGAGATTTCCTAAAGAAACCCTATCTTACCCAGTACAGCTAGAATCACCTAAGAGTATTTGGTATAGCATGGCCTAACTTTAAGTGCTCTGCCACCTAGTGGAACCAACAGCCTTGAGTTAGTCACACAGGCGCCATATAAAAAGTATGGGGAGAGTTACAGATCTAACAACACAGCAAGCTGAGCAGGGAGTCATCTGAATTAGCCAACAGGAAATGCTGAGGAGAGTGGTGTGGCCTAGGACCCACCCACCCAGAATATTAGGTACCTCACTCTGGGTCAGAATACAGTAGCTATATCCACTTCAGATTCACAGCCAGGAACTCCACATTCCTGGAGTTAGGTGCCTAAGAAAGATCAGTCTCTAATATCTTGGATATTAGGAAAAACTCTTTCACTAGTAGGGTGGTGAAACACTGGAATGGATTACCTAGGGAGGTGGTGGAATCTCCATCCTTAGAGGTTTTTAAGCCCCACATTGACAAAGTCCTGGATGGGATGATTTAGTTGGTGTTGGTCCTGCTTTGAGCAGGGGGTTGGACTAGATGACCTCCTGACGTCTCTTCCAACCCTACTCTTCTATGATTCTATGTTTTTTCTGTGTTTTGCAAAGAACTGAGGAGGAACCCATGCCCCCCAATACCCTATTAGTTAGAGCACTAGTTAGGATGTAGAAGACTCAGGTTTAAATATACCCTCTGGATAAGAGGAGCAGGGACTTGAATCCAGGTCTTCTTTGTCCCAGGGGAAGGTCCTAACCATCACAGCATACAGTCATTCTTACATTTTTTGGCCAAATGAATATTTAAGTATTTCATACAAAGTGGAACTGCTTCAGCAGGAGATATTGAGAGAGCTTCTCTCACAATACCGCATAGTCCACCAGTTAGGGTATTGCCCCGGAAGTTATGTGACCTTGATTCAAGTGCTTGCGCCTCTCAAACAGAGTGGGGATTTGAAGCTGGCCTACTGGTTGGCAATACTAGCTTCTCCTCCTTGGGCTGTGTTTTGTGCAGGGCCCAATCTCTTAGGCATGCTGTAAACACACCTACCGACTCAGGTGATAGGAAGGTGAATACCTAATCTGAGATCCCAAATGGGGTTTAGGTGCTATGATTGGAGTCAGGTCTTAGGCAGCTATGCTCATGCTCAATGGCAGATTTTTTGGTGCCTAGGGTATTTTACCAGTGGAAACTTAGGTGCCTAGGGAATATAGGAGCCTATGCTGTTAGATGGCAACTGGGTGCAGGTTTTGAGGATCCAAATTTTGTATTTAGTTACCTAGAGTGGCAGTTAGGTACCTAAATCCATTTGTAGATCAAGTGCTAAGGTCCTTCCTTCACCAAAATGAAATAAAAAATTACCAGTAAAGGCCCAAGCACATTGTTACTACTAATTTACAAATAGGTAAAATTGCAAAGGAATGTATCCAAGAGAGGGGTTGAGGATGGTACTGCAAGTTATTAGTTTGTGCAGTACTTATCTGCTGTTTATATTCTTCTGCTATCAGCCAGTAGTTTATGCATCCACGCCTCTTTCATCCACAGAAAGAATCTATGCATAGATTATAAAACAAATATACACAATTGGAGCTCCAGATAATTACCAATTCTCTGGATCAAGTCCTTGAGGTATTTTTTTGCCAGTTAAACTTTTTCCCACATGGGAATCGCTAGTCTAATTTATAATTAGTGTTCCTTAAAATTGTTTTGGAACTCTGGGATTGTTTCTATGGGCACTCCTCTGTTTGTTCACAGAGTTGACAGTTCAGACCTACAAAATGACTCTTGTTTTCTTCTGACTTCTACAATATCTCACCCTCAATCAGTGCAGAATAACTCATTTTGCAGTTATTCTAGACATCATCACCATATTACACCTGTACTGTACACTTCACTGAATTCCAGTCAAATAGAGAATCACATTTAAAATCCTCTTTATAATAGGTAAGGCTTTCAATTGTGTTAATCTGGTTGAAATATGGTTTTGATTTTCAAATAATATAACTATTGTCTATTCCTGAAATCTGCCTGAAATCTCACAGCTAAAAGGGGAGAACTTTACCAAATCTTATATGTGATGTCACTGATATAGACAAACATCTGAAAATTATTAGTTTTACCGTCCTGGTGCACTTTGTCATTAGTGGTTGTAGTATCATTAAATATATACCATCCATAGAGTTGCATGTACTTTAAGAAAAGGAGCTGGACTTTTGCCAGTTGAAATTTTGCACTGGTTTTGCCACGTGCAACAAAAATTTACAAAGCCCAAAATTATTCCAGGACATAATATATAAATAACCCACAAGCTAAGTGGCTGGGTTAAGAATGCAGAAATTCCCTCTTTTCAAGTTCTTGCCCAAACAAGTAGCAAAAATCTCCAATGACTGGTGATGGGACACCTGATGTGGAAGGTTCTCAGTTACTACAGAGAATTATTTCCCAGGTATCTGCTTGGTGTGTCTTACACATATTCTCAGGGTCTAACTGATCACCATATTTGGGCTCAGGAAGGAATTTTCCAAAAAGTCAGATTGGCACAGACCCTATGGGGGTTGCCTTCCTCTGCAGCATGGGGCACCAGTCACTTGCAGGTGTAAACTAATATGAATGATGAATTCTCTGTAACTTGACGTATTTAAATCATAATTTGAGGACTTCAGTAACTGAGCCAGCGGTTAGGGGTCTATTACAGATAGAGGTAGGTGAGAGTCTGTGGCCTGCGATGTGCAGGAGGTCAGACTAGATGATCAAGATGGTCCCTTCTATCCTTAAAGTCTATGAGTTTAAACTGAGAAATAAATTAGTTTAATGAACTTGCTTTAGTCAAGATATTTTGAAATTTTGTTGACTGGTTTTAAAAAGCTACTATCAACACAGGCCATGTGTTGTTCAGGAGTTTTTTTGAGTATATTTATGGATTTTAGTGCTAATGGCACTTTTAAACATTTATTTACATTTCAGTTGGTTTGATTCAATGATGGTTTTTATTCAGTATTTTTTATCATTCTTGTCAGTGTTTTCTGTTGACATGAACATTTTAGAAATATCAGAGGGGTAGCTGTGTTAGTCTGGATCTGTAGAAGCGGCAAAGAGTCCTGTGGCACCTTATAGACTAACAGACGTATTGGAGCATAAGCTTTCGTGGGAGAATACCCACTTCGTCGGATGCAAGCCATTCTTTTAGAAATAGCCTTTCTTCATACCAATACCTGTATTTGCCTGCAAATATGAATATTTACACATGAACAAAAGTATTCTCTATATATTATTCACTATTTGCCATTTTGCCATTTCTTAAACTGCTATTTAAAAGTTTCTGTCACTCAAACAGAAATCATATACAATACCATGTGACCTAAATGACCAATAACACCAAGACTAACAAACAAGCAATAAAAGCGGCAAAGAGTCCTGTGGCACCTTATAGACTAACAGACGTATTGGAGCATAAGCTTTCGTGGGTGAATACCCACTTCTTCAGATGCATGCATCTATACATCTCTACATCCATCTGTACATGCATCTGTACATGCATCTGAAGAAGTGGGTATTCACCCACAAAAGCTTATTCTCCAATACGTCTGTTAGTCTATAAGGTGCCACAGGACTCTTTGCTGCTTTTACAGATCCAGACTAACACGGCAACCCCTCTCATACTAAACAACAAATAATCAAAGACAAGACTTTCAAAAGTTCAGACCATCTATTTTAAGGGGTCAATATTAATTTAGGAGTCGAACTTGGATAACCATTTTTGAAAATCTTGGCAAAAGTAATCAGTTCTCAAACAACCCATAGTTTGAAAATTGCTCGTATAAATTATTTTTCAGATACAGAACATTTAGATAAATCAGGATAAATTCATAAGAGGTTCAAAAACACAATAAAGGGCTAATTCATTAAGAATTTATTCAAAAAATTGTAATTAACAATTAGCTATTTGTTCACAATTACTAATATAGCCATGGCTTTCTTTGAGTTGGGGATTTAAGTGAGTGCCTGGAGTTCAATATTTATGTGTGAACTAACAAAGCCTGAAGATAGCTAATGAAAATTATTTGCAACTATTGTGTAAGAGAATTGCCATGACAAAGGAACTAAACAGAAAGAAATGAGTAATCAGCCATCTGCACTGCATAGTATCTGCATTGCTGGTAAATCTAATAAATTGGAAGCTTTAAAAACTTGATTTTAAGAGCCCACTGATTAGAACCCATCCTGTTGTAAAGATTCCAAGGATCAGAATACACTGCAGTTTTATCATGCTGGTTTTTGTTTAATGGGTTTTGTTGACCATCTGCCATAAAGAAGAAACAACTGGGACTCTGGAATAATAGACTAAGGGAAATTTTGAACTGCTACATTGGAAATGTTAATTTCAAAATCAAATGTACAGTGCAAATATATAGTTTTTATTGTGCCTTGTTTCATATTATGGTTCAAATTAAGGTAGTCACTTAAACATCATTTTATATTTTACATTAAAAGGAAATATATACAAGTAGACAGAAATACCTGTATGGTCACAATTCATGGAGAACCATGTAACAAGTTGGTCAACTTTGTTGTCCTTATGTAATTCTTATTGGGGCAAACTAAGAACCATGTATATATGTGTACTTATATTTATTCCAGGTATCACTGCATACTTCATCTTCAGCCTAGTTCTGCAACCATGACCTATGTGAGTTACTTCTGATTTACACTAGGGTAAGTGAGCTCAGAATCAACTCCAGTGATCAAAAACCTAAAACTATGTGCTATTCAGATATATAGCTACTTGATTTTCAAGTGCAAATTAGACAAGTAAATAACATTATTTGTGCCCATAAATAACAGTGATATAGTTGGGTACTCACAATTAGTTTTGCTTACTAGATCTCATACTAAAAGAGAAAATGTTTTCTGGAAAGTTGTAATGAAAAAAATAACTTTATTTTTAAAACTTTTGAGATATGAATTTTTTCGAATAGCTCTTGATATTCCCAAATAGAGATGCTTTACATTTGATGGATATTGTAAGGGAGGTCAAAGTTTTGGTTTGGAAACATTGACACATTGTTCTTCTGAAATTAAATTTGATCCCTGATACTGGCAGCTGTTCCGTGAAAATGACATTCTTCAGTTTCTATGCTGCTATTGCCTTGGGAGTCAGGCAGCCTAGGTAACTAGCTAGCATGAGAGTCTGGAAGCCCTGGAGGTCTTGGCCTTGGGACAGTCTTTATGGCCTTGGGGAAGTACATCTGAAGACCTACAGGCTCCCAGCTCCATGGCAGTAAGCCTGGAAACCCCAAGAGACCTCGGGATTTCCAGGCTCCCTGCTATAGAGCTGAAAGCCTAGACCAGGGGTAGGCAACCTATGGTATGGGTGCCAAAGGCAGCACGCGAGCTGATTTTCAATGGCACTCACACTACCTGGGTCCTGGTCACCGGTCTGGGGGACTTTCCATTTTAATTTAATTTTAAGTGAAGCTTCTTAAACATTTTAAAAACCTTATTTACTTTACATACAACAATAGTTTAATTATATATTAAAGATGTATAGAAAAAGACCTTCTAAAAACGTTAAAATGTATTACTGGCACACAAAACCTTAAATTAGAGTGAATAAATGAAGACTCAGCACACCACTTCTGAAAGGTTGCCGACCCCTGGCCTAGACTCTGAGACCTATCATTAGAGCCAGGATTCCTAGGGCTTCCAGACTGCCTGCCATGGAGCTGGGAGTCAAGCCCCGGCTAGAGTTGTGGCTCCCAGAATTCCCAGGCTCCCTGCCAGCAGGAGTCCAGGAAAGATGTTGCTAGGACAGCTATGTGTGGAGGACAGTAATATATAACCAAGTTCCAAATAGACTCTATACTCCCTTCAAATAATAAGTATTAGTTGTTTTAAATCAATATGATCTTTGCAGCACTTGATCAGTGAAGTTTACGTAAAAAGTATTGTGTGCCACCATTAGAGAAAAATTTAAAGCTTTCTCTTCCTACACTTCAGTGCTAACAAGGATGGGGGGAAGGTTGTTTTGTTTTTGTGTGTGCACAAATAACCAATGATATGTCATCAATTTATCTTGTTACAAAAATAAAGAACTGTTGCTATGGAGACAAATTGTCTTGTAAATTCATTCAAATTTCTGGAGTAGAATATGGTATACACAGTAACACGGAAATTAGTGTATGTAGATAAATTCACTATTAAAGGTGATATTTTAATATTTTAGCTGTCCAAGTAAATGAAGTAAGTTGCCTAAGCATCACAATATATAGTAAACAGAAAATATCAATGTTAAACCGTTTATAAGTCATTACTTCCAAGGAACATCTAGATTTTTCATGAGAGTGGAGAGTGGAAGGGACAGTCTTTTTTGTTGTGTCTGTACATAGTCTAGCACAATGGGATTCTGGTCCATGACACTAACACTATGCAAATAATAAAAATAATAACAACAAATCCCTCCCTCCCTCTTCTTTTTCAATCAGGAAAAACAACCAAATTACGACTCTGAAGTACTTGCATTTCAGTGTAGGTGATGTGATGTCTGTTCTACATACTCTATACCTATCACAAAGGGATGCTGTGAAGTTGTATCAGTTAATATTTGTAAAGTGTTTGAGACACTCAGATGAAAGGATCTGTAAAAAACCCAAGTATTAATTCTCATTGGAGACAAGTATCAGAGGGCTAGCCATGTTAGTCTGGATCTGTAGAAGCGAAAAAGAGTCCTGTGGCATCTTATAGACTAAGAGAGTATTGGAGCATAAGCTTTCGTGGGTGAATACCCACTTCTTCAGATGCATGCAGTGGAAATGTCCAGAGGCAGGTATAAATATGCAGGGAAGAGTCAGGCTAGAGATAATGAGGTTAGTTCAATCAGGGAAGATGAGGCCCTCTTTTAGCAGTTGAGGTGTGAACACCAGGGGAAGAGAAACTGTTTGAACTAACCTCGTTATCTCTAGCCTGACTCGTCCCTGCATATTTATACCTGCCCCTGGACATTTCCACTGCATGCATCTGAAGAAGTGGGTATTCACCCACGAAAGCTTATGCTCCAATACGTCTGTTAGTCTATAAGGTGCCACAGGACTCTTTTTCACTTCTCTTTGGAGAATTCATTTATATAACTGTGTTTCTGAACAATTCAATCCAATATGGTGCAAAACAATTTGATATTTATGAAATGTCAATTTTCAGCAGAACTATATTACTTATAATCTTGTGAATTTTAACAAATAAGAATGTCTTTTTTTGTTAAAACTAAAAATAAAAATTTTTAAATTCTTTTTATAATCCCATTGATGGATCATGTCCTTGATATTATGTTAATATAGTTATTTGGATTTATTTTCTTCATGTATATGATAATTAAGTGGGTATGAGACATTTGCACTCCCATGACTACTATCAGGAAATGAGATAAATAGTGCACTGGCATCCCAAATGCTCCTTCGAAAATTCATACAATATAAACACATGGAACATTGCACACCTTCCAATGATATGGTATGATCCACACACAGCTCAATAAACTACTTCTCATGTGTACAAGTGGGAGTTGCAAGCTGAATTGCTTTCTTGCCCATTGTGTTGAATCATTTTTTTCTTTAAAATGCTGCCAATACAACTTTGGTGTTTCTCCACTGCAGCATTACTTGCTCTAGATCTGGACATATAGTAGGGAAAAGGATTCACAAATATTTTTGCAAAATCCAATTCATGATTTGATCATGTCAGAACATATTCTTTGTTTTGCGTTCCCACAAATATTTGTATAACCATTTTTAATTCAAACAAATTTGAGGGGGAAGCATTTTTTGATGAGAATATGGTTATCTGTGTGTGAACACCTGTATTTGTCTTGGAAATGGTCATCCTAGTACAGAGTGTTTTAAATGCATTTACTTTCTCAGACAGAAATAACAGCAACATCAGCAGAAGCAGTGATGAGGAAGATAGGAGAACAAGAATGGGAGATACTCAAATAGAAGAAAGATCCCTACACATGACCCAACCTCAGGTCTCTCCAGTGTAATGAGATATTGAGATGAGGAGAAGTCAGGGATATTCCATCATCTCTACATGTTCGACAAAGTTACATAAATAAAATACAATGAATTTGACAGATATATGAAATAGTAGGTTACAGTGTAGTAGCCGTGTTAGTCTGTGTCAGCAAAAAGAAAATAGAAAATATGAAATAGTGTGTGTTGTTGCATATGGTGCAAGGCAATACAAAGGAGTTCTCCGAATCGCTGCGGCCAGACTGGGCAGACGGGAATTTAAATTTAAATGATCTGGTTACAACTTTCACAACTAGGATCCTGAACATCTGGGCAATATTTTTGTATGAGCAGGACAAAAGAAAACTTTGCAAAGTCTGCTGGGTGGCCAAAAAAATATGGCTTATTTTTTTCTTCTTCAGTCAGGATGGCTCTACCAGGCAAAGAAATGGTCCATCTGGGATGATATAGCTTATTCCACAACCAGCCAAACATGGAATCAACTATCCTCTGGGTTCCCAGCAGTTGCTGTCCTACTCTATGCACCTGGGGAGTGCAACGACGGTCGAGAAAAGGAAAGCTTAGACTTGTGTTAGACTTGAGAGCTCCCAGCATATCGGTAATACCAATCTTTGGCCAGACCTCTCCTAGGTCCCGTGCTCAGGTTTATCCCAGGAGCTGGCCCATTGACACTTTGTCTTGCAATGGACTATGGGGCACTAGTCACAAAGTTGTAACAAATTAAAAGCTTTTGATACAGTCTCCCACAGTATTCTTGCCAGCAAGTTAAAGAAGTATGGGCTGGATGAATGGACGGTAAGGTGGATAGAAAACTGGCTGGATGGTCGTGCTCAACGGGTAGTGATCAATGGCTCCATGTCTAGTTGGCAGCCGGTATCAAGTGGAGTGCCCCAAGGGTCGGTGCTGGGGCCGGTTTTGTTCAATATCTTCATCAACGATCTGGAGGATGGTGTGGACTGCACCCTTAGCAAGTTTGCAGATGACACTAAATTGGGAGGAGTGGTTGATACGCTGGAGGGTAGGGATAGGATACAGAGGGACCTAGACAAATTAGAGGATTGGGCCAAAAGAAATCTGATGAGGTTCAACAAGGACAAGTGCAGAGTCCTGCACTTAGGACGGAAGAATCCCATGCACTGCTACAGACTAGGGACCGAATGGCTGGGCAGCAGTTCTGCAGAAAAGGACCTAGGGGTTACGGTGGACGAAAAGCTGAATATGAGTCAACAGTGTGCCCTTGTTGCCAAGAAGGCTAACGGCATTTTGGGTTGTATAAGTAGGGGCATTTCCAGCAGATCGAGGGACGTGATTATTCCCCTCTATTCGGCACTGGTGAGGCCTCATTTGGAGTACTGTGTCCAGTTTTGGGCCCCACACTACAAGAAGGATGTGGATAAATTGGAAAGAGTCCAACGGAGGGCAACCAAAATGATTAGGGGGCTGGAGCCCATGACTTATGAGGAGAGGCTGAGGGAACTGGGATTGTTTAGCCTGCAGAAGAGAAGAGTGAGGGGGGATTTGATAGCTGCTTTCAACTACCTAAAAGGGGGTTCCAAAGAGGATGGATCTAGACTGTTCTCAGTGGTAGAAGATGACAGAACAAGGAGTAATGGTCTCAAGTTGCAGAGGGGGAGGTTTAGGTTGGATATTAGGAAAAACTTTTTCACTAGTGGGGTGGTGAAGCACTGGAATGGGTTACCTAGGGAGGTGGTGGAATCTCCTTCCTTAGAGGTTTTTAAGGTCAGGCTTGACAAAGCCCTGGCTGGGATGATCTAGTTGGGGTTGGTCCTGCATTGAGCAGGGGGTTGGACTAGATGACCTCCTGAGGTCCCTTCCAACCCTGAGATTCTATGATTCTAACCCCTAACTATTAAACCAGGCCCCTCAGAGGTGCTGTGAAGAAGCTAGAAAGCCGCATAGAACAACAGCAGACCAATTCTGTCACGCACAGGACCTCATAATATACGGGGCAGGAGGGAGGGGCAGAACACAATGGAGAAAGGGGCAAGGGCCCAGGCTCCCCATCAGCTCCTGACTGGGCCAACTTTGAATGGCATTGCAACCCTGTGAGTCACATCACAACACAGCTCACTCAAATTTGGCCCATCGTGATGGAGGGGAGGCTGAGAAAAACTTGAATGGTGTTTCAATTCCATAGGAGAGGATGGGGTCTGGGGCTCTCAGCACTGCCTAGCTCCTGGTGTGGATAATGCTCTTCAGCCTGACCACCTCACTGAGTAAGAGCTCGGTGCTGGGTGTGGGAAAAGGAGGCCCTGCGGCTGGGTTCAGAGGGGAGAGCTTAGAGCCGGATGCTAGGCAATGTGGGGGGAAGAGTGCAGTAAGAGCCCGATGTAAACTTCATCAGGCCACAGTCTCTTCTCTGATCAATGCAAGCCAGAGACCCGCCTTCCAAAATGGAGTCTAATTTTTGGTCTCCATAGCCACCTCCGACCACATTCATATAACAATACTAGCTGCCCCAATGGTGGGTGTTGCTCACGGACCATTGTCTGGGAGTGGTATAACCAACCAGTTCAGCTGGCTGCCTCTAATTTGGAACAATTTTTTTTTCTCTGAATAGTTTATTCACCAAAAAAGCATATTTTTGATTAAATAAAACTGTTTGTGAAATTGAGTCAAATTCAGTGCACAGTTGTGTATAAATCAAAATGTTGCGGGGGGGGGGTTAAGTCCAAATGGTTTATTTCGACATTTTCTGAACTAAATGTTTCCACTTTCCATTTCAAAATGATGTTTTATTTCTAAAGATAACTAGAGTTGTAAATAAATAAAAGGATTAAAAGGGGTAAAAAACTACACCCCAGACAATAAGAAAATGAAACAATGAAATGTTTCATTCAACCCCCAAATGCTTTTTCCATTCATTTTATTTTATTTTATTTTTCATCATCAAACTGACATCTCAGTTCTTTGCTCAGCTCCCACAAGCCCACCAATTACACCACAGAGAACAAATAACACCAATGTAAACCAAAACCTTTGCAGTGCCCATGCCACTCTCCTCAGCAACACATGGAGCCCCCAGGAAAAAGGGACCATGTTAGCATCAGGAGGGAGAAATATCCCTTCCTGCCTCACCACAGCTCAGCTGTCAGTAGTAAGGGCCTTCAGTTAGTCTGCTTACCTGCCAGTTTAGCCCCCAGGCCGTCTAACCAGTTCAAGTTGGTTCCTGGTTAAACTGCCTGACTGGCTAAAGCACACAGTTGGCTGAGCAACTTGCTCGTAAGAGCACCACCAGCAGCAGGGCACTGGCTGCTCAAAGCATTTGCCAAGGGCTGTGTTAGCTCCTATACCTGTTGGTTGCCAGCCCTCCTCATGTCCTGGACCCAACTTTGCTCCTGCCTTGCTTCACTCTAGGTAACCCAGCTCTGACCCGTGATTCTCGCCTCTGGCCTCTGACTTAGGTTCTGAGCCTGTGATCTGATTCCTGGCTACTGACTCCTGTTTTAACCACTCATCCTGACTCCTGCTCTGATCATTGACCCTGATTCCTGCTCTAACCACTGGCCATGTCTTGGACCTATGACATTGCAGGAACCCCCAGCGAGTTCCCTTCATTCTACTAGTCCAGTCAAATTCTCTTGTTACCCCAGACAGCTGGGGTCAATGCTTTATAAATGCTACTGTCGGTGAAATTTTTAAATAAACATGTCAGAGAGTGATGAAGAATCACTGGCCATCATCTTAAAACCCTACAGAAAGGTTCTTCATTAGTAAACATTAGCTTTTCCTAATTATGTTGTAAGGCAATTTTGAGTATCAGTTTATGATCCAGAGCACTACTGGGCTGGAAACGACAATAATAATGAATCAATGAATGACACTTGCTATTACTAGCAGGACAGGATCTAAACAAATTGTTTAGAATTTCTCATTAATAAAATAAATCAGTCTAGGTCCAAGTCCTTCCAATTATCATGTAACTTTAGTTCAGTTCTTACTGTGGATTAAGAACAAAGCTTTCCATGTTTGAATTGTGAGTGGTGGAGGTAAAGGCTTTTGCCAAATCTGAGCTCTTGCAGATATAAAGCTCACATATAACTATTTTCCTGTGAAATGTTAATAAAGTGAAAATCTAAACAGATTTCAATATGCAGCAGATGATCCAACAGAAGTCACTTTATGCATCTGGGGCCTCTTCTCAAATGGTCATGGTATACAATTAACTATAAAGGCCCAGATTCACTATCTCTTTCTTCAAGGAAGATCAGCAAGCCCATTTACATTCTGTTATGTTTCTAGAGGCACCTCCCCTACTCTGTTCATCAGAAAGCCATGCATGCTATGTCTATTCAGGTATTTATAGTTTCTATCACCGTGTCTCCCAGCCAGCAGTGTATGTATTCTCACAACATCCCTTTGAAGTAGGAAATCCTCACTTTCCAGATGTGGTGCTTGGTTAGAGTGAAATTAAGGGATTCAGCCAAAGTGACATAGGAAGTCTGCTGCAGAGCTAGGAACTGAATATAGGTCTCTGTAGTCCAGGTCAATGACTTAAACCCAAGAACATCCTTCCTCTTTGGTTCATCATCTTTGTCACTCTTCTGGAAGTTTGAGGTGTTCTGATCTCCTTAAGGGTCTCCCCTGCATGCCCCCATTCCCTATTTAATTTGTTTGTGCTCTTTGCCCATTTCCCAATATCACCTATATGTTCTTCACGCCCAGTAAATCGGTCTCCACAACAAATATTTCAGTTTTGACTCCCCAAACTCACCTTGTATTTGGGAATTCAGGTGTTGTTGTAACACACTCAACACTCCCCGTCCTTTGTAACATTTGAATTTTACATTGGCATATGGTAGACGACCATATTTTCTACCTCTTACTTTTTCTCCACAAAGTCTACCCCGACCTTCTCAATTTTCTTCAAATGCTAGCTTGGATAGATAGGCTTTGTAGTGTGTCCTACAGGTCAACAAATTCTAGCTATTTCTGCCCAAGGTGGGAGTGAATAAACTTGATCAGCAATTCCATGCCTGGCTAAAATACATTTCAGAAAATTAATCTCTTTTTCACTCATCTTATCCTATAGGAGACTCAACTCTGAGTAACAGCAAAATGAATCCACTACTGATATAAATTGTATTTGCCTTCAGAGTAAAATGGGTCAGGTCAATCAATATATTTTGCCAAGGTCACTCTAGTGCTTGCTGAGGATGTAATGTTTCTAGACTGTTGTTGTTGATACATCTGTCACACTGAACGTTTCATAACTATACCAGCAATCTGTTTGTTCATATGAGGCCAGTAAAGTATTTCTCTGTCTTTTCCTTGCATAATTCCATACACAGATGTCCTTCAAAAATGTGACATGACATTTCTTTCCTCATGCTCGATAGAATTAATTTTTTTTCTTATGAATTACATTACCAATAGCTGTTAACTGATAGCAAACAAACTAACAATGATGAACTGGATATTTGACCTCTCTCTTCTCCTCACACCATCTTTCAAGTATATCTGCAACTCTATGTTTCATCAGTAAAGCTTGGAATCGGCACATGCACTTGTGCCTTTATATCATGTTCCATAGTAAAAGTGCTCTAGTTAGCTGCACCAAAATGTTCTAAATTCTTATCTGACACATAGTTCAGGTTAAACTGGTACTTTTGTAATCTCAACAGTATTATTTATATCCTGGAGGCTGTTCTAAATCAACGGCTATTTAACAATGGCATTTAAGGTTTATGGTCAGTTTCTATCTCAAATTCTTTACCCCAAGCATACTACTGGCATCCAGTTATGTCAAATACTACAGCTAACATCCCCCTCTCCCTCCACACCACCCTATTGGGTATACACATTATCAGAGTGAGTCATTGTTTTGGAAGCAAAAGCACTATCCTATACTGAATCGACACTCAATTCACGTATTAGATATTAAAAGTTTATTTATTTATATCAATTTAAATATAGCGAAACGGAAAAAAAAAATCTCCTGGGCTCCAGTCACCCTTACCATCAATTAAATAGAATACAAAACCCATTATAAAACATGCACAAACCCTACACCCCCGCCCCGCACCTATACATACTGCAAATCCATTTTTTTCTACCTCTTACTTTTCCCCAAAAAAGTCTGCCCCAATCATCCCAGGCATCTTCAAATGCCAGTTCGGATAGGTAAGCTTTGCCATGTGTCCTGCAGGTAAACAAATTCTGGCTATTTCAGCCCAAGGTGGGAGTGAATCTCAAAACAATTAGAAAATGTTCTACCAGTAGCAGAACCCCCCCACACCCTGACCACCCTGCCAAGCCCCGTCTCCCCACACTGAGACTCCCCTCCCCTCCCCTCCTCAGCCCCAACCACCTTCACCTGGATCCCTTGCAGTGTCCCATTGCCCCTGCACCCGGAACGCCCCAACAAGCCTCTGTGCATCCAGATCTCCCGCTGAGACACCCACACCCAGATTGCCTTCCTTACATAGCAATGGAGGTTCAGCTTGAGAGCCTTTGCTGATCTCAGCTGTCTCAGCATAGTATTGGGAGAGAGGCCAAATTTCCCAAGGCGTACAAAGCTTTAGAAATTAAAATCAAAACCTTAAATTCTATCCAGGAGCCAAAGCGCTGCAAGTACAGATTGCTATATGCCAGTGTCATGTGTTCACAGTGAAATATGCCACTTAACAAGTAAGCTGCCGCTTCTGAATGCAAGTCAGTTGCATAAGCTTATGCTTACAAATGGATTTCAGCTGTGGCCCTCATGTAGAGCACTTTGCAGTATTTCAATCTAAAACAAAGTAATAGGTCACAGGAGCGGTGTCCAGCTCCTTTGGAAAAGCTTGAACCTACAGGTGGGTGAATACATGGTTTTTGTTTGGCTGGCAGTTGCAAAGAGGAAAAAAAAAACCACTTCTGGCTGAACCAAAAAGTGAAAATTCTAAAACAAAACAAAATCTGTCAGTTAGAAAAGTCTACAGAAATTGTGTTTCAGAATGAACAAAACATTTAATATGACCTGAAACAAAATGTGTAGTTGCACTTGGGGGCATTTTTAAACTTAAAGTGAAGAAAATGGAAGTCTAGATTCACAAAATGGCCAGAGGTGGTGTGGTGCTGCTGCTTATATAATCTTCAGTCCAGTGGTTGAAAGATCCAAGCCAAAGTTCCTGCTTCAATGGTTATTTATACAAAGTGGAACAGCTCTAACAGAAGGGCTAATAGACAGTGATCTAACCACAACCCAGTGGTTAGATCACTGTCTTGAGATGTGGAGGGGAGACCACCTGAAACCCCTACACCATATCAGGCAGAGGTGGGGGGGTTAAAACTGGGTCTTCTATATCTGAGGAGAGCACCCTAATCATTGAGCTAAAGGTTGTAAAGAAGGTACCACCTACTTCTCCACCCTTTTTGTGAATGGCATCCAAGTCCCTCTCCAAAAATAAATAAATCAGGCACAGTCTATTCAGCAAATTCATGTCAAATTCTTGAATAGTTTCAGGTTGACCAAAACTGTTCTGTTTTTTATCTAATAAACTATTTGTGTGAAAATTTTCATTCAGCTCTACTTGCAATCTCTTGGTAAGATGGGGGGGAAATCACTGCTCTACTGCTAACTGATCACCTAAAAGCAGTTGGGAATCCTACCAGACTTCCAAGATGTGAAACTTGGTAACAAATGATGGCTGATTATCTCATATCAAGGATGTCATATAACCTCCACCAGTTCTTCTGATTGTTTCCCCAGTCCACTATAATAACTCAGTCTCCACCAGCTAACCCTTACTCAAGCCTCAGTCTTGCCCTGACTCAGAAAGGGATACTTGACCTCACTCTCTGTGCTGGTTGAGATGATTATACAAATCTGGGTGCTATTGGCATATTGAAAGCACTTCACCCAATTTTTCCTTGCTATCTTTCCTAGTGACCTCACATACACATAGAATAAGAAAGGTGACAATTGACCTTGTGCAATTGACCATTAGAGATCCCACATTACTACTTTTTCCATAATCTGAACCAGAAATAGAAGATTAGTGACCGAACAATATCTGTGTGGATTGTCAGTGGGAAGAGATAGCTTTCTGAGCAGAGGCCAGAAAGCTTCCTTCAAAGCAATGAGCACCTTATCCTTCTTTAGCCAAGGACTCAGTACTCTTCCATTGACCTTCACCATCCAAGGAGGAAAAGGATCCTAAACTTAGGTTGTAGCACAAATTTCTGCCACCGCACTGGGAACTTTCTTAAGCAACACTGGTTGAAACAGTAAAGAACACCCATCCTCTGATAATCAGGCCATTTAAAAGTGTCTCACATTGGAAACTGAAAAACTGAGGCACCAAAAATCATTAGTGACTTTTGAAAATCTTGGCCTTGATCAGACATAATACTTCAAACTTCAGCTCCTAAAAGAGGCTGAGATTCTACTGTACTTTGATAATCCAATTACCTGTAAGTTCTTTCCACTGTATGTTGATATTAATTTAACTTTGGTTTTCTATTCCCAATTGTCTACATTTTCTATTAAAACCTTTTCTTCGGCTTCTATATCATATTTAAATGTTACAGAATCTTCCTTTAGTTACACATGATTGGATTCTTTAGATATACCTTTCTCCTGGGGGGGATTCTGAGGGACTGCATGCCTGCAGAAAATCCCCCCCCCCCCCCCGATTTCATGTGTTTCCCTGCAGAAAACAGCAGGGAAGCAAAGGGAAGCTGTGTGGGGGGCGGGGGTGTTTGAGGTGGGTGACCATGGGCACAGTTTTTTGCGGGGGTTGCCCCCCTCCAAACAGAGGCGAGGCATGGGGGTGAACTAGGAGTTACATGACACTTTCCCCGCTCATTCTGCAAGTGCAGAGCTGCCCAGCTGAAGGAGGCTGTGTCACCGCTCCACTGACTCGGCCGCTGAACGCCACCTCCTGAGTACTAGTGCCAGCCATTCACCCCTTCTGTGTGCTTGCTGGAAGCCTTCCTGTTTTCTATTCTGTACAACAATGAGTGCCCGTGGCGGGGATGGGTAAGGGTGGGGGGAATGAGGGAAGGGGAAAAGAAGTGGGATGGAATAGGGCAGGGGAAGGGGAATGTGGGAGTGAGGGGAGGGGGATGGAGAAGAAAAGGAATAAGGGAATTGCAGGGGGAAGTGGGAGCCCAGCATACGGCATCCCCTTGGCAGCAGCTGGAGCTGCCCCATTAACAGGGCCATCGAACCCCCACCCTGACAAGCCCTACCCCACTACACTTGGATTCCTCCAACAAGCCCCCCATCCTAGACCCCCACCCCACTGATCCTCAACAAGCTGCACCTGGATCCCCCATCAAGTCCCAATTCAAGCACCTGGATTCCCTCACTGAACGCCCCCACACCCTGACCGCCCTGCCAAGCCCCATCTCCCCACACCCAGTCTCCCCTTTCCTCCTGAGCCCCAACCACTTTCACCAGGATCCCCTGCAGAGTCCCATTGCCCCTGCACCCGGAACCCTCCCCCCCCCCAACAAGCCTCTGTGCACCCAGATCTCCCGCTGAGACACCCCCACCCAGATTGCCCCTCACAGAAACCTTTCACCCCACACCTGGATCCTCCCACACTAAACCCCTCCACACTTGGATCCTGCTGGGCTAAGCCTGCCCATCCACTCCTGTTGCACCTGGTCAGAGTGGCAGGGCCCCGCGGTGTTTCTGGGGCAGGCCCAGCCCTTGCATTGTGTCAGGCTCAGGCACAGCCTTACTGCTGATTCTGTGTACCAGGGGCGGTGAGGGCTTCAGGGTGATTGTGACATTCCCCTCTGGTGTTATCTGGACCGGTGATCTGCTAGGTCACTCCAATCCTTGACTCTGGGAGCCAGATTTACCCTGTTCAGCTGTGAGAACCCTCACTCCTGGGCTGTTCATGCACAGCCTCTGGCATGTAAGCTGCCTGGATTGTGCAACCAAATGACACTAGCCAATATCTCTGGTCCCAGACACAACCCTAGGAACCCCCGTCTTGCAGTGTCTGGTTATGACCACTGGATGCTGCAAGCTTATATGAGTTTGTCAATTTAACAAAGAAATTGATATGTACCAGGCTTGTTATCCCAAGGGGAGTCTGACACACTTCAAACCAAACACACTGCTTCAGGTAGAATAAACAAACATATTTATTAACCACAAAGATAGATTTTAAGTGATTATAAGTCAAAGCACAAGTCGGATTTGGTCAAATGAAATAAAAGCCACACACATTCTAAGCTGATCTTAACACTTTCAATGCCCTTACAAACTTAGATGCTTCTCACCACAGGTTGGCTGGTTGCCCTTCAGTCAGGCTCTCCCCTTTGATCAGCTCTTCAGTTGTTTGGTGGTGATGTCTGTATATGGAAGTCGAAGAGAGAGGAAGAGCATGGAAAACGTCTCTCCCTTTTATCATGTTCTTTCTTCCCTCTTGGCTTTGCCCACCCCCACTTCAGAGTCAAGTGAGCATTACCTCATCGCAGTCCCAAACTGACTGAAGGAAGGGGGGTGACTCACTCGAGAGTCCAACAGATCCTTTGTTGCTGCCTAGGCCAGTGTCCTTTGTTCCTGTGAGGCTTGTCCCATACATGCCCTGATGAGGTGTGAACTGCCCTTCTGATCTTGGAGAGTTTTGCCTGGGCCTGTTTTAAGACATGAGGACACATTTTCAGCCTCATAACTATATACATGAAATTACAACCTGTAACATTACTATAACAACTTTGAAGAGCGTGGTTACGTCTCTTTGACTAGACTCGTCCAAAAAGGATAAGTTTAGAATATCAACAGTAATTTTGTAAACTTTTTTTCCAATTTCTCTTTGGCCACTTTTCTTGAACTTGTGAAGGAATAAAAATCTAAAATATAGTTACTCAAGATCTCACTAGAGAATGTAGACTTAGCAAGTTAACCTACTGTTATTTATGTAAGAGAAAAGAAAGGGAAATGCAATCTCTGAATTAAAATCTCATAAATTCTTCTTTTCCACCTAACCCTGGGTTAGCAGACAGCTCTTTCTACCTGACTGATCCAGGCATCTGTCAGATTAAGATTTAGCAGCTTCTTGCTGGGTTCAGTCAACTCTCCTGAGCATATGGTGACTTCAGATTATATACCCTTATTTCAGGACTTGTAGGAGGGAGCAATCCTCTTATTCCCATTGGACACATGCAAGGTTTTAGTTATTTGAGTTTCTTTGATGCTTCCATTGGTATCCATTAGATGGCAATGGTATATATAAGACATTTCTTTAATCATTTTCTTATCAGATGCTTCTGAAGTTTGCTTATATAGCAATCTTAAAATGAATGAATCTTGGAAATGTTAGCAGTTATGTTTGAGAACTCATGGAGGAGGGTTAAGGTTCTAGAGGGCTGAAGAAGAGCAAACATGGTACCTATTTTAAAAAGGAGAACAAAGAGGGCCAAAAAATTATAGGTCAATTATCCTAACCATGATACCTGGAAAGATTCTGAAACAAATTATTACAAATTAATTTGCACCAGCTAGAGAATGCTAGGGTTGTAAGTAATAGCCAGTGTGGATTTGTCAAGAAAAAAATCTTGTCAAACCAACTTATTTTCTTTCTTTGACAGGGTTACTGGCCTAGAGGTTGGAGGGAAGAAGTAGATGTGAAATATCTTGATTTTAGTAAGATTTTTGACACAGTCCCACATGACATTCTCATAAGCAAACTAGGAAAATGTGCTCTAGATGAAATTACTGTAAAATTGGTGCACAACTGGTTTAAAGACCATACTCAAAAAGTAATTATCAATGCTTTATGCTTTGTAACACTGGGAGAGCAAATCTAGTGGGCTCCCGCAGAGGTTTCTCCTGGGTCCGGGACAAGTCAATATTCTCATTAATGACTTGAAGAGTGTGATTATAAAATTTGCAGCTGACACCATGATGGGAAAGTTGCAAGCACTTTGGAAGACATGATTAAATTAAAAATGACATTGATACATTAGATATTTGATCTGAAATCAACAGGAAGAAATTCAATAAAGGAATGTGCAAAGTACTACACCAGGGATCGGCAACCTTTGGCACGCGGCCCAACAGGGAAATCCACTGGTGGGCCGGGATAGTTTGTTTACCTGCAGTGTCCGAAGGTTCAGCGGATTGCTGCTCCCACTGGCCACGGTTCACAGTTCCAGGGTAATGGGGGCTGTGGGAAGCGGTGGCCAGCACATTCCTCGGCCTGCGCCGCTTCCCGCTACCCCCATTGCAAACTTTGAGTGCTGATCCTCACACTATATATACCACAAGTGCATTAAAGACACACATTTATATCCCTTCACTGTTCAGCAACATTTCTGAGAGTTCTATCTTTGAAGGTACATTCATAGAATCATAGAATCATAGAATCTCAGGGTTGGAAGGGACCTCAGGAGGTCATCTAGTCCAACCCCCTGCTCAAAGCAGGACCAACCCCAACTAGATCATCCCAGCCAGGGCTTTGTCAAGCCTGACCTTAAACACCTCTAAGGAAGGAGATTCCACCACCTCCCTAGGTAACCCATTCCAGTGCTTCACCACCCTACTAGTGAAAAAGTTTTTCCTAATATCCAACCTAAACCTCCCCCTCTGCAACTTGAGACCATTACTCCTTGTTCTGTCATCCTCTACCACTGAGAACAATCTACATCCATCCTCTTTGGAACCCCCTTTTAGGTAGTTGAAAGCAGCTATCAAATCCCCCCTCATTCTTCTCTTCTGCAGGCTAAACAATCCCAGTTCCCTCAGCCTCTCCTCATAAGTCATGTGCTCCAGCCCCCTAATCATTTTTGTTGCCCTCCGCTGGACTCTCCAATTTATCCACATCCTTCTTGTAGTGTGGGGCCCAAAACTGGACACAGTACTCCAAATGAGGCCTCACCAGTGCCGAATAGAGGGGAATAATCACGTCCCTCGATCTGCTGGAAATGCCCCTACTTATACAACCCAAAATGCCGTTAGCCTTCTTGGCAACAAGGGCACACTGTTGACTCATATTCAGCTTTTCGTCCACCGTAACCCCTAGGTCCTTTTCTGCAGAACTGCTGCCCAGCCGTTCGGTCCCTAGTCTGTAGCAGTGCATGGGATTCTTCCGTCCTAAGTGCAGGACTCTGCACTTGTCCTTGTTGAACCTCATCAGATTTCTTTTGGCCCAATCCTCTAATTTGTCTAGGTCCCTCTGTATCCTATCCCTACCCTCCAGCGTATCAACCATTCCTCCCAGTTTAGTGTCATCCGCAAACTTGCTAAGGGTGCAGTCCACACCATCCTCCAGATCGTTGATGAAGATATTGAACAAAACCGGCCCCAGCACCGACCCTTGGGGCATTCCACTTGATACCGGCTGCCAACTAGACATGGAGCCATTGATCACTACCCGTTGAGCACGACCATCCAGCCAGTTTTCTATCCACCTTACCGTCCATTCATCCAGCCCATACTTCTTTAACTTGCTGGCAAGAATACTGTGGGATACTGTATCAAAAGCTTTGCTAAAGTCCAGAAGTAGCACATCCACTGCTTTCCCCTCATCCACAGAGCCAGTTATCTCATCATAGAAGGCAATTAGGCTAGTCAGGCATGACTTGCCCTTGGTGAATCCATGCTGACTGTTCCTGATCACTTTCCCCTCCTTTAAGTGGTTCAGAATTGATTCCTTGAGGATCTGTTCCATAATTTTTCCAGGGACTGAGGTGAGACTGACTGGCCTGTAGTTCCCCGGATCTTCCTTCTTCCCTTTTTTAAAGATGGGCACTACATTAGCTTTTTTCCAGTCATCCGGGACCTCCCCCGATTGCCATGATTTGTCAAAGATAATGGCCAATGGCTCTGCAATCACATCGGCCAACTCCTTTAGCACCCTCGGATGCAGTGCATCCGGCCCCATGGACTTGTGTTCGTCCAGCTTTTCTAAATAGTCCCGAACTACTTCTTTCTCCACAGAGGGCTGGTCACCTCCTCCCCATACCATGCTGCGGAGTGCAGCCACCTGGGAGCTGACCTTGTCTGTGAAGACAGAGGCAAAAAAAGCATTGAATACACTAGCTTTCTCCACATCCTCTGTCATTAGGTTCCCTCCCTCATTCAGCAAGGGGCCCACACTTTCCTTGACTTTCTTCTTGTTGCTCACATACCTGAAGCAACCCGTGTTGTTACTCCTAACATCTCCGGCTAGCTGCAACTCCAAGTGTGATTTGGCCTTCCTAATTTCACTCCTGCATGCCTGAACAATATTTATATACTCCTCCCTGGTAATTTGTCCCATCTTCCACTTCTTGTAAGCTGCTTTTTTGTGTTTAAGACGAGCAAGGATTTCACTGTTAAGCCATTAAGCTGCCATTTTAGGTCACTCTTTATTAGTCAGCATGTGGGTTAAGCCACAAGTATTCATAAAATACTATAATTCTATAATTACAATTACAGGCTACTTTACCCTTATTATCCCACAAAACAACTTCACTGCACACGATTCAAAGCCACTGGATAATTTCAAATTCTGATTATCAGCCACTGGGAACAAAACATTCTCAGTGATAGGACCTAAGCTATGAAACTCCTTGTCTGAAGAGAACAGATAAAGCCCAAGCCAGATGGTATACAGATAATGCTGTACATGATGGACTTTTTAAAATTAAACCTTCACCCAGAATCCCTGCTCTTTAAATTAATTAATTAATTAATCCCTGCACACAAAGTTCTCTGCTTGGAAGACCAGAGAGAAAAAAATTTCTCTTTCTTTCTTTCTTTCTTTCTTTCTTTCTTTCTTTCTTTCTTTCTTTCTTTCTTTCACTTTTTATGAGTAAAAAGACAGACAGAAAGGCAGATATAGAGATGTTATATTGAAGTAGTATACAATAGTAAGACTATAGTATAAGATATTGTGTTACATTCCATATAGTCATTCATTCTGTAGATATTGCATGTTATCTTGTATGTATTATATGTAACTGAAAAATCTGATACAACATACAATTATTAGTTTCTGGCCTCAGAGGGAAATCCATCTAAACTCATAACATTCTACTTGGTACAGGCAATTAAACTAAATAATCTAATTTTCACAAAAACGTAATCAGTTCACATACCTTTCATCATACAATGTCATTAAAATTCAAGCTATTGCAATTTAGCAGTATGCAAGAAACTTACACGAAGCTCAAATGCTAGTTCAGTTATATTAGAAGGAAACATTTCTGTGGTATTTGAACCAGTCAACAATGAATGTTTTTGGCCATTAAAAATACATTTTAAAAGAAAACAAACTGTTTTGCCATCTAGCTGATGATGTGAATGTTAATTGTTTCACTACATTTATTTTATTTTTATTTCATGGACTTAGTTTAGGTATTTAATTATGGAAAGAAGGCTCAAAAGAAAAGAACTGTGATGCTATAGTTTAATTTTCTCCCCTCTCTGTATAACTTCTTCTTATTCCTTCCATATTTGTCCTGCAATAGCCTCATAATAGCAAAACACAATTGCACATTGCCTGAATTAATCAGCTTTAGAAATGAACTTCAATTATGTCACAATCCCTAAGTATTGGCAATTGTTTTATATAACATATTTAAACAGCAAATTAACCCCTATACCTCCTCACAGTGCATCTTCCTTATTCTCTTTCAATATATAAAAACCAGCAACAACAACAAAATCCCACAGAAATGTATTAACTTTAACTACCATTGTTATTAAGAACATTATTTCTGATGGGTGTAAAATGCTGTGGATTAAGGCCACATCATTATTGTCAAGGCCGTTGTTTTTTGTTAGACAGCAAAATGCACACTTCAATTAAATGGCAAATACTAACATCTTAGCAAGATGGGAGAGAATCCCTTTCACTAAATCTATGTATGAAGTATTAAAAATTGAGGTATAGAGTAGCTATGATATTGACCTATGTAATTTGTTTTGTAATTGCAATAGCTATGCCGTTTCAAGGAAACCATTCTTCATTTCTTAAGTCTTTTTTCAGAATCATGTATGTATAATGTATCCACAGAAATTCTATAAAAGGATGAAAATCACAGTAGTCTGAAGAATATAACGGTCAAAAATGAAATAGATTTTAGTGGCCTCGATGCAAGCTTTATCAACAATCTCATGTGACACAAGAAAATAATGAGCAGAAATATTTGCTAGTATGAGCAGTTTGGCTGCTGATGCGAATTAATGGGCTCTTAAAAAGAAGTCACATTTTGGTCAAGGCAAAATAGTAGTCTATGTAATCTGTCTTTGATATTAACTTTGTGAGTGCAAAATATTAACAGAGACACAGAAGCAGATATAAGAGCACAGCTATTAGACGGGCCAGTTCCAGGAAATCACAGCCATTGCCACTAGTCAACCGCTATAGAAAAGGGACTTTTTTTAATGATTACAGGAGAGAGCTCCTGCTCTAATTTTAACTTTTATCGTTCAGCATATATACTGAGTGCTTAGTGCTCTTTTATTAGGGATTTTCTCTTGTCATATTCCCAAACAATTAAATGATACTGTTGAGTGCAATGAGACAGGTTGTGACTACACACAACTCTGAGCATCCACTAGTGTGTAAGCTGCACTACCTCAAGGGTATCCCTGGGAGACAATGTGATTCCTAGATGCAACTCTGGCTTACAGTTCCTTCCCTGCTTATTTCTTGCTCTTAGACTGGGTGAAGAGAAGGAAGAGAGAAGGAGGGTAGGCTGGATAAGGGGAAGAAGGAAGGAAGGAAGGAAGGAAGGAAGGAAGGAAAGGAAGGAAGGAAGGAGAGGCTAATAATTTTCCTCTGGGCTACACCAACATAAACTTTGACACCACAGTACCGGTTCAGCTGCACTAGTCAGTGAGTAAAAGGAAGAGAGCTAAGGCTCTACCAATCCCTTGTCCCCCCTTTGCCCATTTCCTGCTCACTTGCTTCAGATGGCGGAAGAGACTAAAAGAAATTAGACAAACTTCCACAAAGGGACTTAGGCACAAATGCAATCCATAAAACCTCTGCTTAGGTGCTGCCTAATGCTGTCTGCATCTACAGTTCTGCTGTAAAAGTTCCCTAACTGCTTAATTTTCTGCCTCTGGATATGCACCCTGCTGTCTCAGGCAGGAACCCAGATGCCTATCTCATGGCTAAGCCCCAGCATCCCAGTGATCCTCAGAAAAGGTGAAAATATGTGGGGCAATGCCTATGTCACCTGCAGGGCCCTATTCAATAGATATACTCTAAGAATGCCTAATTCTACACAAGACAGCTAGGGTTGGGGGGAGGCACTGGTGCCTAAGTCCCTTTGTGGATGTGGGCTGTAGCTCTCGTTGAGATGTTATCAAGCCTCCTTCCTCCCTAGTATGAGTGTATAGCCAAGTCACAGTTTAGGCCCATGTTATCTGGCACCCTTCCTTGAATAAACTGAGCACAGCTATTTCTAACAAAAACAAAATCTATACTATCACTTTGCACCTCTGAACATTTATTTGTATCTTATTGCCTATATTGATGAAGCTGAATGTCTCTGCAGGAAACAGTTCTTGTTGTTCCTAACTATCCTTGTCAGTGGCCTTTACCAGGAGGAATCTGTCTATTTAGCATCTTGCTGGTCTTCTGTGATACCATTAGCTAATATGTATGCAGTCAAATTGTCTCTTGACTTACATTCCATTATACCCCATTAAAAAAGCTGGCCAGAATCTTCTTATCTCATTTTTGGGCAGAGTCGGGAGTTAGGCCCAGGTCTCCCACATTCTACGCAGTTGCTTTGGTCACTGGGCTAGAAGATGTAAGGCGGAGCAAGGAAAGCAGCACCATCATCATCACCTCTTCTTCCTTTAACAAGATTTTCGAATTGGACCCAATCTAATAGGCGTGCTCTGAGCACCCATAGGCAGGGAAATGCCTTTCTTCCCTTGCTTTGTGGGTCATATGGGGGATTAGGCATGAGATGGATGTCTATAGCAAAGCAGCAGCACATGTGCCCAAAGGTAGAAACTTAGGTGCCTAGGGATTTTTTACTGCCAAAATTTACGCATTGAGTTTAGATGGCTACAAAGTTTAGAAGTCTAAGTCCTTTTGTGGATCTGGGCTCAAGAGCCCAATCCTGCCATTCAAACTCACTTGACTCATCTTTACTCATGGGATGTCAGTGAATAAGGATTTGTGGCACTGGACTTCAAACAGAAGCCTTGACTAATAATATACAACTTGTGAGTGACAGCAAACCATGAGAGGTTGCCAGCACTTTAGGGAAGAGGATTACAATTCAAAATGATCTTGAAAAACTGGAAAATTGGTCTGAAATCAATAAGATGAAATTCAATAAAGCCAAGTTCAAAATACTTCATTTAAAAAGGAAAAATCAAATGCACAAATACAAAATGGGAAATACTTGTCTAGGCAGTAGTACTGCAAAAAAGGATCTGGGAGCTATAGTGGATCACATATTGAATGTGAGTCAACAGTGTGATGCTGAGGCAAAAAAAGCAAATGTCCTTCTGAAATTTATTAACACAAATGTCATACGTAAATCATGGGAGGAAATCATTACACTCTACTTGGCACTGATGAGGGCTCAGCTGGAATACTATAACGAGTTTTGGGCACTGAATTTTAAGAAGGATGTGGGAAAAAATGGAAACAGAGGAGAGCAACAAAAATGGTAAGTGATTTAGAAAACTTGACCTATGAGGAAAGATTGAAATAATTGGGCATTTTCAGTTTAGAGAAGAGAAAGCTGAGAGGGAGACATAATACCAGTCTTCAAATATATAAAAGGTTGTTATGAAGAGGATGGTGATCAATTGTTCTTAGACTTGGCAAAATTCTATTTTTAGTGTTTTATAATTTTGAGAGATAATACTGAAGTTTATTTTTAATTATTTACATTTTTATAATTGCAGGAAATTAAGAGAGGGGTCAGACAACAGTAATTTAATGACAGTAGACATTGATTCAAAAAGTTAAAGCTTTATAACTGTTCAAATAGGAATTGTCAACATCACATGTCAAGGTATACAAAGGAAATATCCTTAAATCAAATTCTAAGAAGTTCTCAAGCAGCATTTTTCTTACTTTGCCTACCTGTACATTTAAATTATTATCAGTGGAAATATTTTTTTTCCACAGGATGGTGCATGTATAGTGGGAATTTACATTTATTGACATTTAAATCAGGGAGCATGGGAGAGATATTAGGAAGAACTTACTAAGAGATAGTTAAGCACTGGAACAGGTTACTAAGAAAGGTTGTGCAATCCACATCACTGGAGGGTTTTAAAAACAGGTTAGACATATACTTCTCAGGGATGGTATATTTATACATGGTCCTGCTTCAGTGTTGGTGGATGACCTCTTGCGGTGCTAGATGACCTCTTGAGATCTTTTTCAGGCCTGCGTGCCTATGATTCTATGATTCATTGGGGAACACAGTCTCTGCCCTTGGTTAATGGCCTCACCGTGTATAAACTAGCTACTTGAAAGAAGTGGCAGATGAGCAGGTAAGGACCAAATCTGTGGGTTCACTCCCATCCTCTGCAGTATCCAGTGCAACAAAGTGAATCTGCACCTTCTTCAGAGTACTAGAGCTACCAGTCTGGTATGCAATCAGATAAGATTCCTCCTAGGGTCTTCTGCCACAATGCAGCTCATAAACACCCATTTCCAGTGTGCCTGAAGGACAGAATCTTGTCTTATTTACTACAAAACTGTCAGCTAAAAAAGGGAGAATGTGGATTCATCATCAGAAGAACTATAAAAACCACAAACTATTAATTGAAGGTCAGTTGTGGATCTAACAATCCTGAATGTTTCTCTTTAACTGCTAGGCATTTAAGGCCATAAATATGCCACAGTTGTACCAATGAATCCTTCACATGAGACTTTTATAACTTTGTTCCAGCTTGGATTGGATTGGAGGAAACACATTAACGACCAGATAATGAAAATGTCACCTCAAATTCTTCATATGTACTCAAGTCCAATTTTTTCCAATGCCACTAAATTGCAGTTAGATATATTTCATCAGATTCATTATCAGTTTATTTCTGGGATCAAAATTGGGATTACTAAGGGATGGAGTGTGAAAAAAATTGATTTGAAATTCTAATTATTCTCTAATCTTAAGAATCATTTTGAATCTAAGTAGGCTATCAAATAGCAAGCAGCAAGCCTGTGTATAATAGTAAGACAAACATTATAAAGTATAACTAAAATGGGAAAATAGATTATTCCTTAGGCATCTGCCATAATCCTTCAACTTCTGTTAACTGATACATTATTATACCAAAGGAAACCTAAAATGTATAAGAAAATACTTTTTTGACTCAACGCAATCGAAGAAATATACATATTAAGTATTAAAATCATTCTTATGAAAATATAACATTATACTAACAGAAAGTCCTAAATATTAAATTAAATAACTCATATCTAACTAGTGTCTTGGATTATATTCCCTGTGAGAATAATCTCTTTTCATAACAAAAGTTATGAAAAACCCATCGTGAATTTAGAACTTCTCTTCAACAGGAACACAATGCTATTATTTGTGTCTTTAGTTTAGTACAGAATATATGTTTTCATAATAAATATTTTTACTTTTAAGATTAATGTCAATTGTTGTAGTTGCTCACTTTAATTGTTCAGTTACTGAACAACCAAAAACAATATGAATGAATGACAAAGTGAGAGCATTAAAATTAAATACAATGTTTAAACTATCTGGCAGTATACCATATAACAAATGTAGGAACATAACAACCATCATACTAGATCAATTGTCCATCTATTCTAGTCCAATACTAGCTACCTCAGATGTAGGTTAAAAAAATCCGATAACAGACAGTTTTGGAATAAGATGTCTATAGGAAAAGTTTCTGCCTAAAGCTCATCAGTTAGTGATTAGATTATGCCTGAAAGCATTAGCTTTTATATCTCTATTTTTTTTATCCTGGCTAATGTAACTGTGGCTATTCTCATTATCCATATAATTGTCTAATCCTCTTTTGAATCTTATTGCATTTTTAAATTAGAACATTCATTTTAAATTATTTAGAAAATACTTATCAATTATTGTTCACAGAGGAGTGCTGCTAAGAGCCTTGAATGGGGTTGCCTTTATTCCCTCCTGGCCCAGCAAAGATGAGAGAATCAAGTTGATATATAAAAATAAAGGTTGCCTTTTAATCGGGGACATGGGATCTATAGCTTCAGCCCTTTTGGGAGGAGACCTCAACTAAAGAGTGTAAAAGATCATTGAGAACAGATTTGGAAATGGAGCACAATCTCCCTCGTTATCAAATTGGCGTTGGTTGATAGTTGGGACTTCAGTAAACCAATGGAGCAAAAACCAGTCTCCTGGTTAGTCGAAGTATAGAGGAGCCAGTCCAGAACTATCATATATTTTTTAACATTTTGCAAGGAAATATAGAGTAACAGTTCTCACTGGCCTCTAATCTACATATGATGGACATTGAAAACTTCTTTTAAGCTTTTTATCTGTAATGTGTGATATCTGACCAATAATGAGAGATAACGAAGGAAGAAAGGTAGAGCTGGTTGAAAATTTTTACACAGAAAAGATTCTTGCTGGAAAAATGAAGAGGTTTACTGAAAACCTTTTCCACAATTATTATATTTAATTTATTGAGAACATATTTTTTCTTTAGTTTCAAATTGAATTTTTATTTCATTTTGGTTTTAGAAAATGAAAAAAATGATTTGATAGGGTTTTTTTTAATTTTTGTCCCCCCACTTCCTCATTTTCTTCCTTTTCTACCTTCACTAATTTAATTTCCAATGAGAATATTATTTCCCCCCTATTTTCTCTCCTGTTTTTCCCCTGCTCACTGTGGGGAAAAAAGAGGAGGGGAAGGGATTAATAAAAAGGAGGGGGGATAAAGAAGCCAAAAATAGATTTTTTTTCAAAATTGAAAAAAAATTAAACGTAAGCCTCACAATGAAAGAAACGATTACCATATATACTCGTTCATTAGCCCGTTCGTTTATAAGTCGACCCTCCAAGATAGATAAAATCGCAAAAACAGTATGACCCTTTCATAAGCCAACCCTATATTTCAGGGGTTGGCAAACTTTGGCTCCCGGCCCGTCAGGGTAAGCCGCTGACGGGTCAGGACATTTTGTTTACTTGGAGTGTCTGCAGTCACAGACCCCCTCAGCTCCCAGTGGCCGCGGTTTGCCGTTCCCAGACAATGGGAGCTGCACTTCCCGCAGCTCCCATTGGCTGGGAACAGCAAACTGCGGCCACAGGTTGCTGAGGGGCTCCAGGCCTGCGGGGGCACTCCAGATATGCAAAACGACAACGTGTTAGATATTCAATTCAATAATTCCTTGGAATTTAAAATCATCAAATTTTTCACTTTTTTACCAAAAATATTCGGCTTATGAAGGAGTATATATGGTAATTTTTTTCCAAATGTTTAATCAAAAATTTTGAATAAATTTGGGGAGGAAACAATATCATTTTTTCAACCTGATTTTAAGACTTAATCTTAAGGATTAAGCATCTGATAGGGGTTGTGTACATTTCTTTTATCTCCATTTACAGGGGACTGTCAGATCTTCAGCTGGGCAGGGTTACAGCTCACTTGCAGGTAATGCAGAGCTTTCTCTAGTATAGCTGTGGGGCCCAGACTTGAAAGCTCAGAGAGGACTGATGGCTGAGGGGGCAGAACAAAGTTTGATGTCAGTACCTTAAAAAAGTTTTCCACATTTTCCAGTAGTTCAGGGACTGTTTTATACAATAATTACCCAAAATGTTAGTGTCCTGTTTATTGTACAACTTTAGTGAACCAGAATTTGGTAATTTCCTCATTTTTTAAAATACTTCTTTGTATACTATTATGGGGGAATATAGTGTGGATGGAGTCACTGCAATTTGGAGTAGGGAGCCATCAGGTGTTCTTTGTGACCCTTAGAGAGCCATCTGGCAGGCTTATTAAATCAGCAGGCAGCACCTTCAGGTGTTTATGAACTCCTCATGGAGTTTCCGGGAATACTTATTAACTCTATGGGGAGTTAAAGTATTCCCTCAGGTTTTTATTAACTTCACAGGGAGACTTGCAGTGTATAGAATGCCTGTCTCAGACTGCCTCAAAACTATAATGTGTACATGTGAAGCTTTAGAGTATTTGAGCTTTACAAAAATGAACCAAGAAACATAAATTCTTGCCCAAATGTCCCAAAATTGCTCCAAGGGCAAGTACAAAATAGCCAAATAAATGAGGATGAAACAAATTTGGATTTTCTAGGCCAACCCAGTTTTTAGATAGGACTTTCCAAAATCCAGTAGAATAATTTTACTAAAGTGAAGTAAGAGACTTTTCAAACCATCATTTCTCATTAAATCTTGTATTATTACATCTCAAATTCATCAGGATGTTTTTATCTGTAAGGAGATCACGGACAAGAAATGTCAAGTTACTGGGTTTAATTCTGGCCAATACAGGGGAATACAAGATCAACATCAGGTTTGTAACAGAGAATCACAATCTTACTTGTAGATACAGGCCCACATCAAGCATAACGACAACCTGAGTGGAACTTGTAGTTTAACTTCTATTGGCTTGTCTTCATGTATAGCGCTGCAGCTTCACTGTTGCAGTTGCACCACCGTAGCGCTTTAGTGAAGACGCTATTATATCAGTGGGACAGCTTTTCCTGTTGGCATAGTTAATAAAGCTACCTGAGAGGCAGTAGTTATGTCAACAGGAGAAACTATCCCATTGACATAGCATAGTCTCCACCAGGGATTAGGTCGGTAAAACTACGTCACTCAGAGTTGTTGATTTTTCACACTCCTGAGTGACGTAGTTATGCTGATTAAGTTTGTAGTGTAGATCTGGACTATATATCAATCAAGAAACTTTATGTAGGAAGGATAAGGCCCTTACTAATGTCTCTAGCTAAAGTACAGAGTGTAGACTAAACTCTGTATTTGTGTCCACCCTATGCAGCACCTTCAAGGATCAAGCTGAAGATGAGTTATAGTTCCCTTTGTTCAAACACATAGCAATTATCACGTATGTTATATAAATATCAAGAACTTCACCTAAAAATATGCAAACATATTTCTGTTATTTTCTCTGTGGGAAACTTGCCAGCATGATATATTTCTAGTTTACACCTTTTGTTATAATTAAATTGTTGCCAAAGCAGCATGACTGAACTTGTTGAACAAGAAGGGTCAGATTCAGCCCTGATGTAAGCAGCAACATCTCTTATTGACCTCAATGGGAATTACGTCTGGGTACTCCAGGGACTAATGTTTTGATTTGAAAAGTCTAGAGTAAGATCCACAAAGGCAATGCCTAAGCCCCTTTGTGGATCTTCCGCCTAACTGACTAGGCCATAATTTATAGTTTGAATAAAAGTACTACAGGTATGTTCCAGAATCACAACTACTGGCCATTTTAATGGGTAGACTCTGACACCATGAAATCACATGGCTTGTATCAAAATGCTTTCCAGTTATTATTGTGGATCAGAGCATGCCTTATTTATCAAGTTCTGTTCCTTTTACTACCATCAACAAATAGATATGTAGTCTCTTTACAGCAATATTTGGACTTCTGGTTTGAAAGTCAGTCCCCATTGGTAGCATTTTTACACTGATTAGGGAATTCTCTTAATTACTGCTGAAATTAAATGTTTTGTTGGGATAAACTTGGTTTCCCTACAATATAAAAGGAACATTAGAAAATGCCTATAAAAGGTGGGAGACCCCTGTTAAAATCCTGTCTCCCCCTCTGTCAGTGAGGAGGAAATTCAACCTAGGTCTCCCATAGCCCAAGTGAGCGCTCTAACCACAGGGCTAAATCACACAGGGTAGGCTCCTCCTTCTCTGCTGCTGCCATCATGGAGTAAGGCAGATGCCTAATACATTCATTCAAAAAGTGGTTGAGGTGCCTCAGCTGCCTGACCCCAGGCAGCAAATTTCAGTTTGTCGATCACTAACCTGAGATACATGCCAGGATTTAGACGCTTATCTCAGAGAGAGGGGCGGGGTATAGCACACAGCCCTCTAGTTGGAATCTCCTATTGGCTGTCTTAGAAGGGGACCTGCTTAGCATGCTGGCTTTTGTGGATAACATTCTTAGCTGCCTGTCTCTCCTGATTCATTGTATAGGGGGACTAGGCACCTAACTCGGATTTGTGGATTGCAGAGCTGTTCCTGTAATTTCCTAGCCTCCTAAAGGTTAGGCACCATGACTCTAAGCATTGCAAAGCCTAAGGCCAAGTCTACAGTATAAACTTACACTGGTATAACTATGTCATTCAGGGGTGTGAAAAATCCTGGTTGGGAGGGATAGCTCAGTGGTTTGAGCATTGGTCTGCTTAAACCCAGGTTGTGAGTTCAATCCTTGTGGGGGCCATTTGGGGATATGGGGCAAAAATTGGGGGTTGGTCCTGCTTTGAGCAGGGGATTAGACTAGATGACTTCCTAAGGTCCCTTCCAACCCTGATATTCTATGATACCTACGTCACCCCCGGTGTAGACAGTGCTATGTTGACTGGAGGGCTTCTGCCATCCACATAGCTAGTGCCTCTCGCAGAGGTGGATTAACTACGCTCAGTCCCTTCCTGGATTTTATCCTTATTGTTTTTTTTTCAAACAAAAAGTCATTAGCAAAGGTGTGGGGCTGCTGTTAATTATAGCTGCAGTGAACTGTCAATTAAATAAAGAAGAATGTTATCTATTACAAATACTGATCTTCACTAATCCTATAGATATAAAGGCCTTTGTTATAAAGGCAACCTAATTTAAAATGATCAATCAAACTAAATTAACCCAGAGTTAAAATAAAAGATTGTAGAGCTTGTGATATGTGATTGACAGGTACGTCATAGTAAATTAGGATTTCAGGATGTTTCTTTCATTAAATTTAGATAAATTATTTTATTTCTGCTGGCATTTTGTAGGAGTGTTTATTTTAAATTAGCTAAAGTATAAACTTCATAGAATTGATTCATATATGATTGCTTGGCTGTACCTCTACTTGGATTCACCCTTTAATTCTAGGCACAACTCAGAGCATCTGATTAAGTGTGTTAAAAAATAAAGAAAGATATACAATAAGCATAATTTTATGAATTTTAAATTATATATAAAAAGTGGGACTCTGACACCAATGAGTAGCAGTAGCCTAGCCAGGGGGGAGCAGGGGAAGCGGCCGCTTCCCCTGTGAGCAGAAGCAGCGTCTTAAAAAGGAAACAGTGCCTTTTTATAGCAGGGCTCTTTTTAAGCGCTGCTTCTTGCACTCACCCGGTGGCGATCCGGGTCTTCGGTGGATTTCAGCGGCGGGTACCACCGAGGACCCGGAGCGAGTGAGGACCCACCACCAAAGTGCCGCCGAAGACTTGGAGTGCAGCCGGAGGCGCCGCCGGGTGAGTATGGGGGAGCCTGGGGAGGCGCCTTTTTATAGCGCCGCTCCCCCTGTGCTCTGGACCTGCCTACGTTACTGAGGGTAGATTCAGAAAATGCATACATGCTCATTCTGCAGATGGAGTGGATGGATATGGATAAGTCACTTATCTGACGTAAATGACTTAATTTTGGGAAGTAAAATAGTTCCAATATTATTATATGTATACCATACTGTACTGAATATTGACGGGACTTTAAAAGATCAGCCAAGTTCTCGCTATTTTCTAGACAGTGGTAACCTCAACATATCTACTTCCTTTTACTAATATCAGCAAATAGATGTATAATCTCTTTACCGCAATATTTGGACTCCTGATTTGAAAGTCAATCCCCAACAGTAGCATTTTTACACGGATTAGGGAATTCTCTTAATTACCTGTTGAAATTAAATGTTTTAGTGGGACAAACTTGGTTTACCATTCACTTACCCTACAATACAACAGGAGCATTAGAAAACTCCTCTGAAGTGACATCATGATACCAGCAGACTAGAGCTCTCGATCATTCTTAGAAGTATGGATCTTGCACAGTGAGCCAGATTCTGTCCTCAGTTACACAGGGGAAAATCTGAAGTAAATCCATTAAAGTCAATGGAGTTATTCTGGTTTTACACTGGTGTAACAGTGTAGAATTCAGGCTAGTATTCCTGATAAAGATCCAAATATCATAAGCATGCCTATTTTGGTAGCAAAAGTCCTCTCTTATTGATGATAGAGAGATGGTCAGCTATGGCTACAATTAAAATGCTACAGTGTAGACACTCTCTGTAGTGATAGGAGGGTTCTCCCATTGACAGGCTTCTGAGGTCTCTCCTGTTTTTTTCTGTCTGAGGCATTTATTAACACAAGGCATTGGATAATCTGCAAGTGAAAAATAAAACCTTGAATTGTTTTGTGAAATATTACAGAGACATATTGAAATCATTTAACTAAATCCTCTGCAGAAACCTTGGCACTTTTGACCCAGAAAATACAAGCTTCCAATCAGCGATGCAATTGATCTGAATGATGCATCCATCCCATTGTTAGACTGTAAAGCACATGGGTTCATATATCCATACCCTGTAGATTTTCCTCAGTAGCTGCAATGGCAAACATCATTATCTTTTCGGAGCAGTTCAAATATGACAATCATTAACTTTGTTTGTGCAGCCAGCTCTAGCTGTTAATGTGACAGGATCGATATATGTTGCAGCAAATTCACAATGAGGTTATTGCTTAAGTTAAGGGGGAAATCTACTCCAAATGTATTAACTCTTTTAGTGTGTGTAATGAATAAATGTAATTAAAGTTAACAGCAAACATTTTCAACATCTCAGCAATTTAATACAGAACCATAATGAACTTTGTAGACATAATGCAATAACCAGAACTAGAGTTAGTGGTCAAGGGAATAGCAAGGCAATGGAAGAGTAAATTAAAATAAAGAGAGCAATTAAAGAGGTTAATTAGAGGCAGCAAAATCTGGGTATTGCATTTAATTACATGGTAAAATTCTATTGCATTTAGGCCTTGAACCCACAAGCACTGGATGGTGCACAGAGTTGTTATCTTCCAGCACAAATCCAAGTGGAGACTATGGGTACCTTCACAAAGATTACTTAGACTCAGTGTTGCAACACCTAATGTTTAGAGACCTTGCTACTTGGTGAAATCCACAGCCCCAAGTTAGGCACTCAGGTTCTCTGTACAACGTGTGGGAAGCCTAAGGCCTTGGCTATACTCATGAGTTACAGCGCAATAAAACTGCCTGCAGCGCTGTAACTCACTAACTGTCTACACTTGCAAGGCACGTGCAGCGTTGCATCTCCGCAGGTACAGCGCTGCTGGTACTTCTCCTCCCCGAGAGGAATAACAGCTGTTGCGTAGCGGCTGCTACACCGCTCCTGGAATGTAGTTGAGCAGGTTCGCACTAACTGACCTCCGGAAGCTCCCTTTGTTTTGAAACGGCACTTCCGTGTTGGAGTTCAGAGCTCCGTTCTGGGGCTGCTTTACAAAAAAAAAACAACACAGCTACTGTTTGCAGGCGGGGGGCTCCCTTAGGAGTGCCGGCAGCAAAGTTAGCTTGGAGAGAGACGGCGGGGGGTGGGGTGGGGGGGAGAAAGAAGGGCGGGACGGGGAGGGCGCCATTTCCCTGAGTTGTCTTTTATCTGCTCTTTAAAAACAAACAAAGCCCCTGCTGATTGCTTTCAGTGATTGAGAGAGAGGCAGGGGATGTGGAGGTGTGTAAACTTAGGAGATAATGAGCTGACACTCTGTGGATACCCCAAAAACCCACTCTCTCTCCCCACACGCTCCCTGTCACACTCCACCTCACCCCCACATTTGAAAAGCACGTTGCAGCCACTTGAATGCCCATAATGCACCGCTCCCACTACAGCTGCAAATGCCTCAAATGTAGCCACGTTAGTGCGCTGGCAGCTGCCAGTGTGGACAGACTGCAGCGCTTTCCCTACTCAGCTGTACGAAGACGGGTTTAACTCACAGCGCTGTACAGCTGCAAGTGTAGCCTTAGCCTAAGAATGGAATCTACAAAAGCCAGCAGACTGAGTGGGAAGTCACCTAATATAGCTGAAGAAATGCTGCGAGCAGAGATGACACATGCCTGCCAATAGTGGGGTAGGGGTAGGGTGAGGGTAGCTGGCTTCAGCAGTGTTACTGAGCATGCTCAGTCTGTCTGAGCATGCTCAGTAGAAGCCAAGCAGCAAATCTGGGGGGAGCACATGACTCCCATGCCCCCCATGAGTCGCTTCTGGCTGGGAGGTGGGTCCTAAGTGTTAAATCTTAACTGGAACAGAAATTTGACCACCTGCATCCTAGGTTTGTGCCCTAAGTACTAGGCTATGGAGTCATTTCTTTTCTCTCCCTTGACCATTAAATGTGTGTTTATACAAAGTGGAGCAGGTTCAACAGGAGAGTGTCCTACCGTCCAGTGGTTAGGGTCCCCATCTGTAATGCGGGAGATCCAATTTAAAGCTCCTGCACCATGTCAGGTATGGAGATACTTGAACATGGTTCTTCTGCATCCTGGATGAGTGCATTAACACTGGAATGGATTAAGCAGGGAGTTATTTACTGTATTGGCTTTTGTGAATCCCATTCTAAGGCACCTCTCTCTCCCCATTCATTGCATAGGGACCTAATTCCAGGCATTGTGAAACCCAGTTATTTTCTAGATTAATAAAAGTTAGGCCTGGTGACACTGACCACTGCTGTGCCTAAGTTTCTTTGGGAAAATAGCCCCCCATTCCTTCCCACCATCAGGAAAACAAGTTAACTAAAGAAAACTTAAACTTTTTCAATAGCCAGCCCTAACCACCTAGGTAACAAGCATTGTACTGGGAAGGCTGTCTCTTTTGGAACATAGGCTGTGCCCTACTCGATCAGACCACTTGTCATTCAGCTCTTAGATCTTGCTCCTCCCGCCAAAGACCAATACTTGTCTCTTGAGATTAAGGCAGTATTTCCCACCCCAAATGGCTCTGGAAAACTGGGAATTGTTGTTCCTGAAGACAGGGAGAGAGGGAGAGAGGGTGATTATTCTCTGAACTTTGTAAAAAATCAATGTATGCCTTGAAGAATGAGATAGGATTGTCCCTATTTTACCATGAACACCATGAACAACAAGGGCTGCTGACTGGAAGGCCTATGAGTGGAAATAAGAGGGTACATGCTTAGTAGGGTTGATCAAAAAAAACCAACCAACCAGGCAAATGATTTTGTAAACTACTTCAGTCATTTTCTTTTCACACAGTTTACACGATTTTCCATTTCCCACAAAATTCTCATGATATTTTGTATTGAATTTTTATCATGGATTTTCAAAGAAATTTGTTATCAAAATCTCATTGTTAGTGAGAAATCATGATTTGTTTAGTGAGCAAAAGTTTCTGATAATGATTTCAGTAAGAATTTTGATTAAAATATTACAGTACAAATGTCATGGAAAATATCTGTAATGTCAGTAATTTTTTAGTTTCACTTTTGAGTAAAGCCATTTTTCAACAACGTCAACAAGAAGGAATCCAAAATATTCATGATGAGGATCATATTTCTCTTGGATATGCCTCGCCCCTTTTTAATTTTTTTATATTTATGAATAAAGGCTAAAGCATACATGAATCCTTGGGACTTACTACTACTTTGTGCAGAGGATTGTGCTTAACATTTAGTCTTCCCTGTCCCAACACATAGGACAGGATTGACAAAAGTATTTAGGCATCTAACTTCCACTGTAGGTGCCTAAACCCAAAATTTGATCTTCAAAGAGTCCACCTATCTATGTAGGCACCTGCACTTCTTCCAATAATGTCTCCCATATTTTTGTTGTTGGGCATGCACGCTGCCACCTAAGTTCTGATGCCCACACACTTAACTAACGCTTAAGCAAACCTACCTCACTTGTGGGGCCTGATCCAATAGATGTTCTCAGAAGCCACCTAACAGATATGGTCTTGTGAAAAACTGCAGTTGTTGTTCCCCCTTATAATGCTTACTTATTCAGGCCGCCGCCTTACAGATGAGTTAGGAAGAGGCACACCTATCTTCCCCTGGTTCGTGCATTACTCTAGGGCTTTGGAATCCGGATACCTACGGTGAAGTTGCAGAGTCCATTCTCAGAGGTAGAAAGAAGCTTCAGGGGCACCTGAGCAGAGGTTTTATCTACCCCGTTGGGGCCTGATTTTGAGATTTATGTGCCTAAAGTGGCAGTTAGGCACCTAAATTCTTTTGAGAATCTAGCCTTTTGTTTATTGATCTTTTAACCATATTCTTTTACTAGGCTACTTTACTAAACTCCATCAGTGCCTTTAAAACACTTTATCTGATGGAGTTATTGATTGTTGTTCCAAATTACTTTAAGTCCTATTATTATTTTTCTTATAACAATAGTTTCTGCTTAGAATTCAAACAATAGTTTCATAATAAGATATTACTATCATTTAAGTGCCTACCATTTACTGTTAAGTCTTAACACATTTTTATTTTTTTTATTATTAGTAGTGTAACAAAGAGGATACTGGGTACAGAAGGAAGGAATGGGAAAAGATGAGATTTGGCAAATACCGGGCAGAATCTTTTATGATGAAAAGTTCAAGTATATTTACAAGAATATGTCCATTTCCTTCCCACTGTCAGGCTTGCAATTTGGTTTCAGTTGTGCTATTCCTCATTCCTCAGCAGACACAGTCTGACAGAATTTGGTTTGAAAGATAATAAATAGGAAAAGAGAGAGAAATCAAGAAAAATCAAGGAAACCAGTTTCTTTTATGTCTTTAGCAAGTTTGAAACTTGTTTTTTTATATGATGTGCTAGAGCCCTTTGCTGTAAATGACTATGTCCTTTTATTAACATATGTTTAAGGAACAAAATGCATATACTACTTTTATTCAAGTCTCACATTTCAAATTTGCGAATAGTAACCTGGGTGCTTTTGAAGAGAAAGCAAAACACGGTAGAGTTAAAGACAGACTGAAGGGACACTTTAACAGCAACTCCAAATACAATTAAAAATCATGCTTTGTTTTATGTGAGGTTTCATACATGATTGCCAATTTGGTGATGGAATCTCTAAGGTGTCTAAGCAAATTCTGCTTTGCTAGAGCCTTTTGAATATAGAGTAACACCAATGAAAGCAGAGGATTCACCCAGAATTTGCATAGGTGTATCTGACAGCTGAATTTGTCTCATTGTGACTAGAACTGCATTCCACCATACTCATCTTTTTTTCTGTGCATATTGAAGCTTCACTTTGCAGCAATTCCCTTCATTTGAGTATCTGGGGGAGACTGAACCTCCAGAGCTTCCAGGATCACTTGGATCGATCGGACTTCAGCTGTCGTTAAGACTGCACCGATCACAACACGTCTGCCATTCTTCTCACACTCTTGCCTTTCTTCTCCACGTTCGTCCGAAATGTTTAACGATGTCATCTTCCCATCTTCTTGGAGGCCAACTGGGGGGTCTTTTCTGTTCTCGCGGGTACCACTCAGCAATGATTGCGGTCCACCTGTTATCCATGATCCTTGCTGTGTGGCCCGCCCATCGCATCTTGTTATGTCTGCTTTCCACGACAATATCTTTCACACCGCTGCGTTCTCTGATGATTTCATTTGGTATACGATCCAGAAGGGAGATTCCCAACATAGCTCTTTCCATTGCCCTTTCAGCTACCAACAGCCGTTGCTCTTCTCTCTTCATCAGTGCCCACGTTTCACTGCCATACAGCATGGCTGGAAGCACTGCTGAATTGAAAATATTTTTATGTGTGGTCTTGTCAATTTTTCCTTTGAGGACGTCCTTGATGGAATTAAACGCACACCATCCTGCCCAAATCCTTCGCGAGAGTTCTCCGTTCAGGTCTTGGTGCATATTAAATTCTTGGCCCAAATATATGTACTGTTCCACTTCTTCGATGTCTTCTCCTGTTACCGTTATTCGGGCTTTTCGTAAGACGTCTGATCGCATATATTTCGTTTTGCGGTGGTTCATTTTCAGGCCGACCTGACTACTTTTCTTGGCGAGTCTTCGTAGCATGCTCTGCAGTTGGTTGGTGCTTTCGGCAATTAGTACAATGTCATCTGCAAATCTGAGATGAGATAATCTCTCTCCGTTTATGTTGACACCACTCCTCCAATTGATCTTGTTCATAACCATTTCGAGGCAGGCGGTGAATAGTTTCGGTGAAATTGTATCTCCTTGCTTTACGCCTTTCTTGATTGGGATGCGGAGGGGAGTTTCAAGGAGAGTAGTGTCTGTTGTACATCCAGTATTCGCTTCCTTCAACAAACCAATGTACTGCATGTTAATGCCCTGCTCTGCGAGCGCCTTTAATATTGCGTTAAACTCAACGCTATCGAAGGCCTTTTCATAGTCGACAAAAGCAATGCACAGCGGGAGTTTGTATTCCCTCGCTCTTTCTAGGAGCTGACTAAGGGTAAATATATGGTCGATTGTACTGTAATTTCTTCGAAACCCTGCCTGCTCTCTCGGCTGTTGTTCATCCAGACTCTGTGAAAGTCGATTCGTTATCACTTTTGTGAAGAGCTTGTAGATGTGAGAGAGCAGGCATATAGGGCGGAAATTCTTAAGATTTTCTCGATCACCCTTCTTGTGCAGCAAGATGGTATTCGACTCCTTCCAGCTTGATGGTATTTTTCCTTCTTGAAGATATCGACTGAATCTTAAAGTGAGGGCCTTCCAAAGTTTTTCGCCTCCTGCATAAATAATTTCTGACGTTATTCCATCTTTGCCTGGAGCTTTTCCCTTCTTCATCTGGTGTAGTGCGCTTTGGACTTCGCTGACAATTATTGGGGGGACGCGTTCTTCTGACTCTTCGAGGGTTGGGAGGGGGACGTAGATTCTTGATTTGAACAGTTCTGTATAGAAGTCCTTGCAGACCTCCTCCATCCCTGCTCTGTCGATTACTGTCTCTCCACCCTTGTTCTTCAATGCTGTTACGCTTAATCTATACTGTATCAATTCCTGCTTGCATGTCCTGAGGCTCTTGCGTGATTCAGCTGTTTTAAGGAGCTTTTCTTTCCGGAAGTTCTTGACGTCATCCTTCAGTTTTCGCCGTATAAGCTTGCACAGAATGGAGTACTCGAGGTTGTTATCCGAGCTCCTTTTCATGTTTCTCCGCTTCTCCAAAAAGTTTTTCGTTTCAATCGAGATTCTTCCCTTTGCCTTTTTCAGCTTTTTAATTTCAGCTGCTTTTATGCAACATCTCAACTTGTCAGCAAAGATACTATAGTCCTCATCACACTTTTCCATCTGGCTCCAGTCAAACCCAGAAATCGCTTTTTTCAGCTTTGCTTGATCGAATGTCTTCAGCTGCTGTTTCCTGTTTGCCATCTGTAAAGCTTTCTTTTCTACCGCTTCATCGAAAATCAACATCGCTCTAAGCAGGCAATGGTCACTGCCGGTGTTGAATGGCTGCACCACAGAGACGTCTTGAATGATGTGCCTTTTATTGACTAAAATATAGTCGATTTCATTCTTACTCTCCGCGTTTGGTGCGATCCATGTGCACCTTCTTGAGATCTTTTTGTACCACGTGTTTGCCACGTACAGTTCTTTCATTTCTGCCATCGCTACCAGCCTCTCTCCTCTTTCATTCCTTTCACCGCTGCCGTATCTCCCTATGAACTTTTCACCAGCTTTCCCTTGCCCGACCTTGGCGTTGAAATCTCCCATCGTGACAGTGTAAGTGGACTTTTGCGCGAGAGCTCTTTCAAGCTCTCGGTAGAATTCTTCCACTTCTTTGTCCTCACTTGCACTTGTGGGAGCATAGGCCTGGATGACCTTGAGGGTAGCTTTTGACTCCATCTGAAGATGCAGCACACCGATACGTGATGATGTTAGCTGGCATGATATGACTTACGAAGACCAATCTTTATTGACGATAAATCCAACTCCTCCAACATTTCTAGCGCCATCTCCCTTTCCAAGCCTCACAGCACTTCCATCCTTCCAGTTGACTTCCAACTCCTTCTTTCGTCGGGTTTCGCAGACACCGAGAATATCACATTTTATCCTTTTCTTCTCCTCCATCAGATGGTTTAAAGTTTCCTCCTTTGCCAGTGACCTACAATTGTAAGTACACACAGCGAGGATTGTCCTTTTCCATGTTGGCCTAGCACCTGACATTTTTAGCAACCTCTTGTCACTCAATTTCTGCTCCGCCACCGTAGAACGTGCATTTACTCGTGTTGTTTTAGCCGTTAACATCAAGCCATCCCACTGGCTAGGTGAGCAGGCATGCGTACCTCCTCAAGCTTAGCTAGCCTTCAACCTCTAAGGAGAAGGAAAAGCGCTCTTTCCTCTGAGAGAGCAACCCTCCTCCCTGGATTGGATAGTCCGACACCTTTGTAGCATGGTAAAACCTACCAGGGCATACGCCCCGCTACCATAGCTGTCAGACGGCCAGGGTCACCGCTGCACCACGTTGAGGCGCTGAGGTAGGATTTTGCAGCTTCCAGGATCCATGCAAATCTTGGGCTTCTAGTGCAGGCAAAAAAAAAAAAATCTTCACAAAGGTTCCCAGTGTCTGTATTGCTGCCTGGTCTCTCTAAGAGCTAGTGGAATACAAATAATATTACAAACATTACATGATTAATAATAATGTGTTTCTGATGGTTGTGCCAAAGGACCAAGCAAGAATTGGGCCCAATTTTGCTGGGCATTATACAAACATATTGGCTGACAATCCCTGCCCTGAACTTCTATAGGAGCCCTGCTGTTCAGGTTAAAGAGGTCACAGTTGAGATTGTGCTCCATTTTATTAGGCACAATAAACACATAATTAAGAGACATTCCCTGCCTAAATAGACAAAAGAGACAGAGAATGAGAAGGGAAAGTGATACAACTGAGTACAGAATCCAGGACGCCCTGCCTAGACCCCTAGATCACATTGTCTTTCATTTCTTCTTGTAATTTATTCTAATTTTCAGCCTGTCCTTAATTTTACCTCCATTTTTGTACACTCAATTTTATTTTTACAGTTAACTATGGGTAGAGTTTAAGCAATTTAGACATCTAACTACATAATGTGTGTGGCCGTCTGCAGTCAGTGGAGAGTTCTGCATAAAACGTACATGTTATGGTCCAGAAAAGTTGAGAGTTTGAAAAACACTAGAAAATATACTATGGGAGTGGGGGAAAATGCTGTACCAAAGAAATAGATAAAAAGCGAGACCCTGCATTGTTTACTCAGGTAAAACTCCCATGAACAGTTTCAGTTTTGAAAAATAAGCATTTTCAAATGAAAAAAATATCATCTAAAATTACCAACAATCTCTAATTAATAGTTCTTTCCCTCTATAATTTGTAATTGTACAAAGTGATTCTGTAAAGGTATAATTTGTTTCTTTTCTCCAATTAAAATAACAGGGGGAGAATATCATAAATACCTTAACTTAACTTTAAAAAAAAAAAGGTGACACCATTCATTACCAAGGGAAAATATATAGTTGACAAATCCTGGAAAGCTACATGCCTTGAGTTTTAAATTAAGAAAATCCAATAGTTATTTCTCAGTGGTCTGTATTAATCTTACTCAATAATTAATCTAATATTTGTGGGTTTTCCATGTGTAATTCAACCAGGAGACTTGTGCTTATTGTATTTCTTGATGTCACAGAACCAATGTTCATATTAATTAATGACATAAAGAACTATTGATAGAAATGAAGTCCAAAAATAATATTTTAATCTTAGAAAATTGAGATAAGAGGTCACAAGATGTAGAATCATAGAATATTAGGGTTGGAAGAGACCTCAGGAGCTCATCTAGTCCAATCTCCTGCTCAAAGTAGGACCAATACCAACAAAATCATCCCAGCCAGGGCTTTGTCAAGCTGGGCCTTAAAAACCGCTAAGGATGGAGATTCCACCACCTCCCTAGGTAACCCATTCCAGTGCTTCAACACCCTCCTAGGGAAATAGTGTTTCCTAATATCCAACCTAGACCTCCCCCACTGCAACTTGAGACCATTGCTTCTTATTCTGTCATCTGCCACCACTGAGAACAGCCGAGCTCCATCTTCTTTGGAGCCCCCCTTTAGGTAATTGAAGGCTGCTATCAAATCCCCCCTCACTCTTCTCCTCTGCAGGCTAAATAACCCCAGTTCCCTCAGCCTTTCCTTGTAAGTCATGAGCCTCAGACCCTAATCATTCTCACTGCCCTTCGCTGGATTCTCTGCTATTTCTCCACATCTCTTCTGTAGTGAGGGGACCAAAACTGGACGCAATACACCAGGTGTGGCCTCACCAGTGCCGAATAGAGGGGAATAATCACTTCCTTCAATCTGCTGGCAATGCTCCCAAGAAGGCCAATGTTATTGGCCTTCTTGGCAACAAGGGCACACTGCTGACTCATATCCAGCTTCTCATCCACTGCAATCCCCAAATCCTTTTCTGCAAAACTGCTGCTTAGCTAGTTGGTCCCCAGCCTGTAGCAATGCATGGGATTCTTCCTTCCTAAGTGCACGACTCTGCACTTGTTGAACCTCATCAGATTTCTTTTGGCCTAATCCTCCAATTTGTCTAGGTCACTCTGGACCCTATCCCTACCCTCCATCATATCTACCTCTCCCCCTAGATCTGCTTCAGCACAGATACTGCATACCATAGTAATTAAGATATCTACAGGAATTGCATATCAAAATGCTATTTTTAACATTGTAATCAAAAAGGGAACATGTTAGCCTTATCAGCAGTCATTATACATATTTAGAACAAATAAGACACTCCTGTTTAATGTCTTATACATTACATTTGAAGTCCCTTCTTCTGAGAAATAATAAAGCAAAACTATCTTAACAGTTATGATTCCAGTGATACTTTTAGACTGCATATTTTGGATACTTTCTCTGCACTGATGATTCTAGGGTTTATTGCATTTTAAAGGGTTTTATGCTCCAGGATAAAAATCTACCCTTGCTTCATATATTTTCATTTTAGAGAATAAAACGTTGTTAGTTATATGGTTTGAGCTTTGAGAAAAAATTTCAGCAATTTGTCTAAAGATAGTTTTTCCCCCTTTTATACTTAGTGCTACACTAGATTCTTTTGTTAAATGAAATTTCATCAATTTTATGTGTATGTGGTGTAACTATGTATATGTCACACTTGTATTCATCCTGTTGGCTGTAACAGCTTCAAAGGAACTGACTGAGAAGCAAAAATGTGTAGTAGCATAAAATAAAATAAAAAATTAAGAAAACTCAATCAAGCAAAACTGTAGCAAAAATTCTGCCTGACACAAAATAATAAAATTAAAGACACTGCCATGGATGACTGGTAAGATAAAATAGTTAAGTATAGTGTGATGGGTTGGGATCACAGAAACCACCTTGGTTCTGCCACCTGGTGTGCCAAGGCTACTTCTGCCCCTGCTTCCCTGCCCTTTCCATCTTGGGACTCTGGAATCCTGTCTGTTTTGAGCCAGATCCACTGATCCGCTGCAAACACAGACCCAGCTCTGAACCACGTCCCCTAACAACTGGAAGGCTCCTGGAAGCAGCTCAGGAAGTGCGCTTGCCTTTGACACCCAGGTGCCCAATTCCCAATGAGGTTCAAACCCTTAATAAATCCGTTTTACCCTGTATAAAGCTTATACAGGGTAAACTCATAAATAGTTTGCGTTCTATTTCAAAGATAGAAAGATATGCACAGCTATTTGTCCTTCCCAGGTACCAACTCGTACTCCAGGTAACTTAATAAGTAAAAAGTGATTTTAATAAGTACAGAAAGTAGGATTTAAGTGATTCCAAGTAGTTACAGACAGAACAAAGTGAATTACTAAGTAAAATAAAATAAAACACGCACATCTATGTCTAATCAAACTTAACACAGATATAAAAACCTCACCAGCTCCAGATTCTTCCTTTTATAGGCTGCAGAACTCATAGCCTGGGTCCAGCAATCGCTCACACCCCCTATTGTCTTTGTCCTTTGTTCAGTCTTTTTCAGGTATGTCTTTGGGCCAGAAAGGAAACAAGAGTGTGTATAGGTCACTGGTAAGGTCACTCACCTGGAATGTGTGGGAGAGTCAGGTTCAGTCCCTACTTGAATTATTTTGCACAAAGTGGAACAGCTTTAACTGGGGAGACTGAGGGCAAGTCTACACTTAAAATGCTGCATCGATGTAGCTGAACAGATGCAACGGCACTACTGGAGTGCTTAATGAAGACACTCTATGCCGAAGGGAGAGAGCTTTCCCGTTGGCTTAGCTAATCCACCTCCCCGAGAGGGGATAGCTATGTTGGTGGGAGAAGCTCTACGGTCGACATAGCGCTGTCTAAATGCGTGGTAAGGTTGGTATAACTGTCACTCAGGGGTCTGGATTTTCATACCCCTGAGGAACGTAGTTATACCGATTATAATTATAGGTCTGAAATGTAGGCCATACTTGAGAGTTATGTGCCATCTAATGCTACACTTCCTAGTGGTTATGACACTCTTTTGGGAGGGGCAGATTTAAGTTCAAGTTCAAGTGACTGCTCTGCTCAGACGGTGTGGGAATTTGAACCTACGTCTACTACAGACCCAGAAATAGGTGCCACCCTCTGGCCCAGAGTTAACCACCAAGTCCTTTTAGGGCTGAATGGGAGACTTAAGCCATGTCTACACTACAGTGTTAAGTCGACTTAACTTATGTGGACGATCATAAGCCTCTTTAATTACATCGGCTGTGCATGTCCATGCAATGCTCCTTGTGTCGGTGGAGCACAGCCACAGTTGGTGCTCTTGCATCGACAGAGTGAGTGTTGTATCATTGGTTGCTATCCTCTGCTGCTGGGAGATCTGGGAACAGATTAGAGTGGATCATGGGGGCATGCTTACCATCCCATGATGCAGTTCTTTCCGTACTATCATTTCATGGGCTTTGGACTTCATTTTGTGCCATTTTTGAAAAGCCGCAGTAAACTGTGCACCTGCCATCCCTGCCTGAAAGCATGGATCCTGCACAGCTCACCAGTCTAGTGATGAGTGTTATGAACACAACGTGGCTGGTCCTTCAATATTTCATGAGCTGTGAAACAGAAAGAGAATCTGTGGTGCCTGTCCTGCTCTGTGGAAGGGAAAGAAACAATTCAAAATTGCTGCTGGCATTTACGGAGCACCTGCACACAGTGGACCATCTGTACTGTGCGTGGGAAACAAGCAGTGAGTGGTGGGATCACATACATTATGACGCATGTGTGGGATAACAAGCAGTGGCTTCGGAATTTTTGAATGCGGAAAGCCACATTCCTGGAACTGCGTGTGGAGCTCATCCCAGCCCTGCAGTGCAAGGACACCAGAATGAGAGCTGCCTTCACAGTGGAAAAGTGAGTGGTGATTGCTGTGTGGAAGCTGGCAATTCCAGACTGCTACTGGTCAGTTGTGAATCAGTTTGGAGTTGGAAAGCCCACCATGGGGGGTTGCAGTGATGCAAGTGTGCAGGTCCATTAATGGCCTTCTGCTATGAAGGACTATGACTCTGGGTAATGTGCAGGAAATAACTGATGGCTTTGTGACAATGGGATTCCTAACTGCAGCGGTGTGATAGATGGCACACATATCCCAATTTTGGCCCCAGACCATCTTGTGATGGAATACATCAACTGAAAGGGCTAATTCTGCATGATCTTGCAGGTGCTGGTGGATCACCGGGCCCATTATACTGACATCAATGCGGGTTGGTCAGGGAAGGTTCATGAAGCATGCATCATTAGGAACACTAGGCTGTATAGAAAGCTGCATGCAGGGACTTTCCTTCTGGACCAGAAAATTCCAATGGGTGATGTGCAAATGCCCATAGTAATCCTTGGAGACCTTGCTCCTGTGGCTCATAAAGCCTTACACTGGGGACCCAGACAGCAGCAAGGAGCACTTCAACTACAGGCTCAGCAGGTGCCGAATGACAGTCAAATGTGCCTTTGGCAGATTAAAAGGTCACCGGCACTGACTTTTTGGCAGGTTAGACCTCAATGAGGAAAATATTCCGATGGTCACTGCAGCCTGCTGTTCTCTGTATAGCATTTGGGGGCTGACTGCTGATTTTGAGCAGCCAGATACCAGAGCAATTAGAGGGACTCAGCAGGGGGCTATTTGAATCAGGGAGGCTTTGAAGGAGCATTTTGACAATGAACCCTAGTAACGTATCTTTATCTGATGCATTTGGTCAGGCAATGTTTCCTTGCCACCTTGAATGACTCTTGTAAAGGTTGTTTCCTGAGTTTTAATTGTAGTGAACAAATGTTCCTGCCGATAGCCACTGTGTTTGAATTTTAGCAGCAACTACCGTATGCAAAAAAGTCTCATTTTGTTTCAAAGAGTACACTTTAATTAAAGGATAAAACACATATTTTTATGTATGTATGTATGTATGTATTTATTTGCGAGCAGGGGACATGGCAATGAGGGACAGTCTCTCGGTTAAGGTTCTCATCGCTGTGTGTAACTCCAGCTTTCATCATGAAACCAGCCTCTAGGGGTGGAGTGCCAGGGGTACTCTGATGGAACAAGAACATCCAAGGAATGTTTGGGAAGGGCCTGGAATGGCATTCTGTATTGGCTTCAGGGGGAGTCATGCATGGATGTGCTCCCACCGCAGTGCTATGAGGGACCCAAGCATCTCTGTTTGGCCCTCCAGTAGCTTTATCATCAGCTCCTGTCAATCTATCATCCACTTCTGCCCCTGTCTCCTTTCCAAGCTAACCAGCCTGAGTTATTCATTAACTGTCTCCCTCCACATGCTTGTTTCACTATCTGCTGTATCTGTTGACTGCAGCACTTCACGAAACATTTCATCCTTACTCTTCCTGGTTCACCACCTTATCTGATGGAGGTGCTCCACCAGTGAGTAGGAGTTGGTCCTCAAGGTCACATCTGCAGAAGCTAAAGAAACAATTAACAGAGACAGTATTGTGAGTGCACTCTCAGCCGTGAATCACAAATATCACATGCAGCTCTTTCTTACTGTCCCTTGGCTAGCACACAGCTTGGTGAGTGTCCAAAATATGGTGATTTTGGTGGGGTAGGAGGGGTGTAATTGGGAAGGGGGAATAGGCAAGAAGGGACAAAAGGTCTGGGTTGTTTGTGAAGAGGGTCACTCCATGCGCCTAGGGAGAGTATTCTGAATATTGGGACTCTTTCCCACAGGCTGGGATAATCAAACCCAATATTTCACTCTCAAAGGTAACCCAGGATGCAAGGGTGCATCTCTTGCATGAGTGCAGCTTCAGACCAGGTCCATATGCTGTTTGCCTGTGTGCTGCTTTGGTCCCTGCAGAAATAATTGTGGCAAGGTTTCCTATAGCAGGGGGATAAATAAGGCAGCTCTGCCAAGGAAGCTTCAACAGAGGATTGCAGAATACCTACACAAAAGTTTCCTAGAGATCTCTGTGGAGGATTCCCAGAACATCCTGGTGTACAGTAACAAACTTATCTGATGGCCCCCACAGTGTAGCTGCATAGGTTCTGTTGTTAATTTCTATCCTTTATCTCTCCTCTACCATATAACAAAATAAATGAGACCTCAATCGCCTTATCACTGTGCAGTCACCTTGACCACCTTGATCGATTGGTCCTTTAGCCCTCATATATATTGCGCTGATCACAATACATCTTCCATTCTTTTCTTATGCTGGCCTTCCTTCTCCATGTTGGCCATGCCTTTTCATGATAAAATCTTCCCATCTCTTTGGAGGTTGGACGAATGGTTATTTCAGTTCCCATGGGTACCACTTGGCGACAGCTGCAGTCCATCGATTGTCAGTGAGCCTAACTATATGGTCTGGCCTTCGCATTTTACTGTACATGTTTTCACCAGCGACATTCTGCACTTCACTCTGCTATCTGATCACTTCCTTGGGGACTCAGGCACAGATTAAAATCCCCAAAGTTCTTCCTTCCATCACCAGTAGCATAGCCAGGGAGTGAGCAGGGGGAGCGGCCGCTCCCCCTTGAGCAGAAGTGGCAGAATCGGCGCCTTTTTTTTAGCAGCACTAAAAAAAGGTGCCGCTTCTTTTTAAGCGCCGCTTCTTGCACTCACCCGGCAGCGCTCCGGATCTTCGGCGGCATTTTGGCGCGGGGTACCACCAAAGACCTGGAGTGAGCCGCCGAAGTGCCGCCGAAGACCCGGAGCACTGCTGGGTGAGTACAGGGGGAGGCGCCTTTTATAGCGCCGCTCCCTCTGCGCTACTGTCCATCACCTTCTCCGTGACAGATAATTGTTGCACCTCTATCTTTGTTAATGCCCATGTTTCTCTGCTGTACAATTTTTCTGGCAGTACTGTTGAGTTGAAGAGATTGGTGAATGTTGCCTTGTTGATTTTTCCTTGAAGGACATCCTTGATAGAATTGAATGTGTGCCAACCAGCTTTCTTTCTTTGCGAGAGTTCAGCTTCCTGATACCGTGCAGTATCAAAGCAAAATGCATGCTTACCAGAGCTTGCCTCTCTTGCTTCATGCACACCAGTGTCAGAGTGCTGGGACTGACTAGATCATGCCAGAGTCAAAAATAGGTCATGGCTTCCATGCCACTGGAAAACCCTGTCGCATGTCCCACATCTTCTTCTAACTCCACTTCCTATCAACCAGTTCATCCTCGGGGTTGACTCCAGTGCCCACAAATTATCCACAGGGCTCTTGGCAGTGGCAGTGGGGTTGAATCCAAAGATGGCATGCAGCTCCTCATAGAAGTGGCATGTCTTCAGCACTGCAACAGAGCGACGACTGGCCTCTCTTGCCTTCAGGTACGCTTGCCTCAGCAACTTGATTTTATCATGGCACCACTGTGTGTTCTTTTTGTGTTCCTTCTCCTTCATATCATGAGCAACCTGCTTGTAGATATCAAAGTTTCTAAGACTTGAGTGAAGCTGCAACTGCACAACCTCCTCTCCCCACAGAACCACCAGATCCAATAGCTCTGATGTACGCCAGGAGGGAGCACGTCTGTTGCGAAAAGTCAACATTGTCAGCTGGGAAGATGCTGTGTGAACAGTCCATGCCGAAACAGGAAAGCAATTTCAAAAATTCCCTTGCCTTTAAACAAGAGAGGGGTACATGCCTGTGTACCTGCAGTTCAAACTGCTTACCAGAGTGGTCATGATGATTATTGTGGGACACCTTCTGGAGATCAGTTAGGGCAACATAAGCAAGCACAGTGTCTACACTGATGTTGTGTCACTCTAACCATATTGCAAAAAGCTCTATGCCTCTCGTCTAAGTGATTTTATTTTGTTGGCATAGTAGGGGAGTTACATCAGCAGTAGGAGCATTTCAGTGTGTATACCTCCACTGTTTTGTAAAAAAAAGTTGACTTTTGTCAACAAAGCTGTAGTGTGCACAAAGCCTTACACCCACTTCTTGTGTACCCACTCCGTACACCCACTTCTTGGCATTTCTTATTGACTAGCTTAGATGTCTCCCTGTTCAGCATGTTGGCTCGTTTTGGATTCCATTCTTAGCTACCTAATTCTCCCCAGGCATTGTATAGAAAGGGTGCCTGAACCAATGCTCTGAATTCTACTGGGCATCAAGGCACATAAAATTAAATATTGCTATATCAAGCCAGAGTCCCCTTTTCTGGATCTAGCTCTTACTGGAATGAGATCAAAGCAGCTGATCAAGCAAGCTTCTGCATACTTCTACTAAGGTGCTACATTCTCTCATCTCTTGAAGTTGATAGGCGTTGAAAGTACTAAACGATGTAAAATAGGTGTTCTGCACACTACAGGATTGGTCATAGATGTAGTGGTGTCTAAACGGAAGTGGTGTTGTCCACTTTCTCCCATATGACAGGTAGAACAGGAGACCTGTTAATATTGTTGGAAACTGATTCATAATAAAGTGAAAGCTCATGTTTAGGGGGAGGGGTGTTCTTCAAATGCCACTGATTGTCAGGCATTGAATACTAGTTGACAGCTGTTGAAATTGGTTGTCCTTAATGAGCAATGTCTTCATGATGGCTGATAATGTTACTGATGCATCATTCCTACCATAGTCACTTGTGTGTTAGCGTTGGATATGCAGCAACCTGTGTAGGGATATTAAAGAAGGTACTGAAAGTGATTCCCCAAGTGAAAGTAACTCCCCATAATTTGTCCCTCACAATTTAAACCTCATAGCATTACCAAGTAAAAGATCTCTTGGATCCCTTGTTAAACTTACAAGCTACTGTCTGTGTAAACCATTGATTGTATCTGTTCTCAGAAAGATACTGTATTGCTATGAGAAACTTGCAAACAAGTTATTTGACTTTGTTCTTTATGCATGCTTTGTACCTAGAAACAGCATTGAAAGACCCCCACCCTCTTTGATTAAAGGGCAGGGAGTCTCAAATAAATTAGTACACACCCCGAAAGTGTTGAAGACAGTATGTCTGCTGATGAATGCTTGGTGTACATGAATGAATTAGCAGGGAGGTGCCAGCCTAGGAATTCAGTGACCATCGGCTGAAGGTGGCATCAAGTGGGAACGACCAGACAACCCCCGGAGGGTAAACTGGGATCCCACCCGACCATCTCAAAGGATGGGAAAAACAAGATAACATCTGACAGCATGGAGCCACCAGGAATGCTACCAGGAATGTGCCATCTGCTGATTGAGTTAGCAACAGCAAGATGAAACAGTTCCCGTAGACTAACATAGGAAATCATTCCTATAAGAATGGTTTCTACACACTGAGGACTTTGAGTCTCTGGTTCTGCTGCCAACCTCCAGGAGCATCAGATGAATCTGACAAGGACTCGGCTCCACCCTCATGCCCAGGTTACCTGGCCAGTAACGTGGCATGAGCAACTTCTAGGCTGGTAAAAATAACATCTATATAGAACTTGAATGAATGATTGCATGAATGAATATACACTTATATATATATATATATATATATATATATTCATTCATCTCTTATTTTGGTATTCTTATATCTCCTTTCAAGACAGTTTTAGTGGGTGGGAAGAGTAAAAGTGGCTATGACTGCTGACCAGTTACATAGAGAGAGCCTGGCTGTACACTCACCTTCACATAAAGCATTTCAGGCAAATGAGTATTATTCTAATTGAACTGCACTCTGCCTTCTAGTCACTGCTTCTTAAGATCAAGGCTTGTCTTAGAAATCCACACAATATTGAAATTTCAGAAGAATAGGCGACCAATTACACTTTAATTAGTTCAGACTCTAGATCAGTCAGTTCTTTTCTGGTACTTGACATCTCATGAGCATTTGACATTATTGATTCTTCTCAGTTTATCCATCCTACCCTAACCTATGTTGTTTGGATCCCTTGATCCTCTATTTTTACTCTCTGTCTAATCACATGTCGGTGGTTCATTGTAACATATCTTCCTCTCTTCTGTTTGCTCCTATTGTTGACATCCCACAACGATCTCTTATTAAAATTGTTATTTTTAAAATGTATTTGCATATGACAGTGTCTGATTTCCATTGATCAGAATACAATATAGTTGCTCTATAGTGCTTTCTGTGACTACTGCACTTCTGATGGTATTTAGGAGTTTTTTCCTGAAATTCAACATTGACTAACAATAGTAATGAACTGTATTTCACCCTAAATTGAGCAAGAACAAAATAAGGGGAATATTTTTTCATAATGCAATTTATACTGGTGATATTTTCTTAAATTTGGATCAGATAGTCACTTCATTACTCCTATAATCTTGCAGTATGTTTACTTATATCCCCGCTTCAGCAGAAATTAGTTGTGCATTAGATTTATCCTTGCAGAGATGTTCAGTTGGACTAATTATAGGGCAATACCATCTTTTCCTTGATCTTCCCTGATTACAGTGATTGAGAGAAAAACACAACTCAACTGTGATCAAAACCTTTCCCAGGCAGAGCCGGATGAACCCTGTGCACATTGTTTGATCCAACTCTTCCAAGGATAATTGATACTGTTTTGTTATCCCCTCAAGCACAGCTAAAAGAGGGCACTTCACTCATACAGGGAGAAATGGTTGGAGGACCTGGCAGTTTGAGAGCAACTGAGCCATCAGCTCCAGACAAAAGTACCTATGAAAAAGTGATTCCCCAATTAATAATTGATATGGGGTGAGCAGGAGGAGGAAAGATCCCCAGAATATTTAAGGGATAAAGAAGGAGAATGATTTTCACTTCCATCAGGTGCGTAAACAAAAGATTTTGCTTTTAGCTGTACTGAAAAACCTTACCACACCTTGGATAGAGACGTGCCGAGAAAAACTGAAAAAGGGATTTAACCATTGTAAAATATCCCCTCTCCAGATTGGCATGACAATGGTGGTGACAGTATCATAATGCTTTGGCTTGCATAAAACAGTAGTTAGTTTTAGGATCAAGGCTTTTGATAAGTAGTAATTAATGATAGTTTAGAGTTAGAAATTCAAAATGGCAGTCACAATGAGTCTCTATGGAGGACACGGGGTTAGATAGAGTTCAATGGGGAATGACTCAGCATATCTCCCAAGACCTCAAGGGGAGGATCAGAGGGACGATCTATGCTAATGATGACCTATGCAGATCTATGCAGGAGGGGGATTATCTAGAAAGGATAAGAGTCTATGCAAATAACTGGAAGCTGATTGGCTGAGCCAGTCTAATTAGGTGGGGAAGACCTATGCTAATGAACTGGACTTGGGAAAGCAACCAGTATATAAGGCTGACAACCGGCAGGCTTAAGTGTATGGGTGTGTATGGTACCTGAGCTGCAGAGCTGAAAAGAATAAAGCTGAAGAAAAAGCAGTATATTCCAGAAGCAGCTACCTGCCAAAGTAGAGGCAACTGAAGCTTCCAGAAGGCAGGTAGCTTCTGAGGCTGCAAGGGCGGCTTCGTGGCTGCAGCAGCAGAGGCCCATGAACTATGGTTACGAGGGGTGCTGCAGCACCCCTAGGTTTCACTGTGAAAAGTTTGCTGGTACTGGCGCTGTCAGAAGGAAGATAACATTTCCTGATTCTTGAGATTCTTTTTTGAGAATCCCAGAGCTGTGCTGTACCCCTGTGGTGTGCGGGGGAATTGCATTCACACGACTTTTGAACACACAATGACCGGTGATAATAGAGCAATCAAATCAACACTGCACTGCTGTCTGTCACAGTGGCGGACATGGGAGATTTTGAAGCTCACATGGTTGCAATGGGGTCCCGGCTGCCAAGGGCTCCACACTTGGGGCTCTGCCGCCCCCGCACCTGGGGTCCTGGCTGCAGGACTCCTGCCTGCGACTCTGCACATGGGGTCCTGGCTGACGTTGGCCGATCCCACACCCATGGCTCTGCTCATGGTCCTGTGCCCAAGGCTCCGCACTGGGGGCTGAGCTCCTCCTGGCCCCGTGTCCGGAGTCCGGGCTTCCGCTTGCCCTGCACCAAGGGCTCTGCTCACAGCCCCATGGCTGGGGTCCGCACGTGGGTTTCCAGCTGTCACCAGCCCTGAACTGGGGGCTCTGCTCCTGGTTCTGCACCCTGCAGCTCAGCTCCTCCTGGCTCCATGCCTGGGGTCCTGGCTGCTGCCGAATCCACGCCAGGGGCTCTACTTCCCCACACATGGGGTCCTGGCCACAGGACCCATGCCCAGGACTCCACATGCAGGATCCTGGCTGCTGCCAGCCAGCCCAACACCCAGGGATCTGCTCATGGCCCCCTGAAGTCCCAGCTTTGGCCCCCTTACATCTGTGCATTTCCCCCCCTCCCAGAGCCAGTGACAGGTATAAAGTTTGTGGTGGGGATCCCTGCCTTTCAGCACCCCCACCGTAAAAAATGTTCCAGCACCACTGAGCAGCAGTAGCAATCATCCCCAGAGCTGATATCTCCAAATTGACAGAACAGGAGGACTGGGTGTATCTGTAAATAAAGCTGAATGCCTGCCTCTGAGTGGATGGCTGTATCTATGTCCTTCCAAGGGTTAGCAGGATTAGCTTGCTCTAGGAAGTTCTCTGCGGTAAAGAGACAAGCCCCCTTGTAATACCATGGCAATTCTAGGGTGGGTCACTACCTTGTTGCCCCTTTGGATGGAATAAAGTGCATTGTTACAGACAAGCCATTATTGGAGTGCCCGAGGTCCAAATTGTGGGGTAACACGTGAGTTTAAGAGGAAGCAAAGAGATCAAATTATGGGGAATGCTAAACAAGAAAGCAAGCCTGACATTCATCCTCATAGGTTCAGTGGATCCCAAGTTACCCGCCCAAGCATCACAAATAGGAATGAACTTGTGCAAGTAAAATGTGACTATACATTGACCTGGTTAGGCATACCCTGCAGTGTGTTGTAATGATTGGAAAGAAGTATGGTGCTTTGAGAAATTTGCTGGCATGCCAGAAATCATCTTACCTGGTCTGTTGGATGCTGTTCAAAAAACTAACCATTAGAGTTAATGGCAATGAATGGGTATTTGTGTTACCTCAGGTTTTTTTTTTTTTTAATTTTAAGAAAAATGTCTTGCATTTCATATTGGTCTGCTCTATATCTCCCTTGGCTAGGGTAGGTTCAAACTAATTCTGGGTGAAATTTTTTGACTGAAACTTTTTTAGGATAAAAATGCAGATTCACCAAAATCTGTAAGAACATAAGAACTGCCAAATGGGGTCAGACTGGTGCCCACCTAGCCCAGGAGCCTGTCTCCAAACATCACCAGTATCAGAGTTTCAAAGACAGTGCAGAGAATAGGACAATTTTTGAGCGATCCACCCCGTCTTCCCCTCCTGGTTTCGGGCAGTCAGAGGTTTAGGATCACTGCAATCATGGGGATTACATTCCTAAACATCATGTCTAATAGCCACTGATGGACCTATCTTCTATTAACTTATCTAGTTCTTTTTTTGACCCACTTGTAATTTTGGCCCTCACAACATACCAATGAATTCTCCAGGTAAACTGTGCATTGTGTGAAAAAGTACTTCCTCTTGTTTGTATTAAACCTGCTTCTTATTAATTTCATTGGGTGACCCTTGGTTTTTGTATTGAAAGGATAAATAACTGAAAGGGCACACAACTTCTTCCATACCATTCATGGCTTCTATCATATCCTGTCTTAATCATCCCTTTTTTTCAGCCCTGATCTTTTCAGTTTCTCTTGTATACGGAAGCCATTCTATATCCTTTTTGTTGCCCTTCTCTGAGCTTTTTCCAGTTCCACTGTATCCTTTTGGACCTGGGATGACCAGAACTGGAGAAAGTATTCAAGGTGTCGGTGCACCATGGATTTATATCGTGCCATGGTGATGTTTTGTCTTATTTTTTATGCCTTTCTTAATAGTTCTTAACACACTGTTAGCTTTTTTGACCCCTGCTGCAAAATGAAATTAAAATTCTCTGCCATTCTGTTGCCCAGTCACCCGGTTTTGTGAGATCCTCTTGTATCTCTTGGCAGTCAGCTTGAACTTAACTATCTTGAGAAATTCTGTATCATCTGCAAACTTTTCCACTTCACTGTTCACTCTGTTTTCCAGGTCATTAATGTGTGAATTTGTGTTGATTTTGTCAAACTGTTCATTTAGAAAGAAACCTAAAAAACATTTTAAAACAAAATGGATGTTTAATTTCAATATTTTGTAAATGACACGTTTAATTTTTGTTTGAAATGATGTTTTATTTCAAACTTTGTTTGAATTTTATTTTAAAACACATCAAAATCATGTTTAAATGGTTGGAAACGAAATAAAATGAAATCAAACTGGGAAACAAAACATTTTATTTGATCAAAGACACAAAAAATAAGATTTAAATTAGGTTTTTTGCTTTTTTCAAAATTGCCAGTGAACCAAAAAATGTTATTCACCCAGCTCCAATTTAGATAAATAGCTTATGTACCATTCTCACTTAGCTGCATCATTCTCTTCCAGCAAATATCTATACAACACTCTCCTCTGTCATAGGAATTTTATTTTTATGTGAATTATTAGATTCAGGACAGAAATCAACTAGTGCACAAGGTTAGAAAGAAACTTCTTCTTTAGGTGTACTACAGCATAACTGTTGGTCACTGGGACTTTACACTTTTTGCTGAGAAACTGGCGATGATTAGCTCAGTGGTTTGAGCATTAGCCTGCTCAACCCAGAGTTGTGAGTTCAATCCCTGAGGGGGCAGTTTAGGAATCTGGGGCAAAAATCTGTCAGGGGACAGTACTTGGTCCTGCAAGTGAAGGTAGGCAAGTGGACTTGATGACCTTTCAAGGTCGTTCAAGTTCTAGGAGATTGGCATTTCTCCATTTATTAATTAATACTGGTGATGGACTGTTGATCTGATCTGTGGTGTCAATTCCCTATCAACTTATGATAAAAAAGTGCTCTTGCCCTAAGAAGGTCTGGTCTCAGTGCTGATCCTTTCTCTGCTTAAACTTCTTCTAACCCTTCTCTTATTTTATAAATGGTTACATGCTCAACATACAAAAATAATAATCCAGAGATCAGAAAAAAACTTTAATTTATATCAGAACCAGACAGTTCCATTAATAATGAGGCTCATTAGTGTACACTCAAGCTCTCCCAAGCTACAAAGCATTACAATATGTGTCAGAGAAAAAGCAAGGAAAATAATTATGACCTTATCAGCTTCTTCCAGCATGACTCCCATCTTTCAAGTTATTTTTAGAGAAGAAGGGAAAGAAGGCATGACATTTAAAATAAATATTGGAGTTAATTTAAAAAGGAAAAAAAGAATTGGGCATGGCCAGGAAAAATAGAAGAAGTAATTTCAATAGAGACATCTGCTTACAGTTTTAATATCAAGGGAATTCCAGGCAAAAGCATCATTGGTTAGGCCTGGTTATCATCCCATCCTTGCTTGTATGTTTATTGGGACAGTGATTTCACCAATAGCTTGAACCTATTGCCCTTTTTAGCTGTGGGAAAAATCCAAATCTTATATGTGTTGGAGTCCTTTCACATTGTTATGTGAACACTTCTAATGGAGTTGGATTATAATGATCCAATTAAAATCATTATTATTAGTTTATGTAACCTCATAAATGAACACTAAAAGCCAGAGCCATAACTAGGAATTTCTGCGCCCTAGGCAGGGACGCAGAAATTCCTAGGGACTTACCCTCCACCGAATTGCTGCCAAAGCCGCGGGACCAGAGGACCTCCCGCAGGCAAGCGGAAGCGGCTTCGGCGGCAATTCGGCGAAGGGTATTTTTAGCAGCCGCCAAAGCCGCCTCCACTTACCTGCGGGAGGTCCTCCGGCGTCTTTGCAGAAGGTCCCTCCGCCAAATAGCTGCCGAAGCCGCGGGACCGGTGGACCTCCCGCAGGCAAGCGGAAGTGGCTTTGGCGGCTGCTATTAATACCCTCCATCGAAGCCGCTTGCCTGTGGGAGGTCCTCTGGTCCCGCGGCTTCAGCAGCACTTCGGCAGAGGGGGCCTTCTGAAAAGATGCTGGAGGACCTCCCGCAGGTAAGTGGAAGCGGCTTTGGCGGTGGGGGAGGAGGGGGCGCCCCTGGCAGCAGGCTTTTGCGCCCCTGCCAGCAGTGCGCCCCGAGGCAAGTGCCTCAGTGGCCTTGCCCTAGTTACGGCCCTACTACAAGCTACGGATACATAGTTGATATGACCCTTGCTTCAAGAAATTTATAATCTAGCATTACATTCCTTTAAAAATAAAACAGTTGTGGTCATGAAAGTGGTTGTGTGGACAGTGCATTAAACTGAAATCCTTTATTTATCTATCAACCAAATATAACAGGAGCAACAGCAGTGAAAGCGTCTCCACGCTGCTCTGTTACTATACCTCAACCATGCATTGGCAATAGCACCTTACAGGATCAGGGATTTTTAATGTGTAATGTGATTCTAAAGCACAATATTCTTTTCACTGTTATTTTATTTTAAATGTCAAAAATAATTAGTACATCTATCTCTTGCAAGGACTTCTATGCCCCCCATTCTCAAGGGATCTGAGTAACTCACAACCTTTAATGTATTATCCTCATAACACCCCGCAGAGGTAGGGACATTTTATTATCTCTGTTTTATAGATAAGGAACTCAGAAACTGACTTGTCCAAGATCACCTAGGAAGTCTGTGGCAGAGTAGGAATTAAATCCCTGCCTTCTTAGGCACCAGTTAATATCTTAACCACTGAACCATTCTGTTGCTCTACATATACTCACAGAGTATATTCTGAAAGCAACGGACAACTTTGCAACTATAAAACTATTTTTGACTGTAGAAAACAAACCATTTACTGCTATTTCATTTGTAATAGTAGCAATTAGACCCATATTTAATTATTTTGAACCTAATTTAACTGAAACTCTAATAAGACTGAAGGGGAGATGAAAATTCAGCTGGCTACATGTAGACACATCTGCAATATTTCAAAAATGCCAACCTTCTAATTTGTCACATCACTTTTTTTGTTCTTTTAATCTGTGGTGGCATTTTTCTTGAGGCTGATTTACAGGAAAGAGGGTAAAAGGTATGTTATATGTTTCTATGGATATGTCAATATGCAGGTATAAGCATATCTTCCTACCAGGCTAGTATGCACTAGCCTATCTGTGAAGCAAGTGCCCTTAAAAAGTTTTATTCAAAAGATTCTCCTGGTCTTACCAATTTCCCATTCTGAAATTAAGGAATCTATCTAAAACCGGTGGAGTCTTTCAAGCCAGTGGAATGTTTTGAGTATATCTATTATTCCTGAGTAGTTTCTGCGCCTGGTAATACTGGTGTGAAGTCATAATAACTCCACTGACATTTACACCAATGTAGCAGAGAGCAGAATTTAGTCCAGCACCTTTAGAAAGACATATGGGGGATAATGCCTTCTGGCCTCTGTGAATAACTACACTGTTTATATATTAAATTAATGGGATTGGCAGACATGTTTCCTATACACGACTGAGAAATGTAATTGTAATCTACTAAAGTAGCAAGTAATATGTCACAGTGACTTGTCAAGAAAAAGGGTTCTGGTACTTGTACAGTGGTATAAATAATGAAACTGTTTTAAATGTCTCTCTTTTTATATATTTATTTATTTTGTTTGCCTTTTTCCCTTCTACTCTCTAACCTTATTCTAAGGGCTTTGGGTTTATAATGATATATACTCATGAAAATTAACTGATGGAGCATTGACTTTTACTGCAAGCCTGCTAGCAGTATTGCAGCTCAGGGAACCGCAAGATATAGAAAAGAATTACTCAAATTAATTTTCCTTTCCCAGAGGTGCTATATTACCCATTTCTATCACTCAGAGGACAACCCCATATCTGATAGATAGATATAAAATAATTTATGTCGGGCTATGAGGCAGAGCAGGGCTATACACCCAAGAACAGAATAAATGTTCTTAACAAAATTGTGGCTGCTTGCTGAGACTGTGTTCTCATCTTGGTAATTAGGAGTGTTTATTTTTCTTGCCGGCCTTTAGCAATCAATTCCTGAATTATTGCATGAATAAATAAAAAGTTTCTTTCCCCAATATTTTCTGCATTACTACTCCAATAACTTCCCCCTATAATTTAATGTTATGAAAGATAGGATGGCCAATAAACAGAGGAAGCTCCCTGTAGTTTAAATCTGACATTAGTAATCTGTTCTAGAAGAGTTTCTCCAATAGAGGGAGTTCCTATTGTAGCTGGCTATGGTTAAAAGTAAGAGCAACAACTTTTAGGAAAACAATACAAAACAACAACTAAGGACACAGAAATGAAAGTAATCTTTTACCCAGATCAGAAATGTATATTATATAGTGCCAATTTAGCTTAAATCAAATTAGTTTTAATAATTTAAGGCAATGTATGTTTACTAGAAAATCTCATAATTAGGATGACAAAGAAATTGTGGATTTTGCAGTTTTCATGTTGTTATGTACTTTTTAGTTTTGGCAGGCCCATTAATAGAATAGGTCATTACATGACTTCTTATTGAAAGGAGTGTCTGGGGACACATGACAAACATGATACTGTTGTTGTTATTATATTGTACAGAAGGATATTTTAAAATTTAATGCGTACTAGTAACCTTTTTATTTAGTTTTTTGGTATGGTGTTAAAAACACAAAGTAGGTCAATATTGTTTCTCCCATTCACTCTACTAGCTCTTTTAAGTTTTCATAAAGTCTTTGAAGACTACTGCTTTAGCTGATGGAACTTAAAAGCACAATAAGCTGTGTATGAGTGAGAGGAAGGGAAGTGGGATGTAGCCTGACACCAGAAGAGTTACATCTGCTTGGATGTATATGGGAAGATGGAGGAGATATCTATACTCTGGCAATTAAAAGGTTACAACTGATGGGGAGTAAATGGGAGTTCCAGTTCTTCTGTCTCCCTTCCTTACAGGCCTATCTGCTTCCTCACACAGATTCTCTTCACCCCTTTTCCTTTGTTTTTCTCCCACTACCCCCAGAACTGGTGACATGTCTCTTTAAAATAGTTAGACGTTTGGCTACCTGTAATAGGAACCAATGCCATACAGTTGCCAATGCACCAAACTTCCTGACCAGTATTCTGTGTATGAGTAATATGTGGAATTAGGCCATTCAGTCTCTTAGAACAGTGCAGTTAGGGAATTATGCAGCCTGGAAAAACCCAGTCAGGAGGGAGAGAGAGACACAGGTCTCTGCCCAAGAGAGATGATGACTGAGGGCCTGGGAGCCTAGAATGGGTGCTCTCGAGGGACCACAGAGGAGGAATGCAGGTACAGTTACCCTGAACTGTGACAAGTGGCACTTTCAAAATATGGACTATAATAATAATGGCAATTAACTAATAATAGACAAATTGTGGCATTTATGCACAAAGAAGCATAATTAAAGTCAAGCTTTCAACCTTATCTTTGCATTTTTTTACTTTCTGCTTCCAGGAAATGCTTTATTGCTGATTTTATATGGAACAAATATACAAAGCTGGGCCTGGTTGAGATGATGTAGACCTTAATGGCTTCTAGTTTTGATTCTGTATGGTTTATTCCATTTACAAATAATTCAGTGTACACCAATCTTGACTGTACTTTGGCAATCTGAGAGGTACTTGGATGCTTGCCTAAATATCTAACCAGATGTATCACCCTCTCAGAGGCTGATTATAAACCAAGAAGGATTTTGTTGGAAGTAAAGTGCAAACTCAAAGATTAGTGTCAAACCAGATAATCTTTGTTAAGGTTTAATAAACTGGAAAATTATGTATTTATTTATTTTGATCATCTCCGTCAAGATTTATAAATTAAGCTGTCAGTGTAAAGAACATCTTAAAATATAGGCACAATAAGAAAAAGGGGCCTCTGCTACAGAGTACATACTCCACATTAATTAATCAGGCAAGTAAAGAGTTAACACTTTCAAAGCAAGCCAGGACAGAATGTCTCACTGGAGAAGCTGTGCAGCCTCCCAATTAGCAATGCTGATTCACTAAGATCAATATACAAACAAAGATTTGCCTCATGAATATGGTGGTACAAGATGAAGTCCCACAATGGTGCACTGTTGCCTTGACCAAAGAGAAAAAAAAACACTATGTGTAAATTCATTTTCCCCCACAAAATCAGTGAAAGAAGAAGAAATGTGTTTGTTCTGAAATGGTAACAAAAGAAGTTGTCAACTGGGGAAAAAAATAATCTGTATAGAAGCCTGCTGGAATTCTGATGTGAACTTAACTGCAAAAGGTTTGTATTCCAATCTTTGAGTTGAATCAAACATTATACTTAATATATCAAATGCTCTAGTGGAATAGAAAACAATGTAAGAGTGATTTGGTAATGCTATAAAATTACTAAAAACTAGATGGAACAGCAGAAGTAATTCAGTAGCTAATTACTCTTTCAAAGTTTAAGATAAGACTGGAAGTAGTAAAATAATGCTATATTTCTGAAACACAATTGCTAATTTAATTTCTGTTTTTTTATTGAACCACTTGTTAGCTGTAATTTTTACCCTTCCCAGTTTTTAAATACTCATATTTCAGCGAGTGGATGGATGATTCAAAAGTTGACCTCATTTGATTATAAACATAATCATCATAAAGGCTGAGTGATAGTACAGGAAACAGAATAAACTTCAGAATTGTGTTATGTATTCCACAACAACTCTACATCCCCATAATGAATAATGAATCATTTTATGCTTCTCTTAAAACTCTATACATTAATCTCTCAGATTTCAGTAATCTTCATTTACAGTACTGTGTAATAGTTGACATCCTTCACTGTATGACAATGCAATGTCTCCTACTTCTATACACACCCATTTTGAACCAAGTGCAGAGATGTACTGAACACGGAACTCCAATCCAGCTAAGAACTTAAATATGTGCATAAATTAAAGCACATAAGTAGTTCAGTTGGCTAATCATGTCATTATCATATCATCATGTGTTTATAAGCCATAGGCCTCAATTCTCCAAAGCATTTAAGCATGTACATAAACTTAGGCATCTGAAAAGTTCCATAATTGTAGTTATGTATATGCTTAAATGCTTTGCTTGATGGGGTCTATGGTTTAGAAACACTTGTGACATGATGGGAAAATATGAGTATTGTTTACTGTTAGCATTAATATGGCAGCTGGCAAATATTATACATAGTGTAAGAGCTATTTTTAATGTACTCATCTTAATTTTCAAAATTTTCAAAATTCTTCAACAAAAAAACTCAAAAACAGTCTCCAACGAGAAACTGCAGAACTGGAATTAATTTGCAAACTGGACACCATTAAATTAGGCTTGAATAAAGAATGGGAATGCATGGGTCATTACACAAACTAAAACTATTTCCCAATGCTAATTTCCTCCCCTACTGTTACTCACATCTTCTTGTCAACTGTTTGAAATGGTCCATCCTTATTATCACTACAAAAGTTGTTTTTTCTCCTGCTGATAATAGCCCACCTTAATTAATTTGTTTCATTAGAGTTGGTATGGCAACCCCCATCTTTTCATGTTCCCTGTATATATATATCTTCCTACTGTATTTTCCACTCCATGCATCTGATGAAGCGGGTTTTAGCCCACAAAAGCTTATGCCCAAATAAATTTGTTAGTCTCTAAGGTGCCACAACTACTCCTCGTTCTTTTTAAGAAGTTAGTTGGAATCTTAACAGTTCTGATTACATTAAAATATTGTGTATTAAAAACATTAATGGATCACAACATAGCAGATATGATTTTCCTATTGCAGGTCAGAACTTTAACACCCAAAAATGAAACTAACAAAAAAAGCTAGAACTTCAACATTTTCAACAGTCGGTTTTTCTCTCTCATTTCTCATTGTGATCACAAAAACAGAACTCTTTTACCAACAGATATAGCTACTAAGTTAAATTAATTTGTCTGCAGTTCAATCTATACTATAGATATTCTGTATTGAGTCACTCCCAGACAACTGATATTTTCCCCTTCCTATACAACTGTAGTAGAAATATGCTACAAAATTTACTCTTATTATATTACTTTGATAAAGGGAAGAACCACTTCAAATTATGAGATATGAGACCCAAGCAGTTTTTGACAAGCAAAAATTCCCTCCCTTGTATGCTTATTTAAAAACTGCTTAATTTCAATATATGTCTGGGGTCTTATATCATTATGTTCAATTATGAACACAATATCGTTTGGAATCTTGAGTAACAATTCAGGTCCTGAATGCATAAGAATGGTTATGCTGACAAAACTTGAGCTGTCAATATCCTCAAAACACTTAGGGTCTGATCCAGCAAAATGTTGAGTTCCTGTTGTAAGGTGCTTCGTCCTGTCAGCTTTAGTGGTGATAGATAATTAGAAATGTATTAATTAAGACCCTGACTCAGCAAAGGACTTAAGCGGGTGCTTAACATTAAAGATACTTAAAGTAAAACCACTGCTTAAGTGATTTACTGAATTGGGACCTGACAAAATTGGAATAGGACTAGAGGGAGCCTGGTCTCTCATAGGAGTGGGCCCTAAAAGGTCATACAGTTTTAAAAATAATTTATTTTTCAAAAGTCCAATACAAAAAGTATGTTTAATATATACAAGCTAAAGTAAAATAAAATCAATAGAATAAAATGTTGTGTGGGCATCGAGGAATAACCACAATTCTTGATTGGGTTAATGCACTTGGCCTTTGGCCTAGTGCTTCCCAAAGCTCCAAAAACATGGGCAGCATGTGGGTATTGTGGTACAGCTGCACACATTTCTTTGCCATTTATAATTTCATACTCATCCATAATTGAAAAGCCAGAATGTTTAACAATGTTATTTAAACAAATTCATGGTACATAGTGGGGTTTTTCTCTTTTTTTGAGCTCGGAAATCTCCAGTTGAGACTAGAGATAAAAGATAAATGTTAGGCAGCAGCTCAGAGCAATAGTTTTGTGAGGTGAGCGACATAAAATTAAATGAGATTTTAACATGATCTTTCAGCTGGACAACTTCAAATGGCAGGAGGAAAATAAGGAGAGAGAGAATTAGGATTTTGGCCAAGTGGCCAAAACTTATTTATAACTTTAAATAGCAAAGAGAATTTCTAAAGGCAACCTGTCCTGGCATCAGTGAAAGGGATTAAGTCAATGGGACCCTCAAGTGCTTAAAGTTAACACATTCTTGAGTGTTTGGGGGGAGGGAGGGATGTTTATTTGTTTGTATTTTCTGTATTGGGCCAGAGTGCTCAACATCTTGCAGGATTGGGCTTTAATTGGCCAGATAAACAGTAATAGTGACTCTATGGCTCTGTGGTTAGGGAACTCACATGAAAGACCCAAGTTCAAATCCCTCCTCCAATGACTTTAATTATTCACAGCAAGTGGAATACTGTAGTAAGTAGGGCACTCACCTGCAATGTGTGAGATCGAAGCTCAAATCCTTACAGCATATCAGGCAGAGTTGGGATTTGAACCTGGGTCTTTCACATTTTCTAATAAGTAGGATAAAGGTTACAAGGGTTGTGTTGTGCAAGGCCCAATCTCAGAGACAGTCTCTGAAAATGCCTGAAGGATCAGGTGAAGTGATAGGTGTGTAGTTTGTAGTGTGTAGATAGTGTGTAGTTTGAGGATCCCACTGGGGCTTAGGTGAGAGCTAGGTGCCCAGGCATCAGAACTTTTTTGACAGTGTGCATGCCCACTTGCATAAATACAAGTGCTTTGGGAAATTTATTAGCAGCAATTTAGGTTCAGAGGGTATTTGGGCAGGGTTAGGTGGATGTTTTGGAGATCTAAATTTTGGTTTAGGCACTTAAAGTGATAGCTACACAGCTAACTCTCTTTGAGGATCTAGCCTAAGAGATTAAGAATTGAGCTGCCAAGGTTAAAGAGTGAATCAGTGGAAGAATCGAGAATAAATCTCCAACTTCCCTCTTCTAACCATTAACAATATTCATAAGCACTGTAAGGTCTTCTGAATTAATTCAGTACTGGTGGCAGAGTACAGGACCAGCTACTAAAGCATACAGTACTAAAAACTACCGTTGTCGTGTTAAAATGGTGAAGAACCATAGAATGAATCATTTTCTTTTTACACTGATCAAGGAATCTTATTAGACCAAGGAAACAGTCTTAGTCCTAAAGCTACTCTTTCTCCCTGTTGTGACAATTGGGCCTCCACATTGCCTCTAATTGTGAGCTCAGTTGTGAAAAGTGAGTGAAAGATCATAAAATGTCACAGTAACCTCTAAAATAACTGTTGATGGGAAAAGTGCAAAAGGGAGAGAGAAAGAATTTGTCTGTACAAAAAGGCTTACTCTATAGCTCAAGGACTGTGTCAAGGTCATTGCTGGCAAACAAGAAAAGTATGGGAGTGAAAATCAATGGACAAAAACTGGTGTGCTAAATAATTAGCTCTCATTGGTGAGCAAACTATCAATGGGATGGGCTATTCCACCCATCACTCTCCCATTTTGGGGTCTTTTAAAATAAAAGACTTTGGGAGGAAAATCAAGAAGTGAACACAATAACAGCTGGCTGGAAGGTGGATGAACAGGAAAGAGTGAACTTCACCATCATGATTGCCACTCCAAGTGCCTCCTGGGACCCACTGTGATACCACTAGGTCTTTGTTGTCATGATCCTGAAATATGTCCTGATCAAACCTGGCCAAAAAGAGGGCCACAGATGATATTGCCACCTCCACTGCTTCCGGCTAAATCCTGAACAACCTCTGGGATGTGAGAATTTGATATCCCATTTCCCACATGCAATTTTTGCTTCCCTATCTTATTTCTTCTCTTTCTTAGTCCTCTCCTTTTCCTTTCTGTTTAATAGGAGTCTTGCTTAGCCAGCCAAGACTGCATATTGCACCACACTGCTGTGAGCCTATGACCAGACAGGCAGATAAAACCAATGCCCTAAATTTCCCAATGTTATTACTAGTTTGCCAGATCTCAGAGTAGATAGTAAGACTGTGTGAGGTACCTGGGTTGTTTGCAGCAGTGAGGTAGCAAGTAAAAACCGACACCAGGGACAAGCTGAGTTTTTTACCTTCGCTGTTATTTTCTCTTGCCTCTTGTGTGTGTCTTACTTGTTTTTTGTAGTAGGAAACAGGATTTGACATTAACAACAGGAATAATTACAGCTAACTTTGTTTTTCCTCCCAAAAAATCCCCAGTTATTACCATGTAGGACAGTAGTGCAGTCTTTTCCTGTCACACCTCTCTTGACAGTCACAGAATTAGTCATGCACCCACTCTATTACTTGTAATGTGAAACTTGTTTTTTTTTTGTTTGTTTGTTTTTTTCAAGGACTCTACCCTACAGTGGGACTAGGATTCTGCTGTCATAATAGCAAGAGCGGGATAAAAATTGAACAGTGCAGGAATGGGTGGGAGTGGGAGTAGGTATTGTGGGGTGGGCAGGAGCAGGATTAAAATAAAATAGTCCTCCTGTGCCACAAGCAACATGAACACCCCAGCCAACAGCCACTGCTCTCTGGCCGCCCTGCTCTGAAGACAGCGCTGCCATCAGCAGCAGCACATAAGTAAGGGTGGTCTTCACAGAATGCAGTACTGCCTTCAGAGCTGGCTGGCAGAAAAGTGATGGCTTCTGGCCAGGGCATTGCCACATTCAATTCTGCACTGCTTCTGGCCTACAAAAATTCAGCATTCCCAGACAGCATTCTCTCTGCCCACAACAAAAATTGGCATTGAAATGCTGTCCTATTGACAGACCTGAGTGAAATACAGCAGCCAAGTTTATGACAATTAGAATAACTATGCGTTATCTGGATGATGGACTTTACCTTGGGACTGGCTATCTGCCCAGTTATTAATCTGATATCTAATGCATTTTATGCATGATTTTTACATTTGGCTGAACAAAAGAATCACACATAAGACATTCAGATTTTACAGATAAAGTAAGGAATGCAATTAAAACCTGTGCACATTACAAAACCCTTTTTCTATTACAGAAATATTTTAAAAATTTAAATTAATGTCTTAAAATGAAAAATGAAATTTTGACTTAGGGTTGTAAGAAACAAGGTACTGTTTTTCTAAGAACTGAAGGAATTGGTGAGATGTAAGTTGGTAAAGTAGTTTGGCCATAGTACGTATACTATGTGTTAACTGCATCTCAGTGGATCCATATTTGCTAGTGATCATTTCATATTACTTCAGTGAAATCTGTGGGTTCATCTTCTGGTTTACTGGGACTCCTATGGGTATAGTCATATCTTTCAGGATATTTTTAGCAACCTATTTTATTTTCTAACTATCTCTATAAATGAAGTGAAGTCAGATGTGCTAACCTTTGGGTGATGAAGTCATTTCAAGTGATCCATAACTATAAAAAGTGCATAGGCGTTTTCCAGATGCACTCCAAAAAAAAAAGTTCTATTAGCAAAACTGACTTTTTTGCTCACTCTTGTACTTAAAAGTTTCCCCTTTTAAGAGGATCTCATGCAAAATGCATTGACAATAACAGCAGAATGGATCACAACCCCTTAGCCTGGCAAAAAGCAGTTGAGGAAGAAGAGTGGTTGCTTAATGCTTATGACATGTTCTGTTCTGTCAGTGAGCCCTGGAAATATACAGCTAGGAGAAATAAAACAAAATTGCTACACTTAGATATGAATAGCTTTCCTAGAGTTGTTATATTTTATATATGTAACCTGATATTTCTTTGATCACTTTTATTGTTATATGGGCTTTAAGGCAGAGATTATCTGGAAGGTAGCCATAATGCTAAGTTTCATACACATGTATCATACTGCACTGACATGAAGATGACACCACAGCTGTTGAAAATTATTGGAGAGTCACAGATTACTTAATGTACATGCTACTTCATCTTTTTCAAGTATGAAGTATAGGTTAACTTGACTCTTATGTGCACAGCAAAACATTTGCTGGTTGCTTCTTCCAACTTTAAAAATCTGAGAGGCAAAAATAAATGTTTAAGTGAAAGATTCTGGAAGGTGCTGTGTAATCTCAACTCCCATTGTAGTTTTTGGAAGTTAAAGGTGCTCAGCATTTAATAAGATTAAGCCCTGAGGAAGTCTAGTATGAATTTGACAATACTCATGGTGCAATTTCTGTAGTCTTAAAATATTGTGTAAAGGTTTTGCACAGCTACAGTGTATGTACATTAGGGTTTGAATAAGTATCATTCTGAAACAAACCTATATTTAAAACAAAGCAAAAGTTATTAGAAAGATGAACAAAATATTAATGGGAAATAAAATTTCAATTTTCGTTGACTTCCACATTGACCATATTTAAATAGTGTAATTAATTCTGAACAAACAGCTTTGCAAAGATTACCCCTGGTAACTATACCATCAAAGATTAGTTGTATAAATGAAAGCACATGCTTTACAAAATCCCAACACTGACCTCAAACCTCTTTGAAAATGCTCTTATATGAACATTTCTGTGTCTAGAAATTGTGAATGTTTCTGCACATCAAGAAAAAGCAACAAATAAAATCAGACTATTGGAATTGCAAAACATAAGGTGTTTCCTCTTCTAGCAGGTGCCCAAATAGGACACCCTTATCTTCTCAGCTGTAGCCTGAGTGAATGCTTTACATAGCCAGGGTCAGAGCCTTACATGACACAAATTGGTGTAGTTCTAGTAACTTCAATGGTGCTACATTGATTAACACCTACTGAGGGTCTGACTTCCAGTCTTCACATAACAGGAGGAGGTGTTCAAAGGAATATTTGTATGGATTATAATCAAAATGTCAAAAGGAAATTTAATGAGAAATTATGTCACACCTTCCAGTAACTTGTTCACACAGCTGAATAAAAAATAAAACCCCAACCCCCTGCCCCAAACTGAATATCTAAACACTGCTGAATTTGGGACTAAGCAGTCAAAATTCAATTCTGGATGCAATTTTACAGCTAACTTATATTCCTAAAAAGGCTGAACCGAAACCATAGATGCAAATATCCCCAACTGTTGTGGGAGATGCTTTGAAATATGTATCCGTCTTTGCATTCCAGGATACAGGGCATTTTCTGATAATTGTTAATACAAGTATTTTGGCAAAGTCTGCATACTTCGGAGAGGAAACTGGGGTTGACCTAACCTGAAGATGAAGTGGCTTGAATCCCCTAAAGAAACGGATGCAAAGATGAAAAGGGAGACTGGGGAATTAAATTCTCTTAAGAGCACTATGTAATACAAAAAGACTAATCCCCTTAATACCTGTGTGACACTCAGCCACTTACATTGGAGTAATCACATTTACATCCATGCATGAGCATTAGTGAGGGCAAAATTTCCCTCCCTAATTTGGGAGCTCTCAGTGACAAATATTACTTTAGAAAAAATGCATAGAGCAAATTTAAGTTTGTAGAAACTTTTCTCCTTAGAAGAAACCTACATTAGCTTACCAGAAACCCTAAGGAAAGTCAGCCCATTTCCCCCCTTAATCACACTGCCTTTTTGCTTTTCCCTCACAAAATGCTTGCACAAATTCACTCCTTCCCTCTTTGAAGATCTCATTTTGAGTCTGAAAGCTATAGTTCCTGTTCTCCAAAAAGCATTGCGGTAAGGAATGTATAACCTTCAGATCTTCTTCTCTGCACCCTTGATGCACAGCTATGAGCAATACAGATGTGCGGGAGGAACCCTCCTTGGCTGACAGCTCAAATGAGTAAGCATGAAAGAGTAAAAGATAGTAGCAGAGATGCTGAGAGGATTGGATCCTGCCTTTTTCTGACACAGGGCAGAAACTCTTTCCACAGCTCTAATTGCCATATTCACCATTGTCAACAGAAAGTATGAACAATTGTCAATAGCATACAAAGATGTTTCCCAAAGCTATTAGTAATAATTTAAATACATTCTCGATGGGCTATAATGGTCAGAAACTTGAATTTGAACAGACATGCATAGAGCTTCAAAGAAAAAAGTGAATACTGCTGAGGAGTTGTTAGGTGCAGAAATAAGGAGATGCTTATAGAGATTATTTTTGTCCCTAATTGTCTAGAAATTGTACTCATTGAATTTATTTTTGTAGCAAAATAGCAAATGCCATCTTTATTCTTACTGTCATAGTAGCCTTAATAAAATGGATTGACATCTTAATGAAAGCCACTGTTTTGTTGCTCACAAAAGTATAATTTATTTAGACCAAATGGTTTGACCTACATTAAATACCCAGTGGATTTCAACAAAACACACACACAAAAAGTTAAGTCAGACAGGATTTTGAGCAGTTATTTACAATGGACTTGATCTTACATTGTTGCCTGATCCAAAGCCCAGTGAGATAAATGGAAAGACTCCAGCTGACTTTGATGGGCTGTGCTTCAGGTCCACAACAGGAGCATTAATCCTGCATGGAAACCAAGTTTACTTCTGCTCAATTGGAGGAGAAGGTCTGTAGTTAGGTTTCTCTTTAGAATGCTGTGGATCATGTTACGACCACAGAAAATATGCTTTGTGGACTTGATCCTGCACTCATTGAAGTCAATGGCTGAACTCCCACTGCTTACCTTCTCTGCCCATTCTCTACTTCCACTTTACCCAACTACAGCTCTTCTGAAGATAGAAAATTATGTATTCATTACAATAGTATCTCTCTCTTGCTATTATAGTGCTAACTGCTTTTCTGTGTAGCAGTAATTTGCCTCTAATACTTTATTTGTTCAGTTACAATCTGTAGTTTTCTTTTCTTATATTTCAATTTATGCAATCCCCTCAGCCAATAAATACAGGGCATTACACAGTAACTAATAAAACTCAAATACAATACACTAAAAGCTATAATAAAGCACCATTCTCTTTAAATACAAACACATAAAAACAAATGATGGAAGTAGGTCCAAGTGATACAATGAATAAGAAACAAATAGGAAGTCAAGGCAATAAATGTTCTGTAGAGTCAAGAAGTATTATTCTTGCAACATCTTTTGCATGGGGGAAGGGAAAGCATTAAGGTGGAGGGATGAGACAAAATAACTTCAGTTGGAAGGGACTTCCATGCTATTGGGCCCTCCAGAACCAAAATGCAAATGCTTACCAGTCTCATATTGTACAGTGAGAGCTTTAAAGAGTGAGTAGTGCGTGGGCTCAGATACCCATCTGTACAAGGCTGAAGGATCAACTTGCAAAGGGCCTAAACCAGTAAGAATATTAAAAACCATTAGTGTAAATTTGAAGTCACATCAACACTTTAAAAGCAGCTAGTATGAAAAGGCAAAAAATTAAAATGTTAGCTCAAATGAACAAGTGCTGCTGCATTCTGGACAAGCTGAGGGAGCATGTTTGTGAATAGCATTGCAAACCAGAAATTACAACACACAAGACTCGCGGTCAACAATATATTGCTGTTGCATGGTCAACAGAAAATAAATTAAAAGACTACTGGCACAAATTGTGCATCTGAAAAAGAACACTTGCACACTGCATCCATCTGACACATGGCTTCCCATGAAGATGACATTGTCAAAATCAATTTGAAGATTCCTAAGCTGATTCACTAAATCTAATGGAGTCCCCTCACTAGTTGGGCCACACACTCTTTGTATCAATGACTGTTACTTAACAGCAAGATTTCCGTCCTGCCAGAGTGAGGATGAATTGGTTCCTACATATCCTCCTGGAAAAATCATTCAAGCATTTCTCCAGCACAGAAACCAACTCTATGGGACAAAAAGATATGGGGCTCAGTCTGCTGATGGAAGGTTTGTCATTGATTTCAACCTGAGAAGGAAAACGGCAAATATCTGTCATCAGCATAGTGATATCATGATACTAAATGTTTAGAAATTACCTCATCAAAAGGTTTCAAGTACACATTGAAAATAAGAGATAGGTTTGATCCTTGTACAATGCCGTGTGTGTGTGTGTGTGTGTGTGTGTGTGTGTGTAACAAATAAATGTATATCTTGTATAACAATGTATATCTTGACTTTACATACTGGACCGTGGCCCTTCTAAGACCAAAGAGTTCTGAATCAAAGAGTAACAACAGCTAGGCAATAATCTGCACAAGTATTCCAATTACCACATGTCCCTACAACAAGATAACAGATATTAAACACCATATGGCCACCATATGCTAGTGAGCAAAGCAATATAATATTGTAATTAAAAGTAGTATGAAAATGATATGTGGGAAGAATCAAAGGCACCAAGCAAATAATGTTGCTGAAATATTTAGGATTGGTAAATTCGGTAAAACCAGGTTATTGAAGTCCTGTTATAGTGCCTGAGAAGTTTGTTCAGATTATTGTCTTATTTATTAAAGTATCATTATACAATTAAAGATACATTCACTCTTTCATTTACTGCATTGAAGAAAAACAGATTATCTCAGGTTGTTGTTATTATTATTATTATTTATTTATAAATATATTATTTTTTTAATGTTACTTATCTTTAAATTCACAATTAGCGTATTGCTTTTTAAATTGAATTGTTCTAGGATAAAAATGCTATGATGTGTATTCTGGTTTGGAAATCTAAATTTTTCTAGCAAACCCAGTTATCTCTCTAGCAACTGCTCTCTAATTCATAGCAACATAAACGCATGGAAAATCATCAGTTATTTCGGCCGATAAGCATGTTGAATGTACTCCATTGTATTATTTAAGACTTGTTTGAAACTAATGAAGAGGATGTGATAAAAGCTTACGAATGATGTATTACAGTGAAAATAATTATACTTTTACATAACTGCTACTAATGGTCAAGTGCTGCAAAGCATGCATGATATTCGAAGGGCATTCAGAGGCAATGTAGAGCTTGACAATGCACAATAGTGGCCTGCAGACTTTTTATACTTTTATCTTCTTTGTGTCTTCCAATTGCAGGATCTTCATTGCATTAAAAAGAAAAATCCACTTCATGTTCTTAAAGCTGAATTGTTCAAACCATGAAGAGGTTTGGAAAGCATGTTTTAAAGGTATTTCATTGATATGGAGCTATGCAGTGCCTCCTTCATGCAATAAAAGACTAATAATTTGTCTTTTTAAAAGATGTAAGACAAACAACATTTTTTTAAAATGAAGAAAAGTAAGAAGGATGTATTAACCATTTTGTAGAAATAAAAAAAAACCAGAACACTTTTTCTTTAAAAAACAAAAACAAACAAACAAAATCAAATCAAAGGAAAGAGGATAAGCTTCTTGGTGTTACCATCACAGCTGCTCAGATCAGAAGCTGGAGAGAAGCTGTCAGGGCTACAAAGTATGTTTGAGTAATGGTAGCAGCAAAGAAAAGTATAAATAGGGATTCTGATTTTCAGTTTCAATTGAAAACATATGATAAAAAATGTTGATTCTTTTTCCTAGATCTTGTGAAAACACAGTGGGGTTCCATTGAGGAGCCTTAGAATCACAGAATATCAGGGTTGGAAGGGACCTTAGGAGGTCATCTAGTCCAACCCTTTGCTTAAAGCAGGACCAATCCCCAATTTCTGCCCCAGATCCCTAAATGGCCCCCTCAAGGATTGAACTCACAACTGTGGGTTTTGCAGGCCAATGCTCAAAACACTGAGCTATCCCTTCCCCCTCTGTAATGAAAGTTCACTATACAGATTGCAGCTTTTATGTAGTCAATGTTTTCCTAATGAAGTATTTTTTCATTTAAAAAAATGACTTTTTGTGCAAATTGAATCTCTCCCCCCTCCCCCTCAAAATCCTGTCATCATAGGAAGTTTCAATTTTTGAAACATTTTAATATGCTTTTAAAATCAAATTAATTGATATAATTTGTTATTGCTTATTCAGTAAAAAGTTTGATAAAGTTACTTATTTTGTGTGTTAAAAACTGAAATTAGACCCATTTTGAAAACTGCACCATAAACACAATTTCAGATTTTTTTTTTTTTTTGGTAATACTTTTGTGTGTGTGTTTTCAGCAGCTCTATTTCTTTGTAATGCTCTCCTCAGTTCATTTTTGGGTGCACATAGGAGTACAGTGATAACAGGCGTTTTTGTGTATGTTTCTTACAAACAATAGCAAAATTACACATATACTTTCACCTCAAAAGATCATGAACCATTTTACAATCTAAGACCTCGATTCTGCAACTGACTGCATGCAAGCAGACTCCTGCACCGGCGAGGAGCCCCATTGGTTCCATAGTCAGGGTCTACCCACATGGTTCTCTATGCAGGGACTAAGGCCCTTGTATCGGTTGTGAAAGCTTCTGTTGGTACAGACATGAGTTCTCTGGCCTGCCTAGGGCCAGATCTGGGAACTTCAGAGTGCACAATGGTTCAGGAGGCTTAGCTTTATTTTAAGGGAGTTTGTGTGTGTGTGTGTGAATTATTACGTATATATGCTTGACTGAGCCATTAAATCTTTGCCATTTCCACAAAGACTCAGCTTTACTTTGCAATTCTTCTCACCCGAAGCACCCATAAGATATCAGTCTTCTTACATAAGATCAAGGCACCCATAGTTGTACTTATGAATGTATTTCCAGCTTTATTGATTCATGGTAAGAAATATGACTTTGGTGATGGTGAGTTTAATCCAGCATGGCTATTTCCACTTCACACAACGTTTTACAGAGCTGGCTGAATTATTTCTTGTGAACAATATATTTGGTTAATTTTGCAGTTTTGTCCTCCCTCCTCCATTTCCTCTGAGTGGATCACAGTATTTACAAATTGGTATTAGCACTAGTGATTTTTTTGGTAAAATTTCCATAGCGTACACAACGCTTTGGAGACCTGACTGAAACTCAATGGTTTCAGTTCACATTAATTCTTGTTGTGCTAATTTAGCAATAATTCAGACCGGACTATACATTAGCAGGGTATTTGCATATATCTTAGGTGTTTTGAGAGGCAAAAGATCAAAATCTGTCTTCAAACACATGAGGAGTGTATCAATACTAATGCACATTCTAAAGTGGCTGTAACTGTGCCTCTGTGGGTCACAACTGAGAATACCAAATTCAGGACAAACTGCTGAGAAGTAGGGTGGACACACCCCAAAACTGGAGGTTATTCTCCCCTGAGATATACCAAACCAGTAACAAAAGTAAACTTCTGTTTCACCACACTGGCTAACAAGAAGTCATAAAAGCAGTTTCCTTTGACATTCCTGTCTTTGTATCACCATCAAAAACACTAGACTTAGAGATGAGCGGTTCTTTAAAACCAGTCTTCTCAAATAAAAGGTTCTTCTGATCCTAAAGGACCAGCCACACACCCAGGTCAATATACAACTCAGATCTTACCCCAAAATACCTCAGGAGCAAACATTTGGAATCCAGGTATAGAGCCAATGCACATAACTTCAAATACAAAAACGATATGTGCATACAAATAGCATAATCATATTCAGAAAATCATAACCTTTTCCATGGACACCTTACTTGCCAATCTTTGTACAAGATTTGTCACAAATATATGGTGGTTGCAACTATGATCTATATGGTCATATTTTAATCAGATAATGTCACAGTGGCTTATTGTTATTAGCATATGGGATATTAAAATTTTAAAAAATAAGAGGATGGTGTTTTGGATAACGCATTGGTCTGGGACTCAAGAGATATGGGTTTTAATTCCTGGCCACAGATTTCCTGTGTGACTCTCTGGGCAAATCACTAGATTAGGGCCAGGCAAACTTTTTTGGCCTGAGGGCCACATCGGGTTTCCAAAATTGTATGGAGGGCTGGTTAGAGGAGGCTGCGCCTTCCCAAACAGCCAGGCGTGGCCCTGCCCTGCCCCCTATCTGACCCCCCCTCTGCTTCTTGCCCCCTGATGCCCCCCCCGGGACCCCTGCCCCATCCACCCCTCCCTGTACCCTGACCGCCCCCAGACCCTACACACCTGACTGCCCTCATCCAACCCCTCCTCTCATTCCTGACTGCCCCCCTAGGACTCCTGCCCCATCCAACCACCCCTTCTCCCTGACCGCCCCCAGAACCCCTACCCCTGATTGCCCCCCGCTGCCACATCCAAGCCCCCCTCTCCTTCCTGACTGCCCTCCTGGGATCCCTGCCCCCATTCAACCCCCCTGTTCCCCACCCTCTGACCGCCCCACCCCCTATTCCCACCCCTGCCCCCTGACCACCACCCCGAACTCCCCTGCCCTCTATCCAATGCTCCCCTGCTCCCTGCCCCCTTACCGCGCTGCCTGGAGCACCGGTGGCTAGCGGCACTACAGCCGCGCTGCCGAGAGCACCAGGACAGGCAGCCGTGCTGTCCGGCTGGAGCCAGCCATGCCACTGCGCAGCACAGGGCACTGGGTCAGGCCGCGACTCTGCAGCTGCACTGCCCAGCAAGAGCTCGCAGCCCCGCCGCCCGGAGCATTGCGCCGGTGGCACAGTGAGCTGAGGCTGCGGGGGAAGGGGAACAGCAGGGGAGGGGCCAGGGGCTGGCCTCCTGGGCCAGGAGCTCAGGGGCCGGGCAGCAGGGTCCCGCGGGCCGGATGTGGCCTGCGGGCCGTAGTTTGCCCACCTCTGCACTAGGTGCTAAATCCAAAGCTTTTTGAAATCAATAGGAGTCTTTTCATGTACTTTGTATCAGGCCTTTCATTGTTTTGTGGCTCAGTCTCCATCTATACAATGAGGATAAAAATAGTTCCTTTTCTTCACCCATTGTCTTGTCTATTTAGACAAGAAACTCTTCGGGAGAGGGGCTGTTTCTTTCTGTGTCTATATAGCACCTAGCACAAAGGGGCACTAATCTCAGTAGGGGCCTGTAGTTGCTACTGTATTACAAAAAACACATGACAATAATGTGTGATTTTATGCAAATATATCTATGTGCTATGCATGCAAGTTATAAGCAGAAGGAAGACAAAATAGGAGGGGGAAACAGCAAGCACCTTTTCTCTACTATTATATATTTATTATTACTGCCTATCCTTTCCCCGCTTGTGGATTCCTGGACCTCTGGAGCACTCTCTGTTGGGCTTGGCAAATGAAGGCTTGTTTGTTTTTTTTCCACATGTGGAGGAAGAGACACACACGTGGATCCATGCACAGGTCTGAAGGCCACAATTTGTAAATGCCACCATTGTTCATTTTCACTTTAGTTGGGGGATATACTTTCTCCATATGCATCTGATTTGATGTCAGATCCTTTTTTCCCCCACCTCAAATAGCAAAAGGAAATCTGGTCAGTGCGGTTGGTAAGAGGAGAAGAAGGACCAGCCCTGTTCAGTAAGGAGGAATATTTCAGGCCATTAAATCCTCATTGTAGGTGGGCATGAACTAATACATCCTGGAAACACAATTCATTCTTTCAATGTGTCATTTTTTTTCTTTACTTGTCTTCTTTTGTGTTTTTGATGGTAAGTACATTTGCATGAAAGGAAAATCTTTGTTTCTGAATGTAATGGCTTGGAGTGCTGGGTCCTCAATCGAAGTAATAATCCTGTGCTTGTGACATCAATCATTTCCTTATCAGCCAATTCTGATGTTACAAACAAATGATTATGACTTTAGCTGGGGACAAAACAGCACAAGCAGAAGAGCTCTTTAGAAACAGACCCTTTGTTTATTCAAGTATAATTAGAATAAAAAGAGGATGATGAAGAGGAATAGTAAAAATTGATCCTAAATACAATATTTATGTAAGTCTTTTGTCAAGTGACAGCAGGATTCTGGCAAAATTGTGTACCATATTGCCTGAATAGTTCTCAAGTCAATGCTTGGATTACTTCAATAGGAACTATAGTCACAGAACAGTAAACATTCTATTTTTATTGGCACATAGCAAAAGCCTATTGTTTTTATTGTTCAGGGGGGGAAATGGGCCATGACATCTAACAATATAATATAAATATGAGCAGCAGTAATTCATGCATATCAAAGTGACTATATTGTGTCTATAGACATACCAATTGTCAGCAACATTTCTGTTACAATTAGAATAAAATTATGGGTTTTCTTTTATTCAGCATATTTCCTGACAGCGTTAGATGTGAACAAATTACTTATTAAATTTTCTTCCGTGTTTGTGGTGGTTTTCTTCATTTCCTTTACTTTTGGTTTCTTTTATCTGTCAAGCGAGGAAACTACAAAATCAAAGAAATGTGGTATTTAAGATCCCTATATAATGGTCTGCAGATTAGGAATGGGAAGTGATCTGATGGGAGTTTAGCAGAAATTGAATGATATGAGAGAAATACTGTGTCCCGATGAGACAGAGATGAAGGCGGTATTTGGTATTTGTATTACTGCAGAAAAAGACATTTATTAGCACTTCAGCAATTTATGTCTGTGCTAGGACTGGCAGAACCTCCTTCACGTCTTAAGTGACAGTTCAAGGAAGGATACAGATTCAGACCACACTACTCAAAAAAAGTCTTTATGATCAAGTGCTGCTTCGTCTTGCTTTTCAATTAAGATTTTGGTTCTTGCAGATATGATAGGATAAGAAAATGGCTTTATTCACTGTGGAGAGATTCCTGCAGTCTTTTTGGGGGGTAAAATCCTGCCCCCTACTTTAACTCACATTGAGTTTAATATATTGACTCCTATTGCTTTTATTAGAAGTTGGATTGGACCAGGTTTGTGGAGAGGCCAAGAAACACTCAAAGACTCAGATTCCAATGCATGGAAGAGTGGAGACCAAGTCCACAGGGAGCTCCCTTTGTACTTTGAGTAAATGCAGTTACGGTGAGGTATAACTGCAGAAGGGATGGGCCCCTTCTTATTCTGCAGAACAAGGCTGTAAATGTGAGAGGGCTAGATCTGACGGAGGAGATATTGAATAGCTCTGCTACTGTTTCATGGTGTAGGAAGGACCTCATTTCCCCCACTGCATTAATCAAAGCTACTGAGACTTGTTGTGGAAGGAAGGATTTCACTTTTATTCCTTATTCAAGTAAAACTGCCTTTGGCTTCAATGACAGTTTTACTTGAATAATTAATGTAGGATTTGGACCTCTGTGGCTGCAACAACAGCTAACAAAAGGAGCCAGAGGAAACAATACATGTTGCTTGCCTTGAAATTAACATTTGCCAAATGCACTGCTGCATTGAAACAGTTCAAGTCCAGCAAGTGAGTATTATTAAAACAGAGGTGGTACCAGAATGCTCTGCCTATTACCAGTGTCCTGAAACACAGCATAGCTTCAGGATGGAATTCTGCAGAACAACCATGGTAATAAATATAGGTAGTTGTCTGCCATTCCACAACAACAGAGTCCATATTAATAGTAGGAGAATTCTCTAGCTTTTCAAAATTCATTTGTCACAGATCTCTGACTCTCAGTGGACTCTACTTAACTTTTTTAGCTCACTTGACTGTATATTGCTCAGAATGAGAGCCCTTTTGTCACTGGGAGTGCATAGTAGCTCTTCTCTAGCACCCCTTTCCGACAGTTGCTCCAGTGCTGCAGCCATTTGCCTCAGCCCTCAGGTCACATCACATTTTAGCTCCACCGCCCCACAATAAAAGTCCAATATGCTTGCATCAGATCTTCAGCCCCAACACTCAGCGCTATGATCCTAACACTCTCCTATTTCAGGGCTCTCAGAAGATCTTATACCCTGATAACAGAACTTCACATCACCTTTGATGGTGGCTGGTAGGAGAACGCAGGCCCTCCCACTACACCGGGTTCCAGTCCAGGATCCTATATGTAGCAATCAATGTCTGCTCTATCAGACTCCTTGTTGCTGACTCCCTGAACTTCTTACTACTGTAGCCTGTCGGCAGGCCTCTCCAAAAGCTTCTATAAGGTTCATAGAATCATAGTAATGTAGAACTGGAAGGGTCCTCGAGAGGTCATCTAGTTCAGTCCCCTGCCTCGAGGCAGGACTAAGTATTATCTAGACCCAGCCCTGACAGGTGTTTATCTAATCTGTTCTTCAAAACCTCCAGGATGGAGATTTTACTATCTCCCTAGGCAATCTATTGTATTTCTTTACCACCCTTTCAGTTAGCAAGTTTTTCCTAATGTCTACCCTAAATCTCCCTTGCTGCAATTTAAAGCCATTACTTCTTGTCCTGTCCTCTTTATAACAACCTTTGATGTACTTGAAGACTGTCATCATGTCCCTCCTCAGTCTTCTGTTCTCCAGACTAAACAAACCCATTTTTTCAATCTTTCTTCCCAGGTCATGTTTTCTAAACCTTTACTCATTTTTGTTGCTCTCCTCTGGACATTCTCCAATTTGTCCACATCTTTCCTGACACAGCAATCCAACTGAGGCCTTATCATGCAGAGTACAGTGGAAGAATTACTTCCTGTATCTTCCTTACAACATTCCTGCTAATACATCCCACAATTATTTTTGTTTTTTTTGCAAGAGTGTTACATCGTTGACTCATATTTAGTTTGTGATCCACTATAACCCCCAGATCCTTCTGTGCAGTACTGCTGCTGAACCAGAAATTGTCCATTTTGTATTTGATTATTCCTTCCTAAGTGTAATACTGTACTCTGCATTTGTCCGTATTGAAATTCATCCTATTTAATTCATACCATTTCTCCAGATCATTCTGGGTACTTACAAATTAATTGCTTGATTATTTAGACCCTTAGCTTTCGGGTGCAGAAGTTAAATTGACTGGTCTTTAATTCCCTAGATTGTCCTTATTTCCTTTTCAATAGGTAGGCACTCTATTTGTCCTTTTCCAGTCCTCTAGGATATCTCCCACCCTCCATAATTTCTCAAAGTTAATTGCTAAGGGCTCAGAGATCTCTAGCCAGTTTTTTAAAGCATTCTAGAATGTATTTCATCAGGCCCTGCCAATTTGAAGACATCTAACTTGTCTAAGTACTTAACTTGCTCTTTTCCTATTTTAGCCTCAGATCCTACCCCATTTACACTGAAGTTCACTATGTTAGTCATCCAATCACTGCTAACTTTTTTGATGGAAAACTGAAACAAAAACGGATTTAACACTTTGGCCACTGCTGCATTTTCTGTTAGTGTCTTTCCCTCCTTGTTGGGTAATGGGCATGCCTAGTTCTTGGTCTTCCTCTTGCTTCTCATGTATTTGTAAAATGCTTTCTTGTTACCCTTTATATCCCTTGCTAGTTTAATCTCATTTTGTACATTGGCCTTTCTAATTTTGTCCCTACCCGCTTGTGTTGTTGTTTTTATAGTCATCCTTTGTAATTTTACCGAGTTTCCACTTCTTCTAGGACTCTTTTTTGAGTTTCAGGTCAGAAGATCTCCTGATTAAGTGAGGGTGGCCTTTTACCATATGTCCTGTTTTTCCTAAGCATTGGGATAGTTTGTTCTCGTGTCCTTAATAATGTCTCTTTAAAAAAAATAAAGAAAAACACTGCCAACTCTTCTGAACTCCTTTCCCCTTAGACTTGCTTCCCACCTACCAATTCTCTAAGTTTGCTAAAGTCTACCTTCTTGAAGTTCAATCTTTTGTCTTTAATCTCCTGCTTTCCCTTCCACCATCCCTTAGAACCATGAACTCTATGTTTTCATGATTGCTTTTCATGATGTCTTCCACCTTCTACTAGTCACAATCAAATCCAGAATACCCTGTCCTCTATGCCCTGCTGTATCATTTTCCCAGTAGATATCCACCACCAAGTCCTGTGTTTTGGATTATTTTATTAGTTGTTTAGTTGTTTTATTAGTTGTTTACCCTTCTTTGACTCACAGGGCTCTCCCCTGGAATCCCCAATAAGTCCCAAACCAAAAGTACAAACTTAAACCAACTTCTACCCCCTTTGGATTTGAACTTTCATCCCTCTTAAGGTTCTTCTGCTTTTGTTACTCCACTGAGCACCTCCCAGTGCTCTTACCTTAGAAGCCCAGATCCTGCCCTTTTATCAAGGCTCACTACCAGCACCTACTCCATCCACCGCAAGTGGCTGCTCTGTATTCCCCCTAGCCTCCAATCAGATTTTCCTACTCAAGAGATGATCCCAGGGCCAACTATTCCCCTTAGGCTTCCTACTTGAGCCTTGTGATCTCTCTCCACTCTCTAGTGCCAAGAAGGACAGTATAGAGTTCTTCCTTCTTTATCTGCAGCTTCTGTGGTTCAGACTTCCCACCGTTATAACACCCTCCAGCTTCTTCCCAGCTGGTCTTCATCTTTAAGTAGACCTGGCCTACCCTCCAGGTGCAAGCAGATGGGATTTTTGGTGTCTCCGGTGAACTTTAACCTGTTCAGAGCCAGGATGGGTTATACACACCATTACATTAACTACTGTTTTTTTCTGTAGGAGGCCACACTGGAACTTAGGTGATTTGAGTTCTATTCCAAATTATGCCAAAAACATACTGTTATCATCACCTTGAGCTACTATAACAGGATGACCTTGCCCTATATGGTCCAAGAGTCCTGGGGCTCATCAGCCCTGTTTAATTAATCCCATTCTGCCACACATGTGCTGGGTATAGGACTTAAAAAGGGAAGAAGCCCAACAATTAGTGCTTGCAGAAGTTTTAGCAGAAACTTTCTGAGGGGTGAATAATATCAGAGTGATGTTTTCCACAAGATTAAAAGACAAGTCACTGACGAGACTCATGATCTATTTGAATAAATAGTTTTGTATGCAGGAACTTGAGAAAGCTATTGATATCAGCAAGAATACACAAGAACAGCCATACTGGGTCAGACCAAAGGTCCATTTAGCCCAGTATCCTTTCTTCCGACAGTGGCCAATGCCAGGTGCCCCAGAGTGAACAGGAACCTCAAATACATCCCCAAGTAAAGATAATATATGTAACGTAATGTTTAAATATCTCTCAGAGAGCAGTATGAGAATTTGTTTGTTGTTATATAATACTATATGAGGGTGGGGAAGGAGTGATACTGGTAGGGTGGAAACATACAGTAATAACTGTAACACAGAAAACAGGCAAACTTTCCAAAATAGTGAATGTCTATAGACCAATTGCCCCTATCCTATCTGGGTAAAATTATGATGAGACTGGTGAATGAAAAAGTAGGTGTTTATCTGGAAAACAATGTCATTATAAACAAGGCACACAGTGGTTTTGGGAGAGGATGATGCACTATTGATCATAGTGTTAAATTAGAAACTGAAATACAAAGAAGAAGAAGTATGAGGAACAAAGGTTTCATGATAGCTCTCTTTATAAACAATGAAAAGATGTATGATGTGATAGAGGGGAAGCTTGTTGTACCACTAGGGATAGGGGGAAGAATGTACAGGTGTATTAGAGAAATTTTGAATAAAAGGACCACACAGGTCAGCCAGGAATGTTATGCTGAATATAAATAATATTTAAAAATGGGAAGTGTTATCAGTCCAACCATAGTTAATATTATGATAAATGATCTCCCAAAACAAATAAGTAATGGGGTATGTGTAACTCTGTTTGCAGATGATTGCGCTCTGTGGGTTGGAAGCAGGAATATTGAGATAGCAGAAAAGAGAATCAATAAAGTGTTATAAGAGACCTCTGACTGGAGGAATGCATGGGGTTTCAATTTCTTCATTGCTAAAACCAAAGGATTGATCTTTACAAAAAGCAAAGTTACAAAGGTATGCAAACAGTATCTTTATGGAGAAAAATAAATACCGTTAAAAGTTTTAAATTATTATGGGTAAAATAAATTTCTTTGGAAAGATCATATAAACTATGTTAAAGATAAATGTACGGGACAGATTAACCTCCTTAAAAGTCTTGCTGGGACTAATTGGGGGTGGATAAGAAAACACTATTGAAGGTATACAGATACTTAATAAGAACATTTATTGACTATGGCTTCCAAGCATTTAGGTCAGCATCAGAATCAGAAATTAATAAAACATAGATTTAATACAAACCCAGGCACTATGAATTGTGTGTGATGCATTTATTACAACACCTATAGGCATGCTACAGATAGATTGTACTGAAAACCCAGTTACACTGTGAATGAAATTACTGGACTTAACTTTCTGGGCCAAAGTTAATGAGAATTGCAATGATGAAAGTACCAAACAAATATATGAGGGAATTTGATAGGTAAAAGGTAGTGCGGAATGTTAGAACTCTACATGCCATTTGAGTTAAAAGGAGTTGAAAGACAAGGAAAACGCTGAATGAAATCAAAACTTTTAGTAATGAAAAAAAAGTTATGGATTGAAAGTTGCATATCCAAACATGACTTTAAATTTATTTTATAAACTAAATGGTAAAAAAGAGACAATAGGTATTAAATAAAGGAGTATACCAGTATATAGATGAAAAGTTGGGACAGTTTTATCAAGTATATATAAAGGTGGGTCCAAAAATAATAAATAATAATAAAAAAATCGGAAGAGAAGGGATGGCATATTGTATTCAAAAACTGGGAATTAGTACAGCTAAAAGAATATCTGATTAAGTAGCTGTCATGACAACTGAACTAGTAGAAATAATGCTAGCATTAAATTGGATCTGGGATGTATGCCAAGCAGCAGAAGTCTTTTTTTTTTAGTTCAATCTCAGGCTTTATGGTGATAAAAGTGTATCTCAGTATGTAGAAATTATTGAATTAATGAAATTATATTTCTAATAACACAGTTAGTACAGATGGTGATACTTGTAGCATTAACATAGCAGGGAATGAAATGGTGGCCAAAGCAGCTAAAGCCACTTTAAGAAATGGAAGGATTGACATAAAAATACCTTCAAGCAAACTAGAATTCAAAAGCCCAGTCCTGAAAGATTTATAAGAGGAATGCCAAAAAATTAGTATTAATAAAAAAGAGAGAGGGGTTGTTTTTTTTGTAATTGTGCCCTAGAATTGAGGATAACAACATACTTCAGGGCCTGGATAGGACTAATGAATTACTTTTATTTAGTGTACTAACTGGCCACTCTACCTAAAACATTTTTTTTTCAAATATGAACTATATGCACTGTATAAGGTGGAAGAAACAACTGATCATCTTTTACAGTAATGTAAGGGTTTTGATAAAGAAAAAGAAAAGCTGCCTGGGGAATTCAAACATCTTCAGGTAACAAAAATTACACTGTTGTTTAGTAAAAACATCAAGGAAATGGGGTATTATTTAAAAAATGCAGTTACATTACCTGAAAGATGCAGAACAGAGTGCAACTGAGGAGTTAAATATTGAGGCATTATAGTTGGTGTGTCTATAGACTATACAGTCAAGGCTGCTTCACAATAAATAAATAAAAAAGATAAAAGGAAGAACGGTAGTGCCTAGCTGTGGAGAAGAGCAGCTGAGCTGGTTTGTGACTGGAGAGCTGAGCGATGGGAGCAGAAATAACACCTGGAGTGGGCCCCTGGAACCAAGGGGCAGGCTTCAGGAAGACAGCCCCGGGGCTGGTGTTCTGCAAGAACAGGTAGCTGAAGAGGAGCCAAAGAGGGATGAGAGGCTCAACGCTTGTGAGAGATCCTTTGGTGTTTAATTTCATTTGCAGTTTTGAGTTCTACTAAGGGGCTCATGGAGAAGCCCTGGGACCTGCTACTCTGCAAAAAGAAGTGTACGGCTCTGTTAATTTCTCCTCGATTTTAGAAGGACTTAGTTGCTGGCTCACAGTGGAGCTGGAAGACAGTATTTACAGGATGCCAGCTGGGAGAATCCAGGTTGAGGCCTGACCAGTTACAGCTGGTTTTGGATATTCTGGAAAGGGACTTAACTTTTAAGTGATATGACTGGAAGACAAGGAGATGGAAGACCCTGATGGAGGCAATCAGTAGGAGGAGGCAAACAAGGGGAAGGCCCAGCAACCCCAAATACAGCCACAAGGGGGTGCCAGCTGGTGAGTTGCTTCTTTGGATGTGGGGCTTTCTCCAGGGTGGGACATATTTTTTAAATATAGATGGAATATATGAGCCCAAGAAGTTAAATGTGTTAATATGGCCACGTGACTATCCAACATTAAATGTTTTAAACAATATTTGGAGTTTGGCATACATAGACCAAAGCCTGCTTAGTACCATGGCAAACACGTTATTAAAAATCACTTATTTTTAATTAACGATAGAGAAAAGAAGGAAAAAACAATGCATGTGCAAAATAAAGTATTAAGTGAGGCTTTTATTTAAACAATATCCCATGTTCCCTTTCCCTTTAGCTGGAGAGAGTTTGCAGAAGGAAGCACTCCTTGTTCGACATTCTCTTAGATGGTGTTAAAGATGGTAATAACGATCCTTTTTGGGGGGGAGGGGAGAAAGAGAAAACATTAATTGAGATATACTGGAACTGATGTTGTGAAAGTCTAATCCCAGTTCCTATAAGACAAAAATAGGCAAACACCCACAAAAGGGAAGAAAAATTAGCAGTAAAAATTAGGGCTGTTAATTAGCCATAGTTAATGCCTGTGATTAACTGAAAAGAAAATTAACATGTTAATCTCATACCTCTGGGCAGGGAGGGAGACATCAGCAGCAGGGAGGCCTGAAGCCCCAGCCCGGAAATGGTGAGGGGTCTGAAGTCCTAAGCAAAGCTGGAGCCCCAAGCCCCATGCCCAAAGGGGGACTGGATGCTGGAGCCCTGCACCCCAAGAGGTGCTGAAGCCCAAGCCCCAAACCCTGAGCCGGGCTAAAGCCACAAGTCAGGGGGGAGGGGAGGGAGGAGGTTGAAGCCTATATTTGAAAATATAGAAGACCTCCAAACTATTTAAATACATGGTATTCTATTATTTTTTATCGGTGCAATTAAAACTGATTAATTGCAATTAATTTTTTGAATCACTTGACAGCCCTAGTTAAAATAGAAAATGCTGCTTCTGTCTCTGTTGTTGACTCTCATTTGCAGCCTCACTGATGCCAAAACAGAGGCCCAGTGCACAGTCTTATGAGCCACTCCAAGACTTGGCAAACTGGTGCCAGCATCAGGCTGTTTAGGGCATTCCTCTTAGCTGCCTCTTTCTGGCCACAGGCTTACCGCAGTGTTGCAAATTATATAGACTTGGCCACCTTAGCCAGAGTCTTATTAGACAGAAGGAAAAAAGAAGAGGAATAGGAAAGAGGATAAGAAAGGTGGGAAAGGAAAAAGAACACACCAGATGTGTGGGAGAGAGAGGGGAAACAAAGTCTCAGATCACAGGTGATAATCAGGACTTAGCCAAACCTGGTGACGGTAGCGGTGTCATCTGGCTCCCTCTGTCTGGCCTGGCCTGTTCAGGAAATCTATCAGGGTGAAAATGAAGAAGGATCGGGGTCCCAGGAGACAGAGGGCATGGTAGCCATGACAGTGAGGCTTGCTCCTTCCCCTTTTCCCATCTTTTAGCCAATGCTGTGGTAATTCCATTCATAATTTTCATTCCCCAAATTATTTTAAGAACCCCAAAAGAGAATCATAGGTGGAATAGTCTCTCCTCTAATTATTTTGTCCACCAATTAGGCCTATTTTAGAATATGAGGCTTTTGATTCATTGATTTTAGGTCCTACACGTTTCTTGATTATCAGGTATGGTTTTAACATAGATCTTGAATTATATCAGTAGGCCTTTTTTTGGGTCTAATTTAGTCTGTCTTTCCTTAGCACTTTCCCCCATCATTATTTGTTGTTATAAGTTATTGTGACACTTTATGAATTTTTGTTCACTTTTCCACTGAGGTTTTGTTCAATTAGGGTAAATGTGCGAGGCCAATTATTGCAATATTCCCTATAACAGCAAGTAATTTAGGATTAAATTTAAATTTAAATGTAGGACTCTATGTAAACTGATTTTGGGTACCTCCATTTTTAGGAGCGCAAACTGCGACCCTGAATGCCTCATTTTCAGAGGTGATGAGGACACACCATTCCAAATAAAGTAATTGCGAACTGCATCAGCTTCAGTGCCAATATCATAAAACTATCTGCAATTTGTTGTGTTCTAATGACAAGCACTGTTATGACCATTTTATCTGTATTCTCTTCTTAGCAAGTAGTGTTCAGGCTCTCAGATATTATAACAATGAATGCATGAAGGATAGATAGACAGATGTTGGCAGCTGTAATTGAAGTTCCTGGAGGAAACAAACATGTCAGTAGGAGCCATTTTGTCTGATACTTGAGCTTTTGAAAAAATACACAAACATACCATGGAAATCTATATTTATATTGATAGAACTGTGCTCACATAGAGCTAAAAATCACATGCATATTATTTTTAAAGATCTTCTCTTGTTTCTGTTTCCTTTCAATTAACCTTCAGCTTTTCTTTTCTTATTAGCGATATGCTTGAACTGGGAATTCAGATCCAAAGTTGAATCAGAATCCAATCTTCCCCAAAGTTTTGTGATGATATAAGATTCATAGTCTACCTCAGGCATCGGCAACCTTCGGCATTAGGCTCCCCAGGGTAAGCCCCTGGGTCGGTTTGGCGGGCTGGGTCGGTGGCGGGCTGGGTCGGTTTGTTTACTTACCGTGTCTGCTGGTTAAGCCGATCACAGTTCCCACTGGCTACGGTTCGCCGTCCCAGGCCAATGGGGGCTGCGGGAAGTGGCGTGGGCTCGGGGATGTGCTGGCCGCCGCTTCCGCAGCCCCCATTGGCTGGGGACAGCGAACCGCGGCCAGAGGGAGCTGCGATCGGCCAAACCGGTGGACGCGGAAAGTAAACAAACCGGCCCAGTCCGCCAGGGGGCTTACCTTGGTGAGCCACGTGCCGAAGATTGCCAATGCCTGATCTACGTCCTCACTTAGAGTGAGATATCTGATCCCCATCTTGTGTAGATGTATTTGTGATAACTCCCATTGATATAATGCACTAAAAATAGTTGTGTACATACTCATGGGGTCCAGGTGGGTTAGTACTCATGGCAGCTATCCCCGGCCACTTCTCGCTGCTGCCTATGCTACTGCATCTTCACTACTACTTTTAACATGTTAGCTCAATGAGTGTTAGTGCAAGTATACGTGCTCAAGCTGGGAATCACACCCCCAGCATCAAGTTTAGACACAGACGTAGTTCCCACTGGACCCTTTATAGAGATAGCATCAACAAAGCAATATGTCTCCAGCTGTGGATTTCATAGCTGCATAGATTATAAGGCCAAAGGGTCCATTGTGATTGACTAGTTTGACCTTCTGTGTAACACACGCCAGAGAATTTAGAACTTCCCCAAAGTTCAGGGGAACAGAGGGTTCTGATGCAGTGTCGGATTAAAGCTCATTTCTAATTTTAATTAAATTGAATGGTGCTTTTTAAAGAAATGACAGCATAGCTTCCTTCAATTCTGCTTGCTGATTCAGTTCAGTGCAGTAGTCATTGGGTCTCAAACTTTTCCTTGCCTGACCATCCCATAGTTTCAGGACCTTACCTCCCATCTTACAATAGTGAAGAGGGGGCAGATTTGATTGCCATGGCTGAGAACCCCTGGAGTAAGTAAAAATCTGAGTATTAATGAAAATACGATTCATGTAAATTAAAGTAAACAGTTCCTGGGTGAAGATTAGGTTACTTAAGAAGGAGACAATGTGCATCTCATGTGGCTAAATCAGACTTCTGGTAATCTAAATGAAAGGTAGCATCTGTAGTTTTGACATTTATACTCCAGCATTAGAAACAGTGGAGGCTTCCCAGCGCTCGATTTCTGCATGCAAATTCTCATTTACTGAAGCTTCCTTTCAAATATGAGCCCAGAGAAAAAGTGTTTTTTAAATGACTCATGTGTAATATTATACCCAAATCAGTTACAGTTGGCAGACTGTAACTTGTGTGATTTTTTTATGCATTATTGTTCTTATTAAGAAGAAAAAAAACATCAATGTGAAAAGGTACAAGTAAGAACTTATCTCAAATTGAACAAACAGTTGTTACATTATCTGTTTTTATGGAATTTATGTTCACCTTCAGGAACAATAGAAACAATTTATGGAGTCATATTTTCTCTTATGGGACACATCAACTGCAGCAGCTTTGATCTGGTGTCAACACTTGGAGATATAATGAAGACTAATGTTGACTAAATGTCAGCTAGAAAACACTTCAGGAAAATAGAAGTGATCAAAAAAATGTCTTCCATTGCCACGTGAGGTGCTTCTGAGTTTTACAGCCTCTCCTGTGGATCTTCAGTGTTATCAGTGTGCTGAGCAGCATGTTTATACTGTATGGGCCAATTTTTGTCCTCAGATACACAGTCAATGGGAGAATTGTGTGGGATTCAGTGCAGGATTTGATGCTATATCTTCAGCGTTATAAGTTACACCTACAGTTAACCACATGGCAAACTGTTTGAGTCTCAGGGAAATGAATAGACATTGATAAGTTCATAGATATTTAAAGACACATAATTAAAAAGAAAAAGATTCTATACTGACTACCTGTGTGGAAGAAAGACAGAGCAATCATCATAAAAAAATATTTTTGAACAGTAATATTCCAAATGTGTTGATCTTCCCAGAGTTAATACCGATCTCATATCAATTTTATCCCTGATTTCCATGCAGAAAACTCGGTAGTGTGTAGGGAGTCAGTTCACGGAGTATGGAGAGTCCTCTGCTCTTCCAATTTCTCTCTGAAGTATCAAACCACAAAGCCTAAAGAGTCTTGTAGTGGTGCCCAGTGGAATGGCATTGACTTTTGGGGAAGAAATTAATGTCATACATTTCTGTACAGTCTCAGCCACAGTATTTTTGTGAGCATCTCATTTAGTTCCTCATTTCATCTATCTAAAGAATTGTTCACCATTGCTAGGCATAAGCACAATGTATATTATTTGTGGCTTGCTCATTCAGAATATTTTGCTTCTGTGGAAATAGCTTCCTCCTTAGATCACTCTTATTAATTGTATTTGAATCCAGCTTCGGGATACCGGTGCAAATTTTTAAATAACATGTAAAAGCCAGCAAGCTGAACAGGAAGCCACCTAAACTAGACTATAGGAAATGCAGAGGAAAAGGGTGCAGGGAGCAGGAATTTGAACCCACATCTCCCATCTCATAAAGGAGGGATGAGGGTCTCTCAGTCTCTCCTGCCGAAGCCTTTCCACCATGAATAAATAATTTAAATACTTATTGGAACAGTGACTTGAACTTGGGTCTTGCATGTCTCAGGTAATTCCTCTAACGACTGGTCTTAAAAGTATAAGGGGTGACCAGGGCCGGCTCCAGGCATCAACCTACCAAGCACGTGCTTGGTGTGGCACCTTCGGGGTGGGGGGGGGGGCGCTCAGGTGTATTTATTTATTTATTTTAAAACACTGCGGCGGGGTGGCGCTCAGGGGAGGGGTGGGTTTGTTTCAGCTGGGCGCTGTGTGTGTTGCGGCGTTCGGGGGGTTGTTGGGGTGGGCGGGAATGCCGCCCGCCCCACGGCGCTCTGGCCAGCTGGGAGAGCGGGGCCACAGCCAGGATTGCCACCCTTGCCCCGGCGCTCCCCCCGGGAGAGGTGCTGGGGCGGGGGTTTGTTGTGGCGCAACACTGGGAGGGGAGTGTTTCCGTGGGCGCTGGGGGGGGGGGGTTGTGTTTTTTGTTTTGGTGGGGCGGTGCTTGGGGTTTTGTTTTGTTTTTTGCTTGGAGCGGCAAAAAAGTTAGAGCCGGCCCTGGGGGTGACCAGGGGGGAAGCACTGGCTCAGCTGTGTTTTATATGGGGCCCAATCTGTTTAGTACTTGTGAACATGGCTAATGGATGGTAGCATGCAGGCAAGATACACTGGGAAATATCTAGTTGGAGAACTCTGCTGGGGCTTAGATGTGAAGCAGGCACTCAGTCATCACAACTGAGGTGACTGTGTGGCAGATTTTAGGCACCTAAGGGACTTTATTAAGGGAGAACTTTGGCACCCAAACTCCCAAACTCCCCAGGTGCCTACAGGTTTAGGTGGCAGCTGAGTGGGGATTTTGACAGTCAAAATTTTTTAATGTATGTACTGAAAGTGGCAGTTAGGATTCTAAATCCCTTTTCGGAGCTAGCCCTTAGTCTTTCTGTGCCTCAGTTCCCTATCTGAAAAAAATGGAGATAATAATACTTCCCTGCCACAGAGGTATATTGTCAGGATAAATACATCAAAGATTGTGAGGCACTGAATTCTATAATAGTACACTAACTCACATCCCCCTACACTCAGTTGTATTAATTGCATTCAGTTAGGCTTTCCTAGGCATATTTATACCTGCTCTACCCTTTTGCAAAATAGGCCTCGTCTACACTTGTGGTGGTGACATGTAGGGTACATGTAGGGTACATGTCACAGTGAAAGGCAGTCTAACTCCTCACTATGATATGTAGCTACATGCTGTAGTGAAAGGCTCTGGAAGTGGGGAGGGAGTGGGGAAACACTCTGGTAGCCTTTCCCCTTCCAGAACTTTCCTCACTGCTGGGACCCTTCCTTGTGGCAGTGGAAGGCTCTGGCAGAAGGGATCTCTGACTTTCCTCCCTGCCTTCCCCCCGTCACAGATTTTCCATATTACCAGACCCTTTCCCTGTGACAGGAAAAGGCTTTGGTAGCAGGGAGGCAGTGGGACAATACACTGATAAAAATATCAGTGTAGACATGGGAGGCACTGCTTGGCCATGTAGGCCTGTGGGCTATGATCCTAAGGGTTCTGGCATGTCTCTAGTCTACTCACTTAAGCCATGCCTCACTATCACTACTGTAACTTAAACCCATGCAGTGATCCGCATCTAAACATTACATGCTGCCATAAGTGTAGATGGCACCTATAGGGTGTGTATGCCATAACTTGCACCTTTGTCCACCATCTTCCAGCTCCTCAGTGTACAACTCTTACCAACTCAGATGCTCTTACACATGGGTAGATGCGTGTATGTCAGTCTAGGGGAGTCTGAGTACAAAGGAGCCTAATTAGGTGTGAGGTGTCTATGCTCTTGTTAGAGTAGGAAGGGATTAATTTACACCACTTTATACATCACTTCTTAATTTGACCCATCATCTGTAACATTAACTTTGATTTATTTTATTTGGCTTTTATATACTTGGTTTCATTTTCATTTGGCAAAGAACTCAGAGAATTCACATTATTAGCACAATTATGTGTAGAATTGATTGATTTATAATTAGCAAATAATAATGTATGATAAAAATGTCTGCCTGCCAAATCTATTCTTCCTTGATGATTGGAAACAGTTAAATTTAAGAGTCTGTTGGATAAGGAAAACATTTATGGGTCTAGTCTCCCATTGCTGAGCATGAATAACTCCCATTGACATTAGTGGAAATTCATTTAATGGATTAATGGGGAAATAGAGTCAATATTGTATGGCCTGGATGTCAGTGATGTTCAAAGATGTTTGTTATTGCCCTTACATAATGTAATCTCATAGACTGAATGGTCATAATGTAGATTATTTCCTTTGTTGATATGCAGTGCATGGTGTTAAGACAGGTCTATGAATTATTTATTTTTTGAGCAGACAGAAGATGAGCAGGATTATTTTATTCTCTAATGTACAGGTGCATTACAAAAAGGGATTGTGATGTAATAGTCTGCCTCTAAAGGCTGTAGTGCCCAGTGGCCATCCCACTGTGCTATGTGACATGGCCCTTTAAGTGTTTGAAAGGTCCAATACTAGGACATAAGGCAGATGTGGAGAGAGAGAAAGGAGTCCTGGGAATGAATGGTGCTTGCAAGGAAATCCTGCCACTTTAACGACCTGGAGCCAGGAGTCTTGCTCTCTCTGCAAGAGTTAATATACAAACAAAAGTATGACAATTAGCATTACAGAGATTTGGTGGGATAAACTGCATGACTAAAATGTTAGTCATTTTAATGTTTGTTTAGGAAAGACAGGCAGGGGGAAAGGGGAGGAGTGGTTGCACTGCATAATGAAGAATTTATGCAGAAGTGACATGCATTTCTGTTGAAAGTCTCTGAGTGAAGATAAAAGTGGAAATATAAAACAGGGGCAATGTCATGGTAGGGGTCAAAATAGGCCACCAAATTAGGAGAAGGTGGAAGTATTTTTAGAATAAATAACAGGTGTCCAAAGCATGGGGTCTGTTGGTAAGAGGGACTTAAACCAAATATCTGTTGCAAAAACAACACAGTAAGGCACAGATTGTCCAACAAGTTGAGGAAGGGGTTGAGGCAAGACGATGGAGAAAGGAATTGAATAGGGAGTATCTATTTTAGATCTGATTCTGATTATTAGGGAGGAACTGAAGGTGGAAGGCAACCCTGGTTGAAAGTGATCATGAAACGACAACGTTTTTGTTTCTGTGGAAAAGCAGTGAGAGCAGCAGAATAAAGACAATGGGCTTCAAAAAAGCAAACAATCTCAGGCAATTGATAGGTATGGTTCCAGAGGAAGGAAATCTAAGGGGAAGTAAGAGTACAGGAGAGCTGGCAGTTTCTAAAAGAGACAATATTCAAGCACAACAGCTAACTATCCAGATGAAAAAGAAAGATAGGAAGACTAGTAAGAGACCATATGGCTGCAACAGGAACTCTTTAATGATATGAAAATCAAAAAGGAATTGTACCAAAAAAGTGGAAACAAGGACAAATTACTGAGGATGAGTATAAAAGAATAGCACAAGCATGTAGATACAAAAATCAGAAAGGTAAAAAATGAGTTACAACTAGCATGGGACACAAAGGGCAATAAGAAGCAGTACTATAAATATTAGGATTAAGAGAATGATGAAGGAAAGGAAGTAGAGAACATAATACGGATAATTACTGTGTTTAATGCCTTTTTTCCTTCAGTTTTCACTGAAAAGGATCATTTTGACCAGATGCTTAACACAATTAACAACCAGGGGGGAGGATTTGGGACCAAAATAGAAAAAAAAGAAGTTAAAGAATATTTAGACAAGTTAGATGTATTCGAGTCAGCAGGATCTGATGAACGTCACCCTAGCATACTTAAGGAACTAACTGAAGTAATTGCTGAAGCATTAGTGATTATCTTCAAGAAGTCAAGGAGGACTGGTGATATCTCAGAAGACTGGAGAAGGGAAAACATAGTACCTACCTTCATAAAGGGAGAAAAAGGAGGATGTGGGGAATTATAGACCAGTCAGCCTAACTTTGATGCCCAGAAAGATACTGGAAGAAATTATGAATCAATATGTCAAAAACTAGAGGATAGTAAGGTGATAAGTAATAGCCAGCATGGATTTGTCAAGAACAAATCACGACAAATCAACCTAATTTCTTTCTTGGGACAGTGTGACTGGCCTAGTGGATAGGGGATGCATTAGACATGATATATCTGGACTTTAGCAACATTTTTGACACAGTCCCACATGATATCCTCATAAGAAAACTATGGAAATATGGTTTAGGTGAAATTATTATAGGGGGATACACAGCTAGTTGAAAGACTATACTCAAGAGTAATTATCTAAAGTTTGCTGTCAAACTGGGAGGTCATAGCTAGTGGAGTCACACAGGGAGTCTGTCCTTGGACCAGAACTGTTCAATATCGCCAACAATTTGGATGACGGAATGGAAAGCTTATACAATTTTCATACAACACCTGGTTAGTGTTGCAAGTACTTTAGAGGAAATGGTTAGAATTTGAACTTATCTTGATAACTTGAACAACTGGTCAGAAATCATGAAGATAAAATTCATTAAGAACAAGTGCAAAGCACTACAATTAGGAAGGAAAAAATCAAAGGCATAAATAAAAAATGGGGGATAACTGCTTAGTTACTGCAGAAAAGGATCACAAATTGAATAAATCAATAGTGTGATGCTGCAGCAAAAAAGGCAATTGCCATTCTGGGATGTATTAACAGGACTGTTATATGTAAGAGACAGAGGTAATTCTTACATTACTGAGCACTACTCAGAACTGAGGAAACCTCAGCTAAAGTACTGTGTCCTGTTTTGGGCACCACACTTTAAGAAAGATGTGAACAAACTGGAGAGAGTCCAAAGGAAAGCAACGAAAATGACAAGTGCTTTGGAAAACATGATCTCTGAGGAAGGGTTCAAAGAATTGGGCATGTTTATTCTACAGAAGAGAAGGCTGTGGGGAACATGGTAACTTATTCAAATATGCAAAAGTTGTTATAAAGAGGATGGTGATTAATTGTTCTCCATGTCAACCAGGGGTAGGACAAGCCGTAATCTACTTATTTTCCAGCAAGGAGATTTGGGTTATATATTAGAGGGAAAAAACTTCATAACTCTAAGGATAGCTAAGCACTGGAATGGATTACCTAGGGAGGTTGTGGAATCCCCATCACTGGAGGTTTTTAAGAACAAGTTTCACAAACACCTGTCAGGAATGGTCAAGATTAGTGATACTAAGACTGAGGCTTGCAACCCGCAAGTGACTCTTTAATGTGTCTCCTGCGGCTCTTTGCAGAACATGGTATTAAAACACTGTGTGATTTAATTATTAACCAATCAGGATGCTTTTACTATGTTGTTAACCAAGTGTAGTAGATAAAATAATAATACTTGGTCAGTCATTTTTCTGTGAGAATAATATATAAATGAAACAATGAGTTCACACTACGGTGAATAATAGTATATGAACCATCTACGGTGGCTCTTTTGGGTAATGTTGATCCTAAATGGGACATTATTTTAATGCACATTACAGAGAAAACATCAGCTCTGTGTGTGTGTGTGTATGTATACATATGTGTATATAGCTCTTGTAGCATGCTTCATAAATGGAATCAATTTTACTTATAGGAGACTGCTGATGTGACATATTAGAGAAGCAAACTTTTGATTTCTCCTCCCAATAGGAAACTGCCATCTTAGCCCAGTCATCTTAGATGTATCAAGTCAGATGGTTTTCAGCACTGTAGCTCAGTTCCTTGTCAAGCTAACAGTTGAAAAAATGGACCCTAGGGAAAGCAAACCTATCAGCAGCTTTCTTGTTCTACTGCGAAAACACTGATAACTGTATAGTCGGGGTGACATTGGCAAAAAGCCTATGTAATTCCTTAGCTAAGAGCATTCTCTTTTCCAACTAGGATTCTTCTGAGACTTCTTGATATGTCAAAAAGAGATTTTTTTGGGAGAGGGGCAGGCGGGTAAGGAAAGACTATGGAATACTATTAATAGAACAGTAGTGAATACAGACTGGACATAATCTTTAACCAAAAATTTAACTATTTAAACAATAATTAATTCAAATCCCTAATTTCTTGTTTTATTAAACTTGCCTATGACACAGTAATCACAAAAAATCCAAACTGAATGACAAGGAAACTGAAACTATTACCAAGATGTCTCAGGTGAATGTTAGAAATAACAAAAGATTAAGTCAGCAGTTAACCCTTTAAATGTTCTTTGGTTGCTGTGGTTGTTTTTGCTCTAAAAAAAAATCACATGTACAGTTTTTTTTTTAAAATCAGTATACTGAAAAGTGAAGAATCCATAGTTAAAGCTGTGAGTCTCTCATGAAGGTCAAGGAAGTAATGGATTCTGTGACTTTCTGGGACCTTCATAACTTCCACAGCTGCAGCAGCTGGTGCAGCTGACCCCCCCGGGCGGCCCGGGCAGTTGGGACCAGGTTCCAGGCACTGCCCTGGAGCAGCGGTTTGGGAACAGCAGTGGCGCCCCAGGCTGCTCCCACCCGGAGGAGCAGCAGCAGCAGTGGTGGAACCCGGGCCATCCCCTGCCCAGAGGAGTTGTGGCAGCAGTGGGGCAACAGGCCGCCTCCCTGCCCGGAGTGGTGGTGGCGGGGCCATGGGCCATCCCCCATCTGGAGGACTGGTGGCAGAGATCTGACCCAGAGACAGCACCTGAGAGACAGCCAAGACGTCCACGAGACTCCAGACGACAGAGCCAGTGAACATGATAGGAGTCAGGAGAGGACACTGCCTCTCCCAGGGGTGAAGACATTGGAAAATGTCCCCTTGTTTTGTTTAAGCCAGGATTCACAGGGCTGCAGCAGCCATCTGTGGACTTATCCTCAGCATACCGGCTGCCTGGGACAGTGTCAAGGAGAGAGCTGGGAAGATTTGTGGTGGGAAAGTTTTTGATTTGTTAATGTTTAGTACTTATCAGTTAACCCTATCCATTTCCTTTCCCAGATCCTATTTTCTTGCTCCCGTTAAGAGCCTCCTTTGTTATTTTGGGGTGTGTCATTTCTTTTTTGAGTTTTTTATAGTTTCTTGAGTACTGGGTCTTGATATTTCTTGCCTTTTAGTAGCTTTATTTTCAAGGGACAGCATCCTTTGTGTTTCAGGCACAGTGAGAAATCAACTTGGGTGGAGGCACCAAGTGTCAGAAAAAGAACTCAGGACCCAACCCATGTGAAGAGAGGAGAGAAATTGCTCCAAGTAGCAAGCACCAGGAAGGGGGGTTGAACCAGATCTCAGGGGAAGGGCTACATAAGCAAACTCAGTCTGTAAATCCCTTCCACAATGTTGTCTTTCTCCTTTGTTTCCCCAGATTGCTTCCCTAATCTCCCCCTGGTGTGTTGCATTCAGAATGTGTTGCATTCCCTCATTCCTGCTTGATTACATTAGTATTAGAGGAAACAATCAAATTTAATTCCCATAAAGTAGCACTATAGGTGCAGATAAATGAATACGAGCAAAATCGGTTAGTGAATGTCCTCCTGCTTTAATAGAAATATATGTTACTGTGGTGTTGATTCAACTAAGTACATTGAAAATTCTGTGATATATTTCATGTGAGACTCTTCTCCCACTCTTTCTGAAGAACTTTTCAGATTTAAGAATAGAATACAATCTAGTACCAGAAGACTAACGATATATCAATTTTCCATCACAATTCAGCATGACATTAATCTGACCTTGAACTCTACAAGACAAAAAGACAAATTGAATGGTGTATAACTTAGGGTAATGAAGAACATCACAACAAAAGCCACAACAAGAATTTGCAGAAACTAGATGACTCACTAAACTATTTTTTCTCTCTATTTTTCAGTAATATTCTGTTTCAGATAAGCTAATCTGTTAATCGTTGGAGAGAACACAACCGCCTATATAAGATATATCTACTAATATGATTATTTTTTAAAAGGGCCATTCTGAAAGAATTTGAAACAAATATATCCTCTCAAGGGTATAAATGTAATGTGAATAGGAATACCAAGAGTCAAAGCTATCATATTTTGTTAATAATTAAAGAGCACCATCAGTGCACATGGTACTTTACACACAGTATAAGACAAGGGCCCGGATTTTTAAAGGTGTTTTGCTTCTGAGCTCATTATTAAAAAGGATTTAGGTACTTAGGAGCCTAAATCCCATTGACTGTTAAAATAAGGCTCCTGTGTTCCTAAATCCATTTTGAAAATGAGACTTGGGCTCCTAAACCAGTTTGGCATTCCAAAGCTGAGTGCAGCCGTGCCTAAATACCTTTAAAAATCTGGGACAATATAAACACCCCACGCACTTGCAATCTAATAGAGATAAATGTGTTACAAGGGGAAACCGTTCTAACACAAAGGGGTACAGGCTTCATTAAAATGTGAAGCCAGCTATTTAAAATCCTGAATCATGTCTTCCCAAATGTTTCAGGCAGAACAAGGATGCTGCATGTCAAATATTAATTTAATGAAGTGAGCCACTTTAGTCTAATCCAAGCAAACTGTGGCCTTCTAGCCCTAGCAATCAATAATGGGCTTCTGTATATTATAAATTGGACTGCTTATCAAACAAATCAGCTATCACTTAAAGGAAGACTAGCAGGAGAACTATCGTAAGATCTTATGCAAATAACATATACATAATCCTCCACTCATAGCCAGGAGCCAGCCAAAGTAGTTGGGCTCTATGCACATACCCTAGTGAGGGCCTAAATGAAGAGATCCCTTCCCCAGTTGTGAAGCAAATGTGGAACCATTTGCAGTGGATAATAGAGTCTGGCATCTGGCATAGCTTCCACAGGCCCCTCTGGGTAGCATGGCATACTCAAGTCACAGCTAATCATCCAGTCCACTCCCACCATTTCCACCCCCCCACTCCCAATCTGCCCAGGGTTCCCCCTTCCAGCTTTGTGGACTGTCATGCAGGGGGTGTTCCCACACCATACATATCCATCTACCATACAGCCTTCACATCTTGTGGGGAACAACCACACCTGTTTTGCTGCCAACGGACTCTCTGCATCTGCAAAGAAAAGTTCTGCATTCAATCCTTAAAGTGCTCTGTAATGCCTTCAAAAAGAAATTGAAGCAAAACTATGTGTAATATATTTGTGTTTAACACATTTTAATTTAATGTGTTAAATACAATTTTAATATATCAAGACCTCCCCTTTCATTCCTCCAAAAGAAGAAAACCAACCTAAAGCATATAACCAACTTGCTAAACCTCACTGCTCTACCTAGTTCCTTAAAGTGCTGTCTGTTGCATCCCATCCATCTTTTTCACATTGCTTTTACAGAAGTTATCTTGTCTTAACATTTTCCCATCCAGTGGCTATCAAGCAATTAATGGTATCTGAATTTGTAGGAAAAACTCTTATAAGCTTTGATAAAGCACGTCAGAAGTTAGAAAACGTTAATGGCCAGCTCAAAACAGCAATTCCATAGTGTGCAAATAAAATCCAGGGACTAGATTTCTAGAAGTTATAGTTAAGGATAAAAAGGAAAAATGCAGTACTTATTGTGCTTTTTGATGGCACCCTGTAACCCCGAAAACTAACAGTTTCAGGAGCAAACAATAAGGGCCTATTCTGTCCTCTTACTCATGTTGAATAGTATCTTACTCTGTAAGTAGTCTCACTGAAATCAGTATGAGTCACTATGGCAGAATTTGGTCCTAAAATAGCAAGAGAGACCATCAGGTGAGGTGCTTGTTCTATCCTGTCATAGATAACCTTGAATTAAATGGCACTCAGGAGTTCCTCCCCTACTTCACCCCAGTGCTGTAGTTCAATGAAAAGAAATAACAAACAGTGGGCAAATACAAACCCGAGACCCACATTTATCTCAGTTGTTCTCCAAATAGGTGTGGAAATTGATTCAAAATATTATTGTGTAACCCACGGGAGAAATACAAGCAACATCTGCAATAAGTAGAGTATCTCAGAAAATGTAACCCTTTAAGAATCAATCCTGTATAGAGTAGACACTGGAGGAAAGGAGCATTAGGACAAAACAGATTTGAAAAAAGCCAGAGTTTTCTTCAAATAAGTTATTAAGCTTTAAGGAGATCAGGTAACACTCAACTATGTAAACCTCTTTGACACATTTAAAAGAGAAATACGGATGAATCTGAAAGGCACAAGTTATTCTATAAGACTTCATCTTAATAATAATGTAGCTTGCTTCTCTGGAAGCTGCATTAATGTGGAGAGCAAAGAGTCTGAGATTTAGTTAATTTCGGAACAGCTTCCCATAAGAGCTAAGGAGATGGCATGCTCAGTTTGCCCTATGGAATTTGAATGTCATGAATTCCTGGGTTGAAACATAATTTAATAAAGGTCACTTACCAAGGTAGAGAACAGGGGAGATAAGAAAGGAAAATCCTAACTAGTACATCTGCTTAGAGTAAACCAAACTGACACAGAGTTATTAATTATCATTTATGCCTTAGGGTTCGAATAAAGTAGCCAACTCTAGAGTAAAATGTTTCCCCAAAGTTACACTTTTCAAGAAGTACAGTAAAGACTAAAATACCCAATCAGTCCTGTCTCATACCTTTTTCAGCACATTGTGGCAATGATAATGAAAGAGGTCTTTTTCTAAAATATATTAATAGAATCTTAATCAAATGGAAAGAGTTTCCCCCCCTAAAATAAACCAGGTTTGACTGGGATGAAATAACTTTGTAATAGATTTATGAAGGAAATGTGCCTAAAATCACAGGTACCATCTTAATATGCTTTAAATAAATACTTCAATATATATATAACCCCAGCTTATCATATCTAGTTACCTCCTCTGATGTAATTCTTCCTGTGAGTTTGGGGAGAGGCCTGGGTTCTTCTTGGTCCCGTCTCCCATCTCTACTGAGTATTTTCCTTGTCTTATTTGGATACAAATCATTTGGTTGTGTCTCCACAACCCATGCTCTTTCCAAGAAAAAGTGCCAAGGGCCCTGCTTGGAAGGAAAAATTTCTCACTAGCATCTTATCTTGTCACATATGATATATGGAGACTCTCAAGAAGTAATACAGAGATGTACACTATATCAAACTAGGTAACTGTATTAAACAAAAGGTAAACATTAAGTAACAATGAAAAAATATACTCTTAGTGTCATTGGAGCCCAACCCTGTGACTTACTCCAGAGGGGAATAATGTCACGTTGGTATGTACACTATTCTGAGGCCCTAACTAGCTGGTGAGGGTGATGTATGCGGTATTAGCAGAGAGCAATTTATCCCACTGCTTTAGGACACAGTCAGTAGATAAGTATGTTCCAAACAATGTCCCTGACTACCTAAATAAGTGTTGATGCACTCACCAACTACATGACATGGATGAACGTCAGTTTCACATCCTAGCCTACTTGTCTCAGCAGCAGAAGGAGGGCCTGATGGTCTCTGTTGAGGTCTGTGCTATCCTATGCTATTCATGGGAGAAATGTTCATAACCACTACCCGTTGGGGTGCTGGCTGAGTGCTCTGGGCTGGCAGCACCACCTACTGGTGACAATCTGTGATATAACACCCAACATGGGGCCCCAAGGGGCTGTTTTGCCTAGCAGAAATATCACAAGAGTAGTAACATCCATTGACAAGAGTCCAAGTGGCCGCTTCACCTAGCGGCAATATCACAGGAGCAGTATTGCCCAGTAGTGAGACTGGAGAGGGTAGGGAAACCCAGGCCCACCCTCTTCCACCGAGTTCTGACCCAGGGCCATTCAAAACAAGGTACTTTGACACAAGGTTCAGGTCCCAATACCCCTGAGCGTGTTCCCTGGGTTATTTCCTACCTTCATCCCAGTCCTTTCCAGCATAGTCTTTGTGCTTGGACATGGGGTTCCCTCTTGCAGGCAACAGTAAGTTATCTCTTTAGTTTCTGCAGTTAACTGGCTTCTGTGAGGCAGCTAGGAGGCTTGACCCTAGTGGTTTGGAGTCCTGGCAGCTTCCTGGCAGGATGCTGCTGCACACAATCACTCTCCTCCTCAGTCAGCCCAGACTGAGCCACCCTACTCCCTTTTGAATGCTCTCTCCACTGGTTAAAGCAGGCAAGAAATCGTGATCTGTCAGCAAGAAGTATTTCTTACCCTGTGATAACTGCTTTAGCTAGAGAACTAAAGGATTAATCTAGTCCTTAACTAGTTGGAAGTCCATCTTAAACCTGTACATTGAAAGCTGCCATGAACAGGGATCAGAACAAGTTTAGGAATGTTGTTGCCAAACACCAAAGTGCCAGTTTTCAGGGGTGACCATGCATGCAGGCATGGGACTTCCAAGCTCACAAAAAATCATATCTTCCCTTCAGTGGCTGGCTCCTCTCTCTCTCTCCAACATGGCTCCTATCTCCTCACAATATTATTTCTCAGGGAGCTGGCCTATCATGAGAACATTCCTCATTGGTTGGGCTAGCTCACTTCCCTGGGCTTAAACTGTCAGTCATCCTCACTCTAATTCTCTCTCACTATCCTCCTTTGAGCAGATGTGCTGGTAGCCATCCAGACGCTTGCTGCAATAATTGCCTGAGCTGGCAGAGGCCTCTACCACTCAAACTAGCATCTTCCCTCTCTCTCTCTCTCTCTCTCTCTCTCTCTCTCTCGTCCAGCAGCCAAGATGCTGAGTTTGTCCTTTGCCATGCTACATCCTGGGAGTGTGCTGATGTAGAAACTACAGGACCATTGTATGCAAGATTCTAGAACACATTTTGAAAGATAAAGTAATTAAGAACATAGAGGTAAATAGTAATTGGGATAAAGTTCAACATGGTTTTCCAAAAGGTGGATTGTGCCAGACGAAACTGGTCTCATTCTTTGAGAAAGTAACTGACTTTCTAGACAAAGGAAATACACTAGATCTAAATCTGCATGGATTTTAGTAAAACATTTGATACTGATCCACATGGGAAATTGTTAGTTAAATTGGAGAAGATATGGTTTAATATGTGAATTGAAAGGTAGGTAAGGAACTGGTTAAATGGGAGGCAACTGTGGGTCATGCTGAAAGGTGAACTGTCAATACGGAGGGACATTATTAGTGGAGTTCCTTAGGAATCAGTCCTAGGACCAGTCTTATTCTGCATTTCCACTAACGACCTCGGCACAAAAAGTGGGAGTGTGCTAAATAAAATTTGTGGATGACACAAAGTTGGAAACATGGATTGCGGGTTGCCGTATGGAGGAGGACTGGAATATCATACACAAAGATGTGGATGACCTTGAAAACTGGGAGTAATAGGAATGGGATGAAATGTAACAGTTCAAAGTGAAAAGTCATGCACTTAGGGACTAACAAGAATTTTTGCTATAAGCTGGGGACATATCAGTTGAAAGTAACAGAGGAAGAGAAAGACGTGGGGGTAAGACAACTATTAGCCACCAATGTGATGTGGCCATGAAAAAGGCTTATGCAATCATAGGATGCATCAGGTGATATATTTTCATTAGAGATAGGGAAGAGTTATTAACATTATACAAGGCACTGGTGAAACATCATCCGGTTTGTCTCTGATGTTTAAGAAAGATTAATTCGAACTGGAATAGGTGCAGAAAAAGCTATTAGAATAAGTGGAGAATGGAGAACCTACCTTCCGAGAGGAGACTTAAGGAGGGGAGTTATGATTGCTCTCTCTAAATACATAAGAGGGATGGACAACAAGGAGGGAGAGGAGTTATTTAAATTAAGGGATAATGTTGGCATAAGAATAAATGGATATAAACTGGCCATCAATACATTTAGGCTAGAAATTAAATTAAGATTTCTAGCCATCAGAGGAGTGAAGTTCTGGAACAAACTTCCAACTTGTTTCAAGACTGTCTTGACAATTTTATGATGAGATTGCCTACAGGGGCATATGGCTGGAGACGGAATACTAGATGGGGAAGCCTCTGAGTTACTACAGAAAAGTCTTTCCCAAGTGTCTGACTGAAGGGTCTTGCCCATATGCTTTGAGTCTAATTGATTGCCATATATAGGGTTGGAAAAGAATTTCCCCCCAGGTCAGATTGGTAGAGACCTTGGAGGATTTTCCCCTTCCTTTGCACTGCGTGGCACGAGTCACTTGCTGGTTTGATCTAGAGTAAATGGTGGAGCTCTGTAACTTGAAGTATTTAAATCTATATTTGAGGACTTCAGTAATCCAGAAAAGGATTATGGGCCTATTAGAGGAGCAGGTGGCTGATGTTCTGTTGCCCGTGAAGTGGAGGAGATCCGATTAGATAATCATGACAGTCCTTTCTGGCCTTAAAGTCTATGAGTCTATGGAAACACCATGGAAGCCATATGTATGTGTGTACATATATGTGTGTGTGTGTGTGTATATATATATATATATATATATATATATATATATATATATATATATATATATATATATATATATATATATATATATATATATATAAGAGCTATATGACTCCAAAAATTGACTATGACATGATTAATGTGTGTCAGAAACTCCAGATGAAATTCATCAAGGTCATAGCTAGGACTATGGGGGTTTTATAGGGTGACCAGATGTCCCAATTTTATAGGGACAGTCCTGATTTTGGGGTCTTTTTCTTATGTAGGCTCCTATTCCCCCCCGCCCCATCCCGATTTTTCACACTTGCTGTCTGATCACCCTAGATTTTTAACCATTAGCCCAACAAACTCAGTCTTGAATTTTGCTGCCCATCCCCAGGAGGAAGGTTCTAGGACAGCAATGTGGTTCTTATTTTTGCCCTTAAAGTTGATGACTGAATACACATGGGGAGCATGTCAATGAAGTAGAAAAGTGCTGTTTTTATATAGGGTAGAACTTCACTCTAATACCAAACCAATGGCTTTAATTTCCTTAAGCGATATCCCAGACAAATTTATCTCAGTGATACTGAAAACTCTCCATAAAATGTTGCCCTCATACCTAAAAGTTCTCAGGCTCTCTCTCAAATTATTATTAACAGAGACATTACATTTATCATTGCTAGACTTGAAGAATCAAACTGCTACTTCAGTTTCCTCAGTGAAACAATTAACAATAGGACTCCTCTGCTTTATTTGTCAATGTACCATCTAGGGAGAGTTTGACAAGATAATTTACATAAAAAATTAAAGGAAGGAGATGCTGAAGCAAAAGCTCTAGCTTTTTAATTGTGGTCTCCAGTTACATTTCTTATTAACTGAAGTTACTTTTTTCCCCTTGGTAGTATGAACTATAATATATATTAATCCACTCATTCCCACTCTGAATTTCAAATAATGAATAAAAGAGAAATACACACCCAGGAAATTATCTGGAATGTATGCCCTGAGAGACAGGGTTCTAGCACCACACTCAACTCTGGACTATATTAGTGCACTTCCTTGGGGAGCCCAAAATAGGCAGCTGAGAATTTGTGAATTCTCAGTACTTCTGAAAATCAGGCCATTTATTAGGGTGCATAAATATGAATTTAAGTGCCTAATTTTAGATACCAAAGTCAGAACATTTTTGACTTAGAATTTTCAGCAAGTTGGTTTGAATAATGTATCCAACATTAATCTGACTGGAATCTTTTAGCACAAATTGAATAAATGTGCCTGGTGAAATTTTTCAGACCACATTTAGTAATAAAATCAGTATGATACCAATGAATTCTTACTGGTTCTTATCTATATCCAGAGTATATCTTGTCAGCAGAATTTCCGTTATCCCTTTTTTTTTGGTTATTCAGAGATTTTTCTATAGAGATATATAAGAAATGTTCTTGTTTGCCTGTCAACAGTTTTATGATTTCTAGAAAAGGTAATACAAACTAAGAAAGAATTTGGAAAGGTAATTTTTGGCACTTTTCTTAGCTACAAAATTCCATTTAACATTAGAATTGAAGCCATGTGGTTAAAGCCATATATATCATGACGGTTTATAAAATGGTAATGCTGATTCTAAATGGTCTATATCTCTCTATCGTGTGTCTTCACATCATGGTACATTATTTATTACATTTGCAGTGAAACAGTTATATTATTTCAGTACAATAGAAAGATATTGCTACTACTTGTAATCTTGATGGATGACATGAAGAAATAAAGTGTTGTAAGCCTTTTGGTAATTAGCATAGTTTGGTAGCTGGTAAATGAAAAGTACCAGAGTATGAAATGTCTGTCATAACTCAAGGATGCATGCTGAGGCCAGACTCATTACTATCAGACTGAAGAGATGAATAAATGAGTGATGAACAATGCTGTGTAATTAGAAGATATTTTTCATTATCTGTAACTGGATCACTATAATACTACATAATGCATCACTGAATACTCTATTACTTTTTTCTTTTTGCTTTATTACAGTATCAGAAAATGAACATTTCATACTCTTGGTATTCTGATATACTGGCTTAACTAAGTATGTCTTTACTGATGCTATTGGGCCACATTTAGAGGCAATCTTTAAGTGCTATCAGCTACGCTTTGGTAAGTAGATTTAAGAGATTCTATGGGAGTTGAAGGAAAACTAAATTAGTGTAATATACACAATGAGGAGGCTGGAAGAAGGTTAAGTTACATCATCTTAGACTCCCTCGGACTTATTTAAACTCTCTTCTGAAATTGATGCATTGCAGTTTTGCCTGATAACATCAGTGATAAATTATCTTCTTCGTCTGATGATGACAATGCTAAAAACATAGAGCAGACTTTCACAGAGATGTTTAATTATTTTTCCCCATATAAAAATATTGCAACATTCCACTAGTTGAAAACATAGTATCTTACATTAGTGTAACTTCATTGCTTTATATGACAATGTTAGCATTTCTACAAGGGGTAGAATATACAGACTGTATTTTTATTAACACAATTATAAGAGATTAAATAAAATCTGACAAACTGTATACCAAAGCTAGAATGTGAAAATTGTTAGTAGGGGCAATAATTACTGTAGTATTTTAAAACACCAGTTAACTCATAAGCAAATTTTCCAGACTCCCAACCAAATGAATACTTAGAAGGACATGTAATAATCTAAGAATTATAGCTTACTCTATGAGGTGAATTTAACAGATCATTAATGGAGGGTCTCTTGTTTTTTTAAATTGGAGAACATGGTCATCCGTATGTAAAGGGATACATCTGAAAAGTCAATCTAATTCTCTGGTCAGTGTTTTGAAGGGTGGCTCTTTTATCATCAAGACCACACTAGCTCAAACACACCATTATTTTATAAATGGAAATTTAGCAGAGGCACTACAAGTAACCCAATTAAAAACTCAATATATTTATCACCTAGCTCAGCAATATGCAGTGTGATAGTCGGCTTGCTGTCTCTTGTGATCAAATTAGAAGTGTCATTTCAAACCATTTATAGTACTACTGACAGGTGTTTTTTTTAACTTTTTTCTAACCATATTAAAACAAACACTGCACAAGTGTGATGTATATTGAAAGCATTTAGACACTAAATATTCAACATACCCTCACTTCCCCCATTGCTATCTATTTCGTATGCTGTATATTTTCTGGAGAGATGGGAAAGGTTGTCAGTGTCACCAAGATGAATAGTATCTCCTTTTCCTTTTCAAGAATGAAATTAGCATGAACTGGCACAAGGCACAAGATGAAGACTGATGATTTTCAAGTGCATTTAGGACATATATAGATATAGATATAGATATATGATCAGCACCTTGCAACACTGAATGTCTAAGATGTACCACTAAGGAATTAGAACCTAACAATGGATAAGGAGGGAACGAGGACAGGGCATGATCAATTCCAGAGATGTTTTTTTTAAAAAATCTATATTGTTTAGGCCTATGAATCCTATTTGCTTCATTTATTATGCATTAATTATTTATTATTGAGTATTATTAGGTATTATTATTATTACATTTATATTGTGATAGCACTTATAGGCCAGCTAAGTTGTGCCCATTGCTCAAGATGTTTTTTTACAGCTACAACCTGATTTGTGGGGGATGGCCCCAGTGGCGTGCCCCAGCAGTGCCGGAGGCAGAATGTCTGCAGGAGCTCTGAATAGGGTTGTGATGCCCTTTGAATAGCTGCAGCATGGACATCCTACTTTAGCACAGCTGTATTAGCTGAGGAAGAATAGCGGTAAGGTCTAGGCTTCTCCCTTTGGAGAGGAAGTTGTGTCCAGCAGTATTCAAGCTAGAATTTTGAGTGCTGGGAGCACAAGGCCTGAGACTGTGGCTGCCCCTGGGGCAAGGTGGAGAGGGCTTCTTCCACTATTTCCTTTCTTTTGTACAGCCATGCAGCACTTGCCCCAATCTAGTCTAAACAGTACAAATCTTGTTTGGTTCTAGACTATGGGCCAGAAACTGTCCACAACTGGCCCCTGTACTTCTTAGCAGATTAGAGCCATTGATCAAACATCAATGTTTATGTTACTTACTCATGACCATTCTAAGTTTTGAATTCTGTACATTCATAAACTTCAGTTACAGCATGAGACACCCATGAAGTTACTCCAGTTGCAATGGTGGTGCTTTCAAAGTTGTTGCTAATAGACTGTTATCTCCATTCATCCTTGCAGCATGTGGCCAGTGTTTGTCCTCATTTTAAAATGCTAGAAGGAAATCATCTACTTGTGCATTGTTTTCTCTTTATTATAAGTTCATAGTTAGTTGCTTGAGCCCTTTAAACAATGGGATCCACAGTATTTTTTCTTAGAGGGAAAGCACTGAGAGAAAACGTATGTATAAGCTTTCATCAGGTTCAAGGGGAGTAGGTTGGCAGTGTAAATCTTTTCTTACTTTTCTGGAAACCAGATTATATTCAACTCAGAAAGAATTAAAGTGTCTCTTCTTACTAGCAAAAAGGAAGAATTTAAAGCTGTATTTAGCTCCCATGCTCACACCCGTATTCCCCTCACATACCTTTTCCTTATGATACCTAATACTTATATAGAACTTTTCATCTTAAAGTGCATCACACACATTAACTAATTCATCATCATAGCATCCCTATCCCTAGCACAAAACAAAATGTGATCTCTGTCAGCACTGGGAGGATCTCCATGGAGAAAATGAAGCCTGCATCCAATAGGTACTATAATCAATGTCTCCTGTAGTGTGTGACAAGCTGGACAATCAGTATAAAAATGTATTAAACCAAACACAGAGCTGTGCAAAATGCAGAGTCTCCTGTGCATAAATTGTGTGTGCTTAGAATGTGTGCCTTATGGACATTAATGTTCAAAAGTTTTCAGTCTTTGTCGGTAAATCTCTGTTTGAATGACTATGGAAATTGTTAAACCGGATGTTGTCTGAGGCTGCTAAGCATTACAGACTTTTCAATATGATATAATACAAGTTCATTGAGCAACTTAATGTAATCTAATTGCCTCAGGTCAATGTTTATGCATATTATTTTCTATCTATCAACTCCTTATGTCCTGCAAGCTAGATCTGGGTTGCTTGATGCTTTTACCTGGACCATCGCTCATTCTACATACTACATCCAGCCTGCTGCTTGTTCTACACTACATATCAAAAGAGGTAGCTGAAGCCTGGAGCTTTGTCTACATTACAGTGTAATCATGTTGTAATCTGTCTTTATTAGAACATGGTAATGAACACAACTGTAAATTGTAGTGTTGACAAGGAATACACATTTGTTCTTTGACTTCACTACAATTTACAATTGCGTTACCTTGTGTTAATGAACATAAACTACTTCACAATTGGCAATTGTAGTACAGAAGAGGAGCATATGGGTTTATACCTAGTTAGACACAAGCAGATGAGGAGCCTCACCCTACCACAGAGCTGAGTGCTAGTTCATGGTATCACCTATTTCTGCTGCTGACAGGGCTTTTCTTCTTTCTGCAGAGCAGTAGTTACCGCAGTGAGGCCTTGCAGCTCCAGAACCAGAGCAGTAGCCTCTTAATTGCTGCCACAATCACTAAGCCTCAGTGGGCCAGGCTCAAAGAGCTCCTTTCCAGACCTCCTGTCCTCTCCATGCATAGTGCTTGTTCCTCTGCAATCACCTTGGATTACATTGGCATTTGTAGACTTTCTTGAGGAGAAACTGTGACTTCATTACCAACAACCATGCACAATAGAACAGTACGCTAGATTTGCTATAACTAGAGAGAACCCATGAAGGGTGCTCGCTCACTTCTTCCAGTCTCTTATTTATACTGTCAGGCTCAGAGAAGGAAACCCACATCCCCACACTCCCCTGCAAGCAAAAGTGAGCCTATTTCCGAGTAAAAATTATCACACATTTTAACAATTTTTTCAGTATAAAATATATATTTTAGGATCCAATTTTTATAAACATTCAATGAAAAAACATCCAGTTCACCAAACTATAAATTGAATTGAATTGAATTAGGAAATGCACTTGTATTAAATGAAAGTTTTTCATGAAGATTTCCATAAAAAATAAAAATTGTTATTATCACTCCACTCTCTGGGCCACCAAAATTACAAGAGATAACAAATAAAGCTTTAGAGTACCTAAGAAAGGCCCTTTAACCTATCATGAAGATGTATTTTTAAATCAACATTACCTTTTTGTTTAAAACAAAAATAAGGTAAATACTGGTTTTTTCCCCGGCTCATTCACAAAACTGAGGAAATGGTGTATTTTCAATGGGGTTGTTAATCATGTATAGATTCCAAACTGAGAAAAAGACAAGAAATAATGAGAACTAACTGGCAGTGCAATTTTTTACAGAAGCAATTCATCTTCTGTTATACCAAGATCCATGCCAATATCAAAAATGAAAGATAATGTTTCAAATTCAAAATCAAGTAGTTTAACTTTTTCTAATGGGCAGCTTCATTCTTTCTGGCAGTAGCAGAGGGTTGGAGCGCAGGACGGGGCGCGGGTTGCAGGCTCCAGTTGGTGCTTACCTAGGGTGATTCCCTGGAAGCGATGACATATCCCTTGGCTCCTAAGCATAGGCATGGCTACGTGGCTCTGTGCGCTGCCTCCAACCATAGGCGCAGCCTCCGCAGCTCCCATTGGCCACGGTTCCCAGCCAATGGGAGCTGCGGAGCCGGTGCTCAGTGGGTGGGAGGGCAGTGCATGGAGTCCCCATGGCCACCCCTCCACCTAGGAGCCGAGGGACATGTTGCCACTTCCGGGAGCCACGTGGAGCCCTGCACCAATCAGACTTTTAATGGCCTGGTCAGCAGTGCTGACCAGAGCTGCCGGGGTCCCTTTTTGACTGAGTGTTCCGGTCAAAAACCAGAAACCTGGCAGCTGTACTTTCACCTCTGACCCTTCTTTTTCCTGCTGACTAAAGATGCATTTTTTTAAATAAAAAAATGAAGCTTATTTGAAGGTAAAAACTTTGTGTTTAAATATAAATATAAATAAAAAAATAAAATTATCTCTGTTTTTCTGTCTCTCTCTGCATCTACCTATGATGTTGTCCGTCTCTCTGTCCACCTCCCTATATTGAAATGATCCCTTATCTTTTTTGCCACAAAATCCTATCTCTTCCCAATTTTGTTTCCTCTGCATCTGTTGGCATTTTGAAAAAAAAGAACACATGGAGGATTCACATTTAATAGACAGATGTCCTTCAGTTTAAACAACAGATGAGTAAGAATTCCAAGCAACTCAGTTACTGAAGAATATAATTACTATAGTATGAGAGTTCCTAGATCCCTCTTTAATTCCCTTTCATCCTCTGGATACAACTCTAATGGCTTTGCTTCTGACATGAAGGATGATATTTCTAATGTTCATGGAAAATTAATTCACTAGAAGAAGGTGAGTGACAGTGTGCTGGCAGCGGTCATGACTTCCTAGTCTGGTCTGCCATTTAACACATTGTTATATTTTTTAATAAAAAGAAAACTTTTTCTCAGTTTTTGGCAACAGAATCCTCCTGAGAAACTTATTTGTCTGTTTCTGTTTATATAGAAAAGGGTGTTAGAGCTGCAGAAATGATTGTTAACCATGCATAATTTCATGTTTTCAGTTAAACAATAATCATATGCAGGCAACTCTAATATTGCTTCTTGCTGTAGCACCTTGTATTTTCCTTTATTATACCACTCTCCTTTACATACAGTACATATATAACTAAGACCCCTGCGATCTTGGGAGAGGATGTAGGGAGATATATGGATTCGCATTTATATCATACTCTGAGAGAGAAAGGCACACAAATGAAAATCACTTTTTTAAGACAGAGATTTTATTTAACCCCCATAATCTTTCATCGCTCTTCACTTGCACACCAGTCCATTATTTCCACCTGAGGAGGTACAATGACTCACTACACAATGAATACCACCTTCCCAGGCATGTAGCCAACCAAACAAAAGTGAGAGTGCCGTAAGGCAGTGAAAGAGTTAATTCTAGATCTCCCTAGAGTTGGAAGCAGGGGTGCCTCTGCTAAGTTACTTATGGGCTGTTTTAAATGAAGCAGATGCCTTTGGGTGCACCATGAATGCCTCTCTGGACTCCTTGCTGCTGCCTGCACCACATCGAGAATATGGGGAGTTGTAGGGTAGTGAAATGAATACAATTCAAGGTGCAGGAGCTCTGCCATGGTGGCAATTTCCAGCAGTTCAGATCAGTGTTTATCAACTGATGGGACATGACTGCTGGGGCGGAGTTCAAAATAAGGCATTGAGGGGGTTGCAACGCCCTGGGAATTTTATTACAATCTAAAGCAAAGAAAATCTCACTCTTCTACTGCTTGCACATCCTTACACTGCAAGGTCAAATATTTTCTGTCAACTTCTCAAAGCACATACAGAAATAAATTATATAGATTTAGCATTGTTATCATTGATATGCTTTTTACTCCTCCTTTTACAGTAATTGCAAGGGTGTTATATAGTTCAGAGATTCCAAGAGCAGAAGGAACCACTGTTGTCATCTAGTCTGACCTCCTGTATAACACAGGTCATAGAATGTCCCCAAAATAAGTCCTAATCATATACTTTAGAAAAAAATATTCCATCATTATTTTAAAATGATCAGTGATGGAGAGTCCAATGATTAGTAACTCTCAATGTTAAAATGCACAACTTATTTCCAGTCTGAATTTGTTTTGCTTCAGTTTACAGCCAATGGCTTGTGTAATACTTTTGTATAGATAGAAGAGTCCATTATTAAATATTTGTTCCCATGTAGGTACTTATAGACTATAATCAAGTCACCCCTTACCCATCTCTTTGTTAAGATAAATAGATTGAGCTCCTTGAGTCTATCATTGTATGGTATGTTTTCTAATCCTTCAATCATTCTTGTGGTTCTTCTCTGAACTTTCTCCAATTTATCAACATCCCTCTTGAATTGTGTGCACCAGAACTGAACACAGTATTTCAGCAGTGGTGACACCAGTGTCAAATACAAAGGTCATCCTGTTTCCACTTCTAAAATATTCATACAACATTAGCTTTCTTCCAGTCTTCTGGAACTACCCTGATGTTCCAAGACTTGTTGAAAATCAACATTAATGGTCCAAAGAGCTCCTCAGCCAGCTGTTTTATAACTCTTAGATGCAAGTTTTTCTGGGCCTGCAGATTTAAAAATATCCAATTGTTTTAGTTGCTCTTTCACATCCTCCTGAGATACTAGGGAATGGAAAGAGTGTTTCATATGATATGACGACTTTATTTGTTTTTTCTCCCAAATACAGAACAGAAATATTTATTGGAAAATTCTGCCTTTTCTGCATTATTATTGATAATTCTATTGTGTCCGTCTAGGAATGGACCAATGCAATTGTTAGTACTCTTTTTGTCCCTAATATACTTTAAAAAAAACTACTTATTGAAATAGTTATGAAAATATTTCACTGCAAATAAGAGGTTGCCACCTGAAAAGTTTGAGAAAAATTGGTTTATAGGATTAAGATATTGCAAACCAAACAGAAAGTGCTATAAAAGAAAAGTCTTGCTATGGTTTATATGGGACTCTAAAGTAGAACGACTTCCTATAATCAAATTATATTTGGTTAAACATGGGATTTTCACAAATGCTCAGCATTGACATAACTCTGCTTCCAACAAAGCCATTGGGAACAAAGTTAGGCCAGAAGTGAACACTTAAAACACCAGAAAGTGTGTCACAGTAGACTACAGGCAAAGGGCCTTGCACTCACATATGCTACATGAATTATGCCTAAAGGATATCTCATAGGCAGGGTGTGAAAGTCTGTATCCCTATGTTCACCCTTTTTACAAACTATAATGGATTTTGTATGAAGTATGCCTTGTGAGGTATTATTTGAAAACTCATAATTTGCTGATCATTATTCTCCTGGTAAAATATGTGTTGCAAGACTGTATGTAAAGTTATAAAATTCTACTTTATGAGGTTACAAATACATATTCCATATCTGGGAAAGCAGCCACTCACCATATTCTCAAAAAACAAAAGGCAAACTGACACCTCAGCCAGGTATCAACAAAATTAAATGGACTGTCACCAGGTGAAGTGGCAATTCTTTTGGAGGAAAAAAAGTGTGAGTGTGAAATTTACATCTTGACAAAGAAATAGCTGGAGGTTCCCATCTCCACAGACTTTATGTGTCGATCCTCAGCTGGAGATGATTTTCAAAGAAAAAGAGATCTATAAGAAAGAGGAACAGATGCCCCCAAATATCTCTCCCTTCATTTCTTCTCATGGCATCAATAACACTTGAAGGACATAGGAAGCATCACTGGAATGAGGAGGGGTCCTGGCTGATAGGAATTCAACCAGTAAGATTGCTGAAGCATGTGGTGAGAGAATTGTTTGCTTTGAATTCTTTTAGCTTGTTAAGTTAGGTATTACTTGCATTTTCCCTCTTTGTAACCGAATTCTGACGTTAATGCCTCATTACTTGTAATGACTTAACATCTATCTTTCTGTTGATAATAAACTTCTTTTCTTGTTTTATCAAAACCAATGTGCTTGGATTTAAGTGTTTGGGAAACATCATTTGAGATAACAGGGTTTGTGCATATCATTTTCTATTAATAAAATGATGAACACTATATGAGCTTTTGTTGTCCCGAAGAGAGCTGGGCAGTATAAGACACATATTTCTGAGGAAAAGTCTGGGACTGGGAATTTGCTGGGTAAAGTCTGGGACTGGGAATCTGCAGTGTAATTCAAGAGTGGCTACTGACAGCACTCTGACAATATAGCTAGTAGTAATTTATATGCTGGAGGCTGTGTCTGAGCAGACCAGGAGTGGATGCTCTCACAGTGAAGCAGTGTAAAATGCACCACAGAGTGGAGAATAGAGGGGACATAGCTGTTCAATAGTCCAGCTTGTATCCTGTTCAGTGTCACACAGGGACAGCAGCAGCTCCATCTCTTATCAGGTTTGCCAGACACTTCCGATTATAATACCTTAGTTTCAGTTGCTTATAACTTTGCCAAGTTACAAGCAACCATTTGAACTGAAATTTTCCATGTGGAATGTCTGCTTCAGGCGCAATTATTATTTTTTTTGAAAATTTCAGTGAAACTGTCCAGCCATTTATAAGAATGAGGCTAGGGAAATACATATTGTTTTGCTCATGTTAAAAAATACTGCTGATCTTTTCTTTGAAAAGCTCTTCACCCCTATGCTTTGTATCAGGGATTGAAAACCCTTATTCATTCCCAATGCAGGGCCATTGAATGGGACAGGGATGCTGTGGAAAAAGCAGTATCTGATCACATTATTAAAGCCTGTAACATAATGCGTATGCATGGGGAGGCATTACTTCCGGCATTTCCTAACTTCTGAGAACTCGACTTGCAACCTTAAAAATGTTCTTTTAATGTGTGTGTGCCTGCGAGTGTAAAATATGCATACCATAGCACTCAAACACATTAACTCTTTGATCTCTGTGGAGAACATTTTCTTTCTTCCCCCACCTTTTCTTTGGTGCTGCAGTGGGGGCTTGAAGGGAGCTCTAGCATGGGTTGTTATTTAGTATGTTTCCTCACTGCATGTAGTAAACTGTTGTGGAGTATTCTTATAAAGTAATCACTGTGTCCCACCTATTATATAACTGAATTTGAATATTAAAAGTTAATCTTCTTCCCAGTGACTATATGAAAAATAGTTTTTAGTAGGTTCCTTTAAGATAAAATCTACAATACTGTTAAAGGAAAAACTAAGGGCTGGTCTACATGGTCAGTTAGTGCACAAGAAGCTGGGCTGTAAATCTACAGCACACTGGCATGCTGCACTCTAACTTTATGTGTGGACTGTGCTACTGTGAACTAAAAGTTCCCTAGTGTGTAATAAAAGTTGACGTACTCATCACTTTGCTCTAGGGAACTTTTAGTTCGTGGTAACAGGGTCCACATGGGCAGTTAATGTGAAGCAGGCTAGTGTGTTGTATATTCACACATTGGCTTGCACAATCCTGGCAAAGGACAGTTCTCAAAGTGGAGAAGGGGTTGCCAATAATCATCTACTCTGGCCTCTGAGATAGAATGATCAGAATTGTCACAGCATTAATCCATCTTCTCCTGGTAGGTTTTTCAGGTGACTCAGTTAACACTTCAGGTAGATTTTATTTTCGGAAACAGGTGTGAGTAATGACAAATAGGCATTACTGAAACCAAAAGAGGGGATCATTCTGTTTTTATAGCGATCATGAGAGGTAGTAGGATTAAAGTTGCATTTTAATATGATGACTATGCAGCATCAAGACACTGCAGGAAATCTTTCAATAGAGGATAACACTAGTTTGAAAACCTCAGACCCATTTCTCTCAGAAAGGGCTTTGACAAATGCTCTGGGTATGCTAATTTCTCAAACATACATACCTATATAACATTGTAAACAGATGATCGAGTTTTCATGCAGGTGAGAGAGATTAGAGGAGGAAAGGGAGACTAGCAATGTGAAATACAGGAAATGTTGGAGATGTGACAAAATCTTCTGGAGGAGAAAGGTGGATCCTAATAGTACCTAGGGAGAAAAGCGGTAGTGTATCTTAAAAACTGCTGGGGGGAAAAGAACACATTAAATTCTGCATTGGTTAATCAACATATAAGCCATAAAAGAGTATGTGTGATTTAGAAAATCAGCTTTTCTTTGACTTTTCCAATTGTCCAGAGAGCCTATATCCATCTTAAAAGCACTGTGATGACCTTGGAAAATTTCATTTTCTATTTTATCACAAATATTTTCAAATATCCTTGTCTGCAACCTCATCATCTTACATATATGCCACTAACAATTATATTTCTCTTTCCTTTGGCAGATACATATATTATTGATCATTTTTCTCTCTCCATTTCAATATTTATTGTTATTTTTACCTTTAGATATTTATTGTTTACCTTTTTCACATTATGCTTTCATTACCACCTGTAAATTCTTAGCTCTGCAGCTCAAAACTCACTAGGATACCAAATCTTTCATACTGTATTATGGCTCTCATTTTGCTAAGCCTGTATGAGCACACACCACAAAGCTAGCATTCAGATGATTAGAAGAGTGAAAATGGTTTGATCTGTGCCTTAGGAAGAAATGTACACCTAGCCATATCATTCAGATTTTTCACAGTTCATTATACATTGGACTATGATGTTTAAACTGTTTGGAAAGACTCTAGCTTTTATTTTTTCAAGAGTTGCAGATTCAATGTCCCTTAACTAATACCTTTTCCCTAACATATAAATAGTGTTCTGCTGTCGATAGCTATTGTGAATTCATAAGTGCATTTTCTCTTACTTTAGCGTTTGTATTGCTACTATCAGAAATAAGAGGACCAATCCAGTGAGGTGATGAGTGCCTCTTATGATGTTCTGAAGAGTATTCTATCCATACCTAAGTCAATGGGCATGGAGCGTGATCAGTGCTCTAATGGAACGATACAATATCTGATTAAAGCCATACAGTGGTTAGAGAAGTCAGTTAGAAATTATGAAAACATAGTATATTGCACTATATCAGCAAAATGGTCCATAATGTAATAATGGCCATGTGGAAGTGGAAGGGGGGAACCTCAGAAGGGCACAAGCAAGTAGAGTAGATAGAGCAGAAACAAATGGTAACCAACCAAGTTTCCTTGTGCTAGGTGCTGTACAAACACAGTGTAAAAGACATTCCCTGCACTGAAGAGTTTGTCATTTGAAGTGAACATTATCTTCATTTTACAGATCTGGTACTCAAGCATACGGAGATTAAGTGAATTTATGAAGCCATGCTGGAAGTCTGTGTCTGAACCAGGATTCAAAACAAGATCTCTCATGCCACAGTGGGATTCACCATTCCCGCCCCCCCCCCCCCCCCGCCTCGTACACACACACTGTATGTGTGTGTGTGTGTGAGGGAGGATTGTGAATCCCACTGTGGCTTGATCTAGGGATTTAGGCACCTAAAGTGGAGGCTAGGCATGTAAATCCTTTTGTGAATCCAGCCCTTAGTGTTTATGAATGCACTTTCTGGGCCATCTCCTCTGTGGTGTAAATCAATGTAGCGCTATTGAAGTCAGCTAAGTTATGCTGATTTATAGCAGTGAGGATCTGGCCCTCTATTTTTAGAGTGATGTACAAACCAACTACACCCCTGCAAAGTAGGTAAATATTAATGCTGGTCAGAAATTTGCTGACAGAAAAGCCATCTATCATTGAAATCTGAAGGAATGTGTCCAGTTTGATGAAATTTTGAAGGAAACCAGGCAAGTTTCTGAGGGAAACTCACCTAGTTTCCTGATATCTTGCCTGTATGGCTACCCAGCTTCTTGGTAGCCCACCTGGCAGGCTGTCTGGGAGCATAGGTGCTGCAGTTTCCAGGCTGCCTAGCATTACACCTGATGGGCTGTCAGGCAGCCAGGACTCCTAAGATTTCCTGGATGGAAGAAAGCATATTTAGTTTTGGAAAGATTGAAACATTCTCATGGCAGGAACATTACAGTCTTTCCAAAACAAATTATTATGGCCTTCCAGTTCAACAATTTTTGAGGTTTTTTTTATTTCTGTCCTTATTAGAGATGAACATTTTCCCCCAACTCAATATTTTTGGCAGAACTAGACGTCCATTTCCCAGCCAGTTCTAATTCATATCTCAATTTTTCAAGACAGACACATTAAGAGGCACATAGGATGTGGCCCAAAGGCTGAAAAAGAGCAAACAGACACTTTTGCATGTTCCTGAGGTGTACACACAGAATGCTCCTGGTGTTAATGCAGCTCATATATTGGTGTTTGCACAAATCTTTTTTCACACGCACAGCCAGACTTAAGATGAATGTGGGCCTGTGAGTCCTGCTCATAGAAATTAGTACAGCTGGGATTACAACTACTGAAGTCTGGGCTCTTGTGGATGTGTTCATTCTACTTGACCACACTATTTACCAAATGAATACAGCTTGATGAACAGATTTCACATTCATATGGAAGAGCTGTTTGGATTTGGTTTTCATTTTGATAAAAGAAAGGGAGGCCAACGGGTCTTCACATAATAAGCCTCTGTATATACAATGTGCACTGGCTGGGGTTTTAACTTACCACTGTACTCCAGAATTGGAAAACTCCATTGCCGGAGAAGGGTCTGGAACTGTGTGCAATGGAAGCACAACCACTGGGATAATGATGATCATTATGGCTCTGTACCTCAAACTAGCTGGTAGTACTGGTTTTTTTTTTTCATAAAAGCAAGAAGAAAACATAAAGAAGATGATGTAGCAGTAGGGATTAAGACTCTTGCCATTCTTTTCCTTTGTCTTTATGTCCAGTTATCAGGTTCAATCTATTTTCAATAGGCTCTGCGGATACTGGGAAGGTACTAAGTACAAAGTGTAACTTTTTTTCATTCCTGCTTTACTAGCTACTGTTAGAATGTTCTTCCAAACCACATTCTTGTAAAAAACAATGATCAAGTGGTGGAAAGAAACCCCTCCCCAGCCATGACACACACACATTCCCTCAGGGACATGCTTTATGTGTCTTACCCTGAACAAGCGGCTGACCAGCTTTGAGAACCACTGATGTACAGTATATCTGTATGTACATAGTATAAGAAACTACTGCATATTGAGGTTGAAGATAGGGCTGAAAAAATGTAAGTATTTTTGGTGAGCATTTTTTATTTCATTATTTTTATTTATGGTTGAAAAATGATTAAAATATTTTGACTATTTTTAATTGTAGATTTAATCATTAAAAAGTATGGAAATGTAAAAGTTATGGTTTGAACATTTGTTTAACTTGCTCAAATTGAAGTGAGAACATATGCTGAAAAATGATTTTGGATAAAAAAAATTTCAATTAAAAATAAAAAACCAACAGAATTTGTAACAAAGTATTGACAACGACATTATTAAAATGTAGGCATCTGAGGATACCATTGTGAAGATCCTATGGGACAAGGCCAAGATTGACTCCTTGCTGCTGGCTCTTGATGCCTTCCTGATCCCTCATATTTCATTCATTCTGAGGGGATCTGCCATGGCAAAGGTACCTCTCAACAAGGCAGACCACATCATAAGGCAGTTGGTGAAGAAGTGTATGTATCTCCCTCAGGGGGCCAATAATGAACTGTTGTACAACTCGCACATGCAGGGTGGTACCAACATCGCTCAAATGGGTGATCTGTGTGACATTGTGGCTATGGCTCATGCATTCTGTCTTTTGACAAGCCTGGATGCTATGGTGAGGAACATCGTGGTGAGTGCTGTGTGTGACATAATAAGTGAATCACCAGGACCCCTTCCAGCCAAGATATTGCCACCTACCTGAGCAGTTCCCTGAAGGTGAATTTGGAAGAGATGGGTGAGACTTTGCTAAACTTTGGACTCATGCTTGCAACGCTACGTGATGGCTGGAGAAGTGTATTGTCTGCCAATGGATGTGGTCTGAAGAATGTCAGGAGCTGGGAGTCCGGTTGGCACAGGTTAAGAACACTGAGCACACAATCATTACTCCAAGAGCGAGGACCATACTCAAGAGTACCGTGAATGATGCTGTCCATTGGCAATAAGTGGAAAACCTGAGATGGAAGTGTGACCAGGGCAGCGCTTTTGAGGTGACATGCAAGCAAAATGCCCACTTCCTCTCCAGAGGCATCTTCACCCTATTTGCTGTCTGGAGATTCATACACAGGGTCTGATTCAATTGTGTCTCATTAAATGGAACCATCCACTACTGGAATTGTGACAAGCAATGAAACAAGTGTGGCTGTGCTAATGAGATGCTACCCCATGTCTTCTGCAGCTGTACACCCCACTCTGTCATGTGAAGCTGCGCCACAAGACCATCCAAGACCGCTTTATCAAGGCCAACCTATCACGCATGGGGAAGGTTGCCATGAACTCCACTGTCCTTGGAACAGTGTCAGCTGTGACCAGACATTGTCAATACTAAGAGGAACAGAAGAGGGTTATCATGGTGGATGTCAAAGTTCCTTTTGAAAACAGAACCCTGGTCTTCCCCAATGTCGGAGCTTGAAAAGCGGAGTATTATGTCCCCCTGGCTGACACCTTGAGATCCAGGGATTACAAAGTTCAAACACACGCACTGATCATGGAAGTCTTGGGCTCCCAGTAATGAGTGAGTACTATAGGAATAAGGAATCAGCCAGCACTATCTCTGGCTGATGTGATGACACATGGTGTTGGACGCCATCAGGTGGTCAAGGGACATTCATATCATTGGACGTCGACAATACCAAGAGAAGTGAGCTACAGTGCCAATGAGAAGCAACGATGGGAAAGTAGCTGAAATTCTTCTCTAGTGGACCATATTAATTCAGAGATAACCTACCTTAAACTCTCAATTACTGAGAGACAATGTGCACTCATTATTGTTTTTATTTTCTGCAAGCTGCTCCTAGTATAACTTCCCATGAGTGATGTACCTGATTATTTGAATACTGATATTTCAATTGGGCTGTTAAATGTATTAACCCTAATTTGGCATATTGCAGATTATGTACTATATCCATTTTATGACTTTTTAAAACAAAGTTACTATTGGATAATTTAAGCATTATACCCAGGTGAATAGAAACATTTTCATTAAGCCATGTTTTAGATAATTTTAACATATGCTTTAATATAATTTGTTAGAAATATTGCACTGGTGCTGCAATGCTGCTTTTCAGCAAGAGGTGTACATTTATTTCTTTAAACAAAGAATTAGATAGAGCCTGGTAATCAGGTTGGTATCTGAGGCACAAAAAGGATCAAGGGATTTGCCAAAGGTCACACAAAAAGTCTGTAGCTGAGCCATAAATCAAACCTAGATTGTCTGAGTCTTAGTTCAGTAACAACAAAATCATTCTTCCCCCTTCCTTCACTATTTATAGTAAGTGGCACAGTACACTAGTTCAGAGGTTCTCAAATGGGGCAGTGTGGGCCCCCTAAAGGTGCATGGAATGTATTCAGAGGGGGAGCATGAGAAGCTTTTCGGGGGGAAATGTTCTGCGCACATTTTACCCCAGCAATGAATAACTAGCAAAGCTGATTCCTGCAGACATATCAGGTCTTGAGATGGCACTCTGCATTTTGACGAATTTTTGTTAAGCTTGCATAGCATTATTCAAAGTTATATTTGTCCTTTCCCAGTCCCCTGGAATCTCTCCTGTTTTCCATGACTTTTCAAAGATAATCGCTAATGCTTCAGATATCTCCTCAGTCAGCTCATTGAGTATTCTAAGATGCATTTCATCAGGCCCTGATGGCTTGGTGATATGTAACTTGTCTAAGTAATTTTTAACATGTTCTTTCCCTATTTTAGCCTCTGATCCTACCTCATTTTCACTAGCATTCGCTATGTTAGACGTCCAATCACCACTAATCTTCTTGGTGAAAACTGAAACAAATAAGTCATTAAGCACCTCTGCCATTTCCACATTTTCTGTTATTTTCCCCCTCCCCCATTGAGCAATGGGTCTACCATGTCCTTGGTTTTCCTCTTGCTTCTAATGTATTTGTACCCTTTATGTGTCTAGCTACTTTGATCTCGTTTTGTGCATTGGCCTAATTTTATCCCTACATACTTGTGTTATTTTTTATATTCATCCTTTGTAATTTGACCGACTTTCTAATTTCTGTAGGACTCTTTTTTTTTAGATTTACTCATTGAAGATCTCCTGGTTAAGCCAAGGTGGTCTCTTGCCATATTTCCTCTTTCCTACACAGTGCAATAGTTTGCTCTTGTGCCCTTAATAATGTCTCTTTGAAAAACTGCCAACTGTCTTCAATTCTTTTTCCCCTTAGACTTGCTTCCCATGGAATCTTACCTACCAATTCCCTGAGTTTACTAAAGTCTGCCTTCTTGACATCAATTGTCTTTATTTTGCTGTTCTCCCTCCTTTCATTCCTTAGAAACATGAACTCTACCATTTCATGATCACATTCACCCAAGGTGCCTTCCACTTACAAATTCTCAACTGGTTCCTCCCTGTTTGTCAAAATCAAATCTAGAACAGCCTCTCCCCTAGTAGCTTTCTCCACCTTCTGAAATAATAATAAAAAAGGTCTCCAATACATTCCAAGAACTTGTTGGATAATCTGTGCCCTGCTGTGTTATTTTCCCAACAGACTCCTGAGTAGTCGTAGTCCCCCATCACCACCAAGTCCTGTACTCTGGATGATCTTGTTATTTGTTTAAAAAAAGCCTCATCCAACTCTTCTTCCTGGCTAGGTGGTCTGTCGTAGACCCCTAACATGCCATCACCCTTGTTTTTTACCCCTTTTATCCTTACCCAGAGACATTCAACAAGTCTGTCTCCTATTTCCATCTCAACCTCAGTCGAAGTGTATACATTTTTAATATATAAGGCAACACCTCCCTTCCTGGCCTTCCTGAGCACGATGTACCCTTCTATACCAATATTCCAGTCATGCATATTATCCCACCAAGTCTCTTTGTTGCCAACTATGTTGTGTTTATTTACTAGCATTTCAAGTTGTGAAAGTCATAAGCTACTGTGAACCTCCTTAACAGCCAGCAGCTATGGCAACCAGAGGCCACTAGGGGGAAGTAGATGCCTCGCCTATGCAAGACCTTGCATTTTTACAGTTGTCCTTCGCTTACACAAGAGTAGTGTTTTTTTCCAGTGAGATAACTATCCTAAACCAGTTTTTACTGACCAGATAGCAGACATCCGAGGTCTAGCATGCACCAATCAAATGTTAACACACCAGGGCTTTGTCTAAGTGTGTATAAAAGACCTGTAATTTCTGTGTTAATTAGAGTCCTGTCACTTGGCAGACTCTCCTTATTCTGCAGAATAAAGTAATTCCTTATCCCTGTCTGGCTGTTATTGGCTCTCAACTAGGTGGACCCGATATTTCGGTAACAGTTTTTGGCGACCATGAAGGGACCTCCTAGCTCGGACATTGGACTCCGGATGGCTGCGGCGAACTAGGAATGGCGCCAACGGGGTGCTTAGCCCCTCTTTCTGACTTCACCGCAGCCCCTGGGGTTCGTGCTCCGATAAGGTGAGTCCTAACAGGATAAGGAAACACTATCTGTTCTGGTTCTGGTTCTGTTTCTGGTTAATATTTTCTGTCTCATACATTTGTGTGTTGGGTGTGTGGGCGGGACTGAGCCTCTCGTTCATAATTCCTCAGAGTGGAAGCCATAGTGTGCGATGAAGCACTGAGGTCGAATTGAAATCCTTCTGTCCCATCCCCTGTAGCAGTCAGTGTGAGTAGGGAAATCTGTACTAGTTTTTGTTTGTTTGTTTGTTAGATCATAATTCCCTCTGTTTTCTGTTTAATTCTCTGTTTGAGTGTCAAGAGAAAGATGGGTGGATCTCAGAGCAAACCCTCTAAGAATAGTCCTTTGAATTATATGTTAAGTAAATGGCCATTGCCAGGTGTTCAAAGAGGAATGTCAAGGAAATGCTTTTTACAACTTTGCACTCAGGATTGGCCAGCCCTGGGAACTAATTGGCTGAGTACGGCTCCTTTGACATTCCAACTTACTAAAATCCATTGCGCCTGGTATATTATATAATGCTGTAATGTATATGTGTTTATTATTATTTTTTTGGACAAAGGTATGAGTGGAGAGTGAAGATTTCCTTTGTAGGTTAAAAGAAGCCGAGAAGGAAAAAAAGGAACAGAACGAGTTAATTGTAACTAGGAAGCTCAGTCCAGAAAAAAAAAAAGAAGAAGAAGAAGATAAGGCTCTGGCCTCGCAGCTAAGACCTGGCTGGTGGCCAAGAAGAAGGGGGGCTTAAGTGCCCAAGAAGCTGTAAAATCTACAAATCACTGCCAGGCATTAATGAGACGTGCCTTTATAACTCTCGTCAATCCGACCCAATGGAATCCGAACAATCCAACCAACATGAGGGAGCTAAAAAGATTTATAGACTATATTTTAACAGGTATAAAACAAACAGGGGAACGAACTCTAGACTGGTCAAAGGTCCATAATACTGTGCAGGGGAAAGAAGAGCACCCTTCCGACTTTTATGAGAGACTTTGTAAAGCATTTTGTATTTATACTAACAGACCCCAAGGCCGCGGACACACAGTCCACGGTCCGGCTTATTTTTATTTCTCAGTCAGCCCCGGACATCAAGAAGCGATTGCTGTGTCTCGAGGGAGCAGAAGGAAAGTCCCTGGAAGAGCTGGTAAGCGTGGCTACCCGTGTATATCACACAATGGAAAATATCCAAGAGACCAAGCAGGTGAGAATGCTGGCAGCCCTTGTAAATGCTGGAAATGAGAAACAAGGAGGGTGGAGGGGACCCCCCAAGTGGCAACCTAAAACGGAAAAGGGGGGAGCCCCGAGTCGCGCCAATGATATGTGTAACTATTGTAAGCAGCTTGGTCACTGGAAGAGGGAGTGTCCAAACCGACGTACCGGGAGACAGCCCCGCCGGCCAGACTGACCGCAGCAACAAATGGCTGTGGAAAGAACAGAAGCCATTGATAGTGAGGAATGACAACGACCAGGGAGTCCTCTTGTCACCTATTCAAATAATTTTACTACTTATGTTTGTTCCTCCAGCGACCCCCAGGTTTATCTAACTTTAAAAAAAACTGTTTATTCTTGCCTTTTAAATCAAGAAAGCTGCACTTTCTACTGTTACTACCAAGCCAAAAAAGGAAAGCCTCACAAGTAAAAACATTCCGGTAATGGGTATAGGCAGAAAGCCATTTGACTGTTCTGTATTACAAAAGGCTACTGTAAAAATCTCTGATATCTCTGTCTCCCATGCATTTTTGCTAGCACCAGACTAGGCTAGAGATAACGAGGTTAGTTCAATCAGGGAGGATGAGGCCCTCTTTTAGCAGTTGAGGTGTGAACACCAAAGGAGGAGAAACTGCTTTTGTAGTTGGCTAGCCATTCATAGTCTTTGTTTAATCCTGAGCTGATGAATTCATTTGCAAATGAATTCATATGAGTGAATGGTATTGTGACCTAGCTAATGGGGTTGCACGGCCACTCAAAACTGAGTCAATTCAAAGTGTACTGAAGTCAATGCAAAGATTTCTGTTGCTTTCAGTGGGTTTTGGATCAGCCCCTGGTTGTTCAAAGTATGTGGGTCAACATACCTTTCCTTAGGCAGAAACCAGAGAATTAGTTTACTGTCCCAAAACCATTCCCCAGAATGACAAGTATGGAACAAAAACAACCCCAGTGAAATAGGGTTAGAAAAGGGATCCAATGGATTGTTGGCTGCTTTTTCTGAAAAGAAAGAGTGAAAAAGAATAAATTTTATTATTTCCCAAGTATAGCAATTTGTTAGGTTTATTTTATGCTGGGACAAATGAGTAATCAATAAAAGAGCTGGTATGTTCTGACAAAGTAGGTTATATCTAGTCATGTTAACCAATACTGAAAGTTATTTAAATACGGGAGTTCTAGTTCTATGTAGAAGATCAATACAAGCTATCTTTTAAAAGTAATCCAGCTAAGCTCGGTCAGAGTAATAGCATAGTCTAAAATAGATGTAGCAGCAGCCACAGCTAAGAAAAATGTTTTCCCCAGATTTGTTCTGCTTTCTGTTAAAAAATGGTTCTAAATGTCTGAAGGTACTAAATATATTGAGCAAACTGAAATTTTATGCCAACAATGGAAGCATACAAAATGTACAGCAATATGTGTTTTGTTTCATCATGCACTTTTCTCTCCTTAACTACTTTTTTCTTTCTAATCCCATATATCAACCAATTTCCCAATGTGTTTGCAAATTTAATATTATTATATCCATTTTAATTTTTGCTGTTGCTTTACAGTGCCAAAAAGATTTTTTTTATTGCTGAAAACACATTTACTGTATATAATTGATATAATAACACAGTGTGATGGGAAATTTCAATGAGAAAAAACTATTTATTCCCCACCTCTGGAGCATAATGGAGGAGAAAGCTGTCTAATTTTGCTGAGATGGTAGTCTGGATCTCTCATTCCACAGAGTGGTGAAAATCCTAGCCTTCTGTACATTTATTTTACCCTACTACTACTAATGTGACGGGTGAACTTCAAAGCGATAGGGTCTGATTCTCATTCCGGTGTCAGTGGCACAAAGACTGTAGCCATAAGTGATCACCAGGGAATTTCCCTCACCTAGGGGAAATCCCTGCTGGAATAAAGTTAATAGAGTCAGCAGCTGTCCTAGCTGCCCTAACTATCCCTAATGGAGAAGGTGTGACAGGGTGAGGAGGTAGAGCTAACGACATCTAACATCCACTGATGTAGACTCCATTATAGACCCTATGCCAGTGGCATAAGTAGCAGTCTCTTGGTTGCTATCTCTTTTGCTGTGATGGCACAGACAGGCCATCAGGACCAGGAAATCATAACCTCCCTTGGTCCCACTCTCTTGTCTATCCTGGTCCAAGCTGAGAATTCAGCTGCTGGAGAAGCATGACCTGTAGAGTTCATGTTTAGTTGAGATAAGCATTAAAAGTTCAATGGTTTATATGACTTTCCCAAGTTTGCAAAGGAGGGCTAGAAATCTCACAAGAATAAACATTTTGATAGGATTTTTATACTCATGCACCCTGCTGTAAGTAACAAGACCTCAGCCTATCTAATGGCATCATGGCAAGGTATGATATATTGGTGATTCTAGAATGTGCTTTCAGTATGGCACATATGATGTAAAACACACTGATAATAGACAATCTGGAAATTTACACAGAGCCTTTGCTTGTAATTTTCAACACTCCTGAAAGAGATTTAGTGCTGGACTTTAACAACTGGGATTTTATCAGGCTGTATTATCCTTCCAGTACTAGCAATATTTGATGAAGCTGTGTGAGCTTCATTGCATTCTCAAAGGTCTAGTGATTTCATGAACCTAAGACAGTAGTAATGGGATTGATGGGAGCCATCAACTCATGATGGCATGTTTCTTTGCATTATTTAAATTTTGAGTTACTCCTACATAATTATATATTTCACAATCAAGATGAAGCAATCATTGAATCGAAAGATGTCAGACTGTAACTGACAAATACATTTCATAGCAAAATATAGACAAGCTCTTAATTCTAAATTATACAGGATATGCCACAACAAGAACTGTGCCTGACATTAACATAGTGGATAATGCTATTTTTGTATGCCATTACTGTGCACATATAATGGACAAATAAGTATCCCAAATTACTTTCCATCCATAATCTACAGTGTATAGGAGGCTAAATTTGGCATTTCAAAACTTAAATGACCATACAATGACAACCCAAGCTCAAATGCAGTTCTTGCAAATACAGATGCGTTCTTTTTTTAAAGGGAATTCTGTAGCTTTTTAATACTGTACCACTACCAAGAACACCAGCAAAATGAATAGAAAAATGAGCAGGAAAAACAGTGAGTACCTGTTTTGCTCATTTTTGCCCATAACTGCTCCAGTTCAGAAAAGCATCCCTTTTCATGAAGGGCACTTGAATGTGCAGTTGGCTTTGAGAATGTGCTATAGTCCCATTAGGATCGCCGATGATGATGATTCTCATTGAACTTAATTAAGACTTAAGCACATGATTAACGTTAAGCATGTGCTTACATGCTTTCCTGATTCAGGGAAATGATTTAATTATATAAGAAAATAAGTAGGTTCACCAGATTTGATCAACAGTATAGAACACTGAAAACCTATACTAAATATTCAAAAATATTAAAATATTGGGCTAGATCCTAGGCTGGCAGAAATTAATATAGTTCCATTTTTAAAATAATGGAGCTATGCCAATTCACAGCTGCTGAGAATATGGTCCACTGAATGAAAACACTAGGGACAACAGCAAAAGGAGCTGCACCAACCTAACTGAAGGCAGAAGTGGGTATTGGGTATTTATGTTTGAATCTGAGTGAAGGTTTCCCTATTTGTGTTTAAAAGAGCTACCCCTGTCAGTTTAAGTAATTTGAAATGTATGTCAGTGCCATTGATAAACATGATATTTACAATTATACCATTAAAGTACTAACTCTGGCCGAAGAGAGGGAGGAGTTGAATCACCTCTGGAAAATTCTGGGACACATGCTTCCGGAGATTGCAATTTCTGTGCCTCCCCTTAGGAACATCCAGGATGAGCTCCCCTCCACAGCCAATTATCTCCGTTGGATAGTGCAGATAGGGAAAGTTTTATGGTCTCACCACCCCCTTCCCTTCTTCCTCTTCCCTTTGGGAGTGTTGTACGCCCCACAAGGCATCTGAAAAGGAGAAGTCAATTTGATTTCTTTACCACTATAGACCACTGTAGTTAGTCATTACACTTGGATGTGAATATGGTATTGAATTCCAAGTCCCTCCAAAGTTTTAGGGAGGTGGATGGATGGTGTTATGTCCGCCTCAGAACAGGGAATAAAAATCAACATGCCTGAAAATGAACAATATTAATCACTGACAAATATGACATTTCTGTAGAGAAAATGGTGAGAAAATTCAAAGTTCCAAAGTTCTGAAAATGTCCTCTCTTAAAAACAGCCAGAGGAAAAACTAGACAGGGCACCAACATAATTTTCTTCTCTCTCTGTTCACCCATCTTATTCCTTGTGAGGGCATGTTCTTTATCTCACATGCACTGAGACACAATCAGCATCTCCCATGATAAGTAGTGCTCTTATAAGTTTAAAAGTTTGGTGCAAACATGTTTTGGTTTCACATTCTGCTTTGGAAAGAATGTGAAAAAAATAAAAGAAAGGAAGGACAAAGTGAATTCCTTTCAGCACCCTTTCCATATAGCCTTTACTCTCAGAAATACTGGACAAGTCTACATTAGAAACTTTTGCCAGTATTGTACTGTTGGTTAAGGGTGTGACTTTTATGCAATTTTTATACTGCCAAAAGCCCTGGCGTAGGCACACTTATGGCAGCATACAAGAGTTTTAAAATCAATATCTGATATTTTTCTAAAATATATGCTCTTGGAATTATTTTAGGAAAGTTTTATGGCCAGTGTTATTCAGGAGGTCAGGCTATTAAAACACATCCCAATACAGCTCGGCAAATTTGGTTCTGTGTCCTGAAACCATTGGTTCTCCTGTAGTTAGCTGCCTTCAAGTGAGACACAAGGCTGAAGGACATTTGTCTACAGAAGGGTTTAGATGATCAGTCTCAAAGGTGCATTTCAGTGACATATTCCTGATTCTGACAAGAAACCACAGCTGTTGATATTGATAACTGCTGAACCCACAAGTGAGTGTGAATTTTGTCCCATTGGTGACGGTACTTTATTTCACTTATTTGGGCACAACATACTTTCTGTGGACACCACTACTGAGAGCTTTGTATGTCAGCAACTATGTCCTTTTATATTTGATCCTAAAGTTCAATTTTGCACTCCTCTTATGCTGCATACCCTTTAGTCCATAAACTGTGCTTGCATGTTTTTTTTAAATGTGTGTTCTGTCTTTGTGCTCTTGATGGATAAGGAACAATTGGCCCATTATAGTTAAAATTTTCATGTGAATGTGTGAGAATGAGAGAGAGGAAGATGTAACTTTCTGGAAAAAGGATACTTTTCAATATAAGAAATTACTTATTAAATTTAAATTAGAAAATATTTAAATATGGAAAGCTAGTTTGGAAATAAAATTTGAAATTATGGCAGCTCCCAGGATTCTCTGGCTCCTAATCTGAGTTAAAACTTAATCACTGACTTCTGAGTCCCATATTTAATAAGAAGTTTGCACTACAGTACATAGTCATAGCAGTTTAAAGTAACATTGATAAGGTTAGGTCATAGTTTGAAAGAGTTAATCTGATTCCAATGATAAATGAAGCTGCTAGGTTAACCAGTAAGAGCATGGGAAAATCAGTGCTAATAGACATTATTTTAACAAATTGCCTTTTCAAATCACTTTCCTTAGGGTTTTTAGGCAGGATTTCATCAATTACATTCTTACAGATCACATTAATGATACACATTTAAAAATCTCCCGCATGAATAATTTAGAAAAAAAAATGATGAGGAAACTCTTCGTGTGAATTAGCCGTGCATATTGATACAAACTTTTATATAAATAATGCATCACATGCAACTATTTTAGAAACTCTCCTTTTGAGGAACAGTCATAAAGAGAAGGGATTAAAAGAAAACCTAACTCTTGAAATTATTTTGTATATATGCTTCTTTATATCCCTTTTTAGTTTCCTCATTGATTATCACCACTAGATACTTTTCCATGTTACGTACCCAGCCTCACTTTAGATACCTATTCTTTTCAAGTAGGTCTTAATTTTCACTTAGATTTTCAATTATGTAGACTGAGGCACAAAGTCACCTACTCAAAATTACACATTTAATCAGTGGTATAAGAACCCTGTGTTCTCCTGTCTTTCAGCCATTTGCTGTAACTGGTATCCGCAGCCTTCCCTTGGCATGATTCTATATTGCTAGAACTTGACTATTCAGTCAAAGGGAAGTTTCATGGAAAGAAGAAAATATTACTGCAGACTAAAAATGGTTTGTCAGCACATGTTAATATACAGAAACAGTTGTGGTCTCCTAAATGTGTTACTAGATTGTAGACGATACTGGCCTTAGGGAAGAATTGCCTTCAGTTCCTGCAGGCAAGACTTGTTACCCCTTAGTGACAACAAAATATTCAGGTGACCAAATCTGCACCTGCAAATATGGGAGAACTTCTCTAGTGTTTGGTAGGGCAGCTACCCTCCTTGATAGATGTTGCCAACTCCTTTGTTACACAAAGAAGATAAGCACACTGAATAGATCAATTAAACTATCAGCCAGATCATCGTCTGGTGTAAATCATGAAGATACATCAAATGATGCTACATTAATACACATCAGCGGAGAATCTAGCCTATTAATGTTCCCAAGAAAACTGAACCAGCAGTCTCAATACTGTAGGCATATCATGAATATCTATTGATGCAAGTGTCCGTGAATTTCTCATAGGTACTACACAAGAATTCAAATTAGAAGAAATATCCTGGTGCCAAATCTATAGCCACTTACTCTTTTTTTCCCCCATAAAACCTCTTTAGTGACAGACAAATGCATGTATTAACTTCACTTTTCCCCTCCTGGATTGGCAACAGATACATACAAAAGGCTTCTAGCTATAGTGTATCTGACCTCTTTACTTGAAAGTGATGTATGGTAAGGTCAATATTTGCTGTGAACTCTTTATTGAAATTGCATCTTCAGATAATGAACCTTGCAGCTAATGAAAAATTTAAGGAGTATTAAGAATATGCAGTCTGAAACCTACACACAAAAACATAGTGATAAATGAAAGAAGCAGACAGATCTGATCCTGTTGATTTAAAGCTTTCCCTTTAGGAGCCTTTACTGGGAAATGGCATTGGCAGACCACCTGTGTTTTTTAAAAGGACATTTATTTTAATTTAAGTTCAATCTATTTTTACGCTAATGACAATGCCACTGGCCATTTTATGAACAGTTGCTTGGACTAAAATTTAGACTAAAATTATAATACAACTTTATAATGGATACCTCTGAATTTCTTCTCAGCTGTTAGGACCGGATTGTGACTTGTGCCAATAATATGTAGCTTCTCCCAAACCATGTGGCAGTCTGGTGTATGATAAAAAATGTTTCCTATAAAACCACATTTAAATACATTATTTGGTCTCCCATTTTAAATCTACAGACCATAATGCAGACTAAGTATGGTCAAACTCTATGGGTGTGATTCTTGGCTTTGTTACACCAGTTTTATTCCAATGTCACTACATTTATTTCAAGCCCATTTTGCTTAATTTTACTCCCACTTAAGCAAAATTAACTAGGAAAATGGAGGAAAACATTCATGGCACATGTTCCTGAGTTAAGATTGTCGTTGCAATGACTCAGCTCCTGCATATTTGTAAGCCTAAACCCAAAGGCCCATCCCATCCCAACAAGATCCATTCCGTCAGGTTTTCAACCCCTTCACTATGTGACCTAATTCCCTGCCATGTTGGAGCTCATGCCCCATACATATGATTTTAATTTGAAGTTTTCTAGGGAGATAGTCTTTCAACTAAAGCTGGCCAGGAAAGCTTTATGTTTTTGTAAAAGGGTTTTATCTCGAATGGGACAAAAAGCCAGGCCCCCACCCCTATTCTTTTTCCATAAAACTGAAACCCCACAATATTCCTTTTTGGAGACACTGAAATGTGATATATCCTAAGTTTTGAAATATGATCCTTGGGTCTGCAGACTGACCCACAATTTTATCAGAATTAAAAAATGTCAGCATATCAATTAATTTTATTGTGGACATCTGTGCCGAAATGCAGTAAAATGTTGTTGTCTACTCTACAGATCGTCAATGTATTTCCTAGGAATGAGATAGAAGCTTACATCCCTACCTTCCCCTGTCCCATAACAAACACCCTGAATAGTCTATCACCTAAAAATGGGAGAAATTCATCCCTGGTATAACTCCAGGATGAATCCAGCACAGGTTTTGTTCTTCACCAGGCTAGAGAGCTGAAGTTCTGATGGGTCTCCTAACAGATACTATATTAAAACCTACCACATTGAATCAATCATATCATGATGCATTCATTATGAAGTAATAGAATACAGACTGTTTTTTATCTGAAGTGTCATAAAATTCACAGAGACATAAAACAAAGTACTGAAGTGTTTAAATTGCTTTAAAAGTGCAACTGTTCCCACTCGTCAATAATCTTAAATTATTATGACAGTGATTTAAGTGAATAGTTCTAGACAGTGATTAACTATGATAGAATGGTTAATTGTATCACAAAGGAGAGGTATAAAAGCTTTAGGTGTTGATTAATTTGGGGGAAAGGAGTGCCTCACAGAAGAAGGGCTCCACCTTAACCAAAGTGGACCCAGGTTGCTGGCATTACAAAATAACAAGTGTTTAGAGGTATGGAAAAGCTGACAGCTGCTGTAGAACACACAAGTTGGACAAAAACCTGCCCTAGAGATAGCTGCAAAGAAAGGTATCCCTGGGTTCAGCAAAGGATATAATCTAAATTAGAGGACGGAGATTGAGATCAAATACATCTGTCTGGAAAAGTAAAATACAAATAGACACACAGTCTAAAATAAATAAAACTATAAATGCCTATATGGAAAGGTGAGAAACATAAAAGCAAAACCAGGCAAACTAGAGTGTCTGATAATGGAAGAGAATTTGTACATAACAAGCATGGCCGAAGCAGAAGAAGACTACTCCTAATCTGTACAACTGATTGCACTGCATGGCCTTAACCTCTCTGTCCTGCTGTTTGCCATTTGCTAACATGGTACAGTGGTATTTATCCTCCCTCCTGGCTGTTGGGACATATAACTAATGTTTATAAAGCACTTTGAGATTCTCCTCTGGAAGATGCTTTATAAGTGCAAGCAAAGCCTACAAATGTGTGAGTAATTGATAATGTGGTAACTTTGAATTTCTTTGCTTTTGTCTGATTAAATCAAACACAATATTATTGTGTTATATAATATATCAAAAAAGTGTGCAGATCCTGAATTATCTCCTTTTCTCTCCTACTCATAGATCATTCAAAGTATCTTATTTTAGCTGATATCTGCTGCTCTGGAAGTGGGTATTTACACATTAGTAGCAGCTATGTGTCACATTTCTGCTCCACTGCATTGCACAGCTTTAAATCTCTTAGATCGCATCATCTTGTGTTATGTCAGCTCACATTGGCTTTACTGTGTGACACAACATAACATGATGGGAGGTGACAGAAGTAATGTAATGCAGTATGATGTATCAGAAATGTAAGGGTACAGAGATTAGTCATTTGGTGTCAATTTAGATAGGAGGCTTCAAAGCCAAAATGAATTTGGCAGACACTAATGGAGTGAATGTTACAGTGACCATTGTAACTGTGAAACTCTGGACTCTGAAGTTCATCAAACTAAATGTAGATGGTTCATAAAAATAGACTGAAATATTAGGGAAGGTTCCATATCTGTGGTTGATATTGATGTGCAATTTGGGGAATATCTAAATGACAGATACTGTAAAATGTTCTCCCCCCCACACCGCTTTTTGCAGCTGATTATTTGTTTTGTTGCTTTGTTTTATGAACTGTGGACTAGAATTTGTTTTTATAATGATTGAATAACATTGTTGCACTGGGTTACACCAGTAACCTTGTATTCCATGGACAGTCATTAAAGATGTCAATGAAACTGAAGCGCCCACTCTGCGTCCCACATACTATGTTAACACTGTTTTTATTTTGGACTCTTTTACTTCTTAATGTTATAGGGTATTTAGATGTCAAGATGAGAAGAAAGAAAGAAAGAAAGAAAGAAAGAAAGAAAGAAAGAAAGAAAGAAAGAAAGAAAGAAAGAGCAAAGTACAGAATTCCCTTTTTATCTATTACTATTCAAAGATCAGATTATTTCCATGCTTTTGTTAGTTACAGAAAAACTTAAAGTTTTGGAGGTTTGGTTGCTTACACAAGCCATCTGCATCCTTGAGGCTTCCTGATTATGTTTCCCTAGGCAAGTCTTTTTCCCCGTTCCAACACATTTTCTGGCAGTGAGTTAACTATTCTGGGAGCAGCCATGTGGTACACTTGCTTCTCCATCACAGCTGGTGTGTGGCAGAAGAACCCAATAGTCCTCTGACTTGTATTTTAAACTTTAAAGAAACTCTTGGGCTTTCTTATCATCTGTACCCCGCAGTGTAAGGAGTTCAAACTAACTGTGCAAAACACTCACCTCCTATATTGAAAGAACCAATAAATCCTGTGTAATCTGGTCCTGAAAGAGAAGCTTGGGTAAAATTAAAGGGACTGGGCTGCTCAGGACTCTCAAAAGAGGAATGAGGGCTGGATTTAGGACAGGAGTTATTTAATGCTATATATGAGATGAAGAAAAGCAGAATCCCCTGGGAGCTTGGCAGTGATCCAATGAAGTAGTACAAAGCACTGGAGCAAAGTCTGCCTTTCTCCTGGGAAAAGTATCAAGAATATTTTAGAACAATGTATATGAATTGCAGGGTCCAAACTAAGATGTTACAGACAGGGTGAATGCACTATAGCTGATAAGAATTAAAGACAGCTTTAATTCCTCTTTTCCTACTATCTAACTCCAGCTCCTCAACAAAAGAAGATTCCTTTGCTGAAAACTGCTGACCTCCCCAATGATTCTTCCCTTTGTGAGCCTTCAAAGCATGAGCTTTATGTCATTTTTTTCACCAACATAAAAGGAAGCGTGTTAACAGTAAGAAAAATGGTTAAGTGGTGTTGCCTATATTTCAAGAGAAACCACAATTGCTTCACTGTGTTGAGAAACAAGAAAATAAGCTCTACTGCCATTTTCGCCAACAGTGAGATTTTTCCCTTCGTGCAGCTCTTGCAGTTATTATTGTTCTCTGTGAAATTATAGTATCATGTAGTTATTTCAAACAATATGTAATGTTTTATGGTGAATGATTTGTGTCATTGTCATCATCCTAACAGAATCAATAGGAAATGTTTTAGAGGATATTGGACCAAGGACTACAGATACATTGTACGGACCAATCAGACTCAGCAGCAGCTCCAACTGGGGGCAGGAGGATGGATCCAGCCAACCAACTAACCCTCCTCTTTATCCTACACATCCACAGTTGTCTGGATCAAGGACTTAAGAGGCATGTGGCCCTGCGAAGATTTTATTTCCATCCTAGGATCAACATAGTTTTCCTGGGGAATGGCCCTTTAAGCAAACCACAACATCCTCCTGGAAGAAGATGCTCAGCAGCAGTGGCCTTGTAACCCCTTGTTCAACTTGGACTTCAAGGACATGGCCCTAGCAGACACAGAAAGTGGCATCTTTGGCACCTGAGCAGCCCTGATGGTATCTGCAGTTCCAAACTGTGCTGAATTGTGTTATTTGGAAATTGACAATTTGGTGTGATAGGTGTAGGAAAGGTGGGTAACTGAATAGGGAGTCAGGGTATTGGCAGTCTTTGGCAGCAACTTAAGTGCCCCTAACTGCACTGATATCACAGAGTGCACTCCCTACTCTGCTGCATTAGCAGCATCAGCGAAGTCCAACCTATTGTTTGTTATTGTATCTCATCTTCAATTCAGCATCAATCCTGCAGACACCTACTCATGTATGTAACTTTGCAAACATGAATAGGCCCATTGAACTCAGTGGAAATATGTGCATAACATTAAGCATAATTTGTAAGATTCAGGCCAAAGACTGTAAACTCTTTGGCAAACGGACTGTATCTTCCTATATGTCTGTAAAGTATCTACTACAATGGGGTCCTGATCCTGATTGGCTCTTGTGGGAGGGTTTGTTTATTGTGATCTTAGTGCCTCCTAGCCCTCTGACTCTCCAATTAACGCATGCACCCCATGTGTTTCAAATTATGTCCCACCTCTTGGGGTCTGGTTTGGTAAGTCACAGCAAGGAATAAGCAGACACTTCCTTTGGCCCTTCCAGGAACAAACATCTCTTCCCCTAGACTGCAGTTTCACAATTTCTGCTAGCACTCTGAGTTTAGCACTTCATGCTTCTGGATCCCAGGACCTAGGTGCATAGTTTCCTTCCCTTGTTTTTATCACTGCTTGGCATTCCATGAATATAAGGCAGCTCTCATCCAGTGTTCCTGGTCCCTGTAGGTCTATTCCTTGGCACTCTTTTCACAGGGAACCACCAATACTAGCTCCTTCCCAACAGATAACCACCATAATCCTGGTGAGATACTCTCACCTGCCAAAGACCCCACTTTTCTGCAGAAAAAACCTTCCAGCAGGTTCCCTCTCTATGTGAAAGGCAGTCTCTTGATAGGAGGTGTGGCTTTGAAGCTGCTGTCACATTGTCATTGATCACCTGACTCAAATGCAGGCCAGAGTCTGAGTCTTAACTTTTACAAGTGCAGCTTACCTGTGGCACATCATTCCCCACCTCATCACAACAAGTGTGAATGTCAGTGCACTTGGCAGTAGCACAGCTCACTGCTAATGCAGGAATATGGTCTGTGCACTTCATTGCAGAGCCTGTAGTTGCTACCATCATAGAAATAAATTAACAGAGGCATAGCTCTGCTGATTATTAAAGGTATCTTCCATTTCTAATTTCTATTAGTCTATGAGTTACTAGAGCTGTGCAAAACAATTCTCATTACTGGGTAAAATAGATACAAATCATTTACTTTTATTGGTATGCTAAAACAAAGAAGCAACTCACCCTTTTTTTTCTTATCTCCATTTCTGGTGACAGGAAAAGTGGTTTGTGGGGGTGGGAGGATTTTCATCTTGCTTACAAGGTACCAACTCCTGGTTTCAAAGAACTCTCATGTTAAAAGCTACAATACTGTGATATTAAGCACATTATTCGGAAATGCTCACACATTTTGGTTGTGGAAGCATAGGAATGGACTATGAAGTGTTTTCAAAAGAACTCTTATATTATTTGGATTTTGTGCATGTGATAGGATTCAAAATGACAGCATCTGCTATTTACTAATTATCAGGCTGTCTCTATGTCCTTTGAAAAGATTTTGAAGCAGCCTTTTCTGCCATCTGCCACCAAGATGGATAGGTTTGTCTACAAACATATCATTTTATACATTCATTATGAAGTGGATAATATAAAGTCACCCTTATCACTTGCATCAGGTGTTGTTACACTAATTTTTCTTACAAACATACATAATTTACATAATGTGGGGAAAAAACATTTAAGATACACACAGATAAAGTGAGTTTTAAATCACTTTTATTTTCCATTGTGCTGGGGTCAGTGTGGTTGCCCTAAAGGGCTCAGAGCGCTTGCAATTATTTTTGACAATAATCATTACAGCTTTACAATAGGATATTACTTGCTGTAAGGATTGCCATGCTAACACCGGAGCTAAATCCTATTCCCAATTATACCTGTGGAAACTACAAAATAACCCCACCAAAGTCAATGGGATTCCTTTAGATTTACACCAGACTAATTAAAATCAGAATCTGGCCCTCCTCTCTTGATGTGCTTCCAATGCATTGGGATATATAAATACTAATTCATGCAAATGAATATTTAAAAGAAATTGTACTGCATTCCAAATAGACCTACTCAACTGACACCATGCTGATGAGTTTTCTATTTATGATGACCAAACAAAATATACATGCTGGTAGTTGAGATGTCCAGAATGGTTGTTTGTTTCTGTTGCTTTAGCATCTTGAGACACTTTTAGGAGGTTGCTTCATGTCATAAAAATACAGCTTTTCTAAGTCTTTGAAAACACCGGAATAATGCAGAAATAAGGGCTGTCACAAACAAAGCAGGACTGAAGGCTTACAAGCAACAACATTCTGGAAAACATTACCTTGCTTTAAAACATAATGCACGCTAAAAGTCAGATAATCCCTGGCCTTTTCATAAGTGGCAGGTGGGGAGAATGCAAGGAGTCTTCTCCCTGCCACAAATACTCATGCAATCTACACAAGGGCCAAAAACTATTGCAGTCCTTGTCCTAAGGGTAATTAATGCAGATTGTTTCCCTGCACTGCTGTAGAGAGTTGTAGGGGTACTTGCTGGAGAATGTTGGGTCAGAGACTGAGTTTGGTGGGGGAAACGGGCTGGTCAAGCAGCCAACTAATTATTCTGAAATTAGACTAAACATGTTGTGACAGGGTGTACCGGCCCCGCACTGGAGTGGAAGGGGTTAAAGCAGTGTTCTTAGTAGCAGAAGCTATGCCCCACCCCCCCGTGACGGGTTGGGGTCACAGAGACCGGCTTGGTGCTGCCACCTGGTGTGCCAAGGCTACTTCTGCCCCTGCTTCCAGGCCTTTTCTAGCTTGGGACTCCCGAATCCTGTCTGTTTTGAGCCAGATTCCACTGATCTGCTGCAAACACAGACCCAGGTCTGAACCAAGTCCACTCACAACTGTAAGGCTCCTGGAAGTGCTCTTGCCTTTGACACCCAGGTGTCCAACTCCCAAGGAGGTTCAAACCCTTAATAAATCCGTTTTACCCTGTATAAAGCTTATATAGGGCAAACTCATAAATAGTTTGCCTTCTATTTCAAAGATAGAAAGATATGCACAGCTGTTTGTCCCCTGTCCCCCCCGGGTACCAACTCGTACACCAGGAAACTTAATGAGTAAAAAGTGATTTTAATAAGTACAGAAAGTAGGATTTAGGTGATTCCAAGTAGTGACAGACAGAACAAATTGAATTACTAAGTAAAATAAAATAAAACACGCAGGTCTATGTCTAATCAAACTTCACACAGATATCAAAACCTCACCAGATCCAGCTTTCTTTCTTTCACAGGCTGTAAAGCTTCTAGCCTGGGTCCAGCAGTCACTCACACCCCCTATTGTCTCTGTCCTTTGTTCAGTCTCTCTCAGGTATGTCCTTGGGGGGGTGGAGAGCTTCTTTCTTTAGCCAGATGAAGACAAAATGGAGGGGTTTCCTAGGGGTTTAAATAGATTTTTCTCCTCTGGGTGGACATCCCTCCCCTCCCTGTGTAGCATCCAGTTACCAAATGGAGTTGGGGTCACATGGACAAGTCACCTGTCCATGCACAACTCAGTTCCTTCTCAGACCAGCCACATTCCTGGCAAAGCTTAGATGTGGATTGGTGTCTGCAAGTTCTATTGTCTGTTAAGTACTTCTTGATGGGGCACTTAACCTGCACATTCCTTTCTCAAGAAATACAACCAATATTCATAACTTCAACTACAACAATGATACATGCATATAAACGGGAGGAATAAATTCAGAAGGTCATAACTTTCACAGAGATATGTTACATGGCACATGTAGCATAAAACATAGTCCAGTTACATCATGTATACATTTATAAGCATCTCCCCATAAAGTTTTATGGGGTACACCGTCACACCCCCACACACCCTGCTGTGCATGATCCAATTGCTGCTGCAGTATAAAAGGGAGCAGCCTAGCTCAGTCTGGGCTGGCCACTGAGGAGGAAGGACGCACCTCACCAGCTCCAGCTGAGAAGCAGCAAGGATCCCAGACCATGGGAGTAGGAGATGCCAAGGCCCAAGCGGGGGCCCAGGTGCTTGTGGGATGCCCCATGGAGATTTCAGCCACCACCTGAGGAGCTCAAAGACTCCAAAGACACCCTGATTTCAACTGCAGGAGTCATGGTAGGAAACAGCCCAGGGAGGGACTACCCCGTGTCTCGGCAGCAGTCGGCATATGGGTGAATAGATTTGCCACTTCCAGAACCAACTTGTGGTGAATGAATTTGCCACTTCCAGGATCCTGTGCTGGAATCCGGTGGAGTAGGGAGGGCCCAGGTCCCCCTACGCGGCCTCCCCCTTTGCGGGGTGGCCCACTGAACCACCCCCAAATGAATATGTACATTACGCTGTGCTTCCCTGTAGCCCATGGAGCCTTACTGACTCTGGCCATTAGGCTGCGCTTGCATGCAACCAAAGGGAGTCCTAGTGACTCTGGCCATTGGGATGCACTTCCCCGCAGCCAAGGGAATCCCTACTGACTCTGGCCATTAGGCCGTGCTTCCCTGAAGTCCAGGGGAGTCCTATTAGCTTTAACAGCAGGCCTACTCCGCCCTTGCCTCACCCCAGGGGGATGAGGTCTACTGGCCCTGTGACACATGCATTTCAGTAGATGTGAGCTGGCATATAATGGCAGTCTTAGGAAACTGGGACATTCTTAATAAATAAGGATGTTGGCTTCTCAGCAATGGCGAGTGGAAAGTAAGTGGAAGAAGCCTTGTAATAAAGACACACACACAGACACACAAATAATCAAATCTGAGAAAAAAACTGAGACTAACTTTTTTTTTTCAAAGTTGAATGCTTAAAATTAGGTACATTAGCCCATATTAGTCAGCATTTTCTTGTTAAATGTTTTTGTCATCCTACATTTCATATTGGTTTTTTACCTTAGTCTTTTTTCAGTTTTGCCTAGTGCTGGTTTTGCTTTTCTTTCTTCCTTTCATGTTATTCTTTCGAGACAGACATTTGTACCTGGAAATGGGCAAATTGGTTTTGATAAAATAAGAACTGCCCTGAGCCTGAACTTTATCACAAAATTCACAATTCACAGTCCTTTGATGTGACTAGCACTTGAAAAATCTGTTTCCTAGTCATGATATTTTGCTTTTCTATTTCCTGTCTGGTTCTTACAATAAACAATGCCATTTGCATCCTGAATTACATGAGAACTCTTCCAAAAACCTTTAGTATTTTAGTGAAATATTTAATAAGCCCCTTATTTTTCCATCTTAATTTATATATTTAGAAATGTAAATACTAAAAACAAAACAAAAGGAAAAAATAAACCAGACTTACCAACTTCTCCACAGCCATCCCATTTGAATTGCCAAGCTTTTTCCATTTTGTATGCAAAATGGGTCAGATTGATAGAGAGAGAGAGAGAGAGATCATTTTATCAGTGAAAAGGGGTGGTACAATAAAAAGGGGTGCTGTACTCTATGTTGGAATGATTTAAAAAGGCAGCAGGAACCAGATTGTGGAATTATTCCACGTATTAATAGAGCTGGATGAAGTTTTTGGGACAAATTGTTTATTCAAAGAAAAAGACAGTTTTGTTCAACTCAAAACTATTTATGAATATAACATGTTCGTTTTTCAGGCCCATCAAACTGTGTTTACTTTTATCCCAGTGTTTAGGGCACTTGCCTGGGATGAGAGAGATCCACATTGGAATCCCCACTCTGAAACTGGGACTTGAATTTAGATCCTCCCTCTCCTTGATGCATGTCTGAACCACCAGACAATAGGATCTTCTAGAGTAGGTGAACAAAAATAATAAAAATGAATTCAGGCTTGTCTGCATGAGGGAGTAATGGGGGCTATGGGTGTGTGATTTCTAAAGTGCACAAATGTGCTGCATAGTATTTGGTCTGTGTCGACCCTGCTGGTGCACAGTAAGGTTCCCTAGTGTGTTTTAATACTATGCTAAATCACACTAGGGAATCTAGTGTGCACCAACAGCGTCTACACGGACCACTTAACGTTCACCATGTTAATCCACTTTAGAAATCACATCCCTGTAGTCCCCATTACCTAACTAGATAGAAAAACCCTTATTCACCCAGCTCTGTATATAATATCTATTACAAAAAGGGCCAAATCCAATGCCCATGGAAATCAATATATTTTAATTGACTTTAATGGATTTTGGCTCATGTCCCATAATACTCCTGGTTGTAAATTTCTCTGGATTATAGCAGCCTCAGCAGAATGCTATACACAACATTTAAAAATAAATGTAACTTTTATATCCTTATTTTATTAAATTAACCATGGGATCCTGGTCCATGGCTGGTAATACCACAACTAATAGCAATAACGATGTCCATTTTACTGTCAACTATATGCCAATCAGCCATAATTTCCAAGAAATAAAGATCAACAGTGCATTTGTTAAATATAACTTCTCATTCAAAAGTTTGCTTTGAAAGAGAAATACCAATATTTCTCATCTCCTGCTCAGCTAGCTCCAAGTCAGTCTACAGATGGAACGTTACATGTAGGCACTTGTACATTCATTGCTTGTTTACAACACATCTGGAAGTCATTTCTTAGAGGAATATTGTTGCTGTGTATCCTTTATGCTTTCTACCATGGGCAGATTTTCAATAATATTGACAGTTCTTGCTGCTATTGTTCAACACTGCACACACTGAACCCGTTCCTGCTGAGGAAGACCTTCTGCTATCAGAGATGCTAAATCCAAGCTGTTAGCATTGGCGTTTTATGTAAGCACAGTTGAGTGAACAAATAATTTTGGTGCCTATGGAGTCAAAGAAAGGTCAGAAAATGCTCTGACCATTAAATGATGCCTATTAATTTCACTGCTGTCGACAAGTAAGCCAGCTATGCAATGACAGAAATAATTGCTATGTCCTGTAGGATTGTTAAATTAATATGACACTTTTAAATAACATGAAGGGCCGTTAATAGCAGTGATCATTTTTCAGTGTAACACTGTAAAATATATATTGAAGGAAAAAGACAGGAGTATAAAATAAATAGCAGCTAATTGGATGTAACAGCACATGGAGATCCAGTTTATGTCGTGAAGTACCAGTGGGATAAGTGATCTACTTCCCATGCTACTGAGAAGATGGGCTGCGAGGGTGGTTACCAGTTGTAGGTTATTTGTGAACTTCTTGTGTAAGATGAAAAAAAAAAGAACATTACAGTAGCCCAGCCTAGAGATGATAAATAAGTGAAATACTATGTCTAGGTCTTTGTCAGAGACAAAGGGAATACATAGGGTCCTGTGGCTATACAGAGGTGGAAGGTGTTTTTAGCAACTCCTGCTATTTGGCTATGTAGTCTCAGTGCTGGAGGCTGTGAACTAGGGTGAGGCTTTCCAGTTGATTAAAAGAAGTAAATACATCGAGAACTTTAGTTTGTCCAGGTTTCAGTGTAATCCACCTGTTCTGTATCCATGGTCCAAAGTCTCTCAAGCACTATGTCAGCTCAGTGCTGAGACAATGTTGCATGTGCCGGATGAAAAAAAACATACATGTAAATTTGTATCATCAGCATATTCTCATCACTGCAGTCTTCACCATCTAACTATATTCCCTACAGACATTAGAGAATATGCTATTAGGAACCATCTTGCTGTGGCAGGAAGATAACTAACATAACTTAATAGTTTATTTCCCTCCACCTCTTAGTAACTATAATAAAATAGCCACATTTATCTTAAAGCTAAACTGTAGTATTGATGTGGTTAACTACCAGCAAAGTTTCTACTGGTGTAGCATGATATAACTAATATAATAAATTGAAAATTATTGAATTAAAATATTGAGCCAGATTGAGATTGGAATATGGAATGGGCCCTCAGTGTATGAATGTTTGAGGGTGTTTGAGGATTAGAAGGGCACCACATATGAAGCACTGTCCCATCTGTCCCTAAAGCTCAAAGTGGACACTGTACAGGGTGGTGGACCTGCTCAATTACATAGAAAGAAGGAGTTAGGTGTTACTGTGAAAATACACAAATACCTCTAGAGAAATATTTTCACACTGGGAAAATGTTTTCTTTAAATAATATTTTGAAAATCATAAAGGATCACTATTGATTGTGCTTATGTCCTTTAGGAAAGTATTCATCTGATGTGGCATTTCTTGTAGAAACAATTCTTTTGTACAAAAATAATTCTAATTCCCCAAATACTTAAAGAAACAAGTTGACTGAGGTACTGTCTTCTGTTGAGTATCAGAGAGGTAGCCGTGTTAGTCTGGATCTGTAGAAGCGACAAAGAGTCCTGTGGCACCTTATAGACTAACAGACGTATTGGAACATAAGCTTTCGTGGGTGAATACCCACTTCTTCAGATGCATCTGAAGAAGTGGGTATTCACCCACGAAAGCTTATGCTTCAATACATCTGTTAGTCTATAAGGTACCACAGGACTCTTTGTCATGTCTTCTGTTGGACCAACTTCTGTTGGTGAAAGACACAAACTTTTGAGCTTCATGGAGCTCTTGGGCTCTGCAGAGCTTGAAAGCTTGTTTCTGTAGCATCCTGGTGCCACATGGAAAACAACAATACTGCCAACCGAACAGTTAGAACCTTCTAGTCTGATTAAATTGTCGCTAAGTAACACACAGTGCCATTTGCTGGAAAATGTGGCATTGTTGTTCCATAGGAGAAAGGTTAACATGGCTATTAAATTATATGATAATTCCCAAGAAATTAAAGCCTGCTGTCACTTTCCTCTACTTTCAGGGAGACAGAGGCATACCACTGCTGATAGCAGTAAATGATTTTAAATATATACTTTTTAAAATATATCACATGCAAGTAATTGCAGTTATTTAGCTTTCTATGTCTTCTTTTGGAGAATCATGCTTGTAATATGAGGAGTTAGCCATTAGATGGGAGATGCTTTGAAAAGTAATTAGTTACCTATATAACCAATGTCTGTTCTAAACATTCTCTGTTTAATTTCCATAAAATTATCACTGCACAACATGCACAGAAGAGAAAATAAAAATCTTCTTCCTGGAATTTGGTTTAGACTTAGCCTCAGGTTTGGTATATTCATTGGAGACTTGGTAAACTCTAAGCTTATAGTAGGTAACAAATTCAGATCTAGTTCTGTTACCCTCAATGGGATTTCATACTCAGAATATAATTTAATTCTTCCTTCATGACCTTAGGAAAAGAGACGATGCTGATCTCAAAACTATGTTAACTGTATAGTTGTTCACTTGCTATATTAGTGAGAGTAGTGAGTCAAACTCTGAAAAAAATAAAAAGCATTAAGTACAAGTTAAAATTCAGTTTTCCTTCAAGAATTTGATCAACTTTATTCCCAGTAGCTGAAATGTAATTGTCAAATAAAGCCCAGGGTGTTACTTCATTTGGGGATTATATTTATTTTCTTTTTATTAGCTTTGTAATTTTCAATATATTAACATATGCTTGTATTTGCAGATCTGATGTATTATATTTAAGTTAATTATATTTACAGTTGAGATGTTTTATTTTTGTTGGGTTTTGCTGCAATAATTAATTATTCCATCAGTAGATGTGACCTTGCTCCTTAGCACAGAAGGGGACACATGTTATTTATCCACAGAAACAGCCTTTTATATCCTAAATTAGATAATAAATGTCTTGTTGCATCCTGACAGTATACATTACTGTTTTATCAAATTACTTTTTAAAGTGCAACAAAAGACAAAAAACAGCAGGATAATGTGGAAGAATTTCAGCTCCTGTGTTTTGCAATGGCTATTTGATAAACTAGCTTGATGATACAGATTCATAGGCAGCCTTATGACATTAGTTTCAAATATCAGTGCAAGAGCAGGATATACAGAAGGATATTGGTTTATTAACTTCAGCTTTTATTGTGATAATTTTTGTGTTTGTTTCAACCAAAATTTATGTTGCAGCTTGCTTAAGGCCAGTGCTTAATTTGTAATGAAAGAGGTGCCAGGGCTCAAGCAATTTTTTTTAGTTTCATAACTGATGTGGCAAACCCAGAGGTGTTGGGGCTATGAATTGCCAAGCCTAGAGATGCTGGGGCTCAGCCCTGTCAAGCCCTGGCACAAATTAAGCACTGCCTAGGACTAATTTGTATTTGGATTCATTTTATTTCATAAATAATGTCTAGTAAAGGAAGCCTAACTTTATAAGCCATATTTCATGGAACTGAGCAATGAAGCTGTGAGAAGATATCTTTAGACTTCATAAAACACCTGTTCTTTTCTTCTTGGGCACTTTAAATATATCATACAAGACATTTTGGAACAGAAAATTATTCTGTGTCTTATGATTACGAGATTGCATTACTTGACCAAAGTTATTGCATGGGACACAATTTTAAATTTCCTTAAGTTCTATATATGCCTTCCTCCCACTCCCCATGTGTTATAAGAACAAAATAAGAGTAATACTACAGCGATGGCTGATAATATAACAACCTGGATGGACAAAGTCATAAGCAATAAGAACACAAGAACAGCCATATTGGGTCTAGTCCATTATCCTGTCTTCCAACACTGGCTAATACCAGGTGCTTCAGAGGGAATGAAAAAAACAGGCAATCATCAAGTGATCTATCACCTGTTGTCCATTCCCAGCTTCAGGCAATCAAAGGCTAGGAACATTCAGACCATGAAGTTGCATCCCTGACCATTTTGGCTAATAACCATTGATGGATCTATCCTCCATGAACTTATATAGTTCTTTTTGAACCCCATTATGGTTTTGGGCTTCACAACATCTCCTGGAAATGAGTTCCACAGCTGTGCACTGTGTGAAGAAGTACTTCCTTTTGTTTGTTTTAAACCTGCTATTTATTCATTTCATTGGGTGGACCCTAGTTCTTGTGGTATGTGAAGAAGTAAATAACACTTCCTTATACACTTTCTCCACACTAGTCATGATTTTATATACCTTTATCATATCCCCTCTTAGTCATAGAATCATAGGACTGGAAGGGACCTCAGGAAGTTATCTAGTTCAGTCCCCTGCACTCATGGCAGCGCTAAGTATTATCTAGACCATCCCTGACAGGTATTTGTCTAACCTGTTCTTAATTGCGTACATACTCATGCAGCTAGGCCAAGCCACTGCTTGTGCCACCAGAGCAATTCTGCTACTTTTAGGGACTAGCTTGAGTAGAGCAAGCACATGTATGCCTACTCGTGGATTTATACGTGCTAGCTGCTATGTAGACCATTAGGCTGAAAGCAGCCATCTTGCATTCATTTTTAATGAGAACAATACAAATCAAATTATTTAGCATTTATATAGCATTTATCTCTAAATATTTATATCACACACAACTAATCCTGAGGTATTTGACATAAGTTGCTTGTGAAGTACACTCAGTTACCTTTGGGTTTGAGGCCTGCATCCAACTGATCCACAACCCATAGTATGAGAAGGGGACAAGAAAACCAAATCTTACTTTTATGAAAAAAAATGCAATGAGATTTGAATATTGATACAGAGCAGACATGATTTCAGTTAGCATAGTCTCTCCTGAAAATCACAAAATGTAAACTGCATGGATCCCAATTTATCTGGGAAGATAAAGATGCTTAGTTGACCCTGCTGGTGATTTTAACTATTAGTTCTGAGAATATTTTTTAACTGATGCTTTAACTATTAAGTCATGCCCTTTGGTTTCAGTAAGGAGACATTGAGCCCTAGTAATACACAAGATTTGACAGTCAGGACTATATTTTCCAAGGGATTCCATTTTGCATGCTCCCTGGATTTTACATAAGAACATAAGAATGGCCATACTGTGTCAGCCCAAACATCCATCTATCCCAGTAACTTGTCTTCTGACAGCAGCCAATGCCAGGTGCTTCAGAGGGAATGAATAGAAAGGTAATCATCAAGTGATCCATCCCATGTTGCCCATTCCCAGCTTCTGGCAAATAGATGCTAGGGACACCATCCCTGCTCATCCTGGCAAATAGCCATTGATGATCTATCCTCCATGAACGTACCTAGTTCTTTTTTTAACCCTGTTATATTCTTGGCCTTCACAACATCCTCTGGCAAGGAGTTCCACAGGTTGACTGTGCATTGTGTGAAGAAATACTTCCTTTTGTTTTAAACCTGTGGCCTATTAATTTAATTTGGTGATCCCTAGTTCTTGTGTTACGAGAAGGAGTAAATAACCCTTCCTTATTTACTTTCTCCACACCAGGAATGATTTTATAGACCTCTACCATATCCCCCTCTTAGTCGTTTCTTTTCCAAGTTGAAAAGTCCCAGTGTTATTACTCTCTCCTCATATGGAAGCTGTTCCATACCCCTAATCATTTGTGTTGCCCTTTTCTGAACCTTTTTTAATTCCAATATATATTTTTTGAGATGGGGGTGACCAGACCCATATGCAGTATTCAAGATATAGGCCTACCATGGATTTATAGAGAAGCAATTTTCATTTGCAACTGTGTCTTCACACAAATCTGAGGTTTGTGGACATAAATCAAGTAGTTAGATACTGGTATCTTATAATATTCATGTGTAAAAATGCTGGTTTGGTATCCAGAAACAGGTACGTACACAAATTGTGTGTGTATGAAACAGTATTCCTTTGAAAGTTTGGCCCGTGAATGCCAGACTGCTGCAAAACAGAGTGGAAAAATATAACTTGGTGGAAACCTGTTCTTGTAGCAGACAGTGGGAAGTGTGTTATGAGTTTTTGAGTATACTGATATGGAATAAAGCAGACAATTTTGGAGGCATAAAAGTAGGAGGAATCAGTATTATTATGGACACCTTTCTTATTCTCTGTGGGGGTTTTTTCTCCTCTCATTTAAAGAACATCCAGAAAAATGAGAAGGAAAATAGGGAAGTACCATACCATGTACAGGTAGAAGACTAAAGGGTTGTTTTTACTGACAAGGACAACTTCTTGCTTTGAAGGGGAGGAAGTAATAAAGAAGTGGAGGTGTTTTTCAAATGATCTATGACTCATCTGGGATATGGTCTCAGATATGTAACTATATCATCAATGTCTAATTTTGAGAAAAGTAAGATGCTTGTGCAGTGTACTGAAGGATGCATGAACTTTTTGGTGCTTGAAGGCCAAGGAGAGAAATTTCCCTTGAAGCAGTGGAATTGGTAAAGAATGACTGAACTGTATATCCTTTTATTTACCAAAAGTGTAACTTTAAAAGTTTATTAAATGTGTAATTATTCAAGAAATACTTTTAATACTAGGGTTGTTTGATATACTTGAAGCACGTCTAACATTTTAGACATACAGTAGTTTACACTTCCATAAATGTAAGTGCTATTTGACAACTGATGAGTTACAGTAATTCTTATTATTTCAGAATTTCAAACTAAGTAATGTAGCAAAATTTGCAACAAATTGGCACAAATGATAAGGTCAGGGAGAACTTTTGACTTCTTTATAGTGTAAATGTATATTTTTCATGTAGAACAGAATGTACTGTTTTTAAAGATGAATAATTTTTTTTCTCTCATGTTAGTCAATGATCTTCACTTCTACATTTTCAGGATGCATTAAAAATAAAAAAAGACAGAGGTATACACAGAAAAGAAGTGCTGAACCAATCTCTTATCTTAAAAATGGTATGCAAAAAATCCAATTTAAATGGTCCATTACGTTTTTATGAGATGGGACCAAAGTCTCTGATTGTCTACTTTAACAAAGACTCGGAAAGATAGGAATTCTATAAGATCATTCTTCTTCCATGAATAGTGCTCATTCCCAGAAAAGATTTTCAGTGAGTGAGTTAGAAAAGTTATTTCACATTAATACTATGGGGTTTGCATTTTCTTGTTACATCTGCCCTATAAAAGGTAATCATGGGTGGAGGAAAAAGCTCATCATAATAATTTTTAAAAATACCACAATGATGGACAAAATTATGTTAAGTTGCGTGCATTTTATATATAGTCTCTTGGTGACATTTCAATGTAGTATTTTCCATTTTCTTGTAGATGCTATCCAAAAAGCATGGTTAGATGGAAGAGGACTGTTAAGCTAGCTGCAGTGGCTCAAGAGTGTGAGTACACACCTCAGGGCAGACTGTTAAGATGAAGGGCACAGACCACAAATAAGTTGTGAGATCTATACTTAGATTTTACCAACCAACTATCAAGTGTGAACTCCTGAAGCAAGCTAACTGCCTTAACATGGAGTCATAGATAGTCTCCTTGGGTACTCTGGTCCACCTTGCCACCCAGGCATACTGGCCTTTGTGAGAGATGGTCCCTTACACCAAAAAAATCACAACAAGATTCAGGTTACTCCCATTCTCAAAGGAATGGTCACTTATCCTAGGTCAGCTGCACTTTAGATCTTACACCAAAGACAACACTTGTAGCCAATGCTGTAATAAACTGGGTCATATGCCCAATCTACATGTAAACTCCCACTGAAACCATCGGGAATTCCACAGGTAAAATTATTACAGGGTTCAGACCCTGAACTTGATGGCTTTATAATAGCCTTTCCTTTATCTTCATCTCAAACCAAGTACCAGCACTATGCACCTAAATGTTAACCAGCAACATAGGCAATTCTGCAACAGTAATATAGGATATATTTCAGTCATGAAAATGTATCAGATAATTTCAGTAGTATGCGCCATCTGTTTTGTGCTACTCTAATGATGCAAAGCAGCTGTAAACCTGGCTTAACCAGCCATATAAGCCAGGTTTACGGCTCTTTTGCATCATTGAAATGGTACCAAGGAACCAAAGAGTACTAGTGAATTTAGCAATTATATCAAATGCCCTTACTCACAGGCATATAGTCTTTTTAAGATTATTGGGGTATCATAAATTAAGTTTCTATTCACAATTGCATCATAAATACTTATTACAGAAAATGATTGCTAGATTTAGTTACATTTATTACATTATCTTCTCATAAAATGGGTTATAAAACACATTAAGAATCCATAGTGGATGGCAATTATGAAAAGTTGCAATAAAGCACATTGTCTTGTTCACATTTTCTTAAAACAATGTATGTGCCCAGAGTACTTAATGCAGTACTTTAAATTATGCAGCGTACTATAGAATACCATGTAATTTGATAAATATAAAGAATTATGTATACCAAACTGCACATACAGTATAAGTAATTTCCCTGAGGAGAAATGGTGACATAATAATAAACCTTAAGAGCTCAGCTCAAGTGATTTGTTAATGTCACCAGTACTTCCAAATGGAATTACAGGTTCTTATAAACACTACTAGTGACATGCAGTTTTTATAATATAGTATAATAAAATCACTTTTTCACACTGACATTCTCTCTTTTTAAAAATATAATCAATGCTTTCTCCTTCACCATTCTCCCAAACTGTTCTTCTTTCTCCTCTTCCCCTCCAACCGAGCATCATAATTTCTCTTCCCATTTTCTGTGGCTGCTCCTCCTGTTTCCTTTTCCCCAACTCTCTATTTACATTCTCTCATCCTCTCTAAATGAATCTATTTAATCCGCTCCACTCACTGTGGTGAACTATTTGACCTAGGGCTTGAACCTGCAGGAACAAATGAAGGTTGTGAGAAAGCAGCATTGAGCTACTGATAGGGCTACTGAGCATGGTCCTTTGTTGCTTGCAAGGCACTGTGGGTGTAATACACCTAACCCAGCATGAGGCCTATGTTTCCCATACATCCCACTTATGCCTTTATTGTCTCACTAGGATGACAAACAAGTTACATTCTGGTAAACTGTTCTCCAAGGCATTTCATCTCTTCCCCTCCATTTTCCTTTGATTTTGATGGATGCCACTACAATTTTTCCTCACTTCAAGCCTTAAAAGAAGTGAGACCCCGCCCCATCCCCAGGAGTTTACATTATTTATAACCATTAAGCACCTTTTCATTGACCTGTCACCAAACCTACATGTTCCAGGAGGAGTGGTACAGAATTTAAGCCACCCAGACATCTCTTTCTTTCTTGTGAATCCATCTTTACTGTCCTCCTTCCACTCCAGAGAGACATCAGAGCTTATCTTGAACTAGTAAAAACTACTTTATAAGTGCCCCTAGGTTAAGGCATCAAACATGCTATACTCTATTTGAAATGAAACTCTGTTAGGTGCTTATTGAAATATTTTGGCTGCCTACATTTTTCCATTTTCCCAGATAAAAGAATTTATTCAAGAGATGTCCAGGCATCTTCAGGGGCCAAAAGGTTTATTATTTAAAATTTCAATCAGCTGTGGAAATTGGAGGGTGATGTAGAGCATTACCTCTGGGTAGCATATTTTAAACAATCCAGTCAGGAAGTAAAATTGATTCAAAACACGTGTATCTACTAAATCTAGTCACTGAATAATTATTTTTATTGTGGATGGGTTTTCTTTATAGTCTTTATTTAAATTTCATAAAGCGTCCTTGAATGCTTGATGACAGAACTAGTACTACTTATGGTAAAAAAGATTTTTTCAAACAAAATCTTGACACTGTTTTTCCTATCTAGTTAACATAAATGTCAACTTGATAGGCATATTAAAATGTAATATGACTTCATCATTTTTTCCCTCACTGATTGCTTTTTCATCTCACCACTGCTAGTGTTTTGATGGATATTGTACAATGTGGTTATTTTATTTTCTTGCTTGTATTTCCAAATTTGGACATGCTGTCAGAACCACAGATGTCAACTGAATTTCAAACAAGATCAAAATTTTAAGCCTCAGTGGTACTTATTATAGGTTAAAATATTTCATTTTAAAAGTTTGTGTGTGTAGAATATTCTGAAGTTTAAATACATTTTTATATTTTTGTATGTGCTGCACAATTCTTCATTTCCTAATATTCTGTCCCCATTCTGCAAGGTGATTAAGTGTGTACCTACCTTTTTAAGCACATTTAAAAGGGGACTTGTCATGTTCTTAAAGAAAGACACTAGCTTTAACACCTTGCAAAATCATGCCCACTGCACTAAATATTCCAGTATAAACTATGTGTAGACTTCCTCAACATAAAGACACAAAGATTTGCCTTATCTACCAAGACCATCCATTCAAGTTGAAACTTGGCCAATCCAAGACCAATGATTGCTTCCTATACAAAGAAATTCTTGCAAACATGATCATTTTCCTACAGCAAAACACTAGTTTTGGGTCACAAGAAACGAACTCACTTTACCTGAGGGATAAATATAGTGGAATATATTTTTAAAGATTTTCCTGCATTGCTCTACACAGAAATATCTAGAACAGATCTGCACATAGAGGTAACACAGTCATGGTACAAATTATCTTGAAACAACCCACCTCTATTAACATACATAAATGAGTCCTCAACTAGCAGAGAGACAAGGTGGGTGAAGTAATATATTTGATTGGACCAACTTCTGTTGGTGAGAGAGACAAGCTTTAAGCTCAAAAGCTTATCTGACTCACCAACAGAAGTTGGTCCAATAAAAGATATTACCTCACCCATCTTGTATGTCTAATATCCTGGGACCGACACAGCTACAACAACACTGCTGTAAAAAATCTTCAGATAACAAGCTATTATTTTAAGGTCTGGCATCAGGTGCCGTGATCAGTTTCACCTCACATTCTTCTGTTTTCCTTCACATCCCAGAACCAGACTCCTCACATGATCTCAGCCTCCTGCCCACTACTCCTCATCCCCCATGTCACAGTATCCCTCCACACACCATATTCCTTGTCTCAAAATATTCAAGGGCGCTTACTATAATAGATGGGTTTTAAAAATCCAAGATGGCTTTTTTTAAAATGGAAGACTAGTGCTGTGTATAAAAGAGAATGCTAGTGTAACAATCAATTATTTGGTCTTCCTTCATCATGTAATTTGAAATCACAATGTATCCAACATGACTACTTTTGTTATTTTCTTACCAAATTAGTTTTATTTAAAATGATAGATTAGATTTATAGGTAAAGAATAGAAAACTATACAGGTATACTAAATACACACATAACTACAACTTTATCATAGTTTTTTGAACGTTTTTACACATATTCCTCATGCAACATTCTTAAGAGCAGTGCATTTACTGACAAAATGTAGTATTTCATCAGGGATAATTGTATTGCTTCCTGTCTAGGAGGCATCACTCTATATTTTGTCAGGTAGGATGTTAGCTGCAGAGCTATTTCTTCTTTTTTTTTACTTTACATTTTATTTCAAGCCTATTCACTTTTTTCAAATATCTCTCCCACAGATTATATATATTTTCAAGAAGCATACAATGGTCCACTGAATGCAGACTGATCGGTCAGGTATCAAAGCAATGTGGTTTCTGTTCAGCCTCATATTTATGCTTGAGCAACTTGTGACAAGGGGTCCAGACTGAATATTTATAGATAAATATCTGTAATCTTTGAGACCTTTTAGTTTTAAAAAAATGAAATGGGTTGAAACAAAATGTAGAGTGCAAACAAATAGCTCTGCAGGTGACTTCTTATTTGACAACAATATACTGTGCTACCTAGTAAAGAGGAGATAATAAAATGCTGTCCATTTAAATACTACACCGTGTCAGTCAGTTCAGTGTTCTTTAAATTGTTGTAATAAAAAACATAGTATGAAAGCACAGATACAATTTTATTTTACATGTTTCTATATATGTATTTAGCGTTTATAAAAGTTGCCCAATTAATAACTCAGACTTTTTTCATATCATGGGAACACCATGGAAAAGTAGTTCAAGCCTCCTTACCACTTTATCAGTGGGCCTGAACCCTTCAAGAGATACCACTTGTAGAATACAGAAGCATGAACTTCAGAAAGCATTGAATTTTGGTGTGAATAAAGGCCACAAAGTTTGCTTCTTTGAACCTAATGCTCTTCAAGCATATTGAAAATGCCAAACAGGAGAGAAAATCTGACAAGAACAATCTTTTCTGGGAGTTACCTCTTCTGGTCTGTCTGGAAACCCCTCTCCTGTATTTTGACACTGATTCTAGCTGTGTCTGGGATAAAAAGTGCAGTGGAATTATATGCTGACTATCTCTGATCTGCCTAACCATTAGCTTCCATAAGACTACTCACAAGAAGAGGGCACTAATCATTGTGATTATGAGTGGTAGAATCAGGCACTAACATTACAAATCAATTTCTATTATAATCCAATTTTGCAGTCCACCCACTCACCTTTAAAATTTATGAACAAAGGAATGTCTATTTCACAATTAGTAACGTAGATTTAGAGCAGCATTTTGGACACTGGATTCCTAAACTAGGATACCAGTGTTATAAAAAAAAATCTAATTTATTTTTCTTTGTGTAGCAAAAGTATAGAAAGAAGGAGAGAGATAAAATTTAGAAGTTTCCTTTAGTGAACATATCTAATTGAAATCCAGGACTAAAGCTTAGTTGATTACATTCATTTTAAAAGTTAACACAGTTTTAATCAGCAATGTGAATCCAATGGGCTCGAAAATGGGGCATGAAATGGCTGCTGGACACATAACCATGTATTTAGGAAAGCTAAATACCAGCCATTACATTTCTAGCTTTCCTCTCTCTGCCCCCCAGATACGATTTGGAAACCGCATGGTTTTCTATAGTGACACATTTTCTGCTAGATGACTACGGCATCCTGTCTTAAACAAGGGTTTGTTTTCCAGCAGAAGTCTAGTATTAATCATTTCATGGTGAAGAGTGTACCAGGAAAGTCTCAATAACCACTACTGCAGTGAAACCATATGTACCCGCTACAGCACAACTGCATGCTCTATCTGGCATTTTTGAGAATGTGGCTAAAAGGGCTGGTGCATTGTGTAGCAGGAATTAAGAGGTTAATAGAGCTGCTAACATCTCTGTTGATGGAGGCTTTATCCTCACAGAGCTGCAGTAATCCCACAATATTTGAATAGTTAGTATAATGTATAGGGCTGTTGATTAATCACAGTTAACACATGCGATTAACTCAAAAAAATAATCATGATTAATCATACTGTTAAACAATATAATACCAATTGAAATGTATTAAATGTTTTTGAGGTTTTTCTACATTTTCAAATATATCTAGTTCAATTCCAATACAGAATGCAAAGTGTACAGTGCTCACTTTATATTATTTTTACTACAAATATTTGTACTGTAAAAATAAAAAAGAAAAAGTATTTTTCAATTCACCTTATTCAAGTACTGTGGTGCAATCTCTTTATCATGAAAGTGTAACTTACAAATGTTGTGTTTTTTGTTACATAACTGCACTCAGAAACAAAGCAATGTAAAACTTTAGCGTGTACAAGTCCACTCAGTCCTACATCTTGTTCAGCCAATCACTAAGACGAACAAGTGTGTTCACATTTACGGGAGATAATGCTGCCTACTTATTAATTACAATGTCACCTGAAAGTGAGAACAGGCATTCGCATGGCACTGCTGTAGCTGGCATCACAAGATATTTATGTGCCAGATGAGCTAAAGAGTGATATGCCTCTTCATGCTTCAGCCATTGTTCCAGAGGACGGGCTTCCACGCTTATGACACTTGTTAAAAAATAATGTGTTAATTAAATTTGTGACTGAACTCCTTGGGGGAGAATTGTATTTCTCCTGCATTGTTTTTCCTGCATTCTGCCATATATTTCATGTTATAGCAATCTCAGATGATGACCCAGCACATGTTGTTTGTTTTAAGAACACTGTCACTGCAAATCTCACAAAACACAAAGAAGGTACCAATGTGAAATTTCTAAAGATAGCTACAGCACTTGATGCAAGATTTAAGGATCTGAAGTGCCTTCCAAACTTTGAGAGGGATGATGAGTGGCGCATGCTTTCAGAAGTTTTAAAAGAGCAACACTCTATTGCGGAAACTACAGAACCCAAACCACCAAAAAAGAAAATTATCCTTCTTCTGGTGGCATCTGACTCAGATGATGAAAATGAACATGCATCAGCCCGCACTGCTTTGGATCTTTATCGAGCAGAACCCATCATCAGCATGGATGCATGTCCTCTGGAATAGTGGTTGAAGCATCAAGGGACATATGAATCTTTAGTGCCAATATATTGGTTTTATTCAGGATATAATCCCTTTTTAGGAAAGCAGAAAAGTGCATGTTTAAATCCTACTGAAATTAAGCATTCTCTTAAATGCTTTGATGAATAGGGCTGGATTTAAACATGTGTTTTCCTCAGTCAGGGCAACTGTTTGTATCTGTTCTAAAATTGATTGTACAGGCTGTTCCACAGAGCCATATTTGGGCTCCATTTAAAGGTGTCTGTTAGTGGATGAAGCAAATTTCTCCATAAGGATAATTTAAGTGAAGCGTCTTGAGTGGCCTCTGTAATGGAGAGATTATGTTCAGCTACAATTTTACAATGTCTGTCCAGCTTTTAAGACCCCAGTAGGATGCACTTCTGCTCATAAGACCAAGTGCATGAGTTAACTCTTAATAGAGTGGTTACTGCTATTTGCAGTTGCCCAGTTGTATTATGTATTATGTATTCTTAACTGCATACATAGTATGAACAAATTGCACAGCTTTATTTAATGGTTGCCATTTGCCAATTTTGTACAAATATAATTAGCTGTCATTAGTGATTTAGGACCAGATCGCCAGCTTCAATGGAGCTATGTTGATTTACAGCATCTGAGGATCTGGCCCATAATATTTAGGTACTGAGGAACTAAGAGGATATAACAATGTTTACATTTTCACATTATTATTTTTTTTTTGTCGTGGTAACAGTCCACTGTTCAGAATTTTCTCCCTTTGTGTGTAAGAGTTAGGCAAAGGACGGTTATTTTTTCACAAAATTTTATAGGGAAAACAAAATCTCCTTCCATTTTGGCTGCTTTTGCATTCCGAAAATGTGATTGTTCAGCCACGTTTGAGTTCAGTGGCTACTTCAAGCTAAGACTCTTGGATGAATTTAATCTCCAGTACAACTTTTTTTTTATACCTGCAATTAGGTGAATATAGGAATAGAACAAATGCAACCATTTCATTTTCTACTATTCATGTTCATATTTATGAAAATATTTACAGGTATTTTACTGTTGAGTGCTTAAACTTAACTGCCTCTATTTTTCTTTAAAAAATTATTTTTACAACAGAATATGTAAAAGTTTAAACTTTTATGTGAGAATTCTATTTTGATGTGGTGTTTTTATCCTTTCACCAGCAGAAATGTCCACAAGGTACACTTGATTACAGGATGACAAAGCACAGGATGTAGTAGCTCATTTAAATTATATGAAAATCTCTAAGATGCACAAGAAGTAAGTGACAGCCATATAAAGACCAAAGTCTTAATATGAAAAGTAGAAATCTATCTTACTTCACATGCAGTATCCAACTTAGATGTCAACAGATGGTTTCAAACTGTTTAACAAATCATTCATTGTTTCCTGCATTTATCTGTCATTTGATAGGTGAATATGATGCACAAAGCCTATTCTTCCTTGCCCATCAGCAAGACAATAATCAATAAAACTATTTAATGCAACTTACACTAATACTCTTTTCAGATAAGAAGGTATGTATCTCAGCTGTTACCATGCATAAAATATACAGATAAAGACTATAAGTAATATCAGTACCTGTGCACTTTATCTCTTTACATGTCAGATCACATATGGTTCCACCTCAGTGATAGATTGGTCCATGTATATTAAGATTACAACTTAAAAAGACTACATTAAAAGAACATTAAGATTGTAAAGTCAAGCACTTAGAAGTTAGGAAATGCCAGAATTAAGGTTGCCTGTGAAATTTTAATTCAGCCTGCTTGTTTGTACATGTGCATTATGATACAGTTTTCAGTTACAAGATCACATGACTATTTTGTTTTTAATTTACAAAAAGGGACCAAAGTTTGAATCTAAAAAGCAGAAATCTAACTTGTTTGACCTGTATCATCTTTCTTGGATGTCAACAGATGGTTTCAAATCTTGCTACAAAGCTAAATTTCCCCGTCTCATTCAAAGCACAGAATGACTGGTGCTCACTTAATGAGCAGCTATTCAATATTTTGTTTTATCCTTGTTGTTTAGTGTGTGACCATAAACCTGATTTACCACTCACTATTCAAACCTTGCTCAAGACAGAATTATGAATCTCCTTATATGCTTTTCTATGGAACTCATCACTACAGTTTTTGAGTGCTTCAAAAATATTAATGAAATTATCTTCACAACACTTCTGGACGATATATGGGTATTATCCCCATTTGACATGGAGGAAGTTCAAATGCAGTTAGGCAAACAGAAAACAATGCTTTAGGCTATTAGACACGCCTCAAAGGAAACAGTGATGGTTTTAAGTCTAGCATGATAAATAACAGCATATGGCAAATTTTGCACTTAATCAAAGCAATTGCATATGATTTCACTGTCATCTAACTGGGTAGGTCAGTAGTGGCAGAGTTGATTCGGGGAGTAAATTCTGTAACAGGTGATCTAGAAATGCAAAAAATACTAGATATTTGTCCCCTAAGCAGTGGTAGCTCTAGCCCTACAGGAAATATTTCACCTATTCAGGTGCATGCAACTTCTGATCTTAGGAATGCTCTTTCATCTGTGTAGATATAGAGGATATGCAAGTGGCATTCTTTTACCCTTACATTTACCCTTTGTAGAGACTGCAAATGTGTACAAAATTAAATGTGGGTGTGACACTGACAAACCAGGTGCCAGCTCTTGCCAAGGCTTTAGGACTCAACTGAGCACTGACCAATTCATTGCTGGAAACCTGTCTGTTTCACCTGCGTGGTTAAGATGGTTATTGAAATCATAACAATGTGCTTAGTGTTCAGATTTTATGAAATGCTTATACATTGCTGCATGCATAAATCTCACTTACAATATTGTTATCACATGCTATCTGGTAATATTTAAGTGTTTGCTTTTATGACTGTAAAATGTTTGCTCTGAAACTGTGAACCTGTCAGGAGAGATCATCGCCTGCTCATCACGAAGGCTATCAAAATGAAATGGGACATTGTGGCACATCACAACACAAAGACATTGTTCATTGCCCCTTCATACTCATGAAGAGGTTACATGCAAAAAGGTTTGAATTCTGTAAGATGGACACTAAATTAATGGACAAGAAAAAATTTCATCTCTTGCTGTTTGGACTCTCACAGAGCTGGAGCTACCAAACAGAAGAGATCCCCAAGGTCAGCCTGGGTTAGCCCCTAAAAAGATATTCAGAACTGACAGATTACCACAACTCTGTCACCTTTTAAAACCATAGACTGTAACTAATTTGAATGCATGTTTGCTTCCTTTAACCTTGTAATAATATTCTCATTTATTTTCTTAGTTAATAAATCCTTAGTTTACTGTGGGATTGAATGCAAGCATTGTCTTTGGTGTGAGATCTGAGTACAAATTGAATGATCTCTGGGGACTGGAAGCAACCCAGATATTTTGTAATTGTTTGTGTATAGCAACCAAGTATCACTAAGTCCAGCTTGCCTGGGTGGCAAGAAAGACCGGAATGGCCAAAGGGGCTATCTGTGACTCCCTGGTAAGAATGTTATAGTGCTTTAGGAGTTCATGCTTATTACTGGATTGGTGAAATCTAAATATAGAACACACAACTAGTTTGGGATCTCTGCCCTGATTCTTGACAGTCTCCCTTAAGGTTGGCAATCATGGTTGTGAATCACTAGGCAGTGTGACAATGGGATCCTGCAGAATGATACCCATTGTCATATAAACACCTCACCTATAGTGACCTTCAGGAATTGTGATCTAGACTTGCATCGAGTCTCTAATTTAAAACTGTGCAACCAGATTAAAGAGCTCAGTTGGTTCTGCATGGGAAAATCATTCCTCACGAACACTACCAAAGTCTTGTGTGGTTTTGTGATGTGGTCTGGTACAGAGAAGTGCAAAGTTACTCTAATTAAAGGTAAGGATTTGACAAATATCCAGGTAGAGATTGCATGTGTCCAGTGATTTGTTTTCTCCCCAGAGAAGAGCACTCCCTAGTTCTCTGTCAATGATTGCAGTCCCTAAAGGTATTCTAATTAAACTGAGAATGATGGTTCATTGCCATGTGGACTTTGAGCTTCATGTGGCAAAGATTGAGATGGCTGATATCTTCAGAGGGCATTTCTTTCCCATGGATTCCAAATTGGTAAGCTTGTTTGATAACTTCCATGCTGTGGAAGTGATAGTAACCATGAAGGAATGAATGTGTCAGACATTAAATTCAGACAGCAAAACAAATGAACATTGAGCCCTGATTATGTACCTTTGTACTAAAGACTTGTCCTGACCTCCTGTACAGTCACATCACTTTCCCTTCACATTAGGCTACTTTGAAAGATCATAAAGTGTGAGAATAGAATGAGGTTCTATTTCTCCTGATACAAACTTTTCAGAGAGGTTCAAGACTCCAATGCTCATGACAGAAAACTCAAAGATAAACAAATTGTTTAGGTTGAGAATGCAAATGTTGATTTGGATTATAAATCTACACAACCTTTCTACCACATGAAATTGGCAGCAACAAAGGCCGGGTTCAATATCAATATCCTTGTGATGGGGCAGAGCAGCCTCACGCTGGTAACATAGGGGTTAACCCTTCCTTCCGAGCAGAGGAAGCCATGCCCCTGAGGCTCTGCTGGGCATGCTCCAACTGCAGAACAGTATAAAAGCCTGCGGAGCTGCTCATTCTGGGCTGACTGCTGGAGGGAAAGGAGGCACACTGCCAGCTCCTGAAGAGGGACAGACTCAGAAGCCAGACAGACTGGGACACGCCCCTATGCCCAGATGGAATACGTCACAGACGGGGAACAGACTGGAGGACCCCCAGACATGGAAGACCTGGAGGCTATGGTAGGAAGTGACCCAGGGGAACTTTAAAGAAAACAGCGTTAGAGCCAAACTGAGGCTCGGCGTGTTTCGGGCAGATCCATGCTGAGCCGGCAGCAAGGGGAACTTGCCACTACCAGGGGCCTGGGTCAGGACCTGGTGGAGAGGATGGGCCCGGGTCCCTCAACCCCTCAGCCACCTTCCCCCTGAAACGGGGGGTGGCCCAGCATGTGAATCATATGGACTCCATCTGGTAGGCCGCTCTAACCCTCCTGCGAGGGGTGATTCTATGGACTCTGGCAATTGAGCTGTGCTGCCCTGATGCTGGGGCGATTTCTAGGGACTTTGGCCATTGGGCCACGCTCCCCTGATGCTGGGGTAACTTCCATGGACTCTGGACTTTACGCCCGCACTACCCTAACAAGAGGGGTGATTGCGTGGAGAAAGACCATTAGGCTGCACCGTGCCACCCACAGAGATGCGAGCACGAAAACTTGGGAGTGGTGAAGTTCTGAGACACCACCACCCCCTGCCCCAATGGGGAGGTAAGGTGCCAGACCCGCCACAATCCTCTTAACATTAGAAAAGAGAACTGGCTTGAGTCCCCACCCAGGAATATGGGAAAGCTGAACAAAACCCCTCGACACCTCTAAAAGGCAATATGTTTCGACTCTTAAACACTGAGAACTTTAAATAAAACAGAAAGGGAACCAAGCATTAATTTGGGAAAACACCACAACCACATTAAAAAGCATGCAGTCATAAGCAAAAACCCAACCCCACAGTGTGTTGAGCAGTGTTCTTTGCCTCAGTTTCCCACCGTGTGGTGAGAAAGTCAGATGGACAAATGTCCCTTTAATACATCACTCCGCTCTCCCTCCACTGCACCCCTCACAATTGGCTTCCCATGGTTATTGAATCCCCAGAGTTCAAAGGTATGTTCACAGGGGTTCACTTTCCACCCCAGAAAGGTGGGGGCACCGAGCAATGTCTCTGTGGTCACTGTGAACCTATGCAACTGGCTAAAGTGAATTGTAATCCAAAACTAGCCAAAATTGATCACTTTGGGCAAGCAGCTCTGTCTACTGAACACCTAGGCAGAGTAGGTGTGTCTATCCAACCACGGTCTGTTCCTGTAGTCTTTCCCACTAGCTCATTACTAGATGTCAGGGGAGAGGTCACACAGACCCTGCTTACAGCTACATTAACCTCACATGGTGGAAATGGTAATTAAAAGACAATTGACACCTGCTATATCATGATTTTGGTTTTATAGTGTTAGTTGTATTGCTATTCATGAATTGGAAAATAACTGTTTAATTGTTAGCTAAACGATAAGAAATTAATGATGTAATAGATTAATTTGAAATGGTAATAATGGAAATTATGTTATGTACCAAGTAAAATGGTTATCAATCTAATTTGAAGTTTATAAAATGTAATGTACCCCCTGGGACTAAGGTATTCTAAAGCATTACATGGAGTGTGGGGTTGGGGAGGGGAGAGAATGCATGAGTGAGGTCTGATTTGCATAAACTTGAATATGTTTAGTGGGAATAAACTTTAGTTCTTTTTTAATTTGTGGGATTCAGATTAGCAAGATCTAAATGGGCTCTATTCATATGCCCTGTCATTGAGAGTAGGGCGACTGCTCACCCAGTTAAACAACAAACAGTTGGTTCCCCAATTCACTGCTGATAAAAAGGCAAGGGACAAGGGAAGGTTGCCAAGAGGGGCCTCTGAGAGGATGCATGAGAAGTGTGTGTTTGTGAGGAGAGAAAAAAATAAATAAAAAGCAATGACAGTCCTCGTTAGGCCTTAAATCGCACCCATGAATGTGCGAAAGGTCCTAATGCATTCACCTGCACCCCCTCAGTCTTAACCCAGTGGATGAAAAAAGCTGAAACAATTGCAGAGAGTCATCTCCTTTTTATCACATGCTTCCTTATAATTTAGGAGAACTGATGCTTGTGCTCTAACAATGGATATTGTGGCAGAAGTGCCAGTTGAAGAGGGAACTTTCCAAAGAGGTTCTAGCCCTTGGAGCTCTGATCAGCCCAGTTGCTTGAAGTCTGAGAGGTTAATCGGTCCCTGGTGGTGAGGGGGCAGAGATGAAGTGAGCTAAGTAGGGAAGAATTGGTATAAAAGTTACTTGCTAGGTGAACTAGAGAGCTGCAAATAGATGCAGCTGACAGAAGAGTTTTGGATGGTGTTTGGAAAGGGAGTATGAAAGGCTTTCCTTCCAGATTCAGTACTACATATGATCTCAAGATGCCTAGCGATGAAACAGTAGTGGTGACCTGAAATGGATGTGCTATATTCTTTTTCCTGCCTATAGACAGAAAGGATTTCCTATGCATGAAGTACAAGCTGGTGGCTGTGCTGTAGGGGAAAAAAAAGATTCTTGGTTGTGGTGGGGGAGGCATGCTGTGATGCTACTTAGAATCAGAATCCTTAGAATCTTAGATAATCTGATTTAGGGAAACACCAGTACCCCAGGTTCAAGGAAGAATGGAGCTGCCCACAAAGGAATCAGAGAGAGAGAGAGAGAGAGAGAGAGAGAAAGTAGACGAGGCCTGGCATTTCATAAACAGTGGCAAGAGGTCACAGTGACATTCTAAATGACTGGAGACAGATGAGGCTAAACAGACTGTGGTCACCAGAGAGTAGAGAAGCAAGAGGAATTCCACACTGTTAGAAGTTTCAAAATCATATCAGGTCATCAATGTGGAAACTATGCAAGATACATCTCAAGATGCAGCAGGTCCAAGGGAACAGAGAGATGTATGGGACACATGTGGGGATCAGCCCAACTTGTAAGAAAATAAAGCTTACCTGCAAAGAGTTCTCCAACCATCCAAGGAAGAGAGATGATCTTTACTGGATATTCAATATTCAGAAGAATTGGAAGAACACTGTGCAAAGGACAGGCAGACAACAGGATAGTGTGCTGCCTTCCCGGAGCCAAGACATGAGACATCACTCTAAGATTGGACAGGCTTCTGAAGTCTACAGGAAAGAATCCATTGGTGATACCTCATATAAGCACTAAAGCCATTGCATCACGGGATATCTTTTAGATGGTAGATGACTTCAGGGAACTTGGAAGAATGCTGAAGAAGAAAAATGTCCCACAGGAATGGTTCCTGTTCCACAAGCAAAGCAAGACAGAAGGCAGAAGATGCTGGAAGTGAATACCTGGCTAGGTAAGTGATGTAGGATGGAGGGGTTTGATTTCCTGAAACACTGGCCCACCTTGTATGCTCAGATGGGTTTGTAAAGTTTGGATGGACTTCATCTCAGTAGAAGCGGGACAAATCTCCTTGGGAACAGGCTGTCTAGGGTAGTTAAGAGGGGGTTAAACTAATAGAAAAGGAGGAGGGAAAAAAGGGGATGTTATGAGCACTCAGCGGAAAATTGAAATGTTGAAAACAAAATTAATCAAGGAGCCAAAAGACATGAAGAGAATAAACTCTTCAGTTGTGTATACACTAATTCTAGGAGCCTGGGTAACAAAGGGGAATTGGAATTGCTCATTTATGAGCACAAATTCAATCTACTGAAAACTGGTGCAATGATTTGCATAACTGGAATGTTAAAGTCGATGGTTATAACCTATTCAGAAAAGATCAAGTGGGAAAAATGGGAGAGGGATTGGTGATCTATAAAAAATGACATTATTTGTTTCTGAGACACTGTTAGATTGAATCAAAATGATCTTGAATTCTTATGGGTCAATGTCCTAACAGATAAAGAACAAGATGGGGTACTAGTTGGTTTCTTCTACAGACCACCAAATCACACTGGGGAACAGAACGACCACTTCCCCATGCATCAATATATAATGTGTCAGAAAGAAAAACAAACAAACAAAAATGTTGTGTGATCATGGGGACATCAAATTTAGTTACATATGCGGGAGATCTCATGCTGCCAGTACTAAAACATCTTTGGAATTTCTAAACATTAGACATAACAATTACTTAACTTAGAAAGTGTTGCAGCCAACATGAGGCTGGAACAGTATCACAAACTCTCTTCATATGAAACCACTGTATCTGAAGCAATGCTAAATGTGATCTCCACACCATCAAAGAGATTAATATAGAACCATCTAGAAACGAGCTTGAAATGGAAATCACCTCTCAAGCACTAGGAAAGACCTTAGGAAAAGAGAATTCCAGCTGAAGGACTTTAATGTTTTGCTTGCCCAGCTCAAGATATAAAGGATGCCAACATCACAACAAACAAAGGAGAATAGAGTGATTGTAACTACTACAGTGGAATCTCAGCCTCACCTCAGTCCCTGGAAAAATCATGGAGCAGGTCCCCAAGGAATCAATTCTGAAGCACTTTGAGGAAAGGAAAGTGATCAGGATCAGTCAGCATGGATTCAGCAAGGGCAAGTCATGCCTGACTAACCTAATTGCCTTCTATGATGAGATAACTGGCTCTGTGGATGAGGGGAAAGCAGTGGATGTGCTATTCTTTGACTTTAGTAAAGCTTTTAATACAGTCTCCCACAATATTTTTGACAGCAAGTTAAAGAAGTATGAGCTGGATGATGGACTATACGGTGGATAGAAAGCTGGCTAGATCATTGGGCTCAATGGGTAGTAATCAATGGCTCCATGTCAAGTTGGAAGCCGGTATGAAGCGGAGTGCCCCAAAGGTTGGTCCTAGGGCTGGTTTTGTTCAATATCTTCATTAATGATGTGGAGGATGGCATGGATTGCACCCTCAGCAAGTTTGCAGATGATATTAAACTGAGAGGAGTGGTAGATACTCTGGAGGGTAGGGATAGTATACAGAGGGACCTAAACAAATTAGAGGATTGGGCCAAAAGAAATCTGATGAGGTTCAACAAGGACAAGTGCAGAGTCCTGCACTTAGGAAGGAAGAATCCCATGCACTGCTACAAACTAGGGACCAAATGGCTAGGCAGAAGTTCTGCAGAAAAGGACCTAGGGGTTACAGTGGACGAGAAGCTGGATATGAGTCAACAGTGTGCCCTTGTTGCCAAGAAGACTAACGACATTTTGGGCTGTATAAGCTGGGGCATTGCCAGCAGATCGAGGGACGTGATCATTCCCCTCTATTCAGCATTGGTGAGGCCTCATCTGGAGTACTGTGTCCAGTTTTGGGCCCCACACTACAAGAAGGATGTGGAAAAATTGGAAATGGTCCAGCGGAGAGCAACAAAAGTGATTAGGGGGCTGGAGCACATGACTTACGAGGCGAGGCTGAGAGAACTGGAATTATTTTGTCTGCAGAAGAGAAGAATGAGGGGGGATTTGACAGCTGCTTTCAACTACCTGAAAGGGGGTTCCAAAGAGGATGGATCTAGACTATTCTCAATGGTATCAGATGACAGCACAAGGAGTAATGGTCTCAAGTTTCAGTGGGGGAGGTTTAGGTTGGATATTAGGAAAACACTGTTTTCACTAGTAGGGTGGTGAAGCACTGGAATGGGTTACCTAGGGAGATGGTGGAATCTCCTTCCTTAGAGGTTTTTAAGGTCAGGCTTGAGAAAGCCCTGACTGGGATGATTTAGTTGGGGATTAGTCCTGCTTTGAGCAGGGGGTTGGACTATATGACCTCCTGAGGTCTCTTCAAACCCTGAGATTCTATGATTCTATGAATCTCTCTTTAGTGTTGCTGTCAAGGTTTTAGCATTGGTTATTCTCAGAAGCCTTCAAGTTCTTCCTGAATGTGTGTATTCCGAGAGTCAGTGCAGCTTCCATGGCAGTAAATCAGCTATTAACATGGTCTTCACACTAGTACAACTGCAGGAAAAGTTTTGAGAACAAGGAAAACCTTTCTAAATGGACTTCGTAGATATTAGTTAGGCTTTTGATCTGATCAAAAGGGTTTTCCAGTTAGTAGAGAGAATCAGTTGCTTCCCAATCCTCTTCAGTCTCATTCAATCCTTGCATGATGGCATGAATGCTACAGTCCAGTATAATAGCAATCAGTTTGACAGCTTTGAAATCTACAATGCTGACTGTCAAGCTATTTAGAGTGGCTCTTGAATGTGGGTGCCATCCCCAGGGCAGACTGATTAAAATCAGGATACAAACCATAAACAGGTTGTATGTTCTATAATTAGATTTCACCAGCCACTTCTCAAGTGTTGTAACAGCCTTAACATGGAGTCACAAACAGTCCCCTTGAGCACTCGGTCTATTTGCCACCCAGACAAGCCTGACTTTGTGCTTATTGTCACTTACACCAAAAATCATATCAAAATTCTCCCAAAGTGCCAAAGTATCAGTCATTTACCCCAGATCAATAGCAGCTCAGAACTCAAACCAAAAACAATCCTTGTAGCCAATCCTATAATAAACTAACAAAAGGATTATTAGCTAGGAAAAAGAAATGAGAGTTATTTACGGGTTAAAGCACGTAAACATACACACACAAATGAGTTACGGGTCCTATGTTCCAAAAAGGTTGATAGTAGCTGCTATATATGCAAGCCTATATGTCCTTAAGGGCTAACCCAAACAAAGCAGCTTGGGGATCTCTTTTTTTATGCTTAGAAATACTGCTGTGCATGAATTCTAAGCAACGTAGTGATAATAATTTCTCTTTAACAGAGATTTTATTCCCTTCCTCAGTTGTAATGGAACGAGATTGTGTGCATGTGGAAGTAATAAACAAAGTATTTTGTCCACTGTTGTGCCACAACAGTTTGTCTGGTATCTATAGGCCTTCTTTTTTGGGGGAGGAGATTACAACGCTTGTGGTAAAGTAGTATTTCACACTTTAAAAAAAAATGGAGATATGCCAATCTCCTAGAACTGGAATGACCTTGAAAGGTCATCAAGTCCAGTCCCCTGCCTTCACTAGCAGGACCAAGTACTGTCCTCTAACAGATTTTTGCCCCAGATCCCTAAGTGGCCCCCTCAAGGATTGAACTCACAACCCTGGGTTTAGCAGGCCAATGCTCAAACCACTGAGCTATCCCTCCCCCTGTAGCACTTGATAATGCTTCTGTCCTGACTGTGGGGTTTTAGCAAATACTTTTACAGTTTCAGAGCAAACATTTAAATATTAGATTTTAAGGTAGGATACAGATATTATAAGTAAGATTAATACATACAGTAGCCAACAAATATTTCATAAAGTCTAAACACATTCTTATAACTCTAATATCTATTTTAACAATACTAACCCACAGGAGAGCCATACTGGTTTTCAGTTATGCATTTGTCAATGTTCAGTGAGGCCTTGGCATGTATTGGCATCTGCTCTGCTAGCCTCACAGTGACAAATAGAGATGTATATTTTGGCACCAAAGCGTCTCAGTATATTATTCTCTCTGCTGTTTTGTCATGCTTTTTCATCTAGCACAAAGGGTGCATATCTCTGTAGAAGATCAAATGGAAACTCTTCAACATTGCACATCTCAGAGCAAAAACCAAAGTCAAACATCTGTTACTAAGTTAACTGCTTTTCACCAAGAATGCAGTGCTCGTTGCACACACTAAAGAGGAGATCCAGCAATTTTTCTATGGCACTCATCATGCAATCTGATCTCTGCCGATGGACCCCTGCGCCCGTACGGAATCCTGTTGAAACCACTGGGCCTCCCAACAAGGGCAAAGGTCCAATAGTGTGGATCAGTTTGAAAGATCATGGCCCAAATGTGCAAATTCTTTTACCTTAGCCTGTATGGGAGGGGGGAAATGTCACTCAGACATGTCAACTTCAATCCTAGACTTTCTGCTGAAAGTCTTAGAAAGCACTGAATAAAGCTATCACATTTCTATCCAGCTACCTTGGCAAATTGAAAATCTCAGCTATGACATTCCCTCAGAGAGAGTTTTGCAAATAAATACAAGACTTTTACTTTGTTCTATCAGACTAGCTCGGCTTTATTATTATCATACATAATCTTCAGGCATGTAATAAATCAGTTGTGCTGTCTTTGAGCTCATTGTATCCACGTCAGAGCTTCTGCCCTCAGGCTTTCAATCCAGGCTTGTGTAGTTTCTTACATGGATGAATAAGGTTCATGATCGGATGCACTGTGTATTCATCAGTTTCCAAAGCACTCCTTTTCTACACAAGACTATGATTTCAGTGTTCGGTATTTTAAGATGTGAATACCACAGCAGCATAACTACAATTATCGGATCTGGTTTATTCATTGAATTTATTTTTTCATAACAATACATGTAGAAATTACAGCAAAATTAACTTGAGATTATAATGAATCTTAAAAAATAGGAAATTGCTTCTCAGTTAATGAAGTGTTTGAATACTGATCACTTAGGACTATTTATCTTGCCAATAATATACCATTCTTATGTTCATTGTAGCATACTGTGATGAAAAAATATTAAATTGATGCACCTCAATTATACTTTGCTCAGTTTAGTTGCCCACTGCAAAATCCATATATGCAAATTATATCTATCTACTTGGCAACTCAAATTACTTTGGCTTGCTTGCTGAACACTTCATTTACTGCACTTGCAAGAATTCCAGATCATCAGGACTCCGATTCTTTGTTTAATTAGTCATTTCTATTTTTATTTTATCTTATTTTTTACTAAAGCTTTTTTTTCACATATAATGCTGGGAAACAAGATTTCCTGGTCCAATTTGTAAATTAAAATAATGAACATTTACAGATATTTTTTTAAGGTTCATACACATAATCGGAATGTCTTTTTCATATGTTTTTAATGGAAATAGGTTAGCAATAAGCAAACAGGTTAGCAATAAGCAATTCTTGATGAAGTCATAGCTTCAATATCTAGGGTACAGCTATTGGGCCCAGTTCAAGGGCATACCTGAATTCTGCTTGGTGCAGCACCTGAGTGGCAGGCAAAGGTAGCTTGCTCTCTGATTTTTAGGCTGTCTGGAGGTTGGTTTAGCCCTTAGGTACAGTCAGAGCAGCCACAGAGCCATTATGTTACCCATATCTCTCATTCCAAGGTCACAGACCCTGGCATGTCTCCCCTGCTAGGACTTCTGGGGGTGAAATGGACATGGAAATCTCCTTATGGCACAGGTTTTCCATTGGGTCTGGATCAATGAAGTAGCTTAAAAGTGGTCACAGAAGAGCTTTGAATGGAGTTAATAAATTAGAATTCCATAAGCTATATATGGTTTTGCTAATAAATAGAACAGTATCACAAAACTAAGTACCAGCATCATCATGCAAAACATAAATAAAACTAGAGTCCTGCCATATGTGGAATTTACATAGAGAAGGCAAGACACATTTTTTTCTGTTATTATTTTCTCTTATTTCATATTGATGTAAGAAGAGGGACTGTACGTGGGTGGGTGACTGTGCACCTCATAGAAGAAGTGATGATTATACGTCCTTTTAACTCCCTTAACCATCCATGTGTACCCTTTACTGCCTGCTTTACATTGTTCTTTAAGATAGCCTTTAATCATGAATAGTTAAATATTTAACTTACCTGTGGTATGCCACTGGTTAAGATGGTGAGTAATTAATACTCTCACTCAGTAGTCAACCTGTTGGAACTAACAAGTGATAATTAATGGCAAGATAAATCACATTCTGAATTTGCTCTCAAGTTCAAATTGGTTTACATCTGATAATATCTTCAGTGTCTTTTCCACTGCTTGCATCCAAAGAAGTGGGTATTCACCCACGAAAGCTTAGGATCTAATACCTCTGTTAGTCTATAAGGTGCCACAGGACCCTTTGTCGCTTCTACAGATCCAGACTAACACGGCTACCCCTCTGATACTTTCCCCCACTATTTCTTACTGAAAATAGCACATTCAAGAGGTGATACTGAATTATTCAGTATTCTTTGAACTTTATATTGTGTGTATAGAGTTTCAAGCCAGATACTCATTTAACATTTGTATTATATATAATTTGCTATTCACAAGAGTTTAGACATTCCTGATTAAGACAGTGACAGTGATTTAGACATTCCTGATTCTAACTCAGCAAAACACTTAAGCATGTGCTCACCTTTGTGTACATAAGTATATGAGTAGTATAGTACCATTGATGAGGTCCAAAGCTTCCGAATGCCAAATAAGCAACTGTAGCCTTACATCTGTGGCAGCCTTTGCAATCACTTTGCTCTTTCTCTATTGGGGGGCAATAGTCTGGTGATATACACAGAGATGGATCCACTGATTCCACCTCAAGTCATCCCCGACTCTAAATGCTTGGGTGTACCCAGAGAATACAAATCTTCTGACCAAGGCTTTCTGAAATTCCTAACCCTCTGTGTCTGGAAACTGCTTTATTTCTTCTGTGTCTGGGATCCTCTACACCCTGGATGTTGGGTGACTGGATTTTGCCATTAATAATATAGAGGCACATTACCCTCAAATCTCCTACCTACCAGTCTTACAGTGCTAGAATGCCTTAACATCATAATAGGAAGTTGGTCACTCAGTTGAAAAGGTCACTGCATCTGAATATCAACATGGGTTGATGGACAATAGATCTTGTCTAACTTGATCCTTTTTTTATGAGATTACAAGTTTGGTTGATAAAGGTAATAATGTTGACACAATATATTTAGACCACGGTACCATGATAGATTTAAAAAAATAGAACAATACAAATTTAACATGACACATTAAAATGGCTAATGTATAGACTGCTGACAGACTCAAACAATATTCTGAGAGATTTTTGCCCTGATTCACAACATTTAATGTTAACTTCGAAGCATACTCATATCTACTTAAATATCAGCACATCTAACTATGTCATTGTTGATTGTCCTACCAAAAGATAGAGCTAGTGCACTTTTCTAGGATGGTAGGATGTTTCAGCACTTCATGCCAATCAATTCATTCAAATGAATGTTCAAAAGGATGCTACAAGTTTTAATAATTCAGCTAGACAGATATGTTGTCCAATATTGTGCTGATTGCTGAAAAAAGAATAACAGGTGTTTGTTATTGTTCTTTTGAAATGAGCATAAACATAATGTTTTCTCATCTCTGTACCCTAGAAAGTATTGGGTTCTTGGAGGAATTTTGTGGGTTTTCTAGATAACTTGGTTCAGATGTTGAAAAGACAGATTTGTTTTATAAGCTAATAAATATTTGGAAGTAAAGTTTGTTGTGTCTCACAATGGTATCTTTGGTGGAAAGCTAACCAATGGGGTAAAAAAGAAGAGAAAATTAAAAGATTATCTCTCTCCATCATTCTAGTTCACAAGAAATTACACAGCCATAGAGGGAAAATTTCTGCTGAAATTATTTAAAAGAATCCTTGTTGACATGTATCAGAGTGTGGGGTTGTTGGTTTTTTTTGTTGTTGTTTTGCCATTTTTCTCTGAAACAAAGGGGTGGGGGAGAGATTCCACACAAAAAATGGGTACTGCTCCAGTTCCACCCAAAACAAACCACAAAAAAGTGCTTTGAAAAAAAAAAGGTGAGTCCTAAAGGTCTTTAGAATCATGTTTTGTGGGATCAGTAGAAGAAACATGTTCCCGAGTGTCCTCTATTGAGAATGTTCAGCGCCCTATAATTGGATGTTTACATCTATAGACTGTAAGCTCAGATCCCTCTTTGATCAGTTATTGCAGTTGCTTACGGGGCAACAGAGAAACAGTACCTCTGATTACCAGTGCCCATGGTAAATACAGTAAAGCTTTATAAATCAAATTCAACACCTACAATTGCACCCGAAGAAAAGGGAGGCTAGTAAGAGGATAGAAATGATCAAGATAGAAATTGTCAAGCAAGTCAATGTTAATTACTGCATATTTAAGTGACGTAAATAGCCTTCTTTTCCATTAGGAGATGTCACCAATTTTATCCATAAGTGGAACAAATACATTTCTTTTTACAAGCCACAGGAGGCAAGGGTATAAGTCATAGCACATAGGCACCTCCAGAACCAAACTATGGCAAAACTGTCCGAAACTTCTTCCTAGAATGACATCATTTTTCAGTGCCCTCCCCATGATTTTAATGTACAAATATACCTCTACTCATCCTGTCCTCACACAAGGACAATCAACTTAATTTAGTTGAAAAATTTCTCGCAGTAAGAAGGAATCTATCTCTGGTCCATAAGGGAAGCAAATGGATTGTCAACTACTCTGAACAGATATCCTGGACATAATTTGCAACCACAAAGGTGGATGAGAAGATGTATAAGCTATCTATACTACAAGTCGAAAGTGACTTCCAGCGTTGAAGCTCTATTCTATGTCTGATGTATTTCATCCATCACAGGTCATGTGCATTCCACAGTGAAAGGAGGACAAAGAGGGAGAGCTATCTTATCACCGGTAAAGGACTAAACATGATCATTATGTCCCACCTTCTTACTGACAGACTTGGAAACCATCTTCAGAGTATTGTCCCTTAGAGAATTCTGAAATGCAGATGGGTCTATTAGTCTGTTTCAATTAAACAGATCTTCCTTGTGGAAGGGGGCACTCATCTCTATTCAGATAAAATGTCAGAGATATAGTGTGACCCCAAAATGTATTTCTGAACAGCAAAAACAAATTTCAAACCCCAATGCTAGGTATTTCAATGTGACATTATAGATAATATTTAAATTTAACACACGCAGAACCAATTGATAAATATGCAAAATATGACTTGGAAACATTTTTGAACACATATATACATTGTATAAGTTTTTCCATTCTTTCATAGTATAATATGTCTTTTCATGTCAAAAATAAATCACTGTAAGTTTATAATCTTGTCTTTGGTTACAAGACAGGACTAAGTGGAAATAATAGATGTGACAACAACTAATGGAATGGCATGAATGTGGTTAAGTACCTCAAGTTTACTGAAGTATACCACAACAGAAATTAAATTAGCTTAACTTTATAATTAATCTACAAAGTGATATTCAAATCAACTTTAAAGTGTACCTTTGACAGAACTGCAAAATAAGTAGTTTTGAAAGTATTTACATTTGGCTGTCTAGAGTAATTTTGCTCTAATCTTTGTTGCCTTTTCTTCTTTGAGGATCTTGAAAGAAAGGGTATGTGCTAGTCAAGTGAAAATGACAGACACAACAATGATTTAAGATGTACTGTGTAGTACTGTTGTGATCAGAAATTGAAAATAAGATTACATTTGCTAACTAACTAATGGTTTGTTGATTGAACTTTATTTTCCAAAAAGTGTAAACTCTTTTTGTATAGCTTTTATATAATTTTCACAATCCTTTTCAAACTCTTATGCTTCTAGCACACTAGTGTATGTGTATAGAACACTAACATTTGTAATGCCTCAAAACATCCCCTGGATGTAATAAGCAATATACAGTACAGCTATGAATAGAACACGTGCTTGAGAGCACATAATAATGCTACACAAATGTTCATGGTAGGAGTTGAAGAAAACTACTATCTTCCAAGTGTCTCTCCTGTTTATTGCTTTTCTTTCTGTGCTCTTCTACTTCTACGCTTATGTGAGACACAACAGTTAAGACTCTCTTAGGGCTTGTCTTCACTACCCGCCGGATCGGCGGGTAGCAATCGATCTATCGGGGATCGATTTTTCGCGTCTCGTTTAGACGCGATTAATCGATCCCCGATTGCGCTCCCCGTCGGCTCCGGAAATCCCACCTCATCGAAAGGCGGAAGCGGAGTCGACGGGGGAGCGGCAGCGATCGACTCGCCACCGTCCTCATGGCCAGGTAAGTCGATTACGATACGCCGACTTCAGCTATGCTATTCACGTAGCTGAAGCTGCATATCGTAGATCGACCCCCTCCCCTAGTGTAGCCCTGGGCTTAGACTCAGTGGCCCTGATGGATGAGTCCTCTCCAGACTTTTGTCTGGCTATATGGAAAGAAGGACAGGAGACACTTGATATGGTTTTAATCAGGTCACAATTTTATTATTAGATGTCTGGGACTACCTGGCAGGTAAAAGTGTACATTGCAGGTAACCCCATGTTCATTCAATAACCACCTGGGGGGCTTCTGCCAGCCTTCCTGTCTTTTTCCATCCAGGTCCCCCAGCCAACCTATTGCTTGGACCTTACCATCCACCACATGTAAGAGGGCTATTAAAGATGAGCTATTAAAAAGGGGGTAGGATCCCTGCTGTACCCTGTTCCATTCCTTTAACCAACAACTCCTTTTTAAGTCCTTTTTCAAGCCATTTATCCGGTCATGGTATAACTTCCCTATGGAGTATCTTCACTGAACATCCACCTCATATTTATATAATGAATTGCAACATACAGCCTACCACCCTTCATGCCAAAGGTCAACAAAGCCCTATCTGAACCCACTGTGGGGAAGGCAAAACAACCCCAGCTCCACATAGGCCAATTAGGTGGTAAGGGATAAATCCTTCCTAGCACTCCTAAAAAGTGGCAGCTAGTACAATTCCCACAGCAGGTCTTGACCAAACCTGGTATTTCATCACCTAAAGGGGAGAGAGGGTAGGTGCTGGTTCAGCCTACCCCATGTAAAAGGGGGTTTCATTCACAGCCTGCCTCTTTTAAACACTTCTGCCCATCTGGTTCTCAGGGGATGAATCAGTGTCACCACGCTGGCCCCTTGTCCCCTTTTGCAGCAGTTTGACCTCTCCCACCTCACCCAACCATAAAGCACCGTTCCCTTCATTTGCCCAGCCAGACAAATCCCCCTGCCCCTCGCTTAAAGGTGTGGTGTGGTCATTTGCACTAGCTAGGCTGGGAAGCATAGGGGCTGGGAGGATGTCACTGCACCAATGTGAAGCCCTATTAATTTTAATAGGACTCAATGCTGCATTAGGGGCTGTCCACATGGATCAGATTGTAGGATGAGACCATAAGCTAATAAACAAGAGAAGGGCAAATAAAAATGTATGCTTAACGTTTGGTATTGCTCTCCATCCTCAGGGTTTGAGCCAAAATATAGTGAAATCACTATAGCAAAAGGAAGTGTCAGACAGGGTGTCCTGAGATATTAATTTAATTTATGTGCTCAGTAGAATCTTCAAATCAGTTCCAAGATGAAGCCTTTAATTTTCATTGACTGTTTGTTTTTCAGGGTGCTTTATCCATTTTGTGTAATATGGACATTTTATCAAATGAAAAAAATACTTTGGCTTATACATTTTTACTACAGAACTGAAGTAATTCATGTCATTTATACTTAATACAATAAAATAAGTGGGAAACTCATTTTGCAAGCAAAAATATCTAATATATGATCAGAAACTAATTAGAAATAAAGTATTTCTTCCAGTAGAAGTTCTCTATTTTAGTGATTCAGCTTCAAAGTTATTTTTTTTAAAACAGAGGGTGCTAAATTAAGAAGTCTTTAAAATATTTTATACCAAGGAGCCATTAAATGGTTTATATTAATGTAAAAATAAAAATGATTTACAAAGGAAAGTGTTTCAAAAGTTTAATAACCTATATTTAAAAAGGAGAGTCATTTTTATTACTTTCATCAATTTCAGCGTTAAGGCACCTGCTGCAATTACTTATATAGCACATCTCAATGACTCTTCAAATAATGTCACCAGGGTCTTAAAAATGTTAAAAATGGTCAAAGGACATGAAAAAACAGGGCTTTTGTAATCCTGCTACTCTAAGTTTAAAGGATAAAACCCTGACGGGATTTCATATTGAATAGGAGATGACCCCTTGGTGAATGTCAGGCTGTGATTTAGTCATTAGCTATGCTAACTTCATAAATCTTGAGAGCCCATCTGTTTATGCTTGTTTTGATTCAAATCTGAATTCCTTAATGATCCTCCTTGAAAACTTTGAAAAATGTTCTATTGTGAGACCATTCTTCTGGCTCTTCATATTATGTCCATTGTTTTCTTTCCTCGTATTCTTGTTTTTTATTTTCACTAGGATCAGTGCCTGAAGGCAGGACACTTGTTTCATGTGCTTTTCTTGCATCTTCCTTGTACAAAATAGTTAAGTGTTTGTATCATCATAACAAGCCATAATGATGTCACACACAAAAAAGTATGTGCTTAGTGTACAATATGCAGTAATACAAGCAAAACGGTTAATTGAACAAAGTATATCAAGATTACAGGAAGTATCAGTGGCTTTTAGGAGTATCAGTGGCTTTTCAGTTACAGCAGTATCCTTGAAAGTCTATCTCTTGGAAGGATTTTTTTCAAATCTCCATTTGCTCTCCAGAGAACTAAGGATCTACAAAACAGACAAGTTAGACCTTGGGAATGGGAATGAAAGACCGCTTGTCACATTAGGAGAAATTTAAAATATATTGTGAAAATCTCTCATGGGATTTGAAATCTGGGCCTAATTCAGCAAAGCATTTCAGCTAATACTTAAACTGCATAGACTTGAATGAGACTACTGTTGTGTTTATCTTTAAGCACATCATGAAGTGCTTTTTTCAATGAGAACATAGGCACTGAAACCTCTGAGACCTGTAGCTTCTATTAAAGTTTTATGGTTAAGAGCACCATTGACAGAGCATGATGCATGGAAATCTTATTGCAGAGATGTCTTGGCACCTCCTCAGTATTACATCCCTGGCATAGAGGGATGCTTGGTTCTTTGTTACCTTAGCATTTCCTTGCTGCATAGAGGGCTCAACACTTTACAAGAGCAGGGAATTAATTTATTTCTACATGAAGAGCTCACTTCCTCCTTAGATCATAGACAGGTAGGTAAACACATCAATGGGGGGCAATAATCCCTCGATACATGGATAGTGTTCCACATTTTCAGTTTACATATGGAAAAAAAATTTCTGGAATTCTTTGGTATTTAATTTCCAAATATTAACACCAGAATGAAATTGGGTTAATTTTTTTTAAAGGGAAAAATCAGGAGAAAAATAAAAACAAAGATCATTCATAATATACACTTTTTACAATACTGTAATTGAAACTTTTTTTATGTACAAAGATATTTTTGTCTCTCTCAGAGATAGTAATGTTTCCAGAAATCATGGTTTGTGTACGCTTGCATAATTGTCCTCAAAATATCCTCACTCTCGTTGAGTTTCTTGCTGTCGTGGAGGTAATCCAACTTTGAAATTAAGTGTTCTGCATCAATAGATCCAGGAAGTACACTCAAAGTTCACTGTGCCACTTTGCTGAAGTTGACAAGTGTATACTGATGACTGGTCAAAAAAGCCAGTGCATCCAGTTTCACATTGTCAGGGTCAGGCATGTTCATGTAATTGGGAAATTCCCGTTTTGGATTAAAAATTTAATCTTTAGTGGCAAATGGTTGAAACATTCTGGCATAACAGTCGTAGTCTGCTGCAAAATTCACCTGGAGGAAGGGGTGCTAAACCTGGATGACATTCTAAAAATAATCTTTGGCACCAAACATTTTCGGGTTCATATTATGGGCCATGGTTATCTCCTTTTTCTTGCTGAATGTTCCATTGAAGGTTTTGAATGCTATTTTTGTTTTTCTGTGTTCCAGGGTCAGGAAGGATTTCCAGAAGCAACTGGGCTGTCTCGCCATATGTTTCTCCTGCTGCTTTTCCACTCAGCTCAACTTATATTTTGGTTGTCAGGATCCAGTAAATATCTGTGTGACGGGTTGGATCACAGAAACCCCCTTGGAGCTGCCACCTGATGTGCCAAGACTACTTTTGCCCCTGCTTTCCTGCCCTGGCAGCTTGAGACTCCAGTACCTTGCTTGGTTTGAGCCAGACTGCTGCAAACCCAGACCCAGGTCCGAACCACGTCCCCTAACAGCTGTAGGCTTACTTGGAAACAGGTTAAGAAGTGTTCCTGCCTTTAGCACTCAGATACTCAACTCCCAATGGGGTCCAAACCCTAAATAAATCCGTTTTACCCTGTATAAAGCATATACAGGGTAAACCCATAGATTGTTTTCCCTCTATAACACTGATGGAGAGACATCCACAGCTGTTTGCCCCCCCTCCCCCCAGGTACTAATACATACTTCAGGTTAATTAATAAGTAAACAGTGATTGTATTAAATACAGAAAGTAGGATTTAAGTGGTTCCAAGTAGTAACAGACAGGACAAAGTGAATTACCAAGTAAAATAAAATAAAGCACTCAGGTCTATCTCTAATACAGTAATAAAGCTGAATACAGATAAAATCTCACCCTCAGCACCCTCAGAGATGTTTCAATAAGTTTCTTTCACAGCCTGGATGCCTTCCTAGTCTGGGCGCAATCATTTCCCCTGGTACAGCCCTTGTTCCAGCTCAGGTGGACAACTTGAGCTAGGGGATTTCTCATGATTGCCGCCCCTTTGTTTTGCTCCACCCCCTTATATGGCTTTGGCACAAGGCAGAATCTTTTGTCTCTCTGGGTTACCACTCCCCACCTTCTAAATGGAAAAGCACCAGGTTTAAGATGGATTTCAGTACCAGGTGACATGGTCACTTTTCCTGTGAGACTCCAAGCCTTCATTCCTCCCAGCCTGACTCACAGGAAGGCCTGCAAACAGAGCCATCCACAGTCAATAGTCCTGGTTGATGGGAGCCATCAAACACCATTAATGGCCCACACTTCGCATAATTACAATAGGCCCTGTGGCAAATTGCCGGCACTACTATGATGGGTCCCGCACTTTCTCTTCTTGTGGGGGGGTTTCAGGGTGCCATTTCTTGCCCCTGAACTGGGGTAACAGCTATCCTACTAGTATCCCAGGGAAGGGGAGTGGAGAGGGAGGGACCCGGGCCCGCCCTCTACTCCGGGTCCCAGCCCAGGGGCCCTATGATAGCAGGTGAACCACTTGTACCAGTGATTCTTTCCCCTGGGCTACTTCCCTCTCCTGACCTTCAGCTTGTGGGGCTTCCTGCCTTCCCTCTGCACAAGCCAGGTGTCCTTTTACCTAGGATCTTGGTCTTCTTAGCCCACCGCAGCACTTCTCAAAACTCCCCTCTGCTTTCCTCCAAACTGCTCTTTGTTCCACCACCAATCCACTCTGCTTCACTCCTCCAAACTGCTCTCTGCTCCACCACCAAATCACTCTCCTTTAGCTCCTCCAAACTGCTCCAACTCCTCCTCTGGCTGATTGAAGCAGGGGGATTTTATCAGTTGACTGGCTTCAGGTGCTCTAATTGGTTTCAGGTGCTTTTAATTAATCTACAGGGAATAAGGCTTCTCCTCATCCTAGATCACTCTCCTGCTGCCTTCTGGCCATGCTGTATCACAGCCCTCAGAGTTATATTTCATATTTCTAGTTCCAGATACAAGAGTGATACATTTATACAGATAGGATGACCACACTCAGTAGATTATAAGCTTTGTAATGATACCTTACAAGAGACCTTTTGCATGATGCATATTCTAGTTACATTATATTCACATCATTAGCATATTTTCATAAAATCATATAGAGTGCAAAGTCACAATCTGTATATGGCAAACTTGTTGGCAGTAGTCAGAGAGAAAACGCCAGTGTTTTCTGTGTGTCACACAGTGATTCCAAGTTTTCAGCAATGAACATTACCTAGATGCACTGAATCTGGCAGTGTTTTTGGTTATTTGTCAGTCTCGTCAGAATTTCTGCTTTAGAATCCAACAAACTCAGGATGATCTAGGAGACACATTAGCACAGTCTATATGACAGGCAGTGAAGTACAAGCTCATCCACCGATGTGGCACAACAGGGGTAGGAAATTGGCAGTCGGCTCTGCACTCATCCCGCACTGTGTAAAATAAAGCCTTCAACTTGGTTTTATGCCTGAAAATGGCCCCGAATCCAATAATGCTAGATTTCACATCTTTCATTTCTTCTGTTGCAGTAGCTGCTGAAAATGCAACATTAATCAGATGAGCAGGACAGGTAATACATAGCAGCTCCGATTTCTGATTGAGTTTAATCTCCCGTGCAAACTTAGCTATGTAGGAAGCAGAATTTGTGTTAGTTGTTTCCCAAGTTTGTTGGTACATCTCAAACATGTCAGCTACTGCTGCATCAATAAAACAGGTGTCAGAAGAGGGGAAGAATGTTGCATCAGCACAAAACAATGCAGGTTTATTCACTTTGAAATAAAAAAAAAACAGAAACAAAAGACCAAGAATTGGACAGCCGAAAGTATCAGAAGACTCCTCAAAAATCACACTAGACACCAAATTTCCATCAGTTCATTCCATCACTTTAGATACTAAAGCATCATAATTTTCTTTCTTTCAAATACTTACATGTGAGGTTATCTGCATTAGGAGTTGTCCACTGAAACAAAGAGCATGCAAAAATCCATTGGCACAGTCGTGCTATGTCCTCTTTTTCATTAAAGCCCTGGTGAAAGCTACTGGTATTGACTGTTGATTCCAAAGCTCACTTTCCTCTTTAAGCTTCTTGAGTTGCTTGCTTTTTGACAAGCTTCTTTATTCTGTCAGCATGAGCACTGACCTCAATGCTGCCATACTTGCAGTGCAATGCATGCTCTTCACTCCTGTCTTTACTTTTCCTGAAAATTTATAAGCACTGATTTTCTTGTTGATATCGTTATAGAATCTGGGCACCTTCTATGAAAAATCAATATCAAGATTTAGAGTCTTCTGAGCACTGTACAAATATTAACTAAGAATCCATATGTGTTATTGTGCCATATTATTCACATGCACACTAACCAAATATGAAGCCATCAGCAGAGGAGCATTATGGACTGTTATGGAGACAAATAACTAGCAAACATTGAAGAGTTTTAGTTAATTTACTGCCAAAATCATTATTTTTAAAGGGGCTATGTTATTAACAGAGACAAGTGTAATTGCTCATGAAACTATAGATAAGATCAGAACCCAATTCTCCCCTCTCCCAACCCTCCATGAAGGAGCATAACAGTTCGTTCCAGGTTTGTTCCTCTCTGAAAAGGTTTGCACCTTTTAAAGTGGGTGGGGAAACATATAAATCATCTCTGGGGGTATTACTGTCAAAAATGGCTTCTTACCATATTCCAGCTACAATGGGTCACTATGCATTTGGTTCCTTAAGGTATTAAATCGTCCTCAGCATTCCAAGGAACTGATTGCCCAAATAAACAGCACCAGACAAACTCATACAAAGAGGGAGAAACCCTTGCTACTTGATTATTTTTCCTGCAGCTGTCTGAGCTGTAGCATGCTTCTCTAGCAGCTTTATAGAAAGTAATCATATTGAGAATACCTGGGGTGAAATGTAATTACAGCATGATTGTGTGCAAAAATGTGGGTTTACTCAGATTTCTCAGGGGCACTAGGCAGCTGGTTCCTTTTCATCCTTATAGTGGCTTGGGTGTCGTAACAGCTGGAGTTGTGCTTTTCTAAGATGCATGGTCTAGTGGATGGATCATAGAGCAGGGAATCGGAAACTTCTAAAGTCTAATCATACCTCTTCCACTGACTTGCCAGGGCCTTGGGCAAAGCACTTACCTTCTCTATACATTTGGGTTTTTTTTTCCATTTCTTCATCTTAACATATTGTTGTACTATTTAGTTAGCTTATTGGTGTGTCATGAGGGTTAGCTAATGCTTTAACAGATCTTTGAAAATGCAAAGCAAGAGCTAAATGCTAAGTATACTTCTTTCATAAATGATAACTTGAAATGCATTTTTTCAGTAACCAAATATAACCTGATGATTGATTAGCAGTAACATATGCAATGAAAGAGTGATTAATAAATCAGCTAAACTTCATAAACCTATCAAACTACTGCTGAAGTGAATGTAACTATGGCTAAATTTAGCACTGTCTCAAGTGCTTAGTGAAAACCAATTTTGGATTAGTTACCCTTTAAAAATAATTAGAAAGAGGTGAACTCAAAAACAAAGATAATGGTTTCATTCAAACTGTCCTTATTAGTAAACACAAGGGAGAAAAAGCAAACCAACAAAAAGTTGGAAATAAGAGAGACGTAGTATTCATTGAGATGAGAAGAGTGTACATGCTCCCTCTCTTAATAAAACCATCCCTCTCTCACATTTCCAAGGGCAGAATTTGTCCCTGAATGATTTTCTGTTATGCATGAGGGTGGAATCCTGACCCTATTGAAGCCAGTGGAGTTTTGGTTAGGATTTCACCACAATAGTTCTTTAAATGACCATACTCCTAAAAAAAATACTGGAAGCCACACATGCCCCTCAGTAGCACAAAAGCAGCCAATATAATTCATGTACGTATATATTAAAGAAAAACAGATAAATACACTCCTGAGCCTAAACTTTGTTTGCCAGGTTTCAGGCTGGAATGATTTTTCCACTGTCGAGTTCTAAACCTCCGACAATAGGGTTTATAATCTTTTATAATGGAAATGCTGTCAACAGCCACAATAAAGATATGAAGTGCACCACTGTGATATCAGTCTATTCACTACAAAGTTAATTGTGCCAGCACTTCGTTCAATTACACTTTCAATTACATTTTCAACCAGCCTCTGATAGTTTTTCTTATGGTATGTTAGAGAAATCAGAAGTATATTTACAAAGGTCAGTATGTCTTCTCTGACGTAGCCTTTAGCTGGAATGAATTTTTAATTTTTATTTGATAAAAACAGGCTTTATTGATTAGCTTTTCTGCATGCTGCAGTTCAGATGTCAGTCTTTTCCTTAAAGAAAACATTTACCATGATTATTTTACAAAATGCTTAAAGGCCCACTGTCAGCCTGAAAAAGTGGTAAGAAGTTACTTCATTATATCTGCCACTGGGTCCCCCTGCCAATAACACTTTCCTTTTTTGTTTTGTTTTGTTTTTTAATATATGTTTCTCTCCTATATTGCTGAGTGAAAACCCCACACAAACAAAGAAGAGAAATTGACAGGTTGACTATGCAGGAGAAATAGTGGAATTGACTATATATGAAGTGCTGTTAAATTCATAAACTGAAAAATTGGAGAAAAATATTTTTAATCCCTTTTGGTAATAATAACTATGCGTGTTACTGGTAATGATAATGGGTAAAACGAACCCAGACAAATGTGATTTTTAAACAGATAATTTTTCAGAGTAGTGCATCCCCATTTAGATTTATGATTTCCATACAAGTTGATGAGAATTGCAGAGCTAAATCTCCATAGTTCCACAGCTTTGAACATTTATTCCATAGTTCGTTAAATCTCCAAGACGGGTTGAGGAACTTCATGGTATTCCTGTGGTGTATATACAGAACACCAGGTAGGAAAGACTTGAACCAAGACCTTGGATCACATTTTTGGATTATATCCAAATTTCCAGTTTGAACACAGATTTCAGCCCTGAGAGTGTTTTTATAGAGGTATGTAGTTTGAATCTGGAGTTTGGATTTTGAGTTTTTGCCCAGGCCCATCTTTAGGTCACATTATAGATGAGTGAACCAGTTACTTAAGAATAAAAGTCATCCCTTATGTTTGTTTATCACTCTTATTTACCATGACCTTATAATTTATTTTATGTATGTTTATTTAAATCTTTTCCTTTTTGTCACTAGTGGTGGCTGTGTCTCATATATCTGCTGTTAAGTTGCCCCTTAAACATCTCTTTGTTAAACTAAACAGATTGAACTCCTTGTGTCTATCACTATGAGCATGTTTTCTAACCCTTTAATCACTCTCATGGCTCTTCTCTGAACCCTTTGCAACTTATCAACATCCTTCTTGAATTGTGGGCACCAGAACTGGACCCAGTATTTCAGCAGCGGTCACACCAGTGACAAAATGAAGGTAAAATAATCGCTCTACTCCTACTCGAGACTCACCTGTTTATGCACCCAAGGATTGTGTTAATCCTTTTGGCCACAGTGTCACACAGGGAGCTCATGTTCAGCTGATTATCAGATCTTTTTCAGAGTTAGTGCTTTGAAGGATAGAGACCCCATATTGTAAGTATGTCCCACATTCTTTGTTCCTAGATGTATACATTTCTATTTAGCCTTATTAACTCACATATTGTTTGTTTGAACCCACTTTACCAAACAATCCAGATCACATTGAATCAGATATCTGTCCTCATTATTATTTGTCACTCTTCCAATTTTTAGGACATCTGCAAACTTTATAAGTACTGATTTTATGTTTTTTTTCCAAGTCATTAATAAAAATGTTAAATAATGTAGGGCTATTAGTTGATATCTGTGGGACCCTAGTAGAAACACACCCATTCAATGATGATTCCTCATTTACAATTACATTTTGAGACATATCAGTCAGCCAGTTTTTAAACCATTTAATATGTAGCATATACATTTTATATCTTTTGTGTTTTTCATCAAAATGTCATGTGGTACCAAGTCAAATGCCTTACAAAAGTCTAAATATATTCCATCAACACTATTACCTTTATCAAACAAATTTGTATTGTAAATAAAAAAAGATATTAAGTTAGTTCAACAGGATCTATTTTCCATAAACTCTTGCCTGTGATCAATGCCATTTTGGCAGGCCTATTGTTTCCCACATCATCCTGTTTACTCTTTTTAAATATTGACCCAATATTAGCTTTCTTCTAACCTTATGGAATGTCCTGGTGTTCCAAGACTTATCAATAATCAATATTAATGGGCTAGCAAGCAATGTAGAAAGCTCTTCTAAAACTCTTGGATGCAAATTGTCTGGACCCGCTGATTTAAAAATGTCTAACTTTAGTAGGTGTCATTTAACATCCTACTAGTGTGTGCATGTGAGTGCGGTGAAGAGCATTGAGTCTTCCTCTGTTTTGGAGGAACCCTGCAGGAATCCACTTTAAAGTCCCGACACAGGACTATGGACCCCCTTCCTGAAAGAGGCGTATGGCACTTGTAAAAGCTGAGTTCCCCGCGCTGCTCCTGATGTGTGCTGTTGCCTGGAAGGTGAAAGAATAAAGATTAGCAAGTCATCCCCAAGTGCCTGGTAGAAAATCCTCCTCCCAACAAAGATAAGGATAAAGGAGAAGACCTTTTAAGGTAGAATAAACATCTGTCTTATCAGTGTCTATCCAAATCCAACTAAATCACTAAGCCTCTGCATTTTTCTCTATGCTAATTCATATTTGGAGTATGAAGAAAAAACAATATATTGCTTTATTTGCTGAAAAACAAGTAGCATAGATTTTTATCTTAGGTTACATATGCTGCTCTTTAGATCCCTGTAAAGAGGTGCTAGACCAAAATGTCAGATTATCTCACATAATGACAAAAATAAATCAATAAATTAATCAAGTAATATAAACAGTGAAACATCAGTGCCATAAAACATGTAAGATATTATAAGACTATTGGTGTGTAATTCTCTTTTTGCCGATTGCATCCTTTAAAAAAATAAAATCAGCTTAGCTCTCTGATATGTAAGTTATAACACAGGGCCAGATTTTCTTACTATTCATATGTTAAGTAGCTTTTTATTCAACAAATTGTCCTATTGAATTTAATGGGAATAATCAGTATGAGGAAGCATTGCCTCCTCATACTAATATGTTATTATACATCATGAACTTGGAACTTCCAGAAATTGTGTGTTATCCACTGGTATTTTGGTTCTACCAATAATATGGCAGGGAGGTGTCTCTGCTGGTAAACACTAATTAATTTTGGTGTCAAGACCCTATCCCAGAGAAACAGAATCAAAGCACTGGCATCTAGTCCACCCTGCACTCATGGCAGGACTACGTATTATCTAGAACAGGGATTGGCAACCAGTGGCATAGCCAGGTTTAGAGCACAGGGGGAGCGGCGCTATAAAAAGGCGCCTCCCTGCTCCCCCTGTACTTGCCTGGCGGCGCTTTAAAGGGCCCGGGGCTCCAGCCGCTGCGGAGCCCCTGGGCCTTTTAAATCCCCTCCCAAGCCCGGCTCCAGCAGTGGGGCTGGGGGGGGGGCACTTTAAAAGGCCCGCAGCTCCCCGCAGCGGCAGGAGCCACAGGCCTTTTAAAGTGCCCCCCCAGCCCGGGTCTAGCAGCGGGGCTGGGTGGGGGGGTGCTTTAGAGGGCCGGCAGCTCCCCGCAGAGGCAGGAGCGGCTGGCCTTTTAAAGCATCCCCTCCATCCCGGGTCCGGCAGCGGGGCTGGGGGGGCGCTTTAAAAGGCCGGCAGCTCCTGCCGCTGTGGGGAGCTGCCAGCCTTTTAAAGTGCCCCCCCCCCAGCCCGGGTGCGGCAGCGGGGCTGGGGGGGCACTTTAAAGGGCCCGTGGCTCCCGCAGCGGCAGGAGCCGCGGGCCTTTTAAAGCACCTCCCGCAGCGGGGCTCGGGCGGTGCCTTAGCGCCGCTTCTCCTCACAGGGGGAGAGGCCGCTCCCCCTGCTCCCCCCTGGCTACGCTACTGTTGGCAACCTTTGGCACGCGGCCTATCAGGGAACTCTGCTGACTGGCCGGGATGGTTTGTTTACCTGCAACGTCCGCAGGTTTAGCCAATCGCAGCTCCCACTGGCTGCGGTTTGCTATTCCAGGCCAATGGGGGCTGCGGGAAGTGGGGCGGGCTGAGGGATGTGCTGTTTGAAGATAATTGCTAATGGCTCAGATATCTCCTCAATCAGCTCTTTGAGTATTATAGGATGTGTTTCATCAGGTCCTGGTGACTTGAAGACATCTACCTTGTCTAAGTAATTTTGAACGTATTCTTTCCTTATTGTAGCCTCTAATCCTATCTCATTTTCACTGGCATTCACTATGTTAGATGTCCAATCGACACTAACCTATCTGGTGAAAACTGAAACAAAAAAGTCATTTAGCATTTCTGCCATTTCCTTATTTTCTGTTATTGTTTTTCCCCCTTATTGAGTAACAGGCCTACCATGTCCTTGGTCTTCCTCTTGTCTCTAATATATTTGCAGAATATTTTCTTGCACCATTTATGTCTCTAGCTAGTTTAATCTCATTTGGACTTTCTAATTTTGTCCCAAGATACTTGTGTTATTTGTTTAAATTCATCTTTTGTAATTTGACCTAGTTTCCACTTCTTGTAGACTCTTTTTTGAGTTTCAGATCATTGAGGATCTCCTGGTTAAACCAGAGTGATCTCTTGCCATACTTACTATCTCTCATATTACAAGGGGGTAGTTTGCTGTTGTGCCCTTAATAATGTTTGTTTGAAAAACTGCCAACTTTCTTAAATTGTTTTCCTCCTTTGAGTTGCTTCCCATGGAATCTTACCTTGGAACTCCTTGAGTTTCCTAAAGTCTGCCTTCTTGAAATTCATTGTCTTTATTGTGCTGTTTTCCCTCCTACTGTTACCTGGGGTTCTTTCAACCCAAAGCTCTCAGTAACTTTTACTCTGTGCGAGGTGGGGTCAGGAAATAAATCAGGGGAGACACGGCTGTCCAACCGATAGATGGCTGGCACAAACAGGACAAAACAAGAGTGCTTTTACTTAAAGCTAAACTTTACTTAGTCTCAAGCACTTACACACGTCCGCAATAGGTTAATAAAACACCCCCAACCCTTGATAATTACCAAAGCTGAGTGTGGCTCTCGAGTGACACAGCGGCAGGCTTCTGGTGGTCAAATCTTCCGTCTGCTGGTGGGGACCGCAAGATGTATCCAGAGGGAGAGTCCAAAAAGAGTCCAACTACCTCAATCTTTTCCCCTTATTTATACATTAGTAACAGAATGACATATCCCTTAAAGAAAACTTGTTAAGTAAGCAGTTTTGATGGTCAAGCAAGAGGCTTTCTTCTGATTATTGATTAACCAGGTGTGGGTTTTTCCAGAGTTTGCAGCCTTGAGGCCCCCAATAGACATTCCTGGGGTACATCCTGCTCTTCTAAAATGCATGTATCAGCAACTTCAACACAATTCTTATCAGGAAGGACACGGGGTCAAGATGCCCTTTCTGTGGCACCCAAAACTACCGCCCCCCTCCTGCCTAGGTCAAGCTGAGACTGCTGAATGGCCAATTTACAGCCTGCTGACTAGGCTGCTTTTAACAATAACCCATAGTGGTTTCAGGCACTTTACTGGTTTGCCAAAGTTTCCCCGTACACTACCGTTGCTTTGAATCATTTATTCAAACCATTTCATGATCACTTTCACCTAACCTGCCTTCTACTTTCAAAATTTTCGACCATTTCCTCCTTATTTGTCAAAATCAAATCTAGAACAGCCTCTCCACTAGTAGAATTCTTCACCTTATGAAATAAAAAATTTCTCTCCAGTACAATAACATAACACATTCCCCATTGGTAGCTGGATATATTTGTTCATGTTCTAAACTAATGCAATGTTCATGGACATACACATCACATTTCTTTTTATCATTCACAAGCTTCTGATTTAGTTAGCATGGTACAGATGGTCCTGAACCTGCATATCTCAACACCTCCGAACGTGGCAATAGAAATACAGCTCCAACTCTGAATTCAAAGCCTGATTCAGATCCAAGTGCTGACAAAGGGCACCAGTTTCAGAAAATACCTAAGCTGTGTGCTTAAGTTTAAGCATGCTTGACTTTAAATATGTTCTTCAATCCAATCAACAGTAATAGGATTTAAGAATGTGCTTAAACTTAAGCACATGCTTAAGTGCTTTTTTAAATACGGATGCATTCCTGAATGAGCTCAAGTAAGAAAAACAGTCTTAATAGCTAAAATAAGAAAAAATAAGGAATGTGCTACATCTTAATGTCTCTCTGCATCTCATTTAATATTTTGCTTTTTATTAGTATATCATAGTTATGGATAATTGAGCACTTTAAAATAATCAGAAGATTTTATTCAAAGCCATTCTGAGTCACTGTGAAGGAATTTCAGTAATTTTGTACAAGATGTCTGATTTTAACATCATTATCAATGAGTGAAATTTCTTAAGTATAAATGAATCATAGTTTTATGCCAAAATTACTACTGTGTATACCCAAGTTTTGTCTATAAAAAGAGTAAAAAAGAATCTAGAAAAATCCATTAAGAACATAAACTTCTCCTGAACCCTTCAAAGATTGACATTTATTTATAATGAAATATTTTTAAAATATTTCCTTAATTGTGCACATTCTCATCCATAATTGTATTACTCATTTAAAATATTGTGTTATTTCATATACTTCAATTAAAAGATTTCTTCATCTGAGCCTTCATGCTTTGCAGATTTTTGTGTCTTAAAAACCTGAGAAGATAAAAGAGAAGAAAACAAACATAAAAAGAGATTGTGACGAGAACACCAATATGACAATATATTCAGATGAGAATTTTTCCTAATCTAGAGATATGGATAGAATATATTCTATTTTTTATTAAAATAAATTAACTGAGATTGAAGCGTTGTTCAACTTACTACAATGCAGCACTATTGCAGTTAAGGTAGAGAAGGATTTCTTTGGAAGAAAAAAATACATTCACTGTGTCCAAAATATTCCTTTTAGGCTGAAACTTCCTCTGTTTGGTCTCAGTCTGAAAAACATCGAATTCTATGAATTTCTCAATTCATCATTAGGGGTCTCATCCGAAGTCAATTGAAGTCAATACAAGGATTCATGTTGACCTGCTGATGGATCCTGTGTGACTGATGGTTTAATTATCTAAGTAATACAAGTACTAAGATAATCAATTTTTATTTGGTTTTAGTCTTTACCTCACATTTTGCATTTAGAAGGAATCCTGTTGCCTTCAATGTGTTTTGGATCAGGCCCCAAGTGGTAAAAATTGCATTTTTCCTCTTCCATCTTTCTAGGAAATTCCATCCATTCCTCCACAATGAGGTCCTGGCCACAATGAACCACATGTTCATCATTTGCAGACTAGATTGCTGTTTCTTGAATGAGATGTGGAGGCTTCAGCTTGTACAGCAGGTGGCTGAATGCCTACTCCACTCTACTTTGTTGTCATTTCAAAACGTTAGTCCTGATCTCCAAAGCCAACAGTTCATTAGTCTCAGGACCCAGCCACATTAGTGACTGCTTCATCCTAAACATCTCCACACTTGTGGAACAACACAGCTAACAATGCTCCATTAAAAGTGCTTGAGAGTTGGTGATAAAACATTCTAAACCAAGGGAGTATATTCCTTTCCAGAGAAGATCAGATTATTTCAGATGATGTGATGATGACATGACATCATTATGAAGAATATACAAAAAGCAGAACCTTATTTAACCAAGGAAAGTATCAGAGCACAACACTCCAAGAAGTCCACTAACAGATCTCAACATACCAATTCAATTTACCTGGGAAGTGGATACTATAGAAAACTCTAATATGGATAGACTCATTGCTTAGGCCATGTCTACCCTATACATTTTTGCCAGAAAAAGGCAGCTTTTGCTGACAAAACAGTGGTGGCGTATACACTACAATGCTACTTTTGGCAGTAAAACTCTGCCATTTTGCTGACAAAATAAAACCACCTCAATTAGAGGCAGAGAGCTTTCTGCGGCAAAGTTAAAGTGAGAAAAGGTTAGTGAAGACACTGCCATTTGTTTTGTCTCCACAACTGCATAAGTCGTCATCCTGCACTTAAGCAGGGAGGAGTTTGGTTGGCTGGCCAGGAGAAGAAGGCAATGCTTTCTGGCTTGGGGGAGGAGGGAAGACGTAAAGCTGCTGGAAAGAGCAGTTAGCGTGGTAAATGACTCACCACATAGAAATGTGGTGTTTTAAAAGGTCAGTGGGCCTGACCACTCCCTCCCTTTACTCAGAACAGGCTGGGCAGCACCCACAATACCTGCCTAATTAGGTCACAAATATGCCAGATGTTTAGCTATATCTGCTGTGGGCATTACGCTAGTCGCCCAACTAAGGGGGCTGGGAAGGAATTTTTCCCTTACTACCATATTGGCCAGGTGCAGTGTGGGGGTTTCCGCCTTACGCACAGCAGGTTCAGGAAGGCTCGGTTCATGCATAGCATGATGGGCGGTAGGCCATATGTCCCAACTCTTCATTTAAATATATAGCAGATGTTCAGTGCAGGTACTTCATAAATTAAGGCACAAAAGAATGAAAAAATAGCTTGGAAGAGGAATTAAGGAGAGGTGCTTGGTAATTGAGCAAGACGGGGACAGCTGGGGACTCCTATGACTGGTACAGCAGGGAGCCAACCCCCCCCCCCCCGACACACACACATCATTATAGTATATCTTAACCCCCTCCTACGAGGGGGCGTGGTCGGTAAGGTCCGGGAAGGGAATTGCTGGAGGGACCTGGACCAAAAGGGAGGGAGGTAGCTGGTGAAAGCCCACTGCCCCTCCCCCCCGGAGCTGGCTGGAAGTGGCAAGGTACTGGAAAGGGAATTGCTGGAAGGAGCTGGATAAATAGGGGGGAGCTGTGGAAGCCCTCCCCCCCCCCCCACACACACCGCGGAATTGGCTGGAATTGGTAAGGTCCCAGCAGTGAATCTGCTGGAGGGACATACATTTTGTATTTGTACTGCACACATTTTATCAGCCAGGTTAATCCCAGACATCTGTCAGTAATAAAGTTGTGGCCTGATTAAACCCATATCTAATGTCTCCTGTCATTCTTTTGGCATAGCCAGACAATGGCCTCCCCCAGTATCCTACAATGCCTGCCGTGACCACTCTGCTCACTGTTTTGAACTCCACTGCACTGCATCTAGCTATGCAGGCATGCACCCATCCCTTTTCAAAGATGTGGAAATCTTTGACATTCCTCAGCGCGGAGAGCTCACAGCACTGCTGAGGATGCCATTCCAGTAGCTGAGGAGGCTGTGGAAGAACTCGAAGGGAATAACAGAACCCATAATGTGGAATTGGCAGACAGGCAGAGGGAGCTGCTGCTGCGGGAGGGGAGAGGAGGGGAAAGAGACTGCTGTGTTGTGTAGAACAAGGAGCTGATGTGGGGGGAGGGTGGCCCCCTCCCTCTGCCTCAGGATTGGTTGCTCTCAGACAGCTGTCTGAACTTAAAGAGACAGCATGCCAACACGTTCTCCCACAACACACACACTTCCCCAACACACACTCTGTCTCTCTCACATATTCACTCTCCCCTCCCCTACAATCTCACACACTTTCTCAAAAACACACACTCTGTCTCTCCCCCCCTCGACACACACACACACGCTCCCTACCACACACTCTCGGAGTCTCACCCCCTCCCTCTTCAGTTGAAAAGCATCCAGCAATCTAGTAAAGATTTCCATCGAAGGATGGGATTGAGAAAATTGGAGCATGTGATGATGTACCTGCCCCATGAGGCATTGCAAACCCTTCCCAAAGCATCCTGCAGTCACTTGCACAGTGAGATAGCTCTGTGTGTTGATGCAATAGCTGCTACTGTGGATGTTCTCTGCTGACAAAAGAAGCATAGTGTGGACATGGAACAGTGGTTTAATTAAAGCTCTTTAATTAAAGTGGCATAACTTTTGTCGACAAAACTCTGTAGTGTAGACAAGGTCTTAGTAAAATTCCAATATTCAGAAATCTGTTGGTTTACTCAAAAAGTTGATTTAACAGGTAGTTATGCCATGCTACAGTTTAAAAGGTAAAATGCCAGTATCTTATTCTATTTGCTCTGGTGTTCATAATTAAGCAACTGATTAGCTATTCAAGTCTATCACATTAAAGTGTGCTACTGTTGTGTCAGTCAGAGGAAAAATTAATCACATAAAAAGCTTTGTTCAAAAGTCTTAAAGAAATGCAGCACAGAGTTTCACATCAAGGCAAAGTCAAGCTGGAATGAAGAACAAATGTAATATAATGTGAAGTATTTACAGTCTCATATTTCATTCTGGTTTCAGACTTTTTTTTTAATAAGTAAGTTCTCCTAATCAGAAATAAGGGGATATTTTTCATGGCCAAATTCATAATTACACATTGAGGGACAAAAACCCGGGTTGCAAGTTAAAGACAATGAACAAAGGAGAATTCTGAGTGATGCAAAGACTTGAATGGCACAAAAGGGCTGAAATCTCATGTGATATTCTGACCCAGTATGTCCAAAATGTGAAGTTTCTCCATGGCACTAGGTGTATGTTTGAGATTTTTAAAAACCTTTTGGGTCTATATAATTACTATTAAACAATATCACATCTTCTGTTGCTAAAAGTTTGGTAATTATGACTGGCTAAATTGTTTTGTGCATTTCGCAAACTGGAAGATTAAGTCACAATGGATTTATCCTGGAAAGTTGCGTACAATATAAAAGTGATCCAAACCAACTCTCATTAAAGTTAACAATCTGCCATTGATTTCAATAAGACCTGGATAATGGCTCACACCAAAGGGAAATATTTAAAAAAATATTTTATACCAAATATTAATAAATGTCAAACATTTTATTTGTAAATTTGATTAAATATGAAGAATCGCAATTAAGTATGTCAGCATTTGTTTCCATATATTATTGTTAATACTATTTCTGTAGGACACTAAAGTTGCATGGCACTTTACAATAGGGATGAATTTAAAAAGTAATAAGCTTTCGTGGGTTAGTACCCACTTCATCAGATGCATGGAATGAAACATACAGTAGACAGATATTTATACAGTCAGAGAAACATGATAAGGTGGAGGTGCATAGACCAACCTTAAGAGGCTAATTAATTGAGAGGAACCATAACAGCAGGGGAAGAAAAACCTTTGAAGTGATAAACAAGATGGTCACACAGGTGTGAATTAGGATCGTTCATTTAAGGGAAATAGATTCAATTAACGTAATGGCCGAGCCATTCCAAGTCCTTATTTAATCCTGAGGTAATGCAATCTAGTTTGCATATCAATTCGAGTTCAACAGTTTCTCTTTGAAGTCTGTTTTTGGAGTTAATCTGTCGCAACACTGCTACCCTCAAGTCTGTCAGTGAGTGATTAGGGAGGTTGAAGTGTTCTCCTACTGGTTTTTGAATGTTATGATTCCTGATGTCAGATTTATGTCCATTTATTCTTTTGCGTAGAGACTGTCCGGTTTGGCCAATGTACATGGCAGAGGGGCATTGCTGGCACATGATGGCATATATCACATTGGTAGATGTGCAGGTGAATGAGCCCCTGATGGCATGGCGGATGTGATTAGGCCCTGTGATGGTATCACTTGAATCGATATGTGGACAGAGTTGGCATCGGGCTTTGTTGCAAGGATAGGTTCCTGGGTTAGTGTTTTTGTTGTATGGTGTGTGGTTGCTGGTGAGTATTTGCTTCAGGTTGGGGGGCTGTCTGTAAGCAAGGATTGGTCTGTCCTCCAAGATCTGTGAGAGTGAGCGATCATCTTTTAGGATAGGTTGTAGATCTTTGATGATGCGCTGGAGAGGTTTTAGTTGAGGGCTAAAGGTGACGGCTAGTGGTGTTCTGTTATTTTCTTTTTTGGGCCTGTCTTGTAGTAGGTGACTCCTGGGTACTCTTTTGGCCCTGTCAATCTGTTTTTTCACTTCAGCAGGTGGGTATTGTAGTTGTAAGAATGCTTGATAGAGATCTTGTAGGTGTTTGTCTCTGTCTGAGGGATTGGAGCAAATGCGGTTGTATCTTAGAGCTTGGCTGTAAACAATGGATTGTGTGGTGTGTCCAGGATGGAAGCTGGAAGCATGTAGGTAAGTATAGCGGTCAGTAGGTTTCCGGTATAGGGTGGTGTTTAGGTGACCATCACTTATTAGCACAGTGGTATCTAGGAAATGACCGCTTGTGTGGACTGGTCTAGGCTGAGGTTGATGGTGGGATGGAAATTGTTGAAATCATGGTGGAATTCGTCAAGGGCTTCCTTTCCATGGGTCCAAATGATGAAGATATCATCAATGTAGCGCAAGTAGAGTAGGGGTGTTAGGTGACGAGAGCTGAGGAAGCGTTGTTCTAAGTCAGCCATAAAAATGTTGGCATACTGTGGGGCCGTACGGGTACCCATAGCAGTGCCACTGACTTGAAGGTATATATTGTCCCCAAATGTGAAATAGTTGTGGGTGAGGACAAAATCACAAAGTTCGGCCACCAGGTTAGCCATGGTAGTATCGGGGATACTGTTCCTGACAGCTTGTAGTCCATCGTTGTGTGGAATGTTAGTGTAGAGGGCTTCTACATCCATAGTGGCCAGGATGGTGTTGTCTGGAAGATCACCGATGGATTGTAGTTTCCTCAGGAAGTCAGTGGTGTCGCGAAGATAGCTGGGAGTGCTGGTAGCATAGGGCCTGAGGAGAGAGTCTACATAGCCAGACAATCCTGATGTTAGGGTGCCAATGCCTGAGATGATGGGGCGTCCAGGATTTCCAGGTTTATGGATCTTGGGTAGCAGATAGAATGCCCCTGGTCGGGGTTCTAGGCACGTGTCTGTACAAATTTGTTCTTGTGCTTTTCCAGGGAGTTTCTGGAGCAGATGGTGTAGTTTCTTTTGGTACTCCTCAGTGGGGTCAGAGGATAAAGGCCTGTAGAATGTGGAGTTACAGAGCTGCCTGACAGCTTCTTGTTCATATTCCAACTTATTCATGATGACAACAGCTCCTCCTTTGTCAGCCTTTTTGATTATGATGTTAGAGTTGTTCCTGAGGCTGTTGATGGCATTTTGTTCTGCACGGCTGAAGTTATGGGGCAAGTGATTTTGCTTTTCTACAATTTCAGCTCGAGCACGGCGACGGAAGCAATCTATGTAGAAGTCCAATTTGTTTTTTCGACCTTCAGGAGGAGTCCACGCAGAATCCTTCTTTTTGTAGTTTTGGTAGGAAGGATTCTGTGGGTTAGTATGTTGTACAGAGGTCTGTTGGAAATATTCTTTGGGTCGGAGACGTCGAAAGTAGGATTCTAGGTCACCGCAGAACTGTATCATGTTCGTGGGTCTGGAGGGACAAAAGGAGAGGCCCCGAGAAAGGACAGATTCTTCTGCTGGGCTGAGAATATAGCTGGAAAGATTAACAATATTGTTGGGTGGGGTAAGGGAACTGCTGTTGTGGTTCCTTGTGGCATGCAGCAGTTTAGATAGCTTAGTGTCCTTTTTCTTTTGTAAAGAAGCAAAGCTTGTGTTGTAAATGGCTTGTCTAGTTTTTGTAAAGACAGTCCATGAAGAAGTTTGTGTGGAAGGTTGGTTTTCCATAAGAGTATCCAGTTTTGAGAGCTTCAAAGAGAAACTGTTGAACTCGAATTGATATGCAAACTAGATTGCATTACCTCAGGATTAAATAAGGACTTGGAATGGCTCGGCCATTACGTTAATTGAATCTATTTCCCTTAAGTTAATGATCCTAATTCACACCTGTGTGACCATCTTGTTTATCACTTCAAAGGTTTTTCTTCCCCTGCTGTTATGGTTCCTCTCAATTAATTAGCCTCTTAAGGTTGGTCTATGCACCTCCACCTTATCATGTTTCTCTGACTGTATAAATATCTGTCTACTGTATGTTTCATTCCATGCATCCGATGAAGTGGGTACTAACCCACGAAAGCTTATGCTGAAATAAATTTGTTAGTCTCTAAGGTGCTACAAGTTTTTCTTTCTTATTTTCGTTTTGCTGACACAGACTAACATGGCTACTACACTGAAACCTATCATTAAAAAGTAATGTTATGGATGAACTTAAAAAGTAAGGTTATGAATAAAAGAAAGGTAATGACATAATTTAGCTGAAAAAAGCCTATAAAGAAATCTAACAATCATGATATTGACCCACAAATCATGGAACAAGACCTGAGAACTGAAACTCACATAATGTTCCATCCTAATTGGGCTGTAAATCTGAAAATGAATAGCACAACAAATTAATCTGTACCATGAATCTCTATCACTATACTGATACAACGTAATTTCTTCAGAATGTTTCATTTTGGTTTATTAAACAGACTTGAATTAAATACTTCCTTTTGAGTGTGTTCAGCACTAAACTAATTATCCTTTGGTGACATGTTGTCTCATGGTAGTTGTTGTTTGGGTGCCTAAAGATCCCATTCTTCTCTGTGGGGTGAGCTTCTTACACAATCCTCATCTTTCATGATGTATCTGTCATAGTTCAGGGCAACTGCACCTATATTTTCCCCCTTGTGTTCCAGCAAGCGCACCCTTTCTAGGCTCCTGACTCCATGGCCATACTGTCTCTTGGGCAGAAATCCACATATCTCTCCCTCCTGACTGGGGTTTTTCCCTGCCTACACTGTGATAACCCCCAGCAAGCCAGACTGCCTAGCCAGGCCAACATCTGAGCTTCGTTTTCTCCTCAGAGGATATATACAGTGTAAATGACACAGTTATAAGTTACCACTCAGATGTTTCTAAGAAGGCACATTTATTCTTACGATGAAAGCATTACAGAAAAAACATATTAAAAACAATAAAAGAAACTAAACACATGCTAATAAGCTTTCCACAGATCACCCGGACTCTAGTGGGAGTCAGACATTCAAATCCCACATAGCGTTTTTTACATGGTTTCCAGTAGATAGCTTCTAACTCAGAACCAGCACAGGCATGAATATATTTCTTTCCTTTATACTGCCTGGCCTTTGATCTTGTTCTTTTGTAACAGGTGATCAGCAGACACAGCATAACTCAGAAATCTCTCAGTGTCAACTGGAAAGGGCAGAGTGGTGCAACAGAGTTTTAGAGGGATCCCCTGGGTCTAATATATACACAATAATTCACTAAAGGGTTGCTTGTGAGGTCGATATAGAGAGCCAGTATCACACTGGTCATCATAATCATTGTGAAATGTATATATGGATAATATTTAAGGAGTGCAGAGGGACACCCTTGATCTTTCACCAGTGATGGAAGTTGACAGTGTGTCTGTCTCATGTATGAAAGATCACAGCCTAGCCTGGCTGTAAAACACTGGAAGGACTTTATGGGAACATTGCTCTATAAGACATGAAAGTATCTAGTTAAGTAAGCTTAGGTTCTAGAATATGTGTTATAATTTTATTTTATATGTAACCACTTTTTCCAATACTTCTACTAGCTATCGCTCGAATCTCAGGGTGAAGCCTGATTTGGTGGTTGTGCAGGAAGCTGTTTCAGGACATTTATTGACAGTTCAAGCTACTTTTGAGCAATGTCATATTTTTATTTTTCATTAACCTCTATGACCCTTCTATATGGAAAGATGGGGTGTATTTTTTCAGGGTGTGGGTACTCTTTTCACAAATTGTTTGACAAGTGATATTTTAATTTTGGGATGAGATTTTAAATTGTGCTCTAAATGAGAGATTGGATTGGAATCATCTGGAACCACATCCACTGTCTGCTAAATGACTTGAAACTCTTTTACATGCTTCCAACCTGACTGGTGTTTACCAAAATTTTCACCTTATACAGCAGTATACATGGTTGAGAGCCAGAGCCAGTTCTTTATCGATGCCTATTTGAACCATTTTTATATTTTTACTCATCATTTGTCTCATTTTCTTTCTAGTTGTATTGTCTCTACTGGGATTTCAGATCATGGTTTGGTCTTATCTGTGTTGTCTCTTCCTTCTATTCAAGACTGTCATCCATATTGGCATTTTAACACTCACATTTTACAAGATGTTCACTTTTGGGACTCTTTCAATTTTTGGCCCGGGTTGCCACAAAGGATGATTTCCATGCCTTGAGGCAATGACAGGAAGTGGGTAAAATTAACATTAAATGGTTTTTTTTCAGCAATACATGCAACAGGCAATGCTGGGCATTCACTGGAGTATGGAAGAGTTGGGGATTACGGAAGTTGAAAAAGCCCTTCATGGCAATAATGATGCTGGGTTGCAAGAGAGCTTGAAATTTATATATATATATATATAAAGCTCTTGCAGGACCTTTAGGATAGCAAAGTTTAGGTTTCACTGCTTAGGGTCCAATTCCAGAACCCTTCTGAAATGGATGCACCTACTCAGTTCTTCTTTGGCTAGAAAAGAAATATGCAGAACAGAAGATGATTGGCTGCTTCAAGAAGTTGTGGGGCCAAGTGCTTTCAGTTCATGTGGAGATTAGGAACTTTGTTGTGAATTTGTTCACAGATCTGTATGCTGCAGAGCTTGTGTGCCCATCTGAGACTTGGCAGCTCTTTGAGGATCTTCCTTGGATCTCAGTGTTAGATGTGGACAGACTTGAACAGGCCCTGACACTCTCAGAATTGGCTTCTGCCATAAATGACTTTGATCCAGTGCATGATGGTTTGCGTATTGAGTTTTATATGGCCTTTTGGACCCTTCTCGGGTCTGACTTACTCCAGGTTTTTCAGGAAAGCACCAGAGAAAAGATATTGCTACTCATTTGTCATCAAGTGGGGACCTTGGGAAAGTGAAGAATTGGAAAACTGTGTCCCTGCTTTACTCTGACTGTAAACTTTTTTCAAAAGCCTTGACAAATAGACTGAAAACTGTGATTGGTTCAGTTGTGCACCCTGATCAGACCTATTACATCCGCAACAGATCAATTTTTGATAACCATTTTCTTTTTCAGAAGGTAATTTTGGCCTCAAAAACTTCTGATTTGTGCAATAGATTGATTTCCCTTGATGAAGAGAAGACTTTTGATCATGTAGCTAATAGATATTTGTTTTGCACCCTTTGTGCTTTTGGTTTTGTGCCCAGATTTGTCTCCTGAACTCAGTTACCATGTACTGATATATATAGTCTACTTAAGGTGAATAGTGTTTTGAACTCCCCTTTTCCAGTCTGTAGGGGAATCAGACAGAATTGTTCCCTGCCTGGTTTATTATATACTCTTTCTGTCAAGCCTCAGTTATGCCTGTTGCAAAAGAGCCTTTCTAGGCTTTCTCTCCCTGTTCCTTCTTGTCCTCTAGGGAAAGTATCTGAATATACTGACAACGTGAATGTGTTTATTACTCATGATTGTGGTGTCCAGGTTTTGAATGAATTTTAGCACCTTTCTGAGCACACTTCTTTAGCTCACATAAATTGGTGGAGCTGTGACACACCCTTTCGGGGCGGGGGGGGGGTGATCTTACATCCCCCGCTTTTGCTATGGGGTGCTATTGTGGAGCTGAACTGGCTTTAAGGACTGGGACTGGAAGATATTTTGGGTCAGAATTGGGTGGGAGTTATTGAAAAGTTGTAGGAGAGGTTGCAAAAGTGAAAATGGTGTTTGCTTCGATTCTGAGGGCGGGTGTTAGTCATTGATGATTTAATTGCCTCTGTGTTATGGCATAAGTGTATTGTTTTAGATACCCCTCCACTCCTTTTAGAAAAAGTTCAGAAGGTTCTTTTGGACTTTTTCAGGGATGACATCATTAGCTGGGTTAGAGTATTTTGTATCTACCCATTGTGACGGAGGGTCAAGGTCTCGCTGATATTTTTAGTAACAATTTCTGGAGCAGCTGTTGTTTCTGAGCCTGTTCCTTGGAAGCAACTGACCTTTGCTTTTCTTTGGCAAATAGTGGGTTTGTGATTTGATTGGGAACTTTTTTATTTTTTGGACCCTGAGTGCTTCAGCTGTGAGGTGTTACCTGTTTTTTTATCAAAGCATTTCTAACTCTTGGAGATTTTTTAAAGATGAGGCTGAAGGCTAGGCAGTGGGAGTTCCAAGGGCTGCTTGCTGGATCCATTGTTTATAACCCTGCTGCCAGGATTCCTATTCTTTTTTTTGGGAGTCTTGTCTCTTCCTTTAGTGCAGCAGGTATAAAAAAAATCATTTAATGGATTTTACTAATTTTCCATGGGTCTCAGCAGATATGTTAACTGTCAAGCTTGGTTTTCATTTTGTTCACTTGGTTTTCTCTGTTTTTGTCTGAGGTGGAACCAGACCTTTCCAGGGGCTATATTGCAAGTCAAGACAGTTGCCTCCTTGAGTGAGCCATTCCTGATTAAACTCATGTTTGTATGTTCTTGCCTGTAGTTCTTGCTGTGGATTGGGATGTGACAAGCTTGGCAGCTCGCTTGCCTTCAATAGGTCTTCTGAATTTACTTGTTAATAGCTTAGGCCAGGGGTCTCAAACACGCGGCCCGCGGGCCACATGCGGCCCGCGGAGTTATTTCCTGCGGCCTGCCATAGGTGCCGACTCCACTGGCAGCCAAGCTCCAAACATTACTGAGTGTTTATATTTTATTAAAACCCCTCTTTGCATTACAGTTTTAAAAAGTTAATACATTGACTTTTAATAGAATACTATATTACTCTTCATTTTTTTCCTTTTTGACTATACTTTTGTATCATTGTATGAAAAGGTTTCAGTGATGTGGCCCTCGGGCCAATTTACAAGTTCTCATATGGCCCTCATGGTGATTTGAGTTTGAGACCCCTGGCTTAGGCCATAAGTCATTGTATATGCTTGTGGTAAAGATACGTCATTTTGAAGGCTTGTTGATTATCCCACTATGATATGGAGAAGACCGCTCCTAGTAACAAATTCCATCCATCCATTCTGGCAAACTGCATACAAGCTTTCAATTACAAAGAGGATGTGTGATCACCAGTCAGGAATTATTCCTGGAACTACTGCCATGAATCTGTTTGTGCATTGTTTGACTACAGAGAAGTTCGAGTCATGTCCATTTGTGACTTGGAGGAGACTATTTTTCATGTGTTCCTTACTTGTTCCAGGTTACAAACATTATTTGTTTTACTTCAGGGTATTTTTTGGTTATTGTCCCTTGATATCTCTCCAACGGTATTCATTTTAACTAATGATAAGTTCACAAAGGGATCTGTGGTATACCTTGCCAACTTTATATTGGGTCAAGCACAGATGGCCATTTAAAAAAGTAGATGATGTAAATTATTTGGTATTGGGATTGATGATATTCTTGGGGTTTTTTTTTAAATTTTTAATGTTTTTCCTCCTTTATTTGGAGTTTAGATATATTCTTATAAGCAATTTGGTTCAATTTATTCAGTGGTGGGCTATCAGACATGCACTCTATACTGTTCAGGATGGGCAATTATTTTTGAATTTGTAATTTATTTTCTTGTTTTTTACTTTGTTTCTGTACTGGCTTTATTAAAAGTCAAATTCTGTTTCTCTCTCTCTCTCACTGAGTTTTGTATTGGCACCTGTTACCATGGTATCTAAGTGCTTTTTAGGATAATTATATTCTATAGTGAAGTTTCTAGTGAGCTACATGGAGTTCTTTGCATAAACTCTGCATTACATTTCTTTAATATATCATAAAACTGTGATAATGCATTAGGGCCAGGAAAAATCTTCACTAAACCCCAGGAAATGTTTCAATATCTGTTACAACACAATTGCTGTCATACAAGCTGAAAATGAAGAAAAAACAATTAAATCACAAGGCACAGCAAGAAAATCTAGCAGAGAAGAGACATCGGGAAGCTCCATCAATGGCAAAATCCAGGAAAAATATGAATATTAGATTAAAAATATCATGAAAGAAACATTACAGTATAATGATATCTCATGGTGAGATTTTGAATTTTGAGTTTGTACACAGTGAATGTAAATTAAATCTCTGGACTCAAACTAATTATCACAGTTTCTCATTTCACTACTAAATTCAGTTCTTTATCTTATTATATAAAATATTGGAGTCATTTTCTACCATGTAACTGTGAGAGTTACTGCAACTGAATAAATATGTTGTTTTCAATTGAGAATTAAAGTGTAAACTACAAAGCTTATTAAGGTTTGTTTTTATAATAAAGTTAGAGAGGAAGGGTTCTTCTGAAATGTGCTATTTGAATTATAAATTTCCATCTTCCATATTCAGTCAAGAAGCGTGGGTTTTAATCTAACATATCCTTTGTCAGCTAGACAGAAAAAAACAGCCTTTTGAAGCTACATCCTAAGGAGGCGACTATTGTGTGACGCTTCCTGGTGGTACTCAGGGTTGTGAGGCACCAGCCTTTAGCATGAGGAAGCCGTGTTTGTGCCTGCTGTGGGTCAGCTCCTAACTCCACTGGCCATGGGAAGAACAAGGATTTCCTTCTAGGCCTACACAGGCCCTGCTCACTCTCTACAGGTTAGCAATAGGCCCACACTACAGCCCCTGAGCCTTCTGAGTGACTTCCTGGAGTGTCCAGCCCCTGTTCCACTGGATTGTCATAGTATTCTCAGATTCGCTGCTTCCAAAGAAGCAGTAGACCCCAGATTACCAGTTTCAGATCAGATCAATACTCAACTTGACACACACAGCGCTTACATATGTTTATATTGAAAACAAATAATAGTTTATTTTAATGAAGTAGTCTGCCAAGAGAATGGCAACTCCAGCTTATAGCAAAAATTCTTGTTGTTAGTGCTTAAGTATATGACTTTTCAATTCACGTTGCACTATTAAATTTCATCCCATTTTTATAACTCCAGTTTTCAAGGCCATCCAAACCTTCTTGCATGATATTCTGGTCCTCCTCTGTATTGGCAATACCACCCAACTTTGTCTTCATCTTCAAATTGTATTAGCACACTCCCACTTTTTTTTGCCATGGTCATGAATGAAAAATGTTAAATAAGACTGAGGTCAAGACTGATAGCTGAGGAACTTCACTAGCAACCTCCTTCCAGCCTGATAGCGCATGTTTCAGCATGCCCCATTATAGTCTCCCTTTTAACCAGTTCCTTAACCACTTTTCAATTATTGTATTAATCCCCATCTTTTCCAATTTAATTAATAATTTCCCAGTGTGTAACTGATATAATAGATCTACTGCATATTTAGGGGCCATCTTTCCCCTAATATATTCCTAAAATATATAAATTAGATCTCTGAGATCTAGCTTCTAAATCAATCACTTCCTTTTGCAGAGAAGTTATAGTTGTGTGCATTTCTTGCCACTCATGCACAGCTGTCAGCTTACTATTCTCTGTATCACTGATTCTAAACTTAGCTTCCACAACACGTGCTTACATTTTATCTAGTTTAGAATTAATTACTGCTACTTTGGAGTTTACATCTTTAATATGTGCAGTTAATTAGTTTTTTGAATTTTTAATTTCTTTTAGTGCTTGCTGCATCACTGGATCCATATCAGTGGCCTCACCACTGGAAGCTGGGAGCCTCTGTGGGTCACACAGGTGTTCAGTTGTTTTATCTTGAACAGAATTCCTCCTTGGGTCATTTCTTGACTGTTTGATGAAGTACAAGTTCTTCTGTCCTTTCCAGTCAAATTTCCTTAACTTTCTTGTGGCTGTATCAGGGGAAAGAGGCAGGTGAAAAGCATCTTGCCAATTGATTATATATGTATTGCTTGTTTTGTTAGTATCCATAATGTGGTAGGCCCTGTATAAAGACATATTGAAGGCACAATCTCCACCCTAAATAGTTTATATTCTTTCATATATAGTCAAACAGATGCAGTACTTAGATTACACTAATAAAAACACATTTCTAAGCATTCCATAGTATTTAATTTTTTAAAACATTTTACTCCTTTGTAAACTGCTTTGAGTTCTACATATGAAAAGTGTTATCTATATTAATTGTGAATTATTTATTATTATGATTATGATTATTATTACTACTACTACTACTTCCACTATTGCTGTCTGGCACTCCACTGTGATGGGGTGTACAGCCCAACAGTGTTCAACCATGGGGTAGCCGATGCCTAAGTCAAAATAAGCCACTGGTTGGCATCTGTAAGGTATCATTTGTGATTAAACCCACCTGGTGAGGAGCTAGCACAGCATATAGGAAGGAACACAAATTAGAGGAAGAAAGTCCAGAGAACAGACCCAAGTGAGAGGAAGCTGAGTATTTCCTGTCTTGTACTAAAGGCTGAGAGAAGCCTAGGAGGCTTAGAGCTTGGAGCTGGAAGCAGATGATCCTAAATGAGGGGGAAGCTTAAGAGGGTGAGGGCAGTGAAGCCTGGGGCCAGAGGTGGGTTTTCCTATGCCAGGAGGAAGCCAGAGGTAGTGAACAACAAAAGGCCATGACAGTAAACATAAGGGGCATTTGGTCTGGTGTCTGAGGGGTTGCAGGGAGGCAGGGAAGAACACTGTAGTCTCACTGAGCACTAGAAAGTGGAGACATCTGGAAGATGCAGGATAGGAGCAAGCTCCTGTGGCTGACTTGATACAAGAGTAGGAACCAGACCTCTGTGAGGTGTTGCAAGGGAAAAATACTTGAGGAAAGGCTAATACTAAGAAAGAGTGTAGGAAGGAAGTTGCAAGGTGTCTGATAGACCAGATTTTGGCTGCTTGTCCCTCGTATATCTGGACTGGAACCCAGTGTAAAGGGTGGGCCTGGGTTCCTTTGCCAGCCACTGGAAAGGAGGCATGAAGCTCCCTGATGTAAGAGAGACAGGGACAATTTGGTGCCCAGATGGAGGGGTGCAAGATCCACTGGTCCAGAGTCAGGTGCTGGAGACCTGACACAAGTCTTGGAATTATTTATTGGACTTTTTTTATTCGGTTGTCTGTTACTCCAAAAGGGATGTGGAACTAAAATGAGACGTGGCTGAGGGCTAAATCACAGGAGGCAGACCACCTACAGGACAAGAACAGCCATCAGTAGGGGCACTAGAGAAGACAGGTGTTATGCCACTCCTAGCCAATAGGGAGCACACACACAGTGAGCCCACGTGTCTAGATCCACACAGAAGTCATCATTTTCTTTTCTGTACTTTATCTAATACAACATTACAAATAATAGGGCCATTTTTAAAAAATGGCTGCCTAAATAAATGATCCGAGTTTTGAAAATACTGAGTACTCTCACAGCTTCAACTGTCTTCAAGGGAAGCTCACATTTTTAGAAACCAGGCCACATATTTAGGTATTTAAATGTGAATTTAACTTGAGATCCCCATTTTTGAATATTTTGGTCCTGAATTCATCTACAGCTTTTATTCTCTTTCAAGTCCAATCACTCCTGTGGCTTAGAAAGAAAAAAAAGCAGGTAAAGCTTTTTTTACTTTCTTGTTTGCTTTGTGATGTGTATGATTGCACTGTAGGAGGACTGACTGCCTGAACTCACTGTTACCCTGTGGGTGACCTTCTACAAGTATTTCAGCCACAACACAATTATTTCTTTTCAAAATCTGCATTGCATTCATAGAGATGGAAATAGTTTCAGTGCAATTCTACTATAGAATAAGAAAGCAAGAGAGAAGAACTGTGTTGCTCAGCAAATCTCACTTCCATGAAGAGGCTTATTGAACAGCTAGTGAAGTGGAGACTAGATTAAATAACTCACTGTCAGGTACCAGCTGTCATAAAAGATTAGGCACAGTCATTGAACACACAAAACTGTTAATTTGATTCAGCATTTGTATTCCTCTTTGGTGTAAGATTCAAATGTTTCCACTCCAGCTGGCACTGAATGGCAGATTCCCCATTATGGAACTCTCTATAATCATTAGAAGGAACAGCCTAATATGTAATATTACTATATATTATAGACAAAAACATAGGCCCCATGAGATGCCTCTTGCTGGTTAAAAGTGTTATTCATTCCATTTGTTCTTATGATATTTACTTGCATTTTTGTACCAAAAAATAGATTGAAACAAAACTAAGAATGCATAATATACCTCCCACTTCAGTGAAACATTCAGTTTATATAAACTGTCCAGATTGTTCACAACCAGAATTTTATTATATATGTTAATGGGCCATAATTCATAAGAAGTAATACTTACAAATCCTAGAATAAAATCACTATTTTTCCAAAGAAGACTTACTTGTTTGTTTTCAACTTATATATATATATATATCTTTATATATATATAAAGAACTGATAACAGCAAATAATAGATAAGCAAAGGAAAGAATGGAGGCAGAAAAGAGCATTTAGTCATTATTGGCACTGAGGATCACTCTCAATTCCTAAAGACTTCAATGAGAGTTGAGGGTGGGAAGCACTCCACAAGAGCACTCAGGAGATTATATTAAGTAGAGCTTCATAGATCATAGCTAAAGGCCAGCAAGGACCATTGAATCACTTATTCTGACCTGCTGAATATCATAGGCCATATGATTTTACTCAGTTGCTCTTGTATTGTGGTTGGATTGGTGAAATTGAGAGCAATATGAGACCTAATACATGCAGTATTTGACCTCTGCATTTCTAGAGTGCCAGATAATCATTTTTCCAGTATTGAAATCCATTTCCTTCTGCAGAAGTTTTCTTGGAGTATCTCTAATCACGTTTCCTTTAATGGAATCTTCCAAATTTCAGGATAAGAACATAAGAATGGCCATCCTGGGTCAGACCAATGGTCCATCTAGCCATAGGCTTCCTCCGAGCCCGGGGGTGCTCAAACACCTGCTCCACTCAGACTCCTCCCCCACCCACCCCCATCCCCCAAACCCCCACCCCACTTCTTTCCGCCCCCACTCCACCCCCGCCCTGCCTCTTCTCCCCAGTTCAACCCACTTCCCTGAGCACGTTCCGCTGTTCTTAGTGGATCTGTGGGGTCACCAGAGGACAGGAGGATCTGTGTGTGTGTGTGGGGGGGAAAGCTGGCTACTAGTGGGTGTTAAAGACCCACTAATTTTTTTCAAAGGTGCTTCTGCCCTGGAGCACCCACAGAGTTGGTGCCTATGCAGTAGCCTGTCTTTTGACAGTGGCTGGGGCCAGAAGTTTCAGAGGGAATGAACAGAACAGGGCAATTATTGAGTGATCCATCCCCTGTTGTCCAGACTCAGCTTCTGATAGTCAGAGACTTAGAGACACCCAGAACATGAGGTTCCATCCCTGACCACCTTGGCTAAAAACCATTGATGGACCTATCCTCCATGAACTTACCTAATTCTTTTTTGAACCCAGTTTTACTTTTGAACTTCACTTGTTATACTTGTTATCCAACATCCCCCAAAAACAAGTTCCACAAATTGACTGTGTATTCTGGGAAGAAGAAGTACTTCCTTATGTATTTTTTAAACCGTTCTGCCTATTAACTTATTTGTTGCTGATTCTTGTGTTATGTGAAAGGGTAAATAACACTTTCTTATTCACTTTCTCCACACCATACATGATTTTATACACTTCTATCACATCCGCCCTTAGTTGTCTTTTTACTGAGAACAGTACCAATCTCTCCTCATCTGGAAGCTGTTCCATAACACTAACCATTGTTGTTGATTTTTTCTGTACTTTTCCCCAATTCTAATATAACATTTTTGATATGGGGTGACCACAACTGCATGCAGTATTCCCAGTCAGAGTGTACCATGGATTTATACAATGGCATTATGATATTAACTGTCTTATTATCTATCCCTTTTCTAGAAGTTCTTAACCATTGTTAGATTTTTTTGAGTGCTGCTGCATATTGAGCAGATGTTTTCAGAGAACTATCCATGATGACTCCAAGATCTTTCTTTGGTGGGAACAGCTAATTTAGACCTCGTAATTTTGTATGTATGGTTGGGGCTACCTTTTCCAATATTCATTATTTTGCATTTATCTACCTTGAATTTCATCTGCCATTTTGTTGCTCAGTCACCCAGTTTTCTGAGGTCCCTTTGTAACTCTACCATCAGCTTTGGGCTTATATAACTTGAGTAACTTTGCACTGTCTAACCTTTTTCCAGATCATTTATGAATATGTTGAACAGCACTGTTTCCAGTACAGATCCTTGGGGGGCTTCACTATTTACCATTTTCCCCTGTGAAATCTGACTATTTATTCCTCCACTTTGTTTCCTATCTTTTTACCAGTCACTGATCTATGAGATGACCTTTTCTCTTTTCCCATGACTCCTTACTTGGCTTAAGAGCCTTTGGTGAAGGACCTTGTCAAAGGATTTCAGAAAGTCCAAATACACTATTCACTGGATCACCCTTGTCCACATGATTGTTGATATCCTCAAAAGAATTCTAATAGACTGATGAGGCATGACTTGCCTTTACAAAAGCCATGTTGACTCTTCCCCAACATATAATGTTTATGTATGTGTCTGGTAATTCTGTTCTTTACCACAGTTTCAACCAATTGGTCCGGTACTGAAGTTAGATTTACTTCACTGTAGTTGCCAAGATCGCCTCTGAAGGCTTTTCAAAAAATCAGTTTTACATTAGCGATCCTCCAGTCTTCTGGTACAGAGGCTGATTGTAAGCGACAGGCTACATACCACAGTTAGTAGCTCTGCGGTTTCATATTTCGGTTCCTTCAGAACTCGTGTGTAAATACCATCTGGTTCTGGTGATTTATTGCTGCTTAATTATTAACTTGTTTCAAAACCTCCTCTCTGACACCTCAATGTAAGACAGTTCCTTCCATTTATCACCTAATAAGAATGGCTCAGCTGTGGGAATCTCCCTCACATGCTCTGCAGTGAACACAAATGCAAGGAACTAAATTAGTTTCTCTACAAGTGCCTTGTCTTCCTTGAATGCTTCTTTAGCACCTTGATCATCCAGTGGCCCCGCTGATTGTTTGGCAGGCTTCCTGCTTATGAAGCATTTAATTTTTTGGCTGTTAGGTTTTTTTCCTAAGGTTTCAGAGTGGTAGCCGTGTTAGTCTGTATCAGAAAAAAGAGCGAGGCATATTTTAGCCCACGCTTATGCCCAAATAAATTTGTTAGTCTCTAAGGTGCCACTAGTACTCCTCATTCTTTTTCCTATACTAGTTGCTCTTCAAATTCTTTTTTTTTTTTTGGCCTACTCATTATATTTCACACTTGACTTGCCAGAATTTATTTTCCTTTCTATTTTCCTCAGTGGGATTTGACTTCCAATTTTTAAAGAACGTATTTTTGCCGATAGCTGCCTCTTTTACTCTTTTTAGCCAGGGTGGCAATTTCTTTCGTTCCTTTCTGAAAAAAAATGGAGTATACTTTTTTGATCCTTTATTATGGTGTTTCCATGCATCTTGCAGGCATTTCACTCCTTTTAATTTCCATTTAACTAGCTTCCTTATGTTTGTGTAGTTCCCCTTTTTGTAGTTAAATGCTACTTTGTTGGGCTTCTTTGGTATTCCCCCTCTTCCATGGATGTTAAATTTAATTACATTATGGTCATTATAACCAAGCAGCTCAGCTATATTCATCTCTTGGAACAGATCCTGTGTACCACTTAGGACTAAAGAATTGCCTCTTCCCTTGTGGGTTCCGGGACTAGCTGCTCCAAGAAACAGTCATTAATGATGTCTAGAAATTTTATCTCTGCATCCCATCCTGAGCTGAAATGTACCCAGTCAATATGGGGTAATTGAAATCCCCCATTGTAATTGAGTTTTATATTTTCATAGCCTCTCTGAGCATTTCACAATCGCCATCACAATCCTGGTCAGGTGGTTAGTAGTATATCCCTATTGCTATGGGATTTCTATCCATAGAGATTCTATAGTACAGTTTGATTCATTTAAGATTGTTACCATATTTGACTCTATGCTTTTTTCACCCCCTCACATAGTGCCACACCCTTACCAGCATGACCTACTCTGTTACTCCTATCTATTTTGTTCCCTGGCATTACCATACCCTATTGATTGTCTTAATTTCTCCAAATTTCTGTGATGCCTGTTTTATCAGTATCCTCATATAACACCAGGCACTAAAGTTCACCCATCTTAATATTTAGATTCCTAGCACTTCTATAAAAGAACTTATGAAAATTGTCAATATTTAGTTGTCTGCCTTCATGTGATGTAATTGAATTGAATTATTTTCATTTGCCTGTTCCTCTTCAGTTCCTAATTGTATTTTATCAATCTCTATCCTTCCCTCTTTATGAGCATATAGATAATCCCCTTTAATAAATCCTCCCCTTAGGGATGTTTCTGTCCAAACCGTGAGCTCATCTGCATCTGTTGACTTTCCCCCAGCCCTTAGTTTAAAAACTCCTCTATGATCTTTTGAATTTTAACTGTCAACAATCTGGTTTGGTTTTGGTTTAGGTGGAGCCCATGCTTCCTGTAAGTGCTCCTCTTTTCCTCAAAAGGTTACCCATATCTTAATAGATCTATATCCTCCCTGCCAACACCATTGTCTCATCCAAACATTGAGACTCAGTAGTTCTGCCTGTCTCACTGGCCCGGCATGTGGAACAGGAAGCATTTCAGAAAATGTTACCATGGAACTTTTGGACTTTACTCTCTTAGCTAGAAGCCTAATTTTTGCCTCTAGGACCTCTATCCTATGTTTCCCTATGTCATTGATAACTACATGTACCACAACCATCAGCTCATCCCCAGCACTGCACATACATCTATCTTGATGTCTCGAGAGGAATGAAACCTTTACACCTGGCAGGCAATTCACCATGCAGTTCTCCCAGTCATCAGAAACCCAACTATCTATATTTCTAATAATCAAATTCCCCATTACCATTTCCTGTCCCTTCCTAATAATAGCTGGGGTCCACTCCTCCATGCGAGAAAATACCAGGACATCATCTGGAAGGAGAGTCTCAACTATGGGATCATTTCCATCCACTCCAGTTTGATGTTCTCCTTCTCCTGAGACTTCCATCCTCCTCAATAGCACACAGGCTGTCATACTGGGGGCGGGACTGCTCTACTGTGTCCCAGGAAGTCTCATCTATCATAGAACTGTAGGACTTCAAGGGACCTTGAGAGATCTTCTAGTTCAGTCCCTTGCATTCATGGCAGGATGAAGTAATATCTAGATCATCCCTGACAGGTATTTGTCTAACCTGCTCTTCAAAAAAATTGAATGATGGAAATTCTACAACCTCCCTGGGCAATTTATTCCAGTGCTTAACCATCCTGACAGTTGGAAAGTTTTTTCTAATGTCCAGTCTAAACCAGTCTTGCTGCAATTTAGCCCCATTGCTTCTTGCCCTATCCTCAAATGGTAAAAGAGAACAATTTTTCTCCCTTCTCCCTTTTCTACCCCATTTCTCTGGTATTGCTCTGTCTCCCTCAGCTTCTCCTCCAGTTCCGACAGCCTGTTCTCTGGAGCTCATACTCTGAGGACCATGAGTTTCTTGGATCAAATGCACACACATGCCACCTTCCTACAATGAAGGTAATCATACATTCAGTGCAATAAACTAGATAATCTCCCTGTGCTTCTGAACTACCACCTGAATTATTTTTACTCTTGCAGGGCTTTTTTGTTCTTTTTGGGGGATATTGACCTATGTTTAGAGTGTGTTTGTTAGGTGTATCTGGCTCTCACACCCTCTCTAACCTCCCTCACAAAACTCCTGTGTTGGCTAGCTTTTTACACCCATGTTCTCCTTATATGAGCCCCACCCCTTGTCAAGGAATCCTAAAGGGATTAGGGAAGAAAGGATAACAGGCTCGAGCTTCATTAGGAACCTCTCATCTTTCCCTAGAAGGCTCCTAGGCTCCACACACAGTCCCCACAATAGACCACTCTATAAACTTCAATCAAGCAGGCACATCACAAACAAGAAAGCACACAACTAACTATTTTGGCTTGGAAAAATGCACTCAATAATTCATACAGCAGCATTTCTGGGGGTTTTGTCTTATGGGAAAAATTGAAGACAGTAATTTAAAAGTATCATTCGGGAGATAAGCCTCTAGTTCTTGATTATTTGGCCAGTTAAGTGGCTGATAGTCAATCTACTGACCTTGTAAAGACTTTTATCTTTGGGGGGTAACTAAATTCAGGAAAAGTGGCATGCTAGTCAGAGATGTGATGTCAGACAAATTAGTTAAGCTCCAATACGATTCCTTTGAGGACATTGTTACCTTTCTAAATCACATAGCTTTAAGTGCCAGTTATCTTTATAGCATCAGAAATTTGAATGCTAATTGGACTATCTTTGTCCCGGCTTGCCACATTGTGAGAACTGGCTTTCCTAGAAACAAATAATTATTTGATGCTAATGGGGCACCTGTAAAGTTGGTGGCCGTGATCACAGCTCAGGGCAGCCATTACACTTTGCTTTGAGCCTTCATTTTTGTGAAGAGATGTGTGCTGCAAGATGTGTGCTGCAATATCCTATTTTAATCTTACAACCATTAAATTGATTATTCCCCTGATATTCCAGGAAGCAGCTTTGTCTTCTAGTCCTCATTTTCTCACAAAGAGTGTATCATGTCTTGGTATGATATGATCCATAAATACTTTATCCTTCCTTTGCCATCTTAAGGAAAGCCCCTCTCCCACTCAGGCCAAAACTTAAAAAAGCAAACACTTATTGTGCCTTTTCTCTTAAATAGCTTCCAAATAAATTGCATATACTGTGATACTGAAACCTAAATACATATTCTAATCCTCTTCTATGACTAGGAACCTCTTGGAGATTTGCCCCTCTTTCAGATGAGTAATTTTCCCATTACAACTAACAGAACTATAGTGAACAGAACAAAAAAATTAAAGGGTTTGTTTGTATACATTTAAAAGAACTCCCAGGTCCTGCCCTTGTGTCATAAATTTTATGGAGCTTGTATATGCTCAGCAAATGCACAAGTGTGGTAAAGCAAAAAGAGTTAAAGGAGCTCCGACCCCGCATCCATTTTTGCAGTCCTGGACAAAGCCCTGTTTGGGATTATGTCACTGCTTCCCACTAATGCCCTCATTGGTGGTAGTTGTAGTTGAAAGACAGCATGAGACATGAGGCCTGGTATAAGAGGCCTGCTATGAGGCCTAAGACCTAAATTGAAGTAATCAGGCCCTGCTGATATAAAGCAAAGTTAGTAAAAGTCAGGCTGTGAGCAAAAATCAGGCCCTGTTACAAAACATGCCTATTTGCAAATTCACAGAACGTGGCAGAAATAAGGCTGGTATTGCAAAAGCTCACTACAAGCTCTACAAGGCGCTAAGTATTCATCTAAACACATTACAGAAGGTTTGTGGCAAAACACCCGGATACCAAGATAGGGTGTAAACATACTCCCTAAAGATGGTGCAGGGCAACATTGGTTCCTCTTAATGTATCAGTGTATAAAAAAGAAGTTGCAGAGAGGGTGGAATGGTAAGTCCCGCCATTCACTGAACTGGTCGATTTTTATGGGGGTACATGGGCTAGTGTAACTGTGGACACTGATTTAGAGGCCTAGTACCATATTTTGTCAGCAATAAATGTCGCGGAGAGCCTTCACTACAGAACCGAGTCTGTGGTCTTGGGGCAGTCTGATTGAGGTCTGCTGTGTCAGCTAGCTGCACAGAGAGCTGGGACAGCACAGACCGAGAACACACTCATGAAGCCAACAACTGACAACAGTAGTAACCTAAAAGGTGACAAGGAGATGAGGGGGAGCATGAGGCTACCAAACATCTTTTTGGAGTCTCTGCACTCTGATCCCTCCGTAGCCTTTCCCGCATGTCTGTCTGAAAAACTCAGAGTCTATTCCCAGGTAAATTTTTAAGCCAAGACAGAATATAAAATAAAGCAAAGTCTTTGCCTGGTTTGGCTCTTTGTCAAAGACTCGAGTTTTCTATGCCTTTTTCAATAGTGCCATATTGTGGCAAGGCACTTCCTTTGCCTCATTGGCCTCAGAGTTTCTCCTTCTGGGAGTGGAGGGGCCTGGAGTAAAGCAGTTCTATTCTGGAGATTTTTAATTCTTCACTTTGGTTTATTTTTCAATATTTACATTTACAACCTGGGCCTCAGATAAGTTCCCTTAAGCAAAAAGAACAAAGTCACAACACAAAGGAAATACATTAGCCTGCCTCATCCCCAGGGTCACGCCGTTATTTTGGCTTCTAGTCGAGTTGCCATCCCTTCCCCAAACAGAAGTTAACTCAAATGTTGTCCCCTATAGGGAGGAAAACAACCCTCTACCTAAGAAAAGACATTTTTTCTCTGCTGTTACTTATCCTACTGCAGCTTGTTTCCCATGCCTCTTCCCTCCCTCTCTCCTTTATCAGAAAAGGTTTTTTTTAAATGTCATCAGCAGCCTTTAATTGGGCTCCAGTGTCTCTATCATGAAGTACCCTACTATCAATTTATAGGGCCCTCACCATTCTAGGGCTGCTATCCTTACCTTCCACCACTCTGTTACAGCTGTCAGCTGGGCCGGCTCCAGCTTTTTTGCTGCCCTAAGCAAAAAACCAACCAAACAAAAAAACCACCACCTCAGAATCCTCTGACTGCCGCCCCCGCCCCGGTGCTTGTCCCATCCACCCCAGCTGCTGGGGCACACGCTGGCTAACACACCCCGCTCCAATCTAAGCAGCTGCGGCCAGCCTGGCCCCTCCTGTGCGCCAGCCCCGGGGCGTGGTGTCTCAGGGGTGCAGCGCTCCTGGACTCGCTCCCGCGGCACCGTGGGGGCAGCCTGCCCCAGCCCGGGCTGCCGCCGCCGCCCACCCCTTGGGGCTCCGGGCACCTCCACACTGCCCGGAAGGGAAAAACCCACAAGTTTCGGCCCCGAGTTGGAGTGTCGCAGGAGAGCGAGTCTCCCGAGGAGGAGCCGACTCCTGCCGGGCTGGGAGCCCGAGGAGCTGCCGGGACTCGTGAGGTGGGAGCCGGGCTCACCACAGAGCCGACATTACAGCCGGCCCCTACTTCCCAGCACCTCACCCCAAAATTTCCAGCCCCGCTGGGGGCAGGAGTGCTGCGCTGCTCCCTCCCCTCAGTTCTCCCGGCCGCCCAGCGGCTGCACGCACAGTGCCATCATTACCCAGCCGCAGCCTGAACTCCTTTCCCCACCCCCAGAGCACCGCCCACCCCACTCACCGCCCGACTCATTCTGACCGGCGCCCCCTCCTCCCCTATGTTGGGGCGCGTGTGCGCTCTCACACAAAGACTGGTGCAACAAGCACGTGCCTATTCCGCTCCACACTGGGGGGGAGAAAGGGGTGGCGAGAGAAGATCCTCCACCGCATTAGAATCCTCTGACTGCCGCCCCCTACAGGGCACCGCCCCAGGCATGCGCTTGGCCGTCTGGTGCCTGGAGCCGGCCCTGGCTGACAGGTCTGAGTTTGTCACACACATATTGCTAAAACTTTTGTAATTGTAACAACAGAATCTTGAAATAAGGATCCAGTCATGTTATACAAATAGTATATTCAGAATAGCATAAATTATTTCAATTTTTAGTATATAGAACCTTCATTTCTCCTATATCAGATCTGTATTATGTTCAACAGTGAAGCTTTCAACAGAAAAAAATGTGTCTACAGTTCTCTTTTATATAGGTTTTTTTTTAATCCTTTCTGAAGTAGAAGATGAAGCACCTCTGTTTCCTCATTATGCACACACAGAAACACACATTAATTGCTATGGAGTCTTTAGTGGAGAAAAGTTATAGCCTCAATCTGGTCTTAGATTTAAAATTTCAACTCTTTGGGTTGTTTATCTTTTCAGACCTATTTTCTGTGGGTTTTCACGGCAATTCATTTCAAAGCTCTCCAGCAGTCACTCACTCAAAGAGATCTATTCAATAAAAATAACACAATAATCTTGTTTGTAGCTACATCTATGACACGGGGAGATAAATAATTAATTTGTGATTTTCTATTGTTATTGATCAAAAGCACCAATAGAACAAAAATACTGCTGTTGTAAAAAAGTATGTTATAAATCCAGTTTTGGCATTAGCTCTGTAATTAGCAATTACAAAACATCATGAAACTTTTAAATCTCCTGACTACAAGAGGAGAATAAATAAGTGAAAATATCCCAAGAGATAGTCTGTGGAAAAACTTTCCTTTGCACTCTATTCCTTCTCTTATCTCCCATTTGAAAACTCGACCAGCCACATGGATTAATTATTAACTATGAACAAGATTATGACCTTCACAGTAATGAGCAATTAGACACATGAATAATCCCATTGAACTCAATACAACCCGGCGTAGAGTGAGGTGTTACTTAACATGAACCCAGGTGTTAATAGCTGGCTCATAACTATCTTGGATTTTTGTGATAGGTAAATTAGTGACTGACATAGAGAGGGGCACATTTAGATAAAACATGTCCTAGCACATTTAGGCTTTCTAGTGTTTTCTGTACAATGTTTTACCAAAAAATACCATGCCCATAAAGTATGTATGCAGCACAAGGGCTGGTTACATTATTTTCCTCAGCTCAATGTTCCCTAGGCTCCTATGTTTCTTGCCCTAGGCATGTGTACTGCTGCCTCATTCTTGGCATCTCAATACCTATCTTCCACACAATCCTCAATATGATCCATGATCCGGTGAAAGATAGGTATTTGTCCCCCTATTTTGCTTGTGGGACCAAATCTGGTATGCATGATAACAGGCCATCTAGCGGATTGGGTCCCATTCAAAATCTGGGTGATGGTGTTGCCTGCCTTTGTACCTTTTATCCCAGTGGTCAGAGCACACACCTCGGATGTGGGAGATCCAAATTCAATTCCCTCCTTTGCCTAATGGAGAGAGAACATTTGAACATGGGTCAGAAAGAGAGTGTAAATTTCTCTGTAGCCTGGGAGGTGGGAGACCCAGGGTCCACTCCCCCAACTCCACTGACTCTTTAATTGTTTATCAAAACTGGAACAGCTTTAACACAAGAGACTGAGGGAGCCCCACAACGCAGTACCCCATAGCTCAGTGGTCAGGGCCCTCTTCTGAGAGGTGGAAAATCCCTGTTTGCATAATTTCTCCCCAGCGGGAAGGGGGGCGGGGAAATGAACCTGAGTCTCCAGTGTCCCAAAAGAGTGCTCAGACCATTTGGCTCATTATTATAGGGTGGGCTCCTGCTGCTACTGTTTTGCATGGGGGTGGAGGCAGGCAGTTGCATAACTCATTCTTCAATAAACTACTTAGGTGTTCCTGACTTTGGATAACATACAGAGATAGGCGCCTCCCCACAGACTGGACTTAGGCACCTATCCCTAGGAGAGGGGCTGTGCATGGGACACCTCTTTCTTGTCAGAATCTCCCATTGGCTACCTTAAGCCGCTCCCCACCTAGTGTGCTGACTTTTGTGGATTGCATTCCTAGGCACTTATCTCTCTCCATTCATTGTACAGAGAGCCCGGGCACTTAACTCAGTTTTTTCACAGAATCATAGAAATCTAGGACTGGAAGAGACCTCGAGAAGTCATCAAGTCCAGCCCCCTGTGCTGTGGCAGGACCAACTAAACCTCTGACAGGTGTTCATCCAACTTGTTTTTCAAATTCTTCCAATGATGGGGAAACCACAACCTCCCTTGGAAGCCTATTCCAGAGCTTAACTACCCTTATAGTTTGAAAGTGTTTCCTAATATCTAACCTAAATCTCCCTTGCTGCAGATTAAGCCCTTACTTCTTGTCCTAGCTGCAGTGAACATTGATCACCATCCTTAACATATTGGAAGAAAGTTATCAGGTCGCTCCCCAGTCTCCTTTTCTCAAGATTAAACATGCTCAGTTTTTTCAACCTTTTCTCATAGGTCAAGTTTTCAAAAAAATGTATCTTTTTTTTGCTCTCCTATGGACTCTTTACAATTTGTCCACATTTTTACTAAATTGCAGTGCCCAGAATGGAACATGGTACTCCAACATTTAGGTCCTGGTCCAATTTCTATTGAAATCCACAAGAATCTCTCCACTGACTATTGGGCATTGGATCAGATCCTTAAAAAGTTTAATCTGTTTTCAAAGATTCGACAGGTTTGTAAAATATCCCCTCTGCTTACAATGAGCATCACCTGTGGAATTACTCATTCATCTCAAATTGGTAGAATTTCTTCATGGGTTTGATCAAAAGCACATTGATTCCAACAGACAGACTCCCCTTGAACTCATTGGATGTTGAATCAGTCCTTTTGTAAGTGCACCAGTTGTAGGTATGTACAGTCAGTTTGTCCCCTTTTTAAAAATTACTATTTCTACCCAAAGAATATTACTTTTTAATGGAACAGGAGAGAGGCCAAAAGTGAGGCAGAATGTAACACTTTGCAAACAGAATTCCGGATAAATACATTTTTTTAAATGTTAGTTTTACAAAGATATGGCTTCTAACAGAGAGCCTTGAAGAATAAGCTGGCAGACAAAGAGTTTCAAGACACACAATTTCTCAGAATTCCCTTCCAGTAGTAAAACTAACAGAATGTGTAAGTTGAAACTATACATGATTACATATTCAAATATGCATAATTTATGCTTTTAATATGAACAGTGAATACACAACATCAGTTTACAGAAAACCCGTACATATGCCACAGAGTAAGGAAAGGTTGTTCAGTCATCTTTCATATGTCTGATCATATCATAGAAGAATTTGGTATATTAGCTTATTTACAGCACACCTGATAATAACATTTATGTGACTGGAAAGATTAATATGATAGAGGAGATATATTGCCAGCAAGTATTTGACAAACGAGCAAATAATTCTTTTCAGAAATCTATTAAATGAAGTGCTTTGGGGAATTAAATGCAATGTTTTCCTTTGAGGTTACAGCCAGTAATTGGTTATCTCTAACATTTATTCCTAATAGCATTGTTTTAATTTATGGCAATCTCTATTAAATGACCCAAGATAAGATAAATGTTGGATTCAGAATGAACCTAGGGTGTGCAAATCCCATTTGCTACATCTGAACTGAATAACACAGAAATCCTTTACATTCAGTTACGTTTTCTAGTATATTTTTTAGCTAGTACAGTGATCCAGAAACTTAGTGTGAAACAATATTTGAGCAAAGGCAGAATCTGATACAAAAATACAAAAATATACAATGGAGAGATGTGGTTTTATGTCTACTGAATGAACAAGGAACTGTAACAAAAAGGCATACATTCAAAGTGTCTGTCTTATTCATTCCATGCAGAATTTTTATTGAGGATTTTTAGTGTTGTTTTTTAAAGGAAGCATTGAGAACAGCAGGGGTTCACTTTTTACAATACTGCAGACGAAGAACCTATTTCTTGACTTGTATCTGTCCTGTTAAATATTGAGATTGAGAAGCTGACCAAGCAAAATGAAAAGCCACACAAACTTTTACCCAACATTTTGAACCAAACCTAAATCCAACCTTTTATTAAGGTTTTATGCAGAAGTGGGGGAGCCAACCCTAAAGAACATTTTGCTTCCTTCTGTGCCTTGGTGTGAAACTAGAAGTAGAATCTGGGCTGCTAGAGAGCAAAGGTTTGGATAGGGCTGGGAACCAAGGACGTTTCACTAATTCATGTCCTGCCATTTTATGGCTCATTTACAGTTTGCATAATGCCTGCTGGTAGGGTGACCAGACAGCAAGTATGAAACATCGGGAAAGGGGGCGTAAGGTAATAGGAACCTATATAAGAAAAAGACCCCAAAATTAGGACTGTCCCTATAAAATCAGGACATCTGGTCACTCTAACTGTTGAAGCTCCTAAGCAAATAAGGGTTGAAATAATGAATTCCTCTTGGGAGTGCAGGCCACATCTTCTGCTGTGGTCAGGTTACGTGCAATCCTTGCATGCAGGTACTGCATTTTTGATCAGACCAAATGCAAAGTGGGAAGGAGAACCTTGTGCCTTCTTTCTCTGTGTATCCTTGCACCTGGGCAAACTTTCAAACTTTTCACTCACCTATATTTTATTTTAGCTGAATATTATCAGTATTGTAGTAGTATATTTATTTTGGTTAAATATCAGCTGTGTGCAGGGCAGGCTCCAGGCACCAGTGCAGCAAGCGCATGCCTGGGGCAGTAAGCCACAGGGGGGCAGCCGGCTGCTAGCTGCGAGGGCGGCAGTCAGGCAGCCTTCGGCCGCTTTTCTGCGGGAGGTCTGCCGGTCCCGCGGATTTGACGGCAATTCGGCGGCGGGAACACCAACAACGCGGGACCGGCGGCGCACCCGCAGAAATGCCGCCGAATTCGCAGGACCGGCGACCTCCCGCAGAAACGCCGCCGATGGCTGCCTGACTGCAGTGCTTGGGGTGGCACATAACATAGAGCCACCCTTGGCTATGTGGTCCTGCACTGGGACTATTGCAGGTTTAAGACTTTGGTAAGTGTGGCCTCTAGACAAGGGTCCTGACTTTGTCCAAACTGTGACAACATAGATTATTGGTTTTTAGCACTGTTACGGAGTGTGGGGGAGTCAGGGCCCTTCACACATCCCCTTCTTGTGATTCACTGTGACTCTCAGCCAGCCAGTAAAACACAAGGTTTATTAGATGACAGGAACACAGTCCAAAACAGAGCTTGCAGGCATAGGCGCAGACTCCATGGGTGCTCCGGGGCTGGAGCACCCATGGGGAAAAATTGGGGGGTGCAGAGCACCCACCGGCAGCTCCCCGCCAACCCCGGGGCCCACGCCTAGCTCTCCGCCAGCCCCGGGACCCACCGCAAACTCACCTCAGCACTGGGAGAAGTTGCGGGGCCGCGCCCCCGACGCTGGGCGACGCGTCGGCATCGGGGGCGGGGCCCTGCAACGTCACCCGGCATTGGGGCGGGGCCCGGTGTTGGGGGCGGGGCTCTGCCCCCGACCCCGGGCGTCAGCCCCCACCGGCGCCACGAGAAGTTGGCGCCTCTGCTTGTAGGTACAGGAAACAGGACCCCTCAGTCAGGTTCATCCTGGGGGGTAGGGAGCCCAGACCCTGGTGCTGGGCCTTCCTCCATTTCCCCAGCCAGCTCCAAACTGAAACCCCCTCCAGCACTCTCACCCAGCCACACACCCCAGCTCCTCCTCCATCCTTTGTCCAGTTTCCCAGGCAGAAGGTGTCACCTGGCCCCAGCCCCCTCCTGGGCTTAGGTTACATGCTCATGTATCATCCCTCAAGGGAAGTCACACCCTGATACCCCACCACCATCCAGCACCAATGCGGACGGTACCAGTAAAACTCCCACGCAACATTCCCAGGTCAATACTCCCCAGTCCCTACTCCGTCACAAGCACCACCCATGGAGCTTTTTTAAAGAAATATGTAAGTATCATTATACCATAAGGGCTCTATCAGCCCAACTTTAGTTTCACAGAAGTCCTAAAATATATGAGTGTCATAATATTTATAAAAGCGTGGGTTTTATTTTGGGGCAGGGTGGAGAAAAAAACCCATCAAATGTTATTTCCTCCATAGAATTTTTCAGGATGCCTTTTCTTTTCTGTGTCTATTTTTTCCCCAGAGTTTAAATTCTTTTGGGACAGGATCTGTCTTTACCTGGCTTTATATATGTTACTGAAAATATGGTTGCAATTAAACAAGTAGTATAACTCACCTAAAATTCTCATGAAAGAGGCTTTGTTACTTCTGCATTTCACAAAGTAGTCTGTATGAATCAGCAATAATAATCGTACATAATCCCTCTCTCTCATTTATGTTCACTAATGTTAACATATTATTTCTCTCACATATAATTAACACATTACTATGGCTTTTTGCTTTCAATTTTACTTCTACTTTAGAAAGTGTCCTTTTAAAACAAAAAAAGCATGGAGGGGTTACATGTTTATTGTCTTTCAATGATTTTGTAGCCAACATGCTCACATTACAAAGTAAACACTTGTGTTTTCCTGTCAGCCCTGCAAACACAGCCTGTGCTCTGAGAAGCAAGTTGGATTCTTTCCATCTCATACATTATCACCAATAAGAAAGGTTCTGCAGGCCAAATTAGTCCCTCATTTGCACCTGTGCCCCCTAATGCTTTTGCTGGATTTGCACAGGTGTAATTGCTTAGAATTTAGTAAACAACTCTGATGATGCACACGATGGAATAGAATCCCTGCTTCAATTTCCCTTAGCTATGTTGACTGTGCAATGTAAACAAGAGTAAAAAGCAATGAAATGTATTTCTGTTAATGGTGTCAGTGGATATGATTCATGTTATACATCAGGAACATTTCTATATAGTAAAGGGGTGCTGGTTCAAGTAGAAATTCATTTTTATGTCATATTTTGTATGGTGGGGGCTTTGGCCTAATCCTGCAAATAATTCCACATGTTGTTAATTTTATTAACATGAGTAGTTCCATTGGTATCAGTGGGAATGTTCCTGGTAGTAAGTGCAGTCAAAAACACACACGTTTACAGGCTTGAGGCCCCAGGCTTCTCCTCGCTGTCAGAGTCACTAGCTGGTTGTCTAAGGCAGGAGCAGATGCAGCCTGGTGTAGGAGCTGGCTAGTGTGGAAACAGGCACAGGCTGGAGCAGGAGCAAAGCATTCTGTTAAAACTACTGACAACAGGAGTTTTCCCAGCCAGGTAGTGACAATGAGCAGACAAGAGAGACTGCATCTCTAAGGAGTCTGCATACCTGCCTTGGGATCTGCTGGGTAGGTCCTTGAATGTGGATTGACTGGCTGAACCCTGGTTGAATGGTGTGGGGCCTATCATAAGACCTGTAGGTAATTGCTTCTGATGACTTGTCACACTCTCTGGCTTAGGGATGCCTCATCAGACTTAAGCAGGATCAGACTCAGAAGTATCACATCCTCTTGTGCTACATAGCGAAGGGAAATCTTACCTCTCTGAGCCAAGCAGTTCATGATAACAACTGAACTAAGAAGTTCCTTTTGGGAAACTTTTAACCCTTCTTTTAATTAGGGTGAGACTGACATTACAGATTAATTATTACTTGCTGTTCACTGTGTACCTGGTTTAGCTGTAATGTGACATTCATTTTAGCCAACTGTAACTTTCTTTACAGTTTGCTAAGAGAAGACCTCGAGTTCAGCTTCTTTGAACCTATAACAAGCTTTCGAGTATATCCTTCCTAGATTCCATAGTTTTAGGGCCCAAAGCACAGCCCTTTTGAAGCCAGCAAACTATTCATAACCTGGCTAATATATCTTCATTTTCTTCCATTATTGGAAAGTTGGGAACCTGATCCAAAGCCTTTGAAGTCATTGGAAGGACTTTGCAGAACTGCCTCTTCAAAACCAGCCTCTTAACTCTCCCCTCTCACTGCACACCATTTGATCAAAATTTCTTCCCTCCTGTGACGCTGGCAAACAAGGTACCAGTTATTGCCAAGGCTTTAGGCCTCAGTCGAGCACTAAGAGATTCATTGCTGGAAACCAGTCAGTTTTGTTAAGATGGATATTGAACTTATAACAATGTGTTTAGTGTTTAGGATTTATGGAATGCTTGCAAGTTGCTACTTGCGTTAATCTTAATTTCAAAATCTTCATCACATGCTATAAGGTAATATTTATGCTTTTGCATTACAACTGTAAAAAATATTTTCCCTGAAACTGTCAACCTGTCAGAAGGCATTCTCCCTTGCCCATCAGGAAGGACTCTTAACACTAAAGAGGCTCTTGTGGAACATCACAATACAAAGACTTTCTAACTACTCCTGCACAGACTATGTGTAAAAGGGCTCATCCCATCAGCTTGAATTCTGAAACAAAGAAATAAAGATAGTGAACATGACATTTTTTTCATTCGTTTTGCTGTTTGGATTGTCATGAGGCTGGAGCTAAGAAACTGAAGCAGAGGTCCCTAGGGTCAACTTGGGTTAGCGCTGACAAATAACTACAAATTGTTGCCTTTTAATACCATAGACTGTTACTTATTTGTGTATGTATGTTTACCTGCTTTAACCTGTGAATAACCCTCTCATTTCTTCTTCCTATTTAATAAATCCTTAGTTTACTATAGGATTAACTTCAAGCACTGTATTTGGCATAAATTTGAGGTACACATTGACCGGGGGTAAGTGACTGGTTTCTTGGAACTGGAAGAAACCTGAATCTTTTGTGATCTTTGTTGTATGACAACCAACTATCACTAAATCCAGCTTGCCTGGGTGACAAGATTGACAGGAATTCCCAAGGGGACTGTGTGACTTTATGGTGAGACTGTTACTGTGCTTCAGGAGTTCACATTTGTTACTGGGTTGGTGACATCTAATTATAAAACATACCAACAGTTCGGGGTCTCAGCCCTGCTTTTGACAATCTGCTCTGAGTTTAGCACTCACGGTCAAGAACCACTCCAGACAGCATGATAGCCCTGCCCCCTTCATTTTGCTTTCCTCTGTGCCTTTTGAGATCTCAGTATTGTACTTGACCTAATTTTGCTCCGTGGTTCCTTGGAGATGAAAACTGATATTTTTGTACATATTTTTGTCCCTTCTAGTCCTGTGCGACCTGATACTAACTTTGAGCTTGGGTTTTTCTTATTTCTGATATGGGAGTGCAATGTGCTGTCCACTAGGCCATTTATACAAGTTTTGTGATTTTTTAAATTAGTTTTAACCCTTTTCACCTCTTCAAACATCTTTATGCACATTCATTGATTTCAATTACCATACTAATAGCCTACTGATTTGCATTGCATATTTAAAAAAACTCTTTAGCATTTATTTTTAATGGATGCTTTATACGGTGTCTTTATACACTTTAAAAACATTGTTATGAATTGTTTGGGTTAAATACTAGAACACTGAATCAATATGCATTTATCAGTTTACATGAAACAAAAGGTTTCTAAAGAGAGGAAGTATTTGTGCAGAAAACTTTATATTGTGTGGCTTTTGCTTTGGGGTTTTTTTTGTTTTGTTTTGTTTTCTTGTTATTTATTGCATAACAGTGAATGTTGTGAATTCACTGGATCTATGAGAAAGCACAGAAATCTGTTACCAAAAGCAGAGTCCAATATTAAGTCTCATTTGCTCAGCCTTTGGCTATTCTCAATAGGTTGTTTATCACCTAATAGCTTGGATTTGTATATTGTAATATCTCTAATAAAGCATTTCTCATTAAAGTTGTATGCACATTCTGTTCCAAAGACAAGGTATTTTCCAGTTGACTGCCAGAGCTAAATCTTATATATTCTCAAATTTGCAAAGGTCCATATTCCACATATATAAACTCTCCAATCTCAACTATGTTTTTCAGATAGACGTGTATCAGTTAAAGAGTATAACACCTCTTTTCTACCAGCATTGAAAAAAACAAACTACCTTTTATTAATCACTACCTAAATAGGCAGAAATGTATAATAAATAGTAACCTTACTCTTGATCCAGCTCCTTGAAGCCAGATTTTTCCAGGTGCTGCACAGATGCACAAGTTGGGGACACAATACAAAATTCCTGTCCTCTGTTTGGTAGCTAGGTGCAATGTGGTTTTTATGCTCCCTTGAGCAAAAAGGATAATGAAATGTACCACAGCTACAGGTGTTAGTCTTTCAAAAGTTGGCAGAAATCAAGTGAGGCCATAGCTTTACTCCCTGTGCTCCAGACAACAGGACTGGCCAGGAATGGAGGGGAGCTTATCCTGCACTTTTTCAGTATTGGATCAAAGACTCTCCTTCCCAAAGGAGGCTTTATACCAGTCCAATACACAATGCCTCCCCATTGAGATATTAGTCTCCACACTCCCTTTTGTGAGAACATATGGCTTTATGGCATAAACCAGCCTGAAATCTTTAAATAGGCAGTGTAGTACGGTGGTTCTCAACCAGGGATCTGAGGCCCCCTTGGGGACCATTAGCAGGTTTCTGGGGGTCCTCCAAGCAGGGCCAGCATTAGACGTGCTTGGAAGACCCTTGGAAGAAAGCTGAAGCCCCACCACATAGGGCTGAAGCCCGAGGCCATGAGCCCCACCACCCAGGGCTGAAGCCAAAGGGTGAGCAACTTAGCTTCATGGGGGCCCCTGTGGCATGAGACCCCAAGAAATTGCCCTGCTTGCTACCCCCTAATGCCAGCCCTGGTTTTTATATGCAAAAAACTAGTTGTTGTGCCACAGATGGGCCATAGAGTTTTTATAGCTTGTTGTGGGGAGGAAGGGGCTCAGAAATAAAAAGGTTGAGAACCCCTGGTGTAGTAGATAGTTCATTTCCAAGTAATGCAAAAAAAAAAAAAAAAAAAAAAAAAAGGGTGTGTGGATGAGTGTAAATTTCCATATTTCTTCACCCCCAATTCCCAGGACATTTCTTTAAAATATCCACATGTGTAATCAAGCATTACTGTGGGACATCACTGCAGTTTCAGTGACAGTCAAAATATTTACACTGGCAGAGATTGCAGGCCTAGGGACTGGAAGTTTGTTTTTGGGGAGGAGTTTTGTGGCGGGGGTGGGGAGGAGGTTTCCCCCTACAGTGTGATATGAATTTGTCACATACTTCAGCACTGTAAAATGCTTTTGTGACTAGCTTGAATCTCTCTGTTTGTTTGATATCACGCCATTTGCGATGGCCACCGTCTTGGCTAATATACCAGGGACTGAACTGGGAACTCTAGCTCAAAATATAGAAGCTCATGCTTTTAAGTTCAAAGAGACAAGCGAGAGCTGATGTCCTCTTTGATCAGCACACATATACCAGAAGGTTACATCATGATATTCTAACAGAATTGATTTAAAAAACAAGGAATGTGTGTGTTAAGTAAAGCCACTACTGAGGTTTGATCTTTTGTGATACAAACTCTATAGCACACACAGGAAAAAGCCTTCAAAAGTAAATGCAGCTAGATAGATGAATGGTATTGCATGTTAGAAAACCCAGATATTCTCCAAAAATTCAACATCAAACCAAGAAGAAAAATAAAAATGAACCAACCATTCTTTAGTCAAGAGAACTTCATAGTGCAGAAGAAGAAGTTACTCACCTTGTGCAATAACGATGGTTCTACGAGATTCGTGTCCCTGTGGGTGGTCCACTGTAGGTGTCGGAGCGCCCCTGTGCCGCAGATCAGAGAATTCTCGCAGCAGTACTCGGTTGGGGGATGGGGGCGTGCAGGAGCCGTCTCGTGCAGCCGTTGGCAGCTCCTGTAGCGCGCGGTCCCCCAACCATCCCTTTGTTCCTTCTCTACTGCAGAGCTTAGCTATGTGAACTCCAAAGTAGAGGGGAGGAGGGTGGGTAGTGGACCACCCACAGGGACACACATCTCGAAGAACCATCATTACTGCACAAGGTGAGTAACTTCTTCTTCTTCTTCGAGTGGTGTCCGTGTCGGTGGTCCACTGTAGGTGCCTGTAGAGCAGTACCCCACCAGGGGTGGTAGGGTTTTAGAGTTATGCATAAGTGTGTGATGAGAGCACTGTAGGGCCAACGATAGAGTCTGAGAGAAGGCCTTGGGTGATGGCGTAATGCTTTGCAAAAGTGTGCTCTGATGTCCAGGTTGCAGCTCTACAAATATCTATTAAGGGAACATTGTTCAAGAAAGCGATCGATGTCGCCATGGCTCGTGTTGAGTGGGATCTGATGCCCACAGGGGGTTCTCTGTGCTGCACTTGGTAGCAAGTTTTAATATAGGTAGAGACCCACGTAGCATGATTTTTTCTTTGGTAAATACAGTGTATGGTGGTTCAGCCATCAATGCTCCTATTTCGTTGACACGTCTGGCAGATGTGATTGCCACTAAGAATGCGACCTTCATTGACATATGTAGGAGCGAACAAGTTGCTAGAGGCTCGAAGAGTGGTCTTGTGAGACATTTGAGCACAAGATTAAGATCCCATGGTGGTGCAGGTTGACGTACTTCTGGGTACATATTCTGTATACCTGCTAGAAACTGCCGTGTAATCGGGTGAGCAAAAATTGAAGCCCCTTCTACATGTTTATGAAGGCCCATAATGGCAGCAAGGTGTACTTTAATAGATCTTATGGATAGCCCCGTTTCCTTCAGTTCTAGTAGGTAATCTAGGATCATAGAGAGAGGCGCCTTGGATGCGTCCAGCTGTTTTTGCTGACACCAAAGGGAGAATATTTTCCACTTGTGATGGTAAGTATTTCTAGTGGTGAGGCGATGGCTGTTTAGTAATACTTGTTTTACTTTATCTGAACGGTTCAGTTCACCATATTGGAACCAGAGAGGAGCCATGCTTTTAGATGGTGTTTTGCTGGGTCTGGATGGAGCATCAGGACCTTGTTCTGGGACAGGAGGTTTGTCCAGAAAGGCAGTGGTTGTGGGGCACAGACTGCCAGGCATGCGAGGTAAGGTAATCAAGTCTGTCTGGGCCATGTGGGGGCAATGAGAATGATGTATGCTCTGTCTAGTCGTATTTTGCAGATGACCCGAGGGATCAGCGGTATCGGTGGGAAGGCGTACATGAGTGACGCATTCCACTGAATGAGAAAGGCATCTCCTAGCGATCCTGGTGCCCGGCCTGCCCTGGAGCAAAATAGTGGACATTTGTGATTTGTCGCTGAGGCAAAAAGGTCGATTATTGGGTGGCCCCATTTTTGGAATATTGTTTCGAGAACTCTGTCATGGATTTCCCACTCATGTTCTTGTGAGAAGTGTCCGCTGAGGCTGTCAGCAGTAATGTTTTGTCAGCCTGGCATGTATGATGCTGTGATGTTTATATTGTTGCGGATGCAAAAATTCCATAAATCCATGGCTTCCACGCAGAGCGAGTGAGACCTGGCTCCTCCTTGGCAATTGATATAAAACATACACACCACTTTGTTGGGGAGAATAGAAATTGAGGTTCCTCATATTAGTGGGAGGAAGTGTCGGCATGCATTGTGTACCGCACGGAGTTCCAGGAGATTGATATGTTATTGGGTTTCTGTTGGAGACCACTTGCCTTGTACATTGTGGTGACCCAAGTGAGTGCCCCAGCCTATCAGGGAGGCATCTGTTGTAATAGTCACTGATGGGGGGTCTTGTTTGAAGGGAATTCCAGAACATACATTCCCTGGGTGTGTCCACCATTGTAGGGAGAGGATAACCCTTGGTGGTCGTGTCACCTATCTATTGAGAGAGTGTTTGCTGGGTGCATAGATTGTACTCAACCGGTGCTGCAGACAGCGCATATGGAGTCTGGCATACTTTACTACGAACGTCATAGCAGACATATGTCCCGGAATCTGGAGGCATGTCCTCACAGAAGTTTGTGGGCTGATGGTCACCGTGGAAATTAGATTGGTTAATGTCATGAATCTGTGATTTGGCAATAGTGCCTTGGCTTGTATGGAGTCTAGGTCGGCTCCAATAAACTCCAATCTCTGCGTTGGTTCCAGGGTGGATTTATTTTCGTTTATCTGTAGACCTAGCTGGTGAAACAGGTTTATTGTGGTCTTTAGCATGCCTGTCATTTCTTGTCGGTTGGCACCCTTGAGGAGGCAATCGTCCAAATAGGGGAAGATTATGACTCCTTTGCGTCTTAAATGTGCTGCTACTACCGCGAGCATTTTTGAGACTACGCGGGGAGCAGTGGACAGTCCGAAGGGAAGGACCCTGTATTAGTAGTGATTGGGTCCTACTGTGAACCTTAGGAGCCGTCTGTGGGCAGGATGTATTGTAATATGAAAGTATGCACCTTAGAGGACGAGGGCTGCAAACCAATCCCTGCTGTCTAGGGCTGGTATGATTGTGGCCAGGGTGACCATTTTGAACCTGTGGTTGCAAATGAATCTGTTGAGTTTTCGGAGATATAAGATTGGTCTCCATCCCCCTCCTCTTTTCTCTGTCAGGAAATATTTGGAGTAAAAACCCCTCCATTGGTATTGATGTGGTACTGATTCTACAGCTCTGAGCAATAGGAGTGGTCTACCTCCTGTTGCAGAAGGTGCTTGTAAGAGGGGTCCCTGAAGAGGGACGGGGAAGTGGGGAGGGTAGAGGCTGTGAAAGGGATGGTGTACCCAAATTGTACAATCTCCAAAACCCATTGGTCTGTGGTTATCGCAGCCCAGGCATGGTAAAATGGGCGTAGGCAGTGACCAAATTTGTGAGCTGGAGTATCTGTTGGAACTAGAGGTGTGGGGAGGTCGTGCATACCCTCGACCAAGACTTCAAAATTGTGGCTTAGATGTAGATGGACGGGTGGACGAGGTCGGGTTCTGCGGAACTCGACGTCTCTGAGCCCGTTGTTTGGGTCTGGTTTGAGTGAAGTATCGTGGTTGTTGACGGTTAAATGAGGTATTTCGTGGCCTCTAGTATGGTGTAAAGCGTGGGCGTTTGTCAGACGGTGGGTGTATGCCCAGCGTGCGCAGTGTCACTCGGGAGTCCTTCATTGTGTGGAGTACGTCGTCTGTTTGAGACAAGAATAGTTTATCCCTATTGAACGAGAGGTCTTCCACTTTTAGCTGTAGTTCTTTTGGGATTCTCAAAGACTGAAACCATGATGTTCTTCTCATAACCACAGCTGTTGCGGTTGTTCGGTCAACTGTGTACGCTACATCCATTGAGGCTTGCAACGCTGTGCGGACTATTAACTGACCCTCGTTGATAATGGCATTGAGTTGAGGATGTTTATGCTCGGGGAGGTCATCCACGAGCTCTTGAATTTTACTGTAGTTAGAGTAGTCATAATTTGCTAGGAGAGCAGAGTAATTGGCCACTCTCAGCAGCAGTAAGCTTTCCGCCCATAGAATCATAGAATCATAGAATCTCAGGGTTGGAAGGGACCTCAGGAGGTCATCTAGTCCAACCCCCTGCTCAAAGCAGGACCAACCCCAACTAGATCATCCCAGCCAGGGCTTTGTCAAGCCTGACCTTAAAAACCTCTAAGGAAGGAGATTCCACCACCTCCCTAGGTAACCCATTCCAGTGCTTCACCACCCTACTAGTGAAAACAGTGTTTTCCTAATATCCAACCTAAACCTCCCCCTCTGCAACTTGAGACCATTACTCCTTGTTCTGTCATCTTCTACCACTGAGAACAGGCTAGATCCATTCTCTTTGGAACCCCCTTTTAGGTAGTTGAAAGCAGCTATCAAATCCCCCCTCACTCTTCTCTTCTGCAGGCTAAACAATCCCAGTTCCCTCAGCCTCTCCTCATAAGTCATGTGCTCCAGCCCTCTAATCATTTTTGTTGCCCTCCGTTGGACTCTTTCCAATTTATCCACATCCTTCTTGTAGCGTGGGGCCCAAAACTGGACACAGTACTCCAAATGAGGCCTCACCAGTGCAGAATAGAGGGGAATAATCATGTCCCTCGATCTGCTGGAAATGCCCCTACTTATACAGCCCAAAATGCCCTTAGCCTTCTTGGCAACAAGGGCACACTGTTGACTCATATTCAGCTTTTCGTCCACTGTAACCCCTAGGTCGCAGAAGTGCTGCCCAGCCATTCGGTCCCTAGTCTGTAGCAGTGCATGGGATTCTTCCTTCCTAAGTGCAGGACTCTGCACTTGTCCTTGTTGAACCTCATCATATTTTTTTTGGCCCAATCCTCTAATTTGTCTAGGTCCCTCTGTATCCTGTCCCTACCCTCCAGCGTATCAACCACTCCTCCCAATTTAGTGTCATCTGCAAACTTGCTAAGGGTGCAGTCCACACCATCCTCCAGATCGTTAATGAAGATATTGAACAAAACCGGCCCCAGCACTGACCCTTGGGGCACTCCACTTGATACCGGCTGCCAACTAGACATGGAGCCATTGATCACTACCCGTTGAGCACGACCATCCAGCCAGTTTTCTATCCACCTTACAGTCCATTCATCCAGCCCATACTTCTTTAACTTGTTGGCAAGAACACTGTGGGAGAATGTATCAAAAGCTTTTCTAAAGTCAAGAAATAGCACATCCACTGCTTTCCCCTCATCCACAGAGCCAGTTATCTCATCATAGAAGGCAATTAGGTTAGTCAGGCATGACTTGCCCTTGGTGAATCCATGCTGACTGTTCCTGATCATTTTCCCCTCCTTTAAGTGGTTCATAATTGATTCCTTGAGGACCTGTTCCATGATTTTTCCAGGGACTGAGGTGAGACTGACTGGCCTATAGTTCCCCGGATCTTCCTTCTTCCCTTTTTTAAAGATGGGCACTACATTAGCTTTTTTCCAGTCATCCGGGACCTCCCCCGATTGCCATGATTTGTCAAAGATAATGGCCAATGGCTCTGCAATCACATCGGCCAACTCCTTTAGCACCCTCGGATGCAGTGCATCCGGCCCCATGGACTTGTGTTCGTCCAGCTTGTCTAAATAGTCCCAAACTACTTCTTTCTCCACAGAGGGCTGGTCACCTCCTCCCCATACCGTGCTGCGGAGTGCAGCCGCCTGGGAGCTGACCTTGTCTGTGAAGACAGAGGCAAAAAAAGCATTGAGTACACTAGCTTTCTCCACATCCTCTGTCACTAGGTTCCCTCCCTCATTCAGCAAGGGGCCCACACTTTCCTTGACTTTCTTCTTGTTGCTCACATACCTGAAGAAACCCTTCTTGTTACTTCTAACATCTCCGGCTAGCTGCAACTCCAAGTGTGATTTGGCCTTCCTAATTTCACTCCTGCATGCCTGAACAATATTTTTATACTCCTCCCTGGTCATTTGTCCAGTCTTCCACTTCTTGTAAGCTGCTTTTTTGTGTTTAAGACGAGCAAGGATTTCACTGTTAAGCCAACCTGGTCGCCTGCCATATTTACTTTTCTTTCTACACATCGGGATGGTTTGTTCCTGCCACCTCAATAAGGATTCTTTAAAATACAGCCAGCTTTCCTCGACTCCTTTCCCCCTCATGTTATTCTCCCAGGGGACCCTGCCCATCAGTTCCCTGAGGGAGTCAAAGTCTGCTTTTCTGAAGTCCAGGCTCTGTATTCTACTGCTCTCCTTTCTTCCTTGTGTCAGGATCCTGAACTCGACCATCTCATGGTCACTGCCTCCCAGGTTCCCATGCACTATTGCTTCCTCTACTATTTCTTCCCTGTTTGTGAGCAGCAGGTCAAGAAGAGCTTTTCCCCTAGTTGGTTCCTCCAGCAATTGCACCAATTGCCCAAAGAGGTCCAATCTCTTGTGTTCTTTATCTTGCAGTGAGGAGCGGAAATGAGGCCATTTACTATGCTGATTGGCAGCGTCTACTACTAAAGAACAAGCTTGAGAGTGTGGGGAAAAAATTCCATGCCTTTGGCTGGAACAAAATATTTTCTGTCAGTCCTTCTGTTGGTGGGTGGTGCTGATGCTGGTGTTTGCCATATTAGTTCTGTAGGCTCTATTATAGCCTCATCCATGGGGAGGGCAATCTTGGTTGATGATGCTGGTTGTAAGATTTTTAACAATTTATGTTATTTCTCCTTCACCTCATGTAAGGCAAGTTCTTGGCTGTTCGCTACTCTTTTGAAGAGTTCTTGTAATTGTTTCAGGTCATCTGGCATTGTAGGGGTAGATGGGGTCACCGCTTTGTCTGGTGCAGAAGATGTGTGTGGGGCAGGTGACGAATCATCTAGGTCTGCCTCCGATAGCATCTCTTCCTCTTCCATCTCTGTGTCAGGGAGGTCCGAGGTTTCTCTATGTGGTATTGATTGGTGTAATCTGGAACCTCTTGTTGCTGGGGAAGGGGGACCAGAATAGGGGTTTTGGTATGTGGGCCAAGGACCCCATTGTGGCCATTGCATGGGGTAAGGTGGTAAAGGGTAAGGCCAGTGCTGCCCATACCAGAGTTGTAAGTGCTGGGAGGGATGAGACTTAGGTTTCACAGCATTCCAGCTAGGTCACATGTGTGCTGGGGACGAACGCTGAGATGAAAAGCAGTTGTCCTGCATGTCACCTTCCTCACCGCTATGGATGGAGAGTGGTGCAGGAAATGGATGCTGGTTCTGTGCTGTGTAGCTCGGAGAGTGTTCGGTGCCGAGCAGTGGTGAATGTGGTGCCGACGAACCTGCTATGTCAGCAGGATGCAAAAGTTGTGCTGGTCCTGCCTTGGGGTTGCGGTCGACCATTGAAGCACTGACTGGTGCAGGATTCAGTTTGTTAGGTGGCAAGTAAATCGTGCGTCGGTGCCGGCGGCAGCATCATTGAGCGCAGTGCCACTGTCTGTGCCACACTCTGCACTGGAGTAGTCTGTGCAGCTGAGGAGACTTGATGTCTCAACTCCGGTGCCGCATGTTGGGGCTCGGCAGGGGTCCACTGAGGGACGGTGCCGGAGGAGCCCGGTGCCTCGTAAGTGCTCACTCTAGATGAGTGGAGCACTGAGGGCAAAGACCTCACTGGGGAAACTCTCTTTGTCTGAGAGACTCTTGATGGAGTGGTCGAGGCTCACTTCCTGACAGTTTTGGAAGTTGGAGACTTATCAGAGCTCAGGTATCTCGATTTGTGAGAGTCTCCTGAGGGCATTTGTTGCGGAGGTTGGAGGGATTTCTCCAGCAGAAGCGCTTTCAAGTGGAGTTCCCTGTCACGTCTCGCCCTTGTAGTTAAGTTGCTGCAGTGTCTGCATTTCTGAGAGACATGAGCTTCTCCCAGGCAGTGAATGCAAGAAGTGTGACCATCAGAGACCAGCGTCGGTTCATGGCAGGAGTCACACTTTTTGAAGCCTCCCAGCTGCTGCAAGAGCCGCGGGCATTTTAAAGTGCCGCCCGAGCCCCGCTGCTGGAGCCCGGCTCGGGCGGCGCTTTTTAAGGCGCTGCTTCGGCCACAGGGGGAGCAGTCGCTCCCCCTGCTCCCCCCTGGCTACGCTACTGCCATAAGGTGTTTAGTTTAGTTTAGTTTTTGTTTTGTTTTGTTCTCACTTTAACTCAGGAAGATGAACTGGCTGGCAAGCAAGCTGACTGAAAGGATGAAGGGTAGCATTAGCTTAGCCATGCTGGGCAGCATCCAGTAAAAAACCCCCAACATATGAACGATCTTTACTTATACTCGAGTCTTTGAAGCCTAAGAGGTCTAGAGACAGAGCCTCAGCTGGTGTAAATTGTCATGAGGATCTGCCCCATGGTCTTCACTTAGATTTCCTCTCCCATCAGGAGCTGGGGGGTAATAAACTGATTCAGTAACATTTCAGTTATGTTCCAGTGAAATGAACTTGTGATATTCAAGTAGTCTTGGATTGTTTCCAACCCTTTTCCCATCCCTAATCTACATTTACTGCATCTCAAGGTAAGATTATTTTAAGGTAGACAATTATGTTTTTCAGCTAAAAAGATGTGAGTGATACAATGTGAGTAATTCAAATGATGTTTTTTAAATCAATTGACCTTCAAAATTAGCACCTATTCAACATCTAATCTTCTCATTCTCTAAAATGACAAATTACTATTACCACATAAAGTAAGAAGATTAGGTAATTTATTTTACATAGCCCAGATATGTACATTAATTACTCTAACTCCATAGGTTTTACTTGCCTCTTTATTGCATGCTGCATTTATTTTTCCCTATTAATTATTTAGGAGTTAGTTAGTAGGTACAAAAGTAATTACCATGAGGCAATCAGAACAGCCATTTAAAAGGCAGAAAAACAAATGCATTTATTTTGTACAAACAGTACTACTAGCTTGATCTTTTTCCATGATAATCACTGGTAGTAGACTGGGATCTATGGAAGTATATTGATACTACAGGCCATTTACTAAGAATAAAAATCTGACAGTTTATTGTAGTTTAGCTATTTGAAATCTCCCCCACTTCCCCAGCATTATCATCTCAAATCTGCCATCTCTTCACACCACAAACTCTACTGAAGTCAGTGAGGACGGCTGTGTTGAACAAGGACTGCTGGATCAGGCCTCTAGTAGAAAAGTAATGCAAATTACAGTGAAATCTGTAACTCTAAGCAACTACTCAAGGGAACAAAAATGGTCTTTTCCCTTAAGGTCTTTTAATAAATATGGCTGTGGGTGGTATTTGATCAATTTAAGACAATTCCACAGAAGCTTAAATCATATTTGATATGAAAATATTTATAAAACACAATGCATATTTGAATATTTTTATAAAATAATTGAAGTTCAAATAGTCATTAAAACTAAATATTAATATATAAAATGCCATTTGCAGCCAGAAACATTGGTCTGAATTCAAGTTCCCCTAGATACATGTGAAAAAAATATTGTGTTTATTAACTTAACAGAATGGTATTTTAGTGTAAAAAATTCTATCAATATGCAGACCTGTGCAGAGTCTTCTGTGCATAAGCTGTAGGCCAAATTCTCAACTAGTGAATATTTGCTATCTCCATGGTATTCTACAGAGCTATGCTGATTTACACCAGCTAAAAATCTGGCCTATAGTTTGTGTATTGAGGTCAATGGAGCCAGTTTATTTACATTCGCTGAGAATCTGAGCACTGAAGTCCAAAAGCTAAGGTTCAATGCTTGGACATATAATTTTATCATTAATGGAAATGTACTCAGATCATTGCAGGAATTTTAAGAAAAGACACTGGATACAGAAAAAAGTTATATAATGCCCACCATATGTACTTCTGGAGCCAAATGTAAGACAAAACAAAATGTTGTCACTTCTTGTTAAGGTTTGGAATCTTTTCAGGGAATAGCTCCCTTGTTTAGATATAATACCCAGTATGCATCAACTTTCAGTATCAAAATAAACCTATTATCAGGTTCCTAGAAACATCAAAGAAACATGATCATAATCACCACATGTGATAGTTAATTAATTTCAGTCTGGTGTACAGACATATAGCCGTGAGACTCCCGTTAACATTACCTTGTCTAATTACAAACATTGTTATTATATTGTTGATTATGGTTATTTCTTTGTTGCACCATCACCAATAAAATAGGTCTTTCTTTATTGCACTGATCAATTATTTGCCTGAAATATATTGTGTCTTGTTGTTTTGGAATCTGGATATCCAAAACTTTGGATGCTTATCCAATACTTATATGAACTAACCTAACCTCTTGCATATGAAAAATTAGGTTGGGAATCTTGCAAGACCAGGCTTTTCTAAAATATGTCTGCCTTTCTTTATGAAGGAAGTATCACGAGTACCATTTTCCTGTAGTATTTTGGCAGCTTTGTTCCTATTCTTGCCCAGATTCCTGGAATACAAAGACACTAGCTATCAAAACCCATCAGAGTTTAAACAAATTTGAGTTTCATTTGATCTAGCAATCAATGAAGGTGTAATGAGGGTTATGTTTTTCTACAAACTTGCTTAATTCATGCCTATTTTTTTATCTGATTGGCTGGATTTTTGCCATAAAGAACATCTTCCTAGGAATATATTAGAGTAAGAGAAATTTAAAAAAAGAAAATCTAAGCAATAGCTCCGTTATTGTAAATATAAATTGAACTGAACTGAGCAAGCTGTAGGCTTTTCTGTCACCAAAATAATTTTATAATTTAAAACTGCAGGTTATTCACATTCTAATGGTTCTTTTCCTTTAAAATATACATGAAGACTATTAAAAATGCAGAGTAAATCTCACTGTAGTTTATAACAGTTCCACTATGCAGTAAATGAATTTTAATGGTCAAATATTGTCAGTAGTCCATGCATCCAAATCTAACTAACATCAGTGAGGGTTCCAGTGTATACTGAAAATCTTGTACTGCTACTGGATTCTTTCCATAGAATAGAATTAAAGAGACAACGTGCGTGAGGTAAGATTTTGTATTGGACTGACTTCTGCAGGTGAGAGAGGCAAGCTTTTGAGATTACATGGAGCTCTTCTTCAGGTTTGGGAAACATTCTCAGAGTGTCACAGGGTGGTACAGATTGTTAGTAGTTAGCACATATTTCAAGGGACCATTCAAGGTTAAGTGGCCTGTTAACATCCCTCTAATTTTAGGGGAGAAAGGGAGAGATGGTGTAAAAGGCAGTTGGGGGGCTTGTGACAAAAGCCCAAGGGTAAACCCAAAACATAGAGACCTAGGAGAAGGTTCGTAATCTGGGGGGAAGTATGGGCCGCTATAGCAGGGATAAGAGAAAGACAAGAGAGAACATAAGGGGAAAATCAAATCAGTATCTTAGATGTCTGTAAACCAGTGGTGTGCACCAGTGGCCCGCGGGCCACATGCAGCCTGTCAGGGTAAGCTGCAGGCGGGCTGCCAGACAGTTTTACATTTGCACGGCCGCCCGCAGCTCCTAGTGGCCGCGGTTTACTGTTCCTTGCCGATGGGAGCTGCAGGAAGTGGCAGCCAGGAATGGCAAATATAGTGCACATATATAAAAAGGGAAACAAGGACAACCTGGGGAAATACAGACCAGTCAGAATAGCAACACAAATATTAAAGGTCTAGAAAATATGATCTGTGATGAAAGACTGAAAAAAATGAGTTTGTTTAGTCCGGAGAAAAGAAAACTAAGAGGGGAGATGAAAACAGTTTTCAAGTACATAGAAGGTTGATGGGATAGGACAAGAAGCAATGGGCTTAAATTGCAGGAAGGATGGTTTAGGTTGGACATTGGGAAAAATGTCCTAACTGTCAGGGTGGTTAAGCACTGGAATAAATTGCCTAGGGAGGTTGTGGAATCTCCATCATTGAAGATTTTTAAGAGCAAGTTAGACTCATAGACTTTAAGGTCAGAAGAGACCATTATGATCATCTAGTCTGACCTCCTGCACAATGCAGGCCACAGAATCTCACCCACCCACTCCTGGAATAATCCTCTCACCTATGTCTGAGCTATTGAAGTCCTCAAATCATTGTTTGAAGACTTCAAGATGCAGAGAATCTTCCAGCAAGTGACCCGTGCCCCATGCTGCAGAGGAAGGCGAAAAACCTCCAGGGCCTCTGGAGGTTTTGACAGGGTCTGAGTTGGTATGTCAGGGTCTGTGGGGAGCTTGCTTCTGATGATGAGCTTGGAGAGGCTGGGACATTGTTTGAATGCCAGAAGAGGGGATGAAGGAAAGATTTTGTTCAGTAATGCTTGCAGTTGTTTGATAGTACTCCATATGGTTTCCACTGTGGGATGGCAGGTGACATCAGGGCATGAGGTTGGAGGGAATTTTATTTTTCTGTAATGAAGCTGTATTATCTCTGGATATTTGGGTGGCCCATTCCATGATGAAATCTACTTCTCTGGTGGAGAACCCTTGTTTGACAGTATTGGCAGACATTCTGAACTTTCTCATCAGATCATATTCTGTGGTATATGAGGGCCTGGCTGTAGATCACAGATTTATTGGTGTGATTGGGGTGCTAACTGAATCTACGAACGTATGTGTGTTGATCCATGGGTTTATTGTATATAGTCGTCTGTAGTGTTTCATTGTTAAAGCTGACCAGTGTGTCTAGGCAGATGATGCAATGGTCCCTTGAAATATGTGTTAACTACTTATGCTAAACAATTTGTTCTACCTTGTATTTAGCTGTGACACTCTGTGTACCTTTCTCAGACCTGAAAAAGAGCTCTATGTAGCTCAAAAGCTTGTTTATTTCACCAACAGAAGTTGGTCCAATAAAATATATTACCTCACCCAACTTGTTTCTCTAATATCCTGGGACTGACATGGCTCCAACAACACTGCATACATAGAATAGAATAGAATTTGTAGAACATGAGGCACAAGAGATTTATTGGGTGTTACAAAAGGTAGTGCCCAGCTGCAGAGAGGAGAATAAGGACTGGAAAAAGATAGAGTGGGGTCAAAGTGGGTGGGTAAAACAGATGCATGGAAAATTTTGCCAGTTAGAATTGTTGGGTAAGAAATCACGCACTCGGGTTTGGGACTCTGAGGTTCATTAATTCCAACCTGTATTTGAACCAAAAGCATACCTTGTGATTACAATTATTATTAAATAAACTAGAGACATACAGTAAAATATAGTGAACAACTACCTTCTGAGACATAGGTGGGTCACAATGGATTTTTCTTGTGGTATTCTGCCTATCCTTTACAACTCCCACATATTACATATCTGTTAGTTTCTCTTCCGATAACCATTGAAAATTATTTATCTTTTGTAACTCATACAATACACATATTGTATCTCTTTTCTAACTGGTTTATTATGCACTAATCATGTATATTTGACCAGGTCATTTTGACCGTTTTTTCTGCACAGAGGTTTTTTCAGACTTCCCAGCTTGTCTACTTGCCTTTGCCCATATACAGCAGTTATAAACAAGTTTACTTAATAACAAGGTCACCAAGGCAACATTTCACTCATGTCAAGGAAACTGCAAACTAGGCCAAAGACAGCCTTGCTGTCCAAACTTATGCATCAGATACCACCATTATAATATGTTTCCATAGAACCTCCTGGTTTAATTGATTCAGAAGAAGATAGGAAGGCAGTGAAAAAAGCTGGGGATTATATAGCCACTTTCCTGTGAAACATAAATCCATGCCACAACATTCTGAAAGCCATACTCATTAAAACTCCTTTGTAGAAGTAATTACTGCTTTTTTCCCCTACTTTATCTCAGCATATTAATTCCTTTTGTTTTAAATATTGAAAGTAATTAGACTATATTATAGATTAATTGTTTGGCAGTTGTTTTAGTTTATTTGTAATTTACCTGTATAACAAGTCTTTGCCACACAAACTGTTAACTAATTTATAGTCATAGTTTAAAAATGATGAAACCACTATTAGGCTGTTAAAAATATCTGCTCTTGGGTTGAGAGCTTGTATGATAAACTTTCTGCCAAAAAGAGTTTTAACAGCCACATTAATATAGACCAGTGAAAAATTAGTTACGATGAATCTTATTAGTTTTATTTTAAAATCAAGGCGGGATGGGGAGAAAGGTAATTTTACTTACAGGAAAACTGTGATGTTTTTAACTTGTTGCAATTTATTTTTTTTAAAGTCCTTTGATCAATGATACCTTGACAAGTATGTTGACCATGGTAAGGGACATCTTTCCCCCCGTATCAGATCCTAATCTGACAATTTGCTGTCTTTCAAAATGATTATCGACTTCTGTATTGAAGAGGGGGAAAAAAAGAGAAAAAAAGAGAACTATTAAATATGATGTGGCTTTTTTGCAATATTATAGGTGGCAGTAGTAGGTTCATTATAAACCAATATTTTAGGTTACAACTGAGCTTCCATTATTGAACCCTGTTTTCATTCACTTAAAATAAATACGAGATGGATTGCAAAAAACCTAGTTGATCACTATGACTTGCTTCCTTTTTCTTTCCCTGATGTCTACTCAATGTTCTCTGCCACCAACTCCACTTCTTTGTCTCACTCTCATTAGAGTGAAAGAAAGGAGCCCAGGGCAGATCAGATTGATCTGATGGTCTGACATGGGAAGAAAAAGACCATAATTTAGTCACTGGTCCTGCCCATTCTAGCTGTGAGTCAAAAATCAGGGATTTAAAAGAGGATGATAGGAAAGCAGCCTAAAGTCCCAGCAACTCTGATCAGAAGTAGGCTGTTATGAAAGTATGTGGAGGAAGAAAGAGGGAGCAGACATCAGAAAGCAAGAGAGTGGAAGACACTCAGAGGAGAGTGGGAAACTACAAATTTCACCAGAGGAAGCAGATAGTAGAGGAATCTAACAGAAGGAAAAGAATTGAGTGAGGAATGCAGCTGGGGAGTGTGCCATGAAGGAACAGGAGAAACAAGTATGAGAGGTAATGCTGTAGAGGGCAACAAGTTAATAAGCAGGGGGCATGGGGAGAAGAAAGGGGGCAGAAAGAAATTAAAATCCTGATCAAGAACAAAACTCAAGACTGCTGAAGTTCTTTTTAATTGATTTTTAAATAGTTATGTGCCGAAAAATTAGAAAAACATAGAGTTGGTTTAATTTTGTATTGTGGGACACCTTTTGGCGTGTGCTTCTGTGAGACAATGAGTGGTTTTCCTGAATAGTAACTGAAAGAGAAGGCCACTTTCTAGATATATGGGAAAGAGAATAATCATGGGAGAGGATTGCTTGTTTTACAGCATTGATTCTGGTCCTGGTATCATTATTTTATGAGAGGAAGGATGATTATGTGGTTAAAACACGGAACTGGGATTCAGGAAATCTTGGGTTCATTTATTGGCTCTGCCACAGATAAACCTTGCCCAAGGCAGCCCAGTCCTTTAACCTCTCCCTACCTCAGTTCCTCAACCATTAAATGGAAATTGTATTTATTTTCTCTGACCCTTTCTCTTATTAGATGGCAAGCTCTCTGGACAAGGTTAATATATCTGTACAGCACCTAGCACAATGGAGCCCCAATCTTGATTAGGGATTGTAGATACTACCGAAACACACACAAAAAATAGTACTGTTTGTTACTGTGTGGATCTGATGGGATATAGACAAAGGCACATTGTGGGCTCGGTAGTTCTGTTGGGTTTGTTGCTTGTTTATTGACTTTCTCGCAGAACCTAACTTGCTGCACTGTCAATGTATCCTTGTGAAGATTCCAGGTAAACACCCGGATTTATTTTATTTTGCCATAAACGTTTCAAGCCAGATTGTGGCCCTGGGAACAGTTGCATGTCAGATTGCAGGTGCTCAGTATGGCCTTAGCTTTCCTAAAAGAAGAAGCCATTTTCTTTCCCATTTCTGCACTGGCCAGTAGAACCAGATTAGCATAGACGAGAGTGCTGCCAGCTGTCTTCTGCTGAAGTTAGACTTCTCAGCACACCACCCCACACCTCCACATCCACCCTGTGGGCTGCAGTTATGCCACAATTTGGCTCTTTATTTTAGATTTCTTTAAAACTTTCCAGAATGCAGAGAACTGTACCTCATATTTCAAAATGTTCCAAGGGAAGATTCCTGGGCCTCCTTATGCTAAGCCTTCCTTACCGCATCTCACAGGGCTGGTGATAGGCCTGGAAAGGATAGAGTGAGGTAGGAAGGCATCTACAGGAATACATTAAAGATACATGCATTAAAGATAGCAAGTAGCTTTTTGACTCACTTATTGTAGGCATCATGGAGAAAGATCGGTTTCAGGAACATCTGACTGATGAGACTCTGGTGGCTCCACAGTAGGAAGGGCATTCCAAGGGGACATGGTGATGTTTATGGAAAAAGTGAACAAATGGGGCATTAAGCTAGGTGGAGCAGAGCTACAAGATAAGAAATGAGGTCAAGTAAATGTGGAAGAGTGGAGTTATGGAGGGTCTTGAAGGCTAGAGTAAGGTGTTTAAATTATCTATGATAGAGAATTCCTGGCTTATAGGTCCAATGGACTGCTATGCAGAATCTTCCTGAGATCACACCTCCACTGTGGTAATACTTCTATTTATGCGACTCTTCAGCCTTTGCTGACACGCAAGGTTGTCTGCACTCTGGACCCCCTGCAAGCTGCTAGCCGGGTTCTCTGTACTCATCGCAAGCAGTTTGATGCAGAAAGGAAGTTTGAGAATGAGCCAGGGTAGGATTACAAGTTCAATAAGTAAGAGTAATAATGTGTTCAGCTATTTAAAGGCATTATTTGTTACATATGGCTGCAATGTAACATAATAATAAAGTTACATTTTAACAGTGATATATCTGGGGTTCCCGATACATTTTAGACTTTGTTGTTGTTGCTGCTGCTGCTGCTATTGAAAGATATTGATGAGCCTGGATGTTAAATAATTCCAGGTTTTAAGCACTCGATTACTTTGAATTTCATTTCCAGAGCTGATCCTGAAATAGCTCCGTGAGACAGTAGTTGTAAAAGTATGCACATTTCTCAATGTCAGCTGCTCAGCAAAGATTGTCAGAAGCAATATGAAGCAAACATCTGCAGAAGAAAAAAATATTTTGAAATACTATTTATCTCTTTTTTAAAAGTTATTTTTTATTTACATTTCGCTCCTGCTTGAACAGATAAAATATCACATGTCCATGAGAATTTGGGGAACCAGAAATAGGCTAGACAGATTTTTCCTCATAGTATTTACCTCCATAAGTAGATGGTCCAGCTTCTCTTGTCTGACAAGTCAACGTTCCATTGACTAGCTGGAGATAAACCAATAGAAAGTGTCTTTGTGTATGAGGGGAAATGTGGTCAGGGAAGCAGTCCTACACCAGATGACTCTCTCCAGCCTGGGGTAATGAGATGGAATGAGTGAATTGGGAACAGGCATGGCAGAATGCAGCTGCATGGTGCCTCATCCTCCACCGGCATAAATTAGAGTTAAACTCATGCCGTTGTGGCATGGCTCGGCTGCTTGGGATTGGGGAGTCACCACCAGCTCCCTAGTGGCCTCCCTCTCAATGTGCCTGAACCTAGTTTGGTCACAGTCAAGAGTCTGACCCAGTGTTCAGCAACCCACATGATAAGGTGAATACCATGAAGGCCATTAGTCATCCATTTTTAACCCATTCCAATTCCACAGTATCAGAGAGACCCCTATTATTTGCTATTCTAAATATAGGGGTACACTGAGATACCTCAGATACCACCGTATAATAACTGTAGCTCAAAATAGATTTTTAATGGCAGGCACTGCATTTTGAATACATGACCATATCAAATGCTGCCATGCATTGGGGGACAGCTCCAAATGGATCATTTATGGAAATGAGGTGGCATCTTGGTAGGCAAAGTATTCTTGTTTTTAAACCATCTTTAGCCTCATAGTTGAATAGGCAATTAATCTCATTTACGCACATACAGACAAACCCTATTAAAGTGGGTTTTTACCCAGTTTATTAGAAACATGAAAAATACAAACACATCAGATAAATCCAGCACTAGTAAATATAATAGCAAGAAACTTGTTCATAAGTATAACTCATGATAGCAGCCAGTAAGCTTGAGTGCTCTGTAAACATAGTAGATTCCACAAACCCAGAATGATATATGAAAAGCCATACCCCTGTTGGTTTTTTCTCACATTTCCAGCTTTCAATTTAGTTGTGCAGACAGAAAGCATAGATAACTACTGATGAGATTTGATTGCTACTCTATATTACCAACATAGCTAGATGTGATGCATCATAAAAGGTATTCCTATACAGATTTTTACAGATGCAGTTATCCAAATGTCCCACCTGTTAAATGAGACATTGCTTAATTTATATTACTTGTGTTTATTTCTTCAAAGTCTACTTCCTTAGAAAATACTTAGCTTTGCAATACCTATTTCCACTGCAATATAAAAAGCAGGGTTGATAGTGGAATATTCCGCCTGAGCCGTGTAGAGAATAGATGGATCACAACATGCATCCCTGTCCATAAGAACTCATAGTGTACAGTGTTCTCTAATATTATTAAATAAAGAATTTAAAGACTTAATTCCCCTATCCCTCCTCCTCTTTTTAAACTATGTCTTTTAAAGTGGAATAAAATAAGAAACAATTACCATCATACGGATGGAGGTGCAGTGACTTAATCTTCCCTTCCTTAATTCAGGAATTGCAGGGGCTGTTTTGACATAGACAGTCTTCAAGCCTCCTGTAATGTGTGACTTTGTTGCCATGAGACATTGCCTGGTTGCAGAATCACCAGGTTCAAAAATGCCGTAGGCATGGGGGCTACTGCAGAGCTAGTTCACAGCTGGTATAGAGCCTTCCTTCTGTAGTAAACTTGGACTGAATGGCAACAACGAATGAGGACCATATTACATGATCCTTCTCCCATTTATGTCAATGGGAGTTTTGTCATTTCCTTTAGTGGGAGGAAGATCATACTCTGTTACTTTTTAATCAGAAATCTTAAAGACTGGGGTTAATATTAAAATATAATATCACATCAAAGGTCTTTCCTATATTTTTCCTTGCCTTTCAATAATGTTGTCTCACTCCCACAATAGCCTGGCATCTTATATAATCATATCGGTGTAATGTCTGAAACCACTGAAATAGGTCCAGCACCAAAGAACCTATATAAGGAACCCTGCTTATACAGACTGGGGAAGTAGACATGAAGGGAGAGTATCCATTTGGTTCACACACAGTATAAATAACAAATTTTACACTGGAGGCAGGTATTAGTCTTTGTCCACTATTCATTACCCCCACACACCCCACATTCTCTTTGCATGCAAATTATTTATAAATACTTGGAAATTTACATTTAAATTGTTACTCTGTACACATGTAGATGCAGATAACAGAAAGCAGGAAGGGGAAGGAAGAGACAAAGGAAAACAAAGTAGTGCATTGTTGTGGCACAAATAACTGTGTATAGAACATTTCTCCTTCCCAGGCTAGTATAAAAGATGTCTAAACCATGACTTTCTTCATCTTGGTTCAAACATATTTAGCAAGCAACTGATTGCATATGCTTGGTTCCTGCAAGGGAAAAATAATTGATTTATAAAATCTCTTGTAAGCAATTCCGAATCCCTCAAGTTTTCAGTTCCTTTTTTGCTTCCTGACCTAAGCTAAACAAGCACATCCTACTTTTCCCCTCAAGGACATGTTCTCATAGTTCAACTTGCTACTTGTTATTACTTGCTCCTGGTCTAAGGAGTTCCTAGTGAAATTCCTCCTTGCACATTTTATTATAGGGCGTCTCAAGCTATTTCGTGTTTTCATCAAACATATTTGTAACTTCCATGCTGCCATGACTAAAACACTAACATACACTTCTCAGCAATGCCAACAAAATAGAACCAATGTAAAGTTTCTGAGACAAAGCCATTTTGAAGATACTATGAACCAACACAAGGCAGATTTTTTTTTCAAATGCAAAATTCAAGTAAAGTTCCAAAACAAGAGAACTTTAAAACTTCTTGAGACAGCTCATCCACTAAGGTAAATCAACATAGCTCCAGGCTCCTTGTTTCCTTTTTTAAAATTTCCCAGAAAAACTCAGTCCTGGGATGAGATGTAGCATGAAGAATCTCCAGAAATTGTCTTCTTTCAGGTTCTGATTTTGTGTGTGCGCCTTATATGCTAGCTCCCAAGAAATGAAAAAAGTTTAATAAAAGTCCCCTTTTACTGAACCAGTTTAAGATATCTAATTATTTTACAGCAGAGATTTTCAATAATCTATACAAAAGCAGATGAAAATATATTTGTCAAACAGCATCTTTAATTAATATCTGAAATGAGGAAGATTGGCAGATATTTGCTTGAGATTAATATAACGTTTGGAAGGTTGAATTAATGATATATGTTATACAATTCCTGAGTCTGCTGCATTTATCATTGGGGAAAAACAATGAGGCATGTAAGTGTTTTTAATGTTATCCATGTAGTATCATTGTATTTTTTATCAATCCGGTGTCAACCCAAGTTACTACACAATAATAAAGATAAATCAACATCTGACAGAACTTTGTAGATATCATTGTAAATGACTGAGGAGGACTAAAATTTGTCATACTGTCTAATGCTTAACAATGAAAGTAATTCAAGGACAGTTATATTTTGTACAGGCTCTTCATCATTTCAATAGCTTAAAGCCACAAGGATAGTTTTTAATTGTTTATGTGATGTATCACTTGATTGTCTCCTTCACTCTGCACCAAGGAAGAACAGAGTAAATTAATAATAAGCTCAGGCACAGCTGCAAACTAGATGCCACAGGATAAGATTGATTTGTATCTACAGTGATGAAGCCTGGGCTCCAGATAAATAAGGAAGGAATATAAATTTTCTTCAATATTTTAAATCAGAATCTAAAGTTTGGTATTTCAAATTTCTGTTGATATAACAGACTTTGATATATGGTACTTGGATAGGAGTACAATTGAGTGGGTTAACACTGAAAGTAAAAGAGCAGATAGAAGTTGAATGACTTTCCAAAGTGTGTTCTTTAGCTCTGTCACACATTTATATGGAGAAGCAGGTACTGAGTTTCAACACAAAAGTAATAATGAAAAGTAATGCAGACAGAAATAGCTCGCCTCCAGCTAGACTAATGGCAAGGTTATATTACATCAATTAAACCAGAAAGCCTCCAAGATAAAGTTCATTCCACACATTACAAGCTTCCCCCGCCCCCCCATTCCAAACAAATGTCTAGTTTTACATTCATAAGGCAGTTTCACTGTAACTTCATATGCCTGGCAACATAATAAGGCGGAGGGAAGAGGGGAGGAGAGGAATGTCTAAAGTAGTAAACAAGGACATTAGACAATGTGAACTTACTTTTTAAAAAAATCCACAACAAATAAAATATTGAAGTAAAGTGACCTTCTTTCAAATATTTAGACACACTTGTGAAATTATAGTCAGTATTTTCTCATCTGTAAAATTTTACTGTATATAGCAGTGCTTGCTTGCTTTTATATTTTGTTAAGGAGTCTGAAAAATGTTTAAGAGCAGTGTAAAATAATTAAAAATGCATAAAAACAGCAAGCTGCATGACATTTTCTCTTTTGAAGTGTGATTACCTTACAGTTATCTTAGAGAAAGCTCTTTCTTGCTAGTCATATTTTTTGTCCTAAGGCTGATAAAGATGGGGAATTTGGGATTATGTCAAGCCTCTGTTCATGGCTGAGGTGCCATTTTCTTCAGCACACTGGAACAAAAGCTAGCCACAAAATGGAAAAAAGAAATGAAAAATGTTTCAAAGATAAATTAAGGGATGTCCAGATGTTCTTCATGCTATTAAGTGATGACAAAACTAGTAGTAGCAATACAGAAGACACTTGAGTGGAGGGGGGAGGAGATAACCAGCAATGAAGGAACATCTTTGGGTCACATCTGTTATGGTAGTATTGGAAAGTCTTCAAAATAAGATGAGGGACCATGAAAGAAAAAAAGATTTAAAATCCCCACAAAGTTTGTAAATATAAGGTAAAACAAAAAGTTAAGATAATAAAATCAGAAAAAATGATTGGTCAATAAGTTTCCTCAGGACGAGGGGGTGTTAAGTTATTACTCCTGTGGGAATTCTGAGGTACTGCATGCTTGCATAATTAATGAGCCCTGCAGATTTTTAATTTTTTTGCACAGATAAAAGCTTCTGGTGAAATGTTGCTGCAATTCCACCTGCAATAGTCAACCTATTGGGGTAGTAAATACTCTAAAATACTCTGGGCCCAGGAGTGGAAGGTCCAGAAGCCGCACCTTCAGTGTGGGCATTTATGGTATTACACAGCAGCTGCATGCTAATTTGCATTTATTACAGCAGCTTCAGGCAGCTAGGTGTGTGGGGTCTGCATGGGGTCCCAGGGTAGGCCCAGGCTGGGCTCAACTTTGGGCAGCAGGACAGGGGCATCCCCCCTCCCCACCCTCAGCAAAGGTAGCGATGTTGGAAACGAATCCCCTGGGCATATGGGAACTCACATGCCCTGATGGCCAATAACCTCATTGGACAGAGTGGGGACTCCCGGGAGGTCTCTGGGGAAGCAGAGCTCTGCAAAACTTCCTCCATTCAGTCCTGAGGCCAGATAATAGTTCATCTACTCTGTATAACTACATATAAAATCCTAAGAGGCGAATACGTGCATATATTATCCCTAGTGCACAGAGAGGTGTGACAGACAGTAAGCATGGGCAAGGCAAGCAAAATAGCGAACTGCCCAATAGGCCAATGCTGCCTAGAACATTAAACAAAAACAAACAAACAAAAAATTGGTAGGCTGCCTTCCTCATCTATGGGGGTGTTATAGTAAAGGCCTAACCACAGAGGAGCCCTGCCTTGGTTAAGTATATGGATATAATTAGGTGGGCACACAGTATGTTTGGGGGGCATGTCCTGGTTTAATTATAATTAGCAGTTTCAATTAAGGGCAGCAACACAAATGGTATTAAGGTGGCATCACACACTATGGTTGCAGTGGATGACACCAAGGGCACCAGGGATTTGTTAATACCGTAACAAGCTCGGGACAGGCCCCAGGCACTTAATAGCATTTGCTGGGCATTTACTGATGGTCGTTGTTTTCACAACCCCTGTAGATTCAGGCATGTTTGCAAGACAACTACTGCCGGCAATTATATTTCAACAAGGCTATGCCTATGGGCTGTTCAGTATTCTGTGCAGCTGTTCAAAAATTCAGTACACGTTTGCGCTGGGCAAGGGTGTGGTCAGTGGGACTAAACCAAGTAGAGCATTATTTGCATAATTTTGTTGCACATGGACACATTTCAGGCACTGGCTATATAGTTGGGGGAACCCCTAGCGAGGGAGAAAACATAAGGCTCTTCCACTACATTGACCTACCTGGGATTTCAGCTGAAAACCAGGGTGGGAATATCTCGGCTCCCTCAGAATAAATTTCAGGAGCTATCAGGGTTGCTCCAGAGAGCACTGGGGGCTTAAAATAAAAACACTCAGGCTACAAGAGATGGAATTTATTCAGGGGACCATAACATCGCTTGCAGGGTTGTTGCCCCTTTTTGTGCCTGGCTGCCAGCGGCAATGGCCAGCATAGCAGGGCCACGCCAATACATACCAGGCACTAGACATTTGGAGGAACACTTGAGAGTATGAAAATTTTCTCAGTCAACTTAATGGGGTATTATGGTGGAGGAAGCAATGGTTATTACAAAGGGGGGGGTAACAAATCCAATCAGATGCACAGAGGGTGCAGGTTTTGGGGTGTTTTATCAGGGCAAATGGTGTGCACAAAATGGCTCGCCACCTGGCCACAAAATGGGGTTTGTGCACGACATGACCTCCTTGGAATTTTTTCCCCATTTTAGTTGCAGTGGTCATTTGGGGATCGGAGCTGGCTAATAAAAGGGTGCGCTTCTGGCAGATCGCACAGGATTATGAAGCTGGTAAGGGCGTCTGTTCTACAATGCTTAACCTTCAACATCTGTTTTTTCTTCCAAGCACGTGCCGGGCATGGATAATGGCATGGCAGACACCTTGTCTCATTTCCAGGTCCACAGATTTCATGTGCTTGCAACAGGGGCTAGCAGTGAACCCCAGGAATGCCACGGGCTCTCTGGAACCTCTGGATGGGATGTGGTCAGCGAAATGGAGATTTTTAGCTCCAGCTTCCAAGTTGTTTATTTCGTATTCTTTTAAAGAGTCGTCAGTTCTAGGATCCAGAGAAGGGGTCGCCTATGTGGCCCTCCGTGGAGGGCGGTTGTTGCAGTACTGAGTCAAAGACAATGCTGTTGCTGGTGCCCCTCAACAATCACACATGGGACACATGAGTCTTTTATCCCCAGTAGGGCTGCTAGGCAAAAGGCCATTTGGAGATGTCTGGGAACCCGGCTGGGTGTAGGGAGGAGGCAGGCAAGCTAATGGCTGGCACCTCCTTGTGGCGGATGTTCAGTGCAGGTGCTTCATAAATTAAGGCACAAAAGAATGAAAAAATTGCTTGAAAAAGGAATTAAGGAGAGGTGCTTGGTAATTGAGCAAGCTGGGGGCAGTTGGGGACTCCTATGACTGGTACAGGAGGGAGCCAAACCCCCCATTGTTATAGTCCACCTTAACCCCTCCTACTGAGGGGGCGTGATCGGTAAGGTCCCAGCAAGGATAAATACATGGATAAATAAGGGGGAGCTATGGAGACCCCCCCATGACCCACCACGGAATTGTCTGGAATTGGTAAGGTCCCGGCAGTGAATCTGCTGGAGGGACATACATCTTGCACCTGCATTGCACACATTTTATCTTCCGGGTTAGTCCCAGACATCTGTCAGTAATAAAGTTGTGGCCTGATTAAACCCATATCTAATGTCTCCTGTCATTCTTTTGGCCTAGCCAGACAAAGACAGGGGATCTGGAATGAGCTGAGCTATGCATGTGAGAAAAAATAAGGAGATCGCAAGGGCTTTTCTGCTTTTTAAAATAGCAAGCACAGGCATCCAAGCAATTAAGCTATGAAAATGAGAGCAGAAGCTCCACCTATGTAAATGAGAGCAGAATTTGGCCTCTTGTCCATCTTGTATGTGTAATACTTTCTTTGATAGTTTCAGTTTAGCGAGAGAAATCCTAGAAAGAAGCTTTTCCCCTTCTGAGTACTGTGATTATATACTGGGGGCTGGAACTGAAAATTTAAAATAAAATAGGGAAAGCCTATGTCTTATGTAATTTTCCTCTTCTGAGTACTGTGATTATATACTGGGGGCTGGAACTGAATTTTTTTAAAAAAAAAAATAGGAACGCCTATGTCTTATATAATTTCAAGATTTTTGTGGCATATAATTGTGATAACACCTTTACAATTTTAAACAGAACTAGTTTATACTTTGACAAACAAAAGGAGATTAAGGGTACCTTGAATGTTTGGAACGGAAAAGATTAGTAATGATGAATTACCAGTGATAAGAGGTAAAGACTATCAAAGAACAATTTCCTACAGACTCTCAAGTCATTATTTTTATTGTATATATTGTACTACTGAATCTTCTGTAACAGGTTAAGACTATGTCAGTCCTCTTTATGAAATATTAAATGAATTCAGAGTAGAATAAATTCCCAGCTTTCAATCGGTCTCCTTATTGTCCTTGGCACATTGTGGGCAGGCATTGATTTTATGATAGCCAACCCAAGAACCAGAAGGGAATCTGAATTGGGCAATCTAATTTAAGTAGAAATGAGAATTCCCATGGAGAGATTCACAAAACACAAAATTATCTTTTTTTAAAAAAAAAGAAGAAGCAAAGCCCTCAGACTTGCCAAGAGATGTACCTTTGGTTCTGATGCAATTTGATTGGTAATTCAGTCTTAAAATGAAGTGAAATGATAGAAAAACCTTATTAGTATTTCTGGCGTGGAGAGGAGCAAAGTTTCCTCTTTCTACCAATCTTTCCCTTGCCTAAGTCCCTATTTCTGGAGAGGACATCTTTATGTTATCATTTATTTGTCTGAGCTGCAAACATAACTTTTTGAGTAAATAGTATGGGAGGTAAATATTAGAGCTACCCTAAAGACAAAATGTAAGACATTTCTATATATATATTGTGCAGTGTTCTACTCTAGAAATAGGATTTCTCCTATGGGATTGAACATGCTTTATTTTTAGTGATACAACTCACTTTTCAGTGTTGACATTTCTTTATTCTTACTCCAATTTTATAATTTTACTTGTATGGTTTATAGAAGGCTTATCCAAAATGAAACTCGCTGAAGACTCCATATACAAGATGTCCTCTCAACTTACATCCTAAAGGCTAGACTCTGCTATCCTTAGAGTAAGTCTTTACTCTGTGAGTTATCTCATTAAAATGAACAGGACAATTCATAAAGTAAGTTACTATCCAGTATGTGTAGCGAAGGCAGAAACGGGTCCTAAATAAATAAGTGAAGAGGATTCTTTCACAGGGGCCAAATCCTGTAGTCCCCACTCATGGGCTCTGTGTAGAAAAAATTGAAAGAGGAAATCTAAGTTGAAATACCTGATGGATTGATGTCTCTGAAATGTTTCTCCTTTTAGAGAGAGAAGTTACCAACCTTCTGGAAGATGCTGGGAGCTTGTTTCCATAATCCACAAAAAGTCCCTAAATCAGAGGAGAAAATGGAGGGTATCCTTGCAGATGTGGGAGCCTTCAGGCATGTGGACTGTTCCACCATGCTGGTCTGTGGAACATTCTACCTCCTGGCAACACATCTCCTTCAGGAGCCATAATGCCATTATATGGCGCCTTTCTGGCTTAACGGCTAGGGGATGGAAACCATGGAGTATATCTCTAAAAGTTTATGCTGCCTTTTGTATTTTTGCTTAGCAGCCTGTAATTTTTCAGGTAGAATAAGTTTAGCAGGAATAGGGATTAAATAAAGACTGTAAGATTTGGACCTTAGTTATTTCTTAGCAATTGCTGTTTAGATATACCGATATTCTATTATATATTATGCAATTTCGCACAATTTGTTACTCATGTTAAGACCGTGGTCTGCATTTTTAAATGTATCAAGTTAAATCATGCTATTTCTCCAATGCTACTTAGGTTCAGCCCTAGCTTCTCTCACACCTTTAGAATTTAACTCACACGTAATGAAATTCCCAAGACTATTGCTCTCCATTGAGATTTTTTCTCCCTAGTCTCATTTCACACAGCTGGGTAAGTCCTGTGCCGCCCCAGTGATTTATTGTCTTGGAGTTGCCCCAGCTTACTTATCACTGCTGCCTCACTGACCCTGAAGTAATCCAAGATAGCAAGTACATGGCCAATAATAGATGGCATCGGTTAGTGTCTTTTCTGTTGTGCACTTAGTAAGCATTCTTTTTCTTGACTGGCCTCTTCCACAGTTTGTTTTAGCCTAAAATATTCTGATATTGTTCTCCATATTTCTCTTCCTGATTTATTAAGCCCTTTAGCTATTTTATTATTATTTTCATTTTTGGTATGTGTGAATGAATTTACAAAAACCCCGGGAGAACATAGAAGGGTGTCATGCTGTATAAAGGTTTTATTGACGTGTTTTGACTGCATTACTCATAAGTAGTGAACCTATGCGTGAGATTTGCATGTCATCCCAACAGGGTGTCATTAAAATCCTTCTACCATTCTACAACATCATATGCTGAACATGCTACACATTTGTATAGAACACCCTTCCCTGTACTTTAGAATGTTTTATATTTTTTGTCTTGTTTTCCATCCTTCAATTTTTAAATACTTTATTTACCATGAGTTCAATGGTAGAGGTCTCAGAGGGACCCATAAACTTTGAATATGACCAAAATAGCTTTATTGTACATAAAAATATCATGAATTTAAGACGCTATTTCACTTGGGATTCCAGGGTGGGAAACAAGTGCTATGTATGCCATCAGAAAAGGAGGGATCCCAGTGTAAGACTCCTGTGACTAGCTTTGAAAACCGTGAAGATGTCAGATCTTAAACTTGGCATTTAACTACTATGTTTCCCATCCTAGGACTCAATCTGTTTTATTGTGGTGGAGGAGGGCAACCCATAATTGCAGGATAAGGATACATATCTGGCAAATTGCTTAAAATAAATCCTACGCAAGCTGGGAATCACAACTCCATCTTCAAGTGTAGATGTAGCCAAAAACGAGCCTTATGAAGCACTTTGAAATTTTAAAATGTTTAAGTAAATCCGCAGGAAATGGGTGAGTGGGCAGAATACAGATGTCAAGGTCAAAGGTGTTTGATAAATTGTGAAATAGATATTTTATTAACTATTTCATATTTTCTTTGTGATCCAGTGTATGTATGTATATGCTCCAAAGCTGGAGGCCTCAAGTTAGGCTTCTAAAAATCCATATTTAGGTTTTTAAATCTATATTTTTGCCTTTAAATAAAACTTCTTTAGAATCCTATCTTTGGCACCCTGTTTTGAAAATGTAGTCCATAAATATTGTGGAGGCTCTGGTGACTGGAACAGACTTCCAAGGGAAGCAGTGGGGGCAAAAGACTTATCTAGCTTCATGATTAAGCTTGATAGGTTTATGGAGGAGATGGCATAATAGGCAATTAATTGATCTTTGACTATCAGAGGTAAATATGTCCAATGGCCTGTGATGGGATGTTAGATGGGGTGGGATCTGTACAGATAATTCTTTCCTGGGTGTCTGGCTGGTGAGTCTTGCCCACATCCTCAGGGTCTAGCTGATCGCCATATTTGGAGTCGAGAAGGAATTTTCCTCCAGGGCAGATTGGCAGAGGCCCTGGGGGGGTTTCGCCTTCCTCTGCAGCGTGGGGACGGGTCACTTGCTGGAGGATTCTCTGCACCTTGAAGTCTTTAAACCATGATTTGAGTACTTCAGTAGCTCAGACATAGGTTAGAGGTTTATTACAGGAATGGGCGGGTGAGATACTGTGGCCTGGGTTGTGCAGGAGGTCAGACTAGATGATCATAATGGTCCCTTCTGACCGTAAAGTCTGTGAGTCTATCACTGGATAGTTAGGGGTGAATTGACATTTGCATATAGAAGCTGACTAGCATGTCTCTGTTTCACATATTAATTATTGAATTTAGTTTCCAAATTTGTCACAACACTTCTGAAGAAAACTGAATTTTCCATGCAATATTTTAAAAATATGTCCTAACTTTTGTATAGGAAGCATTTAAAAATACTCCCACATTGAAATCTTATCCTTCCCACTCATGTACACCTTTCTTTGGGTTTCCTCAGCTCTAGCTAAGCAACCACAGTTCATTTAGAAACTCCACACTGCACACACATTCCCATAACATCTCAGCCCCAGGTTACTTTTAAAACTTTAGAACTAAACACAGAAAGAGTTATTATCCTAATTCAGCATAACCTAACTGAACTACAACAAGAAAAGCCAAAAGGACCATTGGGACCCATCGGCTACACCAAGGGGAGCAGTTGTCTGTTCGAGAAAGCTACCGGCTGCTGAAATCTAACAATTTAGAGGGAGATTTTCAAAAGCGCAAAGGGCAGTTAGGTGCTCAACTGCCATTGAAAGTGAATGGAAGTTGGCCACAACTCCATTTGGCCCATATGAAAATCCCATCCTTAGGATCTGATTCTGCCTTTCCTCCTGCTACCCTGTTCTGGTTCCGATTAGTAAGAGTGATGGGGGAGTTGAAGAAGCTCTTCTTTCGGCAGGGGCGGCTCCAGGCACCAGCACAGCAAGCGCGTGCCTGGGGCGGCAAGCCACAGGGGGCGGCCTGCCGTTCGCTGTGAGGGCGGCAGTCCGGGAGCCTTCAGCGGCATACCTGAGGGAGGTATGCCGGTCTCATGGTTTAGGCGGCAATTCAGCGGCGAGCACGCCGAAGGCACGGGATCGGCGGATCACCCGCAGAAACACTGCTGAATCCGCGTGACCACTGGACCGCCCACAGGCGTGCCACCAAAGGCCGCCTGACTGCCGTGCTTGGGGGGGGGCAAAAAACATAGAGCCGCCCCTGGCTTTAGGCACAGATGGTTCACCTGACAGGAGTCCCCATCGGATGGATCTGAGTATATGTATTGTACTGGAACTTCCATAACTTTGCCAGTCATTTTAATGACTTCCTATGTCTTTGAATGTAAAATGCATTTTAAATTGGTGTTAAGAAATCTTGTGTTCAGAACTAGTCAGTAGATGTGGTGATATCACAGAATTTGTCAGTACTACTTCTACTCATTGGACCTCTGCAATACCAGTGCCCTTTTACAAGTATAGTGATACTGCAGAAGGGTACTAACACATTTTATAGAACATAGAGAAACCCAGAACTCCTACCCTGAGAATGTACTGTGTAAGACCCTCTTCCTGCAATCACAGTTGTAAGGGTGGACCCTTGTGTCTGCAGGGAATCCTACTGAAATCAATTAGACTGATCACCTGTAGAAAAAGAGCATCATTATAGGGTTCGCAAATATTTACACATGTGCTTATCTTTGCTCACATCAGTAGACCCATTGCTGTCCATGGGATGTAGGTCAGCTGAGAAGCATTCAGCCCATAGAAGTCAAGGTGTAAATTGCCTGTGTTATGCAGAATGATGGAGCAGAAGTCCTGTTAATGTGAATGAAAGCTGTGCGAATGTGCATGCATTGAACTGAAAAGGGACCCTAAAGAACCTCCCCACTAGTCTATAACCTGAAAACAAATATATACAATGCAATGCTTCTGTGTAAAAAATGTGAATTCATTTAAATGTTTCACATTAGTGATTTTCCCCAAGACGTTCCAGACCTATTAGTTTAAATAAATTGGGACTCCTAGAATTCCCAGCAGTTATTATGCAGATTGGTCCCATAACAACTTTCATGAACTTTACTGTCTCTGAGGACATTTTGCTCCTGTGCTCAGCCCAGATGTCACTCATCAATGGAAACAGTCCCTCAGAGGCACAGTAGTGTGTGAGAATGCCAGCACAAACTAAGTGAGAAGTCTCAAATTTTAAAAGAGGATGTTATTTATTAAAAAATATTGAAAATCTTTACCATCTGGCATAGATTGATGCCTTTCTCTTTCAAGGCTCTCACTGCCTGGAAAATAACGTACAGTTAGACAGAAGGGTATTTGTCAAATATCAATTAATTGACAACTCACATTATCCAAATACTGTTATATCGTAAACACCTATACTTCATATCAAGCCTCATCCTTCAAAGGGCCGAGCACACTTTTGGGATGTCTCTGCAAAATTACACTTACAGCAGTGAGTCTCAGAGTCCAGATCAACTGACGTGGTCTTGTCCTACAGTCCTAAAAATAGCAGCATAAATGTTCCTGCCCAGGCTGGAGTTGGTCATCTGAGATTCACATCCCTCACTGGGTTTCACAGCTCAGGCACCGACCCAAGTGAGAATATCAACACTGCTATTTTTAGCCCCATAGCAGAAGGCCCAGTCAATTGAGCCCCTGGCTCTGAGGTTCACTGTCATGAGTGTTTTTTTGCAGTTTAGACATACCTTAGCCATCATTGGCTACACGAGGTGTTGAAGATGCTCAGTACCTCATATGAGAAGCTCAGCATCTTGTAGGCTTAAGCCATATTTCTGTAAAGGGACTGTTGGCCCCTTGCTGATACTTAATGGTGGGTTTTTTGGGGGGGATTTTTGGGTGGCCATCTTCCACCACCAATAAAAAGGGGATGGGCCAAAGAGAAGTCAAGATCCTAAGACTGATAGTCCCCAGGGCCAATGGGGAGAGGCCAGCACTCCCAGTCAGCTGGATTGACAAGGCAGACAGGCCAATGAGGGAGTCAAAAGCCCAGGGACCATTCTCCATGACAGTTAGCTTGCCAGGGGAATAATAAAGTCAAGGACAATGCAGCTACCAGAGCTGAGCTGGAAGGGAACAGCAGGCCATAACCTGAGGGGCCAGATCAGCAGCCCAGAGCCGGGGAGCCAGAACAGCAGAGATCAACTGTGCTGGTGGTGAGCCAGGACCGAGCTATAGTCGGGCTCAATGAGTAGTGATCAATGGCTCAATGTCTAGTTGGTAGCCGGTATCAAGTGGAGTGCCCCACGGGTTGGTGCTGGGACCGGTTTTGTTCAATATCTTCATCAACGATCTGGAGGATGGTGTGGACTGTACCCTTAGCAAGTTTGCAGATGACACTAAACTGGGAGGAATGGTTGATACGCTGGAGGGTAGGGATAGGATACAGAGGGACCTAGACAAATTAGAGGATTGGGCCAAAAGAAATATGATGAGGTTCAACAAGGACAAGTGCAGAGTCCTGCACTTAGGACGGAAGAATCCCATGCACTGTGACAGACTAGGGACCGAATGGCTGGGCAACAGTTCTGCGGAAAAGGACCTAGGGGTTACAGTGGACGAAAAGCTGAATATGAGTCAACAGTGTGCCCTTGTTGCCAAGAAGGCTAAGGGCATTTTGGGCTGTATAAGTAGGGGCATTTCTAGCAGATCGAGGGACGTGATTATTCCCCTCTATTCGGCACTGGAGAGGCCTCATTTGGAGTACTGTGTCCAGTTTTGGGCCCCACACTACAAGAAGGATGTGGTTAAATTGGAAAGAGTCCAGCGGAGGGCAACAAAAATGATTAGGGGGCTGGAGCACATGACTTATGGGGAGAGGCAGAGGGAACTGGGATTGTTTAGCCTGCAGAAGAGAAGAATGAGGGGAGATTTGATAGCTGCTTTCATCTACCCGAAAGGGGGTTCCAAAGAGGATGGATCTAGACTCTTCTCAGTGGTAGAAGATGACAGAACAAGGAGTAATGGTCTCAAGTTGCAAAGGGGGAGGTTTAGGTTGGATATTAGGAAAAACTTTTTCACTAGTAATGTGGTGAAGCACTGGAATGGGTTACCTAGGGAGGTGATGGAATCTCCTTCCTTAGAGGTTTTTAAAGTCAGGCTTGACAAAACCCTGGCTGGGATGATTTAGTTGGGGTTGGTCCTGCTTTGTGCAGGGGGTTGGTTCTATGATTCATATGATTCTATGAAAGCTGCAAGGCCAAAATTTGGATAATGGACGGCAGGCTGTGCCACAAGTAATACTGGAGATGAGTGTGGTGAGCAACTAGGGAGAGTGCAGTGGGGACCCTGTGCAGAGAGGGCCAGGCAGAGGGAGACATTACCAGACAAGAGGTCCTTGAAGGCTGGACTGGGTGGGAGGACATGAACCCGAAGAGAAGGATTCCACCACATAGAGTCTGAAGGCATGTAGCCACGATTAGAGCAGTCGAAGCGATGAAGAGTTAACACGGCTACCCCTCTGACACTAGAGCAGGTGTCTTATATGCGGTATCACTGCAGCACATCCAGGTCCTGGGCAGGACGCCTGGGACGTGTAAGGAATAGTCTCTGGAACTCAAGAAAATTCGGAGTCTATTGTTTATGGTGTTCCCATGCTCATCATGGGGGGTTTCTGTATCCTTTCACCTTTTCAATTTTTCCCTTATTCATTTACAGTTTCTAATTAATTAATAGTATGTGGCTTAAACTCAATCACTGCAATCACTGGGTCAGGAATGTGGCTGGTGAGGGACGAGTACCCCAGGGCAGGGACACCCTAACCTCTGCCTTGAGTGACCCATGATGAGATTTAGTGTTAAGCCCCCCAGGGGAGCCTGGGCCCAGCCTTATCAGGGTTACAAGGACTCCATCACATGGGGGAGAGGAAAGGGAGTCCTTGAGGTCAGGCAGGCAGGCATCAGGTAGGGAGTTGGGGTGAGGACTCAGATCCTTTCATCATACGATTCCACCGGGGTAGTGTAGAAGGCAGAAAAATTCCCCACAATAGCGGGACCATCCCCCACTTACACTTCTTCAAAGTGTCAGACATCCCAAGAATTAACAGCAGTTATGGTGTTAAAGATGGTCAAAGTATTTAATTGACTAGGAGCAATTCATTCTTGGGGTTTGGCATCTTTCTCCATTCATATATGGTTTGTGGACTGCCCATGATTTTTACAAATCTTTCAGAATGGTTGATGAGATCTTTTATTGAACGTATTTAGGCCTTTGGGTTTTTACATATTAACCTAGAAGCAATAGGAGAAGCTAAAGATAGTGGGGAGCACTATAGGGAAAGATAAGCAGGCCGATGCATTTTTAGTATTTATCTGTATAATTTCTTATATGGCCCTCTTATCCTCTCACTCACTGATGTACTGTTTATCTTCACAACACTCCTGTAAGGTAGGGAAATCTATTATTCCTATTTTACAGGTGGATAACTGAGATACAGAGAGACAAGGGGAGCAATTTGATAAATGCTGAGCACTCTGGCCCCAGTCCAGCAAAGCATCAATCAGTGGGACTAGATACATGATTAAAGTTAAACATGTGCCTAATTACTTTGCGGGTTCTGAGGCCAAATGCTCCACAGCAGGGCTTCCCTAGACCAAATGGCACCCCAGGTGAGAAGAGTCTTCAGCATCTCACCTCCATTGGTTAAATATTTGAATACCTTTCTGATGCCACTTTGCTCCTGTGCAGAGCCCATTTTCCACTCATCAGTGAAGGCATTTTCTCAGAGCACAAACATTCTCCTGCATGTCTAAATGTGTGCATTCATATGCAATAGCCATACTGACATGAATAAAAGCTCTTCCCAAAGCATTTTTGCATACAAAGACTAGCTACGTAAAATGAAAAAAAAACACAAGACTAAATTGAATTGTGAGTGGAATTTAGCAAACAAGCTTGCAAATACATTTTCCTACTACTTGCAAGATTTCACATTTCATTGCTTTCAAGAGCTCAGATGCTTAAAGAGCGCCCTCTGCTTAGTTAAGGTACAGTTTAAATAATTCACAAGTTAGAAAGCTTTCAAGTTTATTCCTGTTAGTATAGCATTATTTCCATATAAGAGAAGCCTAAGTTTCTCAAAGATTCTTACTTTTTGGTATAATGGGGGAAGGGAGGCAATAGGCAGCTAAACAGACATATCTCTAAGGAAATTGCAAATGATTATAAGGAATTTTGCTTCTTATCAGAGGCATAAATTTAATCCTATTATAGGAAATGCCACTATGTCAATCCATTAATAATTAAATATGAATTAATTGATTTAGAATAAGTATATTACATAGGATTAAGGCTTTGCAGTAACCAAATTATATATTTTTGGATTCCTGTCAATTTAGCATTGTCTTTATTATGTACACATTGAACTAATTTCGTTACCCATATGAACTTACATAGTAACCTTCAAGACAGTCACAAAAGTAATCACATTGGAGTATTAGCCATGCTAATTGCTCACCAGGAGGAAAGATGAATTTTAAAATAAAATGTAAGACAAAAATATTTGCTAAAACTGGGAATTTTCATAGTCAATAATGAACTGTGATATATTTGAAAAGATTTTGCATTATTCCTTATTGTTCACTGTAACATAACAAAACAATACAGAGAGATCACCATTAAAAAAGACCAAAGCATGGAAAAATTTCCTTCAGGTACTTGAATTCAAATGTACATATTGATCTGACTCTGCTAGCAAGAGTTTGGTGCTCACTTTCTCTTAAAACTTGAGTAGTCATGTTTCACTAGCAAAAATACAAAATTATTTGCCAAAAGTAAATTTCATAGTCCTAAATACCTAACTTTCCAGTCAATACTGTATTTGGTGGATTCCTATAAGTTGTAAGATATATTTTCTGTTTCCTGTGGGGATACTTGTATAAATAACCAACACAGGGGGAATTTCAAATTATACATTCAATTTTAATATTTGCAATTCACATTTAATACTGTGCTGGTTAGGTGGTAAGTCATTCAGAAAATTCACAGACAGAAAAGAAAAATTTTAATTAGGTAAATCTGTTATTTGCTATGAATTATTCACTAAATTCTAATTACTATGCTGTGGTATCTGGAATATTTCCATTACTTTTTAATCTATAGTAAATCCATGTCTATATGAGAGATTTGCCTGCATTCCACCAATGTGACTGCACCATGCAAATTCCACGTGTAACAAGGGGTGTCATGATTTACACCAATGCATATCACCTTGATTTCAAACAGGGGTAGACTTAGGGTTGCCAACTTTCTGACTGCAGAAAACTGAACACCCTTGCCCCACTCCCTGCCCTGCCTCTGCCCCTGCTCACTCCACCCCCCATTCTCTCTTTCGCTTACTCTCCCCCAACCTCGCTCACATGCTCATTTTCACGGAGCTGGGGCAGGAGTGTGGGAGGGGTGAGGGCTCTGGCTGGGGGTGCAGGTTCGGGGGTGAGGCTGGGGATGAGCGGTTTGGCGTGGGAGAAGGGGTGCTGGGCTAGGGGATTGAGCTGAGGGATTCGGCATGTGGGAGGGGGCTCTGGGCTGGGGTAGGCGATTAGGTTGGGGTGTGTGGGTTCCAGCTGGGGGTGCAGGCTATGGTGTGGGATCAGGGATGAGGGGTATGGGGTACAGGAGGGGACTCGGAGCTGGGTATGAGGGGTTTGGATTGTGGGAGGGGGCTCAGGTCTGGGGGAGGAGGCTCAGGGTGTTGGGCAGGCTCCAGGCGGTACTTACCTGAGATGGCTCCTGAAAGTGGCAACATGTCCTCTGGCTCCTATGTACACTGGCAGCCAGGGAGGTTCTGTATGAGGCCCATGTCCAGAAGCATTGGCCTGACAGCTCCCATTGGCCATGGTTCCTTGCCAATGTGAGCTGCAGAGTTGGCGCTCAGGTCGGGGGCAGCACATGGAGCCTCCCTGGCCGTTCCTGTGCCTAACAGCTGCAGGGACATGTTGCTGCTTCCAGGAGCTGCATGGAGCCATAGCAGGCATGGAGCTGCGCCGCAGACCGGACTTTTAACAGCCCGGTCAGCGTGCTGACCAGAGCCACCAGGGTCTCTTTTTAACTGGGCATTCCGGTCAAAAAATGAATGCTTGGCAACTCCAGGTAGGCTCCACCGGCGTAATTACTAAGAGCTGGATCATGGCTTGCCCTGTCAGGGATGGACAAGCTCAAGAAATATAATACCCCCACTTTCCCTTCTCTGCATCCACATTAGGGCTCCATGGACATTGGGTCTGGGTGTGGTGGAGGTATAGACTGAGAATAGGTTGTGTGTGCTTGGAAATGTCATCTCCCCTCACCCCCCATCAAGCAGCTTGGAAGAATTGGGGAGAGTCTTAGCTGTGCATATCTCAAAAGAGCAGCCCCTGGAACTGAGCTGGTATGAGATGAAATAATGCTACAACCAGTAAACGACTGTAGTCATTTTCTACTTTTAGGAGTGAGTGTGTGTTGTGGGTGGGGGAGAAAGTATGTGAGGAAGTATGAATGAGACAATTCATCTACATGCTGATATCATACGCAAGTCATTGAGCAAAGACCCACATCTAGCCCTGATTAATTAAGATGCACAATATCATTTTTCAGTAACCATTACAACCATTTGACAAAGAGATAAATTGAGGTACCAAGATTAAACTAATCCATGGCAGAGCTGGGAATACAATACAGGAGTTCTAACCTTGTCACCCACTCTAACCACTAGAGAACACTCCTCTCTTCCCTCATATCCCTCTCATCTATATGATTGTACAGACCTTGGTTTTCTTTATATGTATTGTCCTGGCATTATTATGAGTATGATATTCACAACATTCTTTCAGCTCTTGTACAAGATCACTTTGTTCCCTTGTCTCTCACTATCTCTCTTGCTGAGAATTTTGAACATAATGTGCCAGCACATCATAATAGACTAATACTGTTATTAGCCCTGAAGCACTGTAGGATAATTATAACATTTTAAATGTTGTTATTGGGCTAATTTCAGTTGGCCCTTGGGAATAGAGAAATTATGATCTTAAACAAACAAAAACAACAAAAACCTAAATTTTTTCTCCAGCAACCTAGCTAGTGATTTCCAAGTGTGTGGCTACAACCCAGTAGTGGCCAGTATGCAGCCTAAACAGAATCACAAAACCAAAAATCACTTTGCTTAATTCTGGTTGACAAATACTTTCACACCTATTGGGAAATGGTCAGCTGCAGTTGAATACAACAAAACAGCAAAGAGCAAAGCTCAGCCAAAAGCCAATAACTGTTTGCCTTCTTTACCCACTGAAGCACACTAAGGGGCTGTGTCAAAAGAGTCAGATATGTTTTTAGATGGCCAAAATACATATTTTGTATTATTAGTATTTTGTCTGTACTTTCTCATGAAGGAAAAGTATTTTTTCAGGCTGCCTCTGCAGAGCACAATAATTTGGTGGACAGAATGGAGCTATTTAAAAGCCATGCATTATGTTTCTCTAAATTCCCCACAAAAGGAAATAAACTAGGGAAATGGGGGCAGCAAGCATCAGTGGTGGTATTTGTTCTGAGTATTATTTAATTTGTGTTACCATCCAAAGAAAGCACTTTGCAAACATCGAAAAACACACAATCTCTGCCCCCAAAAGTTTGCAGTCTAAAAATGATCATACAAAACATAACCGAAAATATAGTAATCATGGAGGTGAATAATGCCTCCATAAGGAGGACAGAATCTATATTTTGACCACTTCAATCTTCTTTTAAAACAGAAAAGATATTGGGCCAGATCCTCTGCTACATTCAAGGAGCATAAAGTGAGGAGAGGGGCTGTTTGAAAGGTAGCAAGAAGTTGTTTTCTGGCCCAGTCCTTTAGCACAGCTTTGAATACCATGCAATTTACTATAAATTAGGCCAGTTGCCAGTATCTCCAAGGAACTTAAATGACAGCCACAACTTGGTAGAAGCAGGAAACCCCAATCACGTGCCCTTTGCTGTGGCCATATCACCTATTCTTACAGCAACGAGTAGGTGACTTAGAAATTGTTACACTCCCATGGCCAGTTTAACTGTCTCCATGGCCAAATTCAAAAGATGGTATAGCACAAAATGGCTAAAACCATACCCAAATATTTAGTCCATCAAGTGTCAAAGTGCCATTGCTACCAGAAAGTATGTTTACAGAGAGAGGTATAGACAACATTCTCTGAAGAGGTGTTTTTTGGTTGTTGTTGGTGCAATAGACCAGCACCTCTGTACAGAAGCAAAACTACAGTAGCAATGCAAATGTCTAGAGCAGGGATCGGCAACCTTTGGTATGCAGCCCGTCAGGGAAATCCGCTGGCGGGCTGGGACAATTTGTTTTCCTGCAGCGTATGCAGGGTCGGCCGATCACAGCTCCCACTGGCCACAGTTCGCTGTTCCAGGCCAATGGGGGCTGTGGGAAGCGGCAGACAGCACATCCCTTGGCCCACGCCCCTTCCCGCAGCTCCCATTGGCCTGGAACTGCAAACCACAGCCAGTGGGAGCTGCGATCGGCCGAACCTGTGGATGCTGCAGGTAAACAAACCGTTCCAGCCCGCCAGCAGATTTCCCTGACGGGCCGCATGCCAAAGGTTGCCGATCCCTGGTCTAAAGGTTCCAGTAGGAGCTTACAGACCAACAAAGAGTTATGACAGTGAACCATATAATTCAGAAGGGAGCTTTCAAAACAAGCGTCCATCTACTTGTCTGAATGTAAGTTTAAAAAAATGTCCTTCAACTGCTGTCAACACTTTCTGAAATCAAATATTCCATGCACGTGGACAAAATATGTTGAGCTACTGCTTTTTTACCAAATAACCAAGTGGTCATTGCCATCTTCCTAATACAGTATTCACCTTAAAATTCTAGACCACATTCCTTCTCTTGCTGGAGAAATGCCCCAGGAAGGTTTCAGCAAAAGTTTCTGGCTTGTCATAATGAACATATGTCTAGTGGTGTCCACAGTGACTTGTATCTACCTTGTCTGTACCTACCAACATGTAGTAAACATTCCATTACTACTTTAAACCAAACTGCACTCTAGAAATAAGGGAGGTAGTAAGCTACTGGTGCAAGCTCTCAGTTCAAGCCTTTTGGTTTCATGCCTTGAGCCAAAAGAAAAGTGGATCAATAGATTAATACATCATTACTTTAAATTATGACACTATTAGTTTTAGGTTGTAGTTAAAAATACAAAGTCTTTAGAAAAAATGGTTGAGCAAGGTTCTTTCTAATGTCCCCCCAGTATGAAAAATATGTCATAATGGCAGGATGAGAGAAAAAACTGGAAAAGTTCTAGAAACATCTTTTCCTCAAGAATTTTGATTATATTCTTGTCATATTAGGTTCTCTATTTCCCCCCTTCCTTATTCTGTTTTCTAGACCTCTTACCCTTTCTCCTCCCATGGGCCCATCTGCCCTTCCAGCAACAGTTTGTGGTCCAATGGTCCCATTCAATTCACTTTCTTTTCAGAAACTAATTTGAGACTAGTAAAAAGTCTTAAAGTTAGTTTGCAAAATAGAATGATAGTTCAAAGAGTCTGGAAAGTCACAAAAAGCTAATAATGGGAATGTTATTTTCATGGGGGAACATTACTCTCACTCCCTCACACACTCCTTTTTCTTCCCATCATGCTAAGCTCAGCCCTATTGGGATCCTTTAAGGTTTTCCTCTTATTCAAGAAATTGACTCAAGAGCCCTCAACTAGCTTTTAATTAAGCTTTTCAATGTCAATTGATGGTTAAAAGCTATCTGGCTCCTTTCTGTAGCTCTGTTGATCACTGCAGCTGGGCTGGAAAGGGAGGCAACAGTTGGGTATATGTTTATACAGTATTTGAGGTGGCATTGGGGAGATACCTGTCATATCTAAAATATGAGGAGGATCTGTATGCTCACTAAGTAAATTAAGTGTGCTGGGGGGAAGGAGTAAGAAGGAAAAGATGGCATAATAGGAATAGGGCATTTTTGCTTTTATAATTAGATGATGAGGTCACAGCTACACACCATTGGGCTCAAATATTGCAACAAGTCATCACTACTTGCTTTTGGTAGTCACTGTCTCATTATGTCTCTTATGAAGCCGTTAGGACACTGCAACTGTAGTTTCTTCACAGTCTTCAGAAAGCCTGTAATTTACTCTGTTATATTGCTTTACCCAACTGTTTGTTTGCTAATCTACAAAAGTGAGATCACATTTTGATGATAACATCCTCTTCTGATTGATTTAGGAAAAAAGACCCTCTGAACTTTCTAAACTATCTGACAAGCTGTCTAGATTTTTGTGTATGTGAAAAGTGTCAACATTTTTATGAATCCTAAACTTCTTCGTTTTCTCTCTTTAGTCATAACCCTGGTCTAGCCAGCAGGGGACACTGTGAGACCATGTTGATTGATCATTCCCAAAAGAACCATTGCGTTGTTTGTATAATATGCTTTGTTTTTAAGTGGCCTTATTGTACTCCACAAAACACACAGTGTTCACCCCTGAAAGCAACTTTCATCTTTGGTCTCTTTTTCAGATTGTACCTTAAATGAAAAAAACAAAAAACCCTAAAGTGAAATTTTCCAAACGTTGGCAAATAAGCCCCTCAAAGTTTGCAAGCTTACTGTCAATTGCCAAGTAGCCTCACCTTTCTTCATATGCCTATAAGGGACTCATGAATCATAAATAGTGAGCCTCAAACATTCTGCAGCAACTCTTCCGAATAAAGCAGTAGAATATTAAAATATCATAAGCAATGGACCAGCACCTCTACTGAAAACTGTGTAAACAGTGAAAACAAGATCAATGGGCTGAACTCGTTTTCATCTAATTTACAATCATTTAAATAAAAGCTCTCTATTTGTTTTTACAAAAAAGTACTCTACAATCATCATTAAAAAAGAAGAACTTGTTTGTCTATGCAATACAAAGCTGCAATCAGGCTAGTAATTTCATCAAAGACACAGGATAGGAAACCAAGAGACAAAGTGTAGGATTCATGAAGGGGTTTAGGAGTTGCAACGCTGCACTTCACAGCTCTTGGCACAACTCTTAGGTGCCTAGAGAATCACAGGAAAAACACTGTGATCCACAAAGCTGAGTTAGATGCCGGCTCCCTATAAAATGATTCGGGGGAGACAGGAGCCCAGGAATGTGATCCACAAAAGTCAGCACACTAGATATTTGTAGATTCCAAGGCCAGAAGTGACCATTGTGATCTGAAAGTCTTATCTCCTGTATAACATAGGCCATAGAACTTTCCCAATGTAATTCCTAGAGCTGGGAAACTGCCTACACTAGCCAATGGGAGATACTGATGAGACAGTGTATGCTAATTCCTGCCCCTCTCCCAGAGAGAGTCACCAAAGTCCAGGCTTCAGAGAGGTACAGATCTCCACTTAGAGATTTATCAGCTGGAACCAGCCACCTGGAATCAGGTGGCTTAGGCATCTGGGGGAATGAGTTAGGTGCCTGCTTAGCTCCACACAAAATGCCACAGAAAGAGGAGGTGGTGGTGGTGCCCATGTTATAACTTTTAGCCCAGTGATTACTGCACTCACCTGGGATGGGAGAGACCCAGGTTCAATTACCCACCTCTCTGCCCCAGTGGGAGAAAGGATTTGAAATGGGGGGGTCACAGGACAGTGCACTATCCACAGAGCAATGGGATATACTGATATGGGGCTCCTTTAGTCTCTTCTGTTGAAGCTAGTCAACTGTGGTCACTCAGCAACAATAGTAAGCAGCAATAAGAACAGTAACAGGCCTGATCCTACAACTGGTGACCGTCTTGTAACCGCAGGGGACAGCTGTGAACGTTGCAGTGTGACCTCTGAGAGTTGCTAGAGACCCACATATTCTGGTAAAGGTCAAAGTCAGGATATGGAAATAACTCAGAAGCTTTTCTTGTCATCTTTGAGCAGGTTATCACTGCATGCCTTGCCCAGAAAGAGGCTGTTCTGTTGGCACCATATCTGACAGGGACAACTCAAACTGCATATTGCAGGTCTCAATACTGTAGCCACACATGACGATGCATGGGTCAAAGCAGCCATCCTAGATGACTTTGACATCACAGCCAAAATCCACCAACAGAGCTTTCTCTGGGGCCAGACTTGAGCAGCAGTTCAGAGCTTATAGAACATGATTGGTGATGATGCCAACCAAAAAAGTGAATTGGGGAGCAGGTAGCCGGACAAATCATTGTGGAACAGTTCATGCAGATCCTCCCAGCTGGGGAACAGGATTGGGTGCTGTGACTTAGGATGGAAGAATCCCATGCACTGCTACAGACTAGGGACCAAATGGCTGGGCAGCAGTTCTGCAGAAAAGGACCTAGGGGTTACAGTGGACGAAAAGCTGAATATGAGTCAACAGTGTGCCATTGTTGCCAAGAAGGCTAATGGCATTTTCGGTTGTATAAGTAGGGGCATTTCCAGCAGATCGAGGGACGTGATCATTCCCCTCTATTCGGCACTGGTGAGGCCTCATTTGGAGTACTGTGTCCAGTTTTGGGCCCCACACTACAAGAAGGATGTGGATAAATTGGAAAGAGTCCAGCGGAGGGCAACAAAAATGATTAGGGGGCTGGAGCACATGACTTATGAGGAGAAGCAGAGGGAACTGGGATTGTTTAGCCTGCAGAAGAGAAGAATGAGGGGGGATTTGATAGCTGCTTTCAACTACCCGAAAGGGGGTTCCAAAGAGGATGGGTCTAGACTGTTCTCAGTGGTAGAAGATGACAGAACAAGGAGTAATGGTCTCAAGTTGCAAAGGGGGAGGTTTAGGTTGGATATTAGGAAAAACTTTTTCACTAGTAGGGTGGTGAAGCACTGGAATGGGTTACGTAGGGAGGTGGTGGAATCTCCTTCCTTAGAGGTTTTTAAGGTCAGGCTTGACAAAGCCCTGGTTGGGATGATTTAGTTGGGATTGGTCCTGCTTTGAGCAGGGGGTTGGACTAGATGACCTCCTGAGGTCCCTTCCAACCCTGAGATTCTATGATTGTATGATTCTATGACTTAGACCCCAGACATTATCTAATGTGTGAGACTGACAGAGAATTATATGACTGCTAAAGGTCTGGTCCCTGAAATACCATGGTCTGAAGTTGCTCATTCCAGGAGATCGCTGCCTGCAGATCTAACAGCAAGACAAGAAAAGCAACCTCCTGGAAACTGTATACCTGGTTGTAACAGGTTCGTCTGCCCCCTCTTCCGGCAGGCCACTGCAGGGTGGCCCAATAAAGTGCAGGGAGGCTTCCTGTTGTGCTGCACCCGTGGTTTTATTTATACACCTTCGCCCACCACCAACATTGAGTTCTATATACAAGGCTTTACAGGGTTTGTTCCCTCTTCCCCAAGCAGCCAGCCCTCAGTCAGCAGCCCTGATCTTTCCCCTGGCTGCTCCCTTTATGTTGGCTTGCCAGGCCCGCAGGTGGAGCCAATCCCCAGGCCAGGCATCAGGCCTGTCCCACCAGCCCCAATCTATTCCCCTTGATTGGAGCTGGCTGAGCAGGGGCTAATTAGGTGCTTTGCAGCAGCACCCTGCTACAGACCTCCCCCCTTAAGCCGATGCCAGGCCTGGTCTTCCTCGGCCCCGCTTCCCTCGGCCGGGGGTTTTACTCTGGGCGGCAGCAGCCTGCCCAGCCGGGTGCTCCCTGGGCTCTGACTCGTGGGGTTTTGGCATGCCCCATCCACAAAAGGCACACTGGGTAGGGGGTGGGGCACCCCACATGTCCACGCTCATCCAGAGGTCTTCACACCAGTCGCACGGTTGGGCTGGTCGCCCCAGATGCTCCCCTTCGTTCCCCACTGGGGGAGACGGGTCCAAGCCCCCTTCCCCGAGTCTGGCTCCGCTCTCAGGACCGGGTCCTCCGCTCCTTGGGGGTTGGTTCTCCCCCATTAGGGCTTCTACCCTCTGGTCTTTCAGTATCTTCCTCATCATCTCAATCTGCGGGATCCCCTCCCCTGATGGGTCCTGCCTGGGAAGCTCCACCTCCTCCTTGGTCACTCCCGCAGGATCCCTACCCTGGCTTTCTTGTCTAGGAGTCTCAGTTTCTTCCCCTGGAGGTTGTGGGGACTCCGCCCTCCCAGGGTCCACCTCGGTACGGGCCCCGTCCCCTGTCTCCAGGTCTCTCTGTCTTTCCTGTTTTGGGGTTCACCTCTTTCCCCTCTTCTTTGGGGACGGGTTCCAGTCCACCCCCAGGACCACAGGGTAGGCCAACCCCTCTATTACCCCCACCTGCTTCCAGGCAAACTTCCCCTGCACCTCCAGGGGTACCTGGGCCATGGGACAATATTCCCTATCCCTGTGGATGCAATCCACTAGCATCCTATCCCCAGGGATAAGCCAATGCGGCTTCACAAAGCGCCTCTGTACAAGGGAGCAAGTGGAGGTTGTGTCCACTAAACCCCTCAGGGGCTGTTTTCCCACCCGCACTGGGATAGTGGCCAACCTGCGCCTCTTTTTCTGCCCCCCAACCTTTGTCCAACCACAAAAGTCAGCTGCCCCACATTCCATCACTGTGCAGTCCTGGCTTCTATGTCCCGGCTGTCCACACCGCCAGCATATGAGCTGCCCTGGGTGGCTAGGGGTCCCCTTGGGCTCCTCCCGCCGCTTGTCTACCGGCTTCACCCTGGGGTGCTCACGGGGTTTCCTGGCCCCCTCTAGATCTCGCGGGGTCCGATGCTCCCTCGGCAGGAAGTCGGCCTCTGCATATTCCTCCGTTCTTTGTACGGCCGCTTCTAGGGTGGCCGGCTGACGTCGCCGCACCCAAACCCGCACGCTATCAGGTAGACACTGTACAAATTGTTCAAGGATTACTTGATCCATTAACTGTGCCACGGTGTGGGCATCGGGCCTCAACCACCGTGTTGCCCAGTCCATTAACTTTTGGTCAAAAGCCCGGGGCCGCACGCCCCCCGCCCACCGTGCTGCCCGAAACTTCTGCCGATACTTCTCGGCCGACAGTCCGAGGCGGTCCAGGATCGCTGCCTTCACTGCAGCGTAGTCCCTAGCTTGTACCTCCATCAGGGCCATGTACGCTGCCTGCGCCTCCCCAGTCAGGTAGGGGCCCAGCCTCGGGGCCCAGGTTGCCCGGTCCCATCCCGCGCCGAGGGCCACCCGCTCGAAGGTGCCCAAAAAGGTGTCGGGGTCGTCCGCCGGGGCCATCTTACAAAGGCTGAGGCCTGGGCCCCGGGTGCCCTCTCCCCCTGCAGGACTCACCAGCTTCTGCAGGAGCTGCTGCTTCACCTTTGACTGCTCCGTAATAAAGTCCTGTAACACCCGCTGCTGCTCTGCCTGCCACGTGAGTAGAGCTTGCCTCTCCGCCTGGTGGGACTGCTGGAACTCATGTAGGGCCTTCTGCACCTCTCCATTCTGTTCCGTGAGCCACTGCAGGGTGCCTTCCATGGCCGGGTTGCCAAACTGTATCGCTTGCTTCAGATCCCGGACAAGCCCCCACGTGTAACAGGTTCATCTGCCCCCTCTTCCGGCAGGCCACTGCAGGGTGGCCCAATAAAGTGCAGGGAGGCTTCCTGTTGTGCTGCACCCGTGGTTTTATTTATACACCTTCGCCCACCACCAACATTGAGTTCTATATACAAGGCTTTACAGGGTTTGTTCCCTCTTCCCCAAGCAGCCAGCCCTCAGTCAGCAGCCTCAGTCAGCAGCCCTGATCTTTCCCCTGGCTGCTCCCTTTATGTTGGCTTGCCAGGCCCGCAGGTGGAGCCAATCCCCAGGCCAGGCATCAGGCCTGTCTCACCAGCCCCAATCTATTCCCCTTGATTGGAGCTGGCTGAGCAGGGGCTAATTAGGTGCTTTGCAGCAGCACCCTGCTACACTGGTCTAAGACCACTGACAATCTGGCCTCATGTGGACCAAAAGACTGAGATTAAGTACAACTTCAAAGAATTGTACTCCCTCTGGGCCTCCAATTCCCCCCAGGAGAGAAGTGTTGATGGGTTCATTGAGAAGGGCAGAGTGGTCATTTCCACCACAACTGCCCCTTCTTGGGCTGCAACTATGAGCAGGCATGGACAGTTGACACCAAGACTCGGAGAAGAGGCCCAGCAAAAATATTAGTCTCATTACAGGTTAATGGGGTGGAGATGCCAGGACTAAGAGAGTCAGTCTACAATCTTGCTTTGGTTAGGGAACAGGTATCAGGCCCTGGGGGCACCTCCAAAAACACTATCTCCAGTGTATGCGTGGGGATGTATGACCGTGTTCCATAAGGGAGGTGCATTTAGCAGTTGAGAACCATTGGGTCTTGGCCCCAATTCTAGCCTACCCAGTAAGTCTTGGCTGGGGAGTTGAAGTATTTCAGGGAAATCATAAAATCATAGGCTGACTGTCCCTGAAAGTTGACTGAATCACCCTAAGAGACCTCTAAGTCAAAGGCAGAGTTGGAAGGGATTGGGAAGACAGAAGATCCGAAAGAAAGGACCTCCTGACAAGCACAGAATTCTCCCTGGCCTCCTGCAACTGTGAAATCAATAGGAACCTGACGCCCCTTGCACTTGGGCCTGATAGCATAAGAACATAAGTGTGGCCATACAGGTTCAGACCAAAGGTCCATCATGCCCAGTATCCTGTCTTCCGACAGTGGCCAATGCCAGGTGCCCCACAGGGAATGAACAGAATGGGTAATCATCAAATGATCCATCCCCTGTCTCCCATTCCCAGCTTCTGACAAATTGAGGATAGGTACACCATCCCTTCCCTAGCGGCAGATGTGGACTTTGTAGATAAACAGAAGAAAGACCTGACCCTAAGTAGGGCATGCAAACAGCTTGACTAAATAACAAAGTGATCAACTCACAACTGATGAAACAGTGGTCCTGGTTTGAACTTAGAGAAGAGAGGCTGTACTGCATGACAAAGGACACCCAAATGGATAAATGAGGGCCCAAGTCCTGGTCCTGCGTACATTCCTCAGGAAAGTATTATGGCTGGCTCAAGCAGTACCTTGCAAGGAACCTTTGGGTCAAGAAAAGAGACTTGAAAGGATGGCATTCAGGTTTTACTGACCAGGCATACATAAAGAAATTAAAGACCATTGTGCATTGTGCCCTGAGTGGCAGCCATCTTAGAGGTCTTTGACATTATGTCATCATGGCCAGAATCCATCAACAGAAAACCCAAAAGGTAGTGTTAGTGTGTGCCAGTAGTGAGAGTACCTTTAAAAAAAATGTATATGGATCTGGTAGGGCTGCAGGGAAAAAAGCATTACTGGATACCAGCACATCTTGTTGATACTGGATTATGCTACATGGTATTCCAAAGCCACCCCCCTCTTCTCAACAATTGAAGTGACCATGAAAGCACAGCTGATGAAAATCTTGTTCAAGTAGGAAGACTGAAGGAGATACTGACTAACCAAAGGACCAGTTTTATACCAAAGTTAAATTAAGATTTGGAAGAACCAAGACATATTCCTTATCATGCCCTTTCCACTTAAACCGGAGCTTGGCCTGCAGACACCCATAGTCTGTGAGCTGGAACCAGTGTGAATGTGGGGAAAAGTCTGGTCCAAACAAAAGTAGCAAATAAAGTGACTAGTCAAAGCTTTTCCCTCAGCATTTTCAGCCTTGCTGGGTTGGACCCACCTAGACTATCGTCCTGTGTATAAAAAAGATCAGTTCTTCAGCCCCTCCCACAAAAAATGTGGTAGACAGTCCACTGAGAACTATAGGCTGTGTTCGATCCCATAATGAGTGGAGAAGTTCCATCTTACTTGTGCCAAAGCTGGATGGGTCAACTTGTTTGTTCACTGACTTCCTGAAAGTAAATGCAACATCAACATTTGATGTGTACCCTATGTCTGAGGTTGCAGCCACCTTCCAATGACTAGTGAAATGGGCACTGTGGCCTCATGGAGAGTGTGCTATGGCATACAATTATATAGTCATTTACATACAATTGGAATAAATATATAAGGCATGTCACTGTTGTCCTACAAACCCTCAAGGAGGCAGGAGTAATGACTAACCAAAATAAATTTAGGCTGTCCAGCCAGGAAGTGACTGATCTGGGTCATTCAATGGGAAGCAGAAAATTAAGGTCACTATTTGGCAAAGTTCAAGTCAGCATAATCCCCTGTCTGGACCTTTCAGAAAACAATTACAGCACTTCCTGGGCCTAGCCAGCTATTATAGGTGCTTTGTGCTGAATTTTGCCACAACTGTGGTGCTCCTGACAGAAGTAGTGAAAGATGCAAGCCTGAAGAAAATTCAGTCAAATTCTGAAGGCCTGTTACAAGTCCCTCAGAACTCTAAATCACCAGCTAAGACAGGAGCCAATCCTCTTACACCTAGACTTTTGGAGACAATTCAACCTCGAGATGGACTCCTCTGATGTAGACCTCAGGGTAGTATAGTCTCAGGGATTTAATTAAAAGGAATCCCTGGTGGTAATTAATTGTTAGGAAACTCTTTCCTCCTAGTGACAGACCATGGCCACCTCTGATGTTTAAACACAATGAAAAATATTAATGCAACGACTATGCAAAGATCTCTCTCCTGGCAACCCTAGTTTCCAAATATTCCACCAGCAAGGAAGGGTCACAAGAGTACAAATTTCTTGTCATGGAAAGGAGCAGAACAAGGAACCCGAACTAGAACCCCAGCCATGGGCTGTAGGGGGAGGGTATGTGAGAAGTAGATAAACCCCACACTGGGATAGGAGAGGTTAAGGAGCAGTTCTGGGGTCAAATGGCTCTGCCCCACCATAGCTGCAGACCTTGCTCCCACTGGAGCAGGAGTCTAAAAGAAAGCCAAACAACTTAGCCCTGGGCTACATTAGAGGGGGGTGGGTCGATCTACGATACGCAACTTCAGCTACATGAATAGCGTAGCTGAAGTCGGTGTATCGTAGATAGACTTACCTGGCCGTGAGGACGGCGGCGAGTCGATCGCTGCCGCTCCCCCGTCGACTCCGCTTCTGCCTTTCACCGAGGTGGATTTCCGGAGTTGACGGGGAGCGTGTTCGGGGATCGATTAATCGCGTCTAAATGAGACACGATAAATGATCCCCGATAGATCGATTGCTACCCGCCGATCCGGCGGGTAGTGAAGACAAGCCCTTAGAAAGGGTGTGGAGTGGAGATAGCAGATAGAATAAGCAGATCCCAAGAGCTCCTGAATAAGGTACAGTGGGAGTTCTTGCTGCAGAGAAGGGGGGGTCTGCAAACAGCATCTACCACAGACCTCAGAGGAGGGCGTAGCTGGTCCTTAAGGAAGAAGGACACTTCACTCTGTCTTTTTATAGATTGTTTGAGACACTGTGACCATGCCCTGAACTGGGAACATGGGTAATAGGAAGTGGTCCAGAGAGGCAGCCTTGAAGCACTCCAGGGTGCTTGATATTGATGCTGTTCATAGGACTTTGGGTCAAAGCCTGGTAGAAATGGAGAGCGTGGGCTCCCGGACCAGCCAGCCATCAGGGTGGCATAAACCCCACCACCCTTCTTGAGAGAAGGAGGACAGAGACATTGTAAGCCCTGATGTATGAGCATGAGGCATTTAGGTCCCAGAGTTGGGCTTCAAACTCCTTTTGTGGGGATGTTGGACTTCTGTACTTTGTTGAATACTGTTACCCCCAAAAGTGGTGAACTTCAGTGGTGACCTGGCTGGAGGGCTGAGTTACTATCTACTGGAAGAGAGACCACCACCACAGTGGTGTGACCATCAGCAGGGAACACTACAGCTGGGTAAGAGTGATGACTCAGGGATCTAACTAATAGGGATGCTAACGTGTAAATACAGCCTCATCACATGTCCTTTAAGAAAAGTCCTATATATATGCACTTGAGGATTGTACAGTATGGGCTAGATAAAACACAGAAGAGATGTCTTTCTCCTCTAAATGTTATAGGTTTTTTATGGCAATTCCTATAAAAACCTTTTGAATTTCTACATAATTCTATAGAATGAAACCAACAAGAGTTTTCCAGAACAATAGAGGTGTTGCCAGTTTAGTTACCAGGTTTTTTTAAAAAAAAGTCATTAAAATGTAGAATTCTTTCAGTAAAAGACAATTTCAGGTAAAGTTTAGCATCTCTCTTTTGATATATTCCCAAATAAATAAAATGCTTTTCTAATCCATTATCAAGTTCCAGGAAGACTGTGTCACCATAGCAACATTACTTTTTGTTAAAGCAATCAAAAGGAATGGCTATGGTAGTTTACAAAGGGTCATAGAACATGGGATTGCAACTGGAAAAATTAAAAAAAGTAATCCTATCCATGCCTTCTCATTCCGATCAATTTTTAAAATGCTGTCAGATTAGATGTGAAGTTTTGTTTTTTTCTGCTGCTTTCCAGGTTAATGCCAGAGTGGGTGCTATAGATTATGGAGCTCTAATGTATATAACACCACTTTTGTTATCCAATCATACTAGTGAGTATGATAAGCAGAGGAGAAGAGGATTATGTCACAGCTGGAGATATCATTACTGTATAAATTATTATTTAATAACTTCTGTGCTGTGTGTTAGGGATTATATCTCTCAATTTTACCAATTAATGTACTGATGAAAAACACAGTAAATTCAGTTGTGTAACTAAAAAGCCAAAGCGTTTTCCCGTTATTTTAAATTGTTCCTGTCTGAACATGCAATTTTCAATCATGTTTTATAATTGTCCCATAGAATAGAACAAAGGCAACCTAAATGGTTGTGGATTCTCCATGTCCACAAACCAAAAACATACTGCATTTTCTTGATTCTATACATTTCAAATGTGCTTGGCATTAGAATAAACACCCTTTTACTTAAAATTGTAATCTCACAACCAACTGTTGTGTGTTCACATTATTGTGTTATTGGATCAGATCCAGCAGACACTGTTTTACAAGAGTTATCGTAAACTTCAGGAGAGATTGATCCAAACCCTAGCCCTAACAACTATCTGAGTGGAACCCAAAATTGTTACCTTTTTCTTTTGTTTTGTTTTTGTAATGGTTTGGGTAAGTAATTAAATACAGTTCTTTTCACGTTTTCTTTCCATAGATTCTTTTCTGCTGGCTGTGATGAAAATGTTGTTAGTTTTCTCATTGAGGGTTTGATCCTGCCAGCTGCTCGGCACGCCTGTGAAAGCCAGTGCTGAACTTGACTTGAACAGGACTACTCATGTGGTGAAAGTGAAGCACCTGCGTATGTGCTTTGATGGTTTGGGGCCAAAGTGGCCAGCACATTACAGTACTGAGCCTTTAACCATAGTCTCTGCTTCAACCCCTACAGGGTGATCTCTTGCTCTGTAATGCAGAACAGCTGTGGTTCACCAGTAAATTGGGTCCTTAGCCCTGAATTACTTTTATTTCAGATTAAGGGAAATAATTATTTGAGAAAGAACAAGTTTCCAAGAAAGAGCACACGGTCTCTCTCCCCTCTGCAACATGCTGCATCAGCTCTGCGTCACAAAATGTCAGCTGCTTCTGTGAACGGGCAGCCTCTGTACCAATGTATACATGAAGTACAGAGAAAGCATAGACATAACAGTTACAATAGATTCCTAGACCATAGTGATAATAGCCTTTTTGATGGAAGTGTGGTAAAAGCGTGTGTGTGGGGCGGGGGGGATAAAGAGAGTAAGCATAGCACGGTGTTAGACTCTGAGAACCTATCATCATCAGTAAAGAATCTTTAACAGAGTGCTAGCACAGGCTATAAACTTTGACTCCATATTTTCTTGTTTGTTGAACGCTAATAACCATAATCTATTTTGTTTACTTTTTTAATGGGTACCAAAATGAAATTGTTGTTTTCTATCACCAACTGGACTTATAATCAATGGATAGGACCAAAAGCAAACATTCAGTATATTTTATTTCCTAGAGAAAATGAATGAAACTCTTTTCCTTCACCTTTTAATTAACACTTTGTTTTTAGGAAGGGGACATAGAATATAGTAAATATAATTAATGATGACTCGTGGCTTCTTCTAACAACCCCAAATGGCTCTTTCATTCAAATGCAGAAGTCTTGGACTGAACATTTTGACCTCTCTAACAAACATGAAATTATAGGATGATAAAATAATTACACACACTCACACAGGCTGACATTCAAAGCAGAAGAAGCAAGAGGGAAAGAACAACATAGCAAGCATCCGGTAAGGCGAAACAAAGCAATTGAAAACATGTGGAGAAAACACTATAATCATTACATAATCTCATGCCCTGAGTGTCTCATGGTGTCAGATCTACCAAATTCCAAATACATTTTTAAAATCTAATGGTCAAAAGAATATGTTTGGCAGCTCTTTATATATTGGTCATGTGGAGTGCATATCAATTTATTTTGCTCAGTCATTTTATTTGAAAGAATACCAAAATGTTCTCAAAGTACAACATTATTTTTGTAACAATACAATTTTTTTGAATATTTACCTCTTACACTTGCTTTTCCAGATATCATTTTAGTTGTTTGCAATATATAGACACTGATGGAGAAATACAACCATATATTGTCCTTATCCTATGGAAATTTCAGGGCACTGACAAGATGAAATATGACTTTGAGAAGTTGGCCTGGGGTGCTATATATCATTCTGACCTAGTAGTGTGTGATTTCAGAAGTTACTTTTTTTCAAAAATGTAGTTGATGTGCAGCTGTCTAAAATTATTAGCACAGTGAGGTTCCCCTCAAAAAAAAAAAAGATCTTCATTGATTTTCTATGTTTTTCTTTAAAATGGTAGATATCTTGCAGGATGAGACATACCATATAAGAAAAAAATAAACCTTTGTAATCTTCCTTACCATTCGTGCATGCAAGGAACAGATTTGCATCAATGAACTTTAGTGCTAAATTTCTACTAGTTCTTTTTACATTTTAGTGATTCTTCCATACACGGTTCCTGCTTAGAAATGGCAAATAGCCTCTGGCATGCTGATGTTGTGGTATAAAGCAGCTGATTTTAGAAGGTGCTTGAAACCAGCCCTGGTTGGAATGTTTTTGATTAAGCATTTTTTCCCATGGGAAAATAGTGATTTGTCAAAACTGAACATTTTTGCAGAAAGGGTCAGTTTTTCAACAAATTTCTTGACCAACAAACTAAATAAAGTTTTTTAAATTGTCAACCCATTTAATTTCAACATTTTCAAAATGAATTTCCAGTTTAAATCGCTTTTCATTTAAAATTTAATCTATCTATTTATGGTTAAAAGAGGCAAAATTTAAATGAAACATTTCAAAGTTATTAAAACAAAATTTCTATTGCTCTGAACTGGATTTTTTTCCATATTTTTGATTCATTAAAATATCTGAGATTGGCTTTCCTCTTTATTCAGGACAGGAATACAGTTTCCCACACAGCTCTACTTGAAACCATCTGAGCAAGTTTATTTTCATGAAATGCTGGATTCCATTTTTACAGAAGCTTATATTTCTAAGCAGGGAAGAGAGAGAGGGATTAACCTGGAGAACTGTGATGAAGACATTTTTTGCTTTAAAATGTGAATATTATGCTGTTAAAAAGTAGCCTAAAAGGGGAAGATTTGCCTCCAGCAACATAAGAATTAGGTTAAAAGTAATATTAACCATACAGGTGCATTTATTCTACTTCAGCCAATTCTCATTATTACATCACTCACCATGGTTAGGGCTAGTCTACACGGGGAAATTGACACGTATGACTATAGCAAAGTAATTATTCTGCTATAGCTATATAGGTCAGTTTCCCTGTGTAGACAGCCTATAGTATTTTAGGGCCCAATTCTTTCCTTTGACTGAAATGGGGGTTGGACTGGTCCCTGAATGTGGGTTTCCTGTGTTGTAAGTTATGGGGCAATTATTTAAAACTGTCAACGGAGAGCTATTCCAATTTGCTCCAGTTGAGAATCTGTCCTCTTATTCCAATTGTTAATGACCCCATAAGGTCAGGCTTGACAAAGCCCTGGCTGGGATGATTTAGTTGGGTTTGGTCCTGCTTTGAGCAGGGGGTTGGACTAGATGGCCTCCTGAGGTCCCTTCCAACCCTGAGATTCTATGATTCTATGAATACAAAGTGAAAATAGATAGACAGCATAGTATCTTCCAAAATCTTGGATTTAAGGAAAAGAGCATTATAAGGACTGATCCTATAAACTCTTACTCACAGAAATAGTCTGACTCTTCATTCCCTTGCACCTTGTGGAGTCATATACACCTGTGTAAATTTGGTGTCAAATGCCATTGACACAGCATGTTATCATGTTAAACCCACTTTGTTCAGGTATACACACACACACACACACACACACACACACACACACACACACAATATCTATATATAACTACACAAAGTTCAAGGAAGTAGAAATTCAAGCCAGTTTATTTCAACTAATGATTTTCACGAGCAGCCTTTACTCATAGGGAATGTTGTGCAGGATCAGCCCCAAAATCTCCAAGTAAAGTAAATTCCATTATTTAAGTGGGGCCTAAGGAGGTCCTTTTGTTTCAATGCAAAAACTGTACATACCGATTTTGCCCTCCATGAATTATCACTTACAGAAAAGGCCAACCTTTCATTCATAATTAGATTAGGTTTTGATAGGGATTCCCCTCCACTCCGACCCCCTTAATCTGTACTGATTTAACAGTAAACATTGAGCAGTACTAATAAAGAAAGCACAATCAATTGTCATAATATTCCTGTGGTTACCTCTTTTACTGTCATTGTGAGTGAGACTCTTCATACTGAAACAATCTTAATTAACAAAATGGAGTATCCTAGTCATCAGGTTTTTTGGCAGCAATAAGAGTGGAAGTGTGACAAGAAATTATAAATATTCCTAGTATTACTGTAACAATTTAGGCTTAAGTGCTTGGCAAAACTGTCATTTAGAACTCCATTTGAACACAATGAATATGTGTGAAGATTAAACTCTAAACTGCCAATTAGACTAAAACAAATAGTGAGTCTACTTAATTAAGTCAAAGTAACAGTTGTGATAATTTGCTAGCATATTTTAACCTAAATTCTCTCACTGTCTGAAATAAACATGAAATGTGTAAGATCACATCCCTGCTGTTCCTTGTTAAGTTTACTGGTAACTCTTGTAAAGATTATTATATTTTTGTGACTTTAGAAAATTCTTGTCATGGGCTATATCATTTGCTTTTAAGTATCTTTCATGCTTTTGTTGGAAAAAAAGCAAATTATATATTTGATGCTGGCAGATCAGGTGCCAGCTCACGCCAAGGCCCCGGGCCTCACTGAAGACTGACAAATGCATATCTGGAAACCACTCTGGCTTACATGTATGGTAGCATTGTTAAAATAGATATTAGAGATCTAAGAATGTGTTTAGTGTTTAGACTTTATAGAATGTTTTTAGGATGCTACACATATTAATCTGACATAATAGCTGTATCCAATGTTATAAGGTAATGTTTGCTCTGAAACTATACAAATGTTTGCTAAGACTATCCCCTGCAGTCAGAGGAGAAGCATTACGAACTGTGAAATGTTAGTTTACCACAAGAGTTCTTCTCCCCAATAAAAGAAGGTCTATGGACAGCGGACAAGCCATTGTGGACAGAAGACATTGTTGATTGTTTTCCCCACACTCCTGAAGAGGGTACATGTACAAGGCTGTGTCTCATCACAGCTCGAATCCTGGGGAAAGAGAATAAAAATGCCTGTAAAGGAGAAATTGTTTTCCCTATGCTACTTAAACTTTCCGGGGCGACGATTTCTAAGCATAAGCCACAGGTCCCCAGCTGTTTAGCTAGGGTAAGCCTTAAGGATACAAAGTTTGCATATTATAGTTGCTACTATAATCTTTAGGAACCTAAGACTGTATCTCATTTGTCTGTGTATGTTTACCTACTTTAATCTTGTAAATATCCCTTATTTCTTTTTCCTAGTTAAATCTTCAGATAGTTTGTTACAGGATTGGTTACAAATGTTGTCTTTGGTTTGAATTATGAGTACAACTGATCAGGGGTAAGTGGCTGGTCGTAAACTAAGTGTTGTTGTGATCACTGTTCCCTCTAAGCTGTGCGTGTGTGCGCGCGCACACAGATCCTAAACCCCTCACACACGGCGAAACACTGCATGCACAAAAATTTGCACAGAAGCACAACAATTTGCACAGAAGAAATTTTTTGGCGCACACAGCCTGTCAAAAATTAGAGGGAACATTGGTTGTGATTTTTGGTTTAAGGGACCATCTATCACAAAGACAAGCTTGTCTATGTGGCAAGATAGACAGGAATGCCCAAGGGGGCTGTGACTCCACCTTAAGGCTGTTATGTTGTTTTAGAAGTTCACCCTTGTTACCTGGTTGGTAAACTCTAATTATAGAACACAACCCATTTGAGGTTTATGCCCTTTTCTTGGACAGTTTGCCTAGAGGTTGACATTTATGTTCATGAGCCACTCCAGACAGTGTGACAATATATACATTATATATCATGATATCTAAGCAGTATCATTATATACTGCTTAGAAAATTGAGTATTGTTATTTGATAACAAGGTTTTTCATCATTAGCTATGTAATTGGAACAGAAGGGTTAGCAAATGCTGACCTGGTTTTCAATAAGGGTAAAGCATATTGACTTCTATGGGCTTTGGACCAGACCCTCTGAGAACAAACTCCATTCCACTGAATGGATCTTTAATATAGATTTTTTATTTTGAAAGAAATTTAAAAACTGCTCTTGCATATGTCTTCAATATGCTCAAAAGTTGATATAAAGTCACTAAGATCATTAAAAAGTCTTCAAAATATATCCTGAGTGAAACTTTCAGAGCAGAAGAGTAAAGTAATATATCTATATTTTATTAAGGATTATTTGTTATTTTATTCATTACTAGGAACCTAGTTATGGACTGGGATCACATTGTCCATGTGCTGTACAAACACAAAACAAAAAGATGGTCCCTGTCTAAGGACCTTCTAATAAGATGAGAGACAGATGGATAGAGACAGACAGGGGAATAATAAGGAAACAATGAGACTGTATTAGCCAGCATGATAGGCAGTAGTTTCAGTGCACCAGCAGCCTAACACTTATCCATTTTCAGAGGCATCAAGGCAGAGGAGGGTTTGAATGAGAATGAGTTAGAGAGATCAGTAGTCTGTGAAAAGTTTGTCTTCCATTCTACTTACATCCCACACTACAGAAAAAACTTTCAAGCTATATACTATTTTTTAAAACTTCGATTTTTAAAGAAGAACAATCAGAAAGTTATTCCTTCCGTTCAAATGTAGGAAAAGGCATATGGTCACCCCATAGTAGAGTGGACACATTTTAGTAATCATCAATCATTTTCAAAGGATAAATGTGCCATTTTCTGCCAGAGATTATAGACAGAACTTCTTAAATCACACAGAGAAATGTCAAATCTTAAAATTAGAAGCTTTTAGTATTAGCTGGGCAGCAATAACTTGAAGACTAACCCATCAAGTTCACTTATTTAGAGAAAAAGTTACATTTTCAGGTGCTTCTAAGTGACTTGAATTGGGCTCCTAAGCCACTTCGGAGCTTTTGAAAATGTTACCCCTAAACAAACACCAAAACCATAAATGGTAACTAATTCTTTACTTTTGACTTACATACAATTTACCCATGAAAGCTTACCTCAAAAGCAACACTTGCCTATCTTATAGAACTGGAAGGATATTGAAAGGTCATCGAGTCGAGACCCTGCCTTCACTAGCAGGACCAAGTACTGTCCCCTGACAGATTTTCACCCCAGATCCCTAAATGGCCCCCTCAAGGCTTGAACTCACAACCCTGGGTTTAGCAGGCCAATGCTCAAACCACTGAGCTATCCCTCTCCCCACTTGCTTGTCACTGTTTCTTTGAATGTCCTACATTTTAATATCACTTTATGAACTGAGATCTTTAAAGCTAGTAACCTTAGCCCCAATCAAACAAAACATTTAAACATATGCTTAACATTAAGAATCAGAGTGCTGCATTGAAGTTAGTAGGACTATTCATATACTTGAAGTTTCACGTGTACTTAAGTGCTTTCCTGCACCAGGGACTAATATGGTGGAAGTACTTATGTCCACTCATATGTGACTTAATGCTTCAGATAACTCAATTCTTCATTCCTACCTGAAAACAAAACAAACAAAAAAAAGGTGGACAACTTGGATCTAATATTCATTCACAGTGAGGCCACTTTACACCATTCTGTCAGTGTCAGCGTGGGAATACTATATACATTTATATATATATATATATATATATATATATATATATATATATATATAAAATGACTATAGCTTATCCGAACCCAAACAAAGTACCTTAATGTGACATGGTAGTAACTTTGTCCTTGCCCAAAAATGCCCACTCTAACATTAAGAGGAGAGCACAGCATGCACTTGCATTAGAGGAAATGCTTAAAAAATATGAGGGAGCAGTTGAAAACTCACCTTGTGAATGAGAAGAGACTGGGTTTTGCCATTTTTAATAAAGTCACAGGGGAAGTTGCTAAGCACAGCTCTGCAGAAAAACATCATTGCAAATTTGTCCACATGCTGTGTGACTACATGTAGCACAATGGACATTTTCAATAGTCAGCAGCAAAGATCTTTGAAGCTGTGCAAATGTGTAAGCCTTTAAAGCTCCCTGAACAGGTATTTCCAGAGTATCAGATCTGTTTCAGTTTAGCAGTTTCGGAACACAATATCTCAGTGAGAACACAGCTTAAAATCTACTTGTCAGATATTCAAGAAATCAACACAGTTAGACTTAATGAGAAGGATATCATAATCTAGTTTTGGCAGTGCATTGCAGAATGTTCTCCAAATTGGATAAGTGTTGCACTTAGTTTGCATTGCAAATGTTGAGTTCCTTTTCATTGTATTACAGTACTAAATTATAAATAGAGGAGAATAAAACAAAAGAATATGGGAAAGAAAAATGGAAGAGACTCAGTTCCTGGCTGATGCATGGAAAGGGCTGCCGCTAGATCTCTTTGCGAGAACATTAATGTGTTGCAAGGCTTTTGAAGGTGATGGTGCAGAAATAAAAAGGGAAATGGATGATCCCAATGAATCCCACCCATTCAAAATGAATATGCTGTTTGTTGGACTTGAAAAGCTAGGAAACATTTCAAACATCTTCTGACTCTACTAGTGAAGGTCCTTCCTAATTAAACTTATAGGTCATGTCTTAAGTCCTCAATGGTAGTGGTATACAGGTTATATGCAAATCAAGACAAACCATCTGCAAGTAGGGTGGGAAACACTGAATAATTAGTCAAGAGCACCTGGCACAAACAGAGAATATCACTTCCAAACACCACTGCTTTTCCCAGAGCCTTTCATCTTTTTAAAGATAAATTGACAAGAATAAAGTAATAGATATAACTGTACATTATAAATTCAAGAGTGTTCCATTCCATCGATGCATAATCCAATCACAGCTTGGCAGCACTGACCATTATGACAGACATAGAGGCCAAATATCACTCTGTTATATATTCTGAGTAAAAAATGCAATGTATTGCCTTTATCTGAAGAGGTGACTATGACTGAAAAAATGTATATTATTAATATAAAATAAAAAAAATCTGAAAGTTGAGCATGAATAGTTTTGGACTCAGAACAGTTTTTAGCTGCATTGTATAAAAACACAGCTGGATGCATAGTTAACTCAATTTTTGCCTCAAGAAGTATTTTACCTTTGAAAGACTTTAAAATCTTATCTTAAACTTTGAAAAACATTAATACATTTTAAAATGTATTTTTCAGAACAATGCATTTTATTTTCCAATCCCAGAATCTCCAAGCTTGGCAAACTGTCAACAAAGTGTCTCTCACCTCCTTACCTTAGCATATTGGACCACACCAGCCAATAAAACATTATAGAATATTGAAAAGGTCAGTTTAGTCCAGCATCTTATTGCATTTCCAAGAATGAAATCAGGCACCAAAATTCTAATACTGTATTGACAAGTATAACATTCGAAACAGAAATTGCCAGAACAGAGGAGTCAAATTTTATTCTGTGGAGAATTCTCATTGCATTGGTCAATGCCACTGTTTTGGATAACTGCTAACCCACTCATTCAAAGTGATAAAATGTTACATGAATGGGACATTCCAAGGATCTTAACCCGGAAGGATCCTCTTGTAGCATATAGCCTGAAGGGCCCATTATGATCATCTAGTCTGAAATCCTGCATGATACAGATCACCTCATTTCATAGTTTCTGCATCAAGCCCATAACAGCTTTGAGCCAGAGCATATTAAGTAGAAAGATAGCCACTCTGGACTTAATGCCTGCAAGTGATGGAGAATTACCATGTCCTTAGGTAAGTTGTTCCTTTGGTTACTCACTGTTAAAAAAATGTTATTTGGAGTTTGAATTTGTTTAGCTTCAACTTTCAGACACCAAATTTTGTTATGTTAGACTAAAGAGCCCTCTACTATCAGAGATCTCCCCATGCAGGTTTTATGGGCTATGATCAAGATACGTCTTAACTTCATAAGCTAAATAGATTTCTTAATTTTCTCACTGTAAGGTAGATTTGGCCTGACTAAACAATGCTCATGTTGTTCTTCTCTGAATACTTTCAAATTTTTCAACATTCTTTTTACAGTGGACACTGTCTCTCCAATGCTATATATGGACATAGTTCCATATTTCAGTTTTTACTTAATATTCTCCTGTTTATACATGCTAGAATCACATAACATGTTCATTGAATTATTTTGTATCCATCAAAAGAACCAAATACAATAGGTACATTTTCCATAAAATAAGATGTAGGAGGCATGGAGGGGGGAGGAGGTAATGTTATCTTTCATAATTTGAATGTGCTAAAAAACTGAAAAAATGTTTATCAAGCTGAATTTTGAATATTTTATCTTCTAAATAGGAGTCTGTAATTTAAGGACAATTTGAAAAAAAATAGTGAATTTCTATGGTGTTTGTTCTGCTTCAGTTACTACATATCCTGCACATTGTTAGGCAAGCATAATTTAACAGTTCCTACACATACTGATACAACACCCCCTTTAAAAAATATATTTACAGGCCATAGTGCTTGCCTCTGTGGTATCCTGCAGCTAAAGGGTGCATGTCACAACTCTGTGACACATCCTCGGGTAACAATTTCTGCACAGCTGTTGGGGATAAGCTTCAGTTACATTAGCCTGGGTACCAGTTCTCCATTGTGTTCGATCAAACACATTCTTCAGTGAGAATAGTGTGATATTGCTGAGGATTGAAAGTGAGTTATTTAAATGTGACAGTGCAATACTTCACATGTTGGGGGCAGTGCATCTGGTGATCAACGCTTGGAGAACAATATCACCCATGCCTTGTCACAACTTTCTTCAGGTGAATTGTACATGGTGCAGATGAACTTTTTTGCTGAAGTGATTGCTTCAGTCTGTAGCTCATCCATCCCCAAGTTTCTTAAAAGTCCATGTTTCTCCATTAATATTGTCCAAGCAGTTTTCTTGCTGCTCCCAGCAATATGGGGCACCATATCACAGTCTGTCAGTGCATGCAAAGTGTTTCTGTGTCTGCTCGAGGAAATACAGGAGGAAGTCTCTCTTGAATAGTAGGCTCAGAACGTTTGTGTGTGTTTTTTGATGTTCCATCTTTCATCCACAACTTTCTGCAAGGCATTTGTCATAGCATCTCTCTAACAGAAGAACATCTGTGTCTTTGTGCTGACATAATATCACAGTCAGCATCTGTATGCATGCAGTGCAGTACAATCCTGGTGTATGCCTCATCATGGCCAGCTTGCAACTCATTTGTGTCTAGAGTTCAGTTTGATGATTTAACTGTACTGTCTTCTTTGAACCCTTTAGCTACAACAATCGTTCTGTTCTGTGGAGCATTCTTCAGAGAAGAAGCCAGCCAGATCAGCCTTAATTTTGGGATGGCCAAGACGACTGGCCAGCTGTTGGGAAGTGGAACAGATCTGTCCTCCATGGATTTTCCAAATTGGCCTTGAAGCTTTGGAATTCTTCCATCACGTCATTCTTTTAATAGGATCCTATCTGTGCCTGTCAAAAGTTACAACAGTCCTGCTGAAATGCTATCCAGAATGAAGAAACAACTTAACAAAAATGTTGGTAAGGACACCAAAGGTACATGGAAGAGGTTTTCCTAGTACCATCACATGTGCTTGACCATCAGTCACCAGAGAGAACTTACTATCAAGTGTTCTTAGGAGATGAGGGATGTCTAGTTAAAAACAGCTATAAAAAAAACCTCCACAAAACTTATTTCCCACTTGAAGACACACGTTTAACTCAGCAAGCTCCATCAGAAATGGTATTAGCTCATGACACAATATTTCCTATAGATCCAGTGTCCTTTCTGCATTACAGGCAGTAATGATGTGCTCTAGTATGAGATGATCAGCCTTTATTGTGACTGCCTTATCTTGGTTTTTCTTTTCCAACTGCACAGAGGAAGGGAAATGACCACCCTGCACTGTAAGCAGGGGGGTCATTGTCCAGGCTTGCCAGAGGAAGGCAGTAGTGCTTTATGGCGGGGTGGGGGGAGGGGGAGGAGAGGTTTCAAAGGGTGAACAAGGTCAGAAACTGCTGCAAAAAGGTGGTGTTGGACAGCTTTGCAGCACTGACTCACCCCTTTGGAACATAAGGGCGAGAGGCTTTAAAGGTGCAAGCTCTGGCATTGGAAATCTCTTACTCCATGCAGCAGGCAAGGCAGCATCAGGCAGCAGAGGTTCTAGGCATACTGGGCAGCATGGTGCCACAGGTCCAAGGAGAGTGAGAGCAGGGAAAAGGCAGGGAAGTTCCCCACTTCCCTGGAGAGGGACAGGCTCATTCAGGGTAGAAGCTGCTCACAGGGAGGGTGAGTCAGCTAGCGTGATTGCTCAGCGTCTGATCACATCACCAGGCATTGGGAGGAGGAGGGAGAGAGAAGGTAGGTTAGCTCCCTCTCATCCCAACCTTGCTTTTGCCAGACGCATGGGGAATCAGGTTTCATTCTGTTCTTGGCCAGATTAGCACTGCGAGAAATGTACCTTCACTAGGATGGGGGGTAACAAACATGGCACAGGGCAGTTCTAGTGGGGGCAAAGGGGTAAATGGTTGCCCAGGGGTGGGCTCACCCATCAGGGGCAAGGGGTTGTTACCAGGACAGGGGTTGGGGAAGCCCATAGTGGTGTGTTAGATCACCCAGAGTAGCCTCATGCACTTGGGGAAGGGGATGCTCCAGGGGAAGCAACCACATATGCAGGTGTGGTTTGCTGGTGGGTTAGTCAGGCTGTTTTTGCTGGTGGGTTAGTCAGCAGCCATTTGTGGCAAGTAGTCAGTGAGGTTGTTTCTGAGGTTGTTTCCACAGCACTGCTGGGCTTCCAAAGTGTACTGGGCTGCCCAGAACCACGATGTTCTTCTACACTGAACCCAGGAGATGGGGGTGAGGCTGATTCCAAGGGAGAGTGTGCTTTGCAACAGACAGAGGTTGGGGGGGACTGGTGGCACAGGTGATATCCTGCCTTGCAATATGACAATGTGTGGTGGTTGCACGGGCCTCAGGGAGTTGCAGAATCTGGGCTCAAATTTAGCATCTCAAAGTGTATTGAGGTGGAAGGGAGTGAGCCTGGCAGGGTAACAAATAGGCCAGGGCCCAGAATCCATATCGGAGGGTGCGCCCTTGCTGGGGATACCAATGGTGTTGTGCAGCTGTTGCAAGCTAATCTGCAGTTGCTGTGACAACTTCAGGCATCTGTGGGTGATGGGACTGGCCTGGGTTCTGGGGGAGGCCCAGCATGGGGACGAGTTTGGGAGCGAGGAGACAGGCAGGTGAAGCAGACCCCCCATGAGGGGAAGGGGAGAATTAGGCAGCCAAGCTAATTGCTGGTGCCTCGTTGTGGCGGATATGCAGTGTAGGTACTCCATAGAGAAGGCATCCAGTGACCAGATAAATGGCTTGTTAAAGGACTTAAAAAGGAGAAGCTGGTTAAAGGAATGAAACAGTGTGGGGTTTGGAGCTCCTATGGTTGGAACGGCTGGGAGCCAATCCCCCTTTCTTATAACTCACCTTACCCCTCCTATGAAGGAGGGTAGATGGTGAAGTCCCGGCAATGGATTTGCTGGAAGGACATGGATGGAAAAAGAGGGGGAGCTGGTAAAAGCCCCCCGGGTATGGTGAGGTCCTGGCAATGGATTTGCTGGAGGGACCTGGATGGAAAAAGAGGGGGAGCTGGTGGAAGCCCCACCCCCTGGCTAATTACAAAATAAACAGGGGTTACCTGCACTGTACACTTTTATCTGTTGGGTAGCCCCAGACCTCTAATAATAAAGTTGTGGCCTGATTAAATCCATATCAAGTGTCTCCTGTCCTTTTTTCGGTATAGCTGGACAACATCAGAGCCCATGTCTTTATCACTGAGTCACAGAATTTGGTATGGGCACTTCTCTCCTTTGTTGTCATAGTCTTTTGTGAATAAAGATATTCAGTTGCTTCTGGCCAATTCTGCGCTCAGCAGAGATTCCTGAATTCTTTCTGTATCCAAATCCTGTGTTGCAAGGTTTTGCAATATGTTGCAGGCTGTTTCACAGTGAGTAAGTTGAATCCTTAACATGTCATTAACACTTCATTTTCATCAACATGATCACACTGCTTTTGAGCTGGCGTGGATTCATTGCAAGTCATTTGGTCATCGAATCTAAAACTGAACAATTTTCTGGTTTGGGCTGAAATCTGGGCACATGGGATATAGGAGAGAGCTCATCTACTGAGTGAAGAGGTTGTTCTTGTGTTGCCTATAATTCTTCCTCCTTTTTTTACCAGTAGCACTGAACTGCTCTTGGGAGTGGTCTGAACCTACCTGATTAAATCTGTGGTTGGCACCTCTCACAACCCATTTGCCTCTATGGAACTCTTCAAATACCTCCAGAGAGAGCTGGTTCATTTCTGCTAAGTACACAGATAGGCAGAGCATAATTTGTGCGGTCATATTGGTGAAAGAACAGAAGCATTCTTTTGCAGACATACAGATGAAACTCCCAAATTCCATCTCGTTGGGCTATGGTGAAGAGTAGGAAGATACTGGTTGCAGTATATAGATATGGTGTGTGCTTCAAATTACAATAGTTTTCCATGTTACTAAGCACAAATGATGCCATCTGGTCACAAAAACTTGCTGATTATAAAGTAGACACTAAATTATTGTAATCTTCCACAACATCAAATTTTGCAAAATCCAGGGTTTTTTTTTCTTTAAGAGTTTCTTGTTCTTTTGCTGTAGATAGCTCCAAATTTGTGATAAGAACAGTTGCCACGTTGCCTGTAGAGTGATCTTGTGATCACAAGTTGCTTTTGCATAATTTTTACCAGCTGCTCTATAATTCAATAATTAAAATTCCACTTTCAGTCCACACACTAGACAATCCAGAATCCTGGGTATGTTGGCCCAGCACTTTCACTATGTTAACTGATATGTAGACTTCCTAAGCATGGAATTGTTAACCAGAAACTCAGATCTTGCCTATGATTAACTGGATGTCCTCTAGGTTCCACACCTCAGAGTCCCCACCCAGCAGACTCATTCCCCCAAATCGCATCTATCAACGGAGAGAAAATTAAAGACAGGATTATCTCTAAAGCAAACTGGTTTATTAAACAGTGATTCAAACATGAAACAGTAACTTATAGGACCCCCCACAAAACAATACACAAAGGGAATACAAGTACAGGTTGGCACAACAAACTGACAAAGTCAAGGTCCCAAATCCATAAGGACAAAGGAGAATTTACTACAGGTAAGGCATGCTACACCAGGTTCAGAGGAATGGACCCATGACAGAGGACATCAGGGATGGAATAAATCAGGACAGCAAGGTGAGGACACAGGAGTTCAGGATACCAGTAAGATAGGAATCAATCAGGAACTGATAGCTGGAACTATGGAGTTTGGATCTTCTGTGGTCATCTGTAGATCCCTCAAAGTCTTGGCTGGGACATGTACTGTGCTGCCACCAGGAAGGACAGCCTCTTCTCTCCTCTTGGGGGCAGCAGTCTTTTATACTCTCCTACTACTAGGCAGAACACAGGACTTGTGACCCTTGCTTTTTCCCCCCTTAGATAGAAAAAGGCACCAATTGTCTCAAGAAGAAGGTCCCCAACATGATGGGCAAACAACAACCACTTACAAACAAAATGACAAAGTGCCTAAACAAAATGGAACTTCTAGTTTTTCCCCTACAGAATCAGGATATAATTATATTCTGGTACAGTTCATTTTAGCTCCATCAGAGCAGGAAAGAGGGATTGATCAACAGTCAAGACTGCATGTTTCTGTTGAAGATAATATGTGACTTGTGCAAGTCTTTTCATGACAGTATTCAGAGTATCAGCTTCACAAGCTGAGGACTGAACAATAGGCATGTAGCAGTGTGTAGTTAATGGAGAGTTATTGTCACTGTGCTTTTCATTAAAATTGAAAAAAGTAGCTGGTTTATTTAATCTTAAATGTCATCCTTACTGCAAATCCAATAAAATTCAAGAGCATATTTTCATGTGATCAAATCAAGCAGAAAATATGATCTTCAAAGATTGTTCCCTGTGTTTTCTGGTAGCCCAGTATTCCAAATTAAGAATGTATTCCATATTTAGTACCTTTCCTTTCCTTTCTATTTGTTTTTTAAGTTCCAAATGGTAGTAGTTTTCTTTTTCTCTTTTTACTTACCTTCAAGTTGAAAATTCAGCTTGATAAACATTTTCAGATTCAACACATTCAAATTATGAAAGAAAACAGATATGCCAACCTTTCCACAGAAATGCTTTCTTTTTCACTGTTATCAACTTATCTGTCCTGCTTGGCCTGAAAAAAGTCTCACTAATTTCAATGAGAAACTACCAAGGTGGTTTTCAGCGCAGAATCAGGGCACTAGATTCCACTGTGATTCTGTTGATAAGCCTTTGATTCCTGCTTCTATTTGGAACAGAATCTGTTGTTTTACAATACAGTTTAACTCTGTGGAAGTTTAGAAGATGATATTTATATGATTATTATGAAAATGTACTTGACATAAGCATAAACTGACCTATGGGAGGCTGTTAGAAGCTTGGGTGATTATGGATGTACAGTTTCATAGCGAATGACATTTCAGTTAATTGTACCATCTAACAATAATCCTATCCCCCTTCTTCCTCCCCGCCCCATGGTATTATCCATTATAGGGTCTGTCCTGCAAACCATTACATATGTAAGTAACTTTACTCATGTTATCCAGTCACTGGCCATCAATAAGACTAAAAGAATGAAAAAATATATAGCTTCATTGAAAAACTGGGTGTATTTTGCCATAAATGTAATATCAAAATACATATAATCAAATTATTTAAATAAAGCTGACATGTACATGTCTGCCTTGCATAACAAAGGTGTAAAGGCTAAATACTTTTGAAATAATGTGACTTGTATAATTCAAAACAGGAAGTCACAGATGCTGGAAAGGTCAGTCTGCTGTTGCAAGGCCAAAACAAAATGCCCAAGCTATGAACTAAGCAGTTGCAAAGCTACTAGGAAGGTGAAAGCTGACAAAAATCTATCAAACTACTTGAGGCTGCATATAGCCCTCAGTAGAGATTATGGTAATTTTAGAATACTGTTTACATTTTATATAGCAGCTAAAGCTGTGGAAATAACTGATTATTCAGTTTGCTGGTAATTTCAGGAAAAAATGGTTTGGGCTGAACCAAAACCAGAAATTGTCCAGTTTGTATACATAATTAAATAGGCTTTGGGCCAAAGTGCAAGAATGACACTATGGTTAGGGCACTTCCCTGGGATCCAGTCCCTCCTCCTATTGTACAAAGTGGAACATCTAGCAAAAGGAGAGTCTTACCCCAGAATAACCACTAGTCTGCTGGTTAGGCATTCACTTGGTACTTAAACCTGGATCTCCCATATCCTCGATGAATTCATTAACTGCTGGGCTAGCGGGGCAGGTATCCCCTCCTCCTACAATTTTATGAGTGGTGCCTAAATTCCCTTTAACTCTTGCCAAAAAAGAATCAAAATTGTTCATTCTGATAATATCCAAATGATTTATTTTGACATTTCCAGTTTCTTTTTGGTTTTGACCGAAAAAAAAATCACCAAAAATCAGTATGAATTTCTGAAATGTTTCAGTCAAACTGAATCCACTTTCTTCAGAACGAAAAAAGTTTTGTCTGAAAAATTTCACCCAGTTCTGCATAGCAGCTGTACTTCAACCTAGACATATTAGAGGAAAGTAAATTAAAAATTCATAACTTCTGGTAGATGCTTTGAAATAATTCTTCTCAAATGCACAAAGCAAAATTTAGAAAACTTACCAACCCAAGTCACAGATGAAGAAACTGTAATTTAGAGAAGGAAAGAAAATGTGATTATCTTTGGATGAGCAGTTGATGAAGAACTAAACAATATCCTATACTGTTAGGTTTAGGCTTGGCTGCATTTGTTAAGTGAGCATATCTTAGCAACAGTTTATACTCAGCAGAATTTATAATTACTAAAAACTGAGGGAGGCAATGAAGCATGCATTTTAATTGTGGAGATATGCAACCCTTGAGAAAAATCATATATGAGAACATGTAAGACTAATGGATTCATTTTAAAATGTGTACTTTTATGTTTTGGTCACGCCCAGGAGACAATGAACTTGCAGGAGGAAAAAAATGTGGTTTTTTTCTGATACTAAACTGAAAACATTTGAAGGAAATCAAAGATTAATTAATATATTTCTTTGCTAATATGAATTCAGTAGGATGCTTTAGAAGTGAGGTACAGTTTGTATATACCATAGCATGAGGGAGTGTGGCTAAAGGAAGGGTTCTAATGCTGCCTCTGTCACATTGACTTCCTTTGTGACCTTTGTCAAATTACTTCATATCTCCATCTCACTTTCACCACCTGTAAATTGACAGCAATACAACCTGAATAACTCTCTCATGGGGAGACAGGGGCATGTATGAAGATTAGTGAATTGTCATCTTTACACTTAAGCAGTATAAGTGCTAAGAATTATTATAGTAAACTCACTATTACTATGTGTGGTAATTACATAATTACATAGTCATCACATATCTGGAATGATTGATTCATCTTTATGTAGTGACTATGTTTAAAGTAGTGCAAGGCCTGAATTGGAACTGCAGACATGAATATGTCACATTAAGGGGTTAGAGCTTAAAATGTGGATTTACATGGAGATCTGAATTTCTCACCAAAGGTACATCTCTGCTTTGGATCGTGAATCCAAATGCCTCTGAATTGAATGTTTTGAAACTGGAACTCAAATTCAAATTTGGAGACTTGGACTCATTTCTAGTTCAGAAATCATGCATTCCAGGTACCCTGATAGAAATCTAGCTACCACTAAACAAGAGGACATCTGCTTTTAGTACAGAGTGTAGAATTTAATTAATAGGGCACTTAATTTGAGCTAATCTCCATTGGTATGAAGGCACCATCTGATCACATTTTGAAAATTAGAACTGATATGTGTTTACTGTATCTGTTTGGGAGGACAATCTGACTTGAAATGTTGTACATCATTAAATAGTTCAAAAACATACAGCAGGAGGAAAGGCAATTATGCTAGTGGCAGGTAGTCATAAGACATTAGTCATAACAATTATTTGTACTTTTGTTTTATCAATACCTTATAATTAAACAAACAGAATGACTTGAAACCAATTAGCCGTACCCCTGGCCCTGCTCGCATTGAAGTCAATGGGAATATTGTCATTGGCTTTAATGGCATCAGAATCAAGCCCATGGTTATTTCTATGACTTTATCCCTCCGCCTCAGTGTAATTCCTTATGATCCTTCCTCATCGGCACAAACACCCATGATCCTTCTTCCTCTTCATACTCAGTCTGATCTGTTTTAGATGGTTTAGATACATCAAATTCTGCATCTTGGCAGGCAGTTAGACTAGATGACCTTGTGGTCATAGAATCATAGAATCTTAGGGTTGAAAGAGACCTCAGGAGGTCATCTAGTCCAATCCCCTGCTCAAAGCAGGACCAACAACAAATAAATCATCCCAGCCAGGGCTTTGTCAAGCCAGGCCTTAAAAACCTTTAAGGATGGAGATTAAACCACCTCCCTAGGTAACCCATTCTAGTGCTTCACCACCCTCCTATTGAAATAGTGTTTCCTAATATCCAACCTAGATCTCCCCCACTGCAACTTGAGACCATTGCTCCTTGTTCCATCATCTGCCACAACTGAAAACAGCCTAGCTCCATCCTCTTCTTTGGAACCCCCTCTTCAGATATTTGAAGACTGCTATCAAATCTCCCCTCACTCTTCTCTTCTGCAGACTAAATAACCCCAGTTCCCTTGGCCTCTCCTTATAGATCATGTGCCCCAGTCCCCTAATCATTTTCGTTGCCCTCCGCTGGACTCTCTCCAATTTGTCCACATCCCTTTTGTAGTGTGGGGACCAAAACTGGACATAATACTCCAGGTGTGGCCTCACCAGTGCCAAATAGAGGAGAATAATCACTTCCCTCAGTCTGTTGGCAATGCTCCTACTAATGCAGCCCAATATGTCATTAGCCTTCTTGGCAACAAGGCAACACTGCTGACTCATATCCAGCGTCTCATCCACTGTGATCCCCAGGTCCTTTTCTGCAAAACTGCTCCTTAGCTAGTCAGTCCCCAGCCTGTAGCAGTGCATGGGACTCTTCCTTCCTAAGTGCAGAACTCTGCACTTATCCTTGTTGAACCTCATCAGATTTCTTTTGGCCCAATCCTCCAATTTGTCTAGGTCACTCTGGAACCTATCCCTACCCTCCAGCATATCTACCTCTCCCCCTAGTTTAGTGTCAGCTGTGAACTTGGTGAGAGTGCAATTCATATAATCATCCAGATCATTAATAAAGATGTTGAACCCTATGAACCCTTCTAACCCTATGATTCTATAATCATAGAGGTCCCTCTTCTATGCATGACCTCACAATTCTTCCTCCTGCATGATCCCTCACAATTCTTCCTGTATGAGATCCCTCATGGTCCTTACTTTCTTCCATTCAGTCCCTTTTGGTTTGTCCTACTTACTATGCAATCCCTTGTATTCCTTCCTCTTCTATGTGTGATCCCTCATAGTCCATCCTTCCTTCCTGCTCCATACTCAAATCCACCTTTTACTTCACTCCTCCTGTAGCCCGATCTCTCTCTCTATCTTTATCTCTGTATCTATATCACTTAGGAATCCCCAGTTATCACATTTAGGGTTGACAGGTTCTTGTCCCAAGATCAGGCCCAGTGTTATTCAAATTAATATATAGTTAGGAAACCTAATGCACACAGTTGCAACACTCACACTATAGGAACTCCTCTATATTTACAAATAGTTTATTAATACATTTAGCACAAACACCCCAACTCAGTAAGGTAGATAGAGATACTACAGAATGTACATCCACACATGCATGTACTCACACCATCCCTTGTAGAACAACCTGAAATGTTAGCCATTGTCTTTCTTATCACCAGCCCCTTCACCCTCATCACCAGTGGCCATCATTCTTGCATCTCCCAAGGGCTACATCTCCTTCTCCTACTGCCCCTAGGCTGGGATGCAACTTTTATTATATGATATGCTGACACCACTATATTTGATGCATATTCAATTGGGGATTTTCCCCTTTTCTTATTTGTATATCCTCACTTTATTAATGTTGAAGTGTCCTTCTCCTATAGGTTAGTATATTAATGATTTCAACTTCTTATCATATATGTCAATTCGTTACATAAGAACTTAAGAACATAAGAATGGCCATACTGGGTCACACCAAAGGTCCATCTAGCCCAGTATCCTGTCCTCTGACAGTGGCCAATTCCAGGTGCTTCAGAGGGAATGAACAAAACAAGTAATCAAGTGATCTGTCCCCTATCATCCATTCCTAGTGTCTGGAAATATGGCCCTCTTGTGGTTAGGTATCTGCAGATGTAGCTCATGTACCTGTTATATACATCAACTCATTGCCATGACACTCTTGTGGTTGGATCATGTACCTGTGTTCAGAAATTCCCCTTAAACACTCTATTTTCAGCTCCCTAATACTTTTGGGGTTTCCGTTGGACCATTTATCTCTTCAGAATTTCTGTTCAAAGTTCATAGTCCTCAAGCCTTAAGCTACCTTGCTGAAGATAATGTCTTACCAGGATACAGGTCTGTAGGTTCCTTGCATTACTGCTGAATATAATAAAAGAAGTATATAATGCAAATCAGTGAAAAAAGACAAGCTAGCCCACTAGGCTACACTCCTCTTCCTCATTTTGATTCCCTTTGGTCCAGGGCTTTGGAGCAGAGCCCGCGGAGCAGCTCCGGAGCAGTGGAGCTGCAGGTTTTTGCCTGGAGCTGGAGCAGAGCCGGAGCACAGCTCCAAAGCCCTGCTTTGGTCACATCCCCTCTTCTTCAGAATCCTTTCTTATTCTTCCTCCTACATTGTGATTCCACCTGACCATTCTTTCCTCCTCTTATCTGCAAACAAATCTTTCCTCATTTGATCCGCTTTGATCACTCCTCCTCTTCTGCAGAATCCTTTGTGGTTCTGCCTCCTCTGTGTGTGCTCCCTCCTTCCTTCCTTCTTCTGTGCTTGATTTCCCATGGTCCTTCCTTCCTCCCGCAAGCACAATCCCTCAAGTTCATTCCCCCTCCTCTTCCTCCATTCAATCCCCTGTGGTCACATCTCCTCTTCTGCAGAATCTTTCATGGTTATTCTGCCTCCATCATGATTCCTCACAGTCATTCCTCCTCCTCCATGCAATCCCTTGCGGTCCTTCATATTCCTCCTCTGAATGATCCCTCAAGTTCCTTCCTCCTCCATGTTTTCCCTCACAATCCTTCCTCCTCCTGCTGTGGTGCATGCAATTCTTTGTGGTCCTCCTCCTCTTAAGCCCTCACAATCCTGCTTTCTCTTCTTTAGTGCAAACCTGCCTGGCCCCTCCTCTTCCTTAGTTTGATCCCCTGTGATCTTTCTTCTTCCTCTTTCTCCACAGAGTATGTTTGCTCCCTCCTCCATGTGACCTCTCTTGGTTCACCCCTCCTCCTCTTCCATGAAGCCTCTTGTCCTTCCTTCTCTATGCAATCCCTTGTGATCCCTTCTCCCCTTACATGGTATCCCCCGTGGTGCCTGCTACTCCTGCTCTCACGTGTGAAGCTGCCACCTCATCTTCCACATAGTCCTCATGATCCTTTATCCTCCTCTTTACCACTGTTTTATCTCTTGAGAGTCCTTCTACTCCTCTTCCACATGATCCATCTTTCTCCTCCTTCATGTATTCATTTGTGGTGGTTGTTCATCACCCTCCCCCACTCTTATTTTTCTCCATTCTCTCTCCCCAGCCCTGGCTTTGCAGACCACAGCCTAGTTCGTGAATAGATACACACCAGCTTCCCTCAACTCACTTATCTCTGTGCTTTCTGAGGCCAGAATGTTATGGTACTGCTAGGCAGATGATGACATCATAGAACAGTGGTTTTCAAACTTTTTTTCTGGGGACCCAGTTGAAAAAAATTGTTGATGCCCGTGACCCAGTGGAACTGGGGATGAGGGGTTTGGGGTGTGGGAGGGGCTCAGTCATGGGGCAGAGGGATGTAATGTGGGGGTGAGGGCTGTGGTGCAGGGCAGGGGATGAGGGGTTCAGTGTGTGGGAGGAGGCTTTGGGCTGGAACAGGGGTTGGGGTGTGGGGGTCAGGGCTCTGGGCTGGGGATGAGGGGTTTGGGGTGCAGGAGGGGTGTGACTTCCACTCTGGTGTTATCTGGACCGGTGATCTGCTAGGTCACTCCAATCCTTGACTCTGGGAGCCAGCCTTACCCTGCTCTGCTGTGAGAACCCCCACTCCTGGGATGTTCACGCACAGACTCTAGCATGTAAGCTGCTCCTTGGATTGTGCAACCGAATAACACTTGCCAATATCTCCGGTCCTAGACGCAACCCTAGGAACCTCAAGTTATGCCTGCTGTATGCTGCAAGCTGACATGAGTTTGTCAGTTTAACAAAGAAATTGATATGTACCAGGCTTGTTATCCCAAGAGGAATCTGATACGCTTCAAACCAAATGCACTGCTTCAGGTAGAATAAACAAACAGATTTATTAACTACAAAGATAAAATTTAAGTGATTGTAAGTCAAAGCATAACAAGTCATATTTGGTCAAATGAAATAAAAGCAAAACACATTCTAAGCTGATCTTAACACTTTCAATGCCCTTACAAACTTAATAAAAAAAATAATATATGGAGATATGCCTATCTCATAGAACTGGAAGGGTCATCAAATCCAGTCCCCAGCCTTCACTAGCAGGACCAGGTACTGTCTCCTGACAGATTTTTGCCCCTGATCCCTAAATGGCCCCCTCAAGGATTGAACTCACAACTCAGGGTTTAGCAGGTCAATGCTCAAACCACTGAGCTATCCCTCCCCCAAACTTAAATGCTTCTTACCACAGGCTGGGTGGTTGCTCTTCAGCAAGGCTGTCCCCTTTGGTCAGTGCTTCCATTGCTTGGTGTGTTGTCTGTAGATGTAGGTGGAAGAAAGAGGAAAAGCATGGAAAACTCTCTCCCTTTGATCATGTTCTTTTTCCCCTCTTGGATTTTGCCCCCCGCTTCAGAGTCAGGTGAGCATTACCTCATTGCAGTCCCAAACTGGCCAAAGGAAGGGAGGTGACTCACTCGAGAGTCCAACAGATCCTTTTGTTGCTGCCTTGGCTAGCATCCTTTGTTCCTGTGAGGCTGGGCTGGGTTTGTCCCATACGTGCCCTGATGACGTGTGAACTGCCTCTCTGCTCTTGGAGAGTTTTTGCCTGGGCTTATTTTAAGCCATGAGGATACATTTTTAGCCTTATAACTACATGCATGAAATTATAGCCTATAACGTTACTGTAACAACAATGCTCAGCGCAGCATGATCCTTCCGAAGTCATCCGGCATGAGAAACTTTGCGTTGGGTACCACACAACAATTTTACAAGGATGAACATGGGGGTGTTGGGTGTTCCCCCGAGGTACAGAGTATCACAAGGGGCTCTGGGTTGGGGGGGTCAGGGCTGGGGAAAGGGGTTGGGGTGGATGAGGGGGTCAGGACTCTGGGCTGGGGATCAGGGGTTTGGGGTGCAGGAGGGGCTCCAGGTTTGGGGGGGCTAAAGGCTGGGGCAGGGGATTGGGGCGCAGGGTTGGGGCATGGATTTACCTCCAGCAGCTTCTGGTCAGCGGCTCAGCCAGGGTGCACCGTGGCCCACACTGTGGCCCGGAAGTGGCCAGCACCAGGTCTGGCTCCTAGGCAGAAATGCGCAAGTGGCTCCACGTGACTCTCTCCCACAGCCCCCACCCCCTAGTCCTCATTGGCTGATTGTCAGCCAATGGGAATGCAGAGCTGGTGCTAGCGCAGGGGGAAGTGGGTGGAGCCCCATGCCCCACCCCACCTAGAAGCTGGACCCACTGCTTCTGGGGCACAGCACGGTGTTGGAAAAGGTAGGCACTAGCCTGCCTTAGCTGGATAGCACTGCCAATGGGACTTTTAACGTCCCAGTCAGTGGTGCTGATCAGAGCAAGTCTACCCAGTGCCTTACATGCCACGACCCACTAGTGGGTTGCGACCCATGGTCTGAAAAACATTGTCATAAATTTGTTTCATCTTCTCTTGTGATAAGGTATGTCTGGTAGATATGAGTTCCTGATATCACAGTATAGTTGCATGATCTCCTGGGCAGAAGAATGAAATAGATGGGAAAGTCTCAGCTGATTAAATGTGACCATCAGCACCCTCTGAAGTTCCAGTTCACTTCACAGGTAGATTACTGAACAACATAAGCCTAAAACTCAAGATAAGCAGGAATGTCTAATGGTTGAAGCAGTGGCCTGGCAATTAGGACTCCTAACGTGTTTCTGGATCTGCTAATGACTCACTGTGTGGTTTTGGCCAAGCACAATGGAGCTGCAGTCATAACTGGAGCCTTGTGGTGTTCCTGTAGTACAAGTAATAAATAACAGTAAGAAGTCTATGTCCGTTTTCACAGCTAGAAAAGTCAGGTACGCCAGTGTAAAATCAGAGCAACACCATTAGTTCAAGTAAATTACTTAATTGACAGTAAATTAGGTGGAGAAATTCTCATTCCTAGGTTCTTTGTTTTGTTGTTTTTTATATAATTACTGATATTACTTGGACTTCGTCATGATGCAACAACTCTTGATTGAGAATTGAGCCATGATAGTTTTACAGAGCAAATTAGAGATGTCAACATTTTGGGAAAAAAAAGAAGATAGGAAACCATTATATAGTTGTGTGGCATTTAAAGGGTCACTATCAACTATACCATTGTGTTATCATCCCCCCAGTACTCAATCTTCCTATCTGTCCCCCAAAATCACACGTTCTCCTTTTCTCGTATACCCATTCTATTTCATCACAACCTTCACCCAGTTATTTCTCTCGTATTCCCCTCAAATTTTCTTGTTTCCCTTTCACAATTCTTCAAATCAACCTTCCAGCCCTGCCTCTCTCCCCCATTTAGTTGTGTTTTTCCTTCCTCTGTGATCATCCTGGCAATGATCCCCTCCACTTTGTGCCAATAAACCCCCATGCTCAATTCAGCAAAACACCAAATGTAATTTACCTCATATTACACACTCTCCCTTGACCTAGGGAGGTAAATATGATGTGTGAGTGAATGGGTTCATCCCCATCCTCTCTTACTGTACAAAGGGAAGGGGCATCCATGGTAGATCACATTTACCCCTTGCTTCTTAAAGGAGACACCTAAGATAAGTCTGCTTTCACTTTTTGTCTATGATAGAAAGAACACTGTTGTAGCACAGAGGCCTGTTAGAAGTACCTTGGCATATAAAAGGGCCAGAAGAAGTTGAAATAGTGGGACTACTGAGATCCTCCCAAGTCTTCTTCTAGCCTAGAAGGACTTGGAGGGCTACAATCTACTAGCTTCTTACCATGCCAGGATGGCACCTGCAAACAGCAAAGGGCTACTAAGTTGGTCATACTACATTCCTCCATGTTCACAAGCTCATCCCCTGTTGTTATCACATGGGATGGCACACATCCTTATGCTGATGTTTTGGTCACAAACACCAACAGGCAAACTAAATACCCCTTAAAATACTATTCACATTATGGGAAAGTGGAAAAAACACCCCAGTCATGAACACTCCAAGACAGAGTGTACGGTATGATAAAAAACTTGCACCACAATTTCAGGCCCAAAGTATCCTTACAGCATCTCTTTAAGTCTTATAATACTACTTAGTTTTTATCTCTAGATTTCAAAGCAATTTACAAAGGAATTATAAACCCCATTTTACTTCTTGTAAATTTAAGACAGAGAGATTAAATGACTTGCCCTTGTCCTTCCTAATTCTGGGGAAAATATTCTAGCTTTATTTGATATTTAAATGCTGTTGTGTACTGAGTGCATAGAAAAAGGCAGGCTATGAGTTTTCAGAGACAGGTAACTACAGCACTATTATGGATTTTTGAAATATAATTCAGATAAGCTATTTATATCAGAATTGTATAAAGTAGTGCTCTCTCCCTAGGATTTTAGAAACCAGGATAAAAACGAATAGAGCTAGTCAATTTCTATATTGTCAACATTTGTTTCAATTTATTTGTTTTTTGCTATTTACAAATAATTTTTGAAGGATTCTGGTTTCTGTGAATGTAGCCAATATTCATAACTATTCGTTGATAGATTGGGATGAACAATTTTCAGCCCGAAGGCTGATTGCAATCTTTTCAATTAAAATATTCACAGTGTGTCATTGGTCACCTAAGTCACTCAATATATTGCTTTAGTTCCCTGATCAAGTATCTGAAAATGTTGAAAGACGAGAATAACAAAGCATAGGAGGAATAATAAATCTCCTTGTTCATGCCCCAAACCCCTTATACATGTGAAACGGGTTGTTTGTATGAGGAACCACCATTCAGCTCTAACTAGAAGTATATGTTTTGTGTTAGAATGCTCACTAGAAAGATTTAATGGGGTGTCAGATGAAAGCTAGATCAACATGTAAACAAAGGGAAGATTTTCCTCTCAAATGTTCTCTCCAAGACTGGATGGATAGCAACTATTTTTTAAAAAATCACTTTTTTCAACAAATTCTTTAAACCTTTTGCACACATACCAATGCAAGCTGACATTGCACTTTGTCTTTCCCTGTGACAGAGCCACTAAAGGATGTATGTATATATATATATATATATCTTACATTTTCCTAGGTGTTACTATTGGAGTTTGAATGTCGGCATGTTTAAAGATAGTGGTTTGATCGAATTTTGATATTTCTTCATTGTCAGTTGCACAAGGACTCCAGATGCTCATCTGAGTTTACAATCAGATAATCTGGATGTGTTGTGCAGATGGACTACAAAAGTACAAAGTGGCAAAGTGGCATTAGGAGTATGGCTTATGAAAAAAGTGCAAGCCAAAGTCTTGTTTTAGACTGCCAGAATAAATGTACGGCCTAATCTAGACCAGCTTTAAAGGTGTGATGTTAGATCAAGTTATCTAGCTGGATCTAAAACTCTAGTCAATATAGAATCATAGTGTGACAGGTTGGACCCCCCCCCTTCTGGGATGCCACCTGATATACGGGGATTTCGCTGAGCCTGCCTGCTCCATTAGCCTGGACTCCCTCTTCCTGTTTTGCAGAATTAGGCTCTCTGGCCTCTTGCAGCACACACCCACAGGTAGGGATGCACCAGCTGTAGAATCACAGAGAGTCTGCAAACAGCTCTCTATGAGACGACTCAGCTAGGAAACTGCACAGCACTCAAGAGCAACTCCCTTCTAGAAAGTACATCAAAATTAATATTGTCCTGCGCTATAGAGAAATCTATACAACATAAGTTAATAAATTTGCCCCTCCCTCAATGTGGAGGAAGATATGCACAACTTCTTCCCTGCCCCCCACAGTTATAAATTGCATAAACTGTGTTTAATAATAAATAAAAACAAGTTTATTAACTATAGAAGGCAGATTTTAAGTAATTATAAGGGATAGCAAACAGAACAAAGAAGATTATCAAGCAAATAAAACTAAACATGTATACTAAGCTTAAGATCTTAAAGAGACTGGTTTCAAGAAATATTTTCTCCCCCTAAATGTCGTTTTAGGCAAGTTGCAGAGTTTCTGTAGCTTAGAGTTTCATTTATTTCTCTTTACAGACTAGACTCCTTTACAGACTAGCCCTTGCCTTTCCCACCTCTCAGTTCCTTTGCCTCTTCAGGTACTTTTAGCTGTCTTTCTTCTTGGCAGGAAGGCAATGGAGAAGAGTCCTGTTTGCCTTACTCCCCAGCCTTAAATAAGATTTACATAAGGCGGGAAACTTTTGTTTCCCAGTCTTACCTCCCTCTCCTTTTTGTTGAAAATAACTAGAAGTCCAAGATGGTGTTTAGTACCAGGTGACAGGACCACCTGATCTAGTACTGTCACAGTTACATTCCAGGACACCTCTCAGTAAGAAGAGAGATTAGTATCTTCAAAGTCTTATTGTTTCTTCCTAATAGCCCATCAAGGCTGAAGGCCTGTTGCCTGGTGAGTGTCTACCAAATACACACACAGTTGTAATTGTTACATAGTCAATATTCCTAACTTTATATACAGAAATAACACATGCATACAAATTGGATAATCACATTCAGTCAATTCATCACCTTTCTGATGATATCTTACAAGACCCATTTTGCATAAAATATATCTCAGTAATTGAATATCCACATCATAAGCATATTTCCCTAAAGAACATGGGGCATAATATCACATATAGCACTAGAAGGGATTCTCGAGATGTCATCTAGTCCAGTCCCCTGCACTCAAGCCAGCTAGACCATCTCTGACAGGTGTTTGTCTAACCTGCTTCAAAAAATCTCCAATAATGGAGATTCCACAACCTCCCTAAACAATTTGTTCCAGTGCTTAACCACCCTGACAGTTAGGAATTTTTTCCTAATGTCCAACCTAACCCTCCCTTGCTGCAAGTTTAACCCATTGCTTCTTGTCCTATCCGCAGATGTTAAGGAGAACACATTTTCTCCCTCTTCCTTGTAACAACCTTTTATGTATTTGAAAACACTTATGTCCCCTCCAGTCTTCTCTTCCCGAGACTAAACAGACCCAGTTGTTTTTTCAATCTTCCCTCACAGGTCATGTTTTCTAGACCTTTAGTCATTTCTATTGCTCGTCTCTGGAGTTTCTCCAAATTCTCCACATCTTTCCTGAAGTGTAGCACCCAGAATTGGAAACAATACTCCAGTTGAGGCCTAATCAGCGTGGAGTAAAGTGGAAGAATTACTTCTCATGTCTTGCTTACAATACTCCTGCTAACACATCTCAGAATGATGTTTGCTTTTTTTGCAACACCTTTACACTGTTAGTCATATTTTGCTTGTGATCCACTATGACTCCTAGATCCCTTTTCACAGTACTCCTCCTAAGGTAGTTATTTCCCATTTTGTGTGTGTGCAACTGATGGTTCCTTCCTAAGTGGAGTACTTTGCATATGTCCTTATTGAATTTCATATACTTCAGACAATTTCTCCAGATCATTTTGAATTTCAATGCTATCCTTCAAAGCACTTTCAACCCCTCCCAGCTTGGTATTGTCTACAAACTTTAAGTCTACTATCTGTGCCATCATCTAAATCATTCATGAAGATATTGAATAGAACTGGACATAGAACTGATCCCTGTGGGTCCCTACTTGCTTGACTGTGAACCACTGGTAGCTACTCTCTGGGAATGATTTCCCAACCAGTTATGCACCCATCTTATAGTAGCTCCATCTAGGTTGTATTTCCCTAGTTTGTTTATAAGAAATTTATGCGAGACAGTATCAAAAAACCTTACTAAATTCAAGATATACCACATCTACCGCTTTGCCCCCATTCACAAGGCATAGTACCTTGTCAAATAAAGTTGTTAGATTGGCTTCATAAGATTTATTCTTGTCAAATCCTTGATGACCACTACTTATCACCTGATTATGTTCTAGGTGTTTGTAAATTGATTGCTTAGGTATTGGCTCCATTATCTTTCCAAGTCTTAAAGTTAAGCTGACTGGTCTGTAATTCTCCAGGTTGTCCTTGTTTCCCTTTCTATATATGTCCACTAAATTTGCCCTTTTCCAGTCCTCTGGAATCTGTCCCCTCTTCTATGACTTTTCAAAGATAATCGCTAATGGCTGAGATATCTCCTGAGTCAGCTCCTTGAATATTCTAGGACATGTTTCATCAGGCCCTGGTGACTTGAAGACATCTAACTTCTCTAAGTAATTTCAAACTTGTTCTTTTCCTATTTTAGCCTCTAGTCCTACCTCATTTTCACTGGCATTCACCATTTTAGTTGTCCAATCACTACTATTCCTTTTGGTGAAAACCAAAAAAAGACGTTATTTAGGAATTCTGCCATTTCCACATTTTCTGTTATTGTTCCTCCGCCCCATTGAGTAATGGGCCTACTCTATTATTGGTCTTCCTCTTGCCTCTAAAGTATTTGTAGAATGTTTTATTGTTACACTTTTATGTCTCTAACTAGTTTAATCTTCTTTTATGCCATAGACTTTCTAATTTTGTTCCTACATACTTGTGTTATTTGTTTATTGTCATCTTTTGTAATTTGATCTAATTTTGACTTTTTGTAGGACTCTTTTTTTTGAGTTTAAGATAATTGAAGATCACCTAGTTAAGCCAGGGTAGGTCTCTTCCCATACTTCCTAGCTCTCCTGTGAAGTGGGATTGTTTGCTTTTGTGCCCTTAATAATGTCTCTTTGAAAAATTTCCAGCTCTCTTGAACTGTTTTTCTGCATATACTTGTTTCTCATGGGAACTTACTTACAACTCCCGGAGTTTGCTAAAGTCTGCCTTCCTGAAATCTATTATCTTTACTGTGCTGTTTTCCCTCCTACCATTTCTTAGAATCATGAACTCTATCATTTCATGTCATATAAAGCAATTGTAATGTAGGTCATGCTAAAATGATTGCATTAAAGTCTAGGGAGGACACTAGATTATAATTTAACCTGCAAAAATCAAACTACAGGTGTTAAACTGTGTCCACATTGGTGTTAAGCAGGATATTCAATAAAGTCACGTTAGTTTAGCTGAGCTAAGCACCATTTTTCCTAGTCTAGGCAAGGCCTATGTCTCAGAGTGAAGTTTGAAACAGTGCAGCCTGATCTTATCAATTCATCTGAAAGTGAAATAGTCTGTGCATTTTTAAAGTCCAATTTGGGGATTTGCAGAGGCCTTTTCCCTTTAGAAGTTCTTCCAATTATGGGGATGCTCGGTCTTTGAGTGTTTCAAAAGCATCTATAGAGGTCTACCTTGTCTATGAAAGTTAAGTATAGCTAGAGCCCAGGCTGGGGCTTATCTTTAACCCCTTTGTGCTGCAATCAGCGTGTACCTGGTCTGCTGGGTTGTGGGGGAGAGAGAGGTTCACAAACTGTCTTCGTCCAAGTGGCTTTGTTGCAAGACTCAGCTAACTCTGAGGCACACCATCCTCTCTCCTGGTTGCCACTGCTTCCTGTAATCAACTGTGCCTTATAAGTTCATTTCCTCCAGGTGACACAGACTTTGCAGGTGTGCCTATTCAGTACCAGCTGAGCCCAGTGGAGCTCATTAGCCTTTTCCTAATTGAGATGGTGGTGTGCCCCCTCACAGGGGACTATACAAAAAGAGCCTGGGTTCTCAGAATCCATCCCTGAAGTGTTGGGTGGAAAAGGCACAATGCTTCTCTGTATGATTGCTGTAGTGGCATTGCAATACTTGTGTCTAGCACATCAGTTATCCAAGGGGATGGGGTGTATGTGCTATGCGCTTTCGTGAGTAGATAGCAATTGGAGTTTAGAGATTCTAATGAGCCGCTCCAAAGTTTAGATAATAATTCTGGTTTTTTCCTAAACATTGGGGCCTATACACTTTTAAAGAATCAAATAACAACTGATAGCAGCTCTCTGCCATTAAGTACTCCTCAGCTGGCTATGAGAGAAAAGAGACCTTTCCATTCATTCTCATACATAGCTGACGTAATGTTGGGGTTGACGAAGCTCCTTTTATCCAGTTTTTGTTTCCATGGAGGCAAAATGAGACTACTGGGGGTGGGGGGGGAAATAGCTCAGTGGTTTGAGCATTGGCCTGCTAAACCCAGGGTTGTGAGTTAAATCCTTGAGGGGGGGCATTTAGGGATCTGGGGCAAAAATCTGTCAGGGGACAGTACTTGGTCCTGCTAGTGAAGGCAGGGGACTGGACTCGATGACCTTGAAAGGTCCTTCCAGTTCCAGGAGATTGGCATATCTCCATTTATTAAATTATTAAATATTTTAGCACTGGCTTCTTCGAGATCTTGTCTACACTGGGACTTTGCCCTAATTTCAGCCAATTTTGACCAATAACTGTTATAGCTGCATTGGTGCAAATCCATAGTGTAGGCAGGCAAAATCACTATAAATCACAATCTGCAACCGTTAAACTATCCTGGTTTCAAAATGGGGTAAATTCCATAGGTGAAAATAGCAGTATTTCCTATTTACAATTCTCTGTGTGGACACAGTCTTAATAGATTTTGACATACGAACAAGATGTTCCAGCATGGCTTTCTTCAAGCTTGAAGAACAATCATTTAATCAGAATATGTACCTACCAGTTTAGGTACAGAGCAAATTATTCAAACATTCCTGATAATTGACTGGCAGGTTAATAATTTTATTTTGAAGTCTCCCTTGGTGCTGGATGAAATTAAGGATGAAATTAAAAGTTATATAGATTTGAATGATAGATCAGACTTTACCATCCATGAGCACTCACAATGGGAGTTTGTGAAAGTTATTATTAAGGGAAGTTTAATTGGTATTTCATCAGGGAGATGGGTTAAATGCAGGCTAAGGAAAACCTGCAATAATATTGAAACAATTAGAGAAATTCCCCAAACAATGAAAAATGTAAGAAAAAAATAATAAATGGATAAAGTGAAAGTGAAATCAGATTTCTTAGTAGAACAATGGAGAATGCACTGAGATGCCTTAAGCAAATATAATTCCGAGTCAGTGAATAATGGGGTGGATACATATTGGAATCTATTTTTAAAATCTGACATTTTATGTCAGGTCCTCATAAAATTGAAAAGGATATGTTAGTCATTTATTTAAAATTAAAATGAGCACTGGCATTAACAGTCACATCTATATTAACAATAAGTTAAAAAAGAATTTTGATTTTAACCTCCCTAATGTTTTGGAGTCTATCTGACCCCAACACACCCAAAATGTAAACATTATTTTGTGTTACAAACCTGTGCCTTTTCATACATTAAGTATTCTCAAACTAGAATGGGGTGTATCTTTCCACATTGATTTTACCATACCATCGCTTGTGGGATTTCTTTATCAAAAAAGGTCTGTTCAAAGATAATGGGGTCAGTTTGACTAACATAGTCTAGGGGTCTATGGGGAAAATGAAAGTACTGCACTTCCAAGATTTTGTGGGGCCTCTTGGACCCCAAACATACAAAAATTAAATAAAGCATGACAGGTCAACCACTGCCTTTTTTCTTTAAGTATTCTCAAACTATGATGAGGGCAATTTGTTAGCATTGGTTTTGTCTGGATACCTGTTGTGGTTTTAGTGTAGCAAAAAGTCACTCAAAACGTATTGGGTTCAGGTAGACTCCCAATTAATTATGCAGGTATTCCAGCATCATATTGTTGATGTTTTTTATTTTGAGGCACTAGTTATATAAATCTTTCAGCATTGTTTTATAGTTTCGTTGGCTTTTGTTTTTCAAAAAAATATATACCTAAAAACTCTTGGGGGTCCGTGAAAGCCCAGCCAACATTTGCCTCATGTATCATCACAATTGTGTATCAAATGGAGTTTCTTTGAAGATAATACTGTCAGATTGATTTTATGGGAAGCCTACTCTTACTAGGAAGAGTTTCTGTGGAAGCCCAAATTTGACAGATGCTGTTGCTGGGGAAAAGACTCGCTGTTGAGAGAAGCAGTTTCAGTTTAACTTCTTTTGCCCTGTTACCATGAATAGCCATGGCTGTGTCTGAAAGCTTCATTTGCTGTGTATTTCTCCTGTGGGGGGGAGACAAGATGTCAAGAAAAGCTCTATCTTATGAAGAGTGCCTGAGAATTTTCACAGAGGAAAAAGATGATTCTGACACCGTGCAGTTTGAAAGTGATGACTCTGAATGGGGGTCTGCTGCATGGTAGTGGTGCGGAAGAAGTGGAAGATGAAATCACTGAGGAAAGTGAATCCAGTGGTACTGCTGTGGAGGAAAATCAAGATGTGCCTGCTCACTTCTACCTGTTCATGAACAAAGCTGAAAAATGGGGAAAGACAGCACAGATGCGAGCAAAACCTCCAGCCAGAAGCATCCTGCCCCCTGCTCCAGGATTGATCAAGTACTCCGTACAGTGTGTCAGGGACTCTATTATGCTTGCAGCTTTTCTTGTCTCAAGCTATGCTTAATCTCATTCTCCAATGCTCTGACAAGTATGGAGCTGAGTTGTTTGGAAGTACTTGGCAGCCAGTACTTGAGACATAACTTTGTGCCCACTTGGGATGGCATATATTAGCAGATGTTTATAGATCTAGCAGAGAAACATTAGAGGAGCTGTGGTCAAATGACCATGAAGACTCAATAGCCATTCAATGCCACCATGTAACACCATTGATTTCAATGAAGTCTTTAAATCATGATTTGAGTGCTTCAGAAACTCAGCCAGAGGTTATGGGTCTATTATAGGAATGGGTTGTTGAGGGTCTATGGCCTGCAATGTGCAGGAAGTCAGACTGGATTATCATGATGGTCCATTCTGACCTTAAAGTCTGTGAGTCTATTGATTTCAAAACATAATGAAAGGTCCTGCAATTTAGCAACAGAGAGGCACGCAGAAGCCAAAATGAGACTAATAAGCTTACTCCTATTTCAGAGATATGGGGTTTATTTGCTGGTACTCTGCCCAGGTGTTTGATTCCCTATAAGAGCATCACCACTGATGAACAGCTGGTGGCTTTCCATGGTCACTGCCCTTTCAGGCCGTATATGCCTTCAAAACCAGCCAGGTATGGCATTAAATTCTGGATATGCTGTGACTTTACAACTTCTTATGCTTTAAGGGCTGGTCTACACTATGAGGGTGGGGGGATCGATCTAAGTTACGCAACTTCAGCTACATGAATAATGTAGCTGAAGTCAACGTACTTAGGTCTACTTACCGCGGTGTCTTCACTGCAGTATGTTGATGGGACACGCTCTCCTGTTGATTCCCCTTGCACTTCTCGTTGAGGTGGAGTACCAGAGTTGATGCTAGAGCGATCGGCGGTTGATTGATCTTGTCTATATTAGACACGATAAATTGACCCCCGCTGGATCGATTGCTGCCTGTCGATCCAGCTGGTAGTGTAGACAAGCCCTAAATGCTGACATATACACTGGCAGAGAGGGGAATGCAGCAGCAAAAGGAAGTTTGGCAAGAAATGTGATTAAATTAACACAAGTTTTAGAAGGGACAGGGAGAAATATCATAACGGACAATTTATTCACCATGGTTTGACTTGCAAGGGACTTGCTGCCCAAAAAATTACTTTGTTTGGCACAATGAGAAGGAACAAACCTGAAATTTCTGCTCAGTTTCTGTCCAACCAGCAAAGACCAGGCCACTGCACTTTGTTTAGTTTCCAAGAAAATATGACCTTTTTGAGTTATGTAGCCAAAAAGGACAAAGTGGGAATAGTGCTGTAATGTCTGCACTCATATGTTTCCATATCTGGGGCTGAAGAAAACCAGACATTATTAATTTTTATAACAAAACAAAAAAAGATGTGGACACTTGTGACCAGATGGTATCCTCAAACACCACAAAATGGAAGGACAAATAATGTCCCAAATTGTGGTTTTTGCAAAATTTTGGACAATGCGCGTCTGATTGCATATATTGATTGGATTTTGTTGACTCACTAATGGCATAATAAATCTTTGAATAAGAGATGGGTGTTTCTCGGGGACCTAGGCAGAGAAATGGTGAAACTACTGGTTGAGGAAAGGAACATTGTTGCCTTGCCTCAGGCTTCTAGGGACGCAGTGTCTAGTGTGCTTGATTCTGACACAGAGCCTAAGAAACAGGGAAGCTGTTAAATCTGTGGCAGAGAATGAGCCATAAAAAGACATTAAAAATGTGGCAAAGTATAAAACCTTTGTATGCTCAGATCATATGTCACCTATTTGCTCTATTTGTTCAAGATAGCGGCCATTTACTGCCACTTTTATGTTGTTGCTGTTGCTATCTATTTTCAGTGTCCAAATATGAGGTCAACTAGACCCCAACATCTTTTTAGTGTATAGCTTTTTTAAAAGTGTGTTTGATCATGGGATCAGCAAGAGTACATCACCAGTAATGTGCAGTGAACTTTTGCATCTAGAAAAGTTTTAATTTGTTCATAGTTTTATAATTCACTGGTTACAATAAAGTCAATTTTAAATGTGTTTTCCCCCTAATTTTGACATGGTAAGGGTGCCCAGCACCCCAGTATGGAAATAATTGGGTGATTTTTAACCCTTGTATTAGACCAAAGGAAAAATGGTCACATAACAGAAGTTATGTCTTTGATTTGTGTGGCATTTTGAAAGAAAATATTTGCAATATGCTCTGATATGGGCAAAGTTAGTGAATAGACAACACACGCTTGATTTGGAATCATGGAATATCAGGGTTGGAAGGGACCTTAGGAGGTCATCTAGTCCAACCCTCTGCTCAAAGCAGGACCAATCCCCATTTTTTGCCCCATACTTGCTTTAACCATTCTTAAACAAGTATGTGAAGGGTTAGAACACACAGCCCACTTACCCTGTAGACTCTGAATCTACAATGATACCCCATTAGTGACAATCTACCACTCTTCAGATAAGATTAACTCCCTCTTTCCCCTCCAGTTCAAACTATGGGACTCAGGCAATTGCCAAAATCCTCCCAAACACCTTCTCTGTATATGACAGTCCAGACAAAGGGTATCTAACTCTTGTACAACACTGCAAGGACGACATCACCATCCTACTAATTCTTGGCCCTCGACTTCAGCTTGGGATCAGTAAATAGCTTTATGAGCCCAGCTGCCATGAGATGCTCCCCAAAGCACTCACTTGCTGCTGCCCTGGACCTCCTGACTCTGCTGCTGGCAGCAGGCTCCATGTGCAGGGGCCAGTTCCAGGAGGCATCACCTGCTGACTCCGGGCTCCTTTGAGGAGAGGTAAGAGTGTGCAGGGGAGCAGCTCAGAGCTGTGTCATCCACTCTGGCTGGGGAGTGCCCAGCCATGCAGAGGTGGCCTGGCTTGGGGAGCAGGGCAGGGAGGCTGCTGGGCAGCTAGCCAGCACCCCGGCTACCCTAGTGCAGAGAGCCAGGGGCCCAAGTGGGCCGGGTGGCTCCCACCAGCTCCAATTCCTGGCAGGAGGCAGCAGTTTTCAAACTGTGAGCCGGGCGTGCCACACAATTTGAAAACCTCTGTGCCAAATGAATGGTAGAAATTGGGTGGGGAGGCACGTTTTCCCCATGCATTGCCTCTGTGGGATGCAAATTTGCCCCAGGCACTAAAATGCCTAGTTATGTCTCTGAACACAGAGAAACAGTTCTTTCAGCAAGTTAGGAATATCATCCCTCTTTGTTACTGCTGCAGGTTTCTGTGTATGTGTGAGGGGGTGGGGCACATATCAACAATGATTTCTCTAAAAAGCCACTGAACCTTTTGCCATTTAACAATAAAGTATCTTGCAAGTTAAAGGAAGAGCACTAATGGGGTGGAGGGCAGTGAGGCTATTTTATCCTTTTCTGTAAGAATCAGGAGCTATTTTTACATATGTAGTTCTAAGACATTCCATCCTTGGGAATTATGCTGCTCTTTTCTGCATAATTCTCTCATACTCAATACCTCCCAAGATGTATTAGGGAAAATCTTTCATTTGTGTATGCCCAATGTGAGTGTCTATATTGCATGGAATCTATCCCAAACAGAGCACTACTGATAATCTTCTTTTTGTTTAGCTAGAATAATGGGTATAAAGTCTCAACAGGTGGCATCTAAAATTAGCAACGACTGCTTCCCAAGGACAGTAAATAAAGAGCATCTAACTTGAAAGCACTATATTATACTAACAGCAATGGGACAGTCACAGTAACAAAACATCATACAAAGTACACAAAATATTTTAATTATTTTAATGGGGTTTGTCTATTTTCAAATTTGCACACTTCCATGATTCCATCTTTTGCCCCCCCTCCACCTCACACACACTATCTGAAATCAGTAATTCACTATAAATCAGGAATTTCAGCATTCTAGTCCCACCTCTGTCAATGCGTGGCATTAATTATGCTGTGTGTTTTACATACATTATTTAGTCATGCTTCTGATATCTTTTTGAGGCACATAAATAGCACTGCTTCCATTTTGCAGAAAGGTAAACAGACTGGGGCTTCTAGGTGTTAAGACTTGCCCAGGATCATACAACTACTCAGTGTTCAAATCAGGATTAGAAACCTGTTTTTTTTTTTTACTCTCAGCCCAATGCACACTCCTTGGACCACAATCTTTCCTTCTCAAGCCACTTACCTTTCCTGACTCTCAGCTCCTTTTCTGTAAACTATAGGATAAATAACTGCTTACTTTCTACAGAGAGGTGCACACTCAGTGGCCCTCTCGCTTAATAAAAATGCAGTGCTTGATTTACTGCCATGCTTATATGTTGACCTGGAGTGGGTATGACAAGCCATTTCACAACACACATGCTGCCCCCCTGTCACACCACTGACACAATACATGTGAGTAAACCCAAGAGACCACCTCTGGGGAAGGAAACATGATCAGGCAAAATGGAATGAGAAATATTATTTATTATTTTCAAGCACCGAAAAGTATGCTAGACACCTTCCAGAACCAAGCAAAGACATCTCCTCTCAAAGATCCTACAGTCTAACTGTGATGTGAAACAAATGAGGGTGGCAAACAGGCAAAAAATAAGAGGTGAAAGGGACCGGAAGAGGAAAGATGAGGGTTTAAATAATAAGATCACTGTTATTCATAGGTCACATAAACACCCTGGTGGCAGGGTCGTAACTAGGGCGAGGCCATTGAGGCACTCGCCTCGGGGCGCACTGCTGGCAGGGGCGCAAAAGCCTGCTGGCAGGGGTGCCCCCTCCTCCCCCGCCACCAAAGCCACATCTGCTTACCTGCAGGAGGTCCTCCGGCGTCTTTGCAGAAGGCCCCCTCCGCCGAATTGCCGCCGAAGCCGCGGGACCGGAGGACCTCCCGCAGGCAAACGGAACTGGCTTCGGCGGCAATTTGGTGGAGGGGGCCTTCTGCAAAGACTCCGGAGGACCTCCTGCAGGGAAGCGGAGGCGGCTTCGGCGGCTGCTAAAAATACCCTCCGCCGAATTGGGTGGGCGTGGGTCCCACGGCTTCGGCAGCAATTCAGCAGAGGCTAAGCCCCGAGGAATTTCTGCGTCCCTGCCTAGGGCACAGAAATTCCTAGTTATGGCTCTGCCTCGTGGTTTCATCAATTGAATTTTTTAACACTGTCGTCAGATGTCACATCAAAAGTGAGTTTTTAGGCAGGATTAGAAAGATATGAGAGAAGTGGCCTGGCAAAGAGGGCTGGGAAAGTGGGGAAAACGCTACCGCAGGACCCTCCAGCTGGATGAAACAATGCTCATAAACTGTTTTCAAAAATCAGATATTGTGGCCAAGCTTTCTCAACGCTCTGTATCTACTCTGTATCTAAGTCACCTCATTTTCAAAGGTGTAAGATTGTTCATTCCCTGCCTAGGGTAAGATCCACGAAGGTAATAACCTGAGACTTGGGTGCCTAGATCCAGTTTTGGCTCCACTGTAATCTACAAAACTCCCATGGAATCCTGTAGGTTCCTGAACTCACTGGGTTCCTAAGTTTTCAAGGGTAAAAGTTCCCTGGGCACCTACTTTTCTGCCTCTGAACAAATGTAGTGCTGCATTACTCTGTATGGGTGGATGCCTCTCTCCCACCTAAACCCCAGAGCAAATCCCAAACCTGGGAAGTTAGGAGCCTGAATGTCTATCTCCCATGTGGCTCCCGATCACTACATGCCTACAAGCTGCCTACCAGATCAGGTCCCATTTAAAATCCTGGAGGATGAGGGGGTGCTCACCTAGTAACTTTTAGCCCATGGTTAGAGCCCTCACCTGAGATGTAGAGATCCAGCTTCAATTCCCCCTTCTAGTGGAGGGGGAGAAGAGATTTGAATAGGAGTCTTCCACCTTTCAGATGCGATTTCTAACCACTGAGATATGGGCTATTTTGCTGGGGGCCCCCCTCATTGTCTAAATAATGGCTAAATAATGAAAGATTATTTGGAGCAGGAGGACTGGACCCAGGGTCTCCTACCTCTCAGGTGGGGCCATAACCACTGGACTACAGAGTCATTATCCTACTTGCTGTCTTGGTCTCTGGTCCAATGACTATTTAACTATGGATAAATCATTAAATAGTCACTTTAAATGCCACTTTTCTATATAAGGTTTTTGTGTGTTTAATTTTGAAAAAAAAAAAAAGAAGTAGAAAAAGGAGGGCAAAAAAATTTCTCCCATTTTCTCTGCAATGGGGGGAGAGACAGCAAAAATATATTTATTTTTAAGAAGGAGAAAGGGAAACAATATGCCAAACAGAAAACCTCAATAAAACATTGAAAAAAATAAAGGAAATTGATTCAAAACTGAGATACAATTTGTTCCATTTGTTTTGAAAATTTTCATCAAACCCGAAAAGTTTTGAACTCTTTTATTTATTTATTTTTATTTTATCATTACTATGATTGCAAAACTTGTTTAGTTAGAAGAGGCTTTGCTGTTGAAAAACATTTCAATGGAAAGTTTTTGACCAGCTCTGTCCTATTCAAAAAGCCCATGGGCACTCACTGAAAATATTCTGCCACCCACCCTGTCAGTGACTTTAGCAAGAGTCTTTGATATCAAGACATAGTAATAAAAGATCTCAGTACCTTGAGAATAATGCATTATCAGCAGATGTGACTGGGATTTTACAAAAAAACAATGAAAATGTTTTAGGTAGCACTTTAATTTAAAGCCTTTTCTTTTCTTTTAAATGTGAAACATGTATAGCCTTGTTTAGTTTTCACCAGCAGCAGAGCACAACAAAGTCCCTACATCCAGTATCGCCTCCTAACTGCTAAAAGCCTAAGCAAAGATCATTATTGTTTAATTAAATCTATTGGGTTATTCAGTCTTCTTCATTCTAACACTGACAGCAAATAAGTCAGAAAGTCTGACCCTTAGTTACAGTCCAGGAAGTTATTTTAACCTGGCCGTCACAAATCAATCACAAATCTGAGAAAAAGGGTTATAGTAATTGGATTTCTAGTAATACTCCAATTACCACTCCTGATATATACAAATACTAACATGGAATAATTTTTATTACACTGCTGAGTAAATTTATTGTTCTGTTAAAGAAGATGATTAATGTTTTAAAATTAATGTTTTCCCTTTTCAGGCAGAATTTGTTAAATCACACTTTGGCAGATATATTTTATAATGGTAAATATATATAGTCAATAGTACTATGACTACTATAAAAACTCCTTCAGTACAATATATTTACCAGGTGTATAGCACATGATATAATGAGACACAAAATCATTATGTTTTTTGGCTGATGGGACATCCTAGAGATCTTTAGTATGTGCTATCATCATCTTTTTCCAATGTCAAGGTTGCATAGGGTCTATTAGTATGTGTTATGCTTCCAGTTTATTTCTAGTTGGGGTGCATAATTGATTAATGTTTGAAAGGCATTTAAAGGAGCAGTCTATTTTCTATTTCATAGATTTGAAGAGCAGAACCAACCATTATGATCATCTAGTCTGGTCTGTATAACACAGGCCAAAGATCCTCACCAAGTAATCTCTGAATCAAGCCCATAACGTTTGTTTGAGCTATAGTATATTTTTTAGAAAGCTAATCACTACAGTGAATCCAAGAGTTCATGATCTTCACTGTTTAAATTTCAGAGTAGCAGCCGTATTAGTCTGTATCCGTAAAAAGAACAGGAGTACTTTTAGGAGAAATTAGAGACTAACAAATTTATTTCAACATAAGCTTTCGTAGGCTATAGTCCATTTCATCGGATGCATAGAATGGAACATACAGAAGTAAGATGTATATATACACACAGAAAACTTGGAAGCTGTCAGACCAATAAATAGCTCATCTAAATTAAATAGCCTCTTAGAATTGGTATGGCAGCTTCCAAGTTTTCTGTGTGTATTGTGTCAAATTGCCGGCACGATTATGATGGGTCCCACGCTTCCTCTTCTTGTTCAGGGGGGTTCAGGGTGCAGTTTCTTGCCCTTGAACTAGGGTATCTACTGTACCATTAGTGACTCAGAGAAGGGTAGGGGAGAGGGAGGGACCCAGGCCCACCCTCTACTCCGGGTCCCTGCCCAGGGGCCTTAGGGATAGTGGCAAACCACTTGAACTAGTGCTTCCTTCCCCTGGGCTACTTCCCTCTCCTGCTCTTCAGCTTGTGGGGCTTCCTGCCCTCTCTCTTCACAAGCCAGGTGTCACTTTACCTAGGGGTCTTGGTCTTCTAGCCAGCCACAGCACTTCTCCAAACTCTCCTCTACTTCAATTCCTTCAAACTGCACTCTGCTCCAATTCCTTCAAACTGCTCGCTGCTCCAACACCAAACCACTCTGCTCCAACTCCTTCAAACTGCTCTCTGCTCCAACTCCTTCCCCTGGCTGATTGAAGCAGGGTTTTTTTATCAGGTGACTGGCTTCAGGTGCTTTTAATTAATTTATAGTAACCTTCCTTCCTTCTACAGGGAATAAGACTTCTCTTCTATCACTCTCCTGCTGCCTTCTGGCCATGCTGTATTACAGTATATGTACCTCTTACTTCTGTGTGTTCCATTCTATGCATCTGATGAAGTGGGCTATAGCCTACGAAAGCTTATGCTGAAATAAATTGGTTAGTCTCTAAGGTGCCACAAGTACTCCTATTCTTTTTACTGTTTAAATTGTACTTCTTATTTCTAATCTGAATTTGTCTAGCTTCAGCTTCCAAACCATTTGATCTTATCATGGCTTTTTCTGCTATATTATAGTGCTGTCTACTGTCAGAAATCTCTCCAGCATGTAAGTATTTACAGACCGTGATCAAAACACTGCTCAACTTTCTCTTGAGTAAACTAAATAGACTGAGCTTCTTTAGAATCTCAGTATAAAACAGGTAGTCCAGCTCTCAAATCATCTTTATAGCTGTTTTCTGAACTCTTTCCAGTTTTTCTGCATATTTTTTGAAGTGTGGACACACTACTACGGTAACGGTCTCACTAATGCCTTATACTGAACATTGTCCCTATTCCTAATTGATATTCCCCTACTTCTACATCCAACAATTGTTTTAGCCCTTTTAGCTATAGCACCAAAAGGATAATTCACATTCAACTGAGTATCTACAATGATTTTCAAGTCCTTTTCAGTCACACCACGTTCCAGGATATGGCCCCTGCCTTGTAAATGTGAGGTACATTCTTTGTTCCTAGATAGCCTTATGTTTGGCTGTATTAAAACACATGTTGTTCAATTGAGCCCACCTTACTAAACAATCTAGGTTAGTCTTTATAAATGACCTGTCCCCATTATTATTTACCCCTCCACCAATTCTGGGTCATCTACAAATTTTACCATTAATGTAATGTGTATTTAAGTATTGGCAAAGAGTGCTCAGATCAAGGAATACAGATATATTTTTAATGAATGTATGTATAAATCTAAAATTTACCCTTTGTACTTGCAATTTAAATGTATTGTACCATATATATGAAATTAATTTGCTCTTCTGTCAAAGAAAACAAACCTTCCTTGACCAGCACACAATACATGTTCTGACTCTTTAATTTGTCTCCAATTTTACCTGAGTATTATCTACTGATACTAGATTTCACAAATTGAGTGTCATGTCCCTGATGAGAAAAATGAATATAATTTAGTTTCCCAAACAAAAATATGCATTACAATTTGAGAATCAATGTTTGATGACCTAGAACTTCAGCATATGTTATGACCCTGTTTAAAATTCCATGAGTTTTAGATTTATTATGAAGACAGAGAAGATGCTTCAAATTAGGGTCTGAGCTGTGAAAAGATAACACCTTGGGAGATCCTTGGCATATTGACTTCACTGTTGGTCCACTCACATGATTCTCTTAATAGGACCAGGGAATAGGGCAGTGTTGGGCAACCTGCAGCCCATGGGCCACACGTGGCCTATCAGGGTAATCCGCCTGCAGACCATCAGACACTTTGTTTACATGTACACAGCCGCGCCGCTTCCCACGGCTCCCATTGGCTGGGAATGGCGAACCGCAGCCACTGGGATCTGTGGGAGGATGTACAAATGTAAACAAAAAGTCTGGCGACCCACCAGTGGATTACCCTGATGAGCCATAGGTTGCCTACCACTGGAATAAGGTTTCAAACATCTACCCTTATGAAATCCTTCACAATTTGTATTTGAAAATAAAATATATGGTGGGGTCTGACTTAACCATATCCAATAAGAGCACCTGGATAATATATGTTCCTGCAGCCCTAAATTTACATATTTCCTGTAGGAGAGGGACATAGATGCTCAGGTGGGGCAAGCTGTTGCTCCATTGGCTTAAATGGAGCTGTGACATTTACACCAGCTGAGAATCTATCCCAGGATACTTAAAGTCTTCCTAACAGATAGATCCTTTAATGAAATAGTCTCTAAAAGGAAGTTGTGGAAATCCCAACATTGGTAACATTTAAGAGAATACTGGAGAAACACTAGAAAATACACTGCACAGAACAATCCTGAACTTCCAGGAAGAATAATGACCAAGCAGGTAATTCACACCTGTAATTTGTCTGGTTCCTTGATTTTATTTTAAATTTGTGACTTCCACCAATGGTTGGTTATATTATCACCTTTTTCAGGAGGACATTTATTTTACAAATCATAATTGTTATTACTGTTGTGTTATAGATAAACTAAAATAAATAGCTCAGAGTAATCCTTGGTAGTTATTTTAGAAGGCATTATCTTCCCACAGTGCTCTGTGCTTTGTATTATCCACATTGCAGTGCTAATGTTTTCAAAAAATTCTAGGAGCTTCATGAAATTTAATATAATGAGCTCTTCTGGGAAAGAACCATCTTTACTCTGTGTTTGTACAGTGCCTAACACAATGGGATCCTTATAGGGGCTTCTGGTTACTACTGTAATAAAAATAATAAACACCTGTAATAGCAAAAATAAAGGGACAGATTCACTTGCATTCTATGGTGATGCAAGACAAATGTAAATCCAATTGAATCAGCCAGTTAAATGGGATTTATAGCTACTTTGCATCATCAGAGCAGTACAAAGCAGTCAGAGTTTCCTGATAAATTTGATAGTAATATAAATAATTAAAATAAAAATAAAATAGATTGTTCTGTATATTAAAGGGTGGTGAAAGACAATATCAATAATCACATGTATAAACACCACCAAAGTAGTGAAAGCTTTCGTACAAATTAAAAAGTTACCTATTTTCCCATTTATTTATTCATTTAATATGCAAACAGGGAAAGGTCCATAGAGAGTATAATCTTATTTAGAGAGAGATCATTTTACATAACACAGCACAAACACACACACACAAAGCTATACAATCACAATTATTTGGCGTAAATATTTTCAACATACTGTATTACCCCAGGATCCTATTAAAGTCAGAGTAGATGAAAGCCAATGAGAATTTTAATTAAACTAACTTTTCTAATTGAAATGAAGGTAAATGAAGGTACACAACTCTTGGTATTTAATTTCTAGAGGAAAAAAGAGAGACTGTTTAACATGTGGAGGGCCAGATTCTGAGATAGCATAAACCAAAGTCGTCCTATTGAAGCCTGAGGATCTGGCCTCTGAGCTCCACAAAGATCTATTACATAACTGGGTGTGATACTGAAATCATTATTGTGGTAAAACTTTAATTGATTTCCAAGGGATTTTTACCTGAAAAAAAAGCTGTAGACTGGGTTCAGTGTTGCTAGAAGAAGAAAATGGCTGCTTATGTTACCAGCTACCCTGTAGGAGTTACTGTATCTTATACAAATAAAGAAATGTAAACACTAAGAATCACAGGAGAAGATAACTAAACACTATCCTAGCTGCAACTACTTCTAAAAATAAGAATAAAGGGTTTGATTCTTGTTTAAACTGAGACCCCTTTCTATTGGCATAGTAGTGTGACGTGGCCTTCGTTTTATAAGCATCAGACCCAAAGATTAGGCGTGATTCTCCACTGCCTTTCACCATTTCTTTTCACTTATGCCCTTGAAAACTGAGTTCAAAGCAGGTGCAAAATACTGGCCAATAATGTTAGTTGTCATATATAACTATAAACCCTCTGGCCTGAGCCCTAGAAAATAGGAAGCTCACTGTTGACACCCATTGGTGAATAGAGAGAAGGGCAGCTCAGAGTGTCTTGAGAACTCCAGATGGGCAAGGGCTCCGTAGTGGAGCAAGCTCTATGCTGGTACCTGGTGGTGTGCTAGGGGAGATCACTGACTGGCCAGGCCTTATTTACGTTTCATGTATGCAACTATTTGGTTAAAATACAATCAAGTTTTGAGTTTGGGGCAATAAAATTTTACTGTCCCTTTTGGAAAATTAAAGGACAAAAGAACTGCACCAAATATGCCTGCAGTCAGGTGTCACCTTGGCTGAGTCTACATTCCAGCACATTGGGTAAGGAAGCTTGGCTCATCCATAAAAAAGAAAGAAGCTGGGACTGCTCTCTGGTAGTCAAGACTCTTTAGTGTTCTATATGCCTCTGAATCCTCTCTACAGAGCTATCCTGAGGTAGCTATAAAACATTAGATGTTGCACAGTTGAGAGTAGCCTACCTGACTGTGGTCAGTAAGGCCTAGTGGTTGAAATGAGAGTTCAGTTTACCAATCCAGGGTCCAGGATGGGAAGAGTCCAGGAATGAGCCAATGGTCAGTACCAAGGGGACAGAAGACAAATGCCAGAGGGTCAACCAGAGTCATAAGGCAGCAGAGCCATAACTAGCGCCTTTGGCGCCCGAGGCAACAGGGGCGGCTCGGGCACCCTGCCCCCAAGCACGGCAGACGGGCAGTGTTCGGTATCCCCGCCGCTGAATTGCCACCGAAGCCGCGGGACTGGCGTACCTCTGCACCCCCTGTGGCTTTCCGCCCCTGGAGCCGCCCCTGCGAGGTGAGAAGGACCCTTCTGCACCCCTCAGGTATGCGTGCCTGAGGCGAGTACCTCACTTGCCTTGCCCTCATTATGGCTCTGTAAGGCAGCGGCAGAGCCAGGGATCTGAGTGGAATTGGGCTGGATCAAGAACAAGCTCACCTAAAGGTGTAGCACACATTGAGAAGCCACTAAGCTGCGGTATGGCCTAGGCATGTAAGCAGGGATGCTAAACCAGAAGCCAGTCAGGGGCTGTGATTACTCCATCAGTTCCAAGGCAGTGCAGTTGGGCTCATTGGTTGCCTTGCAGTGGTTAGTCAGGGAGCAGCCAGGAGCTGGTCTGGTCCCTAGTACTGAGGCAAGAGTGATTCGAGTGAGAGCACTGAGGTGGCTTGGGCTGAAGCTGCGGAACATGGCAGCCTAACTAAGGGAGTGGAATTCCCTACCCAGAAACAAATTTGAAATCACCTCAACTTGGTCAGGTGGTAGAGACCACAGAGCAGCTCTGGCAGCACTCCCCTAGGGACTGAAGACTGATCTATTTGAATTCTTAGACTCCACCAGCCAAGGTCACCAAACTGAGTGGGGAGGAGGTAAGTGGCTGGATTGTATCAGCCACTCACAAGTGCCAGAGGAGGGTGGAGGGCGGTACCATTGGTAAGACACCCTGGTGTGGGCAGAGGAGTCTCTCTTAATATACTATTAATTGCTGACTTTCCCATGTTCATTCTTTTGTCCTTCTTCTTCCCCTCTAATAAAGGACTCTTTGTTTTAAACTCCTGGACTTGAAGCTTGTGAGTGGGGAAGTATTACCAATCCAGGGTGCCCAGAATGGTATGTATAGTTTCCCAGGTATTTGAGAGGGGGCAAAAAATTGGGGGAAATTTTCAAAAGTTCCAAAAAGATTTAGGAGTACAAGACCATTAAAAGCCTGCAGAGCACAGTGGTAGAAGATCAATGGTTTGGGGCCCCTAAATCCACTAGGCACTTAAAAAAAATCCTGCCCCTGGTTTCAGGATTTTCAATAGTCTCAATACTAAGGGTGTATCGCAAACACCGAGGGTAGATCTACACTACAGCCTAAGCCAATCTAACTTACATCGCTCAGGGGTGTGAAAAAGCTCATCACCCAAATGACACAAGTTTTGCGCTGTCCACACTGGTGCTATATTGTCGGGAGATGCTCTCCCAACAACATAGCTTCCGCTTCTCTCCGAGGTGGAGTAATTATGCCAATTGGAGAGCTCTCTCCCATCGGCATAGTGTATCTTCACCAGACATGCTACAGCGGCACAGTTGCATCAGTGCAGTTGCACCAATATAGCGCTGTAGTGTGGACTTGCCCTTAGATAACTTTATCAAAGGCAAGTTTTTTTAGGGTGATGATATAAATAAAACTTATAAAAAATAGAAAATGTTATTTTTACCCATGATTGCTTTGGCTATCAAAACATATAAGGTAAAGAAGTTTAGTACAGTTATAGGTCATCGGAGCATCATTCTCTACAGTATTTTCAGTTATCAGTATAGGAATGATGTATCAATAAATATCAGTGTTACTCAAGTGAGATTGCACCTAACACATTTATCACTATACTGTAAAAAATATGTTAATGAGTGAGAGTTGACCTATGTAGCATCTGAATAGACTGACATATTTTGGAGCTTAAGCATACCAAATACCTTATTTTATTATCCTGGAAATTATTATGTCCGGAGACCTTGAATAACCAGGCTGCTATGGGGGCTGACAGTTTGACCTGAGTTTCCATTTTTCTGTTCGCCATATATAATGTAGAACAGCTTTTTTCCAGCCATCTGTTTTGGATGTTAAGCTCAATTCATGTACTTGTGAGGCTAGGAGGTTATTCAAGGACCATATATATTCACTGTACGGTGCCTGGTTGTGTGTATTATAGTTCTGTCATGACCGTGGTTTCATTTAGGATTATAAAATCCTGATCCCCTATGTTTTTGTAAGAAGATCTTTTCTTCTCAGGCATTGCATTGACTCTTTTGTTGAAAAATCATTCCCTATGTAAAAGTAACTACTATGTGTTCTGTAAAGGCATTGGACTTAAATTCCAGGGGTATGTAACCCTTCTGCCAGTCAGAGTCGGCAGCAACAAGGGCCGGGTTCCGTATCTAGGGATTCCATTCCAATAACACAATGCAAAACCGGCTCGAGCCCCCACCCAGTGACCTGGGACAAATATATATCACCCCCCCTGGGCGCCTCTAAGAGGCAGTACTTCCCCTCGCAAGCACAGAGTCTGAGTGTAGAAAAACCTTTTAATGACAGATAGAAACAATGCAGCATTTTGTTGGGGAAACACCACATCTAGGATTTGTAAACCAAACTGTGAGCAACGACCCACCCCAGCAAATTGGCCATGTCCTTTCCCTTTGGTTCTTGAGTCCAGCAACCCCAAAAATCACCCAAAGTCCCAAAAGTCCAACAACCCAAAAGTCCAGACCCAGAGTTCAAAAGTTCCTCTGCAGAGTGTTACACCCCCCCCAGTCTGGGTAGAAATGGGGAGGGGAGAGGTAAGGGGCACCTTACGTGGCTCAAAGCTGACTCCCCCGTCCCTTCGTGGGGCTTCGCTCTGCTCCGCTCCGCCAGCCATCTCACGAGTCACTCTGCTCAGCCATCCTGCAAGCCACTCCGGCTGTCCTGCCAACTGCTCTACTAGCAGCTCCACTCCGTCAGCCACTCAGCAATATATCTTCCAGCTCCCCCACTACTTAACACAGTGCTCACTGATTTCAGCTCATAACAATTTCAGCTTTTTAGTGATTTCAGCTTGTAGTTAGGGGAGCCTGTGTGCTCATTTGCACACTTGGCCCAGAGTGATTCCAACTCAGCAGCCTGTGATTAGACTCCTAAGGAACTCAAAATTAGCTCTGATATTCCACAGCGGAGAGAGACAGAAAGAGGTGCAATTGACATTTCAGGCCCTCAGAAGCGGCCCACACCACCAGATACAAATACCTATCCCCAGCCTCTTTCAATTCACTGGGTTTTGGAATCCATGTCCCTCGCCTAGCAAGTGCTGCTTAGCTAAGGGCGAGTCCCTTCATCATAACAAAAGCCCACTGTCCTTGATTCACCTAATCAGGGTAACAACACTTTATTCTTCCTGCCCCAATAACAGAGAAACTGGGGCTCCCACAGCAGTCAAGGTGACCATTTGGGCAAGCGGTCCATCATGCTTTGCAGGGTGGGTGTGTCCATGCAAACAAGATTAGCCCCTGACATCCCTTTCCATAACTCACCACCAGATGTCAGGGTAGAACTCATCCTGACTCTGCTTACAGGTAGAAATGCAGAGATATCTAGGTTATTTTATGAGAAGTGAAGAGGCATTGGACATTACCTCTAGCATTGTTAAATTGCACTGATAAGACCAGGTGACTGAATCCACAAAAGTACTTAAACACTTAACCCCCTGAGTTTGAAGCCATGTTTTTACAGGCCACTGCAATTCACAAAACCTCCACTTACCTGCTACCTAACCCTGTAGGCCACTAAACTCACTTGGCACCTAGGATTTTGCAGTAAAATTTCCCCAGGTACCTGTATTTCTATCTCTCAGCATGCACACTGCTGACTCACTCTGGCCATCTAAGCCCAAAAGTGATCATGATCCAAGAAAAAATAGGCACTCCCCTGCCTAACTCATGTGCTAGGCCTGCTCAGAGGCTGCTAACTCCACACAAGGCAGATTAAAGCACTCACTGGGAATGTGGGGGATCATTGGTTCAAGTCCCCTGCCTGATGAGAAGATAGGATTTAAACAGGGAGCATGTACTAATCACTGTACTATGGGATATTCTAATGTGGAGTTTTGTCAGTCTCTCCTTTTGAAGCTGTTCCGCTGTGGACAAATAATTGAATAATGAAATATTAAGTGAGTTAGAGAGTGAGAACTGATCTTTAGTCCAGTGGTTAGAGCACTCATTTGAGTGATCGCAGATTCCTCCTCTGCCCCATACAGGACTTAAATTGAGAACTTGAACCAGGTGTCTCTCACATCCCAGTGGGAGAACTTGAACCAGGTGTCTCTCACATCCCAGCTGAATATCCTAGGCACTGAGCTAAAGATTACTAGAGAGGGTGGCTGGCCTCCTTTCTTCCACTCCTGCCCCCAATTTGCATGGCATTAGGTGGCCTATGAGCATGCCTACTTAATTGGGCCGTACACATGAGTTAGGTGGAGGAAAGCCTATCTTCCCCTGGTTCATGGATTGCAAGTGGAAAGAGGCATCTTCCTGCTCCAGATAGAGGCACCTATGCATGAAAGGAGCATGCTTGGCATGTGCCACTCCTGTCAGCAGTATCTCCTATTGGCTTGCTTAGGCAAATCCACATTAGTGTGCTGTGTTTTGTGGATCACATCATAGGTGCCGACTTTTGTCAGCGCCCGTGGGTGCTCGCGCCCCGCCCCCACCCCAACTCCACCCCCAGCCATGCCTCAACTCCACCCTGGCTCCGCCCCTTCCCCAAATCCCCGCCCCCTGCCTGCACAGCGCCTAGTGCAGCCTGCGGTCCGGAGCCCGGCCCGCATGAGGAGCAGCCAGCACCAGCCGGGCAAACTGAGGGCAAGCGGCGGCCACCTCCTGGCCCCGGAGTGCAGCGCGCAGCCCCGGCTACCGCGCCTGTGATGGCGCGGCAGGGCCAGGGCCAGGCCGGTGTAGTGTATTAAAGTGGTCTCCGTAGGAAAGTGCTACTCACGGTGTACTGAGCATGCTCAGTACATCTGCTGAAGCCACTGACCTTCACCCTGCCCTTATTAGCCATAGGATTCTGCTGACTGCTTTTGACAGGGTTTAGAAAGGGGCAAAGGGGGCGAATCGGAGCAGGGGGGTGGCCAGGATCTGAGCAGGGGGTGAGAATTTACTGGTCTGGTGGGTCAAGCATCAGGAGGCAGGATTAGGAGAGGGGCTAAAGGGAAAATCAAGAATGAGGGGGGGAGGAGGCAGAGTTAAGCCCAGTGGGGGAGGCGCTTGTATAGGGTGTCAGAGGGCAAAACCCGGCACAGGCGGGGGCACAGCTACACGTTGGAATTTCACGTTGGAGTTTTTATAGTGCAAGAAACTGCTACCTGTAGACATTTGCTACATCAGGTAGCAGTTTTATACAATAGCAGTTTCTTACAATCTAATGCATGAGTAACTGCTACCAGTAGCACATTCCTACATGGAGCGGTATAATACACTGCACCGGCCTGGGCCAGGAGGCAGCCCCCGCTTGCCCTCGGCTCGGCCCGGCCGGCGCTGGCTGCTCCTCATGTGGAAATAACCCCCCTCCCCTCCCCCGAGCCTCGCGCCCCCCAGCTGAAATAACCCCCTCCCCTCCCCCAGCCTCGTGCCGCCCCGCTGAAATAACCCCCCTCCCCTCGTCCCGCCCCGCTGAAATAACCCCCCCTCCCCTCCCCCGAGCCTCGCGCTGCCCTGAAATAACCCCCCCTTCCCCCCAGCCTCGAGCCGCCGCCACCGCCAAAGTAAAAAAACCAAACCCCGAGCACCACAGCTAAGAAAAAACAAACAAACAAACCTCAAGCGCCGCCCCTTCCAAGGTGCCGGCCCTGCACTGCACGTCCCTGGCTCTGACGCTTTCCCCTGCGGCCCCCCCGCCGCCGCTGCCCAGCTGAGAGGAGGCTGGGCTAAAAAAAGCCGGGGCTTTTCGCTGGCTTTTCGGCGGGAGGCACCACCTGGAAGGTGAGTTGGGCGCGGGTGGGGGGGCAGTGGGGAGCTGCCGGTGGGTGCTCAGCACCCACCAATTTTTCCTCGTGGGTGTTCCAGCCCCGGAGCACCCACGGAGTCGGCGCCTATGGATCACATCCTAAGACATCTGTCTCTCCCTGCTCATTGTACAGGGAATCTAGATATCTGACTCAGCCTTTGTGGATCTCAGTGTTCTTCCTGTGACTCTAGGTGCCTCAGAGTTAGGTATTGAAATACTCAGCATCGCAACACCTAAGGCCAGGTTTGTCTTTCTGTGCTAAGTAGGATTTCAAGAGCCAGGGATTGATAAGTGTGATCATCAAGTAATGTTGACTGTCAGGCCAATACTGAATGAAACCTTTCCAATATGTGACTTGAAAAATTCTACACACCTTATTAGGTTGAGTAGCATATACTCATCTGAATAGTGCCATTGAATAAATAATGATTTGTATTAAAACATTATGATTTTCAACAGTACACTATGATGAAATGCTTCCATTATCTATTTTTACATTTGTCATGTTATTGCCTTTTCATATCTAGGATCAGACTCGATAGCTTAAATTTTCTGAAAGACATTGGGCAAACTCACTGTGAACATATGGACTAAAAGGACATGCTCTAACTGAGATAACTTTAAGCTATAAAGATGTTTCTTTTACAGCCAAATTAGAATGATTGATTCGGTTTCCAAAATCCATTTTAAGTTGTTATTCTATTGATCTGGGGGAATTTATTACAGTGGAAGTATTTGAGTTTTAATTTTAGAAATAGTAATCTTGCTGACCTCAAAACTCCTTAGTACAACAAAGATGGAAATCAGGTTAAGTAAACACAACCATAGTGCTAACCTTGCCAATTATATAGGTTCGGTAAGTGTGGAAAATAAGGACACAGACATAAAAGGCGGGTTTTATTAAAATCTTCATCTTTTATGGAGCACCTCATGAAACAACTGAAGATAGACACTAATTTCACTTTACAGTCTGCACTGCAAATTATACACCCCCCTCGAAAAATATCATAATAAGTGAGTCTTCGGTTTTAACACCATGGATGACAGAGTTGCAGTGATCCTGGCTATATGTGCAGAGATTCGGGCAGTGGTGGGAGAAGATCACAAAACTCTAAATGGTTAGAGAGAATGCCATGCAGTGTATATGGCCAGGTAGCAAAGTAAAACAACATCAAATAGGGCCTGAGCTATAAGTTGCTGATAAAAATTGGGTACAAAATTATTTAGGGCTTCCTCGTTGATCTAAAGAGTTGCATCTTTCAGCTGATAAGAAATCTGATTTTAAATAAGTATAATTAAGCCAGAAATGAAGTTTTTATTACTTTACCTTTTTTCTCACTTGGACCAATTTTTTTAAAGTCAATTTTTTATCAAACTAATTTAGACAGAGTATATGATTTTCCTTTTAAGACATATTTCTAGACAGGGATGACCAAACCCAATCTGAATTCATGGATAGCCATGACTGACACGCAAGTCTCATTGCATCTCCTTTTACAATGTCTCCTCTTGAAGCAGCACAGGTTGATAAAGAAGATTTTTAACCAAGTACTGAGGGATGATTTTCTGATGAGTCTTTCATACCCCTGTCAGATCAGAGATCATCACTCTGTTGCCTCTCATAGCACCATATAGCAACCCTAGCCTTTTAGATCATACAAGAGTGGAAAGAACACACTTTAGGACCCCTCAGTATTTCTCCTTACATTTCTCCTTAACAGGATACACTGGCAATCCTTAAAAACCTGCCAGTTGCCTTAAAAATGAACTAAAGTTCAATCAATATTTGCTTCATTCTAGATATTCCATATAATAAGGGAAGAATGTACATTTTTAAGGAAAATAATCATTTTAAATCTTGCTGGAGACTATCATATCATCAATTACATTTATTTTTGTTTGCTTGTTCCTTTTTATAATATAACCTGGTCAGCTGCCTGGGCATAGAAGTAGAGACACAAGATCACATTTTCAAAATGCTGCACCTGGACTGGCCTCACAACCATGCCCAGAGCCAGAAAAAAGTAATTGCACATGCAAAATATGCAGCTGTTCACCCAAATAAAGTACTGTCATGGGGCGGCACAGGTTTCCTTCCCCTCGTCCCTGCGCCCAGGCTGGCAAAATAAAGGGTCTCAGATGCCCCTTTCAGGTACTTCACCCATTCTCTTTTATTTACAGTGGCTGTACAGTCCCAATTTCCCCAAACTGGTCCCTGCCCTGACCTCACAGTGGGTCCTCCAGCCTTTGAGGCTTGTGTCTGCCAATAGAGACAGAGCTACCTCCCTCCTATCCTCCTGCCTGGCTCGCCACTCCCCCACCCCCACCCTTCCTGGGTTTTTCTCTGGGTTTATATTCCTTCCCAGTCCTCAATTCAGCTGGTCCCATTTGGCTCAGTAGATTACACTGAGCTTGCCCTCATTAGGCCCTTCAGTTGGCTCCCTGCTGAGGGTCTTGGCCCATTCACCCGGCCACACTGCAGGGAAACAGGGGGAAGAAGGGTCTTTAGCAAGGCATCAGAAGGTTTGATGCCTCTGCCCTGCGACAAGTACATATATACAAACAGGTGATTTTTACATAGTTATCTATTATGAATTAGATACATATTTTGTGCATGCTGTTACCTGTTTATGTTCACATTCTTTTCCATGCACATTTTGCTACATGATTTTGAAAACTTTGCCAATAAAGTTCAGCAAAATAACTTTGCAAACATCAGCGGAAAATATATTTTTGGAAGAACAGAGCACAGTATTGATTGAAATTGAATGGGATAGAGAGGAAGGACACGGGGAAATGTAAAGTGTTCAAAAGAAAATGAATATTGTGCCAAGGGTTATGTGTGTCATCTTGTTATGAATACATCATAGGTAAAAAAAAAACACAGCAACAAAAATGTGAATATGGATGGAAGTGCCAAAAGTAATCAAGAGTAAGAAAGAGGCCGATGCAATGTATTAAATGTCAGGGACAATGGAGGACTAGAATGATTATACAACAAAGTACAGAAAAGAACAGAAAAGAATATGCAAAGAAAGACAGGGAGTTTGCAGAAGAGGCTAAGATACATAATAAAAAATATTTCATATACAGAAAGAAAAAAGAGGTCATTGAGATCGTAGAGCATGTAAGAGACAACACATTCATTTAGTTTTTTCATTTAACATCCTTAAGGTACAATCAAGGTGTGCGTGAGCTACTGTAGGACTTGTGAAGTCATTTTCAGGCCAAAATTGCATACTTGATGGAATTTGTTTTTCACATTCTTCCACCCTAGGTTCACTACCTATTTCCCAAAACAGTGTTTACTATCACAGATTCAAAGGTCAGAAGGTACCATTGTGATCATCTAGTTTGACCTCCTTTATAATACAGGCTATAGAACTTCCCCAAAAATAATTCCTAGAGCATATCTTTTCAAAAAACATCCAGCCTTGATAGAATCATAGGATCATAAAATATCAGGGTTGGAAAGGACCTCAGGAGGTCATCTAGTCCAACCCCCGCTCAAAGCAGGACCAATCCCCAACTAAATCATCCGAGCCAGGACTTTGTCAAGCCTGACCTTAAAGACCTCTAAGGATAGAGATTCCATCACCTCCCTAGGTAACCCATTCCAGTGCTTCACCACCCTCGTAGTGAAAAAGTTTTTCCTAATATCCAACCTATACCTCCCCCACTGCAACTTGAGACCATTACTCCTTGTTCTGTCATCTGGTACCACTGAGAACAGTCTAGATCCATCCTCTTTGGAACCCCCTTTCAGGTAGTTGAAAGCAGCTATCAAATCCTCCCTCATTCTTCTCTTCTGCAGACTAAACAATCCCAGTTCCCTCAGCCTCTCCTCATAAGTCATGTGCTCCAGCCCCCTAATCATTTTTGTTGCCCTCCGCTGGACTGTTTCCAATTTTTCCACATCCTTCTTGTAGTGGGGAGACCAAAACTGGTCACAATACTCCAGGTGTGGCATCACCAATGCAGAATCGAGGGGAATGATCATGTCCCTCGATCTGCTGGCAATGCCCCTACTTATACAGCCCCAAATGGCATTAGCCTTCTTGGCAGCAAGGGCACACTGTTGACTCATATCCAGCTTCTCTTCCACTGTATCCCCTAGGTCCTTTTCTGAGGAACTGCTGCCTAGCCATTCGGTCCCTAATCTGTAGTAGTGCATGGAATTCTTCCGTCCTAAGTGCAGGACTACTATGAACATGAAACAGAACTAAAAATAAATGGAATTGTTCCATTCAGTGTTCTTAGCTCTGTCTACCACGTGCTGCCTTCCCAATATCCATTTTCCCTATAGCCTAACTCAGGAAATCATTTAAACACATGCTTATGTCCATCTCTTTTCAGGAAAACATTTAAACATTTATTTAAAATTAAGCATGTGCTTAAAATTCATGGGTTCTTTGGGAAAAGTGCACACAGAAATAGATGGACTGAAACGTCAGTGAAAATTTGGTATTCCGAGACCAATTTTGAATGAAATCATTTCATGTTTTCTTTGTTTTGTTTTTTACCTAATGTGAATTAGCCACTGCTAAATTTCATAGACACTTCTGGAAAACCTAGAGCTCCAGGCTGAAAACTCATTTCAGTCAATGGAAAGAGACTGATTGACTTCCTTTGTCATTGGTACAGTCCCACAGATTTCCAGATACTGCTTTACTATACTATTAACATATCAAGTTAAGACATTTAAGGGCATATCCTCAGCAGGCATAAATTGTCATGTCTCCATTGAAGTTAATGATAATTTACACCAGCTGAGGATCTTCCCCTTAAAAGTTATCTGTTGTATGAGGACTTCCATTTTCACCATCCAAACATTCATAGAATATGTGAAATTCCATCCATTTTATTTGTGAACTGTGAAGGGCATTTTGTGTTATTTTAGTTGACCCATACATTGCCCATGATACATATGCACAACTGCCATTTACATCTGTGGGAGTTTTAACAATGAATAGACTGGCAATATATGACCTTTAAAGATAAGTAAATTGACTTATTTAATTCTAAAGCCATTAAAGCAAAAGGTTTTCCTACGTTGTACGAAAAAAATGTTTATTAGTTGAGAACTGATAAGCAGTTTGAAACTTCTAACTTTATAGATTAGCTTAGAGAAAAGAATAAATTGTAAATTCTCTTAAACAATTAATATCCATATTTTAAACAGAACAGATTATGTTTAATACAGCTGGTACTATGGGGTCACCCACCGTTACTTTTTTATTTGCTAATGTCCTGATCTCATAGGGAGTGTTTACATTGACTTCAGTGGGATATTCACCACACCCTAAACAGGGAAACACATGTTATTAAACAATTAAGATGTCTTGTTGATAATATTTATAGATTTAGGATGAAATCTGGGTCCTGCTTACTTTAATAGCAAATGACTGACTTCATTAGGGCCAGGATTACTCTCTCTCTCTCTCTCTCTCTCCCTCTCTCTTACACAGACACATGAATACACACTCTATAGGTGGGGCTAGTACTGCCATCTTTTGTTCAGCTTCCCCCTACTTCCCATGATAGGATCCTGCTTGTATTGCTTATAATGTTGCCAAACTTTTTAACTGCTTGGGCAGAACTTTTCCATGTCAGGTGTGTGGTTCAAGCAGATTTTTAAAAAATGTTTTATTGATTGTTTTTTTTTTTTACTTCAGCCAAACAAGTTCAGCCTCTTTGGAGAAAAAGAATAGGGGAAAATTTGTTTTGTCCCATGTTAAAAAATTCTGTGTGACATTTTCTTTGAAATGCTCTAGCGTCTTCATGCATTGGAGGAAGGTTTCCTGTGGAAAAATTAGCAGGTAGTAATATAATTAACAACTGTATTATAATATACACCAAAAGGCTGAATTAAGGTAACATTGACATTGCTGATACAGACTTACACGGCTGCTACTCTGAAACCTGTCAAAATTGACATTTCCAAACTTTTGAGTACTTCACACACACACACACACACACACACACACACACACACACACACACACACACACACACAGAGGTTCACTGAGCCCTGTACATCTGCAGCTCCATTGATTTAAATGATTCTGGTACCCAGAAACATTTTCGATAAAGAGTTTTGTACTGTAGATGTATGTCTTTCCTAACTGCATATAGATATCCAGAAATATTGTGGGAGGAAAAGAGTGTTAACCAGAGAGAAAAATAGATTTGGGAGGTGGGTGTTTTATTCCTCACCCCACCCTAATTCATAAAACTGTCTTTACAGTAAATATGAAATAGTGTAGCAGCATTTATTTTTATGTGATAACCATAAAGATAAAGGATTCATAACTGCTTCTCCTAATTTGTTGTTGGGTTTTGAAAATGTTTTTATGGCTTTTTGGATTTGAAAAAAAATAGTGAAATTAACTAATTAAACAGATAAGATAGAATTGCTATTCTCCAGTAAGGAAAGCATAACATACTCCTCTTCAAACAAAAAGTGACATAAATATATGGTTATTCCATTTTTGGAGTTAAGGAGTGAGCAAAATTTCAGTAGAATCAGATTTAGTATGGTATGGTTATGCTTTATTCTACCACAGGAGATTTATGCCATGGTATCTGGGCTGCATATAGATCATGTTAAGCAGTTTTGTTTCATTTTAGTCCAGGAGAGAACAAAAAAAGACTCTAAGTAAATTGCTTAACATCTTCAATATTGGCAGGGCATTATTCAGTTGTGTGTCATGTTTTATAATTATATTAATGAAAATGTAAAAAATATTCATAATTAAGTCAATTATGCCTAATGCAGATAACTTATAAAACATAATTTCCATATTCATTCTTGTTTTGCAAAGCAGATGTTCCATTAAAGGTAATTAATTTATAATAATTGCATTGCTTCAATTGGTGCCTGTCTGCCAGCCTGAACTGCATTGTACCATAGAAGTGACTTGCTGCTATTGATCAAGTGACAAATCAAGATAGATTGTGCTGGGCAGATTTAGCTACATAGTTTGAGTTAAAGATCCTGAACAGGACTGTAGGGATTAAATTTCAAAGGCAAACTTTCTCTGTCAGTCCAGTTTTTACTCTTGCAGCCAATTTCACCCCACATGTTGAAAGGCACTCATCTCATAGCAACAAATATAGAATTTTCAGCCACTGCGCCCTATAAATTATCTGGACCAGCACTCTTCCAGCTAGGGAAATGCACTCACTTGCAGAAGTATGAAGTTTCACTCCAGTTAGTTTACAGTAGCATGAGCAACAAGGTGAGCCAGGGCCTCTATAGTGGCATTCAGAAATGCTTCCAGTTCCATGCACAGAGCCAGGTAGGCAGGCAGAGCTTCGGAGTCTCAATGCATGGATGAGATGATGGTGTAGAGAGGAGGGGTTTAGATTTATTAGGAACTGGGGAAACTTTTGGGATAGGGGGAGCCTTTACAGGAAGGATGGGCTCCATCTAAACTAAAGAGGATCCAGACTGCTGGCACTTAACATTAAAAAGGTTGCAGAGTAGTTTTTAAACTAAGGGATGGGGGAAAGCCGACTGCTGCAGAGGAGCACGTGGATCAGACAGAGACTTCTCTTAGAGGACAGTCTATTGATAGAGATTCTCTAGGATTCAGTTAGGAGGAGAGCATGGAAAAGTATGGGCCAGATCAGATGAGAAACATTCACATAAAAAAGAATCTGACACATCAGAAAAGGGCAGACAAATAATCAGTGACAAGTTTTTAAAGTGCTTGTACACAAATGCTAGAAGTCTAAACAATAAGATGGGTGAACTAGAGTTCCTCATGTTAAAGGAGGATATTGATATAATAGGCATCACAGAAACCTGGTTTAGTGAGGACAATCAATGGGACACAATCATTCTGGGGTACAAAATATATCAGAAGGACAGAAAAGGTCATGTGGGGGAATGGGGGTGGAGTGGCACTATATGTGAAAGAAAATGTAGAATCAAATGAAGTAATCGTTTTAAATGAATCTCCATGTTCCACAGAATCTCTATGGATAGTAATTCCATGCTCTAATAAGAATTATAACAGTAGGGATCTATTATCTACCATCTGTCCAGGACAGTGATAGTGACGATGAAATGCTAAGGGAGATTAGAGAAGCTATCAAAAATAAATAACTCAATAATAGTGGGGGATTTCATTATCCCCATATTCATTGGGTACATGTCACCTCAGGACGAAATGCGGAGACAAAATTTCTCGATACTTTAAATGACTGCTTCTTGGAGTGGCTGATACAGGAACCCACAAGGGGAGAGGCAATTCTCGATTTGGTCCTGAGTGGAGTGCAGGATCTGGTCCAAGAGGTAACTATAACAAGATCACTTGGAAATAGTGACCATAATATAATAACATTTAACATTCCTGTGGTGGGAAGAACAATTCAGCAGCCCAGCACTGTGGCATTTAATTTCAGAAAGGGGAACTATGCAAAAATGAGGAGGTTAGTTAAACAGAAATTAAAAGGTATAGTGACTAGAGTGAAATCCCTGCAAGCTGCATGAACACTTTTCAAAGACACCATAATAGAGGCCCAAATTAAATGTATACCCCAAATTAAAAAACACAGTAAAATAACTAAAAAAGAGCCACCGTGGCTTAACAACCATGTAAAAGAAGCAGTGAGAGATAAAAAGGCATCTTTTAAAAAGTGGAAGTCAAATCCTAGTGAGATAAATAGGAGCAGAAATACTGCCAAATTAACTGTAAAAATGTATTAAGAAAAGCCAAAAAGGAGTTTGAACAACAACTAGCCAAAAACACAAAAGGAAATAACAAAATGTTTTTTAAGTACATCAGAAGCAGGAAGCCTGCTAAACAACCAGTGGGGCCCCTGGACGATCGAGATACAAAAGGAGCACTTAAAGACGATAAAGTCATTGTGGAGAAACTAAATGAATTCTTTGCTTCAGTCTTCATGGCTGAAGATGTTAGGGAGATACCCAAACCTGAGACGTCCTTTGTAGGTGACAAATCTGAGGAATTGTCACAGATTGAAGTGTCACTAGAGGAGGTTTTGGAACTAATTGACAAATGTAACAGTAACAAGTCACAGGGACCAGATGGCATTCACCCAAGAGTTCTGAAAGAACTCAAATGTGAAATTGCGGAACTATTAACTCTGGTTTGCAACCTGTCCTTTAAATCAGCTTCTGTATCCAATGACTGGAAGATAGCTTATGTAACACCAGTATTTAAAAAGGGCTCTAGAGGTGACCCCGGCAATTACAGACTGGTGAGTCTAACGTCAGTACCAGGCAAATTAGTTGAAACAGCAGTAAAGAATAAAATTGTCAGACACATAGAAGAACATAAATTATTGGGCAAAAGAGACAGACCAGTTCTCGCTTACAGACAGCCCCCCAACCTGAAGCAAATACTCACCAGCAACCACACACCATACAACAAAAACACTAACCCAGGAACCTATCCTTGCAACAAAGCCCAATGCCAACTCTGTCCACATATCTGTTCAAGTAATACCATCATAGGACCTAATCACATCAGCCACGCCATCAGGGGCTTGTTCACCTGTACATCTACCAATGTGATATATGCCATCATGTGCCAGCAATGCCCCTCTGCCTTGTACTTTGGCCAAACTGGACAGTCTCTATGAAAAAGAATAAACGGACACAAATCTGACATCAGGAATCATAACATTCAAAAACCAGTACGAGAACACTTCAACCTCTCTAATCACTCAGTGACAGACTTAAAGGTGGCAATTTTGGAACAGAAAAGCTTCAAAACCAGACTCCAATGCGAAGCTGTTGAACTTTAATTAATTTGCAAACTAGATACCATTAAGTTAGGTTTGAACAGAGACTGGCAGTGGCTCAGTCATTACGTTACTTGAATCTATTTACCCTAGCTAACTATCCTCACTCACACCTTTGTGTCAACTGTAGAAATGGGCCATCTAGATTATCACTTCAAAAGTTTTTTCCCCCTGATGATATAGTTCCTCTTAATTAATTAGCCTCTTACAGTTGGTATAGGTACTTCCACCTTTTCATGTTTCTTTGAATGTATAAATATCTGCTTACTGTGTGTTCCATTCCATGCGTCTGATGAAGTGAGCTGTAGCCCATGGAAGCTTATGCTGAAATAAATTTGTTAGTCTCTAAGGCGCCACAAGTAATCCTGTTCTTTTTGGTGACACAGACTAACACGGCTGCTACTCTGAAACCTAATCTATTAGAGTTCTTTGAAGGGGTCAAAAAACATGTGGACAAGGGGGATCCAGTGGTGTAATCCAGATACAGTGTACTTAGATTTCTAGAAAGCCTTTGACAAAGTCCCTCACCAAAGGCTCGTACGTAAATTAAGTTGTTATGGGAAGATCTTTTCATGGATTGAGAACTGGTTAAAAGACAGGGAACAAAGGGTAGGAATAAATGGTAAATTTTCAGAATGGAGAGGGGTAACTAGTGGTGTTCCCCAAGGGTCAGTCCTAGGACCAATCCTATTCAACATATTCATAAATGATCTGGAGAAAGGGGTAAATAGTGTGGTGGCAAAGTTTCCAGATGATGCTAAACTGCTCAAGATAGTTAAGACCAAAGCAGACTGTGAAGAACTACAAAAAGATTTCACAAAACTAAATGATTGGACAACAAAATGGCAAATGCAATTTAATGTGGATAAATGTAAAGTAATGCACATTGGAAAAAATAACCCCAATTATACATACAATATGATGGGGGCTAATTTAGCTACAACTAATCAGGAAAGAGATCTTGGAGTCATTGTGGATAGTTCTCTGAAGACGTCCATGCAGTGTGCAGCGGCAGTCAAAAAAGCAAACAGGATGTTAGGAATAATTAAAAAAGGGATAGCAAATAAGACAGAGAATATCTTATTGCCCTTACATAAATCTATGGCACACCCACATATTGAATACTGCGTACAGATGTGGTCTCCTCATCTCAAAAAATATATACTGGCATTAGAAATGGTTCGGAGAAGGCAACTAAAATGATTAGGGGTTTGGAATGGGTCCTATATGTGGAGAGATTAAAGAGGCTAGGAGTTTTCAGCTTGGAAAAGAGGAGACTAAGGTGGGATATGATAGAGGTATATAAAATCATGAGTGGTGTGGACAAAGTGAATAAGGAAAAGTTATTTACTTGTTCCCATAATATAAGAACTAGGGACCACCAAATGAAATTAATGGGCAGCAGGTTTAAAACAAATAAAAGGAAGTTCTTCTTCACACAGCACACAGTCAACCTGTGGAACTCCTTGCCTGAGGAGGTTGTGAAGGCTAGAACTATAACAAGGTTTAAAAGAGATCTAGATAAATTCATGGAGGTTAAGTCCATTAATGGCTATTAGCCAGGATGGGTAAGAATGTCGTCCCCAGCCTCTGTTTGTCAGAGGGTGGAAATGGATGGCAGGAGAGAGATCACTTGACCCTTACCTGTTAGTTTCACTCCCTCTGGAAAACCTGGCATTGGCCACTGTCAGTAGACAGGATACTGGGCTGGATGGACCTTTGGTCTGACCCAGTATGGCCATTCTTATGTTCTTAAGTTGTGGAAAAGGCCAACTACCCTCCAATTTCTCTGCGTTGTCATCTGTGCCAATGAGATGACCACCATGGTCACCTGTGCCCAATCAGAGGATGAATCAATGATCAGTCTTTATATACATGGACTAATCCATGTTGCCTTATCTCCCACAAACATGTCCTGTATCTCGTGGTACACTGATCTTGGTAGCTGCTCCTGCAGCATCCAGTAAAAAAAGACAGAGTCAGGTCCCTCTTCCTTTCACAGAGGAGCTACAACCCCCAGAGCTATTGTCCATATGTGCCAAGCAGCAAAGCTGCACCAAAGCTCAGCAGTTAGGGCAGGTGATTGCCTATAATGTGGTGTGGGGGAAGGGATATAAGCATGCCAGGTTATCTTCCTGCAATGGCTATAAAGGAAATGAATGGATATCTGTTTACACTTCCAGCCACAGTGCATCTTCTTTGTTTTAGGCTTCATAGCCTATATCCCAGACACTCTCTCTCAAGAGCATGGATGTGGGATAAGGACAGAGCTGCTGACTGACACCTGTTCAGTGTTTATTCCCTGGGCCTTTGAAAGAACAACAACCCAGTAGTTATAGAGAATGAGTTAGTTTTCTGATTAGCTGAAGTGAAGAACATATCATTCAGAATGTAGTTTTGTAATAAATAACATTATAACATGCATTATAACATGCATTATAAAAACCAACATGCCAGTCAGTCACAAAAAACAAACAAAAAAACATTCCCATGGAAACTCAGTCTCACATGTAGATTTATCAGTTAATCAGCAGCAAAGTTCAGACAGAAACCAATAATCTTAAGAGAACAGAGAGACAGAACTATATGTTAGAAATGGAAACCATTGTTTTAACACTCGTTTTCTACTATATCGATATGAATTAATTGAACGCACATGATCTCAGTGAAATATAGTGGTATGATATTACATTTATTCTTATCGATGTGGTCCTTTTTCCGTCATGGACCATACTTCAGTTAGTATAAATCATAAGGTAATGGATTTTGAAAAAAGGAAACAATGCATTGCCTTTCACATCTTTTGATTATGAAAATATATTTCATTTTTGGATTATGGGACTTTTCTGGGTATAACGAAATGATACACATATATTGTTACATCGTTGCCTCTGAAAAGTGAATGTCCATAAGACAGCTAATAAAAAAACAAACCACAAAAAAATTATGCAGGAGGACAGAGTTATGCAGTAGGACAGAAGTAGATTATCATAATGATCTTTCCTAGACTTAAACTCTACAAAATCTAGACAAAAATAAAAGTAATGCAATTGTAATGTACATGGTGCTTGGAAAATGAATTTCTGACAGGAGTTGGTTAGAGCAGCCCTGTACAGTTTTCTAGACAACTCAACTGATTCACCTCTGTCCCATTTGTTAATCATAGCTGATCTCTTCTGAGTTGAGTAAAGTTTGTCTTGTGTTAAGGTCCAGTATCTATTGAGGTCTAAAATAAAGCCACCAAACCCATTTCCTTCCTAGCCCATGGCCAAATTTAAATCTAAGTCTCGAGAGGCCATAACTCACTGATTCAACTAACCTTAAATGTTCATTTTTTCTTGCTGATGAATTTGTCGTCATGTTGAAGGGCTTTTACATTAAAAATAGATTTTCTTTCCTGCAAACACATGGTTTATTAACATATTATAATGTATAATATACTGAGATGTTCTGGAAAAAGGAGTGGTTTTCTGTTTTTGTTTTTCAGCCTGTGTTTCTCTGTCAGCTCAATTTTAAAGTATTGTATTCATTATCCTTAGGGAATCAGAACATTTAACCACAAGAGTGTTCTACTGTTAGTCTCCCCAACAGCAAAGCAGGATAATATACCCCATGACTCTTTACTCCCCTCCCTACTCTGCAGGTGATGAGATAATAAAAACTGAGAATTTGTTCGGCTCTGGATTTCAATATTCCTTATAAAATCCAGTAACTGTTTCCTATGGGTCTTGCATAACAGAGGAGAATAAAACTGAATAAAAATATATTTTGCAAATCAGAATTCACATAGTGCCATAAAATTGCCACATGTATTGAAAACTCTTCGGATTATTTTAAATACATTTTAAAATAAATTTAATGTAATGAATGTTTTCTTTTTTAAGCCTTTACTACCCATCCTTGTAATGAAGGGAGAATTTCTGTGCTCTCCCACGCAGATGGACTTTCATTTACTTCCATGCACCTTGGATCAGGCCTCCGTTTGGAAAATCTTGTGTCATCAAAGAATTATCCATATATATGCATCTAAATTAAATCAAAATGTATCTTCTCTAATCTAACCTCCCCAAAGACCCAGGCTAGTAGTAAGTGGTCAACCCTTTTCATAGCATGTTGACAAGAGCGTTGATCTCTGTCTATGGGCTGACTTAAGTGATCACACAATAGGCTCATGTAATGAGTTGTACTCCAATGCATGTTTTGCTATTAGTAAAGGAAAGTTCTAATATCAATATTTATTCTCTCCTTTCCCTGTGCTCAACCTTACCCTTGTAAAGTATTTTTCTATATTGTTTAATTATAAAATATTGCCAATGAATTCATTTTTACATTGGATGAAAGTAAAGCAAAATCATGACAGATTTAAAGTGGGATAACACAATATGTTTATCAATAACTCCTAGGGGAAAACACATCTTTTGTTCATTCCTTTTGCAAGTAAATTGGATTCATTACTAACATGTCTTTAAACTCAAGTTTGTATTCCCTTATTGTTTTTATCATGTATTGTAGATGTGTATTTCTAATTTATCTTTTTTGTGTTCTGTAAAATAACTTCTTGAACAATTCCTATCTGTTGAGAGCAGACAAGCCTATGTTTTAAGTCTAAGCTCGGAAACAAAAAGAATTAGCTGATCCTATCTAGTGAATAGGATTCTTCAGAATGAGAAAAAAAACCTGATAATGCTGTTTTCATAAAAACTCCTAGCAGGATCAGATTTGAAATTCTGCAGAAAACACTATATATCTTTTCTAATGAAGCCAGCTAGATTAAATGCATGGAATCTACAACATGTTTTTTCTCTCTAATATCAGAAATCAAATATAGTTTTGAAAATAATTTAAATACTGTGATTGGAGGCTGTGCTTTAATTTCCATTGTACGATTTACTAATGTAGACTGGACACTGTCCCATCTGATGAAATGGAAAGAGATTATGGGAGATGATCATTTTCTGAAGTTTAAAATAACATATAATTTGGATACATATGTAGATGTACTGTTAATGCTTTGGTAACAGAGGATTTTCCAAACTGGGGCCTGATCCAAGGCCCATGGAAGTAAATGAAAAGATTCTCACACTAGTAAGACTTTACATTGCTATCCTCCATTGCCATTCCATTATTTTCTCAGTCCCTCTTTCTCCTATTTGGAAGTCTTCATAAAGTTAATGTGTCACTGGGAGGGGAGAAAAAGACAATTTGCCAGTCTTAAAAGCTTTGCATACTAATACCTTATTGAAACATGTTTGTTTTGACAACCTATTTCAACTGTTCTGCACCAGCAAAGGAAGAAAAAGGAAGCTTGTTTTATGAAGTATTGTGCCAGATATTCTGACACATTGCCAGAAAATGAACTTCTCCAAATTGTCAACAATGCATGAACTTGTTTCATACTTCATCCATTATATGAATGAGATGTGAATTAATTTCAGTTTCTTTCAATATCATTCTGTTGATGCGGAACATTCAGCTTCAGTTCCAACAAGAAGCAATTCTCCAGATAATATATCAACAAGAGCAACTTTACAGTCTTCATCAGATTCAAAGGGCACTTTATATAAAGCGGCCCAAAAGGTTGAATGTGGGTGCCTAAATTTAGGAATCTAAATCCATACGTAGGTACCTAAGAGGCCTGGTTTTTCAAGTCTGTAGGGCCAAAACCTTTGAAAATCAAGACACAGACTTCTTAGTGTTAGTCTTTGATTATATTTCTTCACTATCAGCATTCAAGTTTTAAAAATGTTGTATACGCTAATCTGGTCATCACTTAAAAATCAACATTTCCCTAGTACTTACTACACAATATCGTTGAAGAGATACAGCAGTTTCCTCCTATACTTATAATGGGAAATAACTATTGTATACTTTGCCAAGTGGTGGACTTTGGTGGCAAGCACTGTATATATCAGGTATATAGCTTGATTTAAATATTAGAGTGATTCCATATTCACTATTACAGATAGGGAGATTGATCCAATTCTCATTGAAATCAATGGGAGAAGGATAGACTCAGAATTTATATAGTCTATATTCATGAACTGGAATTAAAGGGCAAATAATTTTTTTTCTCATGTTCCCCATAAAACTCTGCAATTCAGGTTCACAAACTTTCTTCAGACAAAAAGCTTCTTATTTCTATCATGTTCTTTTATAAAAGAAAAAGAGAAATCATTGCAAAAACTATACATTTCTTAGAGGGTCTAAAAGATTTCCTAAGGTACATTGTGGGCACATATGTGAACTGCTGAGTGGGGTTGAACTAGAACAACTTGTGTGTGGAAAAGGGTGAGAGTAACAGCAATGATGTCTCGTGAAATGAACAGCTGTCACGTGGATAACATGGATTTCTGTGGGAGCTCTGGAGTGCTAGAAATTTTTTTACAAATAATGCTGTGCCATAGCAGGGTCATGAGCAGCCAGACTTAGTGGTCAGAGCCTGAGTCCACAGCTATGAGACAGGAGGCAAGAGTCAGCTGGGCAGGATATTGGGAGACCAGAGGCAGGACACAAACTTGAGCTCAGAACCATGAGTCAGTAACCAGAGTCAAGCTGTGTCGGGATGCCAGGAAATCAAGCCAGGGGTGCAAGAGCACAAAGCATGGTGGAGCTGAATTGTTCAGACAGCTTCCTGTTCCTGCTGCTATCTTAAATAGGGCAGCAGGACAATCAGATGCTCTGGGACTCTGCCAATAGGACATTAGGGCTGAGCCTTGAACTGGGGCTGGGCTTCATGGCCTTGGGTAAGCAGTTGTTAGCAGGCAGCCAAGCAGAAGGCTGAAGCATGGCTGCTCCTGTGGAACTGGGTGCAAGGCCTATGGGTCATGACAGGCTGCTGATCACCTCCTTTGAGGTAATGAATGCACATAACTCTCACTGACTTATACATGCATGTGGAATGCACTCAATGTCTTGGGGAAGGTATCACCAGCCCATAAGATACAACTCATAAGACTCCCCTCTGCACAGAACTTCAGGCAAAGTCAATGGGAGTTTCACACATGGAAAGTGCCCCATAAATACATTGCACAAATTAAAACACAGTTAACACAGATCCAAGTTCAGAAAGCACACACAAAAGAATCCCCCTGTAAGGCCATATGAATTACATTAACAGTGCAAAAGGATACATCGTTCTTAGAGCTGATCACTTAACTACAGTATAAAGGAGAAAGAGGTACATGTAGGAAACTCTCCTTGAATAGTTAATTATCTGTATTATTCCATCTGAGCTAAATAGATCTATAGTTATAATTCCATATAAACAAAACACAAATGGTAACCAGCTACAAAGAAATAGATGCAAACACGGTGTTAATGCTAGCTTCTCAAAAGATTTGCTGATAATGCACCAGACCCATTCTTGAGTGTAAAACTAATGCTATGAGTATGCAGCAAGTCTTACTGGAACACTTGTTTCCAACTGGATTTTGTTAAGATTTCGGTTGCTACTTTGTTTTCAGTAATAGTAATAAGTTTTCTAATTTATTTTTTGAGGTCACAGACATTAGTACAGTTAAATCCTGTTCAGCTGTATATAAGAAGTCAGCTTCAAAGCAACTAAAGGTCAAACAGGTCAAGGATAGACTAATACGTGAAGGTACAAGATAAAGATAATGGTAACCATTATGAAAGTTTTTGAACATATAGAAAAAAAAACATGACCATATTATCAACAAAATAACTTTAGTAAGGAGAAAAGCTCAACAACCACAGTGACATCTTAGGTAACTGTTTTACTCAGTGACCAAATATTGGGTCTCAAGTCAAATGAATCCAGGTATCATTTCAGTTCACTTCTGATTTTCTATTATAATAGCATGAGATTTGATGATATCAGCAGATGGCTACAACGACTGTACTTCAGCAAACAGTCATTCATAGGTCTGTTGATGGATTGAATTAGATGCATTTATTGAACTACAGTGATTGTGGAAAGTGTGTTTCTTACATTGATGGTACTGGAACCAATGTCAGAAGGCTAGACATATGTGTACTGAAATGAATTATAAACCATTGTGGCTACACTGTATAATTCAATCAGTTTCTTCTATGTATATTATCTTGTGTATATTTGTTCAATTACACTTTTATGTGCAGTAGCAGTTTCCGTGTGTGTGCATTTTTATATTTGTTTGTACTACTTCACATCTATTTCTAAAACTTAAAACCTTACTTTAAAAAATGATGCCACAAATGAAGCTATGACTTACCCTCAGTCTAAGCACTTCCTTTTTGTGAAAAGTTTTTCTTTTTACTTTCTCATGCAAATTGAGTGATGCTATTGAAAGCTAGACATCTGGAGTTCTCCTTTAAGGTCTATGTCTGAGTCCAATAAATGCTAACACTTTCACTATTGCATCAACAAAAAAGAAAACAGTGAATATGAACCTTTAACTGCAGTGTTCTAAACCCCGAAACAGTTCAACAAACTCCAGAAGTATTTTTTTTTCTTCAACTCCAAACATGTGGTACCTAATCCATTAAAAACTATGGCCATCAGAACTACCAGTGAATAAAACACAACTTGCATCCCAGTTTGAAGCTCTGTACTATTGTATTTTCATTGTGTGCATTGCTTTGAAGAGGCTCAAGTACTTTCTACACAAGGTATGCAGATTGGTACCAGCCCTCATTGCTGCTTGAGCCTAATCCAAAGCCCACTGAGATCAATGGACATCATTGTATTGACATCAGTGGGCTTTGGATCAGCTTGGATCAAATTCTATGGGTAAGAGCCTGAACTCATTTAAGTCAATGGTAAAACTCCCATTGACTTCAATAGGATGTCTAGGACTGCATTCTATTTACAGGGCCAGGAAAGCCCTTGTGCTGTTCTGACAACAGAGCATTTAGGTGGAATTGGAAAAGGATGTTGTCTCTCAGCCTACAGCTGACAGGCAATGCAATGGCAATGACTATGTTGGATTGTCTCCCAATATACTATAAATAGGAGGGATTTCTTATGTTGTTGCTATAGTGCTAACTATGAATTTTTATTATATTAAAATTATGTACTTTAAACAGGAACACTGTTTAAAATGGTAACATTTCCAATATCCCTTAATTTAACAGTTTTTAATTAGCTACCATATGTAAGTGGATATAATCAAAACTTCCACAAAAGTTCTTTATAATCAATCCAGTATTTATAAAGTGACTCATAAATAGAGTGTTGCCACTGTAATTTTTGTGCTTTTTCTTCAGCCTTGGAGTGCTTCACTCTGCATACAGATATCTTGCATCCAGGATTGTTTAATACCCATAGTGTATCTGTGGGAAGGTTGTTAAGAAGCACTAAAATGCATGCACAGCAGTAAATAATGAGTGTAGGGTATTTAGCTTACATATGTAAAGTCCTTAATTTGCAACCTTGGCAGTACCTTGTTTATACATATTAATTCTGAAATGCACTTTAAACCATCAAAGACAGGTATTCTTAGACATGGGTCAAGTTTTAGGAAAACTATGTTCATATTCAGCAGATTGTATGCATAGAACCTACTAATAGGAATACTGCCTGTGCAGTCAAGCATCACTAGTACAACACATTCAGATTACTTTACTTAGGCATAATAGTGAGAAATAATGTCATGCACCCAATGGAAACTACAGAAGCAGGTTCTGTATTGCCTGTAGGCATCTCACAGTAATGTAGAGAAAGTGGACAATGCATGAGAGATACAACTACCTCAAATGACTTCATACTCAGCCCAGCTCTACATGGAATAGAAGAGAAACATTGCCTTTTGTGCAAGAGCAAAAGTTTGAAGAAGAAAATAACTTTAGTACTGTAAGGAGATGATGGATAAGGCAGTAGATGGTCTTATAGCCTTCCCTCTCTTTCTCTTCAGTCAAGCATTTGCCCTCCATTCCCATTACAAAAAAAGAACAGTTCCATTATCTAATGTGTTCTGGAAATCTTTACATTTTCATTCAGATAATTGGTAGCTACCAAATATGACAAAGAACAAAGTTGGTGTAGAATAGACTGGATGAGATATACCACTAGTCTGATCTGGTATGCCAGTTATTATATTCCTACTAAGGTGAGCACTTGGTGGAAAGGAAAGAACAAAAGGGCACTAGTAAATAACACATTGATGCTGTTATTAGTGCATAAAGCCAGGATAAAGTTATATTGGGACTGGTTCTAGTCTACATGAATTCTCATGGCACCATACATTTCCCCATTTGAGATGATGAAGTTCCTTGTTGCAGAGGCATTGGAAAAACCTGAGAGTAGCCTGTCAATGCTCAATGACTCTAACACAGATGATAAGCCTTCTGTGTTGACTCACAATTTCATGTCCACTAAACGACATGGATAGCTGCAGGCACAACTCATTCAGATGGCTCAATCCTTCACGTCAGTTCTGGCTGCCCTGAGGAATATCAAAGAAACAGAATGCTGCTCTAGAGGGGCAGCTGAGGATTCCCTCTACCACTAAGGAATCCTCGGGTGGCACAGTGCCAGCCTCACTAGCTGTAGGCCTAGTAACCTAAAGCAGCTCTAAGCATTCAAGCTCAGACTGCTGTCCAGAGCGGTCAAATGGTGCACTATGGGATAGATCCAGGAGGCCAATACCATTGAATTGCGTCCACACTAACCCTAATTCGACTCGGCAATATCGATTTTAGCGCTAATCCCTTCGTTGGGGGTGGAGTGGAGAAATTGATTTTAAGAGCCCTAGAAGTCGATGTAAATGGCTTCGTCGTGTGGACGGGTGAACGGATCAATTGATATAACACTAATAAATTCAACCTAAACTCGTAGTGTAGACCAGGGCTAAGACCCCAATGCTGATGTAAACTACACTGGCCCAGTATTGGGAGAGCAGAAATGTGCTTAGAGCTGTCTCCCCATCTGTGCCAATTGTGACACTGAAGGCTAAACCCACTTTGGATATGTCTATGCTGTAATTAAAAACCCATAGCTGGCCTATGCAAGCTGACTGGGCTATGGGGCTGTTTCACTGAGGTATAGATTCCACACATGGATTCCACGCCTGGAGTCCAGGCTCTAGGACACTGAGAGGTGATAGGATTCCAATGCTAAGGCTGCCCCACAATTAAAGAAACATCTATAATTAAACAGCCCCTTAGCCTGAGCCCTGCGAGCCTAAGTCAGCTGGCATGGGCCAGCCACAGGTACAGTGTAGACATACCCTGTGTACAAAGTAGATGTAAAATGCTACTAAATCATAATGGTAATGTTCCACGCCCTCTTCTCTCTGGTGTAAATGACAGCACAAGGTGCAGAGTGACAAGGATTGGCCCTAGTACTTGAAACCAAACAGTTCAGAACAGTAATTAAATTTAAAAAAAGACATTACAGTGATATGTAATATTAAATGCTTGCTAATTATGTGTCTATTGCCTACAGACAAGTTTAGACCATTACTGGATAATAATCGACTTCCACACACACAATGTTTAGCACAGGTCTATAAATAATGAGTTCCCAGTATGTGATATACCAATTAGTTTGCAGCACCAAACCATGTTTATCTGTTCAGGTGGCAATCAACAGTTTCATTCAGGTAGAACCAGGCTTGAGTATAGTGCTATATAAAAACAGCATATTTCAGGAGGAGGTCATGCAAAAGGACCTTATATTCATGATGAAAGTTTCCAGTAGAATACCTTGAAGCTGCTATAACATGAATTCTTCATAACTATATGTATGTTACACTGAGTTCAAAGTAAACTTTTAATCTCCCAAAATATCTTCAAAATGCAAAAGCTGATGGTTAATGTGACACCAGAGTCTAATAACTTGGGAACTTTTTTAAAAAAAGGTAGCTATGAGAATGTTTTACTTAGTCAATGCTATAGGCAAAGGGCCAGAATTAAAAGCAAATATATAAATACCTTTAAAAATCTGGCCCTAAATCAGGTAGAAAGCTTATCAATGTAATGCATTTAGAACAGTTGTGGGCAACCTGTGGCCCAAGGGCCGCACACAGACCGTCAGGATAATCTGCTGGCAGGCCACAAGACAGTGTTTACATTGACCATCCATAGGCATGCCTGCCCCCAGCTCCCAGTGGTGGCAGTTAACTGTTCCCAGCCAATGGGAGCTGCGGGTAGGGTGACCAGATGTCCCGATTTTATAGGGACAGTCCCGATTTTGGGGTCTTTTTCTTATATAGGCTCCTATTATCCCCCACCCCCATCCCGGTTTTTCACACTTGCTGTCTGGTCACCCTAGCTGTGGGAAGCGGCGCAGGCCACAGGGACATACTGGTCGTCACTTCCCGCAGCTCCCATTGGGCAGGAACAGTGAACCGTGGCCACTAGGAGGTGCAGACAGCTGGGCCTGAGGACGGTCAATGTAAACACTATCTCCTGGCCCACCAGTGGATTACCCTGATGGGCCGTGTGTGGCCCGCAGGCCGCAGGTTACCCACCACTGATTTAGAAACTCCAAAAACAACTTCTGTAATTTTAACACTGTCAGACCCCAGTCATTGGCAGGCAGGATCAAGCCTGGGACCTCTGGAGGTTAGTGTGAGCCTCTACTGCATAAGCTAAAAGCCAGAAAAGCAGACTCATTGATCTTTCTTTCTCTCTTTCTGCCACTAGGTAGGACAGAACACCACACACACTTCCCCTAGCTGAGGAAGCACATCCTGAACTTCAGAGACTTCTCAGTTGAAATCCTGGATGATCCCCCACTTGTAACACCAACAGACCCTGGTTGTCGGTGGGTGGGATCAAACCTGGGACCTCTGGAGCTTAGTGTATGATGCTCTACTGCAGTGGTGGGCAACCTGCAGCATGCGGGCCACATGCGACCCATCAGGGTAATCTGATGGCTGGCCACGAGACACTTTGCTGACGTTGACCGTCCCTGCGTCCCGTCACTTCCCGCAGCTCCCATTGGCTGGGAACGGCAAACTGCAGTCACTGGGAGCTTCAGGGGGCCTTGCCTACAGAAGGTCAACTTCAGCAAAATGTCTCGCTGCCCATAATCAGATTACCCTGATGGGTCGCATGTGGCCTGTGCACCACAGGTTGCCCACCACTGCTCTACAGCATGAGCTAAAAGCCTGTTAGCTGAGGCTCTGGAGCAGACTCATTAACTTATCTCTCTCTAAGTGATCTTAGTACCACTAGATGGGACAGAACACTACAGCCAGGAGGTGTGTGGATTATATAATGTTGACACAAGCTACTATTTGCCATTCATTCTATTTGAGAGGCTTGAAGTTGTGAAGTGCTGGTGACTTAGGTGAGGAGCTGAAATGGGCACAGCAGTCTATTAATAATTGAAAGCTCGGAGCCATATTGTTAAAGCAAGACCAAAAAAACCCCAAACCCTTAAAATATTGAACAATTAAAGTTTAAGGGCAGTCATGGTTTTAGAATTATGTTTTCTTGTATGTGTTGTCAGTTCATTGTCCTGCTTCCATGCATGAGCAAAGCTCTGGGACTTATCTTTTCTCATTAAAACAAAATTGCAGATAAACATTTCCAAACTGACCTAAAAATAGTTTTCTTTTGTCCATTTGTAAAATTTTTCTTCTATATAACTGTCTCATAGTGTGAAAAGGAATTTTTTACTTTCTCAAGAATTGGTTTGTCTTTGACAAGATAAAGTTTGATTCAGAGGCAGAGAACTGTCACAGTTTTTGTATTTATATTTTTTGAACTAGTGGACATTATTGATGGGCTCTGGCACAGTGACAACCTTTTCTCATGTTCTATAATGACACATACCCCAAATACTCCAACCTATTACTCAAAACAGCATCCTATGTCTAACCAGAGCACTCTCACCAAGAGGTTAATCATGAGTAAATATCAAACTTCCCATTGGGCTCAGACAAGTGCCCCAAAGTTTGCATCCTTATCTGAACATTATCTAAAGATCTTGCATATGGAAAAGTGCACAAAAATTCTCACGACAACTGGCTTTCTACAAATATTTGTTACTTCTTGCTTCCAGTGAGATTGGAAATACCACAAAAATAATCTTTCTTGGAATGTCTTGGCATTCTGCCTCTGCTGTCTGCTTTAACCCAGAAATACAGAGGCACAAGAAAATGAAAAGTAAGGTAATCAGAGGAGAAGCATTCTGGGCATTGCCTCAGCCAGCTGGAAGGTGAGAGAGAGGAGCTGTTGATCTTCACTCTCCCACCACAAGAATCCAAGGTAGGAGAGCCAGGATTTCAGTTGGGTCACTGGGGTTGGTGGAGAGAAGGCGAGCTGTTCCTTCACTTAGTTGGCTGCTGAGCAGAGGCAGAGTGAATGGCACGTTCCCTGCAGGCTCATCTATATAACAGCAGAAGTGGCTCTCACACCACTTAGCTTTTTCAGCATCAGTAACTATACTTGGTTCATGATTTAAAAGTTTTCTTCACAACCATGCTGCTAGAAACATCCTTTATTCAAAATAAAAGCTTAGATTCTCCTGAAGTTCAGGTCATTGGTCATACTCACCTGGAGAGGTTTTCTACAAATGCTGGGACAGTGGGAAAGGATTTTGCAAGGCTAATTTAAATTATCCATAAGCACATACGAGCAGCCATACTGGGTGAGACCAATGGTCCATCTAGCCCAGTATCTTGTCTTCTGACAGTAGCCAGTTCCAGGTTCCTCAGAGGGAATGAACAGAACAGATAATTATCAAGTGATACATCCCGTTGCCCATTCCTAGCTTCTGGCAAACAGAGGTTAGGGACACCATCCCTGCCCATCCTGGCTAATAGCCATTGATAGACCTACCCTCCATGAATTTATGTAGTTCTTTTTTGAACCCTGTTATAGTCTTGGCCCTCACAAAATCATATGATATAGTGAATAGACTTAAAATAAATAAGTTACAGTTCTGGTCTATCACCTTAGACAGTCCCTTTTAAAAAATGTTTCCAGATTGAAAAATATTGTAGCTACTTTGAGATGCAAATAGTTCCTCCAGAAAATTCAACTTCTTGACTTGGCATCTCTTAAGTTTTAAGCCCTCAAAATTCAAGGTCAGATAAGGAATTTACTGAAAACAGTGCTCTTCTGTCCCATCTTTAGTCTTTACTGTTACTTTCTATGGAGAGAAAGAGATGACAAAATAAAAATACATCAACATTGTTATTTTAAGACCCTGTGCTCTCATTTAGGGCATTTTTCTTTATCTCATTCATGCTTCCACAAGGGAAACCAAAGTGAAAAAATATTTCAAAAAGGATTATTCATATCTTGTACTCTCCAAGACTCTGCCATTAGAAGCACATTTCTTTCTCTCTCTTTCTATTGTGCCTTCTATTAGGGAAAAGGCAAGTTAAAATGATTTTTCACTATCATAAAATATTATTTCAGGACTGTTGCTTATTAGGGCCTTTGTCATTTTAATAATGTCTTTCAAGTTTTTTCTTTGCTGAAAAAGCTGTTCATCAGTAAATGAAGTAAAGAAATAAAAGTCAAAATAATGTCTTTAAACTCGCAAGAAAACCAGGTTGTAGAGAATTCTTTTTTCATTGTTGTTAAATTAATTATCAGAGAGCAGCTCTGGACATGTGTCTGTCCTTTTTTTTTTCTTCCCTGTATTGTTGCTCCTTTCCCTTTCAGGTTCCAGAGTTTAATTTCACTTGAAAAGGCCACTAATTTTAGGAAATCTGCTCTGCTTCTTTCCTAGGTCTACATTTCTAATTTTCTGTCTAAACCAGTTGGTTCACCTAAACCTGTGAAATTATGTATAGTGTCTCATAAAACAACATTTAATAAAAACATGAACTCACCTCACCCCACAGGCAGGCTTATGCTTTATTTCAGCTAATTCTTTGTGGCTTAAGTTAAAGTTGCAGACGTTGTAGTTGCTACTGTTGAATACTAGCTAATGGTCAGACAAATCAGAAAGTGTTATCTTAAGTAATCAGGGGTTCTGGCAGATTCATATTAAGGGCCTAATTCTTCAATTTTTACATGGTGTAGATTTCAGTCCCATTGACTTGAATTAACCACAGTGGGAGTTTTGCTTGAGTAAGAACTGCATGATTCACCCCGGTATCAATATTTCTAGTTACTTCAGTATGTGATACAGGTGTTTACTTGTATACTCTGTTAGAGTGCTACTAGACTCATGGAATGATCAGATCTATGGTCAGTCTAGTCTAGTATCCTATCTATGAGAGTGGCCAATACCAGAACATTCAGAAGGTACAAGAAACTCAGTAATGGGATAACCTGCTCCTAACAGAAGTTTCTTTCTAACCCCAGTTAGTAGTTGGCTTATACCCTGACGCATGAGGTTTTATCTCCCTTATAAATATTGTATGTATAAATAAATAAAATGGTAACATCAGATGCTTTCATTATCTATATGAAATTTTATGATGAAATCCTGGCCTGGATAAAGTTAATGAGATTTTTGTCATTGACATCAATGGAGCCAGGATTTCACACCTAATCATCTATCGAATTGTACTAAGCTCTTGACTTGAGTGATATTGATATGTCTTGACAATATAGACGACATTCATTTCAGGGGGCAGGCTAAATGAACAGGGATTCTCTCTATTATAAACAATCTTTTATTTTCAATTCTTCAGTTAAGGTGGTTCTCAGACCAATTCAAGGATGTATTCAGTTTATGACACCAATGCTTCTTTTGTCAACTTAGAGTTACGTTTTTCTCCTCAGGAAGTGTTCTAGACAATAATTTCTATCTAAACTAGTATAATGGGTGAAGCAAGTCAAATGTTTTGTTGTTGTTGTTGCTGTTTGTCATTCTCTTGAGAAGGTTACCTTATCTTCCTGCGGGTAACATTTGACCAGAATATATCTTGGAATCACTGACAGGAAAATCTTTCTTTGATTCACTGAGAGGTTCTCTTATTACTCTTCAAATAATGTTGTCACTATTGTGTCTTCCTCAGTGTCTCATTTATTATGGTGAGTCCATGAAACTTTTCATTAAAAAAGCCACAAATACTTCATGATGGTTATAGCCATGAATCTGATAATTATGGATGGGATTTTCAAAAGTGCTTAATGGAGGGCACTCAGCTGCCACTGAGAGTCATTGCATTTGGTAATTCCCTAGGTGTCTTTACAAATTTCTCTTATATTGGTTTGCTGCAATTGTTGAAGTTGTATTCTTTTAGCTGTCTGATTTATGTTGTTATCATCAAATCTATAGAACCTTCTTTATTTCAACCGTGGAAATGCACTGAACTCCACTGAAAATAAGATATATATCATCCCCAAGACCTAATATGTGAAATGTAAAGCTTTTTAGGTACCCCAAAATATATAAGGTTTTTAAACGTTTAGATTTGAGATTTTCATATGTATTAATATTTTATCTTCTGTGCCCTAAAACTTTTTACACGAACTATAACATACTGTTGTGGGGCTTAAGTGCTACTCTATACTTTGGCATTTTCCAGGCAGAATGACTCCTGAGAGATTCATCAGGGAAAGCCATTAGTGCACTCACTGGCGTAAAACTTGCATGATGCCATAAATCTTTTAGCAAGCAGCTTTGGAAGATGTTTTTTGTGAAGGTTATGTGTGTAAGGTAAGCTACATTACATGAGCCTTCAACACGAGCCTTCAACATCACACTTTCTGACATTTAATAAAATAGGGATCGCAAAAAGCTACATCCTCAGAGGCCTCGTTATGCCGAGACCAGCTGAACTGAACACCCCCAGCATGGTTTCCCTTTCTAAGCTGCAAAAGAATCTGTTTTATTTTTCTGAACTATTTAGCAAAACCTAGTTCCTTAGGACATTTTGGTGTTAATTTTCCCAATTGCTCAAAGTACCCCCATCCTAAAATCAATACACAAAAGGACTTATCTTAAATGACTGTACATGTAAACAGGCAGGCACCTGAAAATGTAATAAATTAATTTTGTCCATTTATATTTTACAGACTTATTTGCTGTGCTGTTCCTTTCAGTCTGTTCAATTTTCAGACATACCTTATGAAAGTCTGATCCCCGTTGATTTACCAGATTTGTCTTGTTTGAAGAGTAAAAGAGAGCATGCCTACTTATTACTATTGGGTTGTTGCTGACTCTTGAATTGAAACAAACAGGGGATCACAATTTATCTCATTAAAATATTTAATTTAATACATTGTTTCATAAATCTGTGGAGTAGACTAAAGAGAAGGAAATATGCTTTGTATTAATTGAATCACAATTTTAGTTTCATTGATATACCAACAGAATTGTAAAAAGAACAAGGAGTACTTGTGGCACCTTAGAGACTAACACATTTATTTGGGCATAAGCTTTCATGGGCTAAAGCCCACTTCATCAGATGCATAGAGTGGAACATACAGGAGGAAGATATATATATATATTGTGGCGGAGCTCCGATCGTGTCCCTGTGGGTCCTGCGCTTCTAGGCGGTTTATCCTAGCCTCAGAGGATGGTGAGAGAACTCCCACAGTCCCTGTTGTCCCTCTGGGCTTATTGCAGAACAGTTTAGCCTCCTGTCCTGCCAGAGGCCTGTCTTCTCCTTGTAGTAGCAGGTTGGTGGGAGGAACCCGGGCCCGCCCTCTACTCCAGGTTCCAGCCCAGGGACCCTAATGGTAGCAGCTGTTGACAGCCAACCTCTCACTGCCAGAGTTGCTACAATTCCCTGGGCCACTTCCCCACAGCTCTCCCGCTTCTCCCTTCTTCACCCTTACCTTAGGGCTCCCTTACCAATGGCTTGAGAGTTGCCTTATTTACTCAGCCCTTCAGTAGCAGCAGCACTTCCTCTCCTCTGGCTCCCTGGCTCTTCCTCAGCCTGACTGGAGTGAGCCCTTTTATATGCTCAGAAGAGCCTTAATTAGGGTCAGGTGTTCACTTCACCTTAATGGCCTCACCTGACTCTTTGCAGGTTAATTAGAGTCAGGTGTTCTCATTAGCCTGGAGCAGTCCCTGCTCTGGTCAGTTAGGGAACAGAAAACTGCTAACCCAATGGCCAGTATATCTGCCTTCTACTATGCTGTTGTACCGAACTGGCCTGGGTCTATCACACATCCCTCCCCCCTGCTCAACACCAAGGGGTTGGGCATCTTGGGACGCGAGACAATGTACGCGTGATAAGCCATCGGTGTTGCCGTGGCGACTCCCTGCTCTGTGCTGTATGTGGAACTGGAAAGGTTGGAGGGATAAGAACCACCTGGTTACCCTTGTGTTCTTTTCCTTGTTCCATTGCATCCATTGAAGAGGGGCATGGTCAGTCTTAAGGACAAATCTGCGCCCCAGGAGGTAGTAACACAATGTTTCCATGGCCCATTTTACGGCGAGGCACTCTCTCTCTACCACTGCATATTTTTGTTCCCTCGGAAGGAGTTTTCTACTGAGATAGAGAATTGGGTGTTCCTCTTCCCCAACCATCTGTGACAGGACAGCCCCTAACCCCACCTCGGATGCATCTGTTTGTAGGATGAATTCCTTAGTAAAATCCGGTGCTATCAGTACGGGGTTACTGCAGAGGGCAGTCCGTAGGTCCGCGAATGCTCTCTCTGCTGCGTCGGACCATCTGACTGGATCAGGACCACGGGCCTTCACTAAGTCTGTTAGTGGACTTGCCCTTGTGGCAAAATGGGGGATGAAACGCCTGTAATACCCCACCACCCCTAGGAACGCTCGGACCTGCTTCTTACGACTCGGCCGTGGCCAGTTTTGGATGGCCTTTAACTTATTCAGTTGGGGTTTTACCAAACCTTTTCCTACCACGTAGCCAAGATATTTGGCCTCCGTGAACCCCACAGCGCACTTAACAGGGTTTGCCGTAAGGCCCGCTCGCCTGAAGGTATCAAGGACCGCCCCCCACTTTCTTCAAGTGAGTTTCCCAGTCTGGGGTATGAATCACCACATCATCCAAGTAGGCCGCAGCATAACTGGCATGGGGGCATAATAACTTGTCCATGAGGAGCTGAAAGGTAGCTGGGGCCCCATGTAATCCAAAAGGGAGGACCGTATATTGGAAGAGACCCTCTGGTGTAGAAAACACCGTCTTTTCCCTTGCATCTTTGGCTAAGGGAATCTGTCAGTACCCCTTCGTCAAGTCTAGGGTTGTCAAATACCGGGCATTCCCCAGACGGTCCACTAGTTCGTCTATGCGGGGTATAGGGTAGGCATCAAACTGGGATATCTCGTTTAATCGACGGAAGTCGTTGCAGAATCTCATGGTGCCATCTGGTTTGGGCACCAGCACTATTGGGCTGGACCACTGACTGTGGGATTCTTCAATGATCCCCATCTCCAGCATTTTCCTGATTTCTGCTTTTTTTTCCTCCCTTTTGGCTGCTGGCACCCGGTAGGGCCTCATGGTTACTCTGGCCCCAGGGTTTGTGACGATGTGATGATATGTCCCAGTTGTGTGACCTGGCTTTGTCGAGAATACGTCTTGATATTGGGTGATCATCTCAGTTACCTCTTTCATCTGGGCTGTCATTAGATGGAGACACCCTTACTTGGTCAGGGTTTTTGTTCCCTGGGTGCAGGTCTTCTCGAACCACTGCGCACGCCTCTCGGGTATGCCAGGGTTTCAGAAGGTTGACGTGGCATATCTGCTCTAGTTTTCGATGTCCCGGTTGTCGCACCTTGTAATTTACTTCCCCTATGGGTTCGATTATTTCATGGGGCCCTTGCCACTGGGCCAACAGTTTACTTTTGGCCGTAGGCACAAGTACCATTACTCGGTCACCTGGTTGAAACTGACGAACCTTGGCTTGACGGTTGTAGTAGGTTCTCTGGGCCTCTTGGGCCTTCTCTAGGTGCTCCCTCACTATGGGAGTGACCCGGGCTATCCGGTCCCTCATTCGTAGCACATGCTCTATTACATTCTTCCCTTGACTGGGTTCCTCCTCCCAATTTTCCTTGGCTATGTCCAGGATGCCTCGGGGGTTTCGTCCATACAACAGCTCAAAGGGGGAGAATCCGGTGGAAGCTTGGGGGACCTCTCGGATGGCGAACATGAGGTACGGTAATAAGTTGTCCCAATCTTTCCCATCCTTGCTTACCCCCTTTCTTATCATGGCCTTGAGGGTCCGGTTAAATCTTTCCACCAGATCATCGGTTTGTGGATGATAAACCGAGGTCCGCAGGGTCTGAACATGGAGCAGGGAACATAGGTCCTTCATCAACTTGGACATGAATGGTGTTCCCTGGTCTGTGAGGATTTCTTTTGGTAGCCCTACCCGGGCGAAGATTGCCACTAATTCTTTTGCAATGCTCTTGGAGGCTGTATTTTGTAAGGGGACAGCTTCTGGGTATCTGGTTGCATAGTCTAGGATGACCAGCACATACTGGTGGCCTCGGGTCATTTTCTCTAGCGGCCCCACAAGATCCATGGCGATCCGCTCAAATGGAACTTCGATGATCGGCAGGGGTACCAAAGGGGCTCTTAGATGTGAATGAGGGCTGTGCAATTGACATTCAGGGCAGGAGGCACAGTACCGCCGGACGTCTTCATGTACCCCCGGCCAGAAGAACCTGCGTAAGATTCGCACCTGGGTTTTCTCCACTCCCAGGTGCCCTTCAAAAAGGTGACTATGAGCGAGGCTTAATATTGCCTTCTGGTGTTTCCGGGGTACTAGGAGCTGGTGTACCTCTTGCTCCTGCATTTGCACAACCAGGTATAGGAGGTTCCTCTTGATCACAAAATAAGGCCCTGGCCCCCAGGCCTCTCCCTCTATAGGTACCCCATCTATCTCGGCCACCTCCTTCCTGGCGTTCTCGTATCTTGGGTCTTCCACCTGGTCTCGTCCAAAAGTCTCTCTCCCGGGGCTTATCAGCCCGAACTCTGAGAGATCTGTCTCTGCCCTCTCGGCTGGCTCCATGAGGTTGGGGTTGGAACCGGTCTCTGACCCCTCCTCCGTCTCGGGGCCCTCCCCGTCGGTTGCCCGCGTACATCTGCCTACACAGGCAGCTCTCTGTCCTTGTATCAGGATTCGGATACCCAAGGCCTCGGCCGCCCTGCTTTCTCTCTTGGTCTTCCTGCCTTTCCCTGGGACAGGGAATAGTTCCTGGGACATTTCCGCGAAATATGGGAGGTGACATTCTGTCGTGGAAGCCTCCCGAAGTTTGGGGAACTTCCCTTCCTCCAATCCCTCCAGTGGGAGCAAGTTTCCAAACCCGGGGAAATCTCTACCTATGAGAACGGGGTATGGGAAGTTTGGGACTACCCCTGCTTTCACCTCAGTGACATTTCCCTGAATTTCAATTTTCACTGGTATGGTGTGGTAATAACTAACAGTCCCATGGACACAGGTTACCCCCGTACGCTTCGCCTGCATTATCTGGCTGCGCTTCACTAATTTACCCGAAATTAGGGTGATAGCGCTCCCCGAGTCTACAAGTGCCATAGTTTCTACCCCATTCAGCTTTACCTGCCTTGTATATTTATGTGGGGTGACTGCGACCCCTACAATATTGAGTAGGCTGCATGGGTCTGCCCCATCCCCCAGGTTACACTGCATAGGCTCTATGACATTGGGGCACTGGGCTGCTATGTGCCCCAACTCCCCGCACCCGTAACACCTATAATTCCTTCTAATCACTCCCCTATCATGTTGGTTAGGGGGTTTAGTCCCAGGGTCCCCCCCCCCCCCACTCAGGCCTTTCCCTTCCTTCTGGGTTCCCAGCTGGTTTTCGGCCCCCCTTTTCTTCCACCTAGGACTCCCTGGGGGTGTGGCCAGCTGACCCTCCAGGGTCGGGGTCGAGTGTTTGCTTTGAGAGGCCCCTTCCTTGGGTAGTTGGGTCAATTCCCTGGCTGTCATCCATCTTTCCACCAATGTGATCATTTCATCATAGGTGGACGGATCGTTCTGGCATACCCATTTGCGGAGATCTGGCGGCAGTCCCCGCATGTAATGGTCCATGACCAAAGTCTCCAAAATCTCCTCTGGGCTGCACGCCTCAGGCCGTAACCACTTCCGAGCGAGGTGTATGAGGTCGAATAGTTGGGACCTTGGAGGTTTGTTCTCTCTGTATTTCCACTCCTGGAACCCCTGAGCCCGTACTGCTGTCCTCACCCCTGATCGTGTTAGGATCTCTGCCCTCAGCGGGGAATAGTCAGCGGCGTCCTCGGTGGGCAGATCAAAGTAGGCCTTCTGGGCCTCTCCGCACAAAACAGGGGCGAGAATGCTGGCCCACTGCTCCTAGGGCCACGCCTCACGCTGAGCAGTCCTTTCAAATGAGAGGAGATATGCCTCTACGTCATCCTCTGCCGTCATTTTTGGCAGACAACCGATGGCCCTCAGGGTTTGCGTCCCATTGGACCCCCGGGCCTGGGTGGTGAGGATCTTCAGCTGGTCTACTACCTCCCGCAAGAGGGCTCGATCTTGGGCAGCCTGGCTCATTAACAATTGGTTGGTTTCCTGCTGTAGCCTCATGGACTCCTGTTGTGCCATCGCTTGAACCCGGGTGGCCTCCTGCTGGGCTGCCGTGGCTTGCACCAGTGCTCTCACCACCTCCTCCATTGTGGTAAAAAAAAAAAAAAAAAAAACCCGAACCAAAACCCCAGTGCTTTTTTTTTTTTTTTTTAAATTTAAAGACCTCTTTGTTCCACCACGCTGTGAACAATCACAATCCCACCCCTGACACCCGTTGTGGCAGAGCTCCGATCTTGTCCCTGTGGGTCCCGCGCTTCTAGGCGGTTTATCCTAGCCTCAGAGGATGGTGAGAGAACTCCCACAGTCCCTGTTGTCCCTCTGGGCTTATTGCAGAACAGTTTAGCCTCCTGTCCTGCCAGAGGCCTGTCTTCTCCTTGTAGTAGCAGGTTGGTGGGAGGAACCCGGGCCCGCCCTCTACTCCAGGTTCCAGCCCAGGGACCCTAATGGTAGCAGCTGTTGACAGCCAACCTCTCACTGCCAGAGTTGCTACAATTCCCTGGGCCACTTCCCCACAGCTCTCCCGCTTCTCCCTTCTTCACCCTTACCTTAGGGCTCCCTTACCAATGGCTTGAGAGTTGCCTTATTTACTCAGCCCTTCAGTAGCAGCAGCACTTCCTCTCCTCTGGCTCCCTGGCTCTTTCTCAGCCTGACTGGAGTGAGCCCTTTTATATGCTCGGAAGAGCCTTAATTAGGGTCAGGTGTTCACTTCACCTTAATGGCCTCACCTGACTCTTTGCAGGTTAATTAGAGTCAGGTGTCCTCATTAGCCTGGAGCAGTCCCTGCTCTGGTCAGGCAGGGAACAGAAACCTGCTAACCCAGTGGCCAGTATCTCTGCTCCCCACTCTTTTGAGGCTGTCCTGCTGGCTGGTTGCCCCCCTGGCTGCTGTTGCTGTAGGGGGGACCCTGCTGGTGTGACCCCCAAGGGTGGAGTGTGAGGCCCCACTGTTTCCATCATTTTTGGGGCCTCCCCTGGCTAGGTTGCTGTTGCCTTGCTGCTGCAGAGTCTGCTATTGCTGCTGGAGCTGAGGAAGGAGTGGAGGAAGCCTTGTTCTGTGGAGGGGGATTATAACATCTTTGCTTTTGTAGTGGTAGGTGCCTTTGCTGTGGGGAGTTGGAGGAGTGGCATGGAGCCCTCCCCCGACCTGTCTGCCCCCCCTCCTACCACCACCACTGCCCCCTTCGCTTTTCCACCTTCCTATCTGTCTCTTGGCTCTATTCTCCACTCCCCAGCCCAGCAGTTTGCTCTGTCCTTCTTTCCACTCCAGGACAGTAGCTGCAGTGAGCAGGCATTTGTTTGTCAGGCGCCCGTGGGTGCGCATTTCCCTTCCCCTCCCTTGGTTTTGTCCTCCCTCCCCTGCTGCATTTGGCTGGTGGGCTTCCTTTTCCCCCTGCTTCGCCCCCTGGCCTGTCCTTGCAGCTCTTTGCCCCCTTTCAATTTGCTGTCTGTCCTGCCCTTTTCCCTTTCTGCCCACCCTGTTTGCTCTGTTTTGCCCTGCCCTGTTTTTTTTCTGGTCCTTGGTTAGTTTGTTTGTCCTGCCCTCCTGATCAGACCGTCCCCTTCATTCTGACCCTTTGCTTCTTGCCCCCCCTCCTGGTTAGCCCTCATTGCCAGCATGCCCGCGTCCCTTTCTTAGCGCCTGGGGACCCCCCCCCCCCGTTCTGTTAATTCCTTCACCGATGTGCACTCCATTATGATATTTTAGTTTTCCTTTCCTTTCCTTAGTGCAGCCGGGGGAGCCGGCATCCTTTTCATCTTGTGCTAGGAGTTGTGTCCCCTTTTTTCCCTCTGTCTCCTTTTGTTGGCGCCCTCCTGCCCTGCTTCCTTCCCTCTCCTCGTTCCCTTCCACCTGCCCTAGCGGCTGTCCCCATCGCCCTCCTCCTGTGGTGGGTGGTTCGGAGGGTGGGACTTCCTTGGCCGCTCCTGCAGCTCCACTTTAGTCTCCCCCCGCCTGCCCTTCCCAGTGATGGCTGTCCCGACTGCCACTGCTGGGCTACCTGTCCGTCCTGCCCTTGAGGCACCGGCGGCGGTGGGCACGGATAGGGACCTCAGGGACTCCTCAAATTCCATTGCTGCTGCTGCGACCTCTGCCGCCTCCGTGTCTGAGACTGCTCCCCTGGCCGGTGGGAAGGGCCGGGGGACGGAAAAGGGCAAGGGCCCCGCCCGGAGGGCAATACCCCCCGGGGCGGTGGCTCCTTTTCCCACTGCAGCCCTGTCAACGGCCGCAGCCCCCTCTTCTCCCTTACCTGTTGTTCCCTCCACCAGCTCTGTGGGTGCTGTTTCCTTGGCCCCGAGGGCGTACACCCAGGTGGCTGCGACCCCTCCGCTCGCCGCCTCACAGTCTGCTCCAGCTGCTTCCCGGAATACCATTCCCGGCGGCCGGGGCCCCTTTCCCACCCTCACCAGGGAGCACGGGGTGCGTTGCCTCCTGGTGCCAGCCTCGCCCCACGTCGAAACCTACGTGCGGGCGTTGGCACGGGTGGTGAGGCCCACGGCCATGGTGGTGGCCTCTAAGATGTTTGGGAAGGTGGTGTTCTTCCTGGCATCAGAGGCTGCTGCCCAGGAGGCGGTGGAGAGGGGCTTGGCGGTGGGGGGCGTTCATGTCCCCCTTGAGCCATTGGAGGACCTGGGCGTACAGGTGGTTTTTTCCTCTGTCCCTCCCTTCCTCCCCAATGCCGCCCTTTTGCCATTCCTTTCCACCCTGGGGAGGCCCCTGTCCGTCCTCAGCCCCCTTTCATTGGGCTGTAAGGACCCCGCCCTCCGCCACGTTTTGTCGTTCCGCCGGCAGGTGCAGGTCCAAGTGCCACCGGCGGCACATGGTGGGGAGGCGTTGGAGGGGTCCTTTCTGGTGCCCCATCGAGGGGCCCAGTACCGGATATTTTATTCTTTGGGGGAGGCCCGGTGCTTTCTCTGCCGGGCGGCGGGGCACGTCCGGAGGGAATGCCCCCTGGCCCGGCTTGGAGGGGCATCTGGGACCCCCGCTACCCGGACGGGCATCGGCTCTACCAATGCCGACGGCCCTGATCGCCCGGACCCTGGGGTCACCCCTCCTCCATTTGTGACCGCTGTCATCTCCGCTCGGGTCTCGGGGGTGGCCCCCCCGACGTGCCCAGATGAGCGTGCGGGCCCCACCGCTGAGGTGGATAGTAGACCAGGGCCCACGGAGGAGAGGGTGGCAGGGCCGGTAGTAGGACTAGAACGGGGCTTGCCCCAGGGGGAGCCTGTCCCTTCCCCTGTTGTCCCGCCCTTGTCTTCCCTTACCCTCCCATTATCGCCCTCGCTCCCAGGCCCTGACCCGGCTAGCCAGCCCCCTTCTTCAGGGAGCTGGGAGTTAGTACGGGGGAGACGCCGTAAGCGGGGAGCACGGGCGCAGCATCCCCCCCTTGTTGATGAGGGTGAGGGGACCCCCTGTAATACCAAGAAGAGGTTCGCTGGGGCCGGGCTTTCCGTTGACTCCCCTGCTGGGGTTTGTCACTTGGAGTCGGCTGAGGTCGCTGCAGCTGAGGAGGCGGGTAGCACCGCCTCCCTTATGGAGTCCCTTCCTGAAGGGGTAATGAACGGTGCCCCTGTTGCCCCAGTGCCATTTGTACCCCCTGTGGGTGCCGCGGCGGCTATTGCCCCGGCTGCCGTCGAGGGGGACCCCGTGGAGGTGGGTGGGGAGTTTATTTCTATTTTTGATGATATCGAGGCCCTAGGCTTGACTCCAACCACCGAGCAGGTGGATGTTCCCCCACTAGGGGGCCTCGGTCAGGGTGCTTGTGATCTGTCGCCCCCCCACCCCCCTTTTCCCTCGCCTCAGGCGGATGTCCCTGTTTTGGCCATTGCACCGCCCCGGGACCTGACCATCTGCCCGGCAGCAAATGGTGACCTGGCTGGTGCCACCGTGCCCAGTGAGGCGACGGCTGATGCCGAGCGGCCGGGCTTTGAGCCCGTGGGTGTTGTGTTCTCTGAGGTGGGGTTGTGGCCCTCCCTCCCCCCGAGTGCTGTTATCGTGGGTGCCTCATTCAGTGGGGCACCCGGGCATGGCGTGGTAGAGGCGTCCCACTCCCTTGCTGCCCCTCTGCCCATAACGCTGGGTCAAGGGGCACCGAGTCCCGGTGGTCCTGTCACTCGGGCCCCTGATTTTGTCCCTGTTCCCTGCCCTGACCCTGTTCCCGCTTCTTCTATGCCCTGGAGAAGAAGAGGGGGGCAAAAAAGCACATCCTCTGCCTTCTGGCGGAGGACAGCGCCCCCCTCACAGATCCGGCGGAGATGCGCGAGAGGGCCCAGGCCTTCTATGCTGGCCTTTTCTCCCCAGATCCTACTGATGCCGATGCTTGCGGAGTGCTTTGGGACGGGCTCCCAACGGTCAGCACGGGCGACCGGGACCGGCTGGAGCTGCCTCTCACTCTGGCCGAGTTCTCGGAAGCCCTCCGTCTCATGCCCACTAATAAATCTCCGGGCATGGACGGGCTGACCGTGGAGTTCTACCGCGTGTTCTGGGACGTCCTCGGCCCGGACCTTGCCACCATCTGGGCCGAGTCTCTGGAGAGCGGGGTCCTCCCTCTGTCGTGCAGGCGAGCGGTGCTCGCCTTATTGCCGAAGAAGGGGGACCTCCACGACCTCCGGAACTGGCGTCCCGTCTCGCTCCTCAGCACGGACTATAAGGTTGTGGCGAAGGCCATCTCGCTGCGGCTGCGGTCCGTGCTGGCGGAAGTGATCCATCCAGACCAGACCTACACCGTCCCGGGCTGTACCATCTTTGACAATCTTTATCTGGTCCGGGACCTCTTGGAGCTTGGGTGTAGGGATGGTCTGTCGTTCGCCCTCCTGTCCTTGGACCAGGAAAAGGCGTTCAACCGGATGGACCACGGGTATCTCCTGGGCACTCTGCGGGCATTCAGCTTTGGGCCCCGGTTTGTGGGGTTTCTCCAGGTGCTGTACGCTTCCGTGGAGTGTTTGGTCATGCTCAACTGGACCCTGACCGCACCTGTCAGCTTCGGGCGAGGGGTGCGTCAAGGCTGCCCGCTGTCGGGTCAGCTGTACTCTCTGGCCATTGAGCCCTTCCTTCGTCTCCTTCGTATGAGGCTGATGGGGTTGGTGCTCCATGAGCCGGAGGTGCGGTTGGTCCTGGCAGCGTACGCCGACGACTTGCTCCTCGTGGTCCAGGACCCGATGATCTGGTGCGGGTGGAGGCCTGTCAAGCTGTGTACTCGGCGGCCTGCTCCGCCCAGATCAACTGGGTCAAGAGCTCTGGCCTGGTGGTTGGGGCTGGGTGGCAGGCGAGCTCCCTCCCACCCGCGCTCCAGGCCATTCGGTGGAGCGCGGGTCTGCTGCTCTATCTTGGCGTTTATTTTTCCGCCACGCATCCGTCTCCGCCGGAGAACTGGCACGGTTTAGAGGGCAGGGTGACTGGGCGGTTGCGGGGCTGGACGGGACTGCTCCGGTGTCTCTCCCTTCGGGGTAGAGCACTGGTGCTCAATCAGCTGGTCCTGTCCATGCTCTGGCACCGACTCAACACCCTGTGCCCGCCCCTGGATTTCCTGGCCAATCTCCAGAGGTTGGTTCTGGGTTTTTTTTGGCCAGGACTGCAGTGGGTCTCTGCAGGGGTTCTCCATCTTCCCCTGGAGGAGGGCGGACAGGGCCTGACGTGCATGCGCACGCAGGTCCACATCTTCCGCCTCCAGGCCCTGCAGAGGCTCCTTTATAGTGCAGGTGGCTCGGCGTGGAACACGTTGGCGCACGCCTTCCTCCACCGCCTGCGAGGGCTCCGATATGACCGGCAGCTCTTTTTTCTCCATCCGAGGGGTCTTCTGTGAGACCTCTCCAAGCTGCCGGTCTTCTACCAGGACCTCCTCCGTGCCTGGAAGCTGGTTTCAGTAACCAGGTCCTTTGCGGCCACCGAGGGGGTAGATCTCCTCGCGGAGCCCCTGCTACACAATCCCCATTTTCGTGTGCAGGTGGCGGAGTCCCCCTTGGTGCGCCGGAGGTTGGTCCTGGCGGGAGTCACCAAGATCGGAGACCTCCTGGACTACGACCTAGGGGTTTGGGTGGATCCCCGGGCGCTTGGTCGGCGCATGGGGCTCTCCACCCTTACAACCCCCAGGCGCGTACTCCAGGAGGTGGAGGCAGCCCTGTCTCCCGCGGCTTGGTTTCTCCTCGAGTGGGTCCTGCGAGAGGGTGCGCCCTGCCCGTCCCTCACTCCAGGCCCTCCGGATCTCTCCATCAGCCCCCTGCCCCGTGAGCCTTCCCGGCCTTCCCCTCTTCACACCTCGAGCCGGCTGCGTACAATGCAGCCGGTTCGTTTCCAAACCGCGCCAAGGGACCATCTATACGCGCTCGTGCTGCACATGCTCCATTACCTCACCCTCGTATCCCGCCCAGACACCGAGTGGCGGGACCTTTTACCAACAGTGGAGAGTGAGGAACCCCAGTGGGCCAGTTTCTATTCCATCTTAGTCCCGCGGCCCGCCGGGGACATCAGCTGGCGGCTCCTGCATGGAGCAGTGAGCACGGGCGTGTACTTGGCGCGGTTTACCCCGGTCCCCGAAGTCTGTCCCTTTTGTGGCGAGAGGGAGACCCTGGCACACACATATCTTCAGTGCGCCAGGCTGCAGCCCCTCTTTCGGCTCCTCCAGAACCTCTTACTGAGGTTCTGGCTGCACTTTTCCCCTCACTTGTTTATTAACGCACACCCAATCTGAGGCCCCACAAAGTCGCAGGACCACCTCGTCAACCTCCTCCTAGCCATGGCCAAGGTGGCCATTCGGAACACCAGGGAGGAGAGGTTGGTAGGGGGTAGGGCCTGCGACTGTGGGGCTGTTTTTCGTTGTTTCATCCGCTCACGCATCCGGGCAGAGTTCCTCTGGGCAGCGTCCGCTGGCTCCCTCGATGCTTTCGAGGAGCAGTGGGCGCTGTCCGGGATTCTCTGCTCGGTGTCCCCTTCCGGTTCCTTAGTTTTAGCCCTTTGACCCTCACGCCCATTCCTGTTCTTTTATTTGTTGCCCCCCGGAATTATTTGGAATCCAGGTCTTGTGGATCCATCCCCTTAGGCTGGGGGGTGGGATCCTTTAGCAGTGGGCAGGCTTCGCCCACCCACTTCCCGGATCCCAACAGGAGTATTCTGTTGTACCGAACTGGCCTGGGTCTATCACAATATATAAAGAAAACATGAAAAGATGGGGGTTGCCATACCAACTCTAAGAGACTAATCAATTAAGGTGAGCTATTATCAGCAGGAAAAAAAAAACTTTTGTAGTGATAATCAGGATGGCCCATTACAAACAGTTGACAAGAAGGTGTGAGTAACTAGCATGGGGAAATAGATTTCTGTTTGTGTAATGACCCATGCATTCCCAGTCTTTATTCAAGCCTAATTTAATGGCATCCAGTTTGCAAATTAATTCCAAACCGGACAGTCTCTACGCAAAAGAATAAATGAACACAAATCTGACATCAGAAATCATAACATTCAAAAACCAGTAGGAGAACACTTCAGTCTTTCTGGTCACTCAGTAACAGACCTAAAGGTGGCAATTCTTCAACAAAAAAGCTTAAAAAACAAACTCCAATGAGAAACTGCTGAACTTGAATTTATTTGCAAACTGGATACCATTAAATTAGGGTGAATAAAGACTAGGGTGAATAGTCTTTAGAATAGAACACTAGGGTGAATAAAGACTAGAATCTTGTATCTAGCTTTGTGTGCCAAAACCCATATCTCACATCACAGACATTTAGGATTCAGGCTTTGGAAATTTCTGGCAAGATGTTACCAATTGTGGGCAGTAGACAGCGTCATGTTTTCAATGCTCAGTTGAATGATTTTAGGTCTATGCAGATACATAATGTGCAAGATGGGTTCTTTATTACCACTTTCTGCTTACCCAGGCTTACCCTGGTTGTACTGTCTCTTCAGGTGCTATGATACTCCTGCTCTGAACACTTTTGAGAACCTTGAATACTGAATTATGTTGTGCCATCGGAGTTTTCCTTTGTGGTAAGTACACAGGTTCCACTGTGGGGTCTAATTCTAGTTGTAGCTTTCCTTGAGACGCTGATCACCTTTAAAAAATCCCCATATGCTTTTAAAATAGTCTCCATTGAAACAGAACAACATAGACCAGGCTTTAGGCAGCAGTGGTTATCCCAGTGAAGGAGAAATTGAGGCACAAAGCGTAAATGATGAAAGTCCTATTACTAAGGAATTAGCAGATTTACATAAAGATAAGGATTGAAAATGTGAGGAAAGTGATGGAGAATCATTCAGTTTTCCTGACAGTTTAAAGGAGAATGATGATAAAGAAGAATGTGGCTCATGTGAAAAAGAGAGTAATGACAAGGAAAAATCTGGTTTACATGAAAAGGAGAGAAATGATAACAAAGATTCAGCCTTACATGATGATAGAAGCAGCAGTGAGAAAAATTGCACACCACAAATCAGATCCTGCTTTATTGCTGGCTAGCCTAAACTCTGCTGATATTGATTGTACAATTTTGAACGGGCTGTGCAAAATCGAGAATATGATGTTTCCAGTACATAAGCAGAAGCAACACTTTTCAAAGTCATACTGTGAAAGAGGACTTGAGATTGGTGAGAAACTGAATTAGAATAGGCTAGTTTACTCTAAATCAACTGACAAAGTGTTCTGGTTTTGTTGCAAAATATTTTTCTTCACACAACACACAGTCAACCCATGGAACTCCTTGCCAGAGGATGTTGCGAAGGCTATAGCAGGGTTCAAAAAGGAACTAGATAAGTTCATGGAGGATAAGTTCATCAATGGCTATTAGCCAGGATGGGTAGGGATGGTGTCTCTAGTCTCTGTTGCCAGGAGCTGGGAATGGGCAACAAGGAACGGATCACTTGATGATCACCTCTTCTGTTCAATCATTCCCCCTGAAGCACCTGGCATTGGCCTCTGCCAGAAGACAGAAGGCAAGGTTTTGTCAGATGGACCTTTGGTCTGACCCCGTATAGCCATTCTTATGTACTTTTTTGACAAGAATGCCAAATTATTGCTTGCACTTTCTGGGTACAATTGCTGGCATCATTTAGCTGATGCTCTGAAACAACATGAAAAGCCACCTGGCCAGTTTACAGCCTACTCCAAATGGATGGAGGTCAAGTCCAGGGTCAAGCTGAATAAATTCATAGACACAGACAACCGGTGTATTTTTAATGTAGAAACCCAGCATTGGAGGAAAATGCTTGAGCGTCTGATCTCAATTGCCCTCTTCCTTGCAAAGAATAATTTGGCTTTTCAGGGCTCATCGGATAAGTTGTTCACTGAAAATAACGGTAATTTCCTCAGTTTGGTAGAGCTCCTTGGGAAATACAATGATGGCATGTGGAGCACCTATGTCAAGTAGTTCATAAAGAACCGATGGGCCATTACTGTGGCAAAACAATTCAAAATGAATTGATTGACCTTATGGCAAGGAAGGTGCTTGATAACATATTGATGCAGCTGAGCAAAGCGAAGTACTACACTACAATAATGGACTGCACTCCCAACATTAGTCACAATGAAAAGATGTCATTTACAGTAAGATTTGTTGATGACAAGGATGGCTGTATCCAAGTAAACGAACACTTTATCTGTTTTCAGTCTGTGAACAACTCTGTGGAAAATGCCTAACCGGGCTGTTTATGAACATGTGTATGGGTGAATCACTCACAATAAATAATGTATAGTGATTTTTCCCCTTTTTCCCCTTTCCCATGTTCATAAAAATACATTCTCATGGGTATTTCTGTTTCAAATTGTTCATGAATTTCATCAACAAATAATTATTGATCTACAACTATTTTATTAAGATTTTATTGTGAACAATCAAAAGTTTGCACACTGTTTATTGGTTATATGGGTCATATGATATTATTTCTGTTCTATGACCAAATGAATTGTGTATTTGATCATAATATCCACATAGACCATGGTTAAACAATATATTGGGGCGAGCAAACTTTTTGGCCTGAGGCCCACTTCGGGTTTCAGAAATTGTATGAAGGGCCATTTAGGGGAGGCTGTGCCTCCCCAAACAGCCAGGCCTGGCCCGGCCCCTGCCCCGTATCTGACCACCCCCCGCTTCTTGCCCCTTGATGGCCCCCCCCAGACCCATGCCCCATCGACCACTCCCTGTCCCCTGAACGCCCCCGGACTCACCGTCCCTGATTGCCTTCCGCCACCCCATCCAACCCCCCTTCTCCTTCCGGACTTCCCCCCTGTGATCCCTGCCCCCATTCAACCACCCTGTTCCCCACCCTCTGACCGCCCCACCTTCTATCCAAACCCCCACCCCCTGACCACCACCCTGAACTCCCCAGCCCTCTATCCAGCCCCCCGTTCTCCCTGCCCCCTTACCGCACTGCCTAGAGCACCGGTGGCTGGTGACACTACAGCTGCACCCCCTAGAGCCCCAGGACAGGCAGCCATGTTGCCCGGCTGGATCCAGCCATGCCACCATGCAGCACAGAGCACCGGGGCAGGCTACAGCTCTGCAAGAGCCCTGCCGCCCAGAGCATTGCGCCAGCTCCACCTCCAGGGGGAGGGGGAGCACAGGGGAGGGGCTGGGGACTAGCTTCCCGGGCCAGGAGCTCAGGGGCCGGACAGGAGGGTCCCACAGTCCGGATGTGGCCAGTGGGCCATAGATTGCCCACCTCTGAGATATGTACTACCATTATGGCTAGATTTTCCACACACTTTGGAGAGAGGTGTCCTGGATGTCAGGGGAGACAGGTGTTTTTAAACATTATCTGATTTTTGTATGGCTATTGTCAGGGAATCCTTGCAAATGCTGGATCTCAAGAGCAGATTGTCATACTGCAGATCCTAGATTGGAAAAATGGAGTCAGTAGGTCACACAACAGGATTAATGGTGGGCAAAGAAAGACCGGGGATAAACATTCCTTTTTTAAGAGTGAAGGCACTGTTCCTTGATTATTTGACACACTTTGATATCTGCTTTGAGATTCTCAGTTGAAAGGAATCAGAGACCACTTTTTACATCACCCTAAAAGAAGCTTGGTTTCCTTTTAATTAAATTCTTTCCACTGACTCAATAAGATGATTATTAAAAATCTTCCCATGTTTGACTCACATAGGCACAGGACAACAGTGACATTTTCTAATTGTTTCCTTCGTGCTTATTTTAGTAGAGACATGTAAATTCCCTGTCTTCCTCTCTGTTCAGAATTATATTTTATCTACAGACAAAATATTTATTTGTAATACTCCAAAAAGGAACACACTTCTGCCTCTCCCTGGTTGGTAGTACTGTCTGAGATCCTCATGCTATCATTTAGAAAAAAGATCTGGTTAAAACCCTGTGCAACTCTAATTGTGCATATGCATTGTGATCTTTTAAACCTTGAATCATCACTATAATATCTGCATATTTCACTGACATTAATTAATTTACTTCCACAACACCCCTGAAACAGAAATTAAATGTGCTATTTTCCCTGCCTCATTCACATCACCTAACTTCTGTTAATAAATGAAGACAACAGCCTCATTTACTGCTCAATTCTAATTCAGCTCCACAACATGGTCTATCCTGTACACTGAATGAGGGAGGGGCCCTGTGGAAATGACACTATGAGATCATGTAATTAAAGACTGGATCATAATTCATTCACACCAGGGGACCTCAGAAGGTTGCAGAGGCAACAATTCTGGCATTTCCTAATGTATGAGTGGTTGACTTTATAACCTTAATATACTTTGTTAAAATCATATTATGTAAGTTCCAAAGTCATGCACACCAAAGTTACCAGAATTAAGGTTGCCCATAGATATGCATTATGATATAGACTTTAGTGACATGTTTTCCACATGAATTTTGCCTCATTCAGTGAACATGATCAATGGGTGAAAGTCACAGTATAAGAAAATGAACAGAATAGAATAGAATACAATATGCATTGGTACAGAATCAAATATGAGTCTAAGAGGTCAAAATTGGTGTGTTTTACACCTTCTTCCACAGCCTCAAGAATATTCTATTCTCATTCAATATTTCACTTTCACGCACTTGTTACAGTTCCTAGGCTCATGTAATGGGGCAGTCACAAAGGAAGAAGCAGTTGTCATGAACAAGTCCAAATTTTGGTCAGAGATTACTTTACAGATGAAACTACTGTATTTGGGTGTATTTGTACTTTATTTTGTGACAGAAAACAGGACTCAAAAGCCTGAAGAGTCAAATACTGGAATAAGTGACAAACATTTCAGTGGAATTTTATGCAATAGAAAAATTGTGTTCTTGAAAACACTTTTACAGTTCCTGAATCCTTTTTGCTGAGGGTGAAAGCTCATTAAAACTTTAGACTGCTAACCCTTCAACCTCATAGATGAAGACCTTGCCTGCACTCATGCTTGGCCATATTGTGCAACACATGACATTTGTAGATATTTTGCAGAATGTTAGGGTGAGTAGCTTGCATAACGGTGAAGGTGGAATGATGCTTTGTATCTTGCTTAGAAGCACTGTTTGCAGCATACTCAACTACATTATCACATTTTCTAACTGTATTGAGAATGGTTGCAATGGCAACAAGACTGTTTGTACACTTCTCTCTTTTTTCATCTTTCTTACTAACAGCAACATATTCTGTGACCTGGAAGAAGACCTGGTCAATGAATGGGGGGAAAAGTTCTGTATATATTCCCTGGATTTTTCAAGAAATTCGCTGTGGGAACGTTCATGCCCCTTTTGAATTTTCATGCCATAAACATTTCAGTGACTGAGCTTTAGTGGCAAAGATGTTTGCAAAAAGTGAATTAAAAAGACATTTGGGAATAGCCACAAAAACTACATTTAAGATTTGCTTGTGCAGGTATTCATCCTGCTGGTATGCAGATCCAGTCACATGAGTTATCTGATCAAATCACAATGAAGCAAAACTGCTTAGCTAGTTATGATCAATCAATAGTTATTTAAAAAGACATTCACTGATTTTGACACTCTTACTAAAGGGGAGAGTACTGTACTCTGCAATGAGTCCTTTTGAAACTACTGTAGAGTAAGGTACTGCTCTCAATACAAATAATTCTAGGAGAACTGAGACTTATATAAACTCAAATAATAAATATTAATAGTAAGTGATTTTTTCTCACATTCTTCAATCAGAAAAGGAGGCTACGTTCACTGAATAAATGATTAACTATGACTTATTTGTTTATCTCTAACTGGGGCCTACTTTATAAAGTATGTTTTCTTCCCCCTCCAGATTGTGTTTCTCTGTCATTAATACAAAGGAGTGTAGAAAAGGCAAGATTTAAAAACAAAGACTAAAACTGCCCCTTATTTTGAAATGCAGGGATTCTATGTTACACAGTAAAAGTGTTAACAGGCATTATATTTTTTAGTAAATATTTATTTTTGTATGCTTTAATTCCTAGAAGCAATAAGTAAAAATGATCTGCTCTGACATTACTTAGAGACTGAATTATGCTATAATATGTATGCCAACTTTCTGTTATAACCCCATGCTCTGGGTGTCCCTAAACCGCTGACTACTGGAAGCTGGAACTGGATGACAGGGGATGGATCACTCGATACATTGCCCTGTTCTGTTCACTCCCTCAGAAGTATCTGGCACTGGACACTGTTGGAAAACAGGACACTCGGCTAAATGAATCATTGGTCTGACTCAGTATGGCAAATTCAAATGTTCTTAATATATAAAAATATTGTTACCAAGAGCACTTCTATCCCTTTCAAATTTTAATAGCAAATCCTTTATTTGTTAAAATGAAATCAAATAATTAAATATCCATGATCTCTTTCATGAATCTGGCCTATTGAACTTAATCTCCTTTGGCAGATCATGGAAAATGCTATTCAGATCAGACCACTGGTCTATCTAGTGTGGAATCTTGTCTCTGACTGTATTCAGTACCAGATGGTTCAGAGAGAATTGCAAGAAACCCCAAAGAAGAAAAATTATGGAATAACTTGCCTGCTCATAAAGGAAGTTTCATCCTAAATTAGTCAGTTAGCAATAGGCTGATCCCCTGAAGCATGAGGGATTATCCTTTACACCAGGCCTGCATAACATGCGGCCTGGGGGCCACATCATTACCGCGTGGGCTCACTGTGCAGCCCGCAGGGGGGTTAGTAGGCAAGCGGCGGGGTGGGGCAAGCCAACGGCTGGCTGGCGGGTGGGCAGGCTGGTGAAGAGGTCAGTGGCAGGCTGGGGAGTGAGGCTGAGCCAATGGCAGGGGGCAGGGGCAGTGGAAGAATGTAAGAGGCCAGCAGCGGGCAGGCAGGCGAGCTGGCAGTGGGGGGAGCCGGCAGCGGCAGCGGGGGGGCTGAGGAGGCGAGCGGGTGGCGGGGGGGCTGAGGAGGCGAGCAGGCAGCGGGGGGTGAGTAGGTGAGCCAGGCGGGGTGGGGGATGACGAGCCGAGTGGGAGGGCAGTGGCAGGGCGGCAGTTGAGCCAGCGGCGGGGGTGGGGGGGCTGAGGAGGTGAGCCAGGGGAGTGGGGGGATAATGAGCCCAGCTGGCGGGCAGTGGCAGTGAGGCTTTATACTGGAAGGATGAGGAGGCGAGCGGCGAGTCGGTGGCTGGAGTGGGGCAAATCTCCCAGATTCAAAATCTGGGACTGTGACCGTTGGTTCTTTTTGCTGCTTGTCTCTGGGCTGGGGGTTGTCCCAATGCTGCAAAGAGGGTGTTCCCAAAGGAAGGTGCTTGCTTCTAATCCCCGAGGTCATCAGTATGTCTGCTCTTCTCTAGTCAGCCCACTTGACAAGTTTGATTTTCCTTGATCTGGTTCCCATCCCCTCTCCAAGGGTTGCAGCTGTCTGGAGGTGCCTGCCTTCCACGCCTTCCTCATTCACACCTCATTCATTCAACAGGGCAATTGAATACAAAGTGGGGGGAAGATCTTATTCTACTTCTAGCAAAAAGACATTTTTCTTTTACCTTAATTATACTACCTTAGGGGCCTGCTATAACATATTACCAAGGTTCAATACAAAGTCATATAAAAGTTATACAAAAATGCATTATGCAGAGATTTATCTACAACTCCATTGATTGACTGTTGTGTGCAGTAATATAGTGACCCCTGGGGGGGTGAAGAGGGGTGTGATGGTGGGGCCGAGCGGGGAGGGGGCGGGTCCTATTTTACTGCTGTGATCTGGTCACCCCATGTGCGTTGTTTCTTTCCCACTCTACAGGCTTCCACACCCCAGCTTTGAGGAAAGAGGGGTTGTTTCTGCAGGGCGGGCGGCGCTGGGGAGGGGTGGTGTTTCCATGGGTCCGGGGGGTTTTGGCCCTCAGCTGTTTTCTTTGGAGTAATATGGCCCTCGCCGCTTTATGAGTTGTGCAGGCTTGCTTTACACAATGGGGTCTAGAGATACAGTGTGGTTTTTTTAAAAATCTGTTTACCAGTTTTACAACGAAGTGGAATGGCAACAAGTTTATGTCCCCTTGTCATTGCATTGTGAAAAAAGATAAATAGAACTGCCCAATTTATTTTTCTGTAGTGTTTATTTTGTGTACTCCTGTCATGTCCCTTCTTATTTGTCTCCTTTCTAATATAAACAGCCCAGGTCATTTACAGGTTTACATTTCATTGAATTATAGTTCATTTACATGTATGTGACTACTCTTACACTCTGCATAATCCTAAACTGTACATTGGATATCTTCAATATTTAAGTGCATGTGTCATTTCCCAATTGCATCTACTGTCTCTTTGGCATTTTCTGGTGGATTTTGGGAGGGTCAGTAAATTCCGTCTCTTATTCCCTTAATTTTGCTGGTCAAAGTGTTGACACCTGCTAACTAATTACAACATAAATTAATAGAGATAGGAGCTATCCAGGTAAAGTAGCTGCCCTTACAGTAAAAGATTTGATAATGCAACATTCCCTTACCCCACTGTAGTCAAATACTGCATCATATTTCTTTAAGATGCTGAGCATAGAATTGCTATAGATTTGCATTAAATAACATCATTCGTCTTCTTTTCTGACCTTCTTTGAATGTTTCTACCTTGCAGTACATTTGTCAGTGTCTTCTCTGACTTAGTTGTCTGGCAATCTGTCCATCGGCATCCTCATAACATCTGTCATGAATGTCTATCTACCCCATTCTCTTAGCATTTCATTTGTTGCCCTGTCTGTTCACAGTAATTGCCACATTTATCATATATACTTCTTTTCAAGTAGAAACTATATTATTCTCTGATGTTGCAGTTAATGTCTTTGTAGTACTTTGTATTTTAGTCTTTTTGGAGGGGAGATGTTTGAGGTTGGCAAATAGACATGGGCGGTGGGTAATGGAGGCTGAGGAATGCTAATACCAAACCATTGCTAATGCTCCCCGCTGCAGCCCCGGGACTGGGCCACGGAGGAACTCAGAGCTCTTTTGGGCAGCCGGAGCTCAGGGCTTGGACCCTGCTGGCCAGCTGGGACTCGGGGCTCCTCCAGATGCTGGAGGTCCAGCTTGGGCTTGGGGCTACTCGAGGCACCTGTGGGTTGGCTGGGGTTCAGGGCTATTCTGGGCACTGGCTGGGATTTGGGGCCACACTGGTGGGCTAGCCAGCAAGAGAAGGGGACGGAAGGGTGGAATGAGGGCAGGGCCTTGGGTAGAAAGGATGGGGCAGGGCCTCGGGTGGAAGAGGTGGGGAAGTGGGCGAGCCTCCCTGAAGTGGGTGTGCATGAAGTATATGTATATGAAGTGCCTTCAGAAATATTTTTATCACATCCCTCATACACCAAGATTCTTAGCTGGTTTCCTCCTCTCCCCTCCCCCAACTCCCTATGCTGCCTCAGGGAATTAGCTGAGTCTACTGCACCTACCAGTTCTGTAAAAGCTGCTGCCTAGAAGCTGCATAAGAATATATGAGCTGGAAGTTGGAGCTTCAGTGAAAAGGTAAAGTGTACAGTGAAAATTGTACATAACTGTATAGACAGCATAATGTGTGCTTGTCTTTTATCTTGGAATTTAATATTTTAGGCTCTGATCCTACATAGCCAGGACATTTCAGGCCTCTGTGCCCATCCAGAGCCTTACTGATCTCAAAGCCTTTGTCTCTTATACATCTCAGAGCATTAGCTTTATATTTTTACAAGCCCTCTAAGTCATATTAATTTCAAATGTTATCATTGGTTTAATTATGAAAGTCGTGTGGTAAAAATGTGTATTCAGAAACATGTGACCACAACACAATCAACATTGCTCTCAATATTTACATCACTCAAACAACAAACAGACTGCCTGTCTCTCATTCATAACCCCTTACCTTAAAGGATATCCATGCTGTGTTTAAATGTCAGGACTATGCACTGTCTGAAATATTTAAATGTTACCACTAAATACTCCTGGAATAGCTTCTTCACAGGCACATGCTCACAGTTGCACATATGTATCAAGTTTGAAATATCTCACACATTACAATAAGGATTGCATTACTCCAAAGCATGCACTAAAATACAGAGCCAACCAATGTGTCACTCACATTGCACAGCCTGAATGCATTGGTTCATCTCACATACTCCCACTCCATTTTACTTGAATGTGGAATTGACTTTGGGTAGAAAAAATGGTCTCTTAAAAAATATTTTGGCTTAAGATGACAGAATGTGAATCATGTACTAATAAGAAATGCAATCCTTAATATAATATAACTTAACAGAAGTGAACTAGAAATGGTTTTTTTAATTGCTGTTTATTTCTCTGCTGCTAGTTTAATCTCAAATGAAAATACCATTATGTGCTGACAGGACATCAATATATAATGTTACAACATTACATCTGATGATACTGTAATGTGAATGCCTACCTGATGCTTAACTAGCATCACCATTAGATAAGTAACAACTGTTCATGGGAGCTTTGACCCTTTATGTTCTAACCTCCCACAGTTTTGTTAGCCCCTTATCAGATTATTATGCACGTTTTTACTAGCAGGAATTCCTTTAAGGAAAAAAATCTCTTTTGAATCTAGCCTATCCTCTGATTCTTTTGTAAATTTTCTTTATTCTGTTTTGTGTTGTATTTCTGCATATCACATTTAAAAAACCATGAGCCATTTACAATGTTTTATTTTAATGTAGCTCTTAACTGTATGATCCCTAAGGACTAGCCTTTCTACCGAATATGGAAGTTTGGAATTCTTGCAACAAAAGAGACCATTCATAGCCTAAAAGCATGAAAAAAATATCTTAAAAGCATGTTAAAAGTTGGTATCATGGAAAGTTTTGTATTCTCAGGGCTTCATTCTTCCACTGTTCGTGTCAAGGACAAAACTTGTATTAATTGAAGTTTTCTAATTTTCTCTCCATAGGGGCTCAGTTGTATAATCTTCATTCATATTGTTCAGCACTTATTTACACGATTAGTCGCACTGACTTTCCAGGGATACATAAGAATAACTGTTCATTGACATGAACAAGGGTTACCCAAACTAGCCCAATTTTAGCACTGACAGACTTTATTTAAAAAACTTAATTTACACAGATCTATAAATTTCATTTCTTGAAGCATAAAATCCTAAATTCACTGAAATATTTTAATGATTGCAATTTGTAAAGTACACTTTTTAAATGTTGAGCCCATGTTATTAAAAGCTGTTCACTGTGGGTATGTTTACAGAGCAGATGAGAGTGTGCTTCCCAGAGCAGGTAGACAGACGTGATTACTCTGCTCAAACTACCATGGTAAAAATAGAAATGTGGCTGTGGAAGGGCGAGTACGTGCCCAGGGGATCAGGCAGCATTGTATTTGAGTGGTTAGCCCAAGCTGCTGCCCATACTGCTGCTTTAGTATGCTAGCTCAAGCATAACTAGCACATGTCTACCCACACTGGGAAATGCCCTTCCAGCTACTGTGTTTAGACAGACATACTCTAGTGTATCCTATGTACACTATTCACAGGCCAGGATATTTTTCCCACCTGAGTTTTCTTCCAGACAATAAATTGTGAAATTCAATCTGGAACCGTTTTTTTTAAAATTTAATTGGCTTATAGGCAATTAAGTTCTTTTCAAAATAACCTGCAATTGGGGTCAACAGAAACTATCTGTGAATAACTCATCTGATCAGCATTCATGTCACACTCTGTCAATACCTAGCCCAGGCAATGATCCAACCAGCAGAGCAAATTTGGTGATGAATCCTGGTCACCTGCCACATGAAGCACATTGTGCATACGCTAAGAAGAAGCTCTCTCCTAGATACTGTTCCTGTGCTTCTGAACATGCAGTAGAAGCACATTCACCATGGGAACTATTGTTTTAGTTTTTATTACTTATCACAAGACCTGCAAGTGTCATTTCATCCCATTAGTGACCTTTCAGGGCTTTTCTTTTTTTTTTTTTTTTCAGAAGCCTTGTCAAAAAAGCTTTACTCTACACATTCTAGGATTCAGTCTTCACTCTACATGCTGTAAGAGCTTTTCAAATATAGCACTCTCACCCCATCTTCTTCACCTGATTTAGCTGTTCTTTAATTCATGTCTGTGTGTGACTGTATAGCTCATGGCAAGTGACTAACTGGAGACTGAATTTTCTCTTTATGTACAGAAAAGGTATAGTACTACAAGCTTAACCACAGAACATCAGCAGCACATCTCAATCTTGAGGTGTAGGGACCTCCTTAAGAGTCAGAAAATAATTCAGTGACTGATGTACCAGTCTATGCCTGGTTTCTGACATTTTCCTATAATTGTGTCATGTACTGTCAGGTCTGGTGCTCACCTTTTATGTTATAGACATCTGCCTGAGACCTCTGACTTAATTCACAAAGGCTGCTGAGCAGTAATCAGATAGTAATGACTTTTCAGTAGATAGTTAAGGATGCAGGGGTTCAGAGGACTCATACCTGATTAAGAGTGCAGGGTGGATAGTATGCAGTTAATGTAATGTAAAGTAATAATAGAATAACAGAATAGAACAAAAGTAAATAGCTTTGCTGCCTCATTCCCTGCACAGTGCATGTGAAAATCAACCCTTTCCAGAGACCCACACAAATTCTAGATAGAATGTAAGTCTCAGTTGATTCCTCAAATTATGGCTTAGATGGAACTTAAGTGGTTCACTAGACCTTGTGTTGGCCTTCTGCATAAGGATATCTTCACCCTGAAAGCTTCCTGGGGAAATCATATTACATAGGAGGGATCATAGTTAAGGTTGCGCATGCAGCTTTGACCTGGATATTTCCTGACTTTGGAGCGATTCATTTTGCAAACTGTGACAGGTTTGGGACTCTTTCTAAAATTCCAATTTCATTTTATGGACTATCCATAAAACTATGCCCTAATGATGTTGTGACACAAGGCCAGAAAGGTTAAGCAACTAGCAGGCAATATGACCCAAATTCAACCTTTAGAAACACCTTAGAAATGTATGTAAATGGTAACTAGGGCTATTTCATGTTAAATGGACTAGAGAATTGAAATGCAAACCTCTATTGTTAAAGAATTACAGGTAATACAGGAGACACCTGCTAGAACGCGCATCAACATAGCGTGAATTCAGAATTAGCATGGAGGTGACTATGGATCCCAAAATAAATTATTTACATTGGGATCCATGGTAACACGCCCCCCCACTATCACGCAGTCCCCGTGTTAATGCGGTACCACGCATGGCTCCCCAAACCCGCATTCTAGCGAGGGTGCGGTGTACTAATTATAGATGCTTTTTATATCTTGTTAGATGTTAACCATGTAAACAGATGATTACTGTCTGTTACTATATCTGTTAATTGAAAGATCAAAAGGAAATATTAACATGAAACTTGGTGTAATAATTGCGTTGTCTGTATTTCTTTTTGAAGTTTGTAGTAAACTTTTTAATGGATAATTACCTTATACTGATGAATGCAACTTGTTACCTGTGTATACATAGGAAATAGGAGGTCTACTTCAAAGCTCGAGTGATTGTCTATTGTTCGCTCAAGCACTGAATTCTGTCAAGAGGCTGCCCAGGAACTGTATAAAACTCTTGGGCCCTGATCCTTCTCATCTCAGATCTCCTTAAGCTTCAGCAGGGGAAGTTTGAGTCGTAAGACTGAGGTCTCTGGTTACACTCTGGACCCACTATGATATTGAATATTTGGACATTGGACTATAACTTGATGAACTGATTCTGAAAAAGACTCTTTGCAACTCTATAGCTCACCAACTCTACTATGAAACTGACCTAAGAACTTTATTCATACCTGTATGGATAATTATCTTTTAACCAGTCCTCTCTCTTTTCTTTTAAAACAAATTTTAGTTTAGTTAATAAGAATTGGCTGTAAGCATGTATTTGGGTAAGATCTGAAATATTCATTGACCTGGGGGTAAAGTGTCCAATCCTTTGGGATTGATAGAACTTTTTATATGATGACCAAAATTTTCAGTAATCCTCATCATATTTGACTTGGCTGTCTGGGTTGAAGCCCAAAGCTTGTTTCCTTTAAGGGAACTGTATTTCCGGATTTTGGGTATCCAGTAATGTATTGTAGAAACTGTTTTCTTGCTGGCTTGGTGAATCTAAGTATTGGAATAACCACCAGTTTTGGGGATTGTCTGCCCATTCCTTGCAGTTTGACCTAATTGAGCAATCTCAGAATGCCACCCCCAGGACCCTGGTCACAGATGTCTTTCACTGTATACTGCCATGATACGTCATTCCGGCAACTCCTGCGACGCCACTGGTGCTGAGTTGTATTGACATTGTCTTTCCCTTGGATCCATCAGTTGCGTGGAGAGGGGGGTTCTGCTGCATGGGCAACAGCTGTTCCTCCATATCACCCTGCCCTGGCTTGCGCCCTGGAGAGGACACTCCATCTTCGCCTCACAGCGTCGATACAACACAGGAAGCAACAGTTTACCGGTTATAAGCCTCCTGCTCAATTGGCATAGAGCTGGCACCAGGGGCTGCTTCCGACGGTGGGAGGGATCACCACGTCTCACTGGACAACTATTGCCCGCCTCAAGCTGGGCAGCCCCCAGCCAATAAGGTGTTGTCCCGCCACAGTTCACCTGCTTCACTGGGTGCATGGGGCTTAGTGTATGTGAGTACCCGATAAGTGGACTGCGAACCATGCACCAGGCAACAACAAAACAAAACCAACATAAGAAACCAGCCCTCAAGTTAGAATGCTGGAATGTACGGACCATGACAACTGGCCTATCACAAGACCTTCAGGCAATCAGCGATGTTCGGAAGACTGCAGTCATCAACGATGAGCTAGCATGACTCCAAATCGACATAGTCGCATTGCAGGAGACACGGCTGCCAGACGCTGGGACTCTCAGGGAAAAGAACTATACGTTCTTCTGGCAAGGGAAGAGTGCCGAAGAAATCAGAGAGTGTGGTGTTGGATTTGCCGTAAGAAATTCTTTACTGGGGATGGTGGAACCTGGTCAACAAGTAACTGAAAGACTGTTATCACTCCGACTCCACACATCCACTGGACCCGTCAACCTGATCAGCGTGTATGCACCAACACTCGGCGCCAACAGGGATACCAAGGACGAGTTCTATGACCAGTTAGACACGATCATCAGGAGTATCCCTAAAGAAGAGCACTTGATACTACTGGGTGACTTCAATGCCAGAGTGGGCGCTGACCACGACTTTTGGCCAACCTGTCTTGGAAAGTTTGGCTTTGGAGAAATGAATGAGAATGGACAACGACTTCTGGAACTGTGCTCGTACCATGACCTCAGCATCACCAACTCATTCTTCCAGACAAAGCCTCAACACAAAGTGTCCTGGAGACACCCTTGCTCCATGCACTGGCACCAACTCGACCTGATCATCATCAGGCGGTCTGCCTTGAAGTGCGTCCTGCTTACTCGCACCTTCCACAGTGCTGACTGTGACAGTGATCATTCTCTGGTGTGCAGCAAGATGAAGCTACAGCCAAAGAAGATTCATCGCTCTAGGCCAGAGAGCAAACCCCGCATTGATGTGAGCAAGACCGCACACCCAGACAAGGCAGAGAAATTTACCCATGAGCTCTCCGAGGTGCTGAACTGCATGCCTCCCGGTGGCTGCGCCAAAGAGAGATGGGACCACATCAGAGATGCAGTACATAGCACAGCCATGAAAGTTTTTGGAAAGAAACGAAAAATGAACATTGACTGGTTTGAGTTCAACTCCGCCACACTCACTCCAGCCATTGAAGAATGCCGCGCCGTTCACCTGGAGTATAAGCGTTCCCCCAGTCATAGGACTCTACAACAGTATCGATTTGCCAGGAGCAAAGTACAGAGACTAGCTCGACAGTGTGCAAATGATTACTGGCTCCAGCTCTGCCGGAGCATTCAACTATCTGCTGACACTGGAAACATCAGGGGAATGTATGATGGCATCAAGAAGGCCATGGGACCCACAAAGAAGTGGAGAGTGTCACTAAAGTCTGCAACAGGCGAAAACATCCAGGAGAAGAGCAAGCAGATGGATAGATGGGTGGAGCACTACTCTAAAGTGTACTCCAGGCAAAACACCGTCACCGAAGCTGCCCTCAATACCGTGGATGGTTTTCCCGTTGAAACTGAGCTGGACAAGAAGCCCACCATGGAAGAACTGAAGAAAGTCATTGAGAGCTTGACCACAGGAAAGGCTCCAGGAAAGGATGGCATCCCACCAAAAGTTATCAAGTGTGGCATCAATGTCCTCCTAGAACACCTCCACGACCTCCTCTGTCAGTGCTGGGATGAAGGTGCAGTACCTCAGGATATGAGAGATGCCAACATCGTGACCCTCTACAAGAACAAGGGTGATAGAAGCGACTGTAACAACTACAGACGCATATCACTCCTGAGTGTTGTGGGTAAAGTCTTTGCACGCGTGATCCTGAACAGACTGCAGAAGCTTGCTGACAGAGTTTACCCAGAGTCACAGTGCGGGTTCCAAGCAGGGAGATCCACAACTGATATGGTTTTCTCCTTAAGGCAGCTGCAAGAGAAATGCAGAGAACAGCATAAGCCGCTACTCCTTGCCTTCATAGACCTGATCAAAGCTTTTGACCTTGTGAACAAAGATGGGCTGTTCAAGATCCTGGCAAAGATTGGCTGCCCACCGAAGCTGCTGAGCATGATCCAGTCTTTTCACGACAACATGAAAGGCACAGTACTGTATGATGGCTCGTCCTCCGATGCCTTCGATATCCACAGTGGAGTAAAACAAGGCTGCGTTCTCGCTCCCACACTCTTCGGCATCTTCTTCGCAGCGTTGCTGAAACGTGCCTTTGGAAATTCCACAGAGGGAGTCTATCTCCACACCCGGTCTGACGGGAGACTTTTCAATCTGGCTCGACTAAAGGCCAAAAGCAAGGTACGGGAGGCAACAATAAGAGACATGCTGTTTGCAGACGACGCTGCCCTTGCCACCCACACAGAAATCGATCTCCAGCGTCTCATTGACTGCTTTTCCAGAGCTTGCAAGGAGTTCGGGTTGACAATCAGTCTTCAGAAGACCAAAGTTATGGCCCAGGATGCGGAACATCCAAGCATTGCCATCAATGACTATGTGCTAGAGGTGGTCAGTCAGTTCACCTACCTCGGATCTACCATCACGGACAACCTCTCACTGGACCCTGAGATCAACCGTAGAATCGGCAAGGCCTTCACAATTTTGGCCAGTTTGTCACAGAGAGTGTGGAACAACAACATGCTGACCATCAACACAAAGGTCGCTGTGTACCGTGCATGTGTGCTAAACACTCTTCTCTACGCCAGTGAAACTTGGACCCCCTACGCTTCGCAAGAAAAGAGACTGAATGCCTTCCACATGCGCTGCCTCCGTCGCATACTCGGGATCACTTGGAGTGATCGAATAACGAACAATGAGGTGCTGGAACATGCCAAGATCTCCAGCATGTTCACTCTCCTCCATCAATGCCGCCTCAGATGGCTTGGCCATCTAAGTCGCATAGAAGATGGACGGATCCCCAAAGACCTGTTGTATGCCGAACTTGCCTCCGGAAACAGAGCTACAGGACGGCCCCACCTTCGCTTCAAGGATGTCTGTAAGAGGGACCTGAAGACTGTTCAAATCGACATCAACAGCTGGGAAGAGCTCGCCCAGGACAGATGCAGATGGAGACACGCTCTGACTACTGGATTGAAAACTGGTGAAGACAAGCTGCGGCAGCTTGCCGAGGAAAAGCGGGTTCAATGAAAAAGGAAGCAGCAGCTCCAACCCACAGCTGACACCGCCTTCAAATGCAGCAAATGCAATCGAGACTGCCACTCTCGTGTGGGGCTCTACAGCCACAACAGAAGCTGCACAACCATCAACTAAACATTCCCCATGGGAGCATATCCATCGTCTCTCAAGACTAACGGACGCCAACAACAAGCCATGATACACTGCATAATCCTGCTTGTGGGGATGGTCACCTAGTTATCTCTCCCTGAATGGGAAGACCATCAACAATGTATTAGCCCTTACCCTGGTGGTGCAACATGGACCACTGACAAAGGCATTGCTGTTAATGATAGAATGACCATCATAGAGAAGGTGGGAGGCTGCATCTCACAAACTGTTGGGGAATGGAAAAATCCACAGAAAGCCCACAAAGGGATAAAGTGTTAGAAACTGCTTTTAAACACATCCTATAGTAAGGGAGATACCTGAACAAGAATAAAAGAGCCTCAGTCCTGAATCTGAGAGGAAGAGGGAGGGTCTGCAGAGAGACACACTATACCCGGTTCCTAGAAGAACATGACTACCAGGGATAAATTGGGCCTATTAAAGTCTTGAGGGAAATACTAAACTTCAGGTAAGACAATATGCATGGTGCCTGTTTGTTGTTTTAACCGTTTTAGCTCTGATTTCTTTGTTTCTACACATAAATATACTTTGCTTTGAAGAGGCTGTTCTGAGTCACTACATGTTCATACTGATCACGGGTACTGAACGGAAGACCATAGCAGGGGCCAAACCCACCTGTATCTCCTGAGGAAATGTTGGTAAACTAGGCTGCTGTAACCAGGACACTATATAAAAGTGCAGTGAATCATGGGATTCCACTCAGAGAGAAGTCTGGGTGCTGGGTCTGTCAGTTGGAAGAGCTGCCCTTAAAGAGAATGAAGGAAAGAGGGGGTCAAAGGTACAGTTTGCCCTGGAACTGTGACACAACCCTTAATGTTACGTTTTTGTATGGAATACAGTATTTTAAATTTTCTAATGCCTACAAATAAGTGACATTTCTGTTGCAAATTGTTCAATGGTCACAGAAAGTGACTGCATGTTGTAAATCTCAGCTTCAATTTAAGTACAATTTAACAGTGGAATACTAGAAATTGTAACTTTTTTTGCTGTAAGGACTCCTTTCATTTTTGTTTTTCAAGTTTAATGAATGCAGTATGCTACCAAATAATACAGCCTTTAACCCAAATCAGATTTTTTTTTATAAAGAGATGATTTAAGTACTGAACTGATGATCACAGGGGTTCCTGTTTAAAAGGGTTGGATTTTACAGCTGTTTTTTAAGTAATTAATATTTTCCGTTAAAGTAGGGGCAGTGACTGTTGTTCATTATTTACTAAAATGTTGCATATAATTTTGGTAAGAAAATATAGATGTGTAAACAAGTTTCCAATGTCATAATGAATAAACAGAGACATGGGGAGCAAATCCTTTCCTTCCTTATATGAGGGTCTTGCATCTCAGTATGGATCATTTAGCAAATCCATACTTTGCCTTATTAGGGAACGCAATGGAATAAAATTTAAATTATACATGCTCTTGTGTGAGTCAAAGAATCTGACATCCAGAAAGATAAAGAAGCCCAGCAACATTTTATCAAGCTTACAGACTACTGAACAGCTGTTACAACAGCCAGCAGTGGAGCCAATCAAAAAGTCATAAAGGGAATGTGCCAAGGGAGCAGACCCAGGTCCAGATGTCAATGCTAGAAGAATGCATCTCTTAACATCTGGTTATGCCAAGCATTACCCATATGTGGGTATATGTGTTGGCTTCAAGCCTGGTACACATATGAAAAAATATGAAGTGGAACACATTCAACACCACCAGGAGTAAGCAGACACTGTGCCACGTTTGTGTTGAAATTCTGTGAATCTGACAATTGCTTTTCTATTTGTAAAAGTCCAAATTCTCTCTTTAGCAGCATTGTATCAATATATTTTTAGGCTGTTAATTAGGTTTCAATTGTTTAAACAAATCTTACCTAAAGCAGTTTGCCACAATTTCCCAGTCTATCAATAGGCTCAAAGTACTGGTTTGTTAGCTCTTGGCTAACTGAGTCAATTGATCTGTGATTGACAATCCAATGAGAGGTACCTTAGCACCTTCCACTTTTCCTGCCTATGCTTATTTATTATAGCCAATATGAATTAAAAATGCTTAGGAGAAATTTCTCCGCTTTTCCAAAATGAAGCAACAAGGTGTCGACCCCCCAACCCTTAATGCTGAGAGTGCACAAGATGTTCTGGTCCAAGAAATTTTTTTTTTTTTTACTGTCTGTGAAGTTTCAGCTTCCAGGTTCTGGAAAACATGCTTTATTTAAAAAGTCCAATGACGACATTTTCTAAAATGCCTAAGTGACTTAGTAACCTAAATTCATTTTTAAAATGAATTGAGCATTCAGCAGCCTAAGTTGCATGCCAAGTCCATATGACTTAAGTGCGTATATGTTTAGTTTACAATTGAAAATGGGATTTATATGCTTTGAATAATGCTACCCCAAGCCTCCATCTCTTTCCATTAATGGTGGATTGCATACCCCATACAGTTTACATGTTCTCACGGGGGCACTACTGCTCACTAGGGTCCCTGTGATATTTACAGTTCTGGAAGGCTGCAAAATCTGGCCTTAATGCAGAATGCTGTTGCTGATCTAGGCTTTTGTAAAAGTTTTAATCGGTTTTATGGTTATAGACATCTGGCTGCTCTCAAGTATTCCTGGAACAGGGAAAGAGGACTTCAAACCCCATAAACTCTCAGATCATCTTTTCCCCTCACTCCCTTGCAATGGGATGAGAAAGAAAAGATTCAAATCTTCAATTACCTGGATAAAACAAGGCCTGGATAAAACAAGAAGAAAAATAAATGCTGTGTAACTTCCATAACTTGCAGCTTCTCCATTTTCCCTCCTCCCCAACACCTTCTGCAGCACTGTTCTATTTATCAATATAAAGTTTTGCGTCTCACAGACTGTTGGGTCACTTTAAAAATAAAACAAATACATTTCAGAACTGAGGTTTATATTGTACTTATTAAAATGAACAAGGAATGTACTGATTGCACTATTCATTAACATTTTTAAAGTGGTAAAAGTTGCCCCAGAAATTTCAATGCAAGATGGTGTTTAGCACCACTGAAACCAGAGGTCTTTGACAAAGAAGAATTTAGGTAGAGTTTGTCACAGAGCACCCAGAACCCTGTTACTCATTATTGCTTAGAAGAGTACATCATAAACAAAAGACAGTTTCAGCATGAGATCTTAAACACTTTCCATATTCCCATCTCTGTATTACTCAATGCGAGTAATAGGCTATAGGCTGCTTTCTGTTGAAGTAAATATTAGAGAAAAGCTCAGAGATAAATATTTTCTAAGTATTAGTAACATCTATTTTACTCTTTCTTGCTCCCCTTCTTTCTTTTTTTCTCTAACTGAGGTGAAAAGTCCTGACAAATACATTAAAATAAAAATTTCTCAACAGTTAGCACCATCAACTGGCAGATTATTTGAAGATTTTTCTTCCCTAACCCTTCTGTTCTCTGCATCCTCCACTTTTCATTGGAGACACTATGTCTCTTTTTCCACAATTACCATTATGTACTAGTAAAGTTGGCAAGGGCAAGTTGTGCTTTCCATCCTTTTCAGTCTCTCTTGAATGCACCCCTCAGGTGACAGGCCTGGGGTGGAACCACATGGCCGTATCACCAGGGGCATGGATTCTGAGGCTGCAGCCCTCCAATCACCAATCATGTTAATGTGACACCCAGAAGCTCTTTGTCTCTGGGAGCCTGTGACAGTGGGTGATTAAAATGACTCACAAACAGCTTCTTCAAAACAAAGCATTATTTATCCTTTTGTACCCAAAGTTACAAAGCATGCAAAGCAAACGGGGAAAAGGGCAAGAGGCCTATATGCATATGTCCTCTCTAAACGTTTCCTTGTAACATTTTATTTCCTTGTAACATTTTCTAAGCTCACCTCAGCCCAGTTAACCCCATCTCTGGGTCCCACAAATGCTGTCCTGCTCTTAGGTACAACACAGAATTAAAAATCTATATTTCGCTGCAAGTTCAACATGGTCTCATTTTTTTCTCCTTACAATAGCCTTGCTACTCTCGCTGTCCTTTTCAGGAGCCTGGCCTTTCTATATAAAGTTTGCTCCTAACTTTTATTCAAACCAGTCGTCTAATCTTTCCATACCTCCTCATCAAGTCGACTCCAAAAGTCATGCTAGCCCTTCAGTGAAGTATTCCTATTAATTTGCTTAAAGATGTCTCTTGAATCTACACCTCTTGAAGAATAAACATTATAATTATCAATATCTAACCATAAGGACTTTATCATGCTCTTCCTCCATGACCTAATAGTAATAATTTTTGCTTGTCTAAATGGACTTGCACTACATCATGAACAGATTAGCTATATCTCTTCTTAATAAGTTTACTTAATTTGAATTTTGAGACATATAGGAGCAGAAAAAGAAATTCAGTGATTTCTCTGTAAGCAGAGTCAGAATGAGCTCTCCCCTAACATCTGGTGGTGAGCTGTGGAAAGGGACTTCAGGGGCTGATCTCGTTTGCATGGGCACACCCACCCTGCTTAGAATGATGGGACTGCTTGCCCAAATGGCCACTTTGGCTGCTGTGGGATCCCCAGTCTCTTTGTTATTGGGGCAGGAGTAATAAAGGGTTGCTATCCTGGTTATGTGAATAAAGGACAGTAGAACTATACTTGGCATTTTACGACTGAGGGACTCACACTCAACTAAGCAGCACTCAGTAGGCAAGGGACATGGGTTCCAAAGCTCAGCAAATGGAGAGAGTTTGGGAATAGGTATTTATACTTAGTAGTGTGTGCCCCATCTGAGGGCCCTGAACACCACTTTTGATCTCCACTGTATAATAGCAGAGCTAATTTAGACTCAAGTAAGGGTCTTTTTACATGCTGCAGAGCTGAAATCATCAATGCCAAGGGCTAAGCATTAGACCTACTTTGGGCTAGTGGTTCTGATGCAAGAAGATTATCCAGGTGCACCAGCAGTGAGGCTCCCCTACTAATAGTTGAAATCACTAAGAACTGAAATAACTAAAAGCTGTGTTAAAGGGGGTGCTGAAATATTTCTGAACAGCTAGCGGAGTGGCATGGTGAGCTCAGTGACTGGTGGAGAGGCGTGGCTAGTGAAATGGCTGGTGAACAGGTGCAGGGTGGCTGGCAGTGAAGATTGGAGCAGAACCCCACAGAGAGGCATGGCAATCGGCCGTCGAGGGCCTGAGCAACGGAGCGTGTAAGGTGCCTCCATACCTCCCCCATTCCACCTACCCTGGGAGGTGTACACTGCAGATGAACTTCTGAACTCTGGGGCTGCACTGACAAAGCAACTGTGAGTGGGGTACTTTTGGGTTGCTGGACTTAAGAACCCAAAGGGAAAGGACACGGCCAAATCCACTTGGGGGTGGGTCTTCTGGTTCACGGTTTGTGTTTATGAACCCTAGTTGTGGTGTTTTCTCAATTTAATTCTGAGTTGTTTACCTCCTGTTATTAAAGTATTTTTTTGCTACACCAAAACACTGTGCTTGCAAGAGGTGAAGTATTGACTCTTTGAGGCACCCACGGGTATGTGTATAATTTCCCCAGGTCACTGGGTGGGGGCTTGAGCCGGTTTTGCATTGTATTGTTGAAAGGGAACCCCTAGGTACTGAACTCAGCCCTTGTTGCTGTCAACTCTGCCTGGCAAGAGGGTTACATCTCTAATAGAAAAGAAAGGGGGAAAGAGTATCTATTAACTCTATGTTTGTTCTCTAACAAGGAATTAATTCATAATCCACAGGATTCATCATCAGTCATGGCTCCAAAACTTTAATCAGATGTAATTCTAGAACCCTAGATATGCAACACAAAACCATCAAACTTCCCACTTTTGATGATAAGTCCCTTAAGTAACATGTTTCATTATCCACTTTGGCTCAAAGAATCTCACTAACACACAAAAATTGGAATATTTAGCCTTTACTGGGTTTCATTTAATCTGTAATAAGAAGTGATTTTCCTTACAATCACTAGGGCTTTTGGAAAACTGAAAAGTGTCAAAGCATAAAATTTAATCATAGGAGCAGCCAGGTCTCCTTCTCTTTAGAGCTGGATATTTTTTCTTAATATATTTCTATTATCGTCTCTTTCCTTATATATTAAGCATTCACTTCACTAATGCATTTATCATTCTTTCCATGCTACCGCAGGCTATGGTATCATAAGATCTTAAAGTAAGCAAAGTTGGGCCTGAATGGTTAAGAGATATTCAAAAAAGGAATATTTAGATGCTGGTGGAAGTGGTGTTAAGAGCTGATTAATTTTTATAATTATTATATTTCTTTACAGTGGCCTAATGTTGCTTAGTATGGTACCTCTCTTCCCCATGAATCTGTCTGGAACCAATGTCACAGCATGTTTCGAGTGATCATTGTGCTCTTGGAGATCTTACAGATGAGAGGCAGAGAAACTTCAAGTCACTTTTCAGAAGAGTAAGGCTAAAAAATCTGGTGCCCAAATCTGGCCAATTATAAGCCTCCAAAAAATGGATGCTCACACATGCTCAGTAGAGACTTCATCCATTTTGGCAGCTAAAATCTCCAAAGAGTCCATCCTCACAGAGCAGGCTCAGGCCTCT